>CM061262.1:106657469-108149969 GCA_030848825.1 Tadarida brasiliensis | reverse complement strand
AATGTAGTCCCCGCTGGGTAGCTTTCCTCAGGGGCTAGTCTTTAGGTGGCCAGGAGGGGCTGAATTTTTGTGGATGGGTGGCGGGCTCTGCCACACCGCCATCTAGTGTTGGGGTGGACCCACGCAGGCACGCTTTCCGAGGCATACCCGACAGCGCCATCCATCCACGTCCAGGGGCCCTGCCAGGGGCCAGGAACTTCCTCCTTCGCAAGGAAATCTATCCAAGTTCTTATCCTGAGTCATGACATTTCATCATGCAGTTGGTATCTGTTGATCTCACTCGTGCCCTTCTAGAATCATACAGCATATGTCTACTTCATCTTCCGTTTGGCAGGCCATCAAAAGATTGACGATCTGCTGTGTCTCCCTTAAGTAATTAACTTTCTAAGCATTCTCAGCGTATTGATTTTCATTCCACTTATGACACTGGTCACTCTTCTTGGGATGGTCGCGTGACTCTCAGAATGTTTAGCTCAGAACTGACGAGAGCGCATCAGGTGAGCGAAAAGCAGTGAGTATAATGGGACATATGAGAAACACTGGGTGCGTCTTATTCTGAAAATCATTCTCGCACCATCCGGCCTCCTGGTCACGGCGCTCCGAGCTCCTGGATACGGGGGTCTCCGGAGAACAGGCCGTTCAGTTCACGCTGCAGCGTTCCTGCCCCTGAGACAGTTTCACTGTGGGGGCTTGTTTCCGATCAATGCCTTTTAAAGCTTAAAAAGAAAAATATGGCTGAGCTAAAACGATAATAAAGCAGGCGCGAGCCTTTTATGGGGGCCTTATATCACACAGCCGTGCTTTAAAGCAATCCTGGAGGTGGGCATCAATTAGACACAGAATCTTTTATTTTAAAAAAATTAATAAAGTTCAGATTAAATATTAAAGAGAAAAGCTGAGGTCCCTTCCTCCTCCTGGACGAAGGCTCAGAAAAATGAGGCTGGTTACTCTTTCTCCCTTGAGGCTGGCATGGTAAACAGTGTCTATGAAAATATATTTTTTTAAGTTTCCGGAAAATGTTTTAAAAATTTACAAGTAGAACTTGCATTACATGAGCATATTTTGCACCGTTTTGTAAAAATGATCCAGAAAAGCAACTTGTCTCTAGTCTGTTTTATTTTGCTCTGTGATGATGGGAGGAAGGAGGGGTGGAAGTATAACCAACCTTTCCGTATAGTTTAGCAACTTAATGTGAAAAGGGCCCTAATATTGTAATTACTAGTTTCCTTTATCAGCCACAGTCCCTTCTGTTGCTTCTATTTAAAGTGACTGTTCACAGGCTGTGGCTAATTCCCTTTGTTGGATGTCACCGGGAATGCAGCATCCCGGATACTTGTCATCGCGGTCCTATGGATGCACGCTTCTCAGATAAAAGCAAAACTGCGTGCATCCATCTGTGGGCAAATGAAAAGTGAGTTTAACCCCCTGCTTTCCACGACCCTGTCCCCTTAGGCAAAATGCTTTGAACTGACATGATATAAAACGGTAGTGACACCTGTTTTACTTGGTAATGGTGTTTGGTAGAACGTAAACAACGTCTTTGCTCTGACGCTGTATTTATGCAGAGGGCACCAGGCAAGCAGACACAGGGGGCAGGGGCCAGAGCGGAGGGAAAGGAAGTCTGGACAACAGGGAAAAACAGTGACATACTTTTGACTTTGGGAGAAAAGAAGTCTCCTTTCATTATTCGAGGTATATTGCCTAGCAAGTCATGAGTATATCTGCAGCTGAATTGGAGTTGTGGGGTTGCAGTTAGGACAGGTCCTTGGAGAGACTCCAGAAGGGAGACAGTGGAAATGAGAGCTGGCGCGGGTGGGTGGGAAGGTTTGCAGGACACAGGAGTCTCTTCCAGGCCCTGACGGAATCCACGGAAACTACAGAAGAGAAGGCTCTCCCTGTTTTTCTAAGAATTATTCTCCACCTCTCACCTCTCAACGGCCTGGCCTCGAGCCGGGCTCGGTCCTGAGGGGAGAGAGTGCACCCCTCCTCTCTCCCGTCCGTCCCTCCTCTTGTGATTCTCAGCGAGAGAGCGAGAAGGAGAATAAGAATAGTGGACATTCCTTCTGTCCCCACTAATCTAATTTTGGAAAGAGAGAACATGGAAAGGACGCCACACTCAGGAATAGATTTTGCTTTGTCACTGGGGATTATACGTTTATTTATTCACTCAACAAATATTTGCTGACGGCCTGTCTTGCACCAGGCTCTCCTCTGGGCCTGGGCTGGAGGAATGAACACCTCGGAGACAGTCCCCGTTGTCAAGGAGCTACGGGCTGGTGAGGGAAGACTGTGATGAACAAGAAGACAAGTAAAAGGAACCCAGGAAGGAGAGGGAACAGGAGTGAGAGACCGCAGTCGAGTGACTGGCCGTGTGTGCCAAGGTGACGTTTGACGGGAGGCCAGAGAGATGTGAAGGATGCAGCCACGAGACGAGCTGCAGAACCCGCCTCACAGGCTGAGGGAAGAGCGCGTAAAGGCCCAGGGCCAAGGGAAAGCACACACGTTGGAGGGACCCAAGGAAGCCCGGAGGGTGGCCACGGGAGAGCCGGCGATGAGCCTGGAGACTCAGCAAGGCCCGGTCAGCTCAAGCACACACGCCCTGGACCCTATCCAAAGGGCAGTGGTTATCAGCGTGGGGCTTCACCCTTCTGTCTTTTGTCTGAAGCACGGGGATGATTTCAAACGTGCCCAGAGGCGTAGAGAATGGTGTCATGCATCTCACACGGGCCTCACCAGCTTCAATAACGAACAATTCCTGCTTCCTTGTTCATTCACGCCCCACCCCCGCCCCACCCCGACCAAATCTTAATGCCAACTGCGGACATGACTGCCTGCCTCTCACCCACCACGAATGCAGCACGTATCACATGCACACAGAGAAGCAGAGGCTTTAAGAGCATCGGACAGAACGTTATGAAATGCCGTGTCTGTGTTTAGAAGCCGTCCGCGTGTACAACTCTTAGTTTGTTCGAATAAAGACCCAAATGAGGCCCATCAATTAAAACTCGTGGATATTTCATGGAGTCACTGTTAACGGGCAGGTGTCCTCGCCCGAGAGGGTTTAAGGCAGGGGATGTCGTGACCTGCCAGGTCTGTGAAGCCACAGGCAGGGCCCAGTGGGAGGAGGCCACAGGAAGGAGGTGGTTGCCATGGTGCCATGGGGGGAGGAGGGGGGCACAGGGTGCTGGTGCACCAGGGGCACCGAGTAAGATGGAAAGAATTTGGACAAATACAGGGTTTGGCATTTACTATCTCAGTTTTCAGCAAGCGCTCACTGGACTTATATTTTAGAGATAGCCAACTGAATTTGCAAACGATGAGTGCCTCCAGGGATAAATGGTAGACACAGACATAGAGTCAAATCCGTAAAAGGGACGCAGACGTGGAAACGTGTCCGTTAGAAATACACCTGCAGCTGCAGCGCCTGCGTGGCCGCTAGGGAAAGGAACGTGACCAGAGGGGGTTCGCAGAAAAGGATGCCTTTGCCCAGCTCACCCTGCCGTCACAATGATCCCTGCGCCTCATTCTGAGTTTCTAACTTGATGACATCACTTGAAATTGTCACACATTTCAGTGTGTTTAAAAGTAATGGTGCAACCCAGTGAAAATGAATTACCCTTCATGGAGAGACAATGAAACTGTGGCTGAAGAAAACCGAAGAGGCTAGCTGGGAATCCATGACAGACTGAGAGGTGGGTTCAGAGCGGGGATTCCCGTGGGCCCTGGGGGCCTTGGGGGCTCTGGGCTCCGGAGCAGATGGCCCAGCATTTCCAGAGGACCAGGGCCTGCCACCCACAGCCAAGTCTGCCCCAGCCGTTCCAGACGGGCCGGTTGCTGGTCTTTTCTCTCTTCGCTGTTCTCCACCAGCTCTGGCGAAATCCGACTCCTGCTTGCCTTCCACTTGCACTGGTCGCAGCCTCCTGCATTGCTCCCTCCGCCTGCTGCTGAGAAAGGTGACTTGCTCGTCCTCGTTTGTGTTGCCTTTATTCGCGGGCACTTCTTTTCAGAGCCTTGGTCCATTGGGATGGAGCGTTTTGCAGCTTCTGGGAGTGTCCCTTATGAAGTCCTTTGGGCCACGACTCAAACAGATCACTCCGGTGAACCCCATTTTATATCTATCATCTAGAGCTTTAAAAATGGGGGAGAGGGGTTGCCTGGCCGGTGTGGCTCAGCGGATTGAGCATCGTCCCATGGACTGAGAGGTCCCGGTTCGATTCTGGTTCAGGGCACATGCCTGGGTTGCAGGCCTGGTCCCCAGTGGGGGGCGTGCAGGAGGCCACCGATGGATGTTTCTATGTCTCACATCAATGTTTCTATCTCTCTCTCCCTTCCTCCCTCTCTAAGAAATCAATAAAAAATACTAAAAAATAGGGAAGGGGAATCGAGAGGGAGAGCAAAACAAAATAGAGAGAAAAATGTCACAAGTTTCATTCATCATGATCATTATTTAGCATTAAATGTCAACCAAGTGTGGCGGGCTCTGGGTGCGTGAAGACACAGGCCAGCACTTGGTCGGGGTAGTCCTGACGCTCCATGCTACCCTTCACCCCACGGGGACATCGGGGTTCTTGTCACACATGAGCTGTTCTTGCCCATGGTGTTTGCCAGCCTGTGAACGCAGCTGAAGATGACACTGAGCTCCCGGGGGGGACGTCCCCTGGCTGCAGGGCTGGAGGAGCTCACGGCTGCATCCCCGAGGTGACCTGATGCTCGTCCCCTTGGGTGGGACCCAAGATTAGGGTCACGGTCACAGATACCAGACGAACACACACGGATCCCAGTTCTAATCCCATGGCCGAGCGTGTCACTCCTGTGAGGGGCATGGAGGCTCTGACCACTCCTCGCCTCACAGCTAGATGAAAGTTGTGTCCTAAGGGAAGTGCCCAGTGTCTCCTGTGTTGGTAAGTGGAGGCAGGGCAAGCTTTGCCTTGGCTGTTCTGTGCTGACGTGTGGAAAGTACGCGGAGTTGCATCAAACGGGAGCCGATGTGGGCGTCACGCTCCCCGGTGTCGCGGTGCCGTGTAGACGGACAGCTCGCCCGGGACTGTGGCCCCACGGCCTCCCTGCAGCGATGCCTCCAGAGCATGACCTTCAGACTCGGGGACTCCTCCACACTCATCAGGCACCGTTATTTCCTGCAGGAGAAGCAGAGTCATTACGAAATCGTCTGGGACGAGGAGCGAGCCCTTTGCTGTGTGCCGGCCACTGTGCTACGCTTTCAGAGGGAGTCCCTCGCGCAGCCCCTTCGCCAGCCAGGAGACCATCTGCCCTCACCGTCTGAGCCACCTGCCGTTCGGCAAGCTCCAAGACTTGCCCAAAGCCACTCAGCCGAGTCACAGAAGCAGGGCTCACACGGCCCACATTCTCACCTACAGCTCTCCTGGAAGCCTGGGCCCACTCCAGGCCAAGTAGCCCTGGCTTCACGTTCATGTCCCTACAACGAAGTGTTTTTGAAACACCAGAGTCCCCTCTGTGTGTGTGTGTGTGTGTGTGTGTGTGTGTGTGTGCGCGCGCGCGCTGGGTCAGCTTCGTCTGGTTGGCCTCATTTTCTTTTGTTCTATTTGCAGCTGACTGCACAACAGCATGTCCCTATTCTGCGGGGCAGTGGGTGCTCCGAAGGAGCCGGGGGGCGCCCTTTGCAGCGCCTCCTGCTGAGAGAAACGGGAAGTGCAGGAGCGTCGGGAGGAAGCCCGCCAGCCAGATTCCTGGGCTTGCAGGGATGAGCCACTGGCCCAGGGGGGCCCAGAGCATGGAGCTTAGAAGTGGGCAGGAAATGGATGCCTGAGCTTCTGACTTGCCTCTCTTACCGTCCCATGAACAGCTGGATTTTAGAGAAACCCATGGTGGCCAAGGCTGAGGGCCATTTGCTTGAACCCGGAGCTGAGCCACAGAGCCGTGGGGACAGGTCAAGAGTGAGTCCAGGCTGCTTGCGCCGTCCACAGCCTGGCAGAGCGGCGGTCATGGAGCGTGTCCTTCCTTTGCCAATGAGGCCACTGAGAGCAAGGGGCCCACGCCAGCGTGGGGTGACTCAGTCTGGACAGAAGAAGAACGTGAGGTGAACAGAATGACGGAGAATAATATGCAAATGAAGTGCCAAAGGGGGGTGTGTGAAGGGTGTGGGAGGGAGAACGTAGAAAGGAGTCACGCTCCAGCGTGCGGGGATTTGTTCCAGCGAGGGAACGAGCTTCAGTTCTCTGCAGAGCAACCTGGAGAGTTCCGGTGAATCACTCCACGTGGGACAGCCCCCCGTGTCCCGAACAGACCCGGATGTTTCAGTAGCCGCCAGTGTGGGCCACTCCAGGGTTATTACAGTTCATCAATTTCCAGCACCCCTGAACCCCGACCTCAGGCTTTTGTACCCACTGAAGGGGCCCCCAACAATGTCCCCAGTGACTCCTGAGTTCTTCTGTGGGACCTTCCGGGCCTTGGCACCGTGGACCCTCTGGAACATTCTGCACTGGCGGGCACCCCTGTATTGCTGCAATGCTTCTGTCCCCCGTCTTCCCGAGTGCCCTGCTCTTCCGGCTCCTTCTACCTTCTGGACACACCCTCACTATGGGCTTGACTCTCACCATGCATTCATCGTATTGTTTGGGGGGAGAGGGAGGCAGGGTAGCATCGAGCCTTTCCTTTTCCCGCTCTTGGAGATGTGCACACTCTTTTAGCATTCATCACTGTTGAGTTGCTCGTGACTGCTATTGTCTGTGCAGAATCTCAGTTCCGCATACCCAAACACCTTCCAGAGTTTGCTGCCAAACCCCCACCAGCATGTTGCACTTGGCAAGCTCACAGTGACACTTGTCATCTCCTCGGATCCGTCCTGTCCATCCCAATGTGTGGCATTGTCACCACCCACCCATGCCTCAACCCCCCTTCCCTGGTTTCCACAGACAATACATTATCACGTATTCTGTTCAACTGTCACCCAACCCACCACCTTTCCCTGCCGCCTACCAGGACGTGCTGTCAAGTGCTCTTACTTGCTGAATGGACAGACATGAGGCTTAGGTCAGATCATGACACGTCCGGAGCTCCAGCTCAATGCACAGCGAGGTCACGAGGCCCTGAGTTCCCTGAGGCCACGGCCAAGGGACCCAGTTCCGGTCCCCACATGGCCTTAAACCTGGCAAGGATCGATTTCCTGAAGTGACAGCACTCCAGTGGGCTCTGACTCACCCTAACTCCTGGAAGATCATCAAACAGCAAATATCTGTGCTCTGAATCCACGTAAATTCATATCAGTTAGAGTAATATGTGCTTTTCCTCTGTTTCTCTATTTTATACTCTCTCCACCTATGCGCTCACTTCATGTAGTCTGTCTCCATCAGCTCCCGAGGACCATGTTTTCATTTTATGACACTTCGGGTCTCTCCTTCTTCAAGGAAAATATGTTGGTCATTTTACTACTAATGTCTATTATCATATGAAATAGGTCAATACAACTAACATGTGTTTGATGATAGATAGATAGATAGATAGATAGATAGATAGATAGATAGATAATAGGAAGGAAGGAAGGAAGGGAGGGAGGGAGGGAGGGAGGGAGGGAGGAAGGAAGGAAGGGAGGGAGGGAGGGAGGGAGGGAGGGAGGAAGGAAGGAAGGAAGGAAGGAAGGAAGGAAGGAAGGAAGGAAGGAAGATGGAGGGAGGAAGGAAGAGAGAGAAAAAAGAAAAAAGAAGGGAAGGAAAGGATTTTCTCAGGAAGAAGACAGAACTGAATATACCACATGAGTTTATGACCGACACGGGTAAAGAACTCAGTTTCTATGATTAGACTGAAATGCAGAATGATAAACGACAAAGGCAGAAATTATCCAAGCTATTTTTGAAAACGAAGAAAAGTAGAAAGATGTGAAATTCTGAAGACAGATGGAGGAAAGAAGTAAACGGGAACATTGATAGCAGGAGGCAAAGCTCTGGGATATCGAGAGAAAATATGGAAAAGGCAGCCAGATGACAAGAGCTGGTGTAACATTAACGCTGGGGCGCAAACTGGTGAATTGCAGTGTTTTTTCCTCCTGATGATTTCTTCCACAGGAAACACAAAACAAGACATGTTTTTTGCAGAGTTCGCAAACGTCAGCCTTCTCCTCGTTGCATTGGAAGACCGTCCCCTTGCTGTAGAGCTCACGGCCGTGTCTGTTCCCATTGCTGAGGGCAGCCTCCCAGACAATTTGGGGACAATCTGGGGAATTAAGAGACTTGTACAGATGCGATCACCTGAGAGGCAACGTGTGAAATTTCGTGCGTTGTTCTGTACCCATGGCTGGGATTTCAACGTGAGAAATCATTGAGATCTCTGTGAGGTAAATGTCCAATTTAAAAACAGAAATCCTGGAGAAAGAGTAGAGCATTTGACCTTGGGTTTGACAAGGGTTTGGCTGGCACACCAGCCTGTCCTCTGTCCCTGACCACACGCCATGAGCACCCACAGGGCTCACCAGGTAAGGTTCAAACCATGGCAGGACGGAGCAGGTGCCACAAGGTGCTTGATGGAGGCCAAGGGAAGAAGAGCTCCCCCAGCGTGGTCATTATTCCTTGTCTTTCTATTTTTACAGGAGGGAAATGAGTCAGTTCATTCCTTTCTTTCTGAAGGGATGCCGAAGTTTAACACGTCTTCAGTTTCAAACAGGGACAATCTGGTCTGAAATTCCGCAGGGAGTTTGGAGGGCTGCTGCTCTAACAGTTCAATCGTGTGGGTTTCTGGAGTCGATTTAACAAGGAAAGAAGGTGCTTCTTGATTAGGGCAGTTGTTCTGAAAGGATTCCTGTCAAAGCACAGCTATTTTCAGTCCCCTTTTCTGCCGTATGGATCTGCCGTCCTTCACTGGGCGTGGGCCAGGAACTCGTGGTGGCTAGAGCCTCTCAAGTCTTCAGGGTCACGGCTGACCTTCGGAGAGACAGCCACCTCTCCCAGATCCTCCGGTGGCACTCCAAGCACCTGTGGACACGGAACCTCTGTCAACTGTTAGGTTTTCAGGAACAGATCGTCCGTTCCAACAGAGAAATTTCACCTTCAGAATCCCAAGATCCTAAAAATAGATAAACAAGCCTAGGCTTTCAATGCAAAGGTGAATGGGGACCCGTGAAAGCTACGGGACCACCGGGGTCCTTCTCAGGCCAGCGGGCAGAGAGCACGCAGAGCTGCCCCCAGGCGATAGACCCAGTGGGTATGCTCGTCTGCTGGAGTCCCCTGCCAGCAAGGCCACCACAGTGCGAGGGGCCAGCGTCCAGACCGCAGGGCTGCTCTGTGCTTGTCTGTCGACGAAAAGGGAAAAGGGCCGTCAATGCTCATCTCCACTCACTCACTCTGATGAAGGGGAACTTCACGCACACTCACACGCACCCAGGGACACACACGCTTCTGCTTCACTCCTCCCGTGGGGACAGGGTCTCCTGGGCAAGCCGTGTGGTTGCGGACTCTCAAGGAGGAAGCCTGTTGCTTCATGTCACTCTTTGTATTAACCACACGTGAACTTGGAAGAGACCAAAGTTAAAACGTGGTGTTTCCATCAGTGGCTCCTAAGAGGAAAGTGCAGAAGGCTTCCAAATAGTTGGTAAAGCTGTGTGACAAATATAAACATCGTATATTCACGCGTTTTCCCGTCTGTTACTGTTTTGACCATTCTCCTAGACTGTGGTGTCTCAGGCTCACAGTTATATATAACGTGTGTATAAAATTACACACGTTAGGTGGCTGGGGGCCATGCATCAGTTACAACCTCTCCAAGCCCCCACTGGCACACCCGAGGTGTGCAGATCAACATCTCCACGGTGCGGTGCTGCTGGGAACATCATTAACACGTGACACCCAAAACCATGTTGTGAACTGAAATGTCTCACACTCACTTTGGGATGTTTATTCAATTGAAATTCCCAGATACATTTAAACTACTGTTTTCTAAACGAGTCAATCTACAAAGGGCCATCCTTAAAGGATGGAAAGGACAGGTATCTGCCTCTGCACATCCGCCCCCTCCCCCACCCCCCGTGGAAACAAGATACCCCAGCAGACTCAGTCCACGAGCTGCCTTGTCTTCATCTTCTGGAAGCTCTAAAAAAATTCTACAGGATCATTTACTTATTTATCTATACATTACCCACCTCATCTCATGGCTTTCTACGTTCCCAGTGTTTAAAATGCAATACCCTCCTTAATTTTTCTGGTGCACAGATTGCAGATTGGCCAAGGAGAGCCCCTGCCAGCTGGTTGCTGTGTCCTGCCCACAAGCTGCCGTCACTTGTTGAATCTTGATGTTCTGAGGTCACACATATTCCAGGCTCATCGTGCACCTTCCTTGACCTGGCATTGGGATCAGCCATTTCTCTGGGGACCTCGGTTCCCTTCCAAGAAGAGTGGAACCAAAAACCAAGATCTGTATTCCCAGTGTGCCCATGGCTGCTGGGGTGTCTGTACTTCCACACCCTCTCCCTGGACAGAGCTAGGGAGGTAAATATGTAAACACACACAGTACACACATAAGAAACATATGCAGGTGCGCACACCATATACGATGCATCCAAGCAATGACATATTCTTAGTTTAGAAATGACGAATTAGCTCCAGTTTTTCAAATTCAAACCCAAATCACTCCAATCAAGTCCAAATTTATTCACATATAGACAGATATTATACATTATATGTATATTACGTGTGTTATATAATATATAATATACAATATATAACATAAAATAAACACACATAATATAGATATAGTGTATGTAATATAATAGTATAATATCATATAATATCAGAATGTTAGTATGCAATCTGGTCTATATCATAGCATTAATGTGCAGATATAATTATGCATACAGTACATAAACACTAGACAGTACACGCACTCTTTATGCACTGTACTACGTATGTTCATTCTTTCACAGGAAGAGCCCTGGTTTCCAACATCACTTCGTTTACTTCCTTCCGGGTCCCGTGGTAGATCTCACAGTTTCGGGAGTGCTTCAGCCAGGTCGCAAGAGGAAAGGACATCACGGAGTTGAGGACCTTGGCACCCGCCCCGCCCAGGCTCTGAGACTGAGGCTACAGGCTCAACACTCTGCTCAGAAGTTGCTCCAGGGTCCCTCCCTCCTTCCTCAACGTGGCTTTGTTATTCATTTTGCATTAGTGTTACTGAGTGAAATTGGTGTCTAGTGTCCTTTGTTATGTTATCTTTCTTACGTTTAGCCACCAACGTCATCCATCCCTCATGAAAGGAATTTGTGGTTGTTCCCTTCATCATCTACGTACTGAAACTGTTTGTGTAGCATTGAGGCTTTTTATTCCCTAAAGGTTTGGTCATAGTCTCCTGTGAAATTATTTGGCTTGGTGCTTTTTTAAGGACTAGGACCTAATATATATTTTTTCTACTTATTCCATGGAAATTGACTGTGTAAGCTTTCTATATCTACTAGGGTCAATTTCGGTCAACTGTGTGTTACTAAGAAATCGCACACTTCAAACATCAGGCTTTATGCATTTCTTTGTGTAGCTGTGCATAAGGAATGTTCTGGGTTTGCTTTTTCCCTTTCTTCTGTTTCAATAGTGATTTACTTCTCGCCATATTTAACTTGGCAAAAATTTGCTCTTGGTTTCCTTTATTTCATTACATAATGTGTTGTACTATTTTTTAAACAAGATTTTTATTTATTAGTGAACTCTACTGTTTTTCTGAGTTTTTACCTTACAAATTTCTCCTTTTATCGCCATTAAACTTTTCTCTTGCTTTAGTTTTTTGACTTCCTCATTTTTAATTGATATTTCAGTTAATATAGTCTCATTCTCTTTTTGACAAAGATGCCAGGGTTATGAATTTCTCTCTTATCACTTATTTAAGTGTATCTCAGAATTTCTTAAAGTGTTTTTAGCTTGTATTTCTTGAATTATAATTTTAAATACTAGCTCTGCTCTATTGTTTTGATTTTTTTCTTCAGAGGTGCCAAATATCTGTCTATTGATAGATACATAGATAGATGGATAGATAGATGGATGGATGGATGGATAGATAGATAGATGGATAGATAGATAGATAGATAGATAGATAGATAGATAGATAGATACATAGATTTGGTTGATGAACCTTAGAACAAAAACTGAAGTACAAAAGAAGAAAGTGGGAAAGAAGAAATTCTGCCTAAAGATTGCAGGATCAACTTCTAAGATATATATACCCGTAGAAATTGAATCAACAGGAGACAGAAAGACTTATTTTAAGAAACTGGCTCCATGCCCTTGTGGGGCTGGCAAGTCTAAAATGTGTAGGACAGACCAACCAACAGACTAGATGCTCAGACAGAATGTGCTGCTGCAATCCTGAGGCAGAATTTTTTCTTTTCCTGGAAATCCCAGTATTTGCTCTTAAAACCTTTAATTGATTGCGTGGGTCTCACCCACATTATCCAGAATAATCTCCTTTACTTAAAGTCAATTGACTATAGATACCAATAGTTATCTTCAAAATTACCTTCACAGCATCACCTGCATTAGAATCTCATTAAGTAACTGGGCACCACTGCCCAGTCACGTTGGAAAGGTTAAATGTGACTCATGCTTTCGTCTTCTTTCTAACTTTTCAACCATTTTCTCTCCCGCTCTTTATTTCCTTCTCTATCTTTATTTGATCGCCATGATTGTTTTTCTTAATGCTTTCTTTATTTACCTTTATTAAATTTGTGTTTGAACCAGCTTATCATTGAAGACCTTGTAATCTAGGCATTTCTTAACACGATTGTGCCATGTTCTTCTGTTTCTTTCCCGAGTCCCATTGCCTCGTGTTTTATTTCTTTTTGTTCCTTCCCATTTCTATTCTTACATTTTTACATCTTTTGATCCAAGCTATTTTCTTCATACCTTCAAATGCTTGTCTCTTGAATTCAGTTTTAATTATGTTACAAGTTGCATCTGCTTTATGATTGATTTTTTCCGAGAATTCCCGTCCATTTATATGTGGTGAGCCATGTTTTATTTTCTTACAATCATTCTGTATGAATGCGGTCCACGTTTCCTATTCCTGTCCGTCTCATGGGCAGGATTTCAGATTTGGCGGTGTATGGTTGTGTGTCTGTCCCCTTCTGTGCAGTTGCTCAGTGCTTGGGGAGTCGTGGCGGAGGGAGCGATGGCTTCTCCCTGAGTTGGACCTTCGTGACGGAGACATGAGCTGTGCCCCAAGGGCAGCGGGGGGCAGCACCCCGGCTGCACATTCAACGTGAGGGACACTAAGTATCTGTTAGGGTGAACACAGACGCATGTGGCACACGTCGGTTCTTCAAAACCTGTCACCACTGTAGCCAGTCACTAGAAACTGTCCTTCTGGGTCACTGTGTGTAACCGCAGAGCCAGCTCACAAGGGTCCTGCCCTGTTTGATGAGACACTGAGCTGCGTTTCAGAGACAACAGACTAAAACCTCAAGTCATGCAGCCAAGTGTGTGCAGAGGAGAGACCTTTGACCTCCGTGGCTCCTGGTACCAAAGTCTCGCCCCATCCTCCACCCCCACACACGTCACGAAAGGACAACAGGCTGACGTGACCGAAACTTGAACACTGTAACCCTCTCGGAAGCAGAGAGTCCTCTGTCCAGGAAGATTCTGTGCTAACACCCCTTACCATCAATGGCTGAGCTCCAAGGTCCTCCAATTAAAACTCACCCACCAGCCCTCCCGCATGCCTGCCCCCCAAACCCCGAGGCCTGGATGGGGAGAGCGGGCCTTCGAGCAGTAGCTCCCGCGTTCTCCCGGGTGGTGCCACGCATAACTCAGTGGCCAGTCTTTCTCCACTGCCCATCTCAGTGTCTAGTGTTTGGTTCTTTCTGTTCTTGAACACCCTCAGGTCAATGACCTTGACCTTCTTGGCTGGCACTTTGGAGGGGGGGGTCCTCAGAACCTACAAGGCTGGGAGTTAACAATTACTTCATGTTTTCATTTAGAGAAGCACCCCTTCTGAAAGAAAGCATTGTAATATCTGGGATACAGAATTACTAAAAAAATAAACCTAGGAAGCCAGGAAAAAGGAACAGCCTCCTGAGAACATTCCTCGGCTCTGGCTGCGGATCGCTCTGCTGGAAGGAGAAGGAGACGCAGCGTTGGACACCTGGGACACTCCCTGAGGTCGCCTTCCTGGCTCCGGGGCTTACGGGTCAGAATGAGTGTCTTCTCCTCTCCTCGAAGTCAGCGTGGAGTCTCCTGCGGCCTCGCAGATCCGCTCAGCTGAAGGACGGGCCGTTCCTCCCTTGCCTCCTCTTGTATCCATTCAGCGCCTCCCCTGACAGCGCCCAGCCCAGCCCACCTCACTCCCGGCCGGCCTGGCTTTCCTGGCAGCCTGTGTGTCTTCAGGGCAGGGATGGACGAAACGTTACCATGACCCAGAGGCATGCGCAAAGCCCTCATTGGAATTCGGACTCACAGCTGGACGCCCCGCGTGGGGCTGGAGAGAAAGTTCACCATTGTGAGCTCCCAAGGGGCTCCGACTTCCTGGCAACGGAGTGAATGACTCAGTCATTCATGCACCCTGCAGAAGGGACCCACTGTTTCCCAACAAAACAGGCATTCAGGCCTCGGGAGGCGCCGGCCGAGCAGGGTCGGCCAGTGAAAGGCCCGCACCTCCCGCGTCCAAGGCTCTGTGGGAAAAGCCATGATGTCACCGCGAATGCATCTCAGGGCTGTGCCCTGCTTTTCTCTGCTCTTCCCCTTTCTGAAGCGGATGCCCTGTTTGCTTCTTCTCCTCTTTCTCTCTCTGGCTGTCTCCCTCGAGTTTCTTTGAGGCCATTATGTTATTTTATTTTTCCAAAGATTAGAACTCAAGTCCAGTAAAGACTCACAGCACCGTTACTGCCATGGCAACTCTGGGGTTTCTGAGGCCGGTTTCTGCATACAGAGTAGAAGGAGAAGCTTGCCAGGGAGGGCGAGATGAAAGGGGGAACGAGGCCAGCTTGGCCCGCTCGGGCTGCTCGGGAAGGACAGAGGCAAACAGGAAAGGAAACCGGCGAAGCCAACAGGATGAATGAGGGGCCTTTGAGAAACAAGTTTGTAAATCTTTGCATTCACAACTTTTAAAAAGATCTGTGTTTCTGAGGGACAACAAGAAAGGAAGAATAACAAAGATGTCACAAGAAATAAGGTCTTGCTTTTGAAAACCGAGCTTAGGGGAAGCTTTCAAAACTTTGCCCAGTTTCCTCAAAAAGAAAGACAAAAAGCAGAGGAAGCGTCACTCAAGGACCTGTGACCTGGTGGGGGGAGGGGACGCAGAGGGCCAGCTGATATCTTTTCGAGAAGGTTCCGGAGTTCCCTCAAGGGCAGCCGTCACCACTTCTCAGCTGTCAGCGACATCAAATCAACTCAAAATAACCGATGGGGAATAGAAAGAGGCTTTCTCCTGGGCTTTCTTCCCCTGGAGAACAGTCACCTTGAACTCCTGAGAGAAGGTAACGAAAGCGTCTCTCCCACAGGCTTCCCGGCCAGGCGATCACAGAGCAGATATTAAACCACGTGGTTTAAGCAGCTCCTGGGAAATTCAAACACCTGGTCCCACAGAAACCGAAGCCAGGTGGGGCCATGTTGTCACACAAGTGTGGACCTGCCCTCTCCCCTGTGTCACCAGGGCTCCTTCTCATTTCTATCCGCCACCTGACCCGTGTGAGTCCGCACCCAATTCCTGGGTCCCGGGTCTCCACCTGCTAGCTCTCCCTTCCACTTACTTACTTGTTGAATCAGCTGTGGCGCGAGCATTAAATTCTCCATGTACAACTGCACTCAGAGTCCTTAAATCTTACACACGGATCCAGGAAGACAGAACCCTCAGGAAGAAATGCACCATTTTTTGGTAACAAGAAGGGGTGACTTCAGCTCAGCAACCCTCTCCCCACGTTCCAGGCAAGATTCCCTCCCAACCGTGAGGCCGTCCAAAGCTCTTCCTACCCAATCCACTTCTTCCCTGGCTCCCCTGGAAGGGTCTCAGACCTTCCCACTCAGAAGGTGCCCCCCGACTACACTTACACCCCCCTCTTTATCCTCCAAGGGCATGGTCCCCAACAACTCCTTTCATATTGCTTTGGGTTGAATTGAGCCCTGCCCACCCCCAATTCATATTCTGACATTCTGACCTCCGGGACCGCAACAGAGGTTATCAAATTAATATGAGGTCATTGGGTGAGCTCTAATCCAGTATGACGTGTGTCCTCCTGAAAATGGAAAATTCCAAGACAGACCTGCACAGAGGAACGAGCATGTGAAGAGACGCAGGGAAAGGTAGCTATGTACAAGCCAAGAACACAGGCGTCGCACAGATCTGCAGAAGGATCCAAGCTTGATCTTGGGCGCCAGGACTTCAGAACGCGGAGACCACGAGCGTCTGCTGTTTCAGCCACCCAGATGTGGCGCTTGGTTAGGACAACCCGAGGGAACTACCACGTGTGTCTCATTCTGTTATGAAAGGTGCTTCCTGGAGGACCTGGACTAGCACAGATGGCCACAAGGGCGGTCTGACGACAGCACCAAAAGAACCAGGTTTGGAGACTGGGCTACGTACTGCCCGGCTGAGCAGGAAGACCCTGTCCTGCGTGGAAGGTGGGCATACGTGGTCGCTGGCACAAGGTGGTAGCCCATTGCTGAGTGTTTTACTCTTGGGGACCTGAGGAAACACCCTCTTTAGAGGTACATTTCTTGATGGTGTGGTCATTCAAGCATTTGAAGAACACAGAGAGGATACTTATAAGAACAGTGGGGTTGGTTGGATTTTATTGAGTTGCAATAGAGTCCTAGTGGTGGATAATGAAAAAAAAATGAAGGGCGTTAACCACAATTAAGGGCTACGTAGGAGGGCCAGGAGGCTTCTTGGGTAGCTTACTAAGGGGTCCCGCAATGGAAGAGAAGGCAAAGTTGACGAGCAGACTCAGGCCTTGGTAGCTGGGGTTGTGGAGCTGCAGAGATATTTAAACACTCAGACAAGTCAGGTCTGATCTCCTAAGGAGATGTGCCCGTTGGGAAAACCCACAGGATCCTGGAACAGGGACTGGAAGCGTCTGGGTGGATGGCCCTGAGCGTCTGAGCTCTGCAGACCCCCTGAAACCTCAGAGCGTGCAGCGTGTGTGCCCCTTGGGGGTAAGAGCGAGCGTGCTCCGATGTGGGGGGACACTGCGGAGGGCCTCCCTGCAAAGCTCAGGGGCTCAGGTCCCACAGGACCTGCCCCCACCACGTGACCTGGCTGCTGAGATGATAACAGCATGGAGGGACCTGGAGAGCGTGCTGCTGAGCGCGATAAGCCCGTCAGAGAAAGACAAGCACCACATGACCCCACTTTTATATGGAACATAATGAACAAAATAAACTGATGAACAAAATAAATCGAGACGTGGAAGTCGGGAACAGACTGACGAATCTTAGCAGGAAGAGGGGAGGCCGGAAGAGATTAACCAAAGAACTCGTATGCATATATGCATAACCCATGGACACCGAAAATAGTGCGGTGAGGGCCTGGGGTGGGGGTGGAAGGGGTCGGTGGGAAAAGAAAAGGGGGGACATCTGTAATACTTTCAACCATAAAGATAAATTTAAAAAGAAAAGATGAGAACAACGAAACTGTCTTAAAATGATACAACTCAAGCAGTGGCAATGAGCGTGAGAGAGCTGCGTGAACCTACTCGGGCATGAGTTTGCTGCTCTGGTCCACAGAGCCCCAGCCAGCACGAGTGTTTATCCAATTACCCGTGATTCAAGGACCCACTTACCAGCTACGGAGGTTTGGGCGGGCCCGTGACGTGGAATGCCCTGGCCGCATCTCACCGCGCGTGGGGCAGTCTGCACCCAGAACGCGGCTGAGGGCACCGTGGCGGAGCCAGCGTGCACCCACGCTCTGCAAGGATGAGATGCCAAGCAAGACAGTGGGTGCTCTCTGCAGGGCCCTCTGCCTGATCAGGGAACCAGGGGGTGGCACTGGTCACTGAAGGAGTTTGTGTTTTCAACTCTGCAGCTCCGGACTCCGCGGGGTGGGAGGTCCGAGTCACCCCCAGGCAGCACACAGTCTCATGAACCACGGGCTGCTGCTGCACCTGGACTCCTCAAGGTCAGGGAGAAGGGGGGCTGCCGTCTGGGTTGGGCTTGGTCCTGATCAGCAGGGGAAGGGAAGGCTGCTTTTCCACAGTGAGCAAGGAAGGGGGCTCACAGAACCCGAGGATGCCCCGCCGCTCAGGGTCTCTTGTCCAGCTGTCGCTGTGCGTGGACACGTGTGCCAGCCCTGGCCAGAGATGGGTGTGACTGCCATGAGTCCAACTCCCGGGAAGGAAGGCGGTGGTCCTGCCACCAGGTCCGCCACGGTTAGGGGTTGACTGGTGTCCCCGCAAGAGATATTTCAAAGTCCTAACCACTGATCCTTGGAGGTATGACCTTATTTGGAAATAAAGTTTCTGCGGATGGATTCAAGTTAGAGTGAGATCACAGTGACTTCGCTGGGCCTTCCTCCAGTGTGACTGGTGTCCTTGAAAGAACGGAGAGAGAGACAGAGACACGGGCGACAACAGGCAGCAGAGATCAGTGAGATCCTGCCACAAGCCCAGGGATGGGACCCTCCAGGCATGGGAGCTGGGAGAAGCAGGAGGGACCCTCCCCCGGTGTTTTGGAGGAGCCGGGCCCTGCCCCCACTCTATTTGAGACTTCCAGCCACCACGGCCTGAGCGAGTTTCTGTTGTTCTCGGTGCCTGGTCCGTGGGCTTTGTGACGGCACCACCGGAAGGGACTTACCGCCACCAAGGTTGCCAGCTCAGGACGGGGAGGATGGACTCGGAGGAAAAGCCGTGGGGACAAGTGCTGTCCCCAGGCCAAGGGCAGTCGTCACACTCACGGCTCTTCCAAGGGTCCTTCAGGGAGAACGGCCCTCGGGGTCTGTCAGAGGTGCTCCCCAGACCTGCGTGGAAGTGGATCTGTTCCCCACAAGGAGGGACGGCGGGGCCCCTGAGGTCCCCCGCAAGGGGGCCCGAGGCAGGACCATGGTTGGCAATCACCTCTAGCTGCTGCATTTTCAGACCTGTCCTGGTGACCATGCCAAGGCCACATGTCCCCTGGGCTGCGCACAGACCACCAGGGAGCATGGCAGGTACCAGGCGGAAGGCCTTCCAGCCGCCCTGAGCATCATCCACTAGTGCCAGCCTCTGCTCAGGGGCTCACCGTGGCCACGGAGCTCTTCCTAAAATGCTGTGTCTGACGTTCTTGCACCCACATGTCCCCCTGCTGTGACAGATGCCAGAGAGGCATCTGTCTGAGCTCCCCTCCCTGCCCGCTCTCCCCTCCCCAGCACAGACACTCCCGCAGGGATCCTGCTAGGAGATGCTGTCTTGGCATTTGCTGCTCAGAGGACCCGCGTTGAGACGGGGAAGAGTTCCTGTCACACTGTCACTCACAGAAACATCTCACTGTAAATCAAATCCCGTGTAAGCTCCGCGGAAGCTGGTCTTCCCATCTCTCTTCATTTACTCACTCAAGGATACACAAAAATAGCTCACACTCCAGGGCCCGGAGCAGCCAGAAATGAGAGCCAGCAGATTAATGAGCTGTGCCCACCTTCTGAGTTCTCTTGATTAGTTCAGACTGTTCACCAGACTCCACAGGAGAATCGGGCCGCTTCCAGGCAGGGCTGAAACCAGAGACTGCTCCGGAACTGGGGTCGCAGCCTTCAGGACTCCTTATGACTCTAGCACAGCGTGGATCGGTTCAGGGAAGTCAAGGCAAAGAAAAATAAAAAGGGGAGAGGAGGGTGGCACTGAGCCCCCCGTTGCATTTTTAAATCATCCAGAACAGGCAGCTGGCAGCCACGGGGGACGTGCAGCCACAGGGGACGTGCAGCCACGGGGGACGTGCAGCCACGGGGAACGTGCAGCCAGAAGTCCAATGGGGGAAGGGGTCAGACCTGGGTCCGAGGATGTGCCAAAGAGAGGATTTCATCTAGGCCTTCACAGGAGTAGGGACAAGGAAGAAGAGCGTTCCTGAATCCAGGCGGGAAGCATGCTTTGGGTGGGACCCTGTCACTTACAAAGGGACTCATGTAAGCCGGCTGGTGTGGCTCAGTGGTTGAGCGTCGACCCATGCACCAGTGGTCGCCGGTTCGATTCCCGGTCAGGGCACATGCCCAGGTTGTGAGCCTGATCCCCAGTGGGGGGCATGCAGGAGGCAGCCAATGGATGTTCTCTCTCATCGATGTTTCTCTATCTCTCCTTCTCTCTCTAAAATCAATAAAGAAAAACAATTAGAAAAAAAAGACAAAGGGGTTCATGTAAAAGGACGTTGAAGTCTCAAGCCAGAAAAAACTGGGGGTTGGAGTCTGCTGTCACCGCGTGCAAAGGGGTATTTCCCAGTCGGAGGTGTAGGGCGTGTTTGTATTACTGACCAGACTGATCACTCCGAGGGGACGGTGGGAACACATGGGTTGCTGAGAAACAACAAGTTTGCTCCCCAAGATATGACACGCGCGTGCAAGTGTCCTGGCTGTGATGTTGGGCTCCAATAATGCCAGAGGAAACGGAAGGGTAGGCAGGGCCGCTGTACAGGATTTCAACTGCATGAGAATCTGAATCATTCCCAAAGTCCCCGGTCCCTTCCTTGGCTCTCAGGAGTTAGCAGGGGAGCGGGGCCAAGTCCCTCGGTGACCTCACGACTGGAAGCTTTGCTCGGGCTCTGCTGGCTTTCCCTCTGCAGGTCCCGGGGGGGCTGCGGATCGTGAGGACGCTCGCTGTGGTTCTGCTCTGTAATTCAGAGGGACTGTTACAATAGTCACGACATTCACACACCACACCGCATTGGGATGACAGCCTCGAGTTCACCGGGTCACCTCTCTCGGTAGGAGCACGAGGCCAGGGAGGCAAGGCCGTCCGCAGAGTCCCCAGGAGACAGAAGGAGCTTTCTCGGCTGCACAACAGAGCCTGGTGTCCTGGTCCAGCCCGAGCTGCCGAGAGCCTCACCAGGGCTGGCTTCTTCTCCTCTCCCCGGGAACAAACAAAACAGAAACAAATGCACAGGCACAGAGAACAAGCTGGCCGTCGCCAGGGAGGAGGACAGGTGGGGGACTGGGTGAGAAAGTGGGAGAAGTACACATTTCCAGTTATAGACACAGTCGCGGGATGCCAAGAACGGAGTAGGGAACACAGTCAACGACGTTGTCACAACTACGTGTGATGTCAGGTGGGTACCAGACTTCGTGGTGATCGCTTCGTAAGGTGTGGAAATATCTTCACCGGGTCGTACACTTGAAAGCAATACTATAATATAACGGTAACTGAAAATAAATTTGTGAAAGTACATACATAAGCATAAATGAAAGAGAACCGGAAAGAGCGTGTGTGGGTGGAAAAGCATTTCCAGTGACAGGCAGAGGGAGGCTCCGTGAAAGTGGAAGGACGTTCATCCTCAGGACCCCACGTCCCGCACCAGGGCCCGTTCCCTCCTGGGAAAGACCCTCGGGTTCTCCCTGGAGAGTCTCCCCCACGGTGGGCGCTGTCCTGTGCTGCAGGGTCGCACGAAGAGGATCGCGGCACACGCGCACACGGGGTTTCAGGGTCCACACGTGAACGCAAGGCGAGGCGGAACCACCGTAGATGGGTGTGGTGCCAGGACTGGGTGGGCACGGCACCCGCGCGCTGGAGGGGAAAGCGACAACAGTGCACGGCCGCGGCTGCCCCGAGTCTGCCCCCCTTCCAGCCGTGGTCGCGTGTGCCTTGAACAGCACGCCTACGTTCTCACACACGGCGAGGACGCGAAACGACAGGCTCTGGATGACTGGAGGCCTCCTGGTGTCCGCACGTGTTTTCAGCGCGTCCCGTGGAAATACACTCCTTCAGCACTTCGAGCCATACAGCTTATTTAGAGAGTCCTGGTTCCTCGTGTACTGTAAGTTAGGAAACATTTCCGAAGAGCTGTGTCGGAGACGTTTTTTCTCCTGTGTACACAAATACCACTTTAGGTACAAACATTTCCCTCTCGCTTTCTATTTTGGCCAAGGAGGAGACGCTGTCCGAGCTTTCGGAAGCCACTGCGTGTCCCCAGGACCGGGGGGAGCCCCCACCAGGCCGGTCCACATCCCCGCTCCACATCCCCGCTCCCTGGCCCCCGGGGTGAGTGCTCCCGGGTGTACGCTGTGGCTTTGAGGCCAATTCTTCTGCAAAATTAAGCTAATTCTGTGAACTTAGATATTAAGGGGTTCTTCACAGGGTGCAGTGGTTGAGACAAGCAGTTTGTTGCTGATTTCTTCCTGCATCCGGGGACGGGTCAAAGAATTCCGAACGGAGAGCTCTGATCCTCGTGGTCCTTCCGTAAAAACCCCCTGCAGACAGGCGAGGGTCACTGACCCAGAACAAATACATTAATCAGCTTTAATGATTACACGTGGGTCATTTTACTTTCAACTATGAAATCAGGAGTTCTGTCCACACGGGCGCGTGGTCCCTGTGGCTGGCCGCTGGGACGCCCGTGCGCACCAGCCATCTGATGGCACTCCGCATTTTTTCACCCCAGACGGTAAAGTTTTCTCTGCATCTTGTTAAACCCACTGGTCTTCCTGGTCCCTCTCCAGGGCTGTCCTCCCAGCAGAGCTCCTCAGCATCCCTAAGGGGTGACTGGGAGCCTTCAGGTGGATGAAGAGCCAGAAGGGGCCCCCGCGCCGGCTCCGCTGTCCAGCCAACTGCTGAGAAAGACGCCCCAGCCCGTGGGGTGCGGGCAGAGACGGCCGAGGCACAGTCTGGGTCCCGGTGCCAGCAGATGACATCATTTAATTGACTTGGCTTGATAATTTAGGGCCTGTGTCACACATACTGGGTGAAGTCACCAGAATGCTTGGGAACCGAGAAAGCTGGGGGTCAGGGAAGCAACCCTTGGCAAGAGTGTGAGACGGAAGGATGAATAGGAGGGCAGAGAGGAGTCTGCATGTATCATCGGCAGTCTGGCATACTGGACTTGGGAATGAAATCTGCTTCCCACACTGCTTCTCTTGACCCAGGATCGGTGCTAGGAGGCGGCCAGCCTCCACAGAGCGGAACGTGAGGTGTCCCCTGGGGGTCCCCGAGGCATCGCTCACTCCTCCACATGGAGAATGGAGAAAGGGAGCCTCATACATAGATGTTGTAAAAACCTGTTTATGTTCAAATCACTTTACAGCCTTAGCAGCAGTACTTTGGGGGGGGGGGAGTGAGGAAATGTTATTTTTCTCAGAGGCTTTTACAAAGAAATATTTTCTCCATGCTCAAAAGACAAATAATTACTTAACTCAGATTTTATATATTGGAACTGGAATGATTAATAATGAAAAACAATGGATTACACAAGTTTAACTTTATACATAAAAAGAGACCAAAAATGGATTAAAGGAATTTTGCATGGTGTATTATTTTTACCCTTAAATCCTCTAGTACATGATGAATCAATGATTAATTAATTATTCATTATTGATTAATATTAGGGACATCTTGCATAACCAAGCTTCCCCCTTTAGTAAATTTAACACCGATACGGCACTTTTATCTAATCTACCATCTGTACGCCCGTTTTACTGTTGACCCAATGCTGTCCTTTATAACTTCTGTTCCCGCCAATCAGATCCATCAATGGCTGGCTATTGCATTTAGTTGTCCTGTGTCTTCAGCCCCTGCCATCGAGGACATCTCCTCAGCCTCTTCCTGTGAACACCTTGTCATTCTGGAAGGACACGCTGTCAAGTCTCCCTTTTAACAGAACATTCTTCCTGTTCTGTTTGCGGTTCCCTGGTGACTGGGTTCCGGTTATGCATTCCGAGGCCATGGTGTGGCCTCCCAGGGCCTCTCACCTGAAGCACACAGTGCCGTCTGCCCCTCATCAGTGCTGTGAACGGCACTCACTCGATCACGGTGCTGCCCAATTCCTTCACTGCATTATTATTTTTTAAACTACTAAGAAGTTTGAGGGGGGAGGAGATCCCTTGATGCACTCCATCAAATTTTCTTCTACATTAGTCATCCATTGCTGATGTCTGCACGATCCGGTTTAAGCTTGGATGTTTGCAGAATGCTCCGTCCCAGCTCCAGCTCGGTCTCCAGGTCCACCAGGTGACACGTGGCGTTCCGCTGTAGGAAGAGCGAGCCCTGCTTCCTCATTTATCTACGTGGGATGCACTCGTGATTTTGTTGCTCGAGTTTGTGTAGGGCTCTGAAATACATGTATAATATCTTTGTGCTTTAGATTTTATGAAAGTATCACATTACCTGTGTAGACACACACATATCTATATAAAGCGTATGTGAGCCCATGTGTGTACATGTGTGTATCGACTCAAGGACCACAAAGAAACACAAAAAGGTATGCATCACGCTGTCAACACACTAAACAAAGGGCCCATTGAGAATTATGAATGCATTCTACCTATTTTGAAAATGTACGCTGGCATAAGTAAAATGCGTTCAGGTTGTTACCCACCTAGAGAATTTCCAGGCTGCTGGAAACACACAGAACTGCGGTGGGATGAACGCGGTGAGTCCATCTCCCAGAGCAGCCCCCGTGCTGCTTCCCAAGAAGGCACTCCAATCCCCATCACTACTTTTAACACGTATTTGGCGCGTGTCCAGGGACGTGTGACAAGGCCCTCTGCCCCAGGAGCTCAGAGCCCAGGAGAAAGGGCCCCACTGGTCGGCGCGGTGCCATGGAGAGAAATTTCTTCTGGAGGGCATATGCTGCTTTTGTGATGTGTTTAGGACTAAATTACGATGAATTTAGCCTTTTATACATTTCTCTTCAGTGTAGTTGTTGAAATAACATAAATAAAATAGGGATTTACCCACACAACTCATGAGAAAGGCAACCCGTGTTCTATTTGTACCCAAAGCGCCCCGCGGGCCCCTTGCGCAGCTCTGCGCCCAAGGGCAGGCTGAGGGGTGACGTGTCCGCAGGGAGCCCCGCTCGCTGTCCCTGCGCGGGGCCGGCACAGCTGCGGAGCGCTGAGCGGGCAGTCAGTCGGGGCAGGGAAGCACCCCGAACGCCCAGGTCCCCGGCAAAGTGCCCGAGCCTGCCTGGCCCTCTTTCCAACACTTTCCTAGCTCCTCCCCACTCTCCTCCCCAACACGTGCTTTACATGGACGTCCCAGGTCAGCCTTTCCTGGTGAGTGTAAGGAGCACACACTTCATCAAGCCCCAGGCGCTTCATCCGAGACTTCATCTCCAAACTGCCCCGTCCAGCCCCACGCATGTCCGCGATGCTCGGCTGTACCCTACAGACGGTTACAGCGTGCAGAGCCTCTAGTCGGCATCCTCGGGGGTGGGTCTAGTTTTACCAAAACAAACAAAACGAGAATCAGAGAGAAGCTATTATATATGCCACCTATTTCTCTTCTTTATGTGTATATTTTAGGTCAGCGTAAACCACAGGCCAGAAGTCCCGAGGTTCCTGAGCACACTGGGTTGGGGTGTCCTCCCAAACTGCCAGCCTTATAGGACCACCCTTACCTTAACTATGGAGGCATTGGCTGCCTCGGGGAATTCCCACTGCTCCCCAGCTCTCCTCGGTGCACTTTCTCTCTCAGACCTGAAACCCGCCCTTCAGACCCAGATCTCCAAATTCTGCTGAGGTCAAGGCGGAGAATTTGGTTTTTCCCCTTCCCGCAAACAAAATCAGGACTCTCGGTGCCGAGGAAGGACATCTCTATTGTGGTTGCTCACCCTGTGCGCAGAAACGGCCAGCAGAAACCACAGACTGCATGACTGCCTTCCATGTGAACAACTTTTCAGGCAGGCTGCCCTCCAGGGATTCTTTTTAAAGGGCAGGAAAGTGGTACAAAGACATGCTGTTCCACGTTACCACGTGTTTTATGGTAAACACGTAGGGATTCCGGGTTTCTTTTCCTCTACTGCTAAGTTCTCTCTCATTTAAACCTTATTCTTTCATATGGGATGTCCTACTGGGAATGTCTCAGGTGGGGATTCAGAGCAGTTCAGGGAGGCGTAACTGGTGTTAATAAAGCTGAAAACGGCTCAGTGGATTCAGTTATAGGATTGCCTTTGCCTTCTAAATCTCCTTACTTAAAAAAAGGATTAAGAACCTTCTCTTCGTTTTGTCTTCCACCAAGAAGACCATCTTGGTTATAAAATGATCAACTTCTTGCACCTTTTTTCCCCAGGGTATCTTCTCCTTTCTCATCAACCAGCTTCATGAAGTGCTTAGTGGATACTATTAAAACAAATGTCAGTATTTGAAATTACGACGTCTAGTGGATGTTTAAAAGGTATGATCCATTTAGAATTATAGAACGAAATCCAGAGAGAAATGATATAAACAAAAGCGGTTTCCGTCCCTTTCCACAAAACAAATACACAATTTTGCCTCTTAAGAGTTATTGTCAAAAGAACTTTACTTGGATTCTGGAGTTCAAAGTGCTGAAATGATTTTTAAAAGAAATAAAATATTTATCAGAAGTATAAATATAATAACATAAGAGATAGATTGTCCCAACTCCCTTAAGTAATAAAATATTAAAATGAGAATAAGAATGGAAATACACTCTTAAAAAAATTTCAGGCCAATATTCAAAATATGTCATTTATTATAAATATTTTATATTAAAATATCCAGGATAGTCTAAAATTCTTTAATAAAAGTGGTCAATTCACTTCCATTTATAGCAGACCAGACACCCTAAGTGGCCTTGACCTTCTTTACTACAATAATTAAAGTACTAAAAGATAGGTGATGGGAAATAATAGCTAGACAGACAGCTAGGTGACAGGTGGTGACCGGGCCACACTGCTGAGTGGGTACAGAAGCGGGAATCTGCAATTGTCTAAACAAAAACGAAAGCAGAGACCCGGGAACTCAGCAAGAACCCAAACTGGCTTTGCCTGGGGGTTTCATCAGATACCTGGAGGCCTTGGCTTTGCTTGGATGTGAAGCAAGAGAGAAAATGTAGACCTGCCCCTGTGAGGAGTCTCATAAAGCTGAAATCCCAAAGGAATAAAGCCACCATCCAAACAGGAAATTGATTGACCTCAATTTTGGTTCTGTCTAGATGGGGGGGAACCTCCCTGGAAAACATTTAACTTCATGCACCTTACAGCCCAAGTCATAGTATTACGTGGAAGGAAGGAAGGAAGGAAGGAAGGAAGGAAGGGAGGGAGGGAGGGAGGGAGGGAGGGAGGGAGGGAGGGAGGGAAGGAAGGAAGGAAGGAAGGAAGGAAGGAAGGAAGGAAGGAAGGAAGGAAGGAAGGAAGGAAAGAAGGAAGGAAGGAAGGGAATTTAATTTAAAGTTCTCCCAGTTTGGTGGAATACCAGGACACTGGCAGAAACAGATCCGAATCCGAGTGGAGCATGGCCAGGTATGAAATATTCCTACATGCAAGTCCAAGGAAAATAACTAGCTGACATTTAAATAACCATTAAACTCAAAGGAAACAAGGTACCCTTCATGAGAGCCCGCTGAAATAGTAGACAGCAAAAGGAAATCCACAAGGATCACAAAATAGGAATTTTAGAATATAAATTATATTTTATATGTTTAAAGAAATGAGCTTGAAAATATAAAAAAGCAGCAAGTTTATTTAATAGCATAAAAATTAAGAAAAGAGTGATTTCATACATTTGTCTTCTACAAATGAAATTAAAATGTTATTAATGGATTAAACAGCAAATTGGAGACATTTGAAAAATAATTAGTGAAGAGAGAGAGCTGAAGAAATTATTCAGAATGCAGAAACGGGGGGAAAGAGGAGAAAAATGACAGAGGTTGAGCCAGACACACACAAAAAGTGAAAGGTTTTCATTTTTGTCTGAAGATACAAGATAAGAATCAATATTCAAAAGGCTTAAAATTTTCCAGAATTGTTGTAACATAGCAATTCTTACATCCAGGAAGTCCAATGAGTTCCAATCAACATAAATAAAAATCATACTTATTGTTGTGAAACTGCAAAGACCCAAGGAGGAAAAACAGATCACCACAAAAAGCAACAACCAGACCAATGGATGATTTCCCAACAGTAAGAACAGAAACCATAAGGCAGAGGAGTTAACGCTTCAAAGCGCTAATAGAAAATAATTGTCAACCTAAATTTTTCTCTTTCAAGAATGAGGCTAAAACAAAGATATATACTCAGACAAATAAAAATTGAGTTTGTTACCAGCAGACTGTCACTAGAGGACATTCTCAAAGATTTATTTATGTGAGGCAGAAAGAAAGAGACGTCAGCTGATATGTCTGAGAATCAAGCGGATGGACATAAGGACTTGCCGACCAGAATCTAAGTCACATCACCGGACAGCTGATCTGCAGACTTGTTCTGAGTACTGAATGACTTTGCAGTTTCACGCTTAACCGTCTCTGGCGCCTGGAATGCTCTATCGATGTATTAGCAAGAGGAACAGAAAAGCTTCTTAAACCTGACAACAGCCATCTACAAAGCGTCTACAGTAGACATCATGAATGGTGTCTAATGGACATCTCAGATATAATAGTTTCATAACCCAACTCCTGGTGTTTCTTTCAAAGCTGACACCCGATCCTATCCTGGCCAGCTGGCAACTGTATTCTTCCAGGTGTTCAGTAATTCCCAACTCTTTTCTGCCTTTTTCAGCTGACATTCTTCCTGTCAGGAAATCTCATTAACTGTGTCATCAAAAAATACCCAGGCTGGACCACCAAAGATGTATAAGACATTTAAAAACAGATATTAAAGAATGTCTAAATGAAAAAGCGATATGCCAAATTTTTAAATAAAAATTTGATATTGAACATACATCAATGCTACCCAAAGAAATCTATAGGTTCAAGATAATTCCAATAAATTTCCCACCAGAAAATTTCTCACAAACTTGATAAGCTATTTCCAAAATCTAGAAGGAAGAACAAATAGCTGAGGGTCACCAAGTTCCTCCTGAAGAAGAACAAGGCAGAAATAATTGCCCTACTGGATATCAGGGCTTATTATGAGGTAATGATAATTAATTTACAAATATTTAATAGAGTGGCGGCAATCAAGAAGTACTGTAAATAGGAGAAGCTAAAACACTGTGGTACGAAAGCAGAGGTCACCCTAGAGCACAGATACAGACCCACAGCTGTGGAAAGAATTGATGGCTGAGGGTGCATGGAGGTGCTGGGAACGTATGATATCTACACACAAATAGAGGTATTCATATTGATACTGCACTTGATCTTAGCCGAAAGGCTCAGAAGCCACTGAGTTATTCATATAGAAAAACAGCAAAGTTTTTACTGAACTTTTTATTAAAAAAAATAATGAGAGAATCCTATGATCTCCAGGTAGGAAAGGATTTCTTAAACAAGATCCCCCAAAAGCAGAAAATACTGATAATTTTAAGTAAATTAAAACAAAAAAAGAAGCTTCTGTTAGGACTCTCACAGGCAATATAATTCCTAATGGCCCTTTTGCAAGCCTCCCCACCCCAGGAGAACAAGGACCAAACTTCCGGCCACAGGAGAACTGGCTGGACAAGAAATGCCACAGGACACCAGGAACCAAAGCAGCACCCAGTCGCACATCTGCATTCCTGTAGACCCAACCCCCTGCCCAAACCCACCAACCAAGACTCCAAACCCACTGATTGACACAAGCTTCCAGTGGACGCATGTAAGGACCAAACCCCAGTTCCTAGGGGCTGCCATCATCGACCCAACACCCCGTGGCTCGGTGCTGTGCAGCCCTTCCCTTTGGATACTCCCATCCCCCATCCTCTTTTCTTTAAATAAACCCAATTTTTGTATATTCACCCTCTGGGATTGCTATTTAGCCTGCCCACACACCTCGGACCACCAACTTGCACCTTTCAGCTTCTATTTATCAAAAGATACCTTAACGTGGAACAGCAAAGCCACCACTGAGAGCATATTTTTAACACTGAATAAAGGGTTAGTATTCATAGTATTAACTATTTTTAATAATCAATAAAAAAAAATCCAATGGGAAAATAAGCCCAAAAAAGGACATGGATAAGTATTCAGGGACATGGAAAAATAAATGGTCCAATAAATACATGAAATGAAACTCATCCATAGTACTAATCAGAAAAAATGGAAATGAAGTCCACAATGTAAATCTATTTCCCCAGCACCATACTGGCAAACACCCAAATCTGGTGATCCCAAGAGCTGGCGAGGTTGTGGGAGGAGAACACAGGCTGCTGGTGGGAATGGAGACTGGTGCAAACACTTCGGGGTACAGTGTGGAATCGCCTGCAAAGCTGGGTGCAGGACTGCCTGATGACGCAGAGGACTACCCGTGATCCGGAGGTATGTAAGAATGCTCACAGGACAACCGTTCATACTCAAAGGAGGTGAAGAATTGGGATACCTGTGTTAACAGCAAAAGTGACAAATCAATTGTACATATTTTTTAAAGTAGAATACAACAAAGCAGTGAAAATAAATCAACTAAAAAGTTAACTAGAGCTCTGTGCACCGCCATGCAGAAATCTCTAGAGCAGAATGTCGAGAAACAGATGTCCCCTGGGAATACACGCAGTGTGATTTTATTTACACGCAATTCAGAGCAGGTGCATTCAAACAATTCACGGTTTAGGGATATATATATATATAGATGGTAAAACCTAAAGAACACAAAGGAATAGAATTCAGGAAAATGAACTTCTCTAGACAGGGTGCAGAGTCAGGGAGGAGCAGGAAAGGAACAGGCGAAGGGTTAATAATCTATTTTTAAGCTGGATGCTTAGTACAAGATTGCTTCTTGACTCTATATGAACAATGATGACCTCTTTTTGTCTCATAATAGGCACGTCTTTAAAAGTCAATTGTGTCAATTTTATAATGCTGTCACATGCTTTTAGATTACAATACAGGTGGCATAGAATAAGCTTAGTTTTTTCATGGGTTTCGATTTGATTCTGTGCCTTTCCTTAGAAATCCAAAGTAACATACTGATCTCAGCACACATCCACAAATGAAACACAGTGGAGATGGCCATTCGGAGGTCCACCTCTGGGTTTCTGCGTTCCTCTTGGAACATGTACTAAGATGAATCTTCAGAGGGCATGGAAACAGATCCTGGATTCTAGCTATGAAAACATCCAATCAGAAGCAACTAGAGATAAACGTGTGTGTGTGTGAAGGCAGTGTGACGTCACATAAACAGGTCAATGATTAAAATTGCACTTTTGCAAACTCAGGACACTTTTTCTCAAATGCCAACAGAAGAACAGTCAAAATATAAAAACAAACAAAACATGGGCAAGTGTATATAAAATACATAAAATGAAGATACATTCTGATATTGACTATATGCAAGAATGCCGTTGCTGCTAGTTGCATGTGCTCCTTCTAGAAGTTAAAAATTAATGATAGGACACAGCCGTTAACTAGTTCATAGTTTGTTTAAGCAAGCACCACAATTTTTCTTCATATTGCTTATATGAGATATATAAGCAATTTCAGCATTCAAGAATGGTCTCTAAAACAATGCTGGAGTTTTACAAGTTACATCAAATGGCCCTATTTTTAATCCTATGACATCTTTTACTTGCAAATCAATCTACCCATGTTCTCCTAGAAAAAGTGACATGACCCAGCTGCAAATTGCGTTACAACGAGATGTTCTCCAAAGAATCACTGTCACTTCCATGACTCCGACTAAATAATCCAGAGATGTTTGCATTCGATTCTTTGGAAAATAATAATTGTAACATTTATAACATTTCCTCGGGGACTAATAATCTAGCAAATGAAATCCAGTGAAATATAAATATGTCACCATTATCTTTTAATATTGGTGAACTGGACCAGAGAAAACAGAAGCTATTCTTCAGTAAATAATTAAGTTCGGATGTATTGTCAGCACTGAACAATAACCATAGATGTGTCCGGGCTGTTTGACAAGTTTCCATATAATTCTCAGACCAAGAAATAATGAGGAGATTTGTGTTAAATAGAGTCTGACACTGAACAAAACAATCTTATTTTCTGCTATAACAGGACAACATTGTGTTACCTAAATATGCTTTTTGATTTACTAAGCTTTGTTAGCCTTGCTCCAGCTAAAATGAAAGCAGAGGGAAGCAGTGGGATTTTTAAAACCGTGAGAACAAGTAAAATCTTTCCCATCTCAGGAGCTGGTGCTCCAGGTATCTCCTCTCCAAGTCTGGGTTACGTTAAATTGAAAAGTAAGTATCTTATGAGGTAAAAATCTAATAGACTACCCCAAATCTCTGGAATGTATTAAATGTACATGCTTTCGAGATTGCCTCATTGCACTGTGGGCTATCATCACGCAGCCTCCCACTGCCTGGTTCAGGAAGGTGCTGGCTGTTCTGATGCTCAGCCATCCCAGGACATGGCCTATTCCAGGCAGGAACTGTGCAGGGTATCAGGGCAGAGAGGGTGTCCTGCCCTTAATGCAAGGCAGCTAGGGAGAGGTACTGAACTGGGACCTGAGACAGGAAGAGCCGGGGCGGTTCTGGTGGTACAGGCAAACTCTTTCAGTGATGGCATCTCAAGTCACAAGCTGGTAGGAAAACAGTAGCACCCTTTCACTGAGCAGGAGAAAAGCACCCCCCAGACAACGACGGGCTGATATCTGGAGCAGCCAGCAGCCAGGATGTGATACCTTGCAACCTCTGGTTTGGAAGCCTCAGCAAGGTTCACCAGTCAAGTCCACCATGCCCACCCGGCAAAGCCATCACTATAAAGTTCGCCAGTCAAGTCCACCATGCCCACCTGGCAAAGCCATCACTATAAGGTTCGCCAGTCAAGTCCACCATGCCCACCCGGCAAAGCCATCACTATAAGGTTCGCCAGTCAAGTCCACCATGCCCACCCGGCAAAGCCATCACTATAAGGTTCGCCAGTCAAGTCCACCATGCCCACCCGGCAAAGCCATCACTACAGGGTTCGCCAGTCAAGTCCACCATGCCCACCTGGCAAAGCCATCAGTATGAGCCACAAAGGCAAAAGCTCCACACCAAGACAAGTTGGCTGAAGGTGGGGTGAATGAAAATGCAGAAAATTTGACTAGGACTACTTATCTTCATTCCCCGGAAATCTCAGACATATTTGAGGGGCACTTTCTGGTGGATGCTTACAAAATTAACATCTGAAAACCCAGTGGGACTTTATACATTAATAAGCTAGACCTAAAAAAAAGAAAAGAAAAAGAAAGAAATGTACTATTAATACATAGAGTAGGTGAGTGGTTTTAGACTACCCAGGGGAGGCAGTACTTACCCTACAGGCTTCAGACAAGGATTATATATGACAATGTTCAAGGTGGCTCGTGTCTACTAGGTTTTCAAAGATTGATTGTCACTTCTAGGTCTCACTCCTCTTTTCTTGATGCAATTATACATTCTCATGACTTTCTATTTATTTATTTATTTATTTATTTATTTATTTATTTTTATCCTCACCTGAGGACATTTTTCCATTTTTTGTTCAGATAGAGTGGGAGGGAGAGAGAGAGAGAGAGAGAGAGAGAAACATCGATGTGAAAGGGACACATCGAGTGGCTGCCTCCCGCACGACCAACCAGGGCCAGGGACAAACTGCAATCGAGGTACGTGCCCCTAGCGGGAACCGAACCCGGGTCTCTCTGGACCGCAGGCCGACGCTCTAACCACTGAGCCAAACCGGCCAGGGCCTCATGACTTTCTAGAAAGGAGGAAGTGAATATTTCTTTTTTTTTTTTTTTCCAGATGAGAGCTTTATTCGAGCCTGGGTCAGTAAGCTGCCTGCTGAAATTGTTCTCTCTGTGACTCAGAAATATTTGAGGCACCTTGAGTAGAAGCTGAAACTTTGTCATTCAGTACCAAGGAGTTCCTGTCCATGTTCCTCTTGTTATTATTTATCTGTATCTTTATATATTACTTGTATGAACTCTTTGAATGTCACGTAGGAGTCAATATTTTTTATGAATTCAAATGAATTCATGTATATTAGCATAAGTCCAAACCTAACATGGAACTCTTGTAGAAACTGAGGCATCCACTAACACAAAGAAGAGTTCGCAGGGTGGTTATTGTTGAACATTTTGGGGAAGGGAAGGGAAGACATAAAGATGCTCTTAAATAAATCATTTGAGTCTTGAACTACTCGTGCTACAAATAAGGTTCATCAAATTTCAGTCTTCTCCCTCAAAATCGTCTTGGCAATGCAAGGAAGGAATGGAAAGTCCCCCTCCTACTAACTATGGCTTTTGTTGTCTCTACTTATGTTAGCTATATGTTGCACAGATATTTTAATGATGGTAGAGATTTGTGAGTGTGTGTGTGTGTGTGTGTGTGTGATAGCAAACTACTTTACATTTTTTAGGAAATATAAGTGTTATATTTTTATTTTTGTATCCACATTTTCTTTGCTAATACATACAAATAAAATTTGATTTTTGTATGTTTACCTTGGATCCTGTAACCCTGGTGAATTCACTGATTTGTTCTAGGAGAGTTTTTTTGTTTTGTTTTGTTTTTTTGTAGACTCTTTGGTATTTTCTGTGTAAATCATCATGGCATTTGGAAAAAAAGAACAATTTTAAATGTAAGTATTTATTGCTATGAATTTTCCTCTCAGCACTGTTTTGGTTATGTCTCACAAATTTTGATATATTGTATTTTCACTTCATTCAGTTCAATGTATGTTTTAATTTCTCCTGAGATTCCCTCTTTGACCCATGGATGACTTATAAATGTGTTATTTAGTTTCCAAGTGTTTGGAAAGCATACTGTTATTTTTCTGTTATGGATCCTAGTTTGATCCCATTGTGGTACTTTCGGTTTCAATTCTAACATGGAAAAGGGTCTGGAAGTCATCATTTCCATCCTGACGTTAAAAGAAAGCTGAAAAAGTAAAAAATCAGTGACCTTTTTTTGACACATCAGGAAACAGAGTTCACCAGAAAATCCACTACCCCAAATCTGAAGAGGCAGACAAATCCAGAGAAATACAGTCAATACTCCTTATACAGAGCAGAAGCTGCTGGAGTTATAAACTGGCAGGAACACTGGAATAGCAATGTTGATGAGTTTCTGAAAGCTAGCGTGGAGTACTGGGAGAATGAGAAACTCTGAAGGGTGTACTCTTGGGGGTGGGGTACACTTTCATGGGCTTTCACATTCAGGAACCTCACCAGGTTCTCAAGATAGAGAATCAGGAAGGTCCTCTCCAGGCTCTGGCAGGGGGATGGGAACACTAGCCACAGTAAAATACACCTGGAGCGTTCTCCACAACGAAACCTGCTCTCTGAGGAACAAGTCTTTTCCTGCACCTCACTCAATCATGGGGGAGAGTGTTTCCCAACTCTTGCCACTTCTAGACTGTGTGCGTGCCCAAAGCTAAGAAAAACAGCGAAGTAACAACCTAGGGACAGAATTCCATTAAAATATTTAGATTTAATCATAAGATTATGTAACAATTCTAGCACTCACCTCACCACAACACCAGCAGGACTCCAGAAAATGACAGTGGATTGCAGCTGAGAGCTATAAATTCTATCGAAGGAGAGTCCTTAGGGAAGCCCCAAGGCAACAGGGGAGACCAAAGCGAGAACACTAGAAGTATTTGAAGCCTCCCAAGTATACTCTCAGCTTTAGTCATGTTACCTCTAAGGTAACAAAACACTTTCCTTCCCATTTATTTAGCTAATCTACCTCTTCCTGATCATTTGGAACTACGTTTTATTATTATTTTTTAAAGAAACACACATGAATTCAAGGCTTCCTAAAATTTACCAAAGATGACATTACTCTCTAATCTCCGAGGCAGGCTGAGGTTCCTCCTTGAATGTTCTCTTAGTGTCTGGTGTCTACCCCAAACTTGCATTTTAATGGTCTTGATTGTCTAGTTACTGGACATTCTTTGTCTCTAAGCAGGAGCTCGTGTGGTTCACCTGTGAATGCTAGTTCCTGGTACGTAACAGAGCCTCAGTAAAATGTACTGAATTCAAAGAGGACTGAGACCACCCACAGGTAGAAGCAGGATGAGATATACAGAGACAGATCCGTTGAACTCTTACTCTCAGGGCTTAAGGTACTAGACTGGGAAGTGTCCTGGTTCATGTAGCTCTTTCTTAGGACACATTGTAACCTTCTCAACAGACACCAGCCCTCATTTTTTTCCCTCAAACTAGCTGCAGTTGTGTTTTAGAAATATTTCTCTTTGATAGTATAAAAAAATGGACTAGCAGGTCCTCTTTCCTCCAGATAGATAGTCTCTCTCTTTAGGAAATGGAATATGGTCTCTAATTACTCTGAGCTGACATGCTACAGCCTAGAAGACCACAAGGAAGGAGAAGTTCCAGTTCCAGCTCCATCAGGAAAATCTCAAGGAAGAAGGAAGGTGCTGATTAGGGTCACATGGCAATTCCTAAAGGAATTACTGTAACAAAGAGCGGGTGGGGTGGAGGATTGGGACTGGAACAGAAGCACAGGGATGGAAAGGCGGAAGTTCCCACACAGGAAAGGGAGGGGCCCCCGTCTGCAGAGGTCAGAGGAGTCCCAGGGAGACCAACTAGAAACTGTCTACGACAATGGGCTTCATCTTTCTACGGCCCCCTCAGTTCTGAACAACATAGGACTTCGGTGTTCACGGAATAAGAGGAGACGTTTGCAAACATTCAGTGTTTCAAACAACTTCCGTCATGTTTATGGAGCTGAGGAGGTTTAAAAACATAGTTATTTTCCCTAGAAAATATACTCTGACATAATACTTTCCAAATGTACCACCAAATAGATAAATGCGTTCTTTCATTCAATACATTTTATTATGGGCTGGAAGCAGAAATCTCACCCAGAACTTTGACTTAATGGGTATTGCAATGCTTAGTCGTCAGTGTTTTCCAGGTGACCTAGTCCACCTTGCAGCTACTGGAGACTCACTCCCAGCATTGCTCTGACACTGCTTCGAGCTTCTTTTTGAATCCTTTCAGTGATGAGAAACTCACTGCTTTGCAAACAGAAGGCAAAACCATTCCGTTACTGTACAGCGACAACTATTAAGGATACCCTTCTTAGGATACTTTCTGTGTTTAGGTTAAATATCTCCGTGTCTTATTAGTATGGAATGATATAAACAGCTTATGATTGGAAAAGCAGCTTTATGATCCTGACACCACCACACGCATTTTAAAAAGGCATTGGGACCTATCACATTAGCCTTTATAATTTTCATTATTCGTGAGTCGCTTTGAAAGTCATGCCATGCACTGATTTATCATTTTTGGAGGGGGATTTTATTTGAGTTGAAAAAGCACATTATTGTTTGACCAATGAGTGCCCTGAGCTCCTGGCTGTCACATGCATAAAAATACAAATGTGTATGTCCTAGCGCATTTGGGAATTTGGAGATTAGGATATTTCCAGAACTATCCCTTGAAACTGCTAATGCTTACTCTACATACAGTAAATGGGTCACAGTTTAATTTTGTTTGAGTAAAAGACTGGTCATCATTCATATCCCCGGTGTTTGCATTGGTAACATATTGCATCAACTCTGGAAAAGTAATTACCCTTCCTTAGGCCAACAAAACTTGATAAATTGTAAAAGCCTTCCAGTGGAAGTCTTCCCATCACCTAGTGGCAGTAATAAATCAGCCAGGCAGCCCCATCGAGAAGTCACTTCATTACTGAGCGTGTGCTGAGAAAATGACTTTCTACATTAGCATTGCTTACTTAGGAGGTAATGAATATCATAATAACGTGAAAAACGTGGCCATAAAGCACTATTGCCTTCATTGATGTGTAATTGGCATGTAAAAGAATAATCACTCTGAACAATAATATTTGGAATTTTTTACTTCAATATGGATGCTGATAGAAGTGCTTCTTTTCCAGCCTCCATGGTTACCAACTGAAGCATGACCGCTGGCTTGGAGTCGTAGCTGCGGGAGGTCTCCCCTGCCTGTGGGGGTCCTACGGGATCACCCCCACACTATCCCACTCATGGCTCCTGTGCCCTGACCTCCATCTCTGCTTCCTGTGCTTCTGTGTGGATTATCTGTGAGTCTTCTATAAGAACTGCTTGTCCCTTCTCATCTACTTTTAATTTATTCATTTCTTTATATCAGTAAGAACTCATAGGGATTTATTTCATTCTTTGGGTATAATCCAGGACATTTAAAAATCTTTGTTTGGTCATTGTAAGTTCTTTCAAGTTGTTTTTGCCCATTTTAGTTGGATTATCTGTCTTTTGTGCAAGCCTTTGGTCAGACATGTATTGTAAGTATATGCTCCCTATCTGTGGCTTGTCTCTTACTTTTTAATGATGTATTTAATCAACCAAAGTTCTTAATTTTAATGGATCCCAGTCTATACACCTACTTAATATCTTTTCAGAAGTCAGTAAACCAAAATTAGAAGGAAACATCCATAAGCTACCAAAGGAGATCTGCACAAAACACCGTACAGCTTTCCTGCTTAATGGTCGAACATTGAGAACTCTCTGCCAGAGTCAGGAGCGAGAAAAGGATGTTTGCTCCCTTGCATTTAACACTGCATTGCGTCCTGCCCAGAAGGAAAAGGAAGTCATCACCGTCGGGCATGGTGAAACTCACCTGCCATTACTCACAGATGACATGTGTATGCAGGTAGAAATGTCAAAATAATCTACAAACAATTTAATAAAGATAACAGGTGTATACAGCAATGCTGATTAATACAAAGCCAATATATAAAAGCCAACTTTATTCCTTAGAATGACGACAAACGTGAAAAATAAAATTTTAAACACCCTTTACAATAGAACAAAAATTAAATAATTAAAATAAAAAATGTTCATGACAGCTACACTGAAAAATATAACTAAGAAAAAATGAAAATTTACTTAAATAAGTGGAGAGACATATCATTTTCATGGATTGGATACATCAAATTGTTAAAAAGTCAGTTCTTTCCATATTGATCCAGGGATTCAATGCAATCACAAACAAAACCCCAGATTTGCTTTGTGGAAATTAGCAAGCCAATTTTAAATTTTACCTGTGAATGGGAATGAACTAGAATAGCTAAGCCTATGCCAATAGTGGTTAAAGCAGGAGAACATATAACTCTGATAGCAATGCACTGTGATGCTGGACAAGGATGGATACACAGACCACTGTAATAGAACTCCCCTGAACATACAGCCACCATATTTATGACAAAGGTTCCATTGCCATTCATTAGGGAAGGGATAATCTTTTCAATAAATAGTAATCCACTAATTAGTATAAAAAAATCAATCTCCCACCTTATACCATACACAAAATTAATTTGAGAAAAATCACAGATCTAAATAGAAAAGCTAAAACAATAATGTTTCTAAAGGAAACAATGTTTCTAAAGGAAAAGTCACAGATCTAAATAGAAAAGCTAAAACAATAATGTGTCTAAAGGAAAAGAAAACAATATCATCATGATTTGGGGAAAGAAGACATTTTCTTAAACAGCACTGGTAAAGCACTAACCAAGAAATTCAAATATTTCATGTATTCTTTTTTGAAAAAAAAATGTCCCCAAGGAACACTTTTCCTATAATTTTCAAATATTTTCCTCAATTATGTATTGTGCACTCGTTTTTAGCAATTCTTTTTTCCATGTGTTTAAAACCCAACATTTTTTACTTAAAACTTTGAGACTTGAAGGCTGGACGTGACAATACTTAGTACCTTTCACTGCTAGTACACTGCCATGCTTACATATTGAAAGAGATTGTTTTCCCCCGGGGCATTTAATTTTTAATATACAAGGTTGCAAAGTGATATTTCAGTAACGGTTCCAGTTATACAGTCCTGTGGGGTTTTGAATGACGCGGAACAGATTCCCTTGTCAACTGCCAGCCAGTGTCCTGGTTCCAGGCAAAGGACCACTTCTGTGGCCCATTCCTGCGCATGCGAGGTGTTGTGCAGCTACTGAATGGCCCCCTGCATCCTGAGAGAGGAAGAAAACAGTCCTATCCAACGTACCGTTAGCACAGAACCAGTGACCTCTAGGGTACTATGGGTCTATACTCATCCCCATTTATAGAGTTAAAGCACTTCACCTAAATTGTTCCTCCTTTTTCTTCCACATGTAATTGATTCAGAAAAACTAGAAAAATATTTTTAAGACTTAGTAAAATAACTATATAAGAAGCAATCCTAAAAGCTGTATGTGTGTGTGTGTGTGTGTGTGTGCATAATACTCATATTCTCAGCTGTTTTTTAATAAAAACAGGAATGTAACAGGGATGGAAACAGAAAATGATTTTAACTTTGTGCCTTGCATTTGAACAGAGCTAATTTCAGACACAATTTTTGAATGGCATCCATTGATTCATTCTGATGATAAAAGCAATCCAAGTTCAATGAAGTCAATTTGAAAAATACGGTGGGGTGAGGAAGCACCCATCGCGCTCTCCCCAGGGATACACACTGACAGTATGTCAGCATCTTACCCATCCTTCACGTCTGTTCTAGGCATGAATTTAAATGAAAAGATAAAAATTATTAGAATATGAAATTTGGTTGGTAAAATATAAGTATGTTAAGTCTCAGAAAACTAACAAAAAAAACCAAGCTCAATGGAAAGCCCTCTGGAAGAATCCAGTCAAGAATAAAATGAATTGCATTATAAACCATTTTCATTTTCCATAATAGAAAACAACTAATTTATTACATGCAGCTTAGAAATTATTTGCATTTAAAATTGCACAGTGATGGAAACTGTATTATTTAAACTTACTTTTTTGATCACTTCAACATGAGGATGTCAAACCTTTTCAACAACCACAGAATGAGGTGGCCCTGTGGTGGCGACCCAGCACACCTGGCCCCTCTGCGCTTCGTCTCCTGACGTCTTCGGAACCCGTCCGGTGCTTCTCTGCTCCTCCCAAGGGCTCCAGCTGTGCGAGATCAGCTCCCGCTTTGGGTCCCCAGCCATGAGGTCCCCACACCTGCCTACAGGCTCCTTAAGGTCTTATTTTCTGAGATACGGACACGTTTCCTTTCCCACTGCACAGGGACACCAAGGTTCTTTCACTCTGTGTTCTCACCTGCCCACCACATGTTTGTTGAAGCCACTGGGACTTGTCAGAGGAAGTAGGGTCCAGGTTCAACCCCCCACTCCCCACCTTACAAGCTCTAACCTGAAAACCAGAAGCCCAGAGTCCCTGACTGACTGACACCTCGTGTTCCAGGAACCTCCAGAAACCAGCACTCTGTGGGATAACCACACACACCTCTCCCAGGCTCGATACTTCCAATCTCATGATCAGCTTCCTTACACATCAATTGCAGTTTCGCATAAATAAGGTTGGGACACCTTTTTCCTGCTTCAGTGATCATTTGAGACATGACCTTGGAAAGTTAGTTGACTTCTCACTGAAGAAGGCACGGACCACAGCTCTCCCTGATCCTATCTCTGCGTCCTCCTCTGAGCTCAAACTTCCTGCTTTCGCCTTTAACGGCCACAGCCCCCTGGCGGCCCCCAGTGCCCTCCTGGAGGTGGCTGTCAGCCACCAGCCTCGCAAGACCCTTTCTCCATTCGCTCAGGGTTCTGTGTAGAGTCCGTTAAGGCAGCACCTGGCAGAAACACCTAACCAGGTGCTCGGAGCCTCGGCAGTTTCGATGCCCGCGCCGCCCTCCTCTACCCCGGCCAGCACTTCTGCTCTCCTGGGCATGTGCCTGGGATCTTCCGTCGGTGTCTTCCTCTTCTGCCGAGAGCTCCCCTCGTTCCAGTGTCAGGTCCCATCTGCCACGATCGGCCACCTTTATAATTCTGAAACTGCTGGGAAATAGAGCGGAAAAGCCAGGCAGGCTACATTGACTTGGAAAGCCCGTGGGCCCGGGCCTCAGCTGGGCTTGTAATAACCGATGATCCAAAAAAGTTTTCTGCACAAAACAGTCAGGTAATATGCTGATGACTCTGGCTGACCACACGTCGTGCAGTGAGGACGCCACAGACGGAAAACACGAACCTCGTCAGCACCCGTGAGCTCCATCCAGGGATGCGGCCAGAAGGAGGGGGTCTGATCTTGGCTCCAGGCCTGGATCCCCGTCACGGGAACACCATGAGCAGATGAACTAGGACAAGGAATTTTGTCAGACACACTTAATTTCCCCTAGGACAGCGGATGGCTGGCCATGGCGCCCGGCCAGCCCCTGGGCCCGCAGAGGCCTGGGGCTGCAGCGCCGCATGACATCAATGCTTCGGGCTCTGCGGCCTGAAGCTCCGACCCTCAATAAACGTCTTTCCTCTGCTCAGCCACCTGGGACGTGCGTTTGAAAGGCCGCGTTTCAGATGCGTACATCTGGGTGTAAGGAAGTGGCGTGGCCAGCATCGGGGACACAGGGCCTTGTCCTCAGGACTACCTGGTGACAATAACTAAGCACGAGAAGGTGAGGGAGAGGACAAAGCCTTGTGAGTTCTTCATGGGATAAGGCTCACTTTCACTCCGGCCCCTTACAAAAATGCTTTCAGGTGATTGACATAATTACGCAAACCGCAGCGAATTTTTAAGTACAGGCTAGGACAAAGGACAGCGTGAGCAGGGCAAAGCTGGAGAGCACGCCCAAGTCCCCCTGCGGGGCGGGGCAGGTGCAGCCCTGACTCAGCACCAACAGGCCGGGGCTGGGTGCTGGGGGCTGGGTGCTGGGGGGCTGGTTGCTGGGGGCTGGGTGCTGGGGGCTGGATGCTGGGGGCTGGGTGCTGGGGGGCTGGGTGCTGGGGGGCTGGGTGCTGGGGGCTGGGTGCTGGGGAGCTGGTTGCTGGGGGGCTGGGTGCTGGGGGCTGGGTGCTGGGGAGCTGGTTGCTGGGTGCTGGGTGCTGGGGGCTGGGTGCTGGGGGGCTGGGTGCTGCAGGGAACACTGCTTTCTCCCAAGACTAAGTTGGCCAACTGTTTACATTTTAGACCCTCAGAAGGGACTTTTGAAAGTTACTGAACCATAGCCTCAAGGATATTTTTACAATAAATGCAGAAATAATTTACCAATACAGTTGGTCCTTGACCCACATGTGCAGGTCCACCTCTATGTGGGTTTTGTTTTTGTTTTGTGTGTTTTTCAGTAAACACCCGTTACTGTTTTTGATCAATGGTTGGGAGTGAGTGGATGTGGAGGAGAAACATGTGCAATGATGTAACCCGTCGTGTATGAGGGACTTGAGCGTCAGTCCAGTGTGGTACCCTTGGAGGCTCCTGGAACCAATCCCACACGGATACTGAGGAACAACTCAGTTTTAGGGGAGTCAAAAGTTACATGCAGATTCTTAACTGCTCTAGGGGTCACCATCCCTAACCCATGAGCTGTTCAAGGCTCAACTGTGTTTCTTTCAAGACCCATCTATCAAAAGATCCTTTGATAAGAACAAATCAACTCTCAACGAACACAATGCAGTCTTGATAGGCTTGTGTGATCCAGGCATACAATTTACATTATCTAGAAGAATAAAGGGCCACTCAGGTCAAAGGAGGACCAGGTAATGGGTCACCTAACTAGTGTCTTTTACAAAAAAAGACCTCAAAGCAGACAGACACACAGATGCACACACAGGATAATGGTATAGGCTTGGGAGAATATTCTTGAGGCAAGACAGCAATTTCCAATGCCATCGACTGCCCCAAAGGTTACCTTCTAAGCAGTCAAGGAGTTAACAAAGCACAGCAAGAAAGAAGAAGAAGAAAGGACGCACGAATCATCAAACAGAGCACTAGACAAACATTTTAACTCAATAGTTTAATCTTTTAAGCAAAATAAAGATTATTGTTAATTTATAAACATAATTATTAAATTATCTGCGACTGTTATTGGACGCAGACCTTTCAACAAACACATTTGGAGAGAAATATGTATGTCCCACCTTACGTCCAGTGAAGTTGAACTTCTGCCTAGAACTGTCCTTACCCACCTCCACGGAACGGGCCCGAGAACGCAGTGCGCTCGGTCTCCACTGGAACACACCCTGGCTGGTGTCTGCAGTGTCCAAATGTCATGGCGATGTTATGCTCTGTCCCGGTGAGTTTTTTACTCTAAGGAAGCCACCGCACTTATTCCCAAACCTGATGACACTTGTTGAACTTGTCATTACACTCAGTTGAATAAGTATTATAAAAATCAATAATTTATAAATTAAAAAAGAAGGATATTTTTATAAAAACTAACTGGGATGCTCTAGAAAATACTACGAAGCTAATTAGCTAAAAATAATTGCTCTAAATAATGTAAGGGGGCACCATGAAAAATCAGGGGAGAAAGGTAAAATCTTGAAGTCTTCTGTGCTCAAATTCGAGCACAAAAATGTCTTGACTTTGCAACTCTTCTTTAAGGAAACTACAAGTGGAAACTGTTAATAATGCATGATGATTGTAGTTTATGCAAAAAAAAAAGTGTGACTGCAATCATTGGCTCCTAGGCCACCATGTATCTGAACATTATCTCTTACTTTGAGCTGTTCTGCCAACATTCTTCTTATGATCCCGCTCAGTCCCTCCGCAGATGTCTCCTAGCTCTACTTTTTCAACCTGCATCTTAAGACAAAACCAGCTCCAAACATTTAGATTACTGCATTCTCCCAGGTAATTTTGCCCAGAGAGAGGTCTGCCTTCCAGAGCGTGCTGAGAAGGGCCCGATGCTTGGTTTGATGCTCCGCTGTCTTGTTTGGAAATAATCTTATCTTTGGGCTTGAATTTTGCACGAGAACTCAAACGGGATAATGTAGGAAACGGGCCGGGTGCGGGGTCGCGCAAGTGGCCGTGGGCCAGCAGCCGCCAGCGCACGGCCGAGCAAGCCCCCGCACGGCGCCTGCGCAGCGGGTTGATCCCGCGCACGGGTGCGTCTTGGAGCAGTCTCGGATGCTGTGGGGCCTGGAGGAGGTGGCCCGGCCAGGACTGGGATCAGACTGGTGGCAGGGATGGCAGCAGCAGCAGCCACAGCTGTGGGAGATGGAGTTGTTGCACATGGGGGCAGCCCCGGGACACGTGGTGGGGGCAGCTGAGGACACGTGGCAGGGCCTGCGTCCCCATGTCTCTGAAGCCGGTCCCCGAAACAGCTGCACAACCTCTAGCTTTCCAACCTGAGCACCTGGACAGAAGCAGCCAGCACCCAGGCAGCAAAATTTGTCATTAAATTATTACACAATAAACCATACACGTGGGCATCACCACAATGCATAGCAGGAATTGATCAGAATTCTTTAAGGGGTGTAGCATCTCTGGTTTTGAAAACCAGAGCAACACTGCAAAGCCAGCATGCACAGGTTTAGAAGCAGAAATTAAATTTGAAGCGCATCATCGTCTATAGAAAAGAACACTATTTTCATCTGAAGTTTAAACCAGTTACTAATAAGGAAGACAAAATATTTTTCTTGTCATTGAAGCTATAGTAAGAAAATGCATGAACAAGCAGTTTGGAATTATATTCAAATGATGAGGTCTTTTTCAGCTTTGGTACAACTCCCACAAATTTCAGAAAATGTCAGAGAAAACATTAAAATGGTATTGTGTAAATTTACACTTAAAATTAAATTCAGATTTGCATAAAACTGATGTTTATGAAGAGTTAAATGTTTTTCGGAAAGTTATTAAATGAGAATCATTCATTGTAAATATGCTAAAGTGTATATTTTGGAATGATTTAGCAGAAATATATCCCAATGTTGCAGCTTAGAAAATATGTTTAATAATTACAGTAACTGTTACAAACACAAAAGATCAATATTTATTTGACATCTTGCATGTGCCCAAAGAAACTGTCACTTTCAATTATATTAACTGGAAATAAAACTATTAAATGTATACATTTCAATGATCTACTAAATGAATTTCTGGAAAAGTGAACTAGAAAAATAATGTGATCAATCAAGATATAACATACAGTATTATTTATCATATTATATAAAATTATGACACCCAAATTTTATTTTTTAATTTGTAAGTCCATGTTCTTATTTATGTATCACTGTTAGTCTATTACATTCATAAATAACAAAGTATTTTAAACAGAAAATTTCATATTTTAGTACCTTTTTTTTTTTTTGTCTTCACCTGAGAATATTTTTGCATTTATCTTCAGATAGAACAGGAGGAAGAGAGGGAATAAGAGAGAGGAAAATATTGACATGAGAGAAACACATCGAGTGATCGCCACCCACATGACCCCAACCGAGGCCGGGGACAAACTGCAACCGAGGTACACGCCCTTAGCGGGAACCGAACCCGGGTCTCTCTGGTCCATGGGCCGTTGCTCTAACCGCTGAGCCAAACCGGCCAGGGCATAGTTTAGTACCTTCAATGGCACTTTCACCCCAGTGTTGTCTTAACAAGAGGCCCAACCTGACATCTTAATTTTTTATTGGGCTCCTAAATGATGAATAACATATAAATTATTGTGGCTGGACCTACCCACAGAAAGACTGACAAACCTCAGAAGAGGGAGATGGGGGGAGAAGAGATAAACCACAGAACTTACATGCATGTATGCGTAACCATGGACATAGACAACAATGCTGGGGGGGCGGGATCGGGAGGAGGTATCAATGGGGGGAAAAGGAGAGACATCTGTAACAAAAATAAATTAATAAAAAATTATTTAAAACTAAAAATAATAATAATAATAAATTAAAATCAATGGGATCATATTATTTCCTTGCTGGATACCTTCTCATGGATTCTATCACCATAGGAACAACTCCCAATCAGAATCCTTCCCATGCCCTGGCCAGTTTGGCTCAGCGGTTAGAGCATCGGCCTGCGGTCCAGAGAGACCCGGGTTCGGTTCCCGCTAGAGGCACGTATCTCGGTTGCAGTTTGTCCCCGGCCCTGGTTGGGTCGTGCGGGAGGCAGTCACTCGATGTGTCCCTTTCACATCGATGTTTCTCTCTCGCTCTCTCTTCCTCTCTCTCCCTCCCACTCTATCTGAACAAAAAATGGAAAAATGTCCTCGGGTGAGGATTAAAAAAAAAAAAAAGAATCCTTCCCATGACCGACCGGCAAGACCCACCAGGAACTGACCCCTGGTCACCACTGAGACATGGTTTCCTACTCCTTTCTCCTGATCTGCTGGGTTTCACCCCTCGCGTAGATGGACATGCCAGGCACCTTCCTTCCCAGGTCACCTGCTGTTCCCTCTTGGAAGGTTTCTTCCTCACATACTTGTGTGACTTGTGTCTTCACTTCATTTGGGGGTCTGCTCAATATCACTCTGCCAGAGGGGCATTTCCTGGGCATCGCCCAGTAATTCTGTATCTCCCACTCTGCCTTCTTTCTCTGCTCACAATGTACCTAAGGTCATGAGGTCATGTTATATTGCTTTAGCTAATTTATTATCTGTCTCCTCAACTGGAGTGTCAGCTCCACAAAGGCGGTTCTAATTTTTAGAATATTTAAGAGCCTCCCCAGTGTTTCAAACACACACTGAGTCTGGGAGCCATGTCTCTAGAGGGAGGTCGGGAGTGCAGTGTTGCTCTGAGCAGCTTTTCTCACCGAAACTATTGACAGGGAGAGGAGCCCAAGGTCCCAGGCAGCAGGTGGTCACAGCTAAGAAGCTGTTAACATCGAGATTCTGGGCTATCAGTTCACTGAGAACTGGACCCAAATCAACAAAGACACACAGGGAGCAAGGCCAGAGTGGCTGAGAGGAGGGAGGGCAAGAAGCAGAACGCACGAGTGCCAGCCCAGGGGTCTGAGGGCAAGGGACCCAGGGCAAGTGCGCATCTGATTGACACGTGGGTACAGAGAGCAGACAGAGGGCCTCTGGAAATGCAGCTGGCTTCTGCCCTCACCCACTGGTGAAACAGGACTTGTACATCACGGGCAGTCTAAGGAATTCTAACATCAGTCATGGCTGGTCCTTCCTATAAGCTCCGAGTCTGGAGTCTCAACCCCAGGAATGCTGATGCAGTGATTCTGCGGTGGGAGCAGCACTCTGCGTCTTCGTCAGTGCAGGAGACGAGTCAGGTGGGTGGTTCCTGGGACACACAGAGACATCCCACCCTCCGCAATGCCTGCTAGGTGGACTGAGCATCCATGAGGATATGCAGCTGACCGGTGGACCTGAGGGTGACTCACGCACAGCCGGAAAGGTGCCCAGAGACCTGCCATGACTAGTCTTCAGTCAGCCGGTGCCATGGCTGATCTTCCATTCCGATTCCCTGCTGGGCATGGAGCAGGCACTCGGGTCTGCCCAACAAGTTCGAGGACAGAAAGCCACCCTGCTGAGAGAGCGGCACCTGCATGAGCGGCCCTGCTCCCTCCTCATGGGCTGAAAAGAGCATTAGCTGCGGTGTGCCCATCCCCCAACTCTAACTGTCTCCAGACCCCGTGTCTGCCAACTAAGCCTCGAGATACTCCACTACGAGTCACATCCTGACAGTAGGGGGCAGCCAGAAGTGACGAGGACACATGTGTACCTGGTCCGGGCGGGTCACACTCAGAGACAGGTGCCAGACCGCAGAGCCCCAGCCCAAAGCCCTCCTCAGGGGAGGAGTAAACCTGTAAGAATGTCAGCTGTGCGGGGAAGACAGCAGCCCTGGGGCGGGGCCTGTTCTGATGAACTAGGAAATGCACCAGCCGGCAGGGCCACACAGAGCCACACCCTGGCGTCCCACACACTGACCTCGGGGGAGGAGCAGGCCCGGAGAGCATGTACGCAGTCTCCCACTGCCTCAGTGGTCTCTGCTGCGCCAGCATCCCCGCAGCCCTGCTGTGTGCTCTCCACACCCCCCTCAACGGCATGGAGAGAAGTCCCCGCAGACTTTTAGGTCATCCCTGCCCACCCCGTCCAGGCCCACAGCCCACTGACAGAGCCAGCCTCCCCTCCCAGGGCCATGAAGGGCGTCTGAGCACCCTGCAGGGCTGCCCCAGAACACATGGGGGCGGAAAGGAGGGGGCTCCTCTGTCCCCCCTTTGGTTCTACCCAGAACCACTCAACATGGCCCTAGCTCAGGAGTCGGCTTCTCTGGGAGAACAGGCTAATTTGTTTTATTTTAAATATAAGTTTCCTCCCCAGGGTGAAGTCAGCCTGCCTCTGTGTTCAGGGGGGGAGGGGGCTGATCCCCTCATCTCTGCAGGGCTCACACCCAGCTCCTGCCCTCTCAGAGTGAGCCCCGCTGGGAAGGCTAGCTCCCCCCTTTTTCAAAGGCTCACAGTCCTCTCCAGGACACAAGAGATAACCCCCCGGCGTCCCTCAGAGTCTTCATTCTCCTATCATTTCCTCCTTATCTGGGGTTGCTGAGTCTTCGGGTTGCCATCACTAACGTCCGCTCGGGATGTGGCCTGGTGTCAGAATCTGTACCGAGGGATCGTGTGAAAACGATGTGAATGATGCCAAGATCCCTTGCCGATCAAGGAGATAATTTTCCAAAGTGGACTTCTGAGAAACGTTTCCATCTGTTCGTGGTTTAAGAAAACCCCTCGGTTTTTCTTACTGAGCAAAACCTACCAACACGCATCACAAGCCCAGTGATTTTCAGGACGTGATCACTTCTGCACCACCAGGCCCGTCGTCCCTTCCTGCAAACTGTGCGTCTGCTCAGCCTGAGGTCAAGTCCCAAGCATGGTGGCCCCTAAGGAGGTAGACCAGAAGGCTCTGCAGTGTCTGCCAGACTCGTGAGCAACCACAGCCAGCCTGCCCTCGTTCTTGAGAGAACACTGCATCGGATTCAGCGGTCTCACTGGTAGCCACATAGGGAACAGCAGAGTTCGATGATGAAAGTCTGTCTTAACTAACAACGGGCTCTCTGACAACCTCTGTACTAAAGTAACTAAATCGACCACGTACATCAACCCCAGGGAAGCGCCTGTCGGGGGCCAGGCACAGAGTGAGCGCCGAGAAAACAGTCTCCCTTTCCTCACTTCTCTTTCTCAGAATGTGCACCCATTCTATCTGACATTTCTATTTAATACATTCCTACTGGACGGGAATCCAGCTTCTTGCCTTGTGGTTTCTGTAAGCGAATTTTGAAGAAAATGAGAATAAACACAAATTCTATTACTATTACTACTGTAGACATCATCATCATCATCATCATCATCATCTTTATGTTAATGATGTCTCCTACAGCCCTTCTTCATGGAAACTGGAGCTTTTCCCCAAAAACTTTCTTTCTTTTTCACAAAGCCTTGGACAGAGCTTTTCTTCAATACCAAACACGCAATCTCTGCCTTCCCAGGCCTTGATATTTTAGGAGCCTGACAAATTCGCCACCTCGCCGCGGATCGCTCACTTGTTCGACATTATTCAGGAATGCCAATTAGTCTCCTCGGAAATCCAGCTGTCTAATCGGAGCGTGTGAATCGCAGTTTCCTGGCGGTGCCCGTGGATTTCTCTGCATCACACGAGGAGATTAAATAAGGCCTCCAGGGACTCCGAGCCACCTCGAGCCTTCGGTCAACCAGGAGGACGCTCTCCTGGGAGCCCATTAAAAGCCCCGGGTGTTCAAGTCCAGAGCCCGGCTGCTTGATCACGAATGGCAGTTCCTTACCGGCCCACCAGCGCGCGCCCCATAATCTGAAATCTGTCCTACACGGAATGGCATTTGTCCTGCTGCCTCATCTCACCGCTCCCCTGCGACGCCCGGCAGGGCCTGCTTGCCTTCAGCATTTCTTTGGACCAATTTAAAGGGTGACATCATGACTCTTTCCACGGTCTCTCCAAGTCACAATTTTCCTTTTACATTCGACATGAAAAGGAAAGTGCTATTTTAAATACCTGTCGGACAGGTAATTAACCCCGTGACTCATTAAATCCAAACGCGGTGTCCCAAGGCTTTCCCGAGTCCGGACGGTTTCAAGCAGTCAGCGCCAGGCCTGTCTTCCCCGGAGGGTGTCGAGCAGAGCGAGGCAGGCCGCCGCCTCCCTGATTACATTATGCAGGAAGGCTGCATGAAGTGCGTCCCGTATTTTTGGACACCTGCTAACCTCTCAAATGGGGGCACCTTTGATCGTGTGGGAAAAACCTCGCATCTTCTGCGTTACCCACAGAGCCGGGTCGGTATTTACGAGGCGCTCATCACAGGCAGGCAGGACCAGAGTCCTTCCCCGGGGCCACCGTGGCTTTGGAGACTGGCGCTGCTGTCCTGGCCTTGTGCTTAATGTCTTCTGACAATGTTCGTGACTCGCAGGAAATCATCACAGCCAAGCTTCACACCAAAGCGACGACTCTCCCCTGTTTGTGTTGCTGTTTTACTGCAGACGGGAGTCGCCGTGCTCCCATTTCAAAAACTAGACACACACAGCGTTCGGGAGGTCCCGCCTGGAAGGGCAAACCGTCCTCGTTCCTCCACACCTCGGGAACGCATCTTCCAAGGACCCTGGTTATTTCTTGGTCTGGAATCATTTTTCCCGGCTACCCCACCAGATCGAGTTCACCCTTTCCTCGTTTGAATTCACATCCCTTCGGGGGCCCAAGAAACCGATTCTCAGCGTCCCTGTCAGCCACGCTGCTCCTGGCTGAGACAGCCCACAGCGCGTGGCGCCTCGCAGGAGCTCAGTGCGTGTTTGCTGACCGAGAAGGACCTCGAGGGTCCATCAAGGAGAAGGCAGGAACAAAGAGGAACTGGGCTCTAGCTGGTGCGGCTTGGTTGGTTGGAGCGCTGTCCTGTGCCCCGAGGGGTGGCAGGTTCAATTCCCGGCGGGGCGCATGCAGGAGGCAACTGATCGGTGTTTCTCTCTCCGAAATAATTTTTTTTTTTAAAGTAATATCCAGGTCAGGTCCCCTTCCCAGAAGAGTTAAGGCGGGGCCTAAGAACCACTAATGTGAAGCCTCCTTGGGTGAATCTAATCAGAAGTAGAGTGAAGCTGTCTCATTAGGGAAAAAAAGGAACTGGGCTAGTCAAATACCTTGAGGAGCTAAAATTCTCATTTTCATGAAAGACACAGAGACTAGTACAAGGATGATTCTAAATAGAAGAGGTTGGATGAGGGAAAGACCAGAGCTAGCTGAAGGACTCTGGAAAGGTTTTTTTGTGTGTGTTTTTTTTAAAGGAATACATTTAAATAAAGCAGAATTTGATCCTATTTTGATGGGTAGGGAGGAGGCAAGAATTCAGAGAACTACAGAGAAGCAAAAAATAGTTTGAAACCTACTTCTAGAACTTAGTGGGTGTCTAACTTGGACTCAAGCTCTCCTCCCCTTGTTTTTCTGATCCCTTAAATAAAATCAACAGTGCTTACATTTGGGTCGTAGTGAGTAATTAATAAGATAAACTGTGTAATATTTAACATAGTGTCTGGTACTAGTAATAAATAGTAACTGTTACTGCTATCTGTGCTGTTGCTTTTGTTAACAGTGACAGTATTGTTAAGACAATGAACTAAACCAGCCTGATGGGCTGAATATTCTAAATGAACCACAGAGGGAAAGGAAACAGTGAGGAAGCGTGAATGTGAAAGCACTTGAACGTGATTCTGAATGCAGAAAGCCGATTCTGTGAGCAAGGACTTACATATTTCCAAAAAAGAAATAAATACTGCTTTTGATTTGTTCTTAAAAAAAAAAAAGGAATTGATCTTTATGGTACAGAATAAAGGGAAGGCATCTTACATTATCTGAATGCTGGCTAAGTGATGGGTGCTTTGACATACATTATCATATTTATTTTCTTGTGAGACAGGAGCAAGAATAGAAGCTAGAATTACAACCCATACATGCATGATCTCAAAACCAATTTCTTTCTAACCGTCAATGCCACTTCCCTAACTGGCGGTCACTATCAGACCAAAGTTGGTGCCAGGTTTTAATAAACTAGAACAGAGATAAACAAACTACTGTCCACGGGCCAAATCCTGTTTTTGTAAATAAAACTTTATTGGCGCACAGCCACACCCACTTGCTCTGTATCATCACGGCTGGTTTTGCACTGCAACACCGGAGTCGAATAGTTGCGACAGTCATAGGGCTGCAAAGCCTACGGTGTTTACTAGCTGACCCTTTACAGCAAAAACACCTGGGCTAAAATACGGTCATACCTTCTAGACCACCACTGTCCTCTCTGCTCTTTCTCTTACGCAACCAAGCACATTCTCTAGGTTGGTTCATGTTACTTCACTGTAGAATCACTCAGGGTCCACACTGCTATCCACAGAGAGCTCAGTGTGGTGTCAACAGAGAGGTCATCACAGTGTCTCTGTACTCACCTTTCCAGCCTCCTTCCCTGAGACCTTCTCCACATGACCTTCCCTCCTGCAGGCTTAGTTCTAACCACAGCCACTTTAATCTACCCACGACGTCTTGCCTAGAATTTTCCCCAACATCTTAATGAGGGAAGATGTATCTTTAAGGTCACTCTTTGTACTGGACCAGGTACCCTGTCGTTCTTGCAAAAGAACAGGTCAGATGATGAGCACGGGGTCATCGTGACGCTGAAGGCTTTCTCTGCAGGCTGTGGTGACCGTCTGTCCTTGATGGAACCTTTCTGGACCAGCATCTGAAGCCAGTCATCCTTTTAAAAAATAAGCTAGTGAAAATGAGGGTATGTCAACATCTCCTGTCTAATCATTTTTTTTTTCATTTTTAGTGATGCTTACTTAATATTTTAGTGATTGTATTATATTTAAGACTTTATTTTCTGGATCTGAGATTTCAAAAAAAAATTATCTTTATGATTTTGCTGTTTTCAACTTCATCAGGTCCTCGAATAATGTCATTTTGTTCAATGTTATTTCATTAGAATGTTCATGAGGGAAAGAAGCTCATCATACCCATAAAGACTCAACGTGAGGTGTGTTTTCTCTAAAATTAAGTATTTAAAAACCTGGAGTAAAAACCATCTAATTGTTCCTGGAACAGACCCAACAATTTTAACAATGCTCTCATAGGAGGTATTATTTTGTGGTCACCAAAAACTTCTCACTATCTAATGGAACACTACAACAATCCTTCCTGTCGATTACTGATATGTGAATTTATATCACTGGGTCTATTTGTATTAGTAATCTTGATTCCTCCATTAATTAGCACTTTGTGATTTACAAACTTTCAAATTATGCACAACCTCATTTAATCTCCTTGAACCCATCATGTGGATGAATGAGCCGAGGCTGGGTTCCACAGTGGGAAAGCCTGGATCCAGGTCCCCGCGAGGGCATGTGTTACTCTTGGATACTCGTGAGCGAGCTGACAAATGAAAAATAGGAACATACACACCATAACTTAGAGCACGTTAGACGATAAGTTGGGATAGGATTTAAAAGGGGACAGCAGAAAGAAATGGAAGAGTGGGCGGGACGGATAGGCACGGAGAGCCGATCACAGAAAAGGTGACAGAACGGAAGTTTCTGAAGGTAGTCACCACAAACCACACCAGCGGGGCTTCAGAAATGAGCCTGGTTGACGGAAAAGCAGACTTGGTTCCATTCTCTATGAAATATTTTCCTCTGTTTTTCACAGCTAGACAACCAAGTTCCAGATAGATGATAGATGATAGATAGATAGATAGATAGATAGATAGATAGATAGATAGATAGATAGATAGATAGATGATAGATGATAGATGATAGATAGATAGATAGATAGATAGATAGATAGATAGATAGATAGATAGATAGATAGATGATAGGTGATAGATGATAGATAGATAGATAGATAGATAGATAGATAGATAGATAGATAGATAGATAGATAATAGATGAATGAAGGTGGAACAATTAAGTAACCTCTGACTTCCTTTTAGAGCTAAGAGATTTCCTTCATTTCAACTAGTATCTCTGACTTTATCTGTCACCATTAAGAAAAGAAAAAGATTATCCATTCAAAAGCAGCTGCTATCCAATTAACACTTGACTCCAAGTAATAGATCATATCAGAGATTTTATTGACAACCTGTGGGACATTATCTTTCCAATGACACTTGGCATGACCTTTAACTCCAAACGGTGTCGACGAGGTTCAAGCACAGCAATGCGGCAGGGCCGCAGCTCCGGGGCAGGACGTGGCTGGCCGACGCAGACACATGCCCACACTCGTGGAAAGGACACTCTTTGCTGGGCCCATACTCACAGTCGATTGTCACCCAGCATCCTGTGTACACACAATCTGTTTTTAACATGCATATTTAAAATCCAATTGAACTGGATTTTCTCTCTCAAGAGTTTATTATTGCTCCTATCTTTTTTCCCAGAGAAAAATCAAATGTTCTATAATGCGTTTTGTGTAAACACCGTTCTAATACCACAGAAAACCCTGTTCAATGTCCGAGGAATTTAAAGCCTTGTCCTTGAAAATCACAGGCTCGGGGTGTTACGAGTATTCCGGCTTTGGAAACTTGAATAACCAATGAGTGTGAACACCTTTAGAAGTCCCTCTTCGGCTGTAGAACACAATATGATGACTAGTTTATTAAAAGAAACCAGTAATTATGCCCGTGAAACATGGGAGAGAGTTGGGATGTGTTTGCCTGGCGCCATATGAGCATTTATTCCCACACATTCTCATACACTTCGAGAATATGTCTTTGTGTTCATTCATTCATTCACCGTACTGAATAGTAATGTGTGCAGGGCTGGTAAAAGAATTTGTTATCTCACTTTATGCGTACTTAAGGGAGCAAAAGAAAAACAGAGGCAGAATTTTAACCTAGAGGGGGACACTTCAAAAGACATCAAAAGGAGTTCAATTCGGGTTAAATGCACACACATACACGCATGCACACACATGTGAACACATGGAGACACACACACCACACAAACATTCAAGAATAGAAATCTGCGGAGGTGTTTTCCTTCTGGCTAAACACTAGATTGTTTTGGAAAACCCTGCTATCTCTCACAAGTATCCACGCTTCCTTTCCAGAATACTCTACACCTCACTAATTATTGCCTGTTCCAACCCGGCAATATTATCGTCCAAGATGTATGAGGCCTTATGGTGAGAGAGTAAAATATTTATCGAAGAGTTATTGTGGAGGCTAAAACATTAATCTCAAAATTAATAAACTAAAAGTCTAGGGAAAGCATAATATGAGAAAGAGGCGTTGGAATTCCACAGAGAAGACGCTACCGAAACTTACAAAGATGATCTCATCATCCAAGCCTGACGCCCATACTGACTCGGCTCATTCGAACATATGCACCCTGAGAGCGTCTCCCATTGACCAGGCCCTCAGCTGGGCATTCAGGGTAGAGAAACACGAGTGAATATTTCTGCTCTTACAGAGTTGATGACCCAGTGAACACATTGATAAATTAAGCTACTAAACACAACAAAAAAAGTAATCCTAATGTAAACCTTAGCCAACAAGCACAACTATTCCATAGATCAGGTATTCATTATATGTTATATATGTAAACTCGACAATAGAATTCATCTGGGAAAACTGATAGCCCGTGGACACAGACAGCAGTGTGGTGAGGGCCCAGGAAGAGGGCTGGGTGCTGGGTGGAGGGGTGTAAAAGGGGCGAAAATGGGAGACATCTGCAATACTGTCAACAACAAAAAATTAAATACAAATAAAAAAGGTAATAATAAAGAAGTAGTAGATTTTCAATCCAATTTTGAAAAAGGAAAGGGACAAGATTGTCAAGGAAAACTTGCAAGGGAGAAGCAGGAAGCCCTGTAACTTGAGATCTTAGGGAAGGAAGAGAATTTGAGTTATATGTTTAAAAAGCATTTCTTGAGTTAAATACATAAGAAAGGGTTTAAAGAGAGATTGGAAAAAGGAGTAAAACTCAGTTCATAAAAGGACCTCTTGCTTAATGAATCTCAGCCTCTGCCTTATTTCCTGAATAATCACTGGTATGTTTGACAGTAAGGTGTAGAGAAAGAACATAGGTTTTAAAGTTAATTTGGTAAATATGACCTTGGAGGGGTAACCACACCTTTCTGTCCTGCATCTGAAGAATGCACAAGCCACTCTAATCCATAGATCGCTTTGTGAATTAAGCGAAATAAATAATGTGCAGGGCCTAGCATAATGCTTGATACCTACACCACACTAAACAAATGTAAGTTCCCTTACTGCCCTAAACGGCAGCTCCCTGAGCACTCTGGTACAGAACATTCTCACAGTCTGACTTTACCGATACAAAACACTAGAACATATCATATGGAAGACGTGACTTTTATGTCGAAGAGTCACACTACTTTAATGAAAGGAAACTCTCCATGTTGTGATTTCATGAATCTGCTTTGCAATAGTTCCCATAAAAATTAGTCCGGCTGGCCCGGCCGGTGTGGCTCAGTGGTTGAGCATTGACCCATGCACCAAGAGGTCACTGGTTCGATTCCAGGTCAGGACACATGCTCAGGTTGTGGGCCCGATCTCCAGTGGGGGGCATGCAGGAGGCGGCCAATCGATGTTCTCTCTCATTGATGTTTCTATCTCTCTCTCCCTCTCCCTTCCTCTCTCTCTAAAATCAATAAAGGAAATGCCCTGGCCAATTTGGCTCAGTGGTTAGAGCATCGGCCTGCGGAACAGAGAGTCCCGAGTTCGGTTCCTGCTGGGGGCACATACCTTGGTTACAGTTTGTCCCCGGCCCCAGTTGGGGTCGTGTGGGTGGCAACCACTCAGATGTGTCTCTCTCACATCGGTGTTTCTCTCTCTCTCTCTTCCTATCTCTCTCCCTCCTGCTCTATCTGAAGATAAATGCAAGAATGTGAGGATTTAAAAAATAAATAAATAAAATAAAATCAATAAAGGAAAAAACAATTGAATAAGGCAGTTCCTACATGGCTTGGTCACACCCGAATGTGTACGTTGCCCTGGGCCCGAGGACCCCTGGGCGTCCATGCAGTATCTAAGCTCATGGGCTGGTCGAACATGTATTTCCAGTGTTCGCTGCCGCTCCTCACACACATTTTTATTTCCAAATTCTCCTTTTGTGCCTGCTCCTCCCTCTAGCCCCTCCTGGCGCTGCCTAAAGTATTGCACCGAGCAGCCACTTGACAAAGAGTTATAGTGAGTGTTTCCTCGACTCAGAGTAAGGGGAAGGCAGCCTCCTGCATAGCGTGCCGTTATGTCCTGATGTGCTGGCCACTCTAGTCGCAAAGTGAGATGGACGGGAATGTCTCCCCCGCTCCTTCCTCCCAGCTCCACTCCAGTCTCTCCTGTGTCCCTGGCAGGGAGGGGAGGGAGGGAGTGAAGTGTCTAAGCCAAGTGCACCCAGGAGCAGGCTGGGCCCCTCGTGCACACGCGTGGAAGATGCCTGTGTCCTGCCCTCACCTCCTCAGGAAGTGCTTCTCTAGAACGTGTACAGGGTTTTAAGGAGAACTTGCTGTCAGCATCCATGCTCTCTGACCTCTCCAAAGCGGGGGTGTCGGGCCACAAGGAAAGAAAGCTACGTTCCTCGGTAAACTACACATGGCCACCAGGTAATGAGTTCGAAACTGGAATTTCAGAAGCAGGGTCTGCAAACTGCGAGAGAACGTTTCTGGGCGGGAGCGACAAGGTAATGCAACAGTTCAGACCTGCCCTGGTCTTGCCAGCCCTCGTAATACCCTGCGCAGTGCTGCTCGGGGGTGAGCAAGCAACCCCGACACAGCCTCTTCATTCAGGCACATGCCATCCAATCCAACAAGCGAGTACTGAGCAGAACACCCCTGAGCCTCTACCATGGTGTCCTGACTCAGTGTATGCATGACCGTGCGTTCCCTGATTCAATGCTTCTTCTGCCTTGTAGTTTAGGCATTCACACTACTGAACCCTGCCAGACTTGAATTTACTGTCTCCCCACAATAAAGGTGAACCCGGAGGAGGAAGGTCTTTGTGATCACGAGGAAACCGCCTCCAATCTTGCTTTCACACGTCTGTAGGCACCCACGCACTTTGCTAAAAGGTGGTATGTTTTGTAAACACCGGTTTTTTAAAAAGCCCCATTTCCCAAATTCCTGGACCGTTTGCCAGCCTATTTTTCTCGCAAACAGACTCCGTGGAAGATTTAGTGAGATTCACTCCTTTTATTCACTCATCACCCATTCATTTATTCATTCAACCAGTACTGATCATTGATTACAGGGCAAGCTCGTAGCTGGGAGCTGGGATCAGAGGGGACCAATCAGGACAGGTGCTGACTCTTTCGGGGTTGACCATCTGGGGTCCTGTTTGGTAAGTCAGGAGATTTCATGGGGTTCTCCCCACTCTGGCAGCCCTACCTGGAGACCGTGGAGGGGGTGTGGAGAGTGTGCTCACTAGGAAGCCCAAGCATGTGTTCAAACAGAAGCCCCCAGTCCTGGGGGAGTCATTTCATCATCTGATACTCAGCTACCTCATGGTGACAATGGAACCTTCCCAGGGTTGGCATGAGGAGAAAAATATTAATTCCAGGGAAGCCCGTGACACTAAGCGTTAGGTGTTCAATACATGTCACTACTATTCTTTTGTCCAGATTCTTTTTTCAGCCGAGAATGTGATTCTTTGTTAGACCCGGTACCGAGATGACAAACGGCCACCCCCTTCCAGCCGCCACCCCTCACAGACACATACCCACGCACCCTGTGCCAGACAGCACTGATTAGAAATAGATTTCCATTCCCCACAGGACAAAGCTAAATCTGTGCCCGGAGAATTCCATTTCACTGGTGAACCCTGTCAGCTCCCTGACAACATCTCAGGCCCTGCCCGGGCTCGCTGGGGCCGCCCCGCCCAAGGAATCCAGGCACCTGCCCCGGAGAAAGGAGCCTCGCGAGTTAGAAAGGACCCATGAGATCATGTTCATATCAGTTCTCATAACCCCTTTCATTAGTTCTTAGAAATCAATTGCAATTTTTAAAAAGCCTCCAAAGAATTATAAGAGAAGCTGCCTGGTATCAAAGTGTGGCCCCATATGAACCCTCTGGGGCCGGGAGGGACAGGTGGGGTGCAGAGCTCGCTCACTGGTTGGGATGGAGGCCGTTCCAGCCCCCAAGCTCCAACACTGGGCTCTTTATACTAAAATTAGGATGTCCTTAGCACTTCTGGGCTCTCGGTACCCTGCACTGTATCTCTCTCTTGTGCAATCTGGGTGTGTTTATCTTAATTTACAGAGACGATTTAAACATCTTAACATGCAACAGTTTTGTCGGCCTCAGCCTAATAATTAGTGCTGCGGGGAAACATTTCATTGATACTTCTACGGCTCACTAGGAGCCAAACGTCCCAAACTCTCAGACTTGATTCCAAAATGCCTCAGAAGGAATCTTTCAACTTTTCTCCCACGGAAACGTGCATGTCGCCTGCAAATACACAACAATGAATCAAGGAGTGCACGCATGCACAGAGAACTCACGTTCCGGCTGCGGAAACCTGCGATCCGGGCCGAGCTGCGCCGGGGTCCTCACCGCCCTCCAGGCCCCCCTTCGCCGGTCGCCAAGCCCACGGAGCAGCTGTGCGCAGGCGCTCTGAACTGGGCTTGGAGCCGTGGGGTGCCTGCTCATTGCTAATCCTTCACTGCAGGGGACGTGGGCAAATGGAGGAGTTAGACTGGACCTTCAGGTGCAAAGACACACCCAAACTCTTCCCTTTTTCGGCCACACTTTCCTTCTTCCCCACGCCCCTCCCATTTTCTCACCAAGCCCCGCCCTTCTCGCCAAGACCCCCCTTTCCCACCAAGCCTCTCCCCTTCTTCCCACATCCCTGGATGTCAATCAGTTTCCTTCTCCAAAATTCCATCCTCTTTCTCCTTCTTTTCCTCTTCCTTTCTCTCACAAATCCCTTCTACCCTGTGCGCCCACATGCTCACCCCACCGCCATGTGGGGGTGACGAGGCCCGTGCAGGCTCCGGACCGCCCGCCGCTCCGGCTGTCTCCTCATCCTTACAATGGGGATAGTAACAGTCTCTCTCTGTCTGGGGCCACTGGAAGGTTAAACGGGTTGATATAGATACTGTGCTAAGATGCCCGCATAAATCTCAGCCACCTTTTAAAGTGTTGCAGTTGTTATTCTGCATCCAGATGCCTCTTGGAATTCTTACCCAGGGTAGGAAACCCCAGGGGCTCTCCGAGGACTAACAATAAAGGTGCCCGAGAGCGAAATGGGGAGAGGGACAGAGACAGAAAGAGGTGGACACACATGGAGACAGATGGAGAGATAAGAGGGAGGATGATCAAATAAAAAACCCAGGAAAAGAAACTGGAATGAAGAAGAAAGTCTCCGACCCACCATGTGTGATTCTGGGCAGATGCTAGACCCCCACCCTCCCAGCCCCCGGAGGGGAGAGTGCGAGGAAAACAGGCAGATAAACTGCCGAAGGATTTCTTGTGTTTTGGGGGAAACGTTGGCATCACTGCTTGCTACCCTGGAAAATGTCCAAGTCGCCTGGGGTGGAGGTGCTCTAACCGGAACACCCCGCCCTGTATCTGCAGAGGGACAGCTGTGTGGCCCCCAGGCCGGCCCTGGGCCCTGGGGGGCTTCCCCTGCGCTCCCAGCAGGCTGGGGTCTGGCCCTCCCGCCCTCTCCCCAGCACAGGCGGCTTGATGAGGGATGAGCACAGGACTGGTCCAGCTGACGGAAAGTGTCGCGCACACTGTATTACCCTCAGTATTCTCAGTCTATTTTCCTTAGACTTCAGGTGGACAAAATGAAGATCAACCCAAGCCTCCAAATCCAGCTCCTCCCAGCCTGCAGCAGTGGGCGCTGAGGGTCACCCCAAAGACTGTGCTCCCCACGGAACAAACAGACTGCAGCTCCAGCCTGCGCTTCGGGGTCATTCTGCCGTGTTAGATTCGTATTGTTTGGATTCATATTATTTCTGGAAACAGGGTAATTGTCTCCTGGCTACATAATTCCCCGGAATTCTCCCAAGGCGCTGCCATGGGAAGGCTGGATGAGTCGGATGCTGTTAGGGTCCCCAGAGCAAATAGCACCCTTCCCTGGGTCCCTCCAGCTTCAGGGACATAGACCAGCGTCTCACTGCCACCCCATGAATGCATGGGCAGGGAAACCCAGGAGAATTCTTCTCCATTTTAAGAGAAGACAGTCAAAAATAGGAGCTGGATGAAAAGAATTCTCTTAAGGGAAGAATAAACAGGCTCTGACCTCTCTTTGGGCAAAGCCTTGCTAACAAGCCAGGAGCTGGAGCTCACTCGTGTAAATACCTCCCAGGATGTCTTCCCTGATTAAGGATGTGTGAGGGTTATTGAGTTTTGAATTAGATGCACTTTAATAAAACAGTGGAATGTTCTTATCTGATTGCACCTGTATTGATTGTGTTAAGAGGTCTATCCTTGGATCAGGGTCAACGATTTTACATAAATGTAGTAGGGACTCAGGCTGGGTATTCGTTTTCAGATTCTTGTAGGCTATCCAATTTGTTAGATTTCAGTAATCTAAGGCCTCTTGTTGAGATTTTTTTCCTACCTGTGTTAAATTTTGCTCAATCTCCCTGACTACATACTCAATTGAGGTATTTAAAATAAATCTTGCATTACACAACGGAATTTAAGTCAATTGCTTTTTAAATTTTAAGAAGTCTTTTGTACAAAAGTGACATGCAAAGCTCAGTATCATCCCACAAGAGAACTAGCTACATATCTAAATAAAATGGAGCGCACAAGTCATAACTAAAATGCAAAACCCGTGTTCAGTAGATATACATTCAACAGTATACTTCTAATTACCCGTTATATTGTTCCTGACGACCTCCAGAAAATCCATATACAAGGCAACTCCTGGACAACCTCCCACCTCCGTATTCTAAAGCTCACTTCTGCGAAGAAAGACATTACCTGAACTGAGGTCTGGGAAGTTTCAGCTGCCGTGTGCGTGAGGTTGTAAACACTAGCATACATCACGAGGGCATCTTTGAAGTTTTTCCTAAATTACAGAGATCTCCTTGTAACAGGCTTTTTAGATTTCACAAATAAAGCAAAACCAACACCTCAACATTAAAACTGATAAATTCTTTAATTCAACATTTTTGTTTGTTTTATATTCTGCTATACTCTATTCGACACTGTTATAGGAACTGGGGTACAGACTGACAAACCTCAGAAGAGGGGGTGGGGGAGGGAAGAGATAAACCACAGAACTTATATGCATGCATGCGTAACCGTGGACATAGACAACAATGCTGGGGACAGGGGGACAGGGGGATCGGGAGGATGGTGTCAGTGGGGGAAAAAGGAGAAACATCTGTAACAAAAATACATTAATAAAAAAAAATGGTGGTGAACAAGACAGATGGGATCCCTGCCCTTATGAGACCGCCAAGACCGTGCAAAAACGAGCCAACAAACAGAAACAGGAATTCTGATGAGATGCAGAGAATAACGCGCGTGGGGGTCTGAAAGGTGAGACAGTGGAGACTACAGGGTGCTGGAGCGTGTGTTCCTCTTACAGGAGGTAAGAGGTCAGCTGCAGAGGACAATGTGAAAGTGTGCGACGAGTGCTTGAGGTAGAAAATGGGCAAGTGCAGAGAGCAGATGTGGGGGTGAGTTTCACCTGTCTCAGACACGTTATGGCTGGAAGGAATGAGCAAGGACAATGACAGAGGAGAGGACATCGAGGATTATCTGGGTCCAGATCACAAAGAACATGCAGGGCGTGGGAAGGACCTTTGGCTTTAAGTCCGATGGGAAGCTACTTAATAAATTAAACAGGAGTGACGTGTTCTGGTTCGTGATGGACCATATCGCTGGCTTCTGCATGGAGAATGGGTTGATGGGGGCGTAACTAGAAGCAGTGAGGTACATACAAAAATGTATCAAGCACTGCTAATACCATATCTCTTCTCCTTCTCTTGCGGACAGTGACACGAATACCTGTGTCATGTGCCATTGACCCAGCTCCGACTCCTGGTGACCCTGTGAATGGCTGATGGCACAGTGTCCTGTCCTCACAGCCCTGCTCAGCTCCTGTGGGCTCAAGCCTGCAGCTTCTTTTATGGAGTCAACCCGTCTCACAGCTGGTCTTCCTCTTCCCCTGCTGCCCTCTGCGTTCACACACCGTCGTCTTTCTCAGGACTTGGCCGAAGTGGGACAATGCTTTGATACCCACGTGCGTTTTGAAGGTAGAGTCCTGAGTGTTGACAGTTCTGGACGTCCGGGTGGATGTGGGTGACGAGAGAAGGAGGAGCAATGAGGGACAGCGCCTGGGACGGGGCCAGTGCCCTGTGAGATTGCAAGTGCGGATCACAGAGCAAGCACTGAGTGTCAAGTTTGTGACAGAAACATGAGCGCCTTACCTGTGAGTTGCTTCTGTTGTTTCAGCACCAAGCAGGAAGGCTCTCAGCTGAGAGTGAGGAGGGGAGCCGTGTTAACGTTAGGGAGAGAGGCAAGGGTGCTAACGGAGTGGGGGGAAGGGGTGGGTGGACGGAGCCGGAGAGGGGCTGGCATCGGCAGCCCACGCTGGGCACTCAGTGCTCGTGGTAGGAAATGTGGGAGACAACCTTCCCACCAGCCGCAGAATGATCAGATCAGGCTTCCCGGGCCACTCTGAACTAGGCAGCTCGGGACAGACCGTTAACAGAGATGGGTTTAACCGAGATGGTGGTTTTACTGGGAGAGGACAGTGCAGGGACTGAGGAGCTCTGAGGATGTATCAAGTGGGTCACCATAGTAACGGGCCAGGAAACCCAGGCTGGTGGCTAGGGGGCAGGAGACGAGCAGAGCTGGCACTGGACGGGGCGGGGTGCGTGAACTCGGGCGCTCAGTGTACATGGGTTCGTACTGGTGTGGAAGTACCAGCACGTGACCTGGAAAGATGGGAGGCTTTAAGAAAAGCTTTTGCGGGAGGGTGGCTGTCGGTGATGGTGAGCACAGCGAGTGGTCGTGAAGTAGAGGGCGGAAGCGGAGGAGGAGGGTGTGTACGGGGAGGGAGGGATTCAGGGGCAGTGGGGCAGGTGTGTGGTGGCCCTTTACCTGGATGCGAGCAGCACCAGGAACGATGACCGGTGAGTGTGTTGGTGGAGAGAGACGTAAGTGCTAATCTCTGGCACTGCCCGGGAGAAGGGTACCTGACGTCAGCCAGGACGGGCAGCACTTGGACTTTTCAGATGGCACGTGCTTCAGGGATGCAGGTGGGCTCCTCTGCTTGGTTTTGCTTATGCTGTTTAGGGAAGAGAGACAGACAGTCATCTGGAAAGAGCAAGGGGGATCCCACCCCCACTCCAGGCCCTCGGAATGCATCACAGGGGAGCCATCCCCCGATAGGTAAGTCTGTGTCAGAGCATCTGTGACAAGACGCTACATCAAGCAAACCAAGGTTGACAGAAATGTAGTGACGAGAGCAAGGAATGCGAGCGGAGAATGCACGCGGGACCAGCACCGGAACCTCTGTAGACTAGAACTTGGAAGAAGCTCCTTCAGTTTGGAGGGTGGGATTGGGGCCCGAGACAAGGCGTGAGCTCTTCCTGTCACAGACTCGTCAGGAGATACAGCTGACTGCTAAAGTCCCACGGATCATCCGGTCCACTGAAGTCGAGATTGCACAGGCTTGGTCCGGCCCCCCTGCCTCACTAGCCCTCCCCTGAACCTCTCTGCGCTCGAGGGGAAGCCAGAGGATTGCCCCCAGGGACACTGCAGTGTTTCTTTCCGAAACAACCAGAGTCCCAGAGTGGTGTGTCCTCTTAGCTTCAATCCCTAAAGCACGGGGCTGGACGTGCTCAGAGGTTCTTCCCAAACCCAGGAACCCATAACTTCAGACCATTCTTGGAGTAAAAGGCATAAAAATAAGTTTTTAGAAAAAGAAATTCTAAGACTCAAAATATTGATACCAGCCCTTCCTGGGCTGCACACACACACACACACACACACACACACACACACACCAGTATAAACATACATGCACACACACACATCAGCATATACACATGCACACATACCAGTACACACATACATGCACACACATACACATACATCAGTAGACACGCACATCAGTACACACACATGCACACACATCAGTACACACATACATGCACACACATACACTTGCATCAGTACACACACACACACTCACACACACATCAGTACATGCATGCACACACATACACATGCATCAGTACACACACACACATCAGTACACACATACACCAGTACACACACACACTCACACATACATCAGTACATGCATGCACACACATACACATGCATCAGTACACACACACACATGCACACACATCAGTACACACATACACCAGTACACACACACACTCACACATACATCAGTACATAGATGCACATGCACACACACACGCGCACACCCACAGGTTTCTTCCCCTGCCCGGTGTATATCTGTCATTCACCTCGTCAAGTCCCCTCTGTCATTCTCTCGGTGGCCTCGGTGCTCATTACTGATTATGTAATTGGTCTCTGGTCTAGTCCTCTTACTGGACTTGAAGATAGAAACTCTTTTTATCTGTGTGGCCCCCGAACTCAGCAGGTGGCAGGTGCCTGGGAAATGCGTACTGGATGAAGAGAATGAATGAACCAACGCCCTAGACACATCACACAGGAAGAGGTCATTCTGTTTCCAGACTCCAGACACAGCCCCAGGTGGAGCGCTCGCTCCCCTTGTCCTACGCCTGCCTCCTTGTCACACGCGACCGGGGCTGCCCGGTGGCGGTCGTGGAAGTGGCTGCAGTGGGCTTCATGATTGTGACGTTTTCAACACTGGGCTGTCCCTTTCCAAGGTAGGGGTGGCCATGGCGTGTGCATTCGTCTCACGAACAGGCCCTGACATCATGCGAGACGCTGACAGACATCTGTTCGTCCACCGAGTAGCCTGTGGCCTCCACACTGTGGCTGCCTCACAGAGTCAAAGCCTGCAAAATAAGTCTATTTCAATGAATCCACTTATTCACACGTTTCAAGTATATTCCTGAGCAGGTTCTTTAAGAGCCACACAGAAGCCCTAATGGTGTGAATGCCCCCGAGGATGGGTGACACAGCCGTCCACACTGCGAGCCCGCTCCGCGAGGCTTGTCTCTAGTCGCCGTCACCTGCCCTGCGCCCACGCACACAGTGCCACATGTGCGGGCCGAATGTCCTGACAGCAGGAGGCAGCAGGTCGGGGTCCTGGTCCCCTAGGTGACAACTCGCTGATTGTCAAACTTGTATCCCAGCTCCAATACCCTTCCAGTCAGGGAGCTAGGTAAGAAGTTGAGGATACAATGTAAGTGATTCACAAAGGAGTAAGGAAAAAAGGAATGCAGGTGGACAGAAGCAGGAGGCTGGTTCCATGCTTCCAGCTTCATCATTACGGGCCCCAGAGAGCCTGAGTCCACCTGGGGCAGGCTCCCGCCACGCCCGCGGCACGCGCAGACGGCTGGTGCCCGTCCTGTGCCAACTCCGCCTGTGGGAGCTGGCACGGGAGAGTGTGCAGAACAGCCACGTTTCAGCCCTGGGTTGGCCTTGACAGACAGGGGTCCTGGGAGCCATGACAAGCCACCTCCAAGACTGGTCCTCCTCAGCCGGGGACCCGAGGCCACCGGAGCATGCCAGCAGGAGAGCGGGAGGATCTGTTTCCAAGACTCAGCAATAACGTGAACACGCCGAAGTGTTTCCAGAGGATTCGGAAAAGGAGGAAGGGAGACTCAGGTGTCTGGGAATGATGACATCTTCGTCCTGAATAGTGGCTGTGAGTAGTGACGATGGACGCGGTCAGGCGAAGAAACAGAGGGTCCTTCTTGCATCGAACTTCTGGGTCCTGAAATCAGACACAACAACTGTGTTCGGAACCACTACTGATCCCTGCCAAAGCATTGACTGGTTATTGAGAAACACGACTGTGCAGAGAGTGTTTAACTTAGAGCTAAATATAGTCATGATACATTGTCTCATCTGTTAGATGAGCCTTCTCGCGTGATTATAATGATATGTGAGGGGCGAGTCGTATCGATTCTGTTTGATGGATGTCCTTGTTGGGACCTGATGAGGTGGGCAACCCTCCCGAGCCTGCCCTTTCCCTGGAGGGTTTTCTAGACTGGGACCACCCCCGAGAGGAGCCGTGGCAGGTCCCCCACAGGGCCGTCTGGACTCTTGCCTTTGAAACTCTTGGCTTGCAGCATCCAAACCCAAGGCAAGAGCCAGAGGGAAGTTTTGCAGTTCAACGGGCTCTGCAAATGCCCACGAATCCTGCCCTCTCTCGCACCCCTCTCCCCCCACCAGGAGGCATTTCACAAATCAGCAGAACTCAAAGCGCTTCTCTGAACCTACCATGAGTCAGCCCACAGCTCCGCCATCAGCATAGGGCCCCGGAGTCCTTAATCGCAATGAAACCCCGAAAGTCAGGGGCGGGTGTGGCCCCTTCAACCTTCCTAGAATGTAAGTCATCCCAAGACACAGTTCTAAGAACAAAACACAGAAGATCCGTACTGCCCGTCACTCGTAAAAGCAGGATATTATGAGTGAGTCGTGAGTGTCATCTCAGGAAGTGAAGAACAAAGTCTCCCTGTCTCTGGAAGTCTCTTTTCAGGCATCCTTTCTCTTTGGTCTGTTTGAACATCTTGCCTTCATCCAACCCCGTCGTTTCTTTCTTTTTCTTTCCTTTTTTAACCTTACTGACCCATGGCACCTTATTTATCCAGCTGGGGTCATATGTGGCAGAGAAACTCACAGTGAGATCACATTGTGCAGAGAGCATTGATGTGGTCCCGACAATGATTCCTTGATCTTAAACTTTTGAGAGACCTTAATTTTGGTTGAAATCATCTCTAATGTCTCTTCCATCTCTCAGCGTCTGATCTCAGGTGCATCAGAGGTAAATGTGGTTTTTTTCAGCCGAGATCAGAAGGATGCTCCCAGAATCCAGCCAATGAGCTCCTCCACTGCCCTCTGCTCTACCAGTGTGTGTTCGGTTGTAATCCCATCCATCCACTGGTTCATTCACTCGGTCAGTCGTGTCTCATTCATGAGATGTTATTGAATAGTTACCACCTATTTTTCTCAACATATGTTAAAAGTCGCTGCTGGCTGCACACACGAGGCTGGCTTTCCTTTCCCGCGTGAGGTCATCGATTACCTTCCAGGTCAAGTTTCCCCGCGCTGTGTTTCATTTGGAACTCTACTGTGGAATTTCTAATGCTGTTTATATGCGATCGTTTGCACGCTTTCCTCCTTGACTCTAACGTAAGCTTCCTCAAGGTGGTAACTTCCTCTTACCCGTTTCAAAGGCCAGAAGAGAGTGCGCAGAGCCGGTGTCTATGACAACAACCACAACTGAGTCCCAGCCCCTGTTCTCGACAGTTTACATATATCGCATCACGTGATCCTGGCTATCCTATCGTGATTTATGGTTATCCTCTCCCTATACAGATAAGAAACTGAGGCTCAGAGAGTTCACACGGATGGTCAGCGATGGAGCTGGGATTCCAGCCCAGCAGACTGGTTCCTAATTCGGCACCATATGACACTATCAATGGAATAAATCGAAGAATTGACAACACCCATTGGCTTCACAAGAATGTGTGGATGGCATAAAATGCAGTAATTATATCTAATATGTAACATGCCCAAACAGTAGAAATTTTATAATGATCTTCAGATTGTGAAATCCATTGTGTGCATAATTTCAATAGTTTATATCTCTCTTTATTATATAATATCTATTATATATTTTTTTAATTTTTTTCTTTATTGATTTTTAGAGAGAGAGGAAGGGAGAGGGAGAGGGGGATAGAAACATTGATGAGTAAATGGGCCGCCTCCTGCATGCCAATATCTCATATTATATCTCATATTATATTAATTGCCTAACTCTTTGGGAGAATTCCATGGTAAACCCCTCCACTGTACTGAAACTATTTCTTATCTCCTGTTCTAACTCTTCTTCCAGATCAGTCTACTGAGTTTAACTTGTAAATAAATGCGCTGACTTCACCAGTTCAGGTTGGAGTCAGAGCAAAAAAAAATGCAATTAGTTTGAAAATTCATGATTTTGAAAACGAGAAATAAATCTCAAAGCGTAGCCTTGATTGAAAACATCGTGATGAATAAATGGATAAATTAAAAAATGTGCCTTCACCCTTCATTATTCACTGAATATTGACCAAATAAATGCCGACCTGTGCGCCACTCACAGGTTAATTTGCCAGTTCAAGGTACAGACCCCTTCGAGGCTTCCGCAAGCTGGACTCAGTCTTCAGCTAATTTTATTACAGCTTCAAGAGACCAGATAAAAAGGAAGATGAATGATATTCTAAATTAGTGTTCCCCCTCCAGGGCTAATCTACAAATCAGATATTATCAATTTTTTATCCTGTTCCCAAATCAAATCATTTCAGAGACTCTATTCTGGCTGCGTTTGAAACAGAAATCCCCAGCGACCCGAGAATCACAGCTGCGGTTTACTTCTTCCTTCCTCCACTTAGAAGTAGATTTATTAATTTGGGCTTAGATTCTTGGCTCCCAGGCAAGGGGAGGGGCGGGAGGGGGCCTGGCAACTCCCTGCAGGCCTGAGGAGATGGACCTAAATACATCAGCACTTCTTTTTAAAAGATACAATAGGAACTTGTGAAGATGCCTTTTTTATTGGTCATTTCATTTTTCTCTCTAAAAGACATTCTTTGGTAATGCGGTCCTCCTGGAATCTGAAATGTCTCCCAGGCTGTTACAAAGACGCCATTCAGGGCTCTGCTGGGCAGGCTTGGTGACATCACACACAGCACTGGAAAGCGACAGCGTGTTCCCAAGGAAGGACTCCGCCACAGAGAGCTGGCAGAGGGCAGCCACGGCCCGGAGAAGAGAGGGTGGCAGGACACACTGGGAACAGGGCCGAGGGAGACCCAAACCGCTCTCCACCGGGGATGAAAAGCTACAATCCCCAAAACCACCCAGCCGGTTCTTTCTTCCTTCCCTCCTTGACTCCTCCCATCAGCATGACTGAATAAGCTGCACCACTGTGTGCCGCGGAAATTCTGAAGAAGACAGAAATGTGACCTTACCGGGGGGTGTGAAGCATGGCTAAGAGGATCACCCATCGGGTTTGCTGATTTTACTGTCCAAGTCACCTAGGAAGAAAAAGGTGCATTTTACCTAATGGCAGCTGAGTTTTATTTCCATAGGACATATCCTTGAGACTCAAAATAGTGCATTATTCTATGACGGTGATGTCATTTCAGTAGTATTGTATGCGCTCGCCTCCACCCTTTCTGCCTGAAACAAAAGAAAACATAATCATTAGGAAGGCTGAGTGAGCTGTCACGGGGAACCTTACATAATTTATTTTATTTACATTATCAGTAAATGGGCCCAGGAGTCCTCAAGGCTCAATAAACCATATTATTTAAATTGTCCACCAGGAGAATGTATCAGTATCCGCCTCCCCAGTGTCTAACACAGAGGTCTTTGGAGCCTTACTGCTTTTGGTAATTATATGATGTTTACTACACATTACCAGGCAATACAACCCGTCTGCGGCGTGATGGCAGAAACTAAAACTGGACTATTCCCTTCCGCTCATCCAGGGATGAAGAAACCCCCCGTGCTTCCCACGGGATAAAAGCAAACTGTCAGGACCCTTTTTTTTTTTTCCAACGGCAATACTCCACAAAAGGCCATTTCTTTGGAAAGTCCAATTTAATTATGATCTTTGAAAAGCAGCAGACGTTCTGGAATTTCACTTAAACCCCATAACCAGGGCAGAGTATTTCGCTCACGAGCGATTTTAACAAAGCCTAGGAAACTGGCACTGAAATCCCCAAATTTCCCTTTGCTCACGTGAAACAAAGTTCTGGATTCGACAAGTGGTGGTTTTCTTCTCCCTCAATGAGTGTAGCCCACCCTGGAGTTCGTGGTTTTATAAAGTCCTTTCCTGGGGCTGTTTCAAAACACACGGTGCCCTACAAGGATCTCTGGACCCGGTTGGCATCACAGGGCACTGTTGTCCCTCCTAGAGATGCATTTGTTCTGTCCAGCTCACTCACTAATCCTGAAACTCCCAACTGAGTGGTTCTCGGTGGTCCTAGGCCCTCCACGGACTCTTCCCACCCCCATTCAAGTGTCGCTCACCTTCGGGGACTTCGCGGCGTGGTGTGCAGTGTGACAGGTCAGCGGGAAGACTCCCTCTCCTCCTCTGCCTCCCTGTGTGTCTGCTGCAAAGAGCATTACTCTCCGATGTTCAGTTTCTCATCTTCGAGAAGGATACAGCAGAACCCACTACCCATGTCACAGGGTTGCTTTGAGGCTTGAAGGAGATCATGCCCGGAGCAGAGGACTGTAGCTGTTATCGGGAGACAAGGTAAGAGAATGAAAACCTCAGAGAGGCAACAAGAAGGGGGAACGGTGTGTTAGTTAAGAGATGGAACTAGATGAAACTCACTGCGGAGGTTTGGCACGGACTCGTCGCCGTGTGGAATGCTCCTTCCCCCTCACTGTTGTTGCTCCAGGGCGGTGGCGGTGCCCTCGGTCCCCTGGGAACAGCGGAGGTCAGCCAGCACTGGAGCTGTCCGTGGGGAACGCTCACCCACTCCCTGCGAGGTGGGCTCAGCCTGCGTCTTCACGGTGTGACAAGCAGCTTGAGGTCATTGGCCACAGGCACTGGCACAGGGCTCAGCCCTGCACAGCCCACCTGCCCGGGCCCGCCTCTGCCCTGCAGACACTCACCACTCAGGGAGGACACCTGTGGCAGGACACCCGAGCCGCCCTGAGCCAGCGTGAGGTTGACAAGAAGCACATGTGATGGGAAGGGCTCATGTCGGTGTATTTTGGGTGAATTTATAACTAAATGCACAGCCATAGCCAAAGGGTTGGGAGTCCAGACTAGGTAAAGGCTCAAGAAGGAGGGACACTGGCACTTTCTGATGACCCCAGAGGGCTCTGAGACCGTCACTGTCAACACTAAGGTGGTGTGGAAAGGACAGGTGTGGTCGTTCTGGGTTGGGAGTCACAGGGGGCTATTTGGGCTGGTCTCCGAGAGCCGGATGTGAACTTCTGAGCCTCCCCCGCAGGTGTTGCGATGTCCAGGGTCTGTGTGCCCGGCGGCTCTGCCAGGACGAGGCCCCGCTGATGTTGCACAGACGGCCCCGGAGCCGGTGCTCACGCTGAGGTCTGTCCTGCTGACCCAGGGGTCTGGGGCAGCATGACGGTTTCTGAGAGTGTCTACTCTCTCTGCAGCAGCAAGGTGCTCACACCCTTTCCAGGACCCGGTGAGCCAGGTGCGGCCTTTGACCACCGTAGGCTGGAGAACGTCTCAGGACTGCCACCCTCTTCCACAGGCAGCAATGGGAGGAGGCGAGTCCCCACCGGACATGGTGAAGCCACACAGCGGGCTTCTTGAGCAGACCGTGGCTCGATGGCAGTAACTATGTCTATTCACAAGCCACCTGGTGAGGCAATGCTTAACCACGATTCCAGAGGGAACACTGAGGAGCAATGTAGCTAGGAATCTCCAATGGTCCAATGAGAGGGCTCCTGTGAAACAGCGAAGAATAGCTGGCGTTAGGATAAAGGCATTACCCCTGTACATGCACGTGTGATGTCACCACGTACGGCTGTAGACAGGAGGTCTCAACTTCCTGGAATTCAATCGCAGAGCCAAGCAATAAAGTGAGGACATCCATATTAATATACTGCTGTTCTCGATTAATTACGATAGTAGGAAATGTGAATGCACTGACTAGTGACGAGCCTTTTCCTCATAGAGAGGGTCCACGGGGACAGACCGCTAACAGCCCAGTCCGTATGGGAGGTGCTTTCGGAGATCCGGGCACAGAGCTGTGAGGGCAGAGGGGCGGGACAACTCAGGAAGGTCTGCCCTACGCTCTGGCCCCTGAGCTGCACAGGAAAGGACGTCTAGGAGTCTGCACACTGGAAGGAGCTCCCTGTGTGCCGCAGCCTGGACCAGACAGGACGTTTTTGCGGTTGCTGACTTCCCACCTGACGGGCTGAGGCAGTGACTGAATCTGCACCACTGACTGCACCCTCTTAGCTCCTCCTCATCTTTCATCGTTTTGTTCTGGACTTCGGTTCTTGCAACAGTCTTTCTGCCTCCTGATTGGCTGGAAAACATCTGAGAGTCAGAAGGAGGCTGACATTGCCCCCCCCACCCACCCCCACACCTCCACCACCAAAATGCAAGCAGGTAAATACTACCCTGGGAGAGGAGCTGTAAGTTCAGCCTGGCTTTGTGTCTAGCGAGGGCAGGAAACCGGAGGGTTACAGCTGAAAAGCATGTCATCCGCTGTGCAATAAAGCAGTGTTTCTCAGAAACATGAAGGGCAAAGTTCCCAACCACACATGTACACCCAAAGGAAAGGGAGCATAATTGATAGAATCTATGGTTTAAGTGGAGTCATTTTTTTTAATAGACTAACTTTCTCGACAAGCATCGGTCTTTGGTGACACACTGAAGAAATGGGAATTTTCTCCTAGGAAAAGTTTCAGCTCTTTGTAAAAATAAAGAAATCCGTGAGGCTATTTCTTTCCAGAGTCCAGTTTAATTACAAGGCCACATGCCCACGACCACCGGGGCGAATGCTTCAGGGAACAAGGTCCCGTGTTTTGAGCCAGGGCCTTTTGATGGGCATCCACCCCTCGCCTTGCTGGCCTCACAAGCACCATCGAAGAAAGCCTGCCTTTCTAATGTCGCTAAGACTACATGAGTGATCACATATGGCCCAGTGTCTCCACACGTTTCTCTGAGAGCTAGGCTTCTGCTTTTGTTGTTGTTATTTGTATGTTATTGGTCCTATGGCAAGCGTGTCTCTCTGCATTGGTTTTTCACAAGGACCTTTTATCCTTAATGCTTGTCTCAGCGTTTCTGAGTGCAGATGCCAAACACATGGTCCAAGTTGAGCATCCGCTGGTGGCAGTGGGTCCGGATGCTTTGTGCCCAGCCTAACACCTCTGTTCAGACTGCTTCAGCACCTGGAACAGCTCCTTGCTCACTAGTGGGCCCCAGCCCTGTGTCCTATGAAAGGGTGGCTCTGCCATTCTTAGTTCCCTGGAGTGATCTCTGATGTGGCCCTTTTGTCTCCCTCCTCTCAGCTCATTCCATTTGGATGTGACTTTTGCTCAGAGCACACACTCTGGTTCCCGGCTTTCCTTCCATTCACAGGGGCTGACATGGAGGTACACCTGCCTCCTGCCCTCAGCCCTGGGCCACATTGGCCACTTAAGGGCCAGGTCCTAACTCCACATACTCCTCAGAAGGATGCCCAGAATCCAGAACATGCGTACACTGTGATAACAATAAGTGTAAAGGGAAGACGAGAGTGAGACCAGATCAATCCTAAGTGAGCTCCTTCTGGTGCCACACAATTTCTTTATAATTCCACAGGGTCAGTGCACGGGCTTGGGAGCACACTGTTTGGGGAGCTCTCCTAGGCCCTTCCACGTGACGATTTTCACTGCTGTTGTCATTGTCCTCATTCTCGTCGCTGATCACATGTCTGCTATTCAGACTCTCAGTGGGCACATTGCATAGATTTGTATTTAATTTTAATTGCAGTTCGGCAGAGTGGGCATTTTTATGTCCAGTGTACAGAGAAGGACACGGGCTCAGACAGGCTCAGTGACAAGCCCACTGTTTTCCATACAGCAAGGGCTGACTCTGAGGAACAAGGGCTCTCCCTCCTGGCCAGGGCTCAGCCCCCAGCCCAACTGCTATCTCCAGGGCCTTGCTTCATTAATTACACAGAGCCTTCATCCTCAGTCTTTCTCTTTCTCTCTGCTCACAAATAGGCTTAATGCTAACAGGGAAAATTCTTTGGGTCCTGCTCCTGCACTTCTCTTTCTTCTTTCAAGGCCAAACCTCTTTGAAAAGTGATTTAAAAAAATTCCTTCCCCCACTTTCTAAACACCTGTTTACTTCCTCCTCAACACTTTCCTGAAACAACTGTCTGGGAAATCACTACTGACCTTGCAATTAGCAAATTCTCGGTGAGTTTCTGCGACGTCCTTCTCTTCTACTTCGATATGCTCATGTGTTTCAGACGCCTCTGCTGCCTCGGCCCCCACGTCAGTTCCCAAGTTCTCCACGTTCACGTCTGTGACCTGTCTTGCATCTAGCTCTGCATGTCCTCCCTGCTGTCCCACTGACATGACTGTAGGCTCTCATTATCTTTCACCAGGATAAGTAACCACTTTTCACTTGTCTCTGTACAGTTCCATCCATTCCCTCTAGAAATCTCAACGCTGACATCACGTTTCTGCTCATAACTTTATAAACCCTCTTTTCCTACTTGATACCCAATCACTCCATCTTCACAGAGCTCCCAGTTTGACACTTGGATGGAGAGCATCCTTCCTTTCTCTCCATCCCAGCCCTGGAGCTCAAGCAAGAGAATGTCCCAGCTGGAAGTCAAAGCCCAGCTGGAAGTCATTGCACAGAATCCCATCTGGAAGTCCCTCAGGGGGTTGGTTGTGAGGTGTTGTTTATTCTGTCTAGACTCGTAGAGAACATGGACGATGTTGGACATCCAGAAAATCTCGAACTACGTGGGGCGGGGCGAGTCATTCAGTCATCCAGCAATCTCTGTTGTAACATCCTGGATTTAGGGAGCATGTCTAGAAACCTAAAAGGGAAACTTGGGTCAAGTTAAACACTGCTTTTGCAAACTTGATAGCCTAAGAATTAGAAATATTGAGCCAAACCGGCCAGGGCAGAAATATTGAAATTTTTTAAGGGTCAAGAAAAATTTGCATGAATGCATAATATAACTTTCTAATGGAGGAACAGGTAAGATGAACACCTGTGCTGCCCAAATGGCCGGGCCATGACCCATTGTTTCGCAAGCTCCTTGTTCCGAGTTCCCACAGAACTGAGAGCTCCGTGCAAACAGGGTACCACACACCATCTCAAAGTGTTTGATGTTTGACCATGGATGTTCATTCTATGACCTTGGCTAGATTATAACTTGAGTTCAGGACCTACTTCATCCGTCTTTTATTCTGATATCCTCCACAAATCCTATTATTATGGCCCTCCCAACAGTTTTGAATAAATAATTGTAATTAATTCTCAAACATTTGAGATGCATGTTATCTTAGTCAACCACATTTTTTTTTACATTTAAAAGAATGCTGGTACCACTTTCTAGGCAGAACAGTGGGATGCATGGATTCTGGATCTGACAAATTATAGTATTGTGTGTGTGAGAGAAATTACAGTTCATTTTCTTAGAACTGATCCATTTAGAGCTGTATGTTAACAGTTCAATCCAAGTACATATAGAGACGCAAAACCGTGCTTAAAATTTCCTTACACAACCAAGGAGCCTTTGGTAATGATTTCAATATTAAGGTTATACATCTATGTGCAACATTAAATTATGTCTCCAAAAGCAGAGCCTAATTCTTTGATAAGGACAGGTATTGCCTTATTTCTCTGTAATCTGCCATTTTCTATACCCCAAGCCATCGTTTGTAAAGACTGAGAAGCCCACACGGTTGTTATTTTTTCAAGGAACATGGGAGTTTGCCCATTGCAACAGGGCTTGTGGGAAACAATCACTTCTTGACGTAACTGCAACTTTCGAACGTTGAGGAAACGGGAACGAATCTGCAAAGACCCTTGTCCATTTTCTATAAAATTTCTAAACACTCCTCTCCAGCACGAACCCAGAAGTTCACCGGTTGAATCTCTAGAGCACTTTTGCTCTACCGGAAGCCTCGTTCTGTATCGATTTGTAAACGGCAAGTTTGGGAGACTCACAATGTTGGGTTAAGGGTGATCCATTGTCTCCGTTTGGCCACAATGGATCCTTCTGGACATTAGAGAAGTGAAGCTGGGTTCATGCAGCCACAGACTCGTCAGAAGAGAAAACCACAGGAGTCAGAATAAGATGTTGGCACCACACTGAGGGTCTCCCTGGGGAGCCAACCACTTCCTTCAGAGAGGACTCTTTCTCAGGCGTCATTTTGAGGTTACTCGGTAGACAGGGAACTCTCTCAGGACAACAATGTAGTCCCTCCAGTGAGGAAGTGGCCACCGAACACCACAGGGCAAGAAGCAGAGCCCTGACTCTCGGAAGCTGGCTGCAGGATGGAACAGCGAACAATTGTTCCGTCTTAGACTCAGGGTGTTCACACCGCCAGCAACAATCAGCGTGCTCGGAGTTCCAACAGCTCGAAAGTATGCCATGTCCGGGCTCTGCAACAACTTTGGTTTGGTATTCCTTTTGTGTTTTCACTTCGGAAAAAAAAACCAAAAGCTTGAACCTATCCGAAAAGACCGAAGTACTTGAAGAACAGTGAAAGTGGAAAGCATTCACGCTTTCCTTGGCCTGCCGCGACGTTGTCTGCGAATGCTCATCGAGCCCCTCCTCCCTCGGCCCTGCGCTTCGAAGAGCTAAGACTGTACAGAAGGTTTGATTGATTCAAGGAACCAAGTGTAGAAGATGGTCCCTTAGCAAAGCCATCTGACAAGCAGGCTGATCCCCCAGGCATCTTCTTGTAGCCAATGCGACCTAACACCTCCAGGCAAATTGCATGACCCAGATGCCAACCGATTCGCTGTTTTTGAACTGTTTCTGGGTGAGCAGGCTTTTAATCTTGGCAATCATAAACATGGCTTCTGATTTATCTCCAGACAAGACAATTTTCCTTTTTGTCGAATGCTAGGGCTCACATCCTTTTGATCAATTCACACCGTCCTTCTGGAAGGCTGTACCATTCCCCATCTTATCGTAACCTTTCTTTGCTCTTTGCTTGTACTCCACACAAAATATCTTGAAAGGCACTTACAGACTTTCTTTGACCTAGTGTAGAAATAGCTTCCCATAGATGAAAAAATAAAACAAAACAGCCTCTAGTTTCAGAGCACCCAGTGTTCATCTTTAACTACAATGCAAGAATAATACAGCCATCAGCCATAAGCTGCTGCCGGGGAAACTGTTATTTCAGAGTCCGTCACCGGGCTGCTCTGTGTCGGCGAATGCCTTCTGTACGTTCCCTGGCATGAAGCTCCGAGTCACCCCGCAGATGCGCGCGAACGGAGCTCGAAGGTCGGCAAATGACGAGAAAAAACATTTAAAAATACAAACACAGATCAATTATCCCTCAACTCCCATCCCAACGCTCTCGGCCACGCGCAGCCGAATAACTCTTTGCATTTTCCGACCAAAGCAGCTCCGTCCGAAAGCCTGCCAGCCGGGGTGCTTTGAAATGTGTCTGCATGATTAAACACAAAGCCTTAAATGGAGAGAGCTGGTGTTTATGAAGCGGCCTCGAGCACGGCTGTCTGCCACACTTGTGCCCGCGTCTGGCTGCTGGCTGATAAAGGCTGTGGCTTTCAGATACTGCTTATTAGCCTGCCTCCATGTTCCTGCCTCACGCCGTCACCTGGGGTGATTGCTATCTGCTAATTGAATTTGGTGCCAGTAACAGTGTTTTTGTGTGCTTGCCATTATAATTTCAAGGATTGTAACTTCATTTCCTAGTCATAAATACCAGTGATAAAAATATAGTTACGTATGCATATGTTCCCGAGTGTGTGCACGAGGACATGTGTGTAGAGTCACATGTGTGTATATATGTGTACATAGATATATATCAAAAGAGAGTCACTTAAAGTCACAGTACGTTACAGAGGCACAAGTTTAATAAGCCAAACATTTCTCTCTAGAAACACACAAATCCAACCACTTGACAGTTTCTGAGAATTGCTGGAAAGTCGACGAAAGAGAAGCAGGCATTTTTATTTTTTGCATAATCATCAAAACCGACATGGTGGCAGCCCAGTGCGCGAGCAGTTATAACACCTCATTTATCCACCTGTCTCTTTCCAGGCGGGTAAGAATGGGCCACGGTGCTGGGGGGAGCCCTCCTCAGATCTCAGGCTGCCTGTCTCTGAGTCAGGCGCTGCAAGAACGCACCTCCGGCAAGGACGAACCCTGGCCCCAGCATCTGGGTGGCCCTTGTCAGCTGTGCTGAGGAGGGGGAGGGGACGGGGCTGTGGATGCCTGTGAGTCAAGGATTTCAACCACCTGGTGTCAGCCTGACCTCCATCTCCTCTCACAGAAAGTGAGTCATTTGCTCCAATTTTCTAAGATTCCGCCAATTTCCTAAAGCATGGTGGAAATTTTAAATCCTCCTATGGCTAGGTAGTGTTTCCGACCATCTATTCAGCTGGTTATTGCTAAGAAAATAAGGTGTTGCTATAACTAATCCAGAAAAAGTGTTCCCGACATTTCAAACAGCCCGAATGTCCTGATCAGATCTACAATAGAGATCTCTCTGTTCACAAAGGACAGAGTGGTTTAGATTTTCTAGGGACAAGTGGTTGAATCTTGCCTGTTCTAGCCGCTACCTTTAAGAGGACCCTTAGTTATGTTCCCAAGGCCCCTAGTTCTGGGTGAAACTTTCTCCTTAGAAGTCCCAAGGAACGTGGTAAGGCTTGGCCCCTCCGATGCTGAAACACATCGTGCGCTTAGAGTTTCCGTGGAATTTCTGGTATCTCAGAACCTCTGGGTTAAAATTACAAAGCATCTTCACTTCTAGAATACAGGAAAAAGTGATGAACCAAACGAATGGACGCAGTTTTCTAAGGAACCTAATTTGACCTGGAGATGGCTTTTAAGTTTATGGAACTGCTGCTCCCACCCTGGTTAAGCATTGATGCAGAGGAACATGGCAGGGTAGGCAAAGCTGGTCTTTCCACCACCCGCTGCCCAGCCCCAGGACCCCTGAGACCTCACCCCTGTGACCATGCTGAGCTTCCTCCCAAAGCGAAGTGTCCCGGACACACAAGTACTCACGCCCAGCTCATAGTGCCTTCCCCGCAGCACAAAACCATTTAAACCTCTATTCTACTATGGCAGGTAATTTTTTTAGATATTGGGGAATACATAATTTATTTTTAACTCAATTCAAATAAAAGATAAGATGCTACTTTGTCATACACTGACTTTCAAGGGACAGAAAAGGCCGAAAGGAGCTTGCCGTCGAGTTTGAGAGAGTGTTTGGTGAGGGGAGCTGGCAGCAATGGAGAGACGGCATCAGGATTGCTCACGAAAGGTTTCCTGGATTTCTGTTTGACAGCCGGGAGGCACAGCAGCCTGAGCTAACGAAAGAGCAGGAGGAGAGACCAACGCAGGTGCAGAGCCGGGGTGCGGGGTGCCCGTGCCGGGTCTGACTGCAGCCCTTGGTGAGAAAGAGCGCGGGGAACCTTGGAACAGAGAAGCCCCATCTGGCTGGGCCCCCACTGACAAGCTGGGAGGTGGAGCACACGGGAAGGAATGGGGGCCCCCAAAAGCTGTTGAGTGAGGGAAGGCTGTGTCACAAAGTGCTCCCAGAGTAGTAGTCTGCCGAGTGTGAGGGAGAGGTTGGAGCTGAACAGAAAGCAGGCAGAATACAAGAGGGACGACCGGAATAGAGACCCAGGGATGGATGGCAGTTACTGTGACCGCAATAATGCCGCGTAACCAACAGCCGCAAAATTAGCAACACCGCAGCACAGCAAACCTTCATTCAGGTCACAGAGCTGCAGGTGGGCTGGGGGTCAGCTGGTCTGGGCTTCCAGCGGCCCAGATCCCTCACGGGGAGCCCTTGCACTAGCCCGTGATGGTCTCCTCATGGTCTGGACGGACGCACAGGAGAAGAGCTCACTTGATGAGCACGTGTCAAGCTCTGCTGAGTCAGACCTGCTCACATGCCATTGGCTAAGCCGGTCACCTGGTCAATCCCAGCGTTAACGGAGCAGGGAGGTGTACCTGTCCCAGGCGCGAGCGAGAGAGAAGAGTCTGAGCAGTGATGAGTCAGATGAAGGTAAAAGCCAGATGACAAGGGGTGAAGGCATAAATGGGGGTAGAGGGAAGATAGGACCCATGTTCCCAAGAAGCTTGATAATATGACAAGAAGGGACCCAGTGAGGAACCGAGAGAAACGAGAGGCCGAAAGCAGTCATCGGGGGCATCTCAGACTTTGGCTCCCTGAATTCCACGATCCTCCCAGGGGATGCTGCACGGAAGGACGAGGCAGTGCTCCGTGAGCTGCCGAGGTGCAGGGAGAAGCCTTCAGTCCACTCCCGGGCCTCGTTTCCTTGGCTACCCCGGCTCTCACCATCTCTGCTTCACGGGGGCTAAAGATTTGCCTGGTTTTCCAAAGTAATCAAAACTCCCATCAGAAATTAATTTTTACGTTTTATTTCCACAGAGCTGCACATTCTTCTGACTCTACTCCCGTGCAGGCCCCAGCTCCTGCCTGTCCCAGCTGGATCCCAGAGGACCCTTCTGACACGTCACAATACAGACACACACACGAAGTCCCATAGGGTAAGAGGGTGACCCAGTCTGAGTGTTCGAACAACTGGATTATGCTGATCAACAGCGTAGGAGACTGAAAGCAATGTTTAAAAAGTTTTTATTAACAGTAATAGCAAATACACCTGTGAATTAGGCCATGGAGTTTTCCTGTAGAACGTATCAATTATCAACAGGTAAGTCTACCTGAGAAGCCAGGCTGGGGTGGGGGGCGGGGTGTCAAAAGAGTGTGCTGGGCTGGGGGTACCTCATCTCCATCACAGGGTAACCGAGCTAGCATTCTGAGTATTTGCTCTCTGAGGTTTTCCATAGGTCAGCTCACTCAGTGGTTTACCTTTCTGAAGAAATGTTAATAGTTTTCAGTCCCCAGAGCCAAATATGCCTCTTCCTGGGACACTGGTACATTACACTATCCCTCCACCGTGTTCTTTTCAGTACATCGCTTTTAGAGTTGACTTAGAATGGAGTGCTTTCATTTTCACCACCTCTGTTTTTTTAAATTTTTTTTTTTTTTGGTATAATCACAGTTTAGCTAAAAGACTTAAAATCAAAGAATATTGGCTCTGAGGCCTTTTATTCCTCCCCTGGTTCTGCTGATGAGAGAATCAGGGCCATAGAGGCTGGTTAGCCGTGAGGACCGCGGGACTGATCACTGGACCAGAACTCCAGTTTCCTGGGTCTAAATCCTCACACCTGACACAGCAACCGCTCTCTTCCCAGAGCAAGTCCGACACCCTGAACCTACGGCTTATCCAGGTCCCATTGGATCCTGACTCAGTGGCTGGACTTCCCAAGACTGGTGTCGCTCTGTGGCCAGCCTGCACAGGTCAGTACCTTCAAAACAACAGCAGGCAATTCTCAAAGAGTGAGTGACGTAAACCTCACCTGTCCAAGGACAGGACGAGTGATGATCTGCCAACCACGCCCTTGGCCTTGGTTTACCAGGGCTGTCGCTGGCTTTCTGGAGCTCAAGTTGGCCAATCCAGCCACAAATTCAGCACCAGCACATTGAACAGCTCATCCTCTCTCCACAATGAACTCTCTGGGGTCACCCTTCCCCAGCCCAGTGGAAAAGGGGAGCTTTCCTAACCAGAAAGTAAGCAAAGCCAAGGCTCACGACCGGGAGCCTGTCACCACAATTCTCCAGACCCAGGTGGACCTGCTAATTGTATTTATCCCAAATACGAGCACTCTGTTTTTACTCTCAAAAGTTACATGTGATTTGATTCAGATTTCAATGTGTGTGTGCTCGTTCCTGAATGTGCACTCCAGCCAGGAACATCAAGGTATCATCTTTAGTCCAGTGATCGAGTGGAAGTTCCCATGAAAATGAATATCCAAGTATTTCCTAAGTATTTACATAATGAGCTATTTAAATGCAAGGATTCTAACATGTGTAAACAATTGCAAATAGCATATATGTAAAAATCCAAAACAAAAATGTCACTGTTACTTGTAATACATGACTCATCATTCAGCCAACACATATTTCTAAGGTTTGTGTAATAGAAAGCCATGTGCTCTACTCATAAGCATCATACATTTTTTTAAAGCAAATTTTATGCAAATTAGACATCAGTAAAGAAGGTAAAATGTAACAGGCAGTGTTGAAAAGTTATTAAGTGTCAATTATTAATTTTTTTTCCCTGAATTATGTACCACACAACACCCAGAGGACTATATTTTAAAAGCAAGATCAGTTCCATTACAACTAAGCCCACAGAAAGCGATTTCACGCTTTTTAAGTAAATTCGGACAAATCACAAAATGCCTAGTTTGCTCAGAAACATTCAAAAACATATTTCAGTTCTCAGGAGCTGAGAAGTGGTTTTAACCAACCAGTCAAAATGCGCGTTCTCAAAACCAGGCGGGCGGGGCCAGCCTGTCATGCGCCCTAACCTGAACTAGCTCACCCTTCTTCTATGTGTGCCAACTTCTCCGCACCCTTCCCCTTGTTCCAGTTTTTTTTTTCCTAGAAGTGAACATGGGGGAAGGATAAAGAGGCAATCAATAGTCAGAATGTACTCACTGAGGAGAAACACAGAATAAACCGTATTTCGTATCTGCTCCCTGCCAGTGACTGCCCTGGGGAAACCCTTTCGGACACAAACAGCTAAGATCAGTTGGTTCAGGGCTAATGGGTGACCCTGTCACTCTGTGGAGGTCAGGGATGTGGAAAATGTTGGACAGACACATACATGCAATCTGCTGGTACACCGCTGCCCCCCTGCCTTGCTGTCGCTCAGGGTGACCCGGAGGAACCAAGCTCCTGGACGAGCGTGGAGATGGGTTTCCCACCTGTGTCGGCCACAAGAATACATTTCAAAAGCCAAAAAGCAAATTAAAATTATAACCAGCCTCGAAACTTTTCATTACTTCCCAATGCTCACCTTATTCAAGGGTCTGAGTAGGCTGAAAACTAATTTCTAAAAATAACTTAAAAGCCATGGGAGAGAGTTGGGATGAATAGAAGCGGCGGGATCTCACCTATTACGAGGCTCCAAGCACTTCGTCAGAAAGGTGGTGTCTTTCTTTGTTGGGAAAGGGTGAGCCTCAAAAACAGCTACTGGGCAAGGACAGAGGACAGGTCAGTCAGGATGGTGATGCTTTCCATCTCAGAAATAGCGGACTATAAAATTCCAATATTCTCAAACCAGAAATATATATATATATATACAGATATACACACACACACATATATACACACACATACACACACACACACACACATATATATATACACACATATATTTGCATGTGTGAATATATATTCATATATGTATATGTAAATATATTCAGTATATAGTCATAGTATCTATTTGTATATATTTATTTATAATATCTATGTGTATATATTGTGTACGTGTGGATCTGAGTGGAAGGGTCCCATTTGCTGTTCACAAGCTCTCAGCTCTCAGAGAGCACTCTGAGACTGTATGAATCCCTCCCCCTGGGTAAACTGAAGAGGGTGTTTTCCACAGAACTTCTGGCCTGGTTACCGGAGGGGACGAGAACACACTGATGGGGTCCACTCTCTTAATGGATTTTAGCACCTCTGTCATTTCACTGACTGAGAAGGGATGACTGTGGAGCTTTTCAACCACACAAGTGTTTTGTTCTGGAGTTAAAATAACAATGGTCTATCATTTTCCTTGTTAAATTTTGCAAGTCAAATTTAAATTCACAAAGGCAGAATAGAAAAAGCACACAAAGGCCTCCAAAACCTTCCTGAAAGATTTTTAAGGAAAAGAATTATGAAAACAAACAGAAAGGTGTCTGCGGGGCTTTTCTCACAGCAGGCGCCTGGCCGGCACAGCAGGCGCACAGGCTCCTGTCCCCAGTCTGTGTCCCAGGAAGTCACCTGTCAGGGCGGAGGGCACATACGTTCTTCTGCACCTAGAAACCCCAGGAAAGGGTCTCTTTCTTTTTCGTTGAAATGCTTCCCCAATGGAATTGTTTTTCTCCCCTTGCAGAGTCATTTCATACTCCTGGTGGTATTGGCAACAACATATTAAAAGTTAAATTAATGTCAACAAACCGCTACTACATTGACATCAAATCATTAAGAAATTTCCATCATGTAAATTAATTATCAGAATTGTATTGGCATGAATACATAATGACATTATTCATGCAAATAATTAAAAATATGCCTCCTGAAAACAAATTATAATCATGAAATAAAATGTCATTATTGTGACTTCTTGACAATCCATTAGGCTTGGTGTTAGGCACTCCAGACTTCTAGATTATCAGGCAAAATGGGCACAAAGGGAGGGGATGGGATTAATGTGATTAATGCCTAAAAGGGGACTCTGAGAACAAGACAGCGAGGGGCAGGGGTGGTGAGGACCAGGCAACCTTTCGACGGAAACTTTCTACTGCAGTTACGCCCACAATTATTGCTGCCAAGTAGTTTTCTTGTTGCTAATTTCAAGTTGCAAAGGACCACTCCCACGACAAGGTTGCAGCTATGAAAACATTAGTGTTCTTCTAGAACACAGCAGAATAAAATAATTAGCCTGTGTTCTCACAGGTTACTCCCCGTCACCCCACAAAAGTGTGATTACTGCCCACCAGCGAGCACAGGGAGTCTGGTCCCGGAGTCCGCCAGTGTCTGCAAACCTCCCGAGAAGAGAGGTATGACACCCACGGGGTTTAGTTCCTCTGGGGGAAATGTCTAACCCAGGGAATCCACGCAGCTAACCACCTGCAGAGCAGAGCACCAAGGTCAACGGTGATCCCCATTAATGAGCACCATTTAAAACAGTGAGAACATTGGCTGTGAGGCCAAGTGCGCAGAAGCAATGGAACCGACACCAGACAGCCTGTTTGCACCTCTCCCTCACAGCCAAATTCTCCCAAAGAACCTTGCAGCGACAGAAGAATTGGAGTCTTGTCCAAATTTGGGGAAACCAAGCAAAAACCCACAAGCATGCATTGCAGTTTAATCATATGAAAATGGAAGCTACGCCCAGTGAAAACAGCGATGTTATAACGGAGGAAATGTGGAAGGGGGCAGGGGAGTTGGGTCAGTTCCCTAGAAAGGGGATTTTCTGGAAAATGAAAGCTCATACTTGATGGAATTTGCTTAATGAGGCATCAAAGCTCTCATCCCAGTGCTGTTAATCCAAACATCTGCCCTTCACTTCAGGCTGTATTATGAAAACCGTGTCTTGTAGCATCTCCGTGATATCATGTGATGTGTTGTAAGATGGTGATTTTGCAAAGCCATCTCCTGTACATAATTCACATAAAGAACTGCAATTTAAAACCAGCATGATCTATTAAAAAAAAAATTTAAATAAGTGTCTTTCAGAGGGACCATCTATAAATCCACAATTGGGATTTGCCACATCAATCAGACTCAGAATTTGTCCTGAGGAAGGGAAGGTATTGACTACACCTGTCTGGACTGAGGAAACCATTTATATTATTCTCAAGAGGGACAGTCCCCTGATTTAGGAATATCTTAATTTAATTTCCCAAATGTTTAGTAAAGAAGTATACATTGGTACTTGTTCAGAGCGGGAAAACAGTCTTATACCACAGAAAATCACGAGTCGTAAGAATAAAACCCTGGGAAAATTGAGTGTTAGTTATGATGCTGCAGACTAATATAAAAATACGGTGCTTTCCCCCTAAGACGTTCCCTTCAACTAAAAATTATCCTGCATCCAAACTTCCCTGGAAAAATAAATATTTCCTGTAAAATATTTAGAGATTAAGTAAAAGATAGTACTTTCATATATTTCCTTCCACACTTACATATTAAGTAAAATATTATAACACCTACAACACTCACTACCCTCTGGACTTGAGGAAAACCAGTTTTAAGATAATCTGGACACCAAAAGTAAGTAAATACAAGTTGGTCCTTCTTCTTAGTAGGTATTGTTTTTAGATGTGGGAGGGAAAGTAAATGACATTATTATATCATGACCCTAAACCCCGATAGCAGTCCTCAGCCTTTGGTAATATTTCCGTTTCCAGGTTCTCTAGATGGACGAAGAGCACCTTGCAGTCCTTCTGCTCCCTGTGTTGGCCGCTGCGTATCTGCAGTGAGTGGCAGAGTCTGTGGTGACTGAGATGGCTGCGGAGGTTGCTGTGATCCCCCTCAAGCAGGTGGAGAATGAGGTTAGGCGTCTTACCTGCTAGGCAGGAGGAGGAGGACCACGGTGAGACCCACACAAGGGAATGGAGAAAGAGTCCAAAAGCCCAAGTCCAGTGGGGGCATCACAGGTTTGTCCATGTCTAAGCCAGACGCGAGGACTCCAGGGAGCAAACCCACCGGGAGGCCCAGCTCACCAGTCACAAGCCCTGGATCTCACGCCCAGGCTTCTTGGGTGCCACTCACTGCTTCCCCCAGGAAATGCCTTCTGCCTCCTCACCAGCTCTTCCAAGTCCGTCCTTCCACGTGCTGCTCGCTCCAGCCCCCTCCGTGCAGATACTTGTCACCTGCAGAGCAGAAGCACGCCTGCTTCTCAGAGTGGCCTGGGCATCCGTCCGGGTCGGATCGATGAAGCATGTACCTGGCCCGGCATCACTGTCAGTCTCTCCATTACCGATACTACCCGGTGACCGTGCGGAGTCCGGCCTTTCCCGTGCGCACGCCCGCTTCCAGGGTCGCCAAGCTCTGCAGTCAGAGTCGCCTCGCACTGCGCCCATGTCACCCAGGTGTTGCCACCTGCGCGTGGGCTCTTCTCAGACTGCTCCCCTGAAGAACAGGCCCCTGCCTCGCGCTCTCACCCCTCACACAGCGCCAGCCACAGCAAGAGCTCGGGAACCCCGATTCCTGCTTCAGACGGCGAGTGAGAAAACAGTGAATGGATGCGTGACTTGAGAAAACCGGCGCTGGCGCATTTTGCATGAAGAAAACGCCGCGAGGCTCGTTCCTCGTGGGGGAAGCGGAGCCCACATGACAGCACGAGCGGAGAACCTCGAAGTTGATTTCCACGTCGCATCGTTTACGCAAAGCATGACCAGGCGTTGGCTGAGAAGGGTTCGCTCCACCAAGGACAGACGGCCCAGTGACACGTTTCCGCACATTTGGTGCGAGGCTCTCCCGAGACCCAGCAGATGACCCCCGTGACGGGGGTTCAGGGCATAAGACAAGCCTCCGAGCTAAACCAGATGGCGTGTCAGTGCAGAGCCCTGACTTGAAGGGGTGATCACATGAGATTCGGGGGAGCAGCCTCAGTCTACCAGGCTAGTCCTTGGGTGAAGGCACCAGGAAATTGGAATTCACTGAGTCAGCCTGATATCATTCTGCAAGGAACCTAAGGGGCAAATGGATCCTGGATAAATCCCCACGCCAGCAACATCTACCCGTGTCACTAACAAAAGGCACCGTTGGTGCATTCGTCAGGGAGAATACTCTGAAGGTTGAAATATGCTACTATTGTGAAAGACCGGCTGCGTATTCAGCTCCAATTTCCTTTCCCCGACTGCAGGATAGTGAGAGATTCATGTTCTAACCACCAGTGCCCCTCCCTCATCTTCCTGAAAACATTAGTCAACTAAAGTGACGTGAGCAGGGAAGAGAAACAAGAAACTTCCCTGAATATTTGTATTCAACAGATGAGATTTATGCATGAGATGCAATTACTATGTGCAGAAAAACAAATCTTGAATGTAAATGTTTAGAGGGCATATTATTTTTAAATATGAAAGCGGCAAAAAAAAAAAAAAACTATTAGAGTGTTTGTAACTCCAACTCTGTTAAAGAGACATTCAAGTGAATTTTTTAAAGAATTTTTGTCAGAATTACAGAAACTATATCAAACAAAGCATCTGGAAAGTAAAAAAAAAAGCATACAAACCTGGCTGTTTCTGCTTCTGTAAATCCTTCAGAATAATGACTTGTGTTTGCAAGTGATTTTAGGATCAGCCCTCCTTCTGTAAACGGCTGCTATTGGTTACACATCAAACATGTAACAACTACGCACTTATTCCCAAGCCCACCACTGCTGCTGGTAGAATTCTGATAAACACAGCGTTGTACTATCTACCTACCTTGTCTGATCTCTTCTATAAACGTAATTTCTTTAGATAGTGAAACAAGCCAAGAAAATGGAGACCCACTGGCCAAGTCTCGAGTAGTTTATTTGGGAAATTCTGCTAAATACCAAACTGTTCTCTGCAGGCCAGGCTTACTCACAGACAATAAGTTACCGGTGAGTAACTTATAATTCCATAATATACTGGGATCTATTAGAAATATCATTCCACTTTTTTTTTTTATGCATATTTTGGGTTTTGTGGGAATGCACTGATACCATCATCAGGAAGAAGGATGTTTCCCTTTCTTTCCAAGTACTCTAAAGACTATTCCTTTTTCTTACCTTATTAGGTTTCCTAGAATGATCAGAAATCGCAATGTACTGATAGCCAATGTCCCTGTCTTGTTCCCAATTTTAATGAAAATCAGTTAAGGGTAATATCTGCTATTGGCTTTTTATGAATTGTTTCTTTCAAATTTAAATAATTTCCTCTTAATCCTGATTTGCTTAAATATTTTACTAGGAGCATCTGCAAATTGTATCAAATGTCTCCGTAGAAGGGGTTGATGTGATCATAATTTCCCCCCTTAAATAGGTTGATATCGTGAATTATGTAAAAAAATGTCCTGATAGTGAATCATTCCTACACCCCTAAAATGATGTCTCTGTAAATGTATGTCCTCTGGGGACACTGTTTGGATTCAGGCTGCCAATTTTTAGTTTAGGATGTTTGCATCTGGAGTGGTAACAGGGGGGTTGTTATGACAAGTTTGGCTTTCTATACTCTCTTTATTAACTTCTAGTGTTCATGTGGTCCCTGACCTGGACTGGCGCGCTGCGTGGCTTGTTTTGCCTGTCTGCGTCAGGTCCTGCCCTCCCTCTGTGTGCCTGCTGCCTGGGGAGGCTGCCATGCCCCCTGGCCCTCTCATGCCAATGTTCCCACATACCCTTGATCTCTGCAGACACTCACAGTGCCCTCACTGATACACACAGACAAGGCCTGGGGGGGCCAGATGACATCATGATTATAAATATGTCAGGAAATGGCTTCAAAACCATGTCACTGAAATGTCCCCCAACATAACGGAATAGAACGTGATGCAGAGAACAGCACCAGTATTGATCAGTAAATGTGTAAACGTTCAATGTGTTCTCCAAAGAAATTCCAGGGAGTGCTATAAATTAGTACATGGCATCTGCAAAACAGATTTCCCCATTTTATAGATTAAAAGAAAAAGAAAGGTGACTTGTTTTGAGATTCTCATAAGTCCCTCTGCTGCACTGTTTCTAAGAGCAGGCGTTGGTGGGAAGCTAAGAGAGATGAGTTGTGGGTTTATCATGAGACCTTCCTTGGCATGTCCACAAATCATGCCCCGTTGGGAAGGTGCAGCGCAGCAATCAGCAGAACTGCTGGGGACCTTCTGTGCCCAGGAGGCAGGAACAGGCTGGCCACACCGAAGCCAGGGAGACCGGCCCGCTGCCGCCGCAGGCCCTCCACGCTTCTGGACGGCCTTGACTTTTTGGACAGGAGCTGCTTGTTTGTTTTATTGAACAACCTGGGCTGAGTGCAAACATGCCAGGCTCCCTCTGTCTCTGAGAAGCAGAGCTTATGCGGCCTGGAGTCTGGAAGACAAACACCCTCCGGCCTTTCCCAGCCATGAAGGATTCTTGCAATGTGTGAGCTGTGCAATTCGCCACCGAGGGCGAGGTGTGGGGAAGGCCCCCCCACACACACTCACTGCACATACACACTGCGCATGCACACACTGCACACAGGCACTGCACACACATGCTGCTCACACGCACTGCACACACACTGCATGCACACACCCTGCACACACATCGCACACACACCCTGCACACACCCTGCATACACACTGTATACACACACTGCATACACACACTGCACACACACTCTGCGCACGCACAACTGCACACACACACCACACACACACACTGAAAGGGACCCGAAGACCATTAGAAGACAGAATTTTGACAGCGCCTTCAAAGATAGCAGGAGACGAATGGCATCCAACAAGGCCCATGAAGTGGATCTGATTTTATTTCTCAAACTCGAAGAAAACTACTAATGAAGATTTAGCTACCTACAATTAGAATTGGGTGAAAGGGACAGAGGCGCTCCGTAGATCACAATGTCGATTTGTCAGGCTGCTTGTCGCTACCTCATAAACCCTTTGGAGGCTGCGATGGTCACTGTGTAAGGAGACAGGCTGCTACAGGGACCCCAGATGTGTACAGTTAGAACACTGGCGTGCCCCACTGTGCTCTAGGAATTCCTGCTCGCCCTCCTCGGAGTAAAAACGGACTGAGCGTGAACGTTCACAAGTCCGTCCAGCCTCTGGGTCTGTGAGCTCCTTTTGAGGTGGCAGGGGAGCCAGCCTGCTGAGTGTCACTGCCTTTTGTACCCGTGCCCTAGGGGTCTGGGACCTGCCCGCGCAGCCAGGCATCAGGAGGGGAGTGTGTCGCCATGTATTTTACTTCTCTCTCCTGTGTATTCCAGCTCTGTCACCAATGGGGTTGTGCTAAATGCTCACATTTCTTTAAGTCTCAGGGACAGCTAATGGTGTGACCCTTACTAGAGCACTCCAAGCAATGGGATTCTGGGAGTGTCGCCTCCGAGACCTGGGGGGCTCTGCCCTGAGAGTCTAGGGCAGGCCCACTCGCTCCTGGGCGCCAGGCCGAGGTCTCAGGCCGGAGGGGCTCTGGTGCTGACTCCCGGGCAGGAACGTGAGGCCCCAGGACCCGGGCCAAGTCCGATTCCCTGACTTCCCTGAGTCCCGACAGGTGCGGGGAAGGCACACCCCTGCCGAATGGATTACAGCGTCGTGCTGCTTAAATACGGAGAGACTAGTGGGCTGCAGTCCTTTTAATTAAAAATCACATTTATTGTTTTTTCATTACCATAGCAATGCGTGTTCAAGAAAGTAAAGATAAGCAACATTTCTTTAAAAAATTAAAAAGCATCTATTATCTCCTTGCATGTAGATAGTGGCGTGAATGCTTTGTGTACGTGTATTTCTCAGCGCTCTCTGCCTAGGTATATTGGCCTATTTTTCACAAAAACAGACTCATGTTATCACAGTTCTTTGTAACTCTCCTTTAGTTAATAATCTATCATAAGCTAACTTCCCGTCATAAAAAATTCTTGTAGAATATCATTTTGGCAATCACTTATTTTGCTGTTATTTAATGGCCTTGTACTCTTATTTCATTCTTTTTTATTATAAGGTTAAATTTAGTTTTTAATTCCCATAAGCTGCTGGTTACTTCCTCAAATACCTCCCTGGGTCTTGTGGACTCCGTGTATCACTGGGTGCGTCGTGTGAGTTCGGCGCTAGGGATGGGCTGGTGGACGGGACACGGAAGCCCAGCCACGCGGTCGGAGGGAAGAGGCGTGCGTGCACTAGGCAAGCGTGCAAAAGTTAGTCCCAAACTGAAGATACAGTTACAGATGTCAGTGAGTGCCTTGAGGAACAGAAGAGCTTACAGCAGGCAAGAACAGCAATAACTGACTGCGGACTCAGCGAAGCAATGGAGCCAGCGAGAAGGAGACGGGCACGCCGGGGCAGTGTCTGAGGGCACTAGGTGAGAAGGACCTGGTGTTCGTGAGGACAGCAGGCCAGGATGCCCAGGAGCCAGCGCACGCATGAGGGAAGCATAACCTGGTCGCGCAGGGCACTGCCAGCTCCTGGTGGTGCAGCAGGGGCCACCGAGGGGTGTCACATGAAGAAGGGACAATAACAGTCAGGGCCTGAAACATTAATTTAGCATCCGTGTGGGCTAGGGACAGAGAGACACAACAGAGCAGTTAGGAAGTAGCTGCATAGTGCTGAATGTCAACCATAATTGAAAAAAAATTTTTTTAAACAAAAATAAAAAGGTCAAACTCTTTGAAGAAGAAGAGGAGGAGGAAGAGGAGGAAGAAGGGGAAGGGGAAGAGAAGGGAGGGAGGAGGATGGGGGAAGAGGAGGAGAGGGAAGAGGAGGAGGGGGAGGGGGAGGGGGAGGAGAACAAGGAGGGGGAGGAGGGAGAGGGGGAGGGGGAGGGGGAAGAGGTCTCCGTTGTCTACATGGGAGCCGGCAGTGGCTTGGCCTAAGCTGGGACCAGAGGGACATGTTTTCCGTTTGTACTAGTGCATCTTTGCAAAACACTCAGCAAATACTGAAGAAAAAAAAAGAAGCCCACCATCTTTCCACTGGAAGAAGATAGTCTCTTTTAAAATATCTTTGCATCACTTTCCAGAGATTTTTATGTCCATGTTTACACATAAGTAAAAATTGCTTATTCTTTTTATATTAAAATGAGATTAGACTCTATATTATATATTGTTTTCTGTTCATACTATCATTGATATGTTTCCACATTGACAAATATAAATTTAATAAATATAGAAATTTCTATGTGGCTACCTTTATTAGTTTAATTGTGGCTACCTTTATTAGTTTAATTAACGCATAGTAATAAAAATATGGATATAAATATTTACTTGAGCAGACCACAGTTAATGAACAATTAAGATGTTTCCTTCTTGTAGAAACTGTTACCTCTGTAAACACTACTCAGAGCAAGAAACACAACATCCCCAGATTCCAAGCCTCCTCTGTCCCTTTCCTAATACTTCTCTACGAACTATTAGTAACCATCCTGATTTCTAATACTTTGGCTTCCTTCCAACTACTTTTTAACTTTAGGAAACATACAGTGATTTCTAAATTAGAATATACATTCATTATGCTAATTGTTATGTTTATAATTATATTTAAAGATAATATATTTTAACTATACGTAGCGTATTCTTTTGCCTGGCTTCGCTCGGCAAATTCTATGGTTCTGAGCTTCATCTACGTTATTGCTGTAACTACGTGTTCCTTTGTACTGTGCTGTCGTATTCTCTTGCATACGCACATCTTTTCATATATTAATGATTTTTTTAGTATAAATTTGAAGAAGTGGGGTTGATACACCGAAGGCCTAGCACTAAGTCATTTGGTAGCTATTTCCAGGTATTCTTCTAAAAGACACACCAACTCCTCTCCCACCATCTGTGTGAGACTGGGTCTAATTCTCACCATTGGTCAACATTGGGTATGGCTTTATTTTATTTTATTTTATTTTATTTTATTTTATTTTATTTTATTTTATTTTATTTGTCAACCTAATAGACAACTAAAATTTTTAGTTATTCCATACCTTCTTTTAAATTCATACTTTGTTAGGAATTTGCACAATACCTTTATAAAAATTGTTTTATAGCACTTTTCTCTTAACAATATATGGTGAACATTTTTCTATGTCCCCAAATCCACGACTATGCCGTCATTTTTAATTACTACATTATATTCTATAAATATGGATATGCCCAAATTTACTTCCTGAGAGTTCACTATGAGAAAGGTATTGTTTATAGTTTTTAATGAATTAATCATGTCATAATATTCCTTAATCCTCCTGGCAAGTTTATAAATTGGAGTCTATTATTATGCACATTTTAACAGCAAGAAAACTAAGGCACAGAGAGATTGTGTAATAAATTGTCTAAGACTAAACAGCTAGTTACGTTTACAACCAAAATTTGAACCCAGGCAGGTCTGTTTCCAGCAGCCACCATTTTAATACCTTCAAAATACTGACTTTTTAAAGTAATCAGTGATCAGTACAGAAGACGTGGTTAGTTCCCACTACACTTCTGGGGCCTCTTGTAGATCGTAATTGCCCCAAAACGTGACTTTATTTGTATTGCGTTTCACAAATGAAATAAAATAAACGGGTGAAAACAAAGTTGATCACTGCTTGACTTCAAAATGCCGTGTTGTCGAATCTTACAACAGCCTTGGGGATGACTGTTGTTTTCTATAAACACATTCTGGAAATCACTCTCATTTCATTTCTTGAGCTTTATAGCATGAATCTTTGTGTGTAAAGAGCAGACATTCTGGTCATTTCTGGAGTCAACTCCACACCACAAGACACATGTCTTCCACTCGGCGGAGAGGAGTCATCCACTTCACCCGCGAGCCTGCCTCTGGTTTTGCCGTGTCCTTAGTCCCCGGGTCTCTGCTGAAATGGAAAAGCTCGTGCTGGTCCAGGGCACTTCAGAAGAACTTCTTGGCCGTTTTTCCAGAGCTGCTAGATCACTGGCGTTTTCCTTAACACATTCCTGGCTCTCAATATTGACCTTGGGATAGACGGTAACAGAGCAGATCAGTTACTTCGTTAGGTTTTTTGAATATTCGAGATGCATGAAAAGATGTCTGTAAAAACGACCTACGTAATTTGTTAACTATGGTTTAAAAACAGAATGAAAAGGTGAAGGGGGATGTAGTCAATCGATCATGGTGAGTTTGAACAGTGACAAGTGATTGATCACTAGAATTAGTGGGGTGATCACACTGTAAGGTATAAAAATGTTGAGTCACTGTGTCATACACCTGAAACAAATATAACCAATATAAGATGGTTATCCACCCTGGTTGGTTTGGTTCAGCGGCTAGAGCATCGGCCCGCAGACCCATGAGTCTCAGGTTCGATTCCGGTCGAGGGCACGTACCTCGGTTGCGGTTAGTCCCAGCCTTGGTCGGGGTTGTGCTGGAGCCAACCAGTCGATGTGTCTCTCTCACATAGATGTTTCTCTCTCTCTCCCTCCCACTCTATCTGATGAGAAATGTAAAAATATCCTCGGGTGAGGATTAAAAAAAAAAAAGATTGTATACCAACTATACTTAAATAGAAAAGAATATTTTTTTAAAATGTGTTCAGCCAACTTCTTTCAATACAGCAGAAACCCAAATTGCTGTCTTCAAAAGCTGGTGCCTTCTCCTGCTCGAGCTGGTGGCGGTCCCCTATCGACGTGCTGGTGTCTGCTAACTGCGCTGCTGCCGCAGCTGTCCAGTCCAGAGCCACCCTCCCGCGGAGGCCTCTCGGAAAACCCCACTGAACTCAGACTGCGGCTACTGCCCTTCCACAGCACGTCACAGACAGCAAAGGATTCCTTGTCCCGTGGTCCCAGCCGTAGGTCAAGCCGCTCTGAGGGCCGGAATAAGTCCTGAGTGCTTCTTCTTGCGTGGTGTTCCCAAGCCCATCTGTGCAGCTGCATATTCAGGAAAACCTGGGTGGACCTGTGTGCGGGGGGTGGGGGCGGGATGGTGAGGACTAGGGGACAGGGAGGACAAAGGAATCTCAGCCCCTGTTCAACACCCCCAAAGCTCTGCTTCTCGAACGCCCCTCCTGGCTGCGACTGTGTTTTGAGAGGCTGGAAACTGCCCCCTATTCATTTGGTGCCTCACCCCACTGCACTCGTCGGGGCCGAGCTGTTCGAGGAAGATTCAACATGGCATGACCTCGGTTTCTTAGCACCTGACCTTAATATCTAATCAGTCGGATGTCTCAGTGAGCCATCCAGAGATGTCAGCTCAGGCCCCTGGCATGCAGCGATTCGAAAGATGTTTGCTTCATTCACCCTTTTAAGAGTGTCACAGCCTACTCCGCACCCACCCTTCCAGTCTGTGTGCTGCTCCTTTGGGGGCTGGGGGTTCAGATCTGGGATGCCTTTTCAGTTGAAAATAATTTGGATGCCTTTAGGTCAGTCGTGAAAAAATGATCAGTTCCTACTGAGTCTTCCAACCAGAAGCCTCAATTTGGACAGAAAAGAACATGAGCCACTCATGGCTCCAAAGTGTCTGTCAGACACAAACCCTTTCCTTCCCGAAACAGCCAGTCTGAAAGTTGTACAATGCAAAGTAGTGAACACACATGCACAAACACACACATGCACACACATGCATATGAGCCCTACACACACACACACACACACACACATGCACACCTTCATGCACACATAAGCTCTAAGTGTTAATTTTAAAGAGTTTTTTTTTAAAGATATGTCTGTATATGGTTAGTGGCCCCAGTTTGAAGCGAAGTCTTAAAATCTAGGAATAAACTACAGAGATGTCAGAGTTAGCCAAGCACCATTATATTAAAAGTGACACACAAGGACCTGGATTTTTTTCTCTGTCTGCAACTTTGGAGAGTTACCTGCCAGCCTGGCGGGCTCAACCTGTCACCTGGAAACCAGCGTTCTTCCCGCTCCTGACTGTCGCCAGGAACAAGCGCTCTGCCCTCAGGACCCTGCCCCACATCCCAGACCCCGGCGAGAGGCAGCCCCGACTGTCCCCTTGCCTGTCACCGTCAGCATCCACTCACAAGGGCTCTCGTGGTTCGTTTGGAGAATGGTCGTTTTCTATCTCGCCAGCTGCCCTGTTGCCCCTATACTTGAGAGAGTAAACAAGAAGAGAGAGGTCTCCCCACCTTCCTCGCCCCCTGTGTCCCCCCAGAGCTGCGCTTAGCAGGGGCCCATTCCAGCCTGCGACCTGCCGTCCTGCAGAAAAGCCACAGTCCTGGTGCGGGGCTCCTCCTGCGTGGCCCCCTCCCCAGGCGCAGGGCTCTCAGCACGTCTCCAAGTTCCTGCCTCGGAGAAAACAGCACCGTCTCCGTCTCAGTTTCAGGTGCTGCTGTTCTCCTTGGGTGTGGGGCTGGGGTTCTCTGTGGGAGGCCCCCTGCCCGTGAGAAGGGAGACGGCCTTGCAGAAGGGGAGAGCATCCGGCGGGAGGGGCTTCCGGAAGCTGTGCGGCTCTTGGCCAGCATACAGTCACCCGGAGGACAGCTTGGCCACTACACGCTGGGCTGCGTGCACTGAAGGCCCTGAAATACCTTCAGCAAGTTCCCACGGCCACGGTCCCCCACCACAGGGACCTTCAAGGCCACGTGGACGTGCCCAGCAGGCTGGAGGGCCTACACCAGGCGGGTGGGCGGAAGGAGACAGGCACGAGGGGCCAGCGTACCCTGCGCAGCTTGGTTTCAGGACCTTCTGGGCTTTGTTGGAACCTGTCTGGCCTGCTCTCCAGCGTCACACCCTGGCCTTGGTCATCGACGGAAGGTGCGGACGGTGCCGCCTGCCTGTCCTGCAGTTCTCCCCTCCAGGAGCCCCCACACGCTCTCCCTGTCAACCGGGCAGCCTGAGCTCGGAAGCGCACACAGCTGCAGGGGGGGCTTCTGCGCGCGGACACTGAGTCAGAGAATGTTTGATGTGCTCAGAGGCAGGTCTCCAGAAACCATCGAATGTATGACAAAGCCGTCCTCCAAAGGTGAGAGGGCGAGTTCTGAGGGCCTGCCAGCCCGTCCCCTCGGGCTCAGTCCAGGCCGCCCTCTGGGGGTCCCCTGAGGGCCTGCATGGAGTTCCGGGGAACTAAAGCGGCAGGAGGATCAACAGGTGCTCGTCCAGGCCCAGACATTTTCCCACCGGCTCTCTTATGGGGCAGACACGACCCACCCAGCACCGCGGCCAAGTGTGTCCTCACAGACGGACAAGGTACAACGTTCTTCCCGAGCAGTGGGATAAAGAACGAAGTGGGGCTTTGATAAAGGGGGACCCTCCAAATAGACACTGAACCCCGAGACTGCAACTGTCTAACCGCAGGAGGAAGGCTGCGAGGACCAATGGGGACAGACCGGAGCGGCTCCTCCCCTGGGACGGCGGCCGCAGGCTGGAGCGGTGATGAGTGTATCAGAGTATCAGCATCACAGCCTCAAGGGCTATATTTGCAGCTCCGTGCAATCTGCTTCGGGGAGCGAGCTGTCCTGCTGTGACTTCATATTAATCTCTGGCTTCTGGCTGGTCACGGGGTATCACATGCACTATAATTAGATTTTGGAAATGCCTACAGGGAAAAGGAAATGGTGTAATTAAGGTAACCTATCAGATGCTCTACCTCATCCTTTAGAAAGTTGCCCGAAATGCACACCACCGGGCTCACAGGCGCCCTTCAAGGGCAGAGGGGTCAGCCACGGAAATCGCACGGACTCCGAAGCCACTGGCTGGTGTCGCTCTGTGAGGCGGCCTATTTTCCACGCCCAAATCAATCCGGCAGGGCTGTTAGCTGAGGATCCACGTGTGGACACGTGCTGGCAGCTTCAGGGTAGAGAAGGGCAGGGCACTCAGAACTTGGCTTTGTGTTTCGGCTGCAGAATCCTGTCTGCAGGACCCAGAGCTACGGGATCTCACGTGGAAAGGAAAATTCACTTTAAAGCTTGAGCTGGAGGCGTCTCGCTGCAATGGTCAGCCTGGCTGGCAGCGCAGGGCTCTGCCCCAGGTGATCGGCGATGCGGCGAGGCTGCCCGGCGGCTTCAGTGTGTTCCAGCCAAGGATTTGCTTCCCTCTCCAGCAGCCCGCCTTTCAGCCTCCATTGCTAAGAGCAATGGAAAATGTCACCTGAGCTGTCCCAAGTCAAACCTCCGGGGCTGAGCTCTGCCTCCCTGACTTGAGACCCAGGCCGCAGTCCTCACAGAAGGTGCTGGGTTCAAATCCCAGGACCTCCTCACATGAGCTGTGCTACTTCAGTCAAGTTACTTAACCTCTCTGTGCTATGTGACTGATGTCACAGCCTCCCTGGCTCGTGCCCTCTCCCTCTGCCTATGGGACTTCAGAAGCTCTTGCTCATGGGACATGCCCTCTCTTGCGGCCCTCGTCGCCTTTCCGCCACCTTTCCGCCACCCTGCTGGAAGGTGCAGAACGGGTCCGCTTGCCCTTGCACCTGTCTTCACCCCAGACAAGAGGAGCCAGACCGCAGAGCTGCTCAGCTGGATCCCAGGGTCATGCGCGGCATCAGGTGCCCGAAGTCACTAAGTTTGGGGCAGGTTTATTAGACAGCCACCGAAGCTGACATGTTTCCTAAGCCCCTGGTCCTCAGGGCAACAGTGAGGGCAGCGCAGGCACTTACCCACTGCTGGGGCGTAGGGGCGTGCAGACCAAGGGAGGTGTGCTCCGCGTGCTGGGCTGGGCCACCCCTCAGTGTTGGCTGGTGCTCAGAACACACTCACAGTCTTAAAAAGCAAGGGTAACTAATCCCTGTTCTAAATTTCTAAGTTTTAAAAACAACCGTTTGGCACTCAAGACATGCAAACTATACCATTTAAGAAATCTGCCAGAGCAGGGGAAGTAACGGTGGGGAGAATGTCTTCCATCATCTCCAGCATCGGTTCCTCTGCCTCCCCTCTCCAGTGACAGGAAGGACCGCACAGCATCAGGGCGCACCTGCAAGCCTGCAAGCCAGCGCGGGCATCATTTACTGTGGAACACAACGTCTCTGCACCACGAAGAGACCACCGTCCGCGACACTGTCCTATGTCCTACCCCCTCCCCGCCCCGAGCAGGGTGGGACGCAAACACTGTTTCTGCTGGGACAGCCTTTAGACAAGCCTGCAGCGAGGGAGCAGGAGAGGGGGCGGCGGAAGGAGGCGCCACAGGAAGCCCCTCCCAGCTCGCTCTGAACCCCACGGGGGGACCCACAAGTGTGCTAGATTCCAGCGTGTAGAACACCGGAACACCGCGGATGAGAAACACTGTAGTCCCGCGGGCTGATTCACGGACGTGGGCGTGGACCTCTGCAGTCACTGGGGTTTCGCACTCGGCCCCTTCCTCACCCTCCACAAGCCCTCTGCTCTGGGCAAAGAACTCCGGGCACAGAGAGGAGAAAGGTGAAAGCCTGGCACTCGTCAGGGCCTCCATGGGCCCAGGCATGTCACAGGCAGCCGCACGAGAGACGCTGGCACTGATTTCAGCCGAAGAACGAGTGCCAGCCAGGATCTGAACTCCCCTTCCGACCCCAGAGTCAGAAGGCTCTCTGTCCCCACGCCCGTCAGAAAGGAAAGCTGGAGAGAGTCAGCCAAGTGGTCGGACAGACGCAGCAAACCCTGGCATTCGAAGGCAAGTCTTCAGACCCTGCAGAGAGAGGGCACTGGGACCCAAGCAAAAGTAGACGACCCGGTTTAATCCCTGGCGTTCACTGAGAATTTAGGAGGCACAAATCTACACAGAGCGAGAACTGACATGTCGCCTCCACGAAGCTCAGGCTGGGATTATCTCTTGGTAAAAGCAGCCGATAAGCTCCCAGCCCCCCACGCCCAAGGATTATCACAAGAGCCATTGGTAAGATCTGTTGTTTTGAAGGAAAAACAAAAAGAAGTTTGAACATCCGTCGATGGTAGGGCTAAGTCTCTCGAGTGTGCATGAGGCGGGAACGTCTGTTGGAGACGTTTGCATTCATCCGGGACGCATTATTAAACACTGGTTAGGAATGGTGCAAGGTGGGAAGGTAGATGCAGAGAAGGAGCGAGTCCCAGCACAGAGCGAGTGCACTGAGTACAAGCATGGGCAGAGCCAAGCTGGGGATCCTGGGATCTGGGGACCTGGAGGTGTGTGAACAGGTCCAGGGCTCCCCAGGAGAGGGCCGAGCTGGGGATCCTGGGATCTGGGGACAGGGAGGTGTGTGAACAGGTCTAGGGCTTCCCCAGGAGATGGAGGGTGCAGGAGCCCACGGTGGGACAGCCTCTCTTCCAGAACCAGGCGTCCTGTTCGTGGGCCAGGTGGCGAGTCACTCACAACTCACGTGGGCAGTTAGGCCCTAAGAAGAAGCCCGTGGCTGGCTGATGGCCTCCGTGGTTCTTCAGAGAAACACAGGTGTCTGCCGCGGCAGTGTTCAAGGAAAAAGAACCGAGTGGCCGGCTACAAAAAGAATTGCCATTTTCGTTACTCTTCCTCGTCTCAGAATAAAAGTCATTTTTAAAAAATTCAGTGAGTGGTTTTTATTCAGACTCCAAGTCAGTTAGATAGAATTAGGGTGGCCAGATTTCACAAATGAACACGGGACACCCAGTTTAACTCAGAGAGACAGTGAATGACTTTTCGGTAGCAGCATGTCCCCAGTGTTGGCAGGCCTGGTGTTGTCTGGGACCCTGACACGCAGGACGGGTAGCTGTGGGTGGCTGTCTTTCACTCACAAGTGCACCAGCCACAGGGGCCCGACCACACAGCAGCTGAGTCTCCAAAGGGTTGTCTGTCCTTTTTCATGGCCCTAGTATGAGATGAGCGTCTTTCCACGGGAAGGAATCGGATATATTTTCAAAGTAAAGGGAATACCTGGAATGAGAAAAGACAATTACCTAGTAAATGTGGACTGGATGGCAATCACATTTTTGTGTGTTGTCTCTACTTAAGCACAGAGAAGGGAACGCTGTTTAATTACAATGTAACCTGAACAATTAGAACTTGTAACTGTTTCCGATTAGAAATCCTGCAAAATTAAAACTTTCTCGTATGATTGTATATGTTTTCTAGTAAATGTCTCCCTGGCTCAGTCACACTTACAAAATGATCTCTGTCTGTAGCTGATCCCGGAAGAATATATTTTTTTTAAATATGAAATTTTAAGAGGAGACCTTAAAAATATTACTATGGTAGTTGTAATAAAAATAAAATGCCTTCCTTTTCAAGCACTCTTTCCTTTTATGAGAGTGGTTTGGTCTCATAATACCTGTATGAGACTAGTTCACTTTTTTCTATACAGAACCAAAATGTCATTTGCTTATAAATCTAAGAGGCTAACAGTTCTTGTCTTATTTTCAAAAACTGCAAATTGTTAAAGCAATGCATTCTGTAAACACGAAGGAAAAATAATCTTTATGAAATGAACTTAAGCTTAAACACAGATATTGATGAGGCTGGCACAAACACTCAGCAAAGGCACAGGCCCAAGACGAATTTAAAAATATTACTGACCCTCTTCACGCAAAGCATCAAAAACAGCGATACAAAATATTGATGAGAAATAACAATGGATTTCCTACGCTGGTAGTCTATGAAAGACTTCCAGAAATATTAATAAATGTGTCACAAAATAAGGGTCCACGATCAGACCAATTCAGGGAAAACTCTGTGTGTTGTTTGAAGTGTTCTTTTCTCATTAAAGGCTCTGAAAACTCCTGCTGCAAAGGATGATATTTTTAAGTGAATTGTATCTACAATCTATTGTGTAGCCATTTAGATATATGTATATTTTTATTTTTCATATTTAATTTAATCCACCATTTTCAAAACTTACTTGAGGATGGGACACCTTTTCTTCAACAACCTCAAGAAACATTTCTCAGGAAATCCTAATTTGAGACACTGTGGATGATTTCAAGAAATCAGGATCCCTGTCTTTATTATCCAAACTTACAAATGGAAATAAAATGCTATTGAAAAAAGTGCTTTGAGACTATGTTGATTCAGCGATCCACAGCAGGCCAGCCATTTCTTCACAGCACTGGTTATGGTCCCACCCCCTGGGCTCCCAGCTCTTGGGGGGGACCCTCCTGTTTCCATCGGCAATCTGGTCCCCAGAACCTCCAGCAGGGGGCTCTGTCCACTAGGGCTGGCTGTGAAGGGCGTGAAGACCATTCAAGGTTAAGATGGCTCAACAAATAACAAGCCAGAAATGTCATGTGGTCTGTTGGGACACAGCATTATAAAAGTACAATCATGGTTCAAGAATGTTGCCGTGAGAGAAATCCGTGCTGTTCAGAACTTTATCGTCAGGTTTTATCGTGTGCACAGGTTCAAATATAGCCAAGAGAGCCCAAAGGGGGAAAAATGAGAAGCCAAGGAGTATTTTTATAAAATAATTACCGTATTATACGGTTTACTTTGAAAAATGATAAGGATTTAAGGGTTTCCCTGCATGCTTCACAATCAGGTATGCCAATTTTCTGTCAAAATAGTGCAGAAAAACCGAAGTGTGAAAGTGAAGTTGGAAATAAATGGAAATAAATGACTTCCACTGAGATGAGGGACGAATACATCTCTTCAGAAATAAAATCCCCAGAGGAAGTGCTCCAGTAAACTTGCCTGTCGATGAAGCCCACACCCTTAACCTGGGCTACTGTTTCTCAAACTCCTTCTCCCAGACCCCCCTCTGCAGACCACCCCCCCAAAAGGAACCCAAACAGAAGTGTTTTAAAATACAAACTGCGTCGTAAAGAGAGGAAAAAGATTTGGTTCAATGTGAAAACAGCACCACATTAGCCAGAACTGCTGGGAAAATGACAAATAAAGTAGCCGGAAAAGATGGAAGATACAACACGGAGTGTTACTCGACGCCCGCAACATTTGCTCCTGTGAGTGGCAGGAGACGGTGGCTGCTCGGCGGGACGTGTGTTCCCCCTGGGAAGGAACCTGCCACGTGACTGCAAGGGGCTAACAGATGGCGGCATTTGTGAGAGAGTGGCCAGTTTGTTCCCCCCCGAGCCTTAGGAGGGTTTACTGGGAATACACTCGCAACATCTCACCAGTAAAACCGCCAACCTCGACCATTCTTCTATTGAAATGCCAAAACGATCCCTGCAAACCGAATGTAAAAAGACCACAACAGTAGCCGGCTCTCTCATTTCCCGCAATCACGTGCAGATGCCTCTGAGAACGTGGTAACGTTGACTCATTTGGAATCAGTGTTACGTAAGGGTGTCACCCCACATCCCGGCACTTCTTACCCTTACTTCACCCCAGGACCGTGTCGGCTAGAGGCTGGGCAAGGAGTACACTGTAGACTGTGGGGGGCAGATTGGGGAAGATACAAAGTAACATACGTAAATAATATCGAGTGTTTTCCTACAGAGGGAGCGTTGGCTGAGACCGTCCCTCAGTCCTGTCTTCCTTGGGGATGTGACTGCAGGGGACAGCATTCCATTCCTCCAGGCATTTGTCACTCAGGCAAGGCTCTGGGCCACATGGTGGCTATTTCTAGCAGCCAGCAGTGAGGGCCTGGGTGGAATGACATAGCCCTGATGACAGGGAGGAGACGGAGCCACCGTGCTCACAGGGAGGGAGCACATACCTGCCACTCCCTGGCCCGCTGCACCGGCCTGCAAGCTGGGAGGCTGAAGGGACTGTCTGCAGTTACATCATAGAGTTAGTGGCAACTAAGAACTAAAGGCAAATCATTCCACAGAATCAGACCATCACAGAATTTTCAAACAGAAAATGCCCTAAGTGCCCGCTAGAAACGGAGGGATGCTGGCGAATGCGAAACAGCGAGTTCTCCCAGGGAACAAAGCGCTGATTTGTCGCGTTTTCCAGTACCTGTGGGAAGGACACCTTGGCCAGTTTCAAGCCACCAGGGCCAGTGGGCCCAGAGTTGGGAGGAAACAGGGGCCAGGGACCGCTGGCTGCTGGCAGGCCTGGGCCTCACACGCCACTCGCAGCTGGCAGGTCACCGCAGACTCCAAGTCCGGGGGACCGCACTAGAACACACTGAACCTGGTTTCAGCATCGTCGGCCCCAAGCCGGAACTGCTGCTTTGTTATACGTCAGAACTTGTTTAAAACAGATATCTAAGTGGCTCGTGATGTTTGCTAAATCCCATAAGCAAAACTATTTTCTGTTTCAGCAGTAGTTTTCAGTAGCTCAAAAACGGCTTTCCTGAGCCACCCATACCCTCTTGCTCGGCCACCTCCACAGGCGTTTTCCGAAGAGCACGATTTGGGAACAGGAACCGGAGCATCCACGCCTCTGTGTCTGCACGTTCTTTTGGAAGAATTTGGGTGGGTGACGTACTCAGTGGATTTTAAGTCAATTTTTTGCCCCCCTTTGGCCTTATCCCCGAGTTGCCTGTTTTATAATTTTACCTTCTCCCTGCCATTTGTTCTCATGGCGTTACTGTCCCTGGGTCAGGGAGTGTACAGAGTGGGCATGGTGCCCACTCGTAGGTGGTGGGAGAAGGGCAGAAAGAAGAGCAGAAGCCCCCGGAAGCCTCCATCAAGCCCTGGCCCACCTACCAAAAACAGTGAGTTGCGCCCTGCCCGTTTGGCTCAGGAGTTAGGGCATTGGCCCAAGGACCAAGGAGTCTCAGGTTCGATTCCGTTCAAGGGCACGTACTTTGGTTGCAGTTCAGTCCCCGGCCCTGGTCGGGGTCGTGTGGGAGGCAACCCATCGATGTGTCTCTCTCACATCGATGTTTCTCTCTCTCCCTCCCACTCTATCGGAAGATAAATGGGAAAATATCTTCGAGTGAGGATTATAAAAAGAAATTTTTAAAAAAAATTGTCAGTTGCTCTAAGTTATCTCATACGTTTCCATAAGGTTCCTATCCTCTCCTCTCTTACTGCCAAGTAAAAATGAAATTTCTTCTCATGCCCAAAAGCCCTAAAGCTCTTACATGGCCATATGAACTTCAAAGCATTTCCATTTCTCATGGATCTTATGTGATTAGGCCTGCGGGCTCCTGAATGTAGAACGTGAGGGCAAAGAAAAGTGCTCCACTGAGAAAGGTACTCCCGGGGCTCGAAGGTGCGATATCAAACAACCGGTTGGGGCCAGTAAGACCTGGATGTTCCACGTTTTGTCATTTGCATCAAGAGTCACCAATAACATGGAAATCTACAGTAAACCACCCCCAAATGATGAGCGTCTTAGATGAGGAAAGCTGAAAACTTTCAAATTCCCAATGCGTCATTGCACTATTCACGTTATTTCTGGATTTGTTTCGTCACTTCAAACCGTAGAGAGAATGGAAACAATGTAGCTATTTTTATCTCTGCCTCAGAGGCCGTCCTGTGCTCTTGAACACGTTTTGTGCTTGGAAAAAATCTCTGGGGCTGTAAATATTCTGAACCTGTCCAAGTGATACTCTTTCCTCCAACTCGGCTGTAAGGTACAGCTACAGACCAATTCTGTGAATTTTAACCATGCCGTTTAAAAGAAAATATCAATGTGATAGAGCGCAGAAGATTTTGCATAATCAGTGCGCTATTCCCAGTAAGTCCAAGAAAATGGAAAGTCGGTCATGAAAAAGGTGCGCGGAACTCTATAAAAATACAAAACAGAGCAAGTAAACAAGCTAACGCCGAGGAAGTGGCGACAGTAATTAAATTTCAAGAACATTTTCAAAGGAAACAAAAGAAATCAGGGAGTGAAAAACCAGACAGGCATTCCAAGAGGGACATTACAATCAAGTAATTAGATGAGTGCACTTGGGAAACACCATTGTTTTGTCCATTATTGATGTTAACTAAAATCTGAAACCACAGTAAAAATACAAATGAAAGGTGGTCCCAGGGAGTCCAACTAGACCAACTTAGCTAAAGAATTTTCCAATAGTTTGCAAAACATATTAAGAAAATAAATAAATAAGAAGTAGCCAGAGACACATGGTGACCGGGTCGCCTCGCTTCTGGGCTACGGCCTTGGAAAGGGGCAGCCCGTGCTCAACGTAACTCAGGCTGGAACTGGCTGGGAGGACACGGCTCCCCGCAGCCTTTCCACTGGAGAAAATAACCCCAGCACGAGGAGCTCTGCCCAAATGCCTTTTCTCCGACCTCTCTTTCATGCAGAAAGCAAATCCGCATCCTTATAGACTGCTCAGGAGATGAGCAAATCTCTACAAAGGGAACGTCACTGACCAGATGTGTTCAAAGAAGTTGGCAGCTGCTGTAAGAAGCTTCCTTTAAAAAAAAAAAAAAAAAAAAAAGAGCATTTCTGAATGCCTGACAGTTTTATGTGACTCCAATTGTTAACACAATTTAGAAGGGGAAAAATACCCACGCTGTCAACTAACGGCCGATGGTGGTGTGTTGTTGTTTAAAGTGACAGACCAACCACAAAATCTTGAAAATTTGAATAAGCCAAAAACGGAGTTGAAAGGTAACCTAGTAGCACCCTGATTGGAGGGTGGGTGTCCAGAGCTGAGGGACCAGTGGGGTGTGCCATAGCGAGACTTCTTGTGGGTCACTTAATCCAGGCTGGCATTTTGATTCGCGTGGATACGTGTCCCAGGTCACAGCAGGTAAATCAGCAAAGGCAGAGGGTCTGGGTGAATTCTAGGGTTAATGTAAACACACGTGACTTCAGAATACGGTCTAGACACGATTCTCCCAACCCCAGAGCCACAGGGGATCACAGGCTTGTCAGAGCCCTGCGGATTTTACGTGCTAGTGGACGGGAATATGTCGTGTGCTGGAGCGGACAGGGGCTGGACTGTGGGGCTCCGATCTCGTGAAATCAATTCGGCACCACATACGATGTTTTCTGGTGTTGCTGCGATGATGACATGACACCAGGGCAGCCACCTCTCCGATTGAACACAGCTGCCCTCCCACCCCTTCCATTCTGCCCCACAGGTGTATTTCTGCCGGGGCCACTCTGGTCATCCTCCGTCTGCACTTCAGCACCCGGTCTCCAGACGGGAATGTAACGGTAAAGGCTTTCCACCAGCTCGCCGCAGCCCGCCCTTCCAGACCCACCTCACGCGCACCTGCTGGCAAGGGCATTTCCGGTCCACACAGAGGCTGCGCAGAGGTTAGAAGGCATCATAATTGCACGGAAAGTCAGAGCATATGCTGTTGGGTGATGCGATGACGTGTCTGTCTCCAGGTGGACTGAGGTCTCTGAGGGCTGCAGCGGCATGCTATTGCTTTCTGTCCCCCCACAGGGAATACCCAGCCAGGAACCACTCGTTGAATAAATAGAGTTCTACACGTTTGATGATTTCATGTAGTGACTTTCTATTTCACAGACTTAAAAATGCTGACACAGTGCTTAGAATCACCCAGTAAGGTAGCAGTCGGTCCGTTCCATGACAGACCCCGAGACGGGACCTATTTTTCCTAAGGGTCCTGCACTCTCAACTTCTATTCTGCAAGCAGGAGAAGACATCAATAAGACTGGCATTATGGAAACTTTTATTTGCACCATTCATAGCATAGATACTGTTATTCAGCTAATAGTCTGTATGAGGAAATAGTAGCATACAAGAGCTAGAGTAATTCACAGGCCTTTCTTGTTGCTAATTAACAACACAGCCACAGCTAAGAGTCAAGATTTATTGAATCCCCAAGTAGGTCTTAGGCCATTGAACTATTCTGTGGCTCAGTCAAGCTACACCTAAGGATAGGGGAGAACAGTAGTCACGCTGATAGTAGGGATGGCTAGAGTCTACTGCCGTCCCGTGTGGCAATGGACCAACCATATGCTGTCCTCACAATCTCACTGACTTGACACATGTGCCTGGCAGCTGCCCCAGGCACCATCTTTGGGCAAGACGCACAGTGACGCCCGTGGTTATAGCTTTGAACGAATGGAGGTCTGACCCCTGTGTAAGACTCCGCTCAGCTCCGACGCAGAAAGATCTTTCCTGGGCACTGGATGCCTTGAAAATTACATTTCACAGGGGAAAAAAGGAAACTTGCCAAACGACGCGCTGAATGTGACAACCTTCGGTCCATTTGGATGTTTCTAAGAAATGTTTCCCAAATTACATTTGGATTTTCTGCATGCTAAGAGAAAGGATTTGCATGTCATCGACGGAACTATGAAAATCTCAAGCTGTGTTAGAAAACCTTTATAAACATACACGTTTGGTATGCCAGATTTTATGCCTATGTGTCAAAGGAATAATAGCTTATTTATGGTTTTGAATTTATGATGTCGATGAGGTCGAATCAATGATAGGTATGCTTTCATTAGGAGAAAAATAAAAAGTATAGCAGATTTGGGAATACACAAATAATCATATGAAAAAAAATGGGGAAATGCGTATAAGGATACCTTAATCAAATTGAAATGAAAAGTTTCTCTTTTATGTTTAACGATCCACAGAAAAGCAGTAAACACACACCCTTCCTATGAAGTCTCACCTGTAAAATAATGTAACTGCGTGATCTTGGGCTAGTCACAAACTCTGAGCCTGGCTGCTAATTTACAAAGTGAGAACGGTGATGTTTTCCTTACAAGATTATCGTGGGTATTAAAATAAATCAATATGGAAATCCGTTATAACTCGAAAAGGCTTTTTTATAAATAGGCAATAAAAGAACAACAGAATAGATGTAATGAAGTCCAAAATGTGAAAATCTGCATCTCATCGGTGGCAATACACACAAAGGTAGAAACGGTCCATGTAGCATGTCATGCTATTCAACAGGGTTCCATCATCTGCTAATGTGCTAATTAGGACCCCATGAGTAGAAGGAAAACTGGATTGTTCCACAAAGACAGGAGTCTCTAAGCCCCCAAAAGTCATCTTGCGACCCTGTCTCAACCTCTGTTGTAACCTAGCAACACTCCTTAATGAACTTCTACAGAGACATCGACTTCATCATTTTTCAAGGTTTTCTCGACAACCAAGTCAGTGTAGCCAACTTCTCTGTGTGCACAAAGCACTTTAAACATATAGCTATTACTGTAATTATGATGTTAGCATCAATTACCTTTTTATGAGCCTCAGTGGACTGTGAGCACCTTGCAAGCCGGAACCTGTCTAATTCACCTTTTCAGGGGACTAATCTGTGTTTCAGATTCTAGCACATCAGCAAACGACTCGGTGAAGAACCAGGGACTTCTGTGCTCCCTGGTGCTTCTCACTCCCTCCACTGCACATACACAGTCCACCACCCAGAGGTGCGGTGAGCAGGGAGGCCCGGGGGAGGAGGCGTGTCTCCGAGGATCGGAGTAGGTGGTGACGTCACTAACCACGGCGCCCACTGGTGGAGGAGAGGTGTGATTCTGAGGACCTGCTTGCTGCTGTAGATGTGGGATTGCAAAGACTGGGGTGGGGTGGGGGTGTCAAATCTGCTCATCCTATGTATCCTGTTTGCCAATGGAAACTTCCACTGGCAGAGTCCACGGGGCTACACGCGAGTCTCCATTTACACACACAGCAAATCAACAGATTATCCACACCCCCTGCTGTACGGTCGACTGGGGCCCCAGAATTCCCAGGGGCATAAGGTCCTGGAATCACTCTCAATCACATAATCTGTTTTCACAGAAAGGCGGGCTTTGCATCACGTTGGGGAGTGCTTACACTTGAGGGGAGAAACAGGAGCAAAATGGGACCTGGGACAGACCTGGGACCTGGGACCACAAACCCACCTTGCCAATACGTCCACAATTCACTCAGGCCGACTGTTCCAGATGAGTGTTTTATCTTAGTCGCTCAGGGCCAGAGCTGGACACAGTCTGAAAGCACCCCTGGAATTCCCAGCTGGATAATGCACAGGGAACGTGCGTGTGATGTTACTGCCGCAAAGAATCCTAAACCAGGATTTCCAGCTCTTGAAATTAAGCAAATGTCTTGGTCAGGGGGTAATTCAAAGCCTGCCAGGGAAAGAGGCTGGGAGGATGTGTCCGCCCAGAGAACAGCAGCCACCTTAGAAACTCGACTGGGAAAAAAAAGAAAGCTCTGTTTTCCCTCTAGAACTTTCGGTTCTCGGGGCTTCTTTGGTTGCTGTAAAATTATATTCATTAACAAAGCCCTGGGGGAGGCGGCCTGTGCTGAGTGACAGCTGGGGAGAATGCTCCAGAAGGAGGCTAAACTTGGTCCAAAGGTTTGCACAATCTCGTGGCTCCAAAACGCGGAGAGACGAGCCCCACCCCGTTCCCTGGCCACGGCCTTGGAGTGACATCTCCCCGTTCCTCCGCCACCTGACCTCTCAGGACGGAGGGGACCGACTCCTCCTCGACTGCCCAAGTCCACGCACAATGCCACCCAGCCTCCAAACAGAGCACGACTCCCCCCGACGAGGCTGCTGTCAACAGAAGAAAAAGTGAAAGTGGAGGAAAGTAAAAGTGTTACTATTCTACGGAGAAACTGGAGGTGGGGCCCGGCCGGTGTGGCCCATGCACCAAGAGGTTGCCGGTTCGATTCCCGGTCAGGGCACATGCCCAGGTTGTGGGCCCACTCCCCAGTGGGGGGCATGCAGGAGGCGGCCAATCGATGTTCTCTCTCATCGATGTTTCTATCTCTCTCCCTCTCCCTTCCTCTCTCTCTAAAATCAATAAAGAAAAAAAAAAGGAAAAATAAAAACCTGGAGGTAGGAATCTTAATTCAGCAAACTAGTTATCTAACGCTGAGCACCAGACAGTGCAGCCGTGTGGGATGAAGAAAATAACCGCGTGCCCAGCAGTGTCACGGACTGTGTGGGCAGGAGGTGTGCACAGTGGAGGCCTGAGGATGGTGGACATGTGTCACCCTGGGGATCAGTGGCAGAACCCACCCGAAGTCCAGGGGTGGGCACTCCAAAACTGTACCTCCAGGAACCCCCACCTCTCCTGGACCTCTTCAGCAAGGCCCTGCCTCCCCTGACTGCTTCTCCACTATTTCCGTAGGGTTCTGGGCCACCTCATAGATGGAGCTAGAAAAGACCTGTTGGACTCCTTTGTTATTTTCAGTTCACTGGGTGACTCACAGGCTTCATCCCCTTCCAGTCCCCGAATCGTCTCCTTCACCCGACTCAGTGATGACACACTGCTTAACCTAAATGCAAGTTGACCCATTGCCTCCCGTGTGTCTATTAACTACGTTAAAAAATTTAAATATATTTTTACTTTATTTATGTATTTCCTTTTTATTACATTTATTGGGGTGACACTGGTTAACAAAATCACACAGGTTTCTGGTGCACAGTTGCACAACCCACCATCTGAGCAGGGTACTGTGTCTTCCCCACTCCGAGTCAGGTCTCCTTCTGTCACCCTTCGTCCCCCTTCACCCCAACGATGTACAGTTGGAGCCTGAACGTTTTCCTCTCCGTTAGACCGAGAAAGCCTGTGGTCGGGCCTGGGAGAAAGGAACACCCTGTTACATCAGACGGCCACAGGGAAACGATTTCATCAAATAACGAGTGCTTTCTGTTAGTTTTCTTTTTCTCTCTGGAAATGTATTCAAAACTGGCTGAAGCCGCTTTTTATAACCAGCAGAGAAAGGAAAAAAGGTTGCCTGTGCAACTTAATTCGTTCTCACAATACTTTTTTCCCTTTTTTTTTTCTTTCTTAGCTCTGAACAACAAAATCTTCCTGAGTTTTTGGAGGTAACAATGTACTGAGCTTAATGTATAATGACCCAAAAACACACTCAACATATAAACCTCAAAAATATTACATCAAGAAAAGAGCTCTTGCTCTGTCACCCCCCAAAAATAAAAAATAAAAATAACACACAAGACTTTTGCCAACCTGTTAGAATATCGATTAAGAAAGTGTGGGGTCACATTTATCACACTTACAAAGAAGCGAAATTGACATGCCCACGACAACCCGCACAGACGTCTTGTCCCCGGAGAATGAATCACTTTATCTGTGCTTCCAGCCCTCTCCCTGACCGCTCCTGGCAGGATGCCCTCTCCCCACCAGCACCTACTAAATATTCACTGATGACAACAATTTATATCTGCCCTGGAGACGGGGACAATACCCCTGCCTGTCTGGTATCATCGGCATCGTACCACCCAAGTCACAAATGCGAGCAGCAGGTGGGTTTTGCGGGCAACAAAGTGAGTGTGTATGAGGCCAGCAGAGGAAAAGCATGCCTGGCCCCCCCAATTCCAAAACTGGTCCACGAGGCCCCCACGCCCCGATCGCCTCTGCGGCAGAGGAAGGGGCTCTTCCATCCGCTACGGCGTTTCCTTTGAATCTCAGAGGCAGAGAGATTACTTAAGATATTTCATAACGCAAAGATGCAAATCGGCACTCTTTCTAAACATTTCAAATATGGGGAAAGAGTCACAGAACTTCAATCCAGCAATTCTCACAGGAACCTCCAGTCTCGTTTTTGATACGCAGATTATTTTGTTTGAGACTTGCTACAGTAATTCCCCTTCCCCTTAGTGAGCTCCCTGTCCATAGACGTTAGCTATGCTCCCTGAGCACAAAGGTGGCCTTTTTCCTTAGTAAACACATCCTGTTAATAACTTTAAACTCTTTACCACAACAACAACAAAAGCCCTAGTGCTCCTTCACCGCCATCCTAATGGACTGGAACTGGGGATGGTAAAGCGATCAAATCCCAGGCTTTACGTGTTTTTTTGTTGTTGTTTTTTAATTGCCAATTTTCCCCTTGCACCGAGACATTAATTCTTGGAGAATAAAAAGTGGGCTTGCCAAGAACCCAGCGGAGAAGGGGCATGGGAGCAAGAGAGGAAGGAAGCTCATGACTGTGGGAGTATGCCCCCCGCCCCAGAAACCGCATTGAAGTTGGTGCATCTCAGCCCGGCCTGCCCCAGCCCTGTCGCTGGAAGCAGGCCCAGAGCTGCATTGGTATTCAAATTCATCCGCCAGTGTCAGCCTGGCACAGCTCTTGGTGGCCTGTCAGGCCAGGGCCTGAAGAAAAGGCACCCAATCTCCGATCCAGGGAGATCCAGGCGGTTTTCAAATCCCCAGAATGTATGTCATCGGCCTGCGAAGCAAGCTGCCTGGAGAAGGGAGCATTCTCCTCTCGGGCCTTTATTTTCATTAAAACAAAAATAACCAGAGGACAAAGCATCTCCAACAGAGATTAAAAGAGAAAGAGGAAGGGGCTGTGGGAAGTCAAGCTACTCACTCAGCGCAGGGCCAGTTTCTATGGGAACAGGAGCTGCATTGTGCGAGACCAAGTTCCCAGTCCGGCCGCCAATGCAGGAGCCGCTGTCCCTGGTATTGTATTTGTGTGGCCAACTTTTCTGATTCATTCATCCTCCCTGCCCCCGTGGGTCTCCAGCAACAACACCCATTGCCCCAGAAGCAAAAAGGAAGGAAGAGCCCACGGCATCTGGGCTGAATTAAATCACGAAGCAGGAAAGCGTCCAGGCCGCTGGGAGGCGGCTTCTGCCCAAAGGCCCACGCGGTCGTTTTGTTTCTGGCCTCGTGTTTGAATCCTTCTTCAAGCAGGTCATGACTACTGTTTCTTAACTCTTTGCATGCCTGGCACGCACATTACACGTCAATTTTAAATTAAGTTCTCCTGTGCATACAAGGCGGTGGGCACATGGGCTGTTATAGAAAAGTAACAGGAGTGAGGACCTAAATGGAAAATGGTCAGAACAGCAGATTCAAAGCAAACCTAACTCAGTAACTTTTTTATTTATTTATTTTTCCTTTATTGATTTTAGAGAGAGAGGAAGGGAGAGGGAGAGAGAGATAGAAACATCGATGAGAGAGAACATCGACTGGCTGCCTCCTGCATGCCCCACTGGGGATCGGGCCCACAAGCTGGGCATGTGTCCTGACGGGGAATCGAACCGGCGACCTCTTGGTGCATGGGTCAACGCTGAACCACTGAGCCACACCGGCTGGGCTCAGTAACTTTTTAAAATGTTGATGTTTTCCGTTTGTGTGTAAGTGCACACGTGTGGGGAGGGGAGGAGGGGACACTTTGAGGTCAACTCTGCCCACCTTGGATGAGGAAGGTGGCACAGTCACGGCCCGATGACTGTGAGCCCAGGTAACCCACAGTTGGTCTTCTCTCTTTGACTGGGTTCCTTTAATTTGGCACTTTTTTCTAATTCATTTTGACTTTTAAATTTAAAAAAGGAAATATTTATGAATCTATTACTCGGGAAGTGCCAGGCAAAACCTTTTAGCCCATAAATCCTCATCATTTAACTAAGTGCCAGGACTTTTTTATTATTAAAGGAAAGCGATATTTCTTAACATTGTTCATAAATCACCACTGAAATATTTAGTGCTACAAGTTCCTTAGCTTTCAGAGACTGTTTTCTTTAAAGGCTTTACAAAATGCTTCAAAGTCTACCCCCGGCAAAGCCGGATGCTATTCACAGGCAAGCTTTCAGATTCAAAGACCTTTGCATTGGGCTTGTAAGTATTTATTTAGCAGATCTGAAATCCATTTTCTGTTGCAAGTTGAAATATCAATTTTCAACATTCAGATTAAAACTCGTAAAAAGAAAAGTTTGATGTATTTCTGTATACCCCAATTGCAATCTTACCATTTTAAAAGGTATCTTGGGATATATGGCGGAAAGGAGTCATCAAAGATTGAGAACCATTTCAAGCCTCAGTGAATAAAAATGTGATTTGTTCATAAAAGCCAGAATCCCCTTTAAATCATCTTTCCCTCGCTCGCTTTCCTCCTAAATGTAATACTTCTTTACCACAAAGATGTTAGGACACGGGCAACCTGTGGGGGTCTTAACAGTTCTCACGGCGCACCTGTTCTGTCCTCTCTCACAAAACTGCGCAGATTCACTGAAAATGTTACTTCTCAACATGGGAAGCAAACTTACCATCCTGTGTTGATTTACTTCCCAGGGTCACAGTTAACTAATATGCTATTTCCTTTTTCTTTCCTTTTTCTCTTCTTTCCTCTTGTATTTTCTCTGCAATTTTATTCTGTTCTATTCTTTTTTCTTCTTTTCTTTCTCAGACAACTTTCCCAGAATGAAGCATTCCCAATCAGGAAGCCCTGCAGACCAGAGACGTATCAAGAATGAGTAAAAGTGTCTGCTCTTCTCCCACAGCCATGGGAAATCAACGACTGTTTTCATTATTCTTCAAACCCAAGCATCTTTCAGGTCCCCAGTGAAGGTCACAGAAGGCGACATCACCTACCAGTCCCCCTACGTCAAGTGACTTTGTCCTACAGACCTTGGTGAGAGAGGCATGGCCTGAGTGCCCTCCTGGGACCTGGACTGCACCGGGGAAGGCGGGTCGCACAGAATCCCATGATGACCTGGAAGGCACAGGTGTGCCCAGGCTTTCACTCAGGGACCTGGGGAGAGGCGCCCCTCTTCCTTCAGTGCCAGGGACAAAAGCCTCTCAGGACAGACCGCCTGAGGGTGGTGGGCTCGGTCCCTTCCCTGCAGTGTTTCTCTGTTCGAGCTCACCTTGCAGCTCCTGTACCTGCCGCATTGGCTCCACCTCCTCAGCCTGGAAACCTGGGAAGGTCTCCAGCCACCCGGGAGAGGTCGCACCAGACCCTACTGCACCCTCCAGCTACCCTCTAGTCACAAAAATCATCCTGAAGACAGGTCACAGCTTCCCGCAACTCCACACACTCGGGGGTCTCTGCTCGGGGAGGCACCTGGCCGCCTCCCTCTCCTTCCCTGGTCCCCAGGAACTCGGGAGGTGGCCTGCAGTCTCCCCATCTCTCCCTCTTTATTTCTTCAGTCTGACACCCGCCCCACCAAGCGCCCTCCCCACCAAGCGCCACCCCCCCACGCGCCCCGCCCCACCAAGCGCCCCACCAAGCGCCCCACGGCCACGCCTGCTCCTGGAGGGCTGGGCAGGCGTGCAATAGCCTTTGAGTCTTTATTCTGCTGCTCTCCGTTTTCTGCCTGAGACGCTTTGCTTTTCTGCTTCCTTCCTGCTCAGGTTTCTGTTGCTCCTCCGCCTATTTCCTTTCCAGAGTCTTGATCCCCTCCCTTCCTTCTTCCGTATGTTCTTCTGCCCGTGGCTTCTCCTCATTTAATATCAACTCCAGTGACAAATCAGTTAACAAAGCATATCTTTTCTTCAACATTAGCAACCTTCTTTTCATTCCATGCCAATTGCTGCTTCTGTTCCTCAGACACTTGTCACCTGGCACCTGGATCACCAGAATGACCTCCCAACTGATAAATTCCAAACCCAGAAGTCCAACTGGGGTCCACGTCAGAGACTGACTTGACAATGACAAGAATACAGGATCCTCGAGCACAGGGACCATGAACTAGAATTCCCAGCGATGCTTGGCACCTCACAGATCCACAGGAAACCCACTGGAAATCCTAGGTGCAGTGGATGCTCAGAGACATTTATTCACTCATTCAGAACCATCCCCCACTTCACTGCTACGCAGCAGAGACACAGTAGCAACATACACACACGGGCATTACTGAACTTCCAGTCTAGTGGAGGCAAAGAAATTGAGCCAACGATCATTGAAGTGACTAATTACAGTTAAAATCAAGGACAGAGCCGGGGTGCAGTGAAGGTGGGTGACGCAGTGTCCACTGGGGGAGCAGCACCTGCCTTACCTGAGAGGGAGCCTGGGGGAGCTAAGGGAAGAAGGGTGGATGGGGGCTCGGGCAGCACCTGGAAGGGTGGAGAGGACACTGGGGGAGGGAAAGGTGGCCCATAGGCTGAGTGGAAGGCGACGAGGAGGGAGCAGTGGGCGACAGAGGAAGGACTGGCACCTTTCAGGGCCGTGTCCTCCCTGGTACACATGTTGAGCTCTGTCTAGAACAAAGCAAAGCCAGTGGACACAAAGCACAGTCTGTGCCTTTAGAGCCTCTTTCCAGCAACTTTGGGCAAGTCACACAACTTTTCTATTCTTATTGCCACAACATTAAACTCTTCCAAATAAATGTAGTTAATACTAAGGATGGGTGTTTGGAGTGGAAACATTTTACTTTCCCATGTACCAGTAAGAGCACACGTTGGAGTCACTGTGGAAGATGATCACGTAGTTCGAGGAGAGAAGGGAGACGGGGCTAGTGCCCCACATGTCACCACATGACAAGACATAAATAGCCAAAGATGACAAGATCGTCTGTCTTTGGAAAGACTCACCTTTCCCAGCTTCAGGCACGGAGTGGGGCAGGATGACTCAGCACTCGGAAACGGTTCTGGAAACTGAGCATCTTCTAATGGGCATGGCAGCAAAGCCTCTTGAGCAAGAGTGTGGAGCTTTCTGACAATACAATGTATCCAGTTACCTCTCAGCGGCGAGCGAGAACCCATTGGAATGCAGCCACCATGTCGCGCCCATTTCTCTTTGACCATGACCTAATACACAGGTATAACTTTCAAATAAAATAATAATTTGCCTTTACATCGAACTCTGCACCCACCATTCATAAATAAATAAATACAAGATGGCAAGCTTTTATTTTGGCCTTTTCACTGAAGCACTTTCAGGTTGATTTTTATAAACATCTGAAACAGGGCTCCTGCTATCCTAATATTTGGCTCTTAGTGATCAAAGGCAATCTTACCCCTTGTCATATGAGCAAAAGCTTCCTCTATTTCTATTGCCCCCTTTCTGGTTTGATCATCCCCAAGATGGGTTCTTTGTTATTTAATCAACCAGAATGAGCAATGTAAGTGCAGTCATTCAAATGCATGCTTGCTAAAAATAATGTAACAAAAAGGATTTTTGATAAATCTGGCTCTTCCAGGTTATCAAGTTAAATAAGCATACACCATTACTTTAATTTTCAAGTACTTGAAAATTTCAATGATATTTCCACTTATATTCACTTACTTCATTTTGTTCACAGATCATTTATTCGGCTGGGCTATATGACCTGTAATTCTGAGAACTTTCATAAAGTTCAAATATTATTAGCCCATCTTAATTTAATTAACATAATGCTTTGAAAGTTATCAATGTATGTATTTGTTAGGGTACAGATTTAGCTGCTGTCACAATAACAAAAAATGACAGTACCTCAAATAAGATGGATATTTATTTCTCTCTGGCATAACTGTGGGATGAAAGTAACCGGGCTCGCCCTGGCCAGTTTGGCTCAGCGGTTGGAGGGTCAGCCTGCGGACCAATGAGTCACAGGTTCGACTCCAGTCAAGGGCACGTACCTCACCTGCGGTTTGTCTCCGGCCCTGGTCGGGTCATGAGGGAGGCGGCCGGTCGATGTGGCTTTCTATCACATCGATGTTTCTCTCTCTCTCTCTCTCTCTCTCTGTCTCTCTCACTCTCCCCCTTCCTCCCACTCTATCTGATGATAAATGGAAAAATATCCTCAGGTGAGGAATAAAAAAAAAACAGAAAGGCAGTAACTGGTCTCAAAGGGCAGCTCCCTCCTCCTACTCATTTCTCCGTCCTACTCAAGGTGTTGCAGCTGGCCGCGTTCAAAGCGGGCTTGCACCGCATCGGTGTTTCAGGGAACAGAACAGAAGAAGAGGCGAAGAAAGGAAAACCCCATCCATTTCTTTAAGGTCATCGTCTGGAAGTTCACACATCACTCTACAGAGTCTGCTGGTGAGGACTTAGCCTGATATCCAAAATGAGCTGCAAAGGAATCTTGGAAATGAGGTCATGTGACAACGTACCTGGTTAAAAATTCTATTACTAATCTTCTGGCAGCAAAATAAATGCTGCAGCAAGACAGTGACCTCAAGAACCAAATATTGCTCAGAGAGAGAGAGGGTACAATCGCTTGTCTCCTCCACAGGCATACTGAGAACCTGGAAGACTCATCAGACCATTCCTTCCTAGAGTAGACAGGGTTTCTCTTTCAGGTCAGAGCATGAGACTTCTACTACTAGTAGAAAATGATATAAGACAAGAAAGAAAAAAAAAGACTGATACTTTTACAGTCTGAAATATGGTGAGAAGGATATGGAGGTGGAAGAGAAAGAGTAAAGGATCAAAGTATAAATCTCCAGACTGTACCCTGAAAGAAGGAGGAGCCTCAAAAAACATGGGTACAGAGAGAGCAAGGGGGGCTCATGCATCACCCTGACGCCCTAACTTCCCCTTTGGGACTCTGGAAAGAGCTTTTCTCCAGACATCTGGGAATCAGCCTGAGGTGCTTGCTCAGAGGGAAGGCTTAGCATTAAGCTCTCCAGGGTACTCTCAGCTCTTTTATGTTCTGAATGCTGAGCAGATATACCATGTGCCCAACCAGAGCTGTGCTAGGTGACCCCACGACGTCTGGGGTGCACAGAGGGGCCAGAGGGAGGAAGTGGCTGAGACACAGGAAGCCAAGCCCAGGCTGAATAAACCAGCTTTGTCCAAGCCAAAAGAAAGACCACCAGAGTGTATCTGTGTTGTTGTTTTTAACATCATAAAAAATACAATTAGACTTTTCTCCCAGACTGTCTCCCAACAGTGGAAGAGAAAAGGAATTTTTAAAACAAACAAACAAAACCCTTGTTCTGAACAAAAGCTTACCGTGGTCCTGTATAACACCTTTCCCAAGGTGAATCTGAAGTGTTGCCAAACTTTCATGAAGACAGAAAGAATCGCACCCCCCAGTTCCCAAGATCTTAAGGGTGGAACTATTTCCTTGCTTGACTAAAAACAAACAAAAAACCAAAAGGAAATGTAAGAAAAAAAAACCTTGAAACAAGCTCAATTAAAAACAATGTATTTTTCAAATGTAACCTGGTCCTTGAACCATAATTGTTAAACACTTGTATACCCTTTACTGTTTCTTTCCTCAAAGGTTCCTTACTTTCCAATGCCCACCAATTCCAATTGAAAGTATATAAAAATGTTCCTATTAGTCTCTTCTACAGTAGAAATGAAATCTTGGGAGTATAGATCTCACTCTGTCCCTTCCTTTTGTCCTTATCGCATCTTTATTCTGTTTCTCTACAAACATCTCAAGTCTCACATCTCCAGAAAACAAAACCAATCTTTCTCTTGATCCTGCTACATTCACAAGAAAATAACTTACTTTCCTCCTTCCTCTTACAACCAAATCACTTGACCTTCTTAAGACTACCACTATTCAAACTACCACTCCAGGCTCCTATCCCATCCGAATACACATGGGTTGAGCCTTTGTAGTACTGCCCTCATCAATTATTCAAGATTCTCCTTGTTGACTTCTCAATGAACAAACCCCATGGTCCCCTTGAGAGCTCATACTTTTTAAACATATGGTATTGAACACAGCTGACCAGCCCTCTCTCGATAGTTTCTGTCTTTGATAGTACTGATATACACTACATTCGTTCTCTTAGCTCTTTTACAATCTTTCCAGATACTCTTCCTGCTGCTCCCTCCTCTCTCCTTCACATAGAGGATAAGCAAGGACCCATCCTTGACACCTTTCTCATATCCCTCTCTACCCTGTCCCCTCTATGACTCACCAAGTCCATGTGCAAGAGTCTCTCTAGGTCCTACAGTCCAGGGTAGGTACCTGGAAGGTGCATTGTGGAGTCATGAGATCTGAGTGCCTTCACTATGGCTACTTTTGCTGAACTGCTCTCCAAGGTGATACCACAATTGACGTTCTCATCCGCCATGCAGAAGGGTGTCTTACGACTGCATTTGTTGTCCATAGGACTCCATTTGGCCCTGGTCAGGATAAGGGTGTGAAACTGCATTTTGTTTTTCAATTTAATATGTAATAAATCAAATGGCTGAACATCCTTTCATATTAATTTCATAATATTTTGTTGACCAGTTTGGTTTTCTCTTCTCAAAGCTTCTGTTTATATAGTTTGCTTAATTTTTTAATTGGTTCATTTGCCTTTTTTGTTGGATTTTATCCCATATTATAGATACTAATCTCTGACTCTTCTGTGCATTCATTCACAAGTACCTTCTTCCAGCCTTTTCAATTTTTTTAAAGTCATCTCTTATTGTAGAGAAGTCTTAAATTTAATATTGTCAATTTTCTCTGTCTTTTCCTTTAAGGTTTGCTTTGTTTATTATATTTAAGAAATCATTGTCTATGATAAGATCAGAAATATATCTTTATATTATCTTCTGAAAGTTTAACTCTTCCGTGGTAAGTGATAACTCACCTCCTTTCACTGATTTCACTGTACAGTGGGAGGTACAAACGTAATCCAGATTTGTGAAATAAGATAATAACCCATCATTCCAGGATGGGTGGATTATACCCTTTTCCCCACTGATGTATAAGGCTGTTTTTGAGGTTTTGCACATGTGTGTGTGTCTAATTCTGGACTCTTCACTCTGCAACATCCCACTATTGTCTGCCCCTTCTGTCCGCATCACACTGTTGCTATGGCTACTGCCCGCATTAGAGTCTTTCCCTGCTTGAGCAGAGCTTCCGCGGGACTTTGGGGGAGTCTTGTGCAACCTTGGGTGAGGGTATAAAACTTCAGCTCTCATGAGTTTAATTTCACCAGATGCCCGAAAAGTATTACCAGCCTAGGATCACTTTTTAAATAATGTATTGGCTTGTGGGCTCCTGGACCATAGGGGTAGTGTACATTTCAACCCCGAAAGCAGTACGTGGAGACTCTGGTGGGTCTGGAAGCTTGGAGGACACTTTTCCCCACGCGGAACCGAAAACAGGAAACAGAAGCTCCCCGCTGTTCTCCCTCCCTCGTGGACACGTTTTTTAGACTGGAACCTCCCACTCTCGATGCTGCTGTTTGGGAAACCCGGTTCTGTGCTCACGGTTCTTCATTCAGAGTTTCTGAAGCATAGTTAAAATCGTTTTTCTAATATATCCAGGGTGGGGCAAAAGTAGGTTTGTAGTTGTGAGAACGTGAAACAGAGTTCCTTCCTGTTTTATTTATTGTATTAGTTTCCATAGGAACAACTGTACACCTACTTCTGCCCCACCCTGGATATAATGAAGATTGTCCAGGTGTTTACTGAGGGAGAATTTCAGATGATTTCACCCAAAATATTGGTGATATGAAAGCTAGTGACTTCTGACTGAATCTGTCTTGGCCGCACCCCCTCTGCGCCCCTGTCGCCCACTACCTGATGCGATCGCTTCAGCAGAGGCCCCCATGAGCCTCAGAATCGGGGGAGCATCTCATTCTCCTACCAAAGGTGAGTTCTGTCCATGACATTGCCACCTTCTCCTGCTCACGGGTTCGATACGTCAGTCTCAGTGTGTGTTACCGTACGTAAATCATACTTCGAGAAAGTGGGGAAAGTCGTGATCTCTGTGTCTTTCCGCCTCGCCCCCAAAGCCGATCATTGCCAGTTGCTGTTTCCTTCACCCCCTGACATGCCCAATTTCACCGCTTCCTCTCCCACGTCGCTGTTTGATGCAGCGACTCTCACTCAGTCTCTCAGACCTTCTACCCAGGCCGTTGTGAAAGGCTCCACTTCAAGACACCTGTCCTCACCCAGCCGGTGTGGCTCAGTGGGTGAGCACCGACCCTGCACCAAGAGGTCGCTGGTTCGATTCCCGGTCAGGGCACATGCCCAGGTTGTGGGCACAATCCCCAGTGGGGGGCATGCAGGAGGCGGCCTATCGATGTTCTCTCTCATCAATGTTTCTAGATCTTTCTCCTTCTCCCTTCTCTCTCTCTCTCTCTCTCTCTCTCTATATATATATATATATATATATATATATATATATATATATTTAAATAAATACGAAGAAGAAAAAGAAGCCTGTCCTCTCCGAGCACCACACACACCAGGCCAGGTGACTCCCTGACGGAGTTCAGATCCCACCACTACCCCACCTTCCCAAACACTAAACATCTCCATGACTCATGGAATAAAATCCAGATTCTTTAACCTAGAGCTGAAAGCCTTCTCTGATCAAACCCCACCCTACCTCTCAACACCGCCCCCTGGATCAGCCTCTCCCCACAAAAGAAATGCTGTACACGCACGGGGCCCTCGGGAGGGTCACTGAGGCTGAGCTCTGGAGGAAGAGTGTCATTCGGGTCCCTGCGTCCCCACTGACACGCGATGTTTCTAAGCCTCATCACGAGCTGTTTTGAAGATACAGCAGATAGGATTTGTTAACGGATTGAAAATGGGGCATAAGAGAAAAAGACGAGTGGAAAACGAAGCTGAGGTCGATGGCCTGAGCTACGGAAAGGACGAGGGCCCCCGCGGGCTGGCGTGGGGAGGACTGGGGGTGGAGCAGGGAAGGTTAGGAGTTCAGTTCCGGAAAAGCGAAGTCTCCGTGTAGGTAGATACAGATTTCCCAAGACACCCTAGAGGCGACCCCCTTGGGGCCACTGCCACCAAGTCCGCCTGTCACAGTGGACTCTCTCCTGTCCTCGGCGCGCCCTCTGCCTTGCGGTAGACAAACAGTATCTGTCTCTTTTCTCCTACACATCAGCCTCGCTAACAAGGGGACGCATGTCCGAGTCACCTCTGTCCCCCACCCCAATGTGTAGGAAAGGTTTCATGCACAGAAGAAGCATAAAAATATTTCCAACTGAGAATGAAATGTATGTGGAATGTCCCTTTTATTTTATATCGTAAATGTCAATAAAGGCCTTCAAACCAGTAGAAAGAGTCATCTGTGTGGGCCTCTGTGATCTGAAGAACAAGCCGGGCCGTCATCGAACAGACTCCAAAATCCCCCGGGAGAAAGCTCTCAGCCTGCGGGGCACCCCTGACCGGACGGGGCTACAGGGTGGTTCCCAGACTCGGAGCTCGACCCCCACCAACAGGAGCCCGTGGCTGCCCTTCCCCCACGTAGAGGAGAACACGTTCCCCCAGCAACCAGAGAAGAGAGTGAAGTGGGCAAACTGTGGCTGCGGACGTCGAAGCTGTGCCCTCCGGCGGCAAACCACTGTGCCGGGTCCCGGGAATCGGGGCTCCCCCAGGAGCCCCCGCCATACCTCACTGCCCCTGAGCCTCGTCCCTGCTCCACGGAGGCATTTCCACCCGTGAGAAGTCTGCACCCCTCTGAGCTCCAGGCTCCTGGTGCTGTCTGAGGAGGAAAGGGCTGTGAACGAGCAGGAGACGGGCGTCTGGACTGAGCATCCTGGCGGTGGGGCTTCCGCCGGAGGGAGGGACCTGTCCAGGGCATCCGACTCTGGTCCCACCAGGATGAGGGGTGTCCGCGTTGACTGTCTGCTCGCTTGTTGATTGATACTTAACGTTTTCTGGACAACAGCAGGGTGGACTCTATTCTGCCATCATGTCAGCGGACTTTGGGATGGCCCAGGGAGGTCCCAGAGAGCACCCGCGGCTCTGGGCCCCTGCGCAGCCCCTGACGATCCCGGGGGAGGAGCCAGGCAGCTGCAACGGGCTGCTCCAGGTGAGGGGAGCCTCTCTGAGGTCCCAGCCAAGGCCTGATCCCCAGGGGGGGCACACAGCAGGCAGCCAATCATGTTCTCTCTCATCGATGTTTCTCTCTCTCCCTCTCCCTTCCTCTCTCTCTAAAATCAATAAAGAAAAGAAAAATTTTTTAAAATAAATAAATTCATATAGTCAGTCCTTAGATTCATCCCTCAAATTCTGGTTATAAATAAAATCCCACAGCACAAATTCCGAACATAGGGAGCTCCTCCATGGACACAGGGAAGTGCAGACCAGGGTCACGCCTCAGCCCGTGCTGGCACCACAGGGGGTGGGGGCGGTGACAAAGCTTCCCTCTGTCCTCTTTCTTTCCCAGCTCCCCAAGAAATGTGTCTTCTCCCACTGCCGCCACTTGTTCGTACTGGAACACTATCAGAGTGTCCAAAATGACTGAGCAGTCTGCTGTCATGTTGACAGTGACCGGGAAGGAAGGATGACAACAGGGTGTGGCAGCCCCCGCCCCTGGGGACCCCGGAAGGTGCTGGTGGCCTGGCTCGGGAAACCATAGTTCCAAAGGATGGCACTGAAGGTCATGGGGACAGGTTGCTGGGACAGAACCCCAGCCCGTTGGGAACAGCAGCTCCATAGGCCTCTGCAGGGACTGGGAGGCCTGGCCGCTCCATGGCGACCTGGACTCTAGAAGGCTCTCGAGCTTCAACCTGTCCTCTGTCTGGTGGAGCTTGGGATGAAAGAATAGAAATTGCCTTCACAAAGCAACCTCTCTCTCTCTCTAATCTGCGTAGCTGTATGTGTACGTGTCTAATAAATCAGAGGAGTGCCGACGCCTTTCGCCGTGAGAGCCCTCTTTGCATGACCACGTTTCGCGGGAGCTCTGGGCGCCTGGGAGAGCAGACAGCCCGGCTTCCCACTGGGCTGCTCTCTGGTTCAGAGGAGGCCTCTTGATCGATGCAGTACATTCAACTGAGTATGACGCACAGCATCAAAACTGCACTTGGGTGTTTTAGGGTTTCTTTTTTAATTGACTTTTTGTCCATTGAATTCTTTAGCCGCTATTTTTTCTTAGTAGAAGTCAACCTTCTCTGAATGTTTTTTTTTTTTCCTTCATTGATTGTCTTTTCCAGGAAAAGTTCCCATCTTTTCAACATGCTTTTGTTATCTATTTTTTTCTTTTATATATTATCCTTTTATGTTATTTTCCTGGTTTATCATCATTTTTTTTTCTCTCTACTGACTTTGTTAGTGTCTGGTTTTAAAGCGTTTCTGGGCTTCTGAAATAATAAACTTCAGCATCACGTAGAGTTTGGTGTTTAATGATATACTCAAGCAAGTGAGGGCAAGAATACGCAAAGTGGGACCACATACATTACACTGTTCACGCAAATGAGTCTTCTGTGCACTTCCGTTTCAAATGCTGGACAGAAAGCTCGCGGGAGCTTGAATTCACCTTTTCCAGGTGGTTGTTGGAGAGCTTTGCTTGGGGAAGAGGTGACAGAAGAAAGACCAGGCCATGGAGACCTCTGGCCCTGGTGGGGACAAGGGATGCCAGCGTATAGCAGAGAATCACTCTGCTGGGGGAACACACAGCAGGGAAAGACCGCAGAAGAAAATCCCGACTCCCGGGTGCCCTCGTGGGAGACCCTGGACTGCCTTGGTACATAAACAAGCGCATCGTTTTCCAATTCCTTCTAACAAGGGGAGTGGTCACCTTCTAGAACTTACCGAGACTTTCGAAAGATGGAGGCCCAGCAGACTCATTCTGTGACCCCGCAGAAGCAGAGCCGGCCCCGGACACGCAGGCTGGGCTTGGCGCTGCCTTCACTGTGCGGAAAAGCTCTCTCCTCCCTGCAAGGGAGCTGCCGTCGGTGCCAAGGGACTCATCGGCGGCGGGCACTGCAAGTGGGCGAGCTCGTTCCTACCAGCCGCAGTGCCCTGCCTGTTCCTAGCCACCTTCTCAAAGGTGTGGCCTGGTAGCCCTACACTCGCCCTCTCTAAGGGCTATGCCCTGTGATGCCCTCCTTGGCCTGGACGTTCACAGTAGAGTCTGTTTCCTCTTAAGGGGCAACCCTGTTGGCTCTCCACGGCTCACGGTCGCCCATCCCATTTCCAAAAACAAAATACCATCCGCTTTGCCCTTCCCAGAGTTCACGGAAACAGATATGGTTGGACTTCAAGGACAACTCTTGAAACATTTCTTAAAAGACATACCATTATGGCAAAACGAAACTTTGGTCCCAGAACTGGAGCGAAGACCTCGACCCGGCACGCCAACCGGGCTTCCACGAGAATCTCTGACTGGACTCAAACAAGGTCGGTTCTGAAAAGGCATCGGAAGCATCATTTCCAGGGAACAGAGCTTTAGCCTTCAATATTTCATCGTGGTGTTGTTGGAATCATTTAATTGGCAATGGCCTGTGTTGAAATAAAGCAAATTATGCATTTAATTCAATTCAACTCAGCAAGCAGCTCAAGGGGAACTACTTTGTTTCAGGCTCTGGGGTAGGCAGTTCACATCTGTTACCGAATCTTCCATAGACGAAGAGGTGGGCACTGGCCTGATTTTGCACATGAAAAGACAGAGGCTCAGAGAGGTTAATAACTTGCCTAAAGTCACACAGCCATGATGTGGACCAGCTGTGGTTTGCCTCTGGGTCTCCCAGAGCTTGTATTATTCCTGCTCTTAACCTCAGTGTCTCTCAGACCTCACCCTTCACCCCAAGAACTCACAAAGGGCTTGTAGAAAGGGAAACAGACAACTATCTTTAAGCGAATAAAGGAAGTGATGCCTGTGCGTTCAATGACGGAAATCCACACAAAGCGCCACGAAAGCAGAAAGTCGAGGGGTGAATTGCAATATAATAAAAGCAATCTAGTTGTCGCATTCAGAAATACTCAGCGTCCCCTGGGAAAGAGGTGGTTGTTGCGTGTGTTGTTTTGGGTATTTGGTCTTTGCTTTGTGTTTGGGTAAGTGAAGGAAGCACAGCTCACCCAAAGGGTTGGCTGAGGCCACCCGAAAGGCATCTGCAGGAGCCTAAATTCTGTGCAGCCGACGCCTCTGCAGGGCCATTGAGAGTTTAACTGCCACAGAAACGTGCATAATTCACCAGTGGGAAGGAAACGCCACAACACAGCATGTACGGAACCTTCCCCGTCAACGCATAAAACCACCCAGCTGCTCAGCGCGCGGAGACGCGTAAGCTCTGGGTGAAACAATAAAATAGTGGTGCAGAGTTTGTTTTGAAATAATGCTGAGTCTCTTACCATCAAACTATTAATAACGTTATTTCTTATGTTTTTAATACCTCACAGGTACAGCTCCCAGAGCACTCCGTCGTCGGCAGTAAAGCGCAATGGGGCGTGGAGCAATTATGTAACAGATGCATAGACGTAACAGATATAATTTAGTATCTCCTGCCACCCTAGGACATAATAAAAGGGAGATTTAAATATATATCAATAAAGCTGGTAGAGCAATCCCAGAACAGGTAAGTTTCAAGGTCTTTTTCAGCATAATGCCACCCCTACGCCTTGGAAAGAAAGAGGAGGAGGAAGGTAGGGAGAAGAGGAGGAGGAGCAGGAGGAAAGGGAAGACTCCCCACCTGCTCTCCTGAGATGCGATGCCAGCCCAGACTAGCAACGAGGGCACTGGAGAGCCCTCCCACCCTGCTCTGAATTCAGGGCGGGATGCTGGGCTGTCCTGGGTCCCAGGCCTGCGGGGCGCCGTCACCCACATTCTGCTTCCTGCACACTCCATCCCACACGTCGCCCTCCCGTCTTTGCTCGTGCACCTGAGTACCATTTCTGCGCTCGGGTCCATTTGGTGGCACCGTTCACACCTGTAAGTGGCTCTAATTCTGTCTCTCCGTCCCCCTTCCCCAGTGAAGGACCATTTTCCCCTCTCACCTTCTCAAGGGTAATCAGACTTCCCTCGTTCCAGTGTACCCCTTTGAGCTAAGCACCCTGACTTTCTCTCCTCTCAGACCTGGTGTGGCCGAGGCCGGAAGCCACACGGCCGCCCCTGGCCCCTGAGGTCCTCCCTCGCCAGCCTCGCCAGGAGCTAAGTCAGCGAGGCGCCAGGTGCGCGGGTGGCTGGAGGCGAGGGCCTGGCCCGCCCCGGGCACTCCACGCGGAAGACAGAGCGGGTCTGCTGTCACTAACACTGCCGCCGATCTGTTCTTCCTCCTGAGCCTTTCTCCGCCCTTTTTAAGGTGATTCCCATCGATCACAAGCTGCGAGGAACATAATGTCTTGTTAGAAGGAGAACCCTGCTTCACTTTGACTACGACAGGCAAAGGCTTCAGCGAGTCTCAGGTCTCATGGCCTCTCGTATGAACCACCAGGGCTTACTGTCACCTCATTCAGTCCGACACCAAGGCGTCTGAGCGTGTGCATCAATGCGACCTCGTCGTGCCCATGAGTGAGCTTAGAAGGAGCTGGAAGGCATCGTCTGCCCAGAGGTTGTTGGAATGAGTTCTGTTATTTGTTCTGTGGGGGAGGGGGTGTGAGGGCACAGGCAGAATGGGAACCCAGCACCCAGCACTCAGCACTCGGCACCCAGCACCCAGCACGCAGCACTCAGCACCCAGCACCCAGCACTGACCTTCGGAGGAAGGGAAGACCACGAGGAGACCCAGGGCTTGCTCGGGAGGAAAACACTCCCGTGCCCTGAGAACAGTGTCAGTGAGACAGAGGCAGGTTCAGGTGCCAGGTGATTTTGAAGTGATTTGGGTGGTCACCCTACACTGGAGCAACAGTGACTGTTTCTCGTACAAGGAGCTGTTTCGGAGTTTTTGTTTTTTAAGTTCAATATCCCGCGGATCCAGTCTTCTGGGAGAAAGCCCTTCAGCAGATCTGTGAGCGGGGCCCGCGGGCACACATGGCCAGCTGCAAGCTGGGCACAGCCCCCTCGCTGGCTCCCAGTTAATCACCGAGTGGCCAGGGCGGGGGGTGGCAGCATCAGGTGGACAGAGCTACCTGTGACATTCACCCAAACATGTGACATTCACCCAAACACGGGGGCCTGAACAGGTGGGGTGCCTGCAGCCCACACAACGCCCATTGGCGGGCAGCCCTTGCTGTGTGGCAGCCCTGCTCACTCCCCGGGGTCACCCTCTCCGGCTCGGTCCTCTCAAGGTGTGGCTCCAACCCGAGCTGCATTATGACTTCAGCCAGTCCTGGACACCTTTATCTTCATGAATCCCTAAAACAATATTTTAAAATATATTTTATGAAAAAAAATATATTTTATGCCCAGCTGGTGTGGCTCAGTGGTTGAGCGTTGACCCATGCACCAAGAGGTCGCTGGTTCAATTCCCAGTCAGGACACATGCCCAGGTTGTGGGCCCGATCCCCAGTGGGGGGCATGCAGGAGGTGGCCCATCAATGTTCTCTCTCATTAATGTTTCTATCTCTCTCCCTCTCCTTTCCTCTCTCTCTAAAATCAATAAAGAAAAAATATTTTATAAATAAATAAATAAAAATGTATTTTATGACTGTATTTGGTATAAAGAACATACATTAGCATTATATGAAGGCATACCCTTCAACTTAAAAGTTTATTGTTTTTCTTCTGAATTTAAAAGGAACTGAAACTTTTTCATGGGCCCCTGAGGTGCTGTGCACATGGCACCTACTGCGACTAGAGGGTGTGAGGCCTGGGTCCAGCCCTCACGCCTGCAGTTCAGACAGGAAAGGGGGCAGGGCAGGACATGGGCCACCCCTCTGCTGAGATCTCGTTATGCACTTTGCTGGAAGACTCAACCTGATTGGTTAGAGCTTAGTCACGTGATAACTCGCAGTGGCAAAGGATCAGGACTGAGGGTGGTGGTTTTAACGACCCCCCCAGGTGCAGGAGGGGGTGGCAGGTAACAGGGAAGACCTGCGTTGAAACTCAGAGGTAGAAGATCGGAAAAGGAAAGCAGTGGCTATATAGGAGCATCACGTCTCAGCCACAGGGTTAGAATATGTCCCAGCTTCATCAACTTACCAGGAAAGTCTTCATGAACCCTAGCAGACAGCTGTACCGATTTTTTGGTAATTTCCTAATTTTCGGTACTTTGCCTAGTATGTGAAGAAAATGCATCACAAACTAAAAATAACTAACCAATCGTGGTCAAACCTCATAAGTAGCCATTGCAAATGTCTGCCCCCATGTGTTTGAATTGACTTTGTGTGGTTTTTTTCTCTTTAATGCTCAGGAGCCGGGTGTAGGGGACAGTTAGGTTCAGGGCCTCAGGTCTCTGCTAGAGAAATAGACACGTAAAAATACCCTTCCTACTTAGCAATCGGCTAGGGCAGGTCAAATCGTAGTTTCCAATACATATGAAACCCTGCTTTAGGGCGAATAAAGAATCTATTCTTGGCCTGGCCGGTGTGGCTAGTGGTTGAGCGGCAACCCACGCACCTAGAGGTAGCGGGTTCGATTCCCGGTCAGGGCATATGCCCAGGTTGTGGGCCCGATCCCCAGTGGGGGGCAAGCAGGAGGCCGCCGATGGATGTTCTCTCTCATCAATGTTTCTATCTCTCTCTCCCTCTCCCTTCCTCTCTCTCCAACATCAATAAAGAAAAAAAAAATTTTTTTAAACAATCTGTTCTCATTACTAGAGGCAAAGTTTCTCTTCCTGGGACCGAGAGCGTGATTCGCTCCTTGCAAGCTGCCGCAGCGTGAGAGTCTCCCCGCGCCCCAGCCAGCGTGGCGCAGCTCCCGCGTCCGCAGCTCAGACGTGCTGTACATTCAAGCTCTCAGTTCAGTGGGATGGTGGAAACCTTTACTTCAAATTGTCATTTCAACAAAATTCAACCCCTTGCAGGTTAACAAGTCTCTTTTCTGTCAATAGTCAACTCAAAATCCCCCGTCTCTCCTGCCCGTCATCCCCTGTAATCTCTTGGGTCCCAGAGGCGGACGCGAGGTTCCCACGTCAGGGCAGGGCTGCAGGTCCCTGGGTCCCCGGTCCTCACAGCTTCCCTCTTCTCTTCCCACTGGCCACCTGCCCTGCTGAGGCAGGAGGGCACCTGCTGGGCTTCCTGGGTGCGGCCTTCGCCCTGGGAGTTCTGCCCCGCGCCCCCCCAACCTCTTCACCCTGTCCTGACCCCAGGCCACGCCCAGCACTGAGTCTCAGCTCTGACTTCAGCCTCTTTGGGGAGAGGGATGCTCAGGACGGAGCTGCGTGGGCTGCCGGTGGGCCAGCCATCAAGCTCCCCCGGAATTGCTCGCTGCTGTCCAATCAGCGGCTCTGTAGTTCCAGGGCTTCCCTGAACGTCAGTTTCTCTAAATGACCATTATGAGCCTTCCTTGCCTAAATCCCTGAAAGGGAGGTCCGCTCTTCCTGCTCCTGAACTCCCAGAACATCTTTTAGGCCCCTCCTGCTCCCTGCCCCAGGGTTTTGCGGATAAGGATTCAGCGGTGAAGGTGACGGTGAAGATTTTCTGGGCTCTCAGAGCACCCCTGTTTCAGCTTGCTTTAGAACTCATATTCCCTCGAGGGGGAGGAAAAATGACTTTAATGTCGTCTCATTTCCCTTTTTCCGTTAAAGCATTTTGTATAGATTCTATGCGTGGTGTTCTAAGCTTAGTGCTTGAAATTTAAATCCCAACTGCTTTAGACCCCCAAAAATCTTTTTATTTTCTTAGTAAAGTCTGGTTCTTATACATCAAAGTCAATTTGGCTCTCTGGTTATTCTGTCTGTTTCTATTCTAAGAAATCCATCCAGAAATTCAGTCCCCTCCGGTTCAAGGCCGTGTTTCCCTCGCTCGAGACCAGTGCCCGTCACCGTCCTGTGAAACAGGGAAAGCGCCACAGTGAGAAAAATAGGAAAACTAGTACCGAGCGAATGTCACAAACTACACAGGAAGCTTAGGGACCGAGGAGCTAGGATCTAATTCACTCGCTCTTATTCAGATTATTGCTCACGTGTTTTAGAAAATCCCCAAAGCGGAGATAATAAGCATAATTGACTTGTCTTGGTAATCTTTATGAGGATTTTTGGTTAATTTTTTAAACGTATTGCTTTGCAAGATGCTTTGCCAAACACACCCCACCCCAGGGAGGTTCGCTCTGAGCACCTTGAAGGCAGAGATGGTGCTTCGGCTTTATTTTGATACGCAGAGCAACCGCCACAGACGCTCAGTAAACACTACTGCTCTGCCCACAGCTAACGACATAGGACCCTGCTCATTGTTCCCCGTGTGAGCAGAGGAAGCAGGGGAAAGGCCCCTGTCGTTCCTCGCCCAGGGAGTGTTTTGATTCAAGGAGATCTGCAGGCCGCCGAAGCCATCGGCTGAGCCAGCCCCAGGAGAACGACGGAGGATGTGCACGAGGCCTGGTGACCAGGTCCCTCATTGTTCAAGGTGGACACATTTGAAAGAAAAAAGGAACACTGTCGATAATTAACTTACCGCACTCTCTCACACGGAGCTGTGGAGGGTCGCCCCAGTCCTAGGAGATTCTAAAACACAACAGAGTCTTAGAATATTTCTCTCTTTTTTTTTTTTTAATCCTCACCTGAGGACACTTTTTGCATTCATAGAGTGAGAGGGAGAGAGGGAGGAATAGAGAGAGAGAAACATCGATGTGAGAGAGACACATCGAGTGGCTACCTCCCACACGACCCCAACCGGGGCCGGGGACAAACTGCAACCGAGGTACATGCCCTTAGCGGGAACCGAACCCGGGACTCTCCGGACCGCAGGCCGACGCTCTAACCGCTGAGCCAAACTGGCCAGGGCAGAACATTTCTTAAGAGATCACAAAGTCCGGTACTAAGGGGGAAAATATTTGTGCCCAGAACAAAAGGAGTTACTTCTGAGAAATTGGTTTTGTTAATTCTCAGAAACAACAAAAACAAAGAAAAAAATAATTTGCAGCCATCTAAATTAGGTGCATACGCAGAGATTCATTTCGTATATTAACACCTAAATTCTTCCATAAGCAAACTTCTAAAAAATAGCGTTCCTCAAAATTCTTGTATGGGGTCCCCTTCACCATCTTGGTGTTTGGTAACGCTTGTTGCCACCTTGCAGACAGAAGCATGTATCTAGTTCCCATTTTACAGGGGAGGAGAAAACCAAGGTAGGTTCAGTGATGTGTCGAAGGTCATAGGGTTGGTTACTCTGTGGCAGGACTGAAATAGTGGTGCACTAGCAGCAGTAATAGTAACTGACACATAAATAGTAGCATTACTTGTAGTAATAGTAGCAACAGGAGTAGTAGCAATGGCAATAGTAGTGATAGTATAGCAATAGCAGTCACTGTAGTATTAGCAGTAATTGTAGTAGTCATAGTAGACGTAGTAGTAGTAATTGTCATATGAATAGTAATCGTAATAGCTGTAGTAGCAATAGTAGCAGCAGCACCTGCAGGGGGAAGAGTAGCGATGGCTGTAGTAACACCAACAGCAGCAGCAGTGGTAGGAGTGGCGATGGCTGTAGTAACACCAACAGCAGCAGCACCAGCAGTGGTAGGAGTGGCGATGGCTGTAGTAACACCAACAGCAGCAGCAGCAGCAGTGGTAGGAGTGGCGATGGCTGTAGTAACACCAACAGCAGCACCAGCAGTGGTAGGAGAGGCGATGGCTGTAGTAACACCAACAGCAGCACCAGCAGTGGTAGGAGTGGCGATGGCTGTAGTAACACCAACAGCAGCAGCAGTGGTAGGAGAGGCGATGGCTGTAGTAACACCAACAGCAGCACCAGCAGTGGTAGGAGAGGCGATGGCTGTAGTAACACCAACAGCAGCAGCAGCAGCAGTGGTAGGAGAAGCAATGGCTGTAGTAACACCAACAGCAGCACCAGCAGTGGTAGGAGTGGCGATGGCTGTAGTAACACCAACAGCAGCACCAGCAGTGGTAGGAGAGGCGATGGCTGTAGTAACACCAACAGCAGCAGCAGTGGTAGGAGTGGCGATGGCTGTAGTAACACCAACAGCAGCAGCAGTGGTAGGAGTGGCGATGGCTGTAGTAACACCAACAGCAGCACCAGCAGTGGTAGGAGAGGCGATGGCTGTAGTAACACCAACAGCAGCAGCAGTGGTAGGAGTGGCGATGGCTGTAGTAACACCAACAGCAGCAGCAGTGGTAGGAGTGGCGATGGCTGTAGTAACACCAACAGCAGCAGCAGTGGTAGGAGTGGCGATGGCTGTAGTAACACCAACAGCAGCAGCAGTGGTAGGAGTGGCGATGGCTGTAGTGACACCAACAGCAGCAGCAGTGGTAGGAGAGGCGATGGCTGTAGTAACACCAACAGCAGCAGCAGCAGACATGGCATAGGTACCAGCAGCAGGGCTGATGGCTTTCGCTATTGAACACCCTCTACCTTGCATATTGTAACAGTTCGAACACTGCTGTTTGCCAGCCCCCCACATGAAGCTCGGGGAGGCCTCGTGCACCTCTGCCTCCCCAGTAAGTTAGCCGGGTGCCTGAGTAAAGGATGCACTTCACGAATGTGCACAGGCTGTCAAATGCATAAATGCTCACAAATGGTCAACCTCAAGACTCAAAGAGAACTGCTCCAAAGTGCCAGAGTGTTGCTTCATTATCCCGAATCAACAAACCTCTTTCTAGTTTTCTTCCCTCTCTCTTCTGAAAGGGTGAAGTACGCTGTGTGGTATGTGTTCAGAACAGCTCCATGAAAGGCCTTGAATTCTAGGAAACAGAATTATGAATGACAGCTCCTCATGGAAGTGAGCACAAACATTACAGCAGTTTTGCAAATTGCCTTGAAATAGGAACAACCCCTGCAGAAGGAAAATTCAAGCAGGGCCTCGCTGTTCACCAGGGCCGCACATTTAAAGGATCCCCACTGCAAAATTGTTCTGTTAACAATAATCCAGAAAAGGGAACAGCAGGTGTATGCAGACAGGAAGGAAACAGGTCCACAGAATGAGGGGCATTACCTGCAATGAGGGAAGTTAGGGATGTTAATGAGCCTGCCGGGAGCCACTTGGTAATCACTGTTTAATAAGAGGAAAAATAAACAAAGGGAACAATGATGGATGGTGTCGAACCAGAAAATGTCCTCAATAAATTCATCTTCCGTCTTAGAGCATTCTGCACGGTGCCTTCCACATATTTTTCTCTGATTAAAGACACTTACTCCAAGAAGGTTCGTTTTTATTTTTCGTCTAAAGGAAACTTTGAGAAGACACAGTGACGTAATGGCTGTTTGGAAATATTCAAAGAACTCTCGTGACGAAGAAGGAACAAGTGTCCTCACCCCTGTCCCTCCAGGCTACGGAGAGAAGATCGGGGGCGGAAGCAACTGGGAGCCACATTTCAAAAGAACAGTGATCACGATTTTCTCCTAATTAGAGCTGAGCAATAATGAGTCTGTTTGCCTCAAAAAATACAGGACGGAGCTGCAAGTCTCTGGAAGTGTCTGGACAGAGCTGGGGCCACCATCTCTCAGTGGACATTTTCATTTAGACAAGTTGGCACCCAGGTGTCTTTTAACTTCTGGGACTCCCAGCTGCTGTGGGACACGGGGGATTTCCATCTCCCTGCTGTTTCAGCCTGAACGCAGGACTTTTGGCGGCTGTTGCAGACCAGTGGCTAGTTCCAGGGGGTTACGGGTCCCAGTGGGATCGTTGTGACAGACACTTTTAACTAACACCAGGTGAACACCGGCTCCTTCCTGTTGGTTCAAGGCAAGCAAAGAAGGCCAGAGGTGCGCGTTCCACTGAGACTCTCCTTCGTCACCTCGTGCTGGGGCTGGCCTGCCAGGGAAATGCTCGGAAGTGGCAGCTATGTGCTTAATCTGCCGTCCTGGGAACGGCCGGGGAGGGTAACGGCGCGCTCAGGCGAGTTCGAACTTGGACTTGCAGTGAATCCGTGCAGTAAGAAAATGCAGACATCCAAATGCAAAAAAAAAAAAATTAGCTAAACTACTTCTCAGAATTGGATATCTAATTGTTCCATACATATACAAAATGTTCCTAGTCACTTCATCATCCAAGAAATGCATATTACAACTACAACAAGTTGCTACTGTATAATCACCAGAAAAACTAAAATCAAAGTCTGGCAGTAGCAAGAGCTGGCAAGGATGTGAATACCTAGAACTCTCACACACTGTTGTGAGTGTGTCATTGAATAGGCACTTTGGGAACTGCCCAGCAATACCTACGGAGGCTGAACACATGTATACCCTAGGACCCACAGGGTATACCACTAGGCACATGCAGAACGTTTACTTTTGTGCACCTAAAGACCGCTACAAGAATGTTCAAAGCAGTATTATTTATGCTAGCTAAATATTAAAGGACAGCCCAGATAGCTATCAACAAGAGAACGAATGAACAGGTGCGTTATGTCCCTGTCGTAAAGTGCTAACAGCAATGCAGACGAACTGTAACGGCCAGAGCATGTGCGAGACTCCTAATATCAAGTAAAAGAACATGAACACACACAAAAAGTATATCCTGAATGATTCCATTTACATGAAGTTCAAGAGCAGGCAAACTGCTCCACCGTGTTAAAACCCAGGACAGGAACTGCCTCTGGGGAGGGGATAGTGATTGGCAGGTGCACAGGGAAGTGTCAGGGGTGCGGATAGTATTTTATTTCTTAATGTGGGCGGTGGTTGCATAGATGTATCCCTTTGTGGAAATCCATGGAACTATCCAGTTATGATCTGTGCACTTTTCTGTATGTCATACATGAAAAAAATGTTTGTTAACATAGATTATTAGATTGAAAAATTCTTGTAACCTTTAACTTCTTCAAGTAATTTTTTACTTGAATCAATACCGAAAAATTCTAAAATTCAGATTGACGGCATGAACATTCTAGGAAAGGAGAGGAAATCGGGTCTGGAAAAAACGTGCATTCTGGCACAAAGTCAAGCCGGGTATGAGGATAGCATTCTGACAGAAGCATGAAGGTAATTATGGGGCCGTGAGTCAGAAGACATTGTTCGATCGGCAACTAGATGAAGGAAATTTGTTAGCATGGCTCCCAAGAAGTCATTCATTTCAAGCAAAACGGTGTCCACCAAACACTCAGTGCGCCGATGCACAGGCGCACACCCAATGCAGAAGTCACCCACCTTAGAATCTGTTTCTGCATTACATCGTCTAACCGTACAGAACATCTTACTTCTTGGAGTTGTTCTCTCGTACAGAGATACCAGGGTTCATTGTCATTTCCGTGCTTGGTACACAATAACTTAACACACGAAGACAAAGCTCCAATCAAAACCCAGCATATTGTTTTGGCATTTAAACTGAATTGATTAACTGTTGTTTTAAAAAATCTCTCCATTCTCCGTTTTGCAAGCCTTCCTTCCGATGACGACTTGTTGCACACCCATGTGATCTGGTTTATTTAGTAGCCGTCTGCACAGGGCCCTGCTAAACTGGCTTGTTCATTCTAGAACTTAGATCTTGAAATAATTTTCCTATGAGTTCTGTCTCACTCAGTCACACAATTTAGAGAGGCTTCTTTGGAAAAAAAAAAAATAGCGAAAGAACAGAGACACACTGACCTGCCAGATGAGATGAGAACGCTGTGTGTTACTCTGACAGGGGACCCAAGCCCCTTTCGCAAGCGTGCACGTGTGTTTGCGTTTCGATATCTGTGCCGGATCACATCCGTCTGTCTAGCATCTGCTTCCCTACCCCACCCGTGTACTGTGGTTCTTGCACAGGTGTGAAACCCTCCTTCGTGGAGACTTGATGAAACCTGCAGTGTGCTGTTCTAAGGAAAATTTCTGAGCCAGGCACGTTGGAATTTTTCATTTCTTCCCTCAAGCTCCGCCTCACACTGCCAGGTCCCACCTGCCTCCACGGCACAGGTGGTTCTCCTTTTGGGACAGGGAATTAGCAGCCTTCCTGGTCGGAAGTGCTGGGAGATCACGCCTTCCCTGCCCATTCCAGGAGATTTGCTTCCCTGGAATACCTGACCCTGGAGACTACAGTGCTCCTCATTTTCCAAACATTGATTCTACCCCCACCCAATGCTGAAACTTCCGCCACTTTCTAAGGGAGAATCATGCTCCTTAATGAGTATTCTTTATAAAGAGTTCCATGTGGTGCAAAAAGCATAATTCCTACATTTCCTGTTTCAGACAGTTTTCTACCTCTCCTCCTATTTCCCCCCCGTAGATTAGTCACCTGGGATTTTGCTGTTGAACTATTCCTTGGCAATTTTCATTTAGACCAGACCATGGGGCATGCGTTGTCTCAGCGGTAAAGGGTATTCTTACAGAAAACAAGAACTGTGTACTTTCTGTTCTGCAGCTCTGCTCACCTTCAGAACTCAGGGCATGCCTTCCAGGCTTCCTGGGGTCTCGGAGTTCCTGAAGAATAGTCTTCTATGTCTGGCTCATCTGAAATATCCATCCATCCAATTTTACCTAAGTTTTCTGTAAAAATCGGTTCAATAAATGTTTAAATGATTACATGAATAAATAAATACTTGAAATATCCTAGGGTTTATCACGTGGCACTCCAGCTCCTCTCCACTCTAACACCCTTGACCTTTGGTAGTATACATGACAACTAAATAATAAAACAACCCACATTTTTTTAAATTGACCTTAACCAACACGCCCTATTCAATTCTGGAACCATTCCGAGTCATCGAAATTTAACAAAAGGGGCATAGTGGTGGGGTTGGAAGGTTAGGCCACCCTCCTGCAGAAATGAATTATAAAATATAAACAAAATCATTTTTTTGAAGACGAAGGCCCTGAGAATGACCAAAACCAGGCTAAGATTGGAGCAGAGTCTACCCTTGAAAGATGGAAAGACCAACAGCAAAAAATTTGTGAGGTTTTTTTTTTTAATGGAAGATCCTCCCCAATCTATGCATTTCCTACAGCAGAAAGCCACAGACTTACTGGCTGAAAGTGCTGGGGGCTGGAGAAGAGAGATAGCAGTGCAGCTGCAAATGGGAGGAAATCTCAAAAGGAGGGAGATACCGAGGGGCAGACCCTTGCTCTTCAGCTGTGCACACACAGAGAGACCCAGTGAGCCGTGAGAAAACAGCAGCTGGAAGTCTAAATAACAGAGCAAAGATGTCAGGTTCTGCCCACTTCAGGGGCTACAGAGTTTGGAGTTTGAGTCCAGACAAATTAACTACTCTGAGAATAAGAAGCAACACTCTTCAGAGGAATAGAACTGAATCTATACTCTCTACAACATATATGATCTCCCAAATACAATTAAAAGTCACTAAACCGATGAAGAAATAGGAAAATTGACCAAAATTGGAAAGAAAAGGGTATAAAAAAAGAATCACTCCCAGATGACCTAGATGCTGCAATTGGCAGACACATTTTTTAAAGCAACAATCACAAATATATTCAGGGACTCAAAGAAAGTATTCTTATAATGAATTAACAGATGGGTAATCTCAAGAGAGAAATAGAAACCGTTAAAAAATGCAAATCCCACACACAAAAACCTGCACACAGATGTTTATAGCAGATTTATTTTGCAGATGCAACCAAGATTTCCTTCCGCTGGTAAATGGATAAACTATAGTCCATCCAGACCACAGAATATTATTTGATTAAAAAGAAATGAGCTATCTAGCCATGAACAGACACGAGGAACCTTAAGTGCATATACTAAGTAAAGAGGCCAATCTGAAACGGCTACATACTCTACGATTCCAACTGTATGACATTCTGGAAAAGGGAAAAGTCAGTAGTTACCAAGAGCTGGGGGAGAGAAGGTGGGATGAATTGGCAGAGCACAGAGGATTTTTAGGGCAGTGTCACTACTCGGTATGATACTATAGTGGTGAATACACATCATTATACATTTGTCCAAACCCACTGAATTTACAAAACCTAATGTAAATTATGAACTTGGGGTGTGTCAGCGAAGGGTCATTAATCTCAACCAATGTACCATTCTAGTGGCTGATGTTGATCATGGCTTTGCAGGAATGGGGGCAAGGTGTATATGGGACATCTTCGTACCTTCCCTTCAATTTTTCTGCGAACCTAAAACTGCTTTAAATATATATATTTAAATGCAAATTGTAGAGCTGAAAAATACAATTAAATTGAAAATGTTGTGGGTGTGGTTTAATTAACACAAGAACTAGCAGAAGATTCACTGAACTTGAAGACAGATAAATAGAAATGATTCAATCTGAAGAAATGAGAGGAAAATGATTGAAGAAACATGAACAGAGCCTCTGAGATCTACTAGACAGTAATATAGATATGAACGATACATACATGCGATTGGAATCCCAGAAGAAAAGAAGGAAAGGGGCTGAAGAAAATAATGGAAGAAATAATGACTGAAAACTTCCCATTCTGATTTTTTTTTTTTTTTTTTTTTGGTCAAATCCTCACCTGAGGATATTTTTACATTTTTCTTCAGACATAGTGGAAGGGAGAGAATGACAGAGAGAGAAACATAGATGGGAGAGAGACACATCGATTGGTTGCCACCCGCACGATCCCAGCCGGGGCCAGGGACAAACCACAACCGAGGTACGTGCCCTTGGCCGGAATCGAACCCATACTCTTTGGTCTGCTGGCTGACACTCTAACCACTGAGCCAAACCGGCCAGGGCCCCATTCTGATTTAATGAAGCACTCATAGCAATGTAAAATCAAGGTTTTTCGTACTTACCATAATAAGCCCCAATATATTTGAGACATTTGGGTTCCACAGGCAAAATAGCTAGATAGCCTTAAATTTCAAGTAATTTCTTCCTATTAATGTGGAGTCAGAATTATTTTCTTATGTTTTAAATAATTTATTGCATGTACATTCAGTGGGTTTAAATTATTTATTATTTAAAAAATGGGTCTATTTCTATAAATGAGCAAAAAGCATGACATGTATACATACTGTTTATTTCAGGTGGTATTTTGCCACATGAGTACCGTTATTCAGATATGTATTTTTCAGGATTTTCCAAGGTCCACACACTTCAGGACTAGTTTATAGAAAGTAGTATTTCCATGTACGCAGTTCTATTAACTTATTTTCTCAACAATGGAATATTACATTTTACTGTGTTTACTCCTGTGTAGAGAATAGCTAATTTCTAGTAAAACAGTACAGTATGTATTCTCTATAATTATTTAAGACTCAGCTGAGATATAAAAACAATATAACAAAGAATTAAAAATTCTACTGTCAGGATTTAACTAGCTAAATTGAATAAAATGACTATTCTCTTTAAATCTTCAACACCATTTCTTCCTAATATATGACTTTATCTTTTCCAGGGTTGTGTCTATCATGCAAACTGTTATAAAGGAAAACAGTTAATACAGCGAAATGAAATTCTCTAAACTACAAAGAGCAAATAAACAACATTATAAACAGAAATTTAAAACCGAGTTCTCCGAAGTTAAAATAAAAATGTTAACTAACATGATTCAATTTAATTCAGTAAACAGTTAATGAGAAACTACAATATAACAGTGTTACATTGTTTTGTTATTCTAAGATGTTTTATAGTGAGTATGTGTGTCGATGATTTTATATACCTGTCTTCGTAAATAAAAGCAGACTAATAAAACCCTGGCATATTCTAAAGAACATCCCAGAAATAAACAATAGCCTAGCGATATTTTCACAAACTGAACACATGCAACTCACTGCTTCAAACACGAGCGTTTTACTTTGCAGTCAGGAGTAGGCAGTAGAATTAGCAGCTTAATCTGCCACTTTTATTTTTTATTTTAAAATAGTATTCCCATTTTCCAGGATCACACACCCTTGTGATTCATGTAATTAAACAACAGCAACCAAGGGAATGTTAGGGAGGAAGTGAGGAATCCAAGTTGTGGGTGTGCTATGAAAGGTTAAATTACCACCTGCAGGACACTTCAGTGCTGGGGTGAGTGCTGGCTTCCAGTGGAACTCTTCTCAGTGACACAAAACTCTTTGGAGAGTGTGAGAGCTGTACAAGCCGCCGAAGGCCACACGAAGGTTGGCCAGGAACAAGATGAGGGTCTCTGGGAGGTACGTCACCTCCACCCATGAAAGAGTCTGTCAGGTGGGTTTCCCCCAGACAAATGTTATCTGGAAATAAGATACATTAAACATTGCTGAACATCAGCATATCCCTTGAGCATTTGAGTCCAAAGAGTAATTCTCTCCATCAAGGCTTGGATACCCCATTTTCAGTCATTCTACCTTTACATAAGAAACAGCTAACTCAGTTTTGGGGCATCAGAGAAGGTTTTTGAAGGAAAGAAAAATTTTAAATAAGAAAGAACCAAATGTACAACATCCCCCAAATGATAGAAAGCATGCCCTATTTGGCTGTGGAAAGTGCATCATTCTGAGTGTCGTGTCGGGGAGACCGGATTCTGAGGGATGAGACTGAAGAGTGAGCTGGTATCGAACACGTGGGCCGAGACAGTTCTGTCGGAAACTCGCTGACAAAAGCTACAGGGACAACTTAGCAGCCCAGTGCCCTGAGCAGGTTTCCGTTTTAAACAGAGTATGTTCTGAAGGGGCAAGGCCAGACACAGCGCTGCAGTGACGAGGTCATGAGTCAGGAAACGTCTCGTAGTCTCACCGAGGCACAGCGCTGACCCTGAGAGTGACAGCAGCCGAGATGGGGGGCTGGGCACATTCGGGAAGTGTTCACAGGTGACAACCTACAACCTCGGTCCGTGAGGGTGAGAACAAGGAGCGGCCACGGCCAGGATTTTTGGCAAGGACAGATAGCAGAAAGAAGGTCCACTCAGACCATGGGAGGACCGGGTCTGGAGGGGACGACAGAGTTGAGTTTGGGCTTCTTGAATATGAGGCATGCAGACAGTGAAGGCGAGAAATCCAGGGTCAGTTGGGTCAGAAAGTCAGGGTTGCCCTCCTGAAGGGTGCAAGCTGAAGCCAGGGTCAGAAGACAGAGGTGAGGGTGGCCCGTGAAGCAACCTTGAGGAACGGGGTCACCGCTGAGGAGTAAGCAAAGGACAAAGACTCCATAACAGAGACTGGAAAAGGATAGCAACCAACAAAATGACAGATTATGTCAAGGGACACCGCAAAGGAGAGACATTCAAAAAGGGATCGTCAATGGCACCAACTCCTACACACCCAGGGAGTTAGGCATGCCTCCCGTATTTCCTCCAAACACTACTTAAAATGTTGAACAACTGGCTAAGAAAACCCCTGCCCCCATCCAGCCAGGGTGGCTCAGTGGCTGAGCATCGACCCTTGCACCAAGAGGTCGCCAGTTCGATTCCCGGTCAGGACACATGCCCAGGTTGTGGGCCCGATCCCCAGTGGGGGGCATGCAGGAGGCGGCCGGTCGATGTTCTGTCTCATCCATGTTTCTGTCTCTCTCCTTCTCCCTTCCTCTCTCTAAAATCAATAAAGAAAAAAAAAGTTTTTTAATAAAAAATAAATAAAATTAATAAAAAAGAAAATCCCTGCTCCCAATCTTTCAATCTTCTCATCAGTATCCTTTCCATCTGCTCATCACCATCATGTAGGGTACGATTATGGAAACTTCTAGAAGGATCAGTACCGATCTCCACTTCTTTAAGAGTCCACAAGGCTGTCACAGGAATTTGCTCCATTGTCTGGAGAGTTCTGGTTGCATGCTGCTTGTCATGTCTTGGCTGGCCTGGCCTTGCAGAAGCACCACCTGTCACAAGACAAAGGAGACTGATTTGACGGGGCTGTTCTCACGGGTCTCACCCTGGAACCCGGTCCTGCCTTCTTTTCTGGTTGGCTGGGAGCTTGGGACCACTTCGCTGTATCCCTGACCTCCCTTGCTCGCCTGCAGTTCTCCGCACCCCGTCAACACTGAAGGGACAGCCACAGTTCAACGCCCACAGGAGCTGTACAATGTCCTCCATGTGTGCGCGTCACAGACCGCTGTGGGGACGCATGGGTCTGACAGCCGGAGTGGACTGAAATCCTGCTCCCGCCCCTAAGCTGCGGGGGACCCAGGGTGAGCTGTGAATGTCGAAAGCGTTCATTTCTTCATTTATTAAGTGGAGATAAAAATACCTGTGTCACAGAGCAGTGATGAGGACGACACTGTGTGACATGTGCTCCTGGCCTCACCCAGAGCTAGCACGTGGCAGGTGCCAAAGAGGAGTGGGGGAGCCCTGACCCCGGCCCCTAAACAGCCTGCGCAACCTTGGAGGACAGAGGGCGTCTCCGCTCGGTCCTTCCGCTCTCAGTCTCATTTGCAAGATCAGGCTCGTGGACACTCCACGGGCAGAGTCCGGAACGACTGGTGGGGGCTCCAGGGTAGGAACGGGAAAGAGTAGATATTCTAATGTTATAGTGTGTGGGTGGGTGCCATTGGGACCCCAGGCACCGCATAATGAGGTCATTGAAGTCCTGTGCTTATCACGAGACAAGGGTTGGTATCTGTACACATGGAAGCGGAATCCCGGCGGAGCACTTTGGTGAGTGTAAGAAGGACATTGTGTGGGACATGTTCGTACACAGGCCGAAACGTGATCGGACTAGAAGCATGTCCACGAGGGAAAGACTTCCAGAAAGGAGCGGAGAGTGCCCGGGACTCCCAGGTCAGCAAGTTCTCGGCATCTCCGGATTCTGGAGGAGAGGGCAGCGCTACCACGGTGATCAAAAATCTGAACTGCAGGAGGAGGGGTCGAGGGGAGTGAGGAAGGACATCCGTAATACATTCAACCATAAAGGTACATTTTTTAAAAATCTAAACTGTGGAGTCCAGTGGTTACCACCCACCACCCAGAAGCTTACAAATAGAGTTAGATAAGTAAGGTACACCCACAAGTACAGCAAATAGTCTGTGAGCAGGGTCATGGGAAGGGCACAGTGAGGCCTCTGGCCTCAGGCCTCCGGGTGGGAGTCGTGGCCTGGTGTGGACCGTCTGTGTGAGCTGGCTTAGCCACTTACTTAACCTCTCTGTCCTCAAGTTCCCGTAACTGAGTAGGCTGTTGAGATAATGCAGTGCGACGTTTTAACACGGCCAGGCACACAGAGAGCAGTCAGTAACTGGCCGCTATTCTCATCATGATTGGTGGTAAATCACTTCATCCCTGAATATTGGTTGTCTCATCTATAACGCTGAAAGCTTGGACAAAAATAGCTAAAGCCCCCATTGATCCTAAACATGTCTGAATGTTACAAATGAGAAGAAATCCACTTTCGAGCAGGAAGTGTTCCCGTGGGTGGCATTCCAACAAAGACTTCTTGGCGGACACAGCTTCATTCCGGGTCTTGGCGGCGTGATGTTCTCTGCCGAGCGCGTGTCTCTGGTGGCCACGGGGGGTCCAGGGGGAGCTGGGAGCCGAGGCCGGAAAGGTAGTGAGTGGTTAACGAAGAAACTCTGCAAATGATAACAGACTTAGAACGTATCCCGTAGGAAAGAGGGAGCTACTGAAGATTCCAGACAGGGAAGAAATACACTGACTTGACATTTCAAGATGTGTCCAGGCCTGCAGGGTTGTAGTGCCTGAGCAAGGACAGACCAACAGGCCCCCCAGGTGCCTCCTGCAGTGGGACATGGGGACCCCAGCCCGCGCGTGGGACCTCGAGCCCAGGCGACCTGTATCTGCCTATGTAGGCAAGATTGCCTGTGCCCGAATTTCGCTCACGGATGACAAACAACAGTATGCATGTCTTCCCCCGGTCCCTTTCTTGTCTGAAAATAGACCGTGATCAACCCATCACAGCTGCTCTTGAGCAGAGAAATCGCAGCCACGGACTTCAAAGGAATCCGCTGAGAGGCGAACAAACAAACAGACGTCCGAGATCTGAGACTTCATCGGCCTGAGAAGGATTTGTTAAACCATTTCTCCCCCTAGACTGTTTCCTGCCCGGTTGGGGAGCCTCCCCGAGGGGACAAGGTGCCCTCGAGGGAGGTCCGCGCTCTTCCTCCTGGAGCTCCCCGCCCTGCAGAGCAAACACGATGCCCTGCTCATGTCCTTAAACAAAACACTGTAAAAGGGCGTCATCTGTGGGGAAGTTGGAGATTTAGATGCGTGAAGGTCACGGGCTTCATGGAGGAAGTCACAGGATGCTACTTTTCAAAGGTCAACAGGAATCAAATCAGATTCTCCTCGTGGCCTTCTCCAGCTATGGAATAATCGGGCGCTGCAAACATCAATAAATTCTTGAGACAGCTTTCCACGGAGAATGTAAACCCAAGCTGTCTGGTGTGTGGCTGTGCAAATGCGAGCAAGCCGCAGAGTCTGGTCCCGGGCAGGGCATCAGAGCTGCAGATCTGTTTTTTATTTATTTATTTTTCTTTATTGATTTTAGAGAGAGAGGAAGGGAGAGAGAGAGAGAAACATGGATGAGAGAGAACATCGACTGGCTGCCTCCTGCACACCCCCTACTGGGCATCGGGCCCACAACCTGGGCATGTGCCCTGACCGGGAATCGAACCGGCGACCTCTTGGTGCGTGGGTTGGCGCTCAATCACTGAGCCACATCAGCTGGGCAGAACTGCAGATCTAATTGGCATCCACCCTCCCCTCCATCGGCCGATGTTCCTTATTCCTAAAGTAAAAGAGGGAGACAGAAGGGGTGTCAGGTGAGGTGGGCTGAGAAAAAGCAGCGGAAACACGGGCCGGGGAAGCCTTGTGTAGAAGGACCCCTCAGCAGGCTCCAGAGCACCCGCCAGGCCAGCCTGGCCTCTCCCTGCCTCGGGCCTCCCGCCTCCCTCCCGTCTGCGGGATCTGTGGTCGATGCCAGGAATCGGCTCCTGTACGAACAGGGAATCGACGGGCACACGGTAACCTAAATACCGCTAAACTTCTGCAAACAGTCTCATCTGTGAACCTGGCGGAGCTCCCAACGCTGAACTTTGAACTTTGCCATCACCTGAGGTTTGGCACTTGTTATGACTTGCCCCTGGCATGGCCTTTGCTGTTGTCACTTTGCCGTTTGACTTTCCCTAAGCTCTCCTGGCTGACTCAGCCCCCACCTCCGTTCACACTGAAATGTGCTGCCCAGTGGCTGGTTCTCTGGCTTACGGAGGTGAGCGGACATCTCATCACCTGCAGAGGCCGGCCTTCCATCCACCTGGGGACAGAGGACCCCTGGGCAGTGAGAAGCATCAGGACATGCCCTTATGGGGGTATAGATTTTGATATTTCTGGAAGGCAACTAGACAGAACATATGAAAATCTCTCACAGTGCTCATACCCTATGACCAGAAATCCCGATTTCAGGAATCTACCCTAAAATATTAGCACGGGCGGGAGCACACGCTCTCCCACTCCGCTCAGGGCCAGCACGCTGGGACCCTGAATGTTCACCGCACAAGGTCAGCAAGTGTCGTTGGGATTTCTTGTCTCCTCCCCTGGAGCACCCTACTGGGTGGGCCTGAGTGTACGGCCAGGTACGGCCAGAACATCATGGGTGACGCAGAGACAACGAGATGCAGCTTAAATGTCCATGTTTCAGTGAATCAGTTCAATGAATTCTAGTATGTTCATGTTATGGAATAGTATGCAACCTTTAAAATAATATTAAATAAACACATAGAAGCATATGTTTTTTGGGAAAAATGGAAACAGATTTCAAAACGGTGGGCCGTGGTAAGAAAGACTCCATTTTTGTTGCCAAGGACAGAGGAAGAGGAAAAATCAGCAGGGACCTTTAACTGGGTGGTGGGACTCTGCTCGTGTGTTGATCTATCTGTGCTAACGCTCCTGCAATAAACGTGCGGCACTTTTGTGACATTAAACTTTGAGGATTCATTTTTAGACACGCACATGTCTGTGTCCCGTTTTCCCCGTCAGTGCCTACGCTGACCTGCACGGTTCGGTGGTTCCAGCGCTCCCGCGTGACGAAGACTGGCTGGAGGCGCGTGGAGAGGGCTTGCCGGCGAGGGCCCGGGCCAACGAGCAGGCGTGGGGGTCTCGGGAGCTTCTCCCCGCCTCGTCACGTCCTCCACTGAAATGTTATTCCAATCTAAGCAGAACTCACACAATATCCAGGGAATTAAATTATCAACAAAATGGGATGATCTAATCAAAGAAACCACATTTTCTGTTGTTGTTGTTTTTTAATTTAAAAAATTATCTTTATTTCACTGACGAGCACCTTGCCAGCGAACTTGAGACTCTGCACCCCCCCCCCCTTCTCCAAGCCTTTCTCTGTCCTGGGAACATGCTGTCTTTGCACCTCTGGCCGAGAGGTGACGTGCTGGGCTTCCCCAGGTGACCAGCCGGTCAGCACAGAGTCCTCGCTGGCGGAGGTCACTGTGCCGAGGTCTCCCGCCTCCCGCTGGGCGGGCACTGCCCCCTTGCTGGCCGAGCGCACGTTCTTCAGAGTGCCAAGGGCAGGCAGACTGGGGACTGAACCTCTCACCTTCGGAGGACGGCTGTGAGCGGCTCCCCTGGAAGCAGATGCACTTCAGACGGCTCCCCAGCTGCTGTGCGGACCCTCGTCTGGCTCGGGGAGGGGGCCGGGCCTTGCACAGTGTGGCTCGTCCACCTCCCTGGAAAGACCGTACCTCCCTGGAAAGACCGACCCTCAGCCACCACCCACCCTGTCTCTAGGCAACCGCCTCCCAGAGGTTTGCGGACACGGGGAACAAGAGGGAGGTTGCTGTGCACTGAGAGAATGGCTAAATCTTCCAGCTCCTTCCAGAACCTTCTCCTCCCAACAAGACCCCAGAGGAGCGCGAGAGCAGGCTGTCACCTCGGGCAGCTCGGGGAGCCTGTGACGCGTAGGCCGACAACCGGGTCTCGTTTGGTCGGCCTGCGGAGGGACCCGGCATGTCTTTGCCCCAATCGCACAGTTCAGAGAAGGCCTCACACGCCCTGAGGGAGACGCTGCGACCCCACAGCCTGGACGCCGCCTCCTGCGCCCAGCCGGGCACCTGCAGGACCGCACAGCGCCCTGGGTCACCCCAGAGCATCTTCCGCCGCTGAAGGCGTCCGACCCCTCCTCCCAGCCTCACACCAGCCTTCCCCTTTCACAGCGGACCGGGACCAGCATCTGTAAACGCTTCAAAGGGGCGCACCCCACAGCCAACCCGTGACGCCATCACGGAATTCAAAAGGTCCTGGGAAGAGGCAGAGGCGCGGATTTGAGGGGAATTTCCCACGAGGTGAAATCCTAGAGGCATGTGGTGAGACCTTCTGATGTGAAGCCTTCAAAAGAGGCGAGCTGTCGGTCTCCCCTGGCAGGCTGGCCGGGCTGCCAGGAACCCAGCGAGAGGAGAAAAGCTCTCTGTGGCAGAGAAACTGCTAAGTCACAGGCACAATGGGTCCGATTCTTCTGCCCGTGCATGGGGCAAAGACGAACCCACTGCCAGTAACGGGCCGGTGGCCAAGACGTGCCGTGAAAACACGGGGAAAGAGATGCAAACTGGGAAAGGAATATGCGCACGGAGTACACTTCTGCAGGCTGCTCAGGACGGACTTCCCTCGTGGAGCTGGGGCGAGGGGTTCAAGCGGGAGCAGCTGCTTGGTTAGACCAAAAGGCTGCCCATTGACGCTGCTCATGAACTGTAATGCTTCAGATGAGGACAATGTGAGGTCACCCCAAAAATAATAATAATGGTAACTGTCGTTATTTGCAGTACATTTTTTGCTATAAAAAATGAAAAGGGCCCTGACCGGTTTGGCTCAGCAGTTAGAGCGTCGGCCTGCGGACCAGAGAGACCCGGGTTTGGTTCCCGCTAAGGGCACGTACCTCAGTTGCAGTTTGTCCCCGGCCCGGGAGGAAGCCATTCGATGTGTCCCTTCCACATCGATGTTTCTCTCTCTCTCTCTTCCTCTCTCTCCCTCCCACTCTATCTGAACAAAAAATGGAAAAATGTCCTCAGGTAAGAATAAAAAATAAAATAAAATAAAATAAAAAGGACTCATGCCCACTCACCAAAGCTGCCTTGACTCCACTTTCTGTGTTGGATTTGGGAGACAAAAGTGTCGCTGTGAATATTTCTGGTGATTGAAGACATTGTTGCCCGGCACACAAAGCTATGTCCAGTTTTCCTTCAGGAAGTCACTACGGGTTAAGTGCAGGTGCTAAGCCTGAATCTGCCATTAGTTCCCCCTCTCCCCCCGCCATGGCCAGGACACTCTCTGAGAGGGCTCCACCCCAGATGACAGCACAGGTAGGTCACTTCAGGCCAGTTCATCAAGCAGAAGCTCCCAAGGAGAGAAGATTGGGGGGGGGGGGTGAGGTTTCGCACAAGGGCAGAGAGAGAGTGGGTTTTAGCGTCACAGTCTATGGGAGGCCCAAGCTCTCCCTCCCCTAAGTCTAAGTGGTAACAGCTCTGCTTCCTCTGTGGGAAAGCCAGCCGTGAACACTGCTGTCAATACCAGCCTCAGACATCTAGGACCCGAAACGAGCGTTCCGGCAATTCCTCTGCTGAAGAAGGAGGTCTGGGGCTCGGAACTCTCTGGGCAGTTAGATGCCGCATTTGGAGCGTCTGGGTCTGTCTCCTTCCTGCTTGGTGACATGACGCACACAGTCACGGCCTCGTGGCCGACAGCCCGGGCTGCAGAGTAAGGGAACCAGCTTTGGTCCCATCGCTGTCATTCACTGATTTACGATCACGGGCAAGTTATTGAACCTTGTTGCTTCTCCATTTCCTCATCTGGAAAGTGGGGATAATGGTTATAGTACTTCAGGACATCAGAGACTGAGTGTTACGTGCTTGCTCTTACACTTCCTGTAGGTAGGGGAAAAGGTCTAGAACTCCATGTAGAACAAATGGATACATTGTAAGCGTTACCGGGAGGAAAGGCAAGTGAACCCCTTCGCACACTTCTCCACGGTAATTCCTCAGTCAATGCTGGTCATCACAGTCATCTAAGTTAGACGATGAGAGACCAAGAGTATGTCTTCAACCCGGCTCAGTGGATTGAGTGTCGTCCCATGGACTGAGAGGTCCCCGTTCGATTCCCGGTCAGGACACATGCCTGGGTTGTGGGTTTGATCCCCAGTGGGGGGCGTGCAGGAGGCAGCCAATCGATGTTCTCTCTCACATTGATGTTTCTATCTCTGTCTACCTTCCTCTCTCTCTAAAAAATAAAAAATTAAAAAAACATATTATTAAAAATGAATAAATAAGTAAAAGTATGCGTTCATTATTTATGTCATCAGCAGGTAGTTTCCCGAAAGGAGCTACTTTTACCCACAGAGCAAAGTCAGCAAATGTACCCTGTGCGTGAGCGATCAGTCCAGTGGAATGATCACTCGGGGTGAGACAGCATGAGCCACAGGGCCGAGTGAGACAGCCATGTGTTAGCAGAGGCCTCCATACACACTGGCCGTCATTTCCATCCACTCTTTTTTATTTAATCCTCACCCAAAGGTATTTTTCCACTTATCTTCAGATAGAGTGTGAGAGAGACACATCGATTGGTTGCCTCCTGCATGACCCCAACCAGGGCCGGGAAATGAACCGAAACCGAGGTACGTGCCCTTGACCAGAATCGAACCCAAGACTCTTTGGTCTGAGGGCCGACACTCTAACCACGGAGCCACACCGGCCAGGGCCTCCATCCACGCTTATTTTCACCCGAGGCCGGAGCCTGGAGGGCCCTCAGAGCTCACTGGGTTTAATTCTCTAGGAAGAAAATCCAAGCAGCCAAGGACTGAGTTTGGAAGAGAAGTTAGTAGATTCTCTGTGTTACCTTCGGACTATTTAGTTTTATGGTTTGTGTGCCAAAAGATCAGGTTTCTGAGCCTTCACGCCTGGGACTGGCCCCAGAACACCCCACCATTCAGAGTCCCCTGGGAAGGTCTTCTGAGGGAGATGATGTTGGCTGAGCTCAATACTGATTTTTGTCTTGGATTCCTCACAGGATGAATTACTCACCTGGGTGATTTTAAAAGTGAAAGAGTTCCAAGAATAGATGCAGCTCACAGACTACTGTATAAAATCAAATCCTGTGGTTCCAAATGCTGAAAGTGTTTGCTTGCGCATCATAATTTTCAGACGGACCGTGTATCCACCCGTGTCTTAGCAGTTCCCTTAAGAACACCATACACTGAAAGCAACACTGTGTGCTATTACTAATAAACAGCAAAATATTTTATTTTCTGGGAAGTGTGTACTTGTGTTCAGAATTGCTCTGTCTTTATGATGTGTTTTTCGTGTTCCAATTCTCAAATGTCAACTACAGGCTTTTGAAAATGTAGCTATATTAGGAGCTTTATTTTATGTTCATGCGTTCTGTTCTTCAGTCACTATAACACTGGTAACTAACCTCTCCCTAAGTAACTAACTTCCTTGTGGGTCTCCGGGGTGCATCGCTCACCTGAGAGGAAATGAAGTGCTCAGTCACAGGCTTAACTGACCTCAAGCAACCTTGTCAAAAATCCGAATTTGTTTTAATCAGCCTGAGGCATGGGATCAGGGTTTGGCCAATATTAACCAGAAATTTCTGCTACCAAAACACAGAACTAAATGAGTCTGTCTGGCTCTTCTCTTCTTTACCCAGTCTCCCCCACTTAACTAGGAGAAAGAGAGAGTGCATACACGCCTAAATCTTTTTAAATTGGCCTTGGCTACTCAGAACGGGTCAACAGAATGGATTTGGAAATTCTGTGATCTATCAGTCTATACCACTCCTATTCGAATACACTCTGATGTGGGAAAGATAAGGCAGGCTGTCCTGATCATGTTTCTAAAGGTTCATTTTTATCAGAGTCATGCATACATATGGGACAGGCACCTAAAGGTCACAGAACCCCCCAATTTGCTGTGGGGAATAGCAGTGTCCCCTTCTCTCTGTTCCCCACCTCCAAGGAAACCACTTTCTATCCCTTTTGTAAGTTTTTAGATATTTACCTCTAGATCTCTAAATCACGTTTATATCACTATGTCTTCATTACATATATATAGCAGTTTGTCATTAGTAGTGATTTTTCTACCATAAAATAGGAATATTTAGCTCTCTTTCCCACTTGCGTTTGTCCTTCCTTAGACCCAGCTCCAAGAAACCTCCAGTCACACTGCATTTTCTATAAAAAGGATCCTCTGGGATCGATACTCTGGGGAACCTGCCAACCGCGTGGATGGTCCCCCAGGCCTGTTCCTAGGACACAGTGACCCCACTTGGACCCCTCCGCACATGTCTACTCTTTCATTCCCACCCTCCCGATTGAGCTATATTAATTTTGGTTGGTTTTATGAAGTATTTGCATGACTCCATCTACATAAGTACTAATCACAGAGTATAATAAGATTACATTTTACTTCCTGCACATTTTTATTTTACCTGAATTAATCCTTTTATTGACTTTATTGTCATTTGTCTACTTTTTCCATATTCTCGTGGATGTTTCAGCCCCAAGCTTCCTACCCCTTATCAAATTTCTTCTTAATACAGCAAGGTGCACCAGGTGTTCTGTAATTTCATCTTCCAGAAATGGTCTCCCCCTTCTTGCTCCAATGTGGACTGGCAACCCTATGCCAGCGGCACACAGGTTGTATCAGGATCTCGCACCCCCTGGGGAGCCCCTCTGTCTCTCTCCTGCATCACAGTCCTGCTTGTCTTTATCCCAGATCTGCTCATGGTTTTCTTCCTGCAGTGGCTTCCTGAGACAGGTTGTGTGGAAGGTACATCTTTGGGGGAATTGGGTATCTGAAAATATCTTTCTTCTACAATCACATTGATGGAGTTGAGCTGAGTATAATATTCTAAGTTGGAGACCTTTTTTCTTTAGAACTCTGAAGCCGTTTTTCCATTGCCCTCAAACCTCTGATGTAGCCATGGAGAACACCAAGGCTTTTCCGATGCCTGATGGGTTGGGCAATCCTTCATTTCTCTCTCGGAAGCTAAAAGAATCTTCTCTTTCTCTCAAATATTCTAAAATATTACCATTGTGCATGTCAGCGTGAGTCGACTTTAATTCACTGTGCTGAGTTCTTTTATTGGCCTTTCAATATGGAAGCACCTCAGCTTCAGTTCTGGGATATTTTATTCTCTTGATTTACCTCAGTGATGATTACCATGTTCTGTCTTCTCTGCCTTTTTTTTTTTTTTTTTTTTTTGTAATACATTTTTGTTGATTTTTTAGAGAGAGAGGAAAGGAGAGAGAGATTTAGAAACATCATTGTAAGAGAGAAACATCGATCAGCTGCCTCCTGCAAGCCTCCTACTGGAGATAGAGCCCCCAATCCGGGCATGTGCCCTGACCAGGAATGAAACCAGGACCTCTCAGTCCATGGACGACTCTTAGTCCACTGAGCCACACCTGCTGGGCTTCTCTGTCTTTTCTTTCCAGAGCCTTTTATTAAGATGATTGACTTCCCAAATTGGTCTTCTGATTACCTTGTGCTATTTTCTCCTAATCTCCATCACTCTGCCTTCTTATTTTACTTTCTGGGATCATTCCTCTACTTTATCTTCCATCCCATTAGTTTTTTGTTTTTTTTTTTTTTTTAATCCTCACCTGAGGATATTTTTCTATTTATCTTCAGATAGAGTGGGAGGGAGAGAGAGGGAGAGAGAGAGAGACATGGACATGAGAGGGACACATCAACTTGTAGCCTCCCACACAACCCCAACCAGGGCCGGGGACGAACCACAACCGAGGCAACTGAGGTACGTGCCCTTGACCAGAATCGAACCTGGGACTCATTGGTCCACGGACCAACACTCTAACCACTGAGACAAACCAGCCAGGGCAATTTTTTTTTTTAATGTTACTACTGTATTTTAATTTCTAGGAGCCCTTTTCTGTTCTCTGAATGTGCCTTGTTAATAGCACATTCTTCTTTCAGAGTGAGTGCAATTCTTTTCATCACACTGAAAATATTACAATGGGTTTTTAGGTATTTTTTCCTTCAGAATTTATGTTTTCTTCCATTGTTTTTGTTTGTTCACTTATCTTGGCCTCTACCTGTATTGTAGGTTTTCTTAAGCGAGCCAGTAGCCCTTGGTTGTCTGCTCCTACTGAAAAGTAGGCTCTAGAAACTGAGTGTGTCATTGGTTAGGCTTGTTCACTGCAGAAACCTTGGTGTCAGTACTTTGGGTCTTTTCTTGTGGGCTGAGCAGATTCTCCACAGAAGAACCTTCTGTACGAGAGGACCTGTGTCTGTCATCGTTCCGGAAGCCACGTGGGGAAAGGCCCTGGGCTCTGCACAGTCGACACGATCACTGCTACATAATCCTCCTGTTTCCATCCACGTCTGAGCTCTCCTCCTGGTACCTTCCTGAGCCCAAAGTTCTTCTGCTTTGACCTTTCACTCCAATCTTCCTCCAGGGTCTGGAGACAATCTGGGAACAATATCATTTCCTAAGCTAGAAAACAGCATCGCTGAGCTTGGAACCAATTCTTTACCCCTTGAATCGTGAGCTAAATAGTCGTTTTAAGCCCCCAAGTGTTGCCCCTGACACTGGTTATGCAGCAAAGGCTAACTGGCACAGTTTCTGGAGAAGGTGATTTCCGAGATTCACGCAGCCCAGCTTCCTAAGGCCATGGGCCAATGTCCTCCTTGAGTCGGCAACAAAGCGATCTGTCCAAGAGCTCAATGAACCTTGCTGTGGAATGTGCACTTGAACACACCTGCATGCATAAGGCATGTGCTGCTTTTGAACTTTACATTGTTCTTATTACAAAACCACACTCCCCAAAAGATAGCAAATCAATGTCATAGTTGGTGCTCACGCAGCAGTGGACCATGTACCCTGCCACTTGCTGCCTGCCGGCTACTGTCCCCCGTCACAGGAGGCTGAAGAGCGGGTCCGTGGGAGCAGCCCGTCGACGGCCAGCCAGACTCGTTAACTTGCAGGGTTGCGTCCACCTGGATCCGCGCGTCATCAAATCCTTACCATGAGCACCACAGTGACACCTCCGACTTCTCTTTCTGCTAACTTCTCACAGGTGCTGAGGTAACAAATTAATTCACTGTATGTTTGCCCTGTTTGAGATATTGCTAACTTCACCCAAAGCTAAGAAGAAAAATCAAAGGACTGGAGGAAGCGTGAATGAAGAGAACAGGATAAAGCAAAGCGAGCGTGACAAGCACCCCGACAACACCGGCACACCGGGCGCACACACAGCAAGCACACCGTCCACCTGCCCAGGCGTCTCCCGAGCGGTGGGGAAGGTAGAGGGGTCCGGAGACGTCTCCACGCAGCCCTGTCCCAGTCTGACTCGCGTGGTTGGGTGGGACTGTATGGCATACACAGCCGTGTGGACTCCATTGGAGTCCCAAGGCAGGGGGTGAATGAATCATCTTTTCTGGGGGACAATCGACTCCAACCAGAGGAGGAAAAGAAAGCTGTAGCCATGAAAATGGAACCTACTCATTTCTGAAGCCTATCTTGCAAGATAACTAGAATTGAAGACGTGGTACAAAGAGCTGATTATCGAACCCTCCCCACATTGATCCTATGAAGTTTTAGGAGACATGTAATGACTTGCCCTAATGAAACCTGACACAGTGATGTCATTAACAATTAACATCTCCAAGTCTCTAAAAATACAATGACGTTTTGTATTTCATTTTATTGTTGAGGTGAATTCATCACCAAGTTCCCTCTGCAACCCGTAACTGACTTGAAGGCTTGGGTGGGATTGTGTAGATGAATTATTGGTGAGAGAGGAAGGAGATTTCCCTAAAATACGCAAAGCAAAGAGAGATTAACTACATGCTAGAAATAAGCAGAACTATCAAAACATTAAAGTGCTCACAGCATTTATAGCTCCCTGGACTGTTCATAACTCTGTTACTTTCAAATGTCAGAAATTATGAAGCATTGAAAGCATATATGCAACAGTAATGCCTCGCAATAATACATTGTTAACTACACGTGCATTTAACACATTTTCAAGAATAGTCCCTGAGAAACACTGTGTGCTGTGGATTCAGGAATGGAAGGACAGACACAAGCCTGACGCCATAGATTTACACACTAGTGGGGACACTGAGTGACGTGACGTGCAGGGGACAGAGAGCTCTCTGCGTACACACGCAAAGCACTTACATGGAGAGGAGGGGCCCAATGGCTTCCTCAGTGACAGGCATCTGAGCTGAGTGGGAAGGACCAGGGGAAGGCGCCAGGAAGCACAGGTGGGCCAAGCTGTGTACGAGGCGGTGTGAGTCGTGTGTGAATGCCCAGGGCTGAGAGGTCGGAGGGCTCTGGACAGAGGACAAGTGAGTCTGTCTGTTTAAAGCACTGATGTTAAGTGAGCTACACGGTGCTAGAAGTGGTCAGGGAACAAACTGGACAGGTGTCCCTAAGCCATGCTGGAGAATTTGAGTTCAACCCCGATGACAACAAAGAAAACTACGTATGTATCTATCTATTTATCTACCATCTATCATCCTATCATTTTTATCTATTGTCTATTTATCACCCATCTATCTACCTCTCTCTCTCTCTATCTACCAGGGAGTCCCAAGGGAGCCCAGACATGGTCTTTCTGATGCGTGACTATATCCCCATGGCCTAGAGCGAAGCCTGACACGTTCCAGACACGCGGTAAACTTTTGCTGAAGGAGGGAACTCGAGTATTTGGCCGTGGACTGGCCTGACCAGATCTGTGTTTCTAACACTGCAGCTGACTGCGGGCCCATGAGCAGAGGAGGGGTGGAGACGAATCCGCAGGTAAACAAGAGATGATGGTGGACAAATCCGCAAGCACAGTGGGAGGTGTTAACACACCCCTTTCGATATCTAACAAGAGAAGCAGACCAAAACAGCAACACGGTGTAAAGATTCGACCACTGCGGTGAGCAGGCTGACCTGGTGGGAGTACAGAGAGCGCCAGTCCCACGGATGCAGACGCCCGTCCTTCCTGGGCACAGACAAAGCCTTCGTGAGCACTGGCCGCATTCTGCCTCACAAACCAGACCCCAGAATTCACAGCATTAAAATCACACAGAGCCCACGCTCCCATGACAGGATGATTAAATCAAACATCAAGAACAAAAAGCTAATGTGAAAACTCCCCGTTTTATAAATTTAGAAAAACCTCCAAATAACTCATTCATTGAGCAAAATAAAATGGAAATTTTAAATGTATTTAACTGAGTGATAGTGAAAACACTATACACCAAAACTTACGAGGCACAAAGCTGTGCGTAGAGGGAAATTCATAACTATGAGGTACAGACATTGGGGGGTGGGGAAGAGAGGCTGAAAAAGTCAGGGGCTGAGCATCTATCTTAAGAAGGTGAGAAAAACCCAAACTTTGCACAAAGCAGGGAGCTTGGCAAACGAGAAGGGCCAGGAGGGGCCTCAGGCGTTTACATCCCTGGGCCTGGGTTACCGTTACCCATACATTCACTTTAGGATCATGTGTTTGGCTACAGATTTGAGTTTTATATGCTTTTGGGTATGTAAGTTATGTCCCTACAATAAAAATGGTTGAAACATTTGTCTCTGTAAGAAAACAAATAGAGATGATGGTTATTTAAACTAGTGTAGTGACAAGGGAAAAAGAATTGGGCAGAATCGATAGACGTTAAAGAATAAAACGGGTTGGGCGTGCACACGATGAATCCCTGGACTCCAGCGCTTTGTTTCCCAGAAGAAACGTGGGAGAGGAGGAGTCTGGGACCTACTGGTTTAGGAATCTGTGCAGTGTTCTCCAATGGACCCGGCCACTCGGCAGCCAGGTACCTGTGCCTTGCTCTCAGGGGAGTGAAGAGTCGTCAGTACGGCGCAGAGGGTCTCTGAGGCACAGGGGTTAGCGGAAGACGCGAAGAGGTCAGACGGAACCCAAAGGCACCTGTGCATTTGAGACAGGGACAGAGACAACCAGGACCCTGTAGGCACCTCCAGACGCACGGGAAGAAAACCAGGACAACGTGGCCCAATGGGAGCCAACAGGAGGGATTGACTCGGGAGTTAAAACTGGTCAGGAGTGTTTAATGAAAAGGAGATCAGGGTGGAGAAGCACCCTCTGTGTTAGCAATGAGGGGGAGGAGCCCTAGAGGGGGACAACTCTGCCATCATTCGGGAGGGATGCAGGGGGAGTGTGCATGCAGGTACGTCTGCCCGTAGAGTTGCAAGAAGATGAAATTATTCTAACAGCTGCTCTTTTCTCTGAGAAGCAGGAGGTAATGATGCTCAGAGGAAAGCCAGGGGAAGAGGGAGGCCGTGGAGGATTCGGTGTATAAAGAAAATCTGAGAAAAGGACGAATTGGAAAGGTGGTGGAGAAACACAGGAAGATGGGGTGTCCTGTATGTAGGCTGCAGACCAGTCGGTTCAGTGGTAGATTTCACTGAAGGAGTTCTAGTTCAGATACGTTGGTGTGAAATTACTATGCGCTTTATCTTTAGGATGTCACTTCTGAATCTAAACGTCTTCTTTTCATGTGTCTGAATCGCATGCTTCTTTGCATCGTATGGCAGAGGCTTTGATTCTAAAGCCTTTGAGCGCCATGTAAAACAGAGATGCACAAGACTTTGTACCAGCCCGTGGAAATGGGTGTTTGCCTCGGCAGTGGAGCTAGCAGCACTTAGGAAGAAGGAATGCTCAGTTACATTGCGGATATGCCATTCCTAACACAAAGAGTAACATTTCTGAAAAGAGCTCGCCTTTATAGTTAGTTACAGACCCAGGTTCAAATCCCATAAGGGCCACGCAACACCAGCTTTCTATTCTCTAGAAATGGGGAAATAACATCTACCTTTCAAAGTATCTGTGAAGAGTTAACTTAATACAAAGTCTGAACAACGATCAGTGTAAAGTAATTGTGTGCCCAGTAGTAGTTATTTATGTCATCATCATCATCATCACCATCATCCCTGCTAACACATACATCCTAGAAATCTAGGTATAAACACGTGTCAGTTGTACCAGTCACTGGCTGTGTAACCCTCAGGCGAAGTATGCAACCTCTTTGGGGCTTTTTAACTCAATAGAGCTGGATGGAGTAGGAAAACTCTAAGGATTGTCAAAGGTATAACATTTGAAACTGCTTCCCAATCAGTTATTATTCATTTTGACACTTAAGTGTCTTTCTAAACGTGGAATTTTGACTCCAGGCCAATACACATTTCTCTTTATCACCATTTTCCAAATGTATAATATAGTAACTTGATTTAAAACGGCACTGCTAGGTCAAGCCCACTCTGCTTGGTTTTTCATGTAAGTGTCTGCATTTCTAAAAGTCGAGGAGGGGGGGCATTCTGTAACAGGCTACTGTTCTCATGAACACAGACAAAGCGTAAGAGAAAAAAAAAAATGTTTTCCCGAATCTGAAGCAGCTAACGTGCTTTTCTAGATTCGTTTTGGAAAATTGGTGCATTTTTAAACTAAAATACACGCTCCTAACTAAGAGGCAATTGTGTATTTAAATCTGTGCGACTGGCCACGTCCGTGGTTAAACTGCTCAACGCACTGTTCTGTCATTTTAAATAAGTAAAGCTTAAATGACAAATAAATCTATATAAACAATTTCATCCTGACTTAAAAGGATTTATTAGGATGATGATACAAGAAGAATAAGCAGTTAACACGACATTTGATAACTTCAAAGCCATCCCCATTAGTTAGGATTCGGGGACCTGCCTGGCTCTGTGCATCAGTCTGCCGTTTACGGAGTGACCGCGTGTGAGATGCTCCGCTGAAACCCTACAGCACTGCAGCGTGACACCCTCCCACGAAGTCCACGAGACCGGCACGATCGGCCCCAGGTCACGGGAGAAAGTGACTTACAGTAGAATTTGCATTTGAACCTTAACCTTGACACCTCACCACCCGCCCCCTTCCCTCGCACTGTGCATCTTAGCACAAAAAATGCTTCATGGGAAAGTGTTGAGAGCTTCCGGAATAAAATGATGTCACTGTATCACCCTTCAGGCAGGGAAGTTAAATGCTAATGAGCCACTTACTCTAATGCAGATCGTAAATTACTGCTTCGTGCCCACAAGCACTTTGTGCGCCTGGACCTTGCCAGGAGCCGTCACGCAGAAGCCGGTCGGGAGCCAGCGTGGACTCGCAGTCTGGAGCACCGAAGTGTTGATCTGAATCCCAAGACTTTAGTGGTTTTTGTGTTTTTTTTTTCTCTTTTTACTGAATTTATTGGGGTGACACTGGTTAAGATTGTAACCCCTGAGGACAGGAAGCGCAGGTTTATCTCCTTGCGTACTGAATACAAGACCCCGTGACAAGGTGTCTGCACATGGGCTGAAGGTAAGATCTGAGTGAGTCAGCACTTTGGATGTAAGTGGCATAAAATCGACCCAAAGTTGCTTAAATGTGTACATACAGGAAATATACAGAAATATGTCATAAGTATGTTTATGTACATACATACATACATACATACTTTTTGTGTAAGTGAAAAGCTCAGGATCGGGTCTGTGTAGGCTACAGCTTGACCCTGCGGCTTGCCCACACCCCACTCTGGGAACCGTTGCGTGTGTAACTAACTCCCTTGTGGAGACAGGGAGCTCCCCAAGTGCAGATCCAGAGACAAGACACCCCTTCTCATGATCCTGAGACGCAGTGCCTCCTGAGCCAGGAGGAGAACAGGAAATGCACCAGGGCGATTGCTCGAGGCACCTGGGACCCAAGTCACTGCGTGTACCCAAGGGGCTGTGGGGGCGGCTAACCTTGGAAGGCAGGGCCTGATGCAGCAGAAGGGTGGAAGAGACACCCTGAGGGCACTCTGGCCCCCCCGGTGCTGGGTCTGAGTGTGCAGAGTGCTGTCTCCTGGGTCTCTGAGAAGTCTTGGGGGACAGCGAGGTCCTCAGCCCCCTGCAGCCTCACAGCAGCATTTACAAGGAGCAGCCCCATGCAGCCACCCTACGACGGGCTTGTCCAGGATGGTTCCTCTTCTTCATCACTCAGCCCGGTCCTCAGCAGCTTTTGGACAGTAATACTAGGCTGTGTGATGGGGGCTATGATCGGGACCCACAGCCCTTCGCAGGGTTCATTTATCCTGGAGTGGATAAGGAAAGCGTGCCTGATTATGTAACCCCACCTCCCAGCAGAGTGCAGATTGGGGGGTGCGGGGGTGGACAAGGGCAGGAAAAAGAGAAGCATTCGGTAACGCAACCCCTGTCCCTGGATGGCCCCAACTTTGCACTTCAGGGAAGAACAGAACCGAACTAAAAACTGGAGGTTAATTAGTAGATATCTGAAGCAGAAATTCTGTCCTGGGGGAAATGAAAAACAAACAACAAAGAAAGCTAATTAATATAATTTTGTTCAAATGCGCTAAGACAAACAAGTCAGAGAGCAGTAAGAGGGCTGGTGGCTGAGACCCCCACTCATCAGCTCCTGGTGACCCCTTTCCGGGCTGAGCCGAGAAATGTCAGGTTCTCCACCTGCTAACCCTAAAACTTCTCAAGGCTTGGTTGTCTCCAAATGTCCAGACGTCCTGTCCTTCTAAAAATGAATTTCTTCGCAAGCAAAAACACCGACTTGCACCCACAGAATGCAACCTGGTAAATTTCATTGGAGAAAGTTTACTTTTCTTATTGTTCAAAACTTTTATACAAATGTAAACATGAGCTTATCCTTTTTTTTTTTTTTTTTTCACTGCAAGAAAATGGAGAGTCAACTCTTCAAACAAAATGTGGGAGATGTCTGCTTAAAACAATAGACAAAGAAAACCTGGGAGCCCCACCAGCCCGTAACGTCTCCAAATTCTGTGACTAAATGTATCCAGTACCATAGAGATCTGCCCTAAACCATGGCTCCTACCAGAAACAGTGTAACGGACAAGGAGGGAAGCCAAACGTCATCGCCAGGATTAGTCATCCAGAGTGGGTCCAGTACGGTACCATATAATTTTGTTTTCTCATAAAGGAAACCTCAGACCCAGAAAAAAGGCAAAAGCAGAAAGTATGTGAAGAAACTATGCAGTTTGTTTCTTTCTGGAACAGAGATGTTGAATTTGGCGACTTCATCAAAAATGCTACTTTCAATGTGCAAGTACTCAAGTATGAGAATTGACCAGATTCTGGAAAGCTCATAGATACTGTTTCACTTAGAGGATCATTCTGGGTGAAGGGTTCTTGACTAGCTCCTGAAAGATATTTTCTTTCCATTTCAAAATCACACAAATTGAGAATCTCGTAATTTTTCACTCAGTAAAGCCTGCTCCCAGCCCTCGCTGACTCCATCACTGAGTTAAAGCCAAGGTCCTGGCTCTGCGGGACCCTCCAGACACCCCCAGTCCCTCCTTCCCACCCCTCCAGACACCCCCAGTCCCTCCTTCCCACCCCTCCAGACACTCCACCTTCTGGCCACACAGCCTTCACTTGTAAAGGAAACGAGGGCTGGTTTTTGTAAAAATATGCGTGCATAGGAGCCCATCAGTTTTACCACTGGAACTGGGTTTCACTTGCCCGTGGCGTGGTCCTCAGCTCTCGCGCGCTCGTGTTTGTTAACGTAAGAACAGCTCTGTACCCTGGGTACCAAGACACCGACGAGTGAGCAATACAACTGTCAACAGCTCCTGTCTGATGGGTCTGTCGCGGGAGCTCCTGGGAGTCTGTATATTAATATCAATATAGGTTACGGATATTAGTATCTCTGGGGCGTCGCAGCCTGGGCCTCACACTGCCCCCGGGACCCAGTCAGGAGCCCTGCCCGTTCATCTTTTACCTGAAGAGGGCCCACGTGGCACCAGAGCAAGCATTTCTGAGCAAGATGGGCGCACTGACCCCTGCCCAACAGCCAAGAGAGGTCTCAGTAAGTCTTGCTTTGGTCACAATGTAGGTGACCCTCAGTGCCACGTCCCTCCTCTGGGACCCCTGGCGGCCTTGCCCCCATGGCCAAGTTCCTCTTGTCTTCTTCCTGTTTCTCAAAGGACGGTGTCCAGGGAAGCGGCTCCCTCACCTGCTCCTTGGGCACAAAGCCTTGCTCGCTGTCCTCTGAGACCACTGCGGTTTGTTGATGAGCCTGTCCTCCTCCAGATATTCACTTTCCTGGCTCTGCCCTCTGCTCTCATGCCCAGATCTTAATCCTCATTAAACAGCCTCAACATCCAGAAAGACCCGCCGCCACCCAGCGCTGCGCCTTCCTGAAACAAGGGTCGTGCGCGGAGGAGGCCGGAGGAGGCCGGGGCAGCCACCTCCCCACCCAGCGCGGCGCGTTCGCTCCTTCAGCTGCGGAGGGACGCCCTGAGTTCGGCGTCGTCAGTCTCACTTCTCACCTAATAATCAAATAACGGCTAACGTTTCTTGTGTGCGGGACATACCTCCAAGCACTTTCATGAATTAACTCACTTAACCTTCATAATGCCTTGGCGGTAGGGACGTTCTCTCCATGTTACAGATGTGTAAACTGAGGCACGAGGCGCAAGTTTGCACAGCTGGTACGTGACAGAACTTTAACCCAGTGGGTGGTATCACCCCTGTGGCCTTACCCACTGCGCTGCACCTGCCAACAGAGGAAAGTGGGGAGCCCAGGACCGAAGGGCGTGGCCGGGGCACACAGCTCAGGCCCACCCCCTCTCCCAGGCGTCTCTCTTGCTGTCTGCGGCTGCTTTCTTTCTGAGCCCTTGTCCTGTGACCCCTCGTGGGAGCTGCTTATCCTGTGTGTCCTCCAGATTGCCGGTCTCCACTCTCAGTGATATTTCCATGCTAGAGGTCCATTCACAGGGCGGCTCTGGGCCAGGTTCCGATAAAAATTGGGAATTGCAAACAAGCACCACTTACGTCCCCAGGGCAGCACGGAAGGTCACCAGTGTCAGGTGGAACGACGTGAACACGCTGATTCTGACACCTGACTCAAACGCAGCAGTTGTGTGTGGTTCCCCTGAAGCCCCGCTGCTCCTCCAGGGCATGGGGTGTGGGAGGGTGGTCGTGAAGGGGACGCCAGAGTCCTCAGGACCCAGAGCAGAGCCGCATCGGTGCCCATGAGGAGGGGTTGCAGGAGGTTTGCAGACGTGTCCAAGGGGAGAAAAGAAACCACCCAATCTTCCACCCGAGGAACAGACTGAGAGCTGGGGTTGTCATACCCAGGGTGGCAGCTGTGCCCTCCTGCCCTCCGGTGTGTAAAAAGGACAAGAACTCCATCTGACATGGGCAGCAGCTCCTTCCATGCCAACTTCTCTGCTCTGAGAGCCCATGGCCCACAAGAAGCGCATGTCACAGCCGGTCGGGTACAACCATGTCAAGGTGGCCGGCGTGTGAAGCTGGAATAGCATCGAGAGGCATCGTCCTTCGGCCAGAACTGGACCGAAGAATCGAACCTCCCCCTGCATGAATTCACGGGTAACCGAATTGTGGCTCAGCTTTGAGAGGCTCAGGAGTTAACAAATGCCAACATTTATTGATGGGAAGGAAATTATGGGAACAGGAGGTAAAATGGAATCAGGAAGAAGAATTCCGCGTGAAACAGGAACTTAAACGGAGCCAATAAATCAAAGAAATAACCCAGGAAGAAACACCACGGGAAGTTTAAGCAACCCCATTAATAGGAATGGAGTCCGAGAAGCCAGAATAATTGAGTTGCCCCAGAGCGCAGCTCCCACGTAAGGGTGCACTTCCAGCATCGTCTCGCCTGCTAGAGTGACAGCCACCAGGAAACCTCTCCGTGGGCGGGCAACATGGAGAGAGCTGTTAGTTACACTAACAAAAAGGAAAGCAATGAACCCAAAATTGACACTTTTAGGGGTATGGAATAATGTCCTGCCAGTGTCTTCTTGGGGAAGCCAAAGTAAATCCTTGTGAAAATAAGAAAGAGAAAAAAACGAGAAAACTAGCTCCCTGGGCCTCTTTGCCAGATGAACAGGTAAGTCCTCTGTCCTCTGGCTGGGGTGCAGGCTGATTGATGGCACAGGGACAATTCAGTTGTCCCACAGAGAAGCAGCGTGATGGCCATGCCCACACCAGAGTCCTAGGGACAGGGACCCTGAGAATGTACAGCATCAAGACCATGCATGGCTACTGAGCCCTTGACACGTGGCTAGCTGAATTCAGATGTGCTGCGAGTGTGAAATAACACAGGAATTCCAAGACTTCGTACAAGCTGGGAAAGGTTAAACTATCTCAATAATGTCTTTTTATGTGGGTTAAGGGTATAAATGAAAATATTTGGGATATGTAGAGTTAAGTAAAATATGTTATTCAAATTAACTTCACTGGTTTCCTTTTGCTTTTTAATGGGGCTAGCAGAAAATGTTAAATGATAGATGTGACTTACATTCATAGTTCACATTATACCCTGACTGCTGCCGTGGAATTCATGTGTGTGTGTGTACCTATGTGTACATGTGTGCATGTGTGTGCACGTACGTGTGTATGTGTGCATGTATGTGCATGTATGTATACGTGTGTGTGTGTAAGGCTGCAGACTCTCTCGCCTTGTGCTCCTCACACTCCCCTGGGCCTTTCTCTGGGGCCTCCCAACACCCTGCATTCCTCACTTGCGCTGGTCTCTTTTCTCAGCCTAATCCAAGAAAATCTTTTCCAGCCGGAGAAGAGGAGCACTGTTCTGGCCCGTGGTGATTCTTCTGTGTGCAGGGTTTTCACAAAGGTCTCGGCTTTTGGAACACAAGAGGCAGGAGAAAGCAGGACAGCTTGGCTGGTTGAAAAGAAAGAAACCACAGAAACAACCAGAAGGAGAAAAAACATTGATTGGTCTCAAAAAATGCACTCCTGACCCATTTGTGTGCCTAACCTTGATGAAACCTATAAAATGAGAGACTAATATGTACTCTTGAGTTAAATAAGTCTAAATTATGGTATAAGAAAATAATTAAATTCATAATATGCATGCGTAAAAGTGGCATAGGTTTTATTATTTTGTGAAACCTCACTAATTTGAGCTTTTAGAAATTGCTATTTCGCAGTTTCTAAATAATTTTTGAAAAATGCATCTTAGTTTGAAAATATTTACTGGCAGAATTTCCAGTGGGCTTTGCTCCCTGACTGGGAACCTCCTAAATACGTGACACCACTTTCTGCCCTTAGTTTAAACCATCCTCGGTAACCTTGACTCAGCCCTGAGTGAGCCCTTTTATTCCATATTGCAGAAAGGGGAATTTAGCCCTGATCATTTCTGACCTCACACATATTCCAAATTATCAAAGTCTGAGTAAATCAAATTGTCTTGCTTGGTTGTCTGATTTAGTGTTTGTTTAATGACAGATTTCCAGAAGTGGTAGAATCATCACCAGTCTTGAGGTGGTTTTGGTGATGGCACATACGGGTGGTATTTCCCCGCAGAAATCTCTCTTTATGCCAGAAATGGGGATTTGGCAGGGTGGCGAATCAGCTTCTGGTGGTTCTGTACCAGGGGTTTGCCTACGAAGCGTGCTCAGCAAACCCGAGGGAAAATGACTGCAGAGTGATGAGATGTCCAAGACAACAAAACATCTCTGCACAGGAAGACCTAGCACCTGCCACACAGCTGGGTGTTTCCTCCAGGCCTCCCAAGACAGTGGGAGCTACTCTGGACAGCCGCCCCACCCTGGGCGCAGCTAAACCCTGGTCCAGACACCCCCTGGGGACCTCCTGGCTCTCCTCGCTCCCCGGGGAAGGCAGTCTTCCCATGATCTGGGCGGCGCTGTGCCATGAGGCTCCCTGGACAGCTAAATGAGGCTTGAGCTCCTCATTACGGCCCTGCTCTCTGCAGAGCAGATACAGCGCACTCCGGAGGAACAGGGCCGTAAGTCAGTAACTGTCAGAGTCTCAGGTCAAATCCCTCGGCTCAGGGCTCAAGCCCACCGCTCACAGAAGGTTCAGGGAGCGTCAATTACGAAAATGCCTTCCAGTTAAGATCAGGGGTGCATTGGGCTATTCACGGACTTTCTGTTCCCCAGTTGCAATGACTCTATTTCAGGAATCGTTGTGCACGCTACTCGTACAATTTTCAAATATGGGGAACTTTTAAAAATAAATATATGCCATAGGTGTGTGTGTGTGTGTGTGTGTGTGTGTGTAATTTCACCCAGGAATGAATTCATCCGAAAAAAATTTTAATAGTGGTGACAAAATTAGAAAGTGACTTAGTTTTAAACAGAATTCCTGTGGCTTGGGCTGTGGGGGAGGGGGGCAAAAGGAGCCCGGGCCCCGCGAAGCCTTTTCCGAGCCTTTGAAATCCCTCCTCCCTAATCTGCAGCTCTGCGTGCGCCTCATAAACTCATTCTGTAATGAGCATTTTATTTAAGCCATTTTGGAGATTAGAGTGGAATTCATTTCCTTCTACTTTTCATTTACATTTCTTTTAATCCCTTCCTTCTAAAAACATAATTGCTATTTTGCTAGTCCCCAAGCCGCTAACCTAAGCCTTCTTTAAGCATTTCTCAGTAATTTTCCTTCAGTGCCCGCATTTTCTCTTTCGTCAGCGAAATGAAACTGGCAGGGTATTTCTTGGGTGAATAAAACTTGGCGATGAGGCATTTGGTTTTTTTGTTACAATGACACACATTTTATTGTGCATCGTTTGCCTCTTCTAGGGGCTTCACATCGATGACAGAATGACCGATACCTGCCATTAGTAATGATATTTTTTTTTTAATTGAGCAAAACACACGGCATTCCAGTTGGTACCAGAGCAACTGAGCGAGTGACACAGTGGCCACTGCCCCACCCACCTTGACGGATCTGGATTCAGGTTCTCACATCCCTGCTTCCCGTTGGAACTGACGTTCCGGTGTCATCTACGGCCAACTGCATTTACTGTCTCACACACGCACCTGTCCCAGCATGGTGGCAGCATTATAAAGTCAGTCAACAGAGGAGTCTGCAGGAAGCCCTGAGGATATGCCCTGTCTGGGGAATATAATGCCATCGAGGAAAATACTTCAGAGCACACTTCAATCGTTAACCTCCGTATCCTTTGTAATAAAAATAGGAGCAACGATGACAAATTGAGCCCCATTGTCTTAAGAACCCTGCAGCGTAAGTGAGTGATGCCCACTGAAACAGCCGCCGTGCTGGGTGGGTATATATTTGTACAGAACATACTCATTGAACTATATTTATACAAAACAAGACTTTGCATTCGGTGTTTCCAAAAAGGACAAAACAAACTGGATTTGGTGGGGTAATGTGGTAACCGGCTTACTGAAAACTCGTCATGCGGGGGTCAAGAGTAAACAGAGGCAACAGAAGACCTTGGTCACATGAGATCATGAGAGCAGCAATGTCCCTTTACCCTGTGTGTCTCTGGTCTCACCTCAGCCCCCAGCAGGACCATGTCATAGAAAGTGGCACATTCTACAGGAGAATTCCTTGTTTGTTTCCATCTGATCCTGTCGCCCACCACCACAGAGGTCGTTGACAACCGAAGAGGTCATCACCACCCTATTGCATGGAGAAGAACGCTGCATCGTGTGGAGGCCATGCAGCTGTCACGTGTCACAGCCAACGTCATCCTATGAAGACTGGAACGTAGAACCGTTATTCCTTCAGCAGCCTTGCCGCCGCCTCTCACAACAAGTGTTTGAGTCCTGATTGAAGAGGAAAAACAGTAGGTATTTTTGTCCATTCCAACTGGAGACCCAAGTTTACGTTGACATTCTCCGTCTTGGCTGTGCGGTGGATCGCAAGGGTGTGCACTCGCCCACGAGGAATCCCTACCCGGGGACGGAGGAGGCGCACTCGGTCTACACAGCGTTGAAAGCCGCCCAGTGACCGTCTGCTCATCGCAGTCGGACATGAGCTCAGGAACCAGGACCAGGACACAGCTGCACACAGGGTGTGGCCACCCCACTTGGCCACGGCGGCATCATCCCACTGGGCTAATTGACTAGGAGTAATTCTCCGTGGAAATGAGGACCTGAAGCCTCGGGGAGTTGACCAATGCCGCTGTTACAAACTGAAACAGAAAACGAACTCTGATAAAAGGGAAAACGGGTGCGGTAAACACCCACTGCTTATTGGCTTGTTGTTAATGGGAGTGGACAGCGAGCCACTCGGGCGACAAATGACCTTCTCAGGAATACCTGCCTCAACTACCTCCTGGGTCCTGCAAGTTTCCCAATTAAAGTAAGACGCGACCGCTTGTGAAGGTGCCTGGAAGTAGAAGATGTCTATAACATGTGAGTGGTGCCCTTGCCGGCATTGTTAGTCCGTTGTGTTGTGGACAGAAGAGCACAGAGTAATGACGGCATAATGTGGTGTACTCAGTGCTGGCAACTGCCTGCCGTGTTAGTCAGGATTCCAGTGTAAGAAAAGTCTGCGATGAAATGTCAACCGTCGACATACGGTAGGGGTTGTGATCACTGCAGAGGCAGAGGAACATTCCTCAAAGCCCCTGTCATCCAAATGCACCCCTTCCCTCTCCCTTCGCAGGGAGGAGTCTGGTGGAAATGAGAGGAAAATGGGGCAGGGTGTGGGGGGAATGGAGCCCGGGGTAAAGGACACCAGAGACCCCCATGCGTCCATCCCATAGCTCCAACCCCATATCTTAAACCCCGCGGCAACTGCACTCAGTGTTTCAGAGTGTCGGTCTTCATCTTCATGGGACACTTTCCTCTGAAATCGAAAACAGAACCTTTTAGTGTTTTCCCCAAAGGCACAGCCAAACAACCGGAGGAAACACGTGTCGTTTGTTTGGCTCTTCAAGACCACATTTAAAAACAGGCTCCCGTCCTGGTGGGTGGTGCAGGTGTTGGAGCGATGTCCTATACACCAAAAGGTTGCAGATTCAATTTCCGGTCAGGGCACACACCTGGGTGGTGGGTTCGATCCCCAGTTGTTGGGGCACATACAGGAGGCAACCGATGGATGTTTCTCTCTGTCTCTCTCTCTCCTCTCTCTTCTCCCTCCCTCCCTCCCTCCCTCCTTCTCTCTCTAAACATATCCTTGGGTGAGGATTAAAAAATAAAAAGCAAGCTCTTTATTTTCAGAAACGGTGAGGCCATAGCCTGGTATTTATGAGTCTTATCCCTTCATACACATGTGGATATTTAGTTCAATAAATAAAAGGTTTTATAGTACCCATAATTACAGGGTTGCTATTGTTAATACTAATAAATAAGAAGAGGTACCTAGTTCCAACTTCACAGATAGAACAATGAAGGCCCTGAGTAAGCATGCGAACATTTCCAGCAGAATGAGGCGTTTCGTCAAGGAGGTGGGGATGGCGAGAGGGCCGTCAGCCCCGATGTACTCGTGTTACACACATCCTCCCTTGCAAATGTTTTAAAAAGTATAGTTGTACATAACGGGACATAGACCTCACCACTCCGGCCTCGGCCTGTCCCCCCCCCGATGCAGCCGACAGCAGAAGGCTGCGAGCGGCAACGTTAAAAAACGCTGTTCGCCGGCAAACAGTGCTTTTTCTGGTTTTACGTCCGACGTGCCGACCAAATGGGGCCTGCTCACTTTTAACGTGGTCTTACTTATTTTTCTTACATTATTTCTGCAGCCATTTTTCATCTCACATGACGTATCAATACATAATTCAGAGTTCTATGCCTCCCCACACTGTCGGCATGATTTCTGCAGCTATTGAACTGCTCTGTTTAGGACCACATGGGCAAAATGTCTTTGATTATTCATTTTGAGGGACAATCTCTAAAAGCGGCTGGGAATTTTAACCCCCGAAATCCCAAACTGCTTTTCTGTGTCCCAAAGATTTGTCGCAGTTCTGGCTGTGGCCAGTCACAATCCTCCCTCCTGCTGGAAGGGCGGGGCTGCACCTGACCGCTGGCCACGCCTCGCTCGCCCTGGGCAGCCCTGGGGCTGAGCTCCTGCTCCCCTTCCAGCTTCTGGGGGTCGGAGAAACCTGTCAGAGAAAAGATAAAATTATGTGACGGAATTAAAGGAGGTGGGGGCAGGAGGAGCCTTGAGGTTGTTGGACTTCTTATTTTAGACGAGAATCAGAAATCATGCTCTGTGCAAAGGTAACAGGAATGACGAGCGACGGGTGTTTGCATTGTACCCAAACCCCCCCCTTCTAGAGGGGCTCCTTCCACGCCCTCCTTCACGGAGTTTCTCAAATAGGTGTGGGTCTGGCCCGGCCGGGGTGGCTCAGTGGTTGAGCGTGGACCCATGCACCAAGAGGTCGCCGGTTCGATTCCCGGTCAGGGCACATGCCCAGGTTGTGGGCCTGATCCCCAGTAAGGGGCATGCAGGAGGCAGCTAATTGATGTTCTCTCTCACCAATGTTTCTATCTCTCTCTCCCTCTCCCTTCCTCCCTCTCTAAAATCAATAAATAAAATAAATAAAAATAAAAATAGGTGTGGGTCTGTGTGCTCCCCAGAGGGCTGTGCCTTCAGCCACCTGCAGGGCTCAACCCAGGGCCTTGGCCCCTGGCTTCCTATCCCCCTGGGCCCCAGGTGCCGACCAAGGCAGGCGGGCGCTGCCCACTGGTCCTGCCTCCCTCTCAGCACAGCTCTTCTCTGTGCCTTTTCCCTCTGTGCCGGGCTTTCCACAGGGAGGAAGCCCAGGAGAAGGGTAAGAACAGAGGGGAGACAGGAAGCTGATGGAAACAGCAGAAAAGCTTTTCCCCTGCATCTATTCTGTGCCCGCCTTGGCTAATTAATTTTCGACATTGTGCATTCTCTCACCCATCGATCCAGTCACTCAGACTTCCCTGCCGAGGGGACCGCTGGGCCAGTCTCAGCGGCCCAGGGACGCACAGCAGTGGTGTCCAAGCGGAAAGTAATTAATTGGGTGACATGCTTGATAAGAGAGGCAGCTAGGTCCCGGAGTGGCAGGGAGCGCCCCCTCTTCCCAGACAGCTGTGCGTCCTCTGTCCTCTCTCCTCCCCTCCCCCTCTCTGCCCCCTATTCTCTCCCTCTCGCTTTCCCTCCCCTTCCCCCTCCTTCTGTCCTTCCTTCCTCCCTCCAGGCCTCTCTTCCTTTCTTTCTTTTTATATCTTCTTTTTTTTTTTTTTTTTGCCAGAAAAGCAGCAGCCAACAATCTTTAGTGTCTCATAGGATCTTTGACTGAAAGAAAGAAGCCAGGCAGCCTCCTGTATTCTCCTTTTCTTTCATCCCACCAACTTGTATGGCACACTTACAGTCTGTAGGCACCGGCTGGAGTCCCAGGCTGCAGGGCCGGGCAGTGCTGAGCAGAGAGCCGAGGCTCTGGGGGAGACGAGCAGCCAGGTCTCGGGGTGCGGCTGTTCGCCGTCCGCACCCAGACTGTGGGAGGGCCCATCGGCTGTGCGCCCCCGCCCTCCCACCTCCACATTCCAGAGGAAAAGGATCCTTCCTTCCCAAAGTGGGGGCATCGGAGATCCCACCCAGCAAAATACAGAACACAACCCCACATCCTGGCGGTGAACGAACGCTTGCGAAGCAGTGCCGCCCTGCCCATCTCCGCAGTGGTCCACTTTTATGAGAAGTGACCCTCACACGGAAGACCCGGGGTCTGCGTGGAAGGAGCTCTGGAAGAACTTGATCGCTCGGAGAGTTTATGAAACTGCAGTCTCACCGCTTGGTTTGCGACCACTCAGAGCCTCCATGGGGAGAGGACGCGTGCTCGGTGCCTTGTGAGGTCCTGACCAGCGAGGGCATCCCTGCGCGGCCCGATTCAGCACCGAGAGTGTCTCTCCGCCCAGGGTGAGGTCACGTCGGGAGGTGAGTTCAGCTGTGCCTCCAGCCTCTCAAGCTGCAGCTTCCACTTGTTATAGAGCTCCCGCTGCCTGTCCTCCCTGCCTGGAGGCCAGCGGCCTGACCATCTGGCCGCGGTCAGAGGTGACCCGCTGCCCCGCACACGTGGCGTCTCCTCCCCCTTCGCGCTCACCTGCAGCCCCTGCGAGCACTCGAGTCCCGTGGGCACCACGGTTCAGCGAGGCCTCTGCCAACGGTGCACACTTCCCGGGACACTGAACGTCATAGAACTTTACCTGAACCCGGAGGCCGCCAGGGCTGTTCCCTGGGCAGCATCGTGAACTGAGCTGGGGCTAAAACACCTGCCGTGGCTTCCAAGGACGCCCACCAGGGGCGCCACCCGCCCCGCCCGGCCCGGGGACCCCAAGGTCCAGGGCAGCAGGACTCTCGGGTAAACCGAAGTACTTCCGGTCGTCTCTGTAGCCAGAGGCCTTGAACATTTAAAAACCAACCACATGGAATGAAACAGGAACAATCGGTTCGATTTTAATCACATACATAAATAAATGCTATAATTCAGACTCGAATGTCCACTTTCAGGCGCTCGGGTTTCCTCCACGGAAGTGAACACAGGACACAGGAGGCCACAGCTTGGGCGTGTCACCCAGTGGGGCCAGGCTGCCCCTCCAGCCCACTGCCCAGCAAGGTGCCACCAGCAGGTGGACACGGAACCCCCGCAGAGCCAGGGTCGTGGCCTGTTTTTTAGCAAATGAATCCTTCTAAGAACTTGGGCGAGCTTGAAAGCTGTGTGAATATTTATCAGAGCATGAGTTCTCTGTCTGAGGTGGTTCTGTTCAGCAGAGGGCTATAGACCACACCAGACACGGCCGAGGTCCAGGCAAGGCCCAGCGAACACACAGGTCACGCCAGGCGCCGGTCCCCCAGCCTCTTCTTGTGAGCCAGCCCCAGAGAGCCTCCAAGGTGTGGGAAGCTGCCCAGGCTACTCTGAGTCCCCAAAACCAGACGACAGTGGATGGTGGGGACCAAGAACCCCAACACGTGGACCATACTGATGGCTTAGAGTAGAATATGGAATTGCTCAGAAGTAAAACAATTTTTCTAATTAAAAAAAAATCCAACCAATGGACCGTGTGACAAGTGCAGACTAATTTCCCAAGTTGTCAGAACATCAGTCATAACAGGCCCTTTGGACGGTCAGGCGTTTCCAAGGGAAGCTCGATGACAGACTGAGGCATCCGGAATGGGCCCCACCTGCCACACCCCAGCCCAACTCACAGCTCAGCCACGGAGAAGAGCTTCTGTGAATGGATTTCTGAGACTAGAAACTGAGTCATGCTCTATTTGAAAGAATGATATCATGTTCTTCAAAAAAAAAAAAAAAAAGGACCTTTCTTCTGTAACACAGAAGTAGATTAGGAGAATAAATAAGGTCTTGCCGCATTCAAGTTTAGAAAGGCGACACTGATTGGCGGGCTCACCTTGAATCACCCATGCGGGCGGTGAGTCACACTTTGGAACTGTGACCTCCCAGCCACGTGCCTGCCCATTCATGGGCCTGCTGATGGGGCCCACACCGCAACTGAGGTCTGGATGGAGAACAGACTCTGAGAAACGGTCTTCAGAAATGAAAACTCTCCGTGATGACAGGTGCCTAGGGCTTGTTGTCCTTGGCCCAGCAGCAATGACATCACCTCAGAGCTTGTGAGAGGTGCAGACCCCCAGGCCCCGGCCCGACCTGCTGAATCCTGTCTTCTCTGCTGGAGGTACAATGGATGTCAGAGTCGAGAAGCGCTGGGCAGAACAGTACATCGACCGTCCTGGACCCCATCCGCGCCCGTGGATGGCACAGCCATCACACATCGAGGTCTGGGCAGGTGATGGCTCCAGCGTCCTCTGGATCAACGTGCTGAGAAGGCTGGCTTTCACAGACCCCCGAGCCCTTGACTGCAAAGGCCGCAGGTTAACTAGCAGCACACTCGGGGGATTCCCGTCTTCTGCTTGAACCAGGATGTGAAAGGTGACAGAAAGAGGCCCGGCCAATCCTTCTCTCTGCCCCTGAAACCCAAGCGGAGTGATCACCTCTCGATTCTGAGAGCAACAGTAAAACACGTTTGCATTAATGCCTGGTTCTTGGCAAAGCACTTTTAATCTGCATCGTCTTCCTGGACTGCCAGTCAGTGGACTGTTCAGAGCGGCGTTGAATCACTGTTTTCATCTTTGTCTGCAAGGGGCTCCGTCTCCCTGCAAACATCCTGCTTTCTCATCCCCAAACTGGAGACCCAGCCTTGGATCTACTGACCCTGCACCTCGGACCACATCACCGATTACCCTCTGTGCTCCTTGGCTCACGGGCACCCACATCCCCAGTGTCCCCCAGAGAATGGAGGCACCCAAGGTGGGGCAAGGGGGACCTCGAGCCCTTTGAATGTCGCTCCCTTCACTCTCCGTAGGACAGTGCAGATTCAAACACCTGTCTGCCTTCTTGAAGTTCAGCCTTGAGAAGCAATGATCTCAGCCCCTGTTCCCAGTCGTGACGATGTTTCTGTCTCATTAAGGAGGGTGCCTTTCAGCTGGGGACCGCAGCTCAGTCTTTGGACTGTTCAGCTGAAGATTAAAGGCTGTTGCCTTTTCTGTAAATTGTGGGACTCGGTGGGCATTTTTCCTGAATGAAAATAAGCCAAATTCCTCCAGGATTTATCTCTTTCTCCTCTATCTATTTGAGCGTCTTCCTTTGCAGAGAGAGAGGGAGGGAGAGATGGGTCGCACAGGAGGCTGCCGCTAACATCCCTGTCAGCCGGAGGGGAGGGCGGGACCCTGTCGTTTCTCCACCGTGCGCAGCTGACATCAGTCTTTCGACGAGAGGAGCTCCTCGAATTAGAAACAAATGTTGCTGCCCTCTGAATGATATGTGTGCTTTTTATGTTTATGAAACGACCATCCGGTGATAAATCGCAGCCTAATATTTTGACATGAAGGTCATTTGGAAGTTTGACTGCCTGCAAGTGTGATCCATTTTGTGGGCAAAGCGCTCTCCCCGGGCACCCACGGTGCCCCTGCCTGCCCCTTCTCTGAGGCTGGCATTTCATTCCTCCCTCCCCTCCGCCTCCCCCCAGACTAATTACCAGCTCATTAAGGCTGTCCTAATGAATGATGTCTCAGCATCCAGGAAGGGTTGGGGACGAATGTGGGTGTCGGTGGAGGGGGAGGGAACAGGGACAGGAGCCGGGAGTCACCGGCTGCGTCCACTCGGCCACGGGAGCCAGTGTGACCGCCACACACCGGAAACTCATCAATATTTCAGCCTGATGTAAACAGGTCCGGAGGGGAGCTGGCGCCCTCGGGCTCCGTGGCTCTGCAGACACAGAAATCCTCCTGCAGGTGACATCGCGCTGTCTGTGCAGACGCCCACGCGTGGATGGAGAGGGCGGTGGGAGGAAAGGGTGCCCTGGGGACTCGGGCAGGCCAGAGTAGTTTTCCTGCCCAGGTGACCCATCATGAACCCTGGGGGGTCAGTGTCAGCACAGTCTGTCTCTACCTCCTTAAAAACACCGCCTACCACCGCACTTTCACCCCTCGCTGATTTTATTCTTCTGTGTGCCAGGGAACAAAATAAGATGCCACGTCTTTCTTCCACCGCGGGGACACAGCAATCACTGCCGCCCCTAGAACAAGCGTGGCCTTTCGGCGCCGCGTGTCCCCGGCATAGCATTAACAATAAGAAAATGATGCAGACAGCCACTCCGAACCAAATCAGACCCGACAAGCGAGCCCAGCGCCGACGCGGAAGAGCCAAGTGCGGCGACGCGTTTTCAAATGCCAAGTGGATTCTAAGGGCTTGCTTTTCATTCCTCCCTGCCCTCAGCACCGTGCGGGTGCTATCGATCTTGAGGGTATTATTTTCTTATTTCAATAATGGCCTGCATCTCAAGCCTTTTGTTTACTAAGTTTCTCAAGGAAAGAAATGCCAAGCTTATAAAATCACATCACAGGCATCTGACTTTTTTTTTTTGCTTATAATTATACTGATTTTTTAATATATATATATACAGCTTTGCAAAGCACCGAACCAACTGAGCCGCCACACACGGGCCACTTCAGCCCCTAACGAGAGCAGCCTCCCTGCGGTCGGAAGAACAGAGCTAACTCATTATCATATCTGGCAAAAAGAAAAAAAAAAATCCTTTGTAGCTAAACAGATAACAAAGATGATGAATATCGTTCTACCTAAGGGCTTCTAAAACTAACCTTTTGGTGTTAAATGATGCTTTTCTGAAATGACACAATAGCAAAAATTAGGGAAAGGCAGTTCACCGGTAACGCCCACCCTCACGGACTCCTTACCTGTAAGCGAGCGTAGTGCATCCGCGCAGAGCTGCGAGCGGACCGTCCCGGGCAGGGCCCGAGATGTTTGAGCAGCGTAAGTAATGGCCGTCATGTCTTGAGCACGGAAGCGAGTGGACAGCTCAGAACTCGGAAGAAGAGTCCTTTACGGGTCACGGGGGGTCCCCCCAGGTCCTCTCAATCGCCAGCGCCTGCCTTCCCCACCCACGAGTTCTCCAGAACGTGTTCCTTCTTCATTTCTTCTATTCATCTGTCTTCTGTCACAGCCTACATAATGCAAGAACGTATCGACTGATGATAAGGTGTACTTTATTTTATTTATTTATTTATTTATTGGTACATGCCCTTAGCGGGAACCGAACCCGGGACTCTCTTGTCCGCAGGCCGACGCTCCAACCGCTGAGCCAAACCGGCCAGGGCGATAAGGTGTACTTTAAATGTGGGAGGGAAACACCCAAATGTTTGACCAGGAGAGGACAGAGAACATAAAAACAGAACAGGGTGATAATTAATTACGTTGATTGTGCGTTAATGTATCCGTGTGGTGTTGAAAGAATTTCTTTTCCTGGAAACATCCAAATGATAAGGAGATATACAATCACAAGCTTCAAATAGTTATCGGGGCGTTCTTCCTAAGAAAATGGACTAGATAATAATACTTTGTGTTGCCAAACTACTATGGACCAGGCACGGGGCTGTGATGATTCATTTGATTCTCACAAGGGCCTAAAATGTGCGCATTGTTACCATTTTACAGATGGGAAAACTGAGGCCGAGGAAAGTGAAGTCACGGCCTGAGGTGACAATGGGAGGTACTAAACAAAGGCTGGGTGGGAGAGACCTCACCATTTTTCTGTTAGCTATTTTCTTGTGGTAAGAACACAGCATGAGATCTGCCCTCTGAACAAAGTCTTTTTTTTTCTTGATTGATTTGAGAGATAGAGAGGGAAACATCGATGAGAGAGAACATCGATTGGCCGCCTCCTACATGCCCCCCACTGAGGATTTGGCCCACAACCTGGGCATGTGCCCTGACCGGGAATCGAACCAGCAACCTCTTGGTGCATGGGTCAATGCTCAACCACTGAGCCACACCAGCCGGGCTGAACAAAGTCTTAAGTGGCCACACGTTACTGCTGATATAGGTACCACGTTGTGCGGCAGAGAGAACTTACCCCCCCGCCTAATGGAAACTTTCATCAGCACACTCCCCACACCCTCTCCCCCGAGCCCCTCAACCACATGCCAGGCTGAGGCTGTGACTGTGCCTCTGTCACACGTCTTAGATACGTGGGCTCCTGCGGTACTGCTCTTTCTGTGACTGGCTTGTCTCACTCAGCGTCATGCCCTTCAGGCCCATCCACGCTGCGGGGTGTGGAGCTGGCTCCCTTTTCAGCCTGCACCCCTCTTCCTCATCTGTTCACCCCTGAGGGACAGCTGGCTTATCGTCACACCTTGGCCGTTGGTCAATAATGCCGCCCTGAACACGAAGGGCCAATATCTCTTCCAGATCCTGATCAATTCTTTTGGATAAGTGCCCAGAAACGGGATTGCTGGGCTCTAGGCTGGCTCTGGGGTCACAGTCTGAGGACCCTTCACTGTTCTCCGTGTGGCTGCGCTGTTCTGCGATCCCAGCGGGTCTGCCGACTGCCCTCCCCACATCCTCTCCAGCACTGGTCTCTTTGTTCTTGTGTTTTGAGAGGAGTCGTCCTAACAGCTGTGAGGGGACCTCCCAATGTCCCTGGTGGCTCAGTTCACACAAGGTGCCCGGAGAAGTGCGGTCCAGCCTCTGCTCACCTTGGCACCAGCGAGCGCATTTGGTCCAGGCCGAGGAGTGCTGGGCACGCGAGAGGTAGATGGTGCTGGCGGGTGTGGGTCTGGGAGGAAGGGTGGGCTTCGTGGAGCAAACCCACACCTGGCACCAGCCCCACTCGCGCGCTCTGTGCCCTGGGAGCCTCCGTGGGTGTGAAGAGTGGAGAGATCTGCCTGGGTCTCAGACCGCTCTTGCCGGGCCCGGGTAGGACAGACACCGAGGAGAGCGTCTGGTCGAAATGCAGACATGGCAGCTTCCCGCCCTGTCCTCTGTCCTCCAAGGACCCCGCCGCCTCCGGCATAGGCTCTGCGAATTCGGGAGTGGGTGGCGGTCTAGCGTGGGGTCGGGTTTTCTGTGTGGTTGGTTCTCAAGCTGACAGAAGAAGGGGTAGGTTATGCTTCCCCCTTGAGAGGGAGGAGAGGCCCGGCTGGAGAGTGACAGCGCCAGCCGGCCCGGGGCGGTGACCGTATCTCCCGGGGCCATCGCCCGGCCCCGCGCCGATCAGCAGCGCCTGGCAGCTGGGAGATACATTTAGATAAAGCAGGCAGCAATCGCCGATAACAAGCCCCTCCGATGCCGGGCTGCACAAAGCACAGCATTGATTGCTGCTCGCGGCCCGCCCCTTTCTGCCGCGCCGCGTCCTTTCTCTCCGGCAAAGCGCCGCGGGATTATCTGCCTGTGCAAAAGGCCGTTGTGCCTGGACACGCACTGTGCTATTTGCTAAATGGAATTGAGCAACGTCTCTCCAATTTCGGGCCCTTCTTCCTGCCACTCTGGGGTGGGTTTCCCTCCCTCCCAGCCAGGCCCAGGCTGGCTCTCACCCTCCTCCCTCCCTCCCGGAGCTCAAAGCCAGGCCCAGGCACTGGGCTGACCCTCAGGCCTCCTGGCTGGACAGGGACCCCTGCAACAAAGCCCAGAGAAGATGCATGGAGTTAGAGCCCCTCAGGCCTCCTGGCTGGATGGGGACCCCTGCAGCAAAGCCCAGAGAGGGTGCAGGGAGTTAGAGCCCCTCAGGCCTCCTGGCTGAACAGGGACCCCTGCAGCAAAGCCCAGAGAGGGTGCAGGGAATTAGGGCCCCTCAGGCCTCCTGGCTGAACAGGGACCCCTGCAGCAAAGCCCAGAGAGGATGCAGGGAATTAGAGCCCCTCAGGCCTCCTGGCTGGATGGGGACCCCTGCAGCAAAGCCCAGAGAGGGTGCAAGGAATTAGGGCCCCACAGGCCTCCTGGCTGGACAGGGACCCCTGCAGCAAAGCCCAGAGAGGATGCAGGGAGTTAGAGCCCCTCAGGCCTCCTGACTGGACAGGGACCCCCCGCAGCAAAGCCCAGAGGGCATGCAGGGAGTTTGAGGCCCGGGAGCCCGTGTGCGGCACTGCACCCTAGCCCGGAGACGTCCGTGCACACAGGTGGATATTGAGTGTCAGAAAGATGCACGGCGCCAGCAAACCGGTCCAAACTTCCCACTGAGCGCAGTATCTTTCCTGCGCAAGGATCCGCCTTCCCAGTCCCTTTGGAGGGATCTGAAAGGGCGGGCAAGGAGCCCGACAGCAGGACCAGCCCAACGCGTGACCCAGTCCAACCCTCCAATCCGCTTCTACCTGGTGGCCTGGAAATCCTTCATCAGAGCCTAGCCGGCCAATCATGCTGATATTCGCACATGCAAATACCCCAAGAAGGGGACTGTGTCAGAAAAGCTGTTGTTGTCATTGATGTCCTCTGAGGGTCCTGCCCAGGGCAGAGTTAGTGTGGAGTCACTGCAGAACTGTTTTGCAGAAATAAATGCATCCCCAGGGTTGGCTCAGCCATGGCTGGTTGGAGCTGGTGACGAAACGTGCCATCTTTCCTAGTGACGTGAGAGCCTCTGAGCGGAGACGATGCTCACATGCATTATTATTTTGCTCGCCATAGCTACGAGTAAACAACAGAGTGTTATCTCCATTACGGTCCCCGGTGCTTAAGATAGTTGCTTCGAAGCCAAACCAGGAGTCAGACTTCCAAAATCTACGTCGGAAGATGTAAGAGGCGTTGACTCTGAAAAAAACCTAAGAGGTGAGCAGTGCACCAAGTAAATCATAATTTAAAGGGCCCAATCATTTTAATAATTACCAAGAGAAGGAGGTGAGGTAGGCACAATAATAGCCCCCCAAAGATGTCCGCACCCTAATGCCCCAAACCTGTGAGTACGTGAGGCTGCACAGCAAGGGCAATGAGACCTGCAGGTGAAATTAAGGTCGCTAACCAGCTGCCCTTCGAGATGATTCTGGATGACCCAGGTGTGCCACGTAATCACAGGGTCCTGAGGAAAGGAAGCCCGAGGCAGAAGGTGAGGCCAGAGCTTTGCGGTGGGAGGCGAGAAGGACACCGCCTGCTGTCGCTGACTTCAAAGACGGAGGACGGGTCCGGGAGCGATGAGTGTAGGTGCCTCTGGGAGCTGGGAGATGTAAGGAAACAGGTTCTCCCCGGCTTCTCGAGAGAACCAGCCCCGCGTGGAACTTCTAACTCACGGGACTGGAAGGCAATACGTTTGTCCGTGGTGGTTTCAGTGTCCCAAAGCAGGCGGAGGAGGGAGAGAAGACGGCTACTTACGGGGCACTTACCACATGCCAGACCCGGACGAAGTCTCCGACCAGCATTACTCACTCAGCCTTCCCTGCCCACCTGTGTCCAGGGCACCTGCCCTTTCCCACTGCATGAGGAAGCTGGGGTTGAAAGGGTTAACAGGTCTGACTTCAGAGCTCCAGCTCCTGTCCACGTGCACCCATCCGCAAAGACCCCTCCGTGCTTCTGCTGTACTGCAGAGTGAGATGTTTCGTTCACTCCTAGCGTCGCGGCGCCGATTTTACCAGAGCCATCAATCCTTGTTTAGAAATTCAGATTTTACAAAGGAAATCAAGAGCCTGGCGAGCCCATCTCCGAGCTATTGAGAAGCCACGTCAAGCGCCTCGACCGTGCAGTATTGGAGATTTCCTAGATGGGTTTGTGGAATTGCCTCGCGAGCGGGGTTCACAGTGAATTCCTCCAACAGTGCTTTCTGACTGAACCAAATTTGACATCTATAATGGCCCCAGAAAAGCTTCTCCCTGATGATGCCACATCACCGCACGTCGCAGAAATCAAAGGTGATGTTTCTAATAGAAATGAAGTCTTTAATGTGGAGGCAGGCGACTCCTTGGGGAGTCAACGGAGCCCCAGAATGAAGGCGGCGGGTCCCTGCGGAGGCTCCGCGCGTCACACCCACGCAGGTTGCTCATCCAGGAGGAGGATGCCAGAGCCGGAGAAGCAGCGACTCCTTGAGAATAAACACCCTCCAAAATCCTTCAGGAAAAAACTCCCAACCACAGGTCATCAGAATGTCTCGATTCTTTAAGGAGAATGAGGCGGAAGAATTGTATTCTACAATTGTGGCAGAGCAGCCAGCCGCCAAACAGAGACGGGTGCTCCCCGTCCAGCGTGGGGCTGCTGCAAGAAAATGAGTTTTCCGGCCCCTCTTGCGTGTAGATGGAACCACAATACCAGTCCGTAGACTGTCAGCCCAGGCGATGAGGGTCTGCTCTGGGCTGAACTGGGAGCGGAGGTGCCTTCCACCCTGGTTCCCTTTCCACAGCAAACGTAAAAGCCACGTCTAGGGGCGAATGCCGCCACGACAGGGGACCGCTTGGATCCAGGATCACTCTGGAAACCATGTACTGAACACACCTGTGAAGCTGTCACTACATAAACCATCAGTTCAACTGGGCCAGGCCCCTGAGACCTCCGGGCTTAGCTGTGACCGCCGGCAGCATCGTCCTGATGAAAACACGCGCTCACGAGGCCGAGAGGAGCATCTCCGAAGGTTTGGGCAGCGACCCCGATGAGGACCTGGGCGGGAAGTGGAAGCACGTCCGCGAGTACTGAGGAGCAGTGGACTCCTTGCCCACAGTGTCTCCCAAGGCCTTTTGCCAAAGTCACGAAGGTCGCCAATCTTTAAAGCGCAACGTTGTATCTGTTGGCCTGGGATCGATTCTGATATAGAGAGTACTGCGAGGGTGCGCACTGCATGCCTCGTGTGAGAATCCATATTGATTTTCCAGGACCTTTTCAGGGGAAGAACATCTTTCTTCAAGAAGGAACCTTCTAAAAATGGCCCCGCTGCTCCTCAGTCCCACTCAGGAACGCCGCAAGGAAGCACAGGCGTGCGTACGTTACTTGCAACATCCAGGTTGGGAGGAAATGGTCCTTCTTCCACGGAGCTTCATCTTCTGCTTCAGAACTTGGGGGAAGTGGGGAGGGGCGTTGCTTAGGAGCTCTCCTTGTGCCAAAATACCTTCGAGCATGTAATTGGGTTGGAGAGCTCATGTAGGCCCTCAAACACCCCAAAGCACCTGGTGAGGGAAACCGAGGATCGGCCTTTACAAGTCTGAAGGGAGGGAGCCCAGCTGGAAGCAAATACCCATCTCACATCCCCAAAGTAGGCTCCTGGCCTTCGCCTGGGGAAGTGCCCGCACCCCGTCTCTGCTCCAGCGCTGGCTTCAGAGAAGACGCTCAGGCTCCCGTCAGGTTCCTGGTTCTGCTGCCTCCAAGGGAGTATGGAGTCAGCCAGGCTGCTGAGGTCCTCTCTTGTCCCACTCAGGACCTGCAGGGAATGGAGAGTTGGAGGTCCTCTCCACACCTCCCAGTGATCTCGCTTTTCCAGCCCCACCTCGATTCCTGGCTCCCAGCAACCACGGATGACTCGCTATGGGGAGGTGACGATTCCATGGCTCACATATTATTACTACCATGTCCTGTTGCTATGAGGTTGATCTGTATAAAGTTGCCATGTTTTGCAGATCCACAATAAGCAAATGTGACCAATGTCATGTCATTCAACTTAATGTAACACAAGGTATTTAGAAACTGGGAAGGCAGATACGACGCGAACACGGTCAGACTTCTGGCTCATGAATTCCCTGCTCCCTGCCAGGCTCTGTGCTGCAGACTTCCCCACAGTCCCCACCCTCGCTCACTGATGCCCAGCCTCCTTGCGTCCTTGGGAGAGGACACCCATCCACAAAGGCTCGTCCACACACACAAAGGTGCCTTTTAAAATGAGGGTAAGTCCTGGCTGGTTTGGCTCAGCGGTTAGAGCGTCGGCCCGCGGACCAGAGAGTCCCGGGTTCGGTTCCCACTAAGGGCACGTACCTCGGTTGCAGTTTGTCCCCGGCCCCGGTTGGGGTCGGGTGGGTGGCGACCACTCGATGTGTCTCTCTCACGTTGATGTTTCTCTCCTTTTCCTCCCTCTCTCCCTCCTGCTCTATCTGACAATAAATGCAAAAACGTCCTCAGGTGAGGATTTAAAAAAAGAGAGAATAAAAGACAAAGATCTTTAGAAAATAAAAAATAAAACAGAGGCCAAATATATACGGTATTTTTAATACACATTATTCTCCTTAAAAACGAATAAATTCCCATTATTACAAAAAGAGAAAATACAAATGAACAACATGTAGTCTTCTGAGCTCAGAAGTGGCACAGTTTCAGATAACGCCACATTTGAGGCTTGATCCCTGCCAGACGCACGACAAGCTTCCCTGTGCGCTCAGGAGAAACCCAGGGCCGATTCCCACGACCACAAGGATCGGCTATTTCCAGCTCCCCACACAGTTCCCGGCGGGTTCACAGTCCTGATGGTCACAGATGAATTACAGTTCTTTTCTCGCCTCCTAAAATATTAAAGCTTGTACGTTTTGAACATATGCTCTCCCCCAAATGTAAATGTTAAATTAAAATCCGTATTGTCGTCCCATCCCCCCCTTGGTAAATAACACGTTTCTCGCTGGTCAAGCTCACGTTCCCTTGTCTCGGGGCCATTTCCTGCATTTGTTACCTCTTCGAGCCTGGTGGTGACCATCCTCAGCAGAAGGTCAGACACCCAGTTACACTGAGTGTCCGCTGGCGGCCGTGTGAGCCCGGGCAAGGCCTGGCTGCAGCCCAGGAGCCCTCCGCCTTCCCAGGGCTCTGCATCCACCTCTGCGTCTAGACTCGTGCAGATGCGACTCCTGAAATCTGCACAAGGAGGAGGACGTGGCCATTGCCTTCCTCACCCGCGACTGCTAAGTTTTAGACGTGAATGGGCCGTCATGCTTGGGAAAGAACCCGGCTCTTGGAAGAACACCTTTTTGTTGGGAAATGGCCATCGTCCATCCATCCATCTGTCGGTGTTGAAAGTCGGCAGTTCCACAGTGACCGAGGGGTGGCCCTGGTATCGCCCTGGGTGGTTTTGATAAGCACGCCCAGACCCTGGCGAACTGTGGACCGAACCCTCTGGCTGGCAGGTGGGCGAGCTTGTGATGGCCGAGCATGTCGCCCAGCCCCTTGGGTTTTCTGTCTCAACTCCCTCCCCAGCCATCATGCCAGGTGGTTTGAAGGAAAGGTATCATTCTTTGCCCATGTGTGGACATGGACTAGAGTCTGCATCGCCCGGTGTGGGCAATAGACACTGACCGAGGACCCACGATGTTCGAAGTGTGGGGGCAGAAATTCGGTCGGCGGGCAGAGACAGACTGCACGCACTCGGAGGATGGGAAAAGGACTGTTCAGTGCGCACCAGTGCTGGCCCAGCGGAGTCACCTCCAAAGGCTGAGCCCCGAGCCCGGGTTCCAGCGCCTTTTATCCACAATGAGCCTCCGGGCTTTTGGGGGCTTTCGAGTTCCACTCTAGTCTAGATGGTTGGAGAATGTCAGGGGCAAGCTGGACTACAGAAGCCAGGGGCGGGGTCTCTGCATGGCCTACGGGGGTTGTCTGCAGAAGGCTGGCCTTCTCCAAGTGGGAACTGCACCCGGCCTCGCACGGCACCCACGCAGACAAGGCAGACCTGCAAGTTCACGCTGCCCGGTGACAGGGCCTTCCGCTCTGAGGGAGCCAGAGAAAGGACAAAAGTATGACTCAGATTTCGTCACAATCCATTTCTGTCACTGGGAGAAAAGAACAAAAAGCCAAGAATCTATTCCAGCCTCCCTGCTCAACAAAAATGTGTAATTAGTATTGGTGAGTCAGGTAGGCCGTGAGGCTGGGTGGCCCGATAATGCCACTCCCGCCCACAGAGGCCCTTCCGCCCTGGACACGGCCCCGGGCTTTCCCAGGAAATGGCGCGGCCAAGAGTGACGCTGATGTGGACATAGACTACCCCGCCAGAGAGGGCAGGTGCTGCTCTGTGAAGGAAGACTCCGCTCCCCGCACAGCGGGCCCCCAGGCGACCGTCACGGTTCTGCACCCAAGGGCCACGCGGGTGTTCGGTGGAGCATCGTGTCGGCTGCGTGACACCACCTTGAAGAAGAGCAGCGTGTCCTGTAGGGAAGAACGATGTCCCCCCGCCACCTGCCGCTGCCGGCTTGGCGATCTGGAAAACGGAACTGACAACTCCTGCACTTTGTTTAAACTAGAAAAACATAATACAAACCGGGCTCTGGTGCTTACACACCGAGCTATTCGTGCAACATTTACCTTCCGTAAAGCTGACGTTCTTACCTGGAAGATGAAGCTAAAAGTATGATTACCATTCTTACGTTAGGGAGTTGTTATGGGCATTGAGAACATGTATGTAAAATGCTCAGCTTAGATGGGGAAGATGCCGGGTATCTGTTCAATGTTAGACAGTACGTTCTGTTCACGATTCATCTGCTCATTCGTTTAACAAAGGGGCAGGGGTTAAATGAGAAGAGATACATAGAAGGCTCAGCGAAATGCCTAGCCCAGGAGGGACACGCACAGTTCATTGTATTTCTCCCCCTTTTTCACAAATGAGAAATGGAGAGGCAGGGTCCCGGCTGGCCCCCACCCTGGTCATCGAGTCTGCTGACAGCTCTCTGTGTCAAGCGAGTCCCGGCAGGAAAGAGATGGAAGTGGGGAGGGGACAGGGAGAAACAGCATCGTGTCTCTGCCCCTGTCGATAAACTTCAGGTCGAGCTCAAGGAGCGCGGGGACCTCCGCGGAAGTCCATTCAGCTGACTTCCAGCGCTGCTCTTGACCCCCGAGAACCAGGAGGTCTTTGAACTCATCTGAGTTTCTAAGTCGTGGGCCAGAAAGGAAAATTTCCCGGCGCTTTTTCATGCCTTCAAAATGAATTAATTTTCTAAATGGAAAATTGAAGTAATTAGGTTATAGATTGAGTGACATTTACTAAGGTGAAAAGCAGGGAAATTTCATATCCTTTATTAAACAGTTATTAGATGTATTAAGCAATATGGAGTAATCACTTTTATTCTTCCAAATGTGATTATTCTTTTCATGCCAAGGCGAGCTCTGGATCACGAGGACCCAGCAGACCATGACGATTCACAAAAGCACCGCGTGGCCTCTGCACAGGACCACCGGGCTCCCCGGGCAGGGGACCGAGGGGCTCGGGCCTGGGACCGCCTTCTACACGCTTCCACACACCTTCTCACGGATGGCTCATTTCATCTCACCAGCCTGTCCAAGGGGAAATCTGCTCATTGATTCAAAACCATTTGAAACAGCACCTACTGTGTGCTAGACTCTGTCCCAAGGTCACAGCAGTGAGAATAACAAACAAACTCGGTTTCGTGGACTCTGTTCCAGGAGCGGACGCCAGACAGCAGACGAGATAAGTAAACTCCAGTAAGTAGTCGTCGTGGGCAAAGGCCCCGCCGCGGCCCCGGGGTTCCAGGAACCCCAAGCCTCAGGAGCCCGTGTCTGAGTTGCAGGTGGTGGCAGGGAGTCTGAGAGGCGGGGCAGGGCAGTCCCAGGGACTATTCTGACTCTCATTCTGGGGAGATTATGCGCTGGGGCGTCCCCACTAGAAAACACGCAGCGGTCCGTGAAAGAGCTGCGTGGTAGTTTCAGAAATTAATGCTCCCCCAGGGAGACGGGCTGCCCAGACCCATCCCCTGGGTGACTCACGGCCCCTGTGTCTTAAAGGGGTGCGTCCTCCCTGCTCTTCACGGTGTGGGGGTCCCAACAAGGCCAGGAGGGACTGGGGGCTGCACCTGGCAGGAAGATTAAATCCATTTTTAGAAAAGGGGTCGATGAGGCTCCCGGAGAGAGACTCTGCCGACCGATTCCGAGCAGCAGCTTGGTGAGGTCTCTGCACCCCCCAGCCCCACCCTCACGTGTGAAATGAGCCTGGGATAAAGGTCGCATCGGGCGATGCGTTGAAAATGTTGGACACAGCTGTTTTTAGGTAAAGAATGACTTCTCGTTTTACGTACAGTTCCATCGCTGACTCTGTGCTCTTGTTCTGTCCTCCTGCCTGGGAAGGCTCCTTGCCCCGCCCCCCTGAGATCCAGGTGCCCACACCACCCCTTTGCCAACTTCTGTCAATGCCGCCACCTCCCTCCAAGGTTCCTTCCACCCTCTAGCGGGAGTTCTCACCGGGGACATTCGGTGCCCCAGGGGCACGTAGAGATCCCGAGACAACCGGGCCCTGCTGTTAGCTCTCAGGGGATGGAGGCAAACATCGTGGGGTGCACAGCCCAGCCCGCCCAGGGCCTCATGTCCCCAAGGTCCAATGCTGCAGCTGAGAAGCCTGTCCGAAGGGCTGTGAGCGGGGCATCATCCTGTCATTCATGTAAACAAAATACAAATACATTGTATCCATCTGTTTCTTCTAACGGACTGTGGCTCCCATCCCTGTGCACTCCGGCTCACTTCCTGACATGCAGGAGGGACAGTTGTCAAGTGAGTTTGCCAAAACAGAGTTCTGTGGGGACACTTTTATCAGTCAACTCCTACAAAACTTCTGCTGCCCCAAGTGCCAGAGATTTGGAGTCCGAGTAAAAACGGCCATATCATGTTCCTTAAATTTCCATGTGCAGCTCAACAGACGCTTGCCTCCTGAGTGGATTCAACAAGATCAAGTTGATGAGTGCAATCTCTCGTCATTGTTTTCAAATACAAATTAAGGACTTGCGGGGGGATAGGGCACATCTGGTCTCGTTGACATCTGGGCACAGAATGGAGACAGCCCTTGTTGAAGTGGAGCTGGGTGACACGCTGGGGGTCCCCTGGGTCAGTTCTGGGGCCAGGTCTGCAATAACAGCACACACCTGTCCCCCGGAGCTGCAGCCACAAGCAAGGCTGCGTGGAGCACACGCGTCTCCTTGGACAAGCGTGTCCCTGGCTCCGCAGGTTCTTGGTCCACGCTGGGCAGGTGCTGAAGTCAGAATGTGACGCCCGTGTCCACCCCGCCGGCCCCCGGGGCTGGCGCCTTTTAGCGGTGCACGGAAGTCACAGTCGAGTGTGGTGGCCTCGCTCTTTCTTTCCGCCTACCCCAACGTATCAGTGTGCCCTTTCCCCAGAGAAGTGTACCGTTCAGACCCCGGGCTGCAAAAGACCTTGGGAACTGAAACGCTGCGCGAGGCTGAAACCAGGCGGAGAGCAGGTCGCGGACAAGCCCCTCTGCAGAGAAGGAGGACGCACTGCTCCATCCCAGCCCAACAAAGGCAGCCAGCGCTCCGTTTCCAGGGAGCACGTTTGAGTACAAAAGAAGGTGGTGACCGAGGCCACCGCCGGCTACTTCTGTCCCTCCCTTCTAGAAGCTTCTATCCACGGCCTTCTCCTGGTCAGCTGCCTCCTTGTCCAGCTCCCTCACGGCCCCTCGGCTCCCTGCTCTGTCGGGTGGAAGACAGCAGCATCGACCTCACCGTGCGGCTGGCACACCACAGGGGCTTGGCCACCTTACTTTGCTCCTCTCCGTCGGAAAGTCTCCTTTCAGTTCTGCCCGTGAGACAGCCACCTTGTTGTCGATCTTAACCGAGTGTTTGTAAGAAAGCCATTTTAAAAAATTTATTTAAATCTATTCCTGGCTAAGAACTAAGAACTCATTAGCCCTTCTAAAGGCATCTGGTATTTTGGGGTGGTCACGGTAACCCAAAAGATTCAATACTTGATTGATTCCAAACAGTATGATAGGATAAAATGAAAGAATGTTGCCTCACACCGACCAGGGATCAGCCCCCAGGTCTGAGCTGCCCAACCTCATCTTCTCCTCCTGAAACCAAACATTTTCTCAGGGTTTCGGGCCACGTCCGGGCATGGTGGGCCAGCTCTGTCCGGGTAGCCCTGTTCTGCCCAGGCCCCAGGGCGGCTCCCCCTGCCGCCCCCTCCCACGCGGGCACACTAGTCCAAACAGGGAGCTCACACCTGTCCTGGACCCCTGTGTGCCCGGCTGCTGTCTGCTGGGACCTGGGCAGCCGAGGCGTGGCCGTGCTCCGGGGGACACTGGATCAGCAGGGCGCAAGAGCCGCGACAGCGTCCTGGCGGCCCGAAGGTGCCATGAGCACATGGGGGCCCCTCCGCCTTCTCCGCCCAGAAATCCAGGTCTGCCTCCCACCACGCCAAGCACGACGACCAGAGGTGCCCTCCGCTCCTCGCCTGAGACACCTGTGGTCAGGAACTTGGAGGGACTCCTTAATCAGACAGACCTGGGTTTGAATCTCAGAACTCTCATTTGATACCTGTGCCATTTTGGAGACATTGTCTAATCCTCGAGACCTGAAACATCCGAATGCCTAAGCTGGGTGACGAACGGTGACGGCCTCCTTGGGGGGATGAAGGCGGGAACCTGCTGAACCCGGCGCCTGCTCACGGAGCGCTCACACCGGGAGCGGAGCTGGAGTCCGTGCCGGGGCTCTGACTCTCCCTCCGGCCAAGCAGGACTTCTGCGTCCTTGTCAGGCTCCTGGAGCGCCCTGGGGTGTCCCGTGCCAGACCCAGGTGGACGGGCCCCTCTGCCCACTCCGCCGGGCACCACGGGCAGAGCCCTCCAGTCAGCCCGTGGGAGTGGATGGCCTCCGCGCCCACGCGCCAGCCTTCCCAGCTCCTCCAGGCGGGTGACTTTCTTAAGAGACGAAAAGAGCAACAGATGGTTTTAAAAGGAGGAAATCCAAACAGAGTGCGTGGATGACGGCAAAGCAGAACTCTGTCTCCGCCCAGTGCTTCTGTCGGATGTCAGACACTGTCCCTAATGTCTCAGAACAACAGGTGCCTCTGCTTCCCTCCTGCCCTGCCCTGTCTCCCCCGAGCGTGGGTGCCAACCCTCCACGAGCCCAGTGATCACCGAGTCCCCTCTCTGCTCCTTCCACAAACTGCTGCACGTGAAAAGCTTGCGGCATGGAGAATGCACAAACCGGTCACCACCATGTCGAAGCGGGGTGAACCCTGCAGGACACCCCAACCGTGTCTGTGTCAAAGGAGCCGCCGTCCCCGATGGCATCTGGGCAGCAGCTAACATCCCAGTGTTGAAAACGTGACAATGCAGCAATAGGAAGGAAATGAGGAAAAGGGGGAAAGAACCGTTTCTAATCTACGCTGATTTCTTCAAAGAACTGACTTGGGATCCACCGTCCTGCAAGGAACCTGAGACTCTCGGGGTGCAAGTCAACTCTTGTCGTCCAGGTTCCCGCTCCAGTGAAGGCGGGTGCCCAGGTAAGCCAGGGAGAGCCTGGTCAGGGCGGGCATCGTCCACGACGTGGGGTCCCACAGGTCTCAGGGAAGCCTGGAAATGCGGCAGCATCTCCTCTCCCTGCCCTCCCGCCCTCCACCCACCCGGAGAGCCAGCGTGGGAAGCCGCGCCCAGGCTGCCCGTCCCTGTGGGTTTGCCCTCAGCACACCGCCCGCGGGCACTGCCTGCCTGGTCCCTGCCAGCCAGAGGGGAAGCTGAGCTGAGTGTCAGGCCCTGTCACTGAGACGGAGCGCAGACACCCTGCGGTGATGTCACCAGCCACGGCAGCTCAGAGATGTCAGCTACCAGCAGCCCAATTCATCAGGTAACTGGAGCTGTGACAGTCCCCGAGACACCCCGAGAGACAGGCGGAGCAGCGTGGGTCCATCAAATTAGGAAATGTAGACGCTGGAGGACGCTTTCTGAGATATTCCAGGGAGCTTTGAGTTGGGAAGAAAGAGCGGCCCTGATGTTTGCTAGATTGTTGCAGAACGCTCTCAGGTCGAGGCTGCAGCAGACTCCTGACCCCCACTCCTGACCACCTCACTCCTGACCCCCACTCCTGACCACCTCACTCCTGGACCCCCACTCCTGAACCCCCACTCCTGACCACCTCACTCCTGAACCCCCACTCCTGAACCCCCACTCCTGACCACCTCACTCCTGAACCCCCACTCCTGAACCCTCACTCCTGACCCCCTCGCCCCTGACCTCCTTGCTCCTGACCCCCACTCCTGACCACCTCACCCCTGACCCCCTCACCCCTGACCCCCTCACCCCTGACCCCTCACCTCTGACCCCTCACCCCTGACCCCCTCACCCCTGGCCCCCTCACCCCTGACCCCTCACACCTGACCCCTCACCTCTGACCCTCACCCCTGACCCCCTCACCACTGACCCCTCACCTCTGACCCCTCACCCCTGACCCCCTCACCCCTGACCCCCTCACCCCTGACCCCCTCACTCCTGACCACCTCACCCCTGACCCCCTCACCCCTGACCCCCTCACTCGGGTTCAGAATAGGCACCACGTCCGAAATACGTCCCTAAAACCAGGAACTGGATCCCAGCACAGTTCATGAGATGCTTCTGTTCATGCTGACATGCTGTGCGACTCTGTGACGGCGAGAATGGGTTAACGAAGCCAGTGTCCAGAGAGCGCCCACCCTGTGCGTGATGCCCGTGGGCGCTGTGGGAGAGACAGGCTAAGAAACCCATCATTTGTGCATTAACTCTTAAACCCCTTGGCAGAATTATACAGGGCCACGAGCAATGAGATGCAGTGGTGTGAGTGAGAAGCTACGGCCCTGCCGAGGGTCAGCAGAGGGACCGGTCACCTCGGGTCATGGGGACTGAGAGAGGCTTCCCACTCTGGCCTCAGGGACAAAGTTCAGAAATGACCTCAGCGACCAGAAAGGACGGTTGGTGCACTGCAGCCCGAGGGAGCCACAGGCACAGGGGCAGGGCCGGTGAGGAAGCAGGTGGAAAGAGAACTCACCACCACCCATCGTCAGTTCCACACTTACCAAGGCCCTCTCCAGCCCAGGCCTGCTCCAGGCCTCGGGAGAACAGTGAATGAGGCAGACTCTCCTCGAGCTTAGGGACAGGTCATAAATCCACCGATTACAAAATACCCCAGAGGAAGGAGTGACCATCGAAACTGGGCAGAGACGGGATGGAGTGTGACGCTCAGACTGACCCAGCCACAGAAAGGAGGGCTTCCTGGTGGGAGGAAGAGCTGCGATGGGCCCCGGGCAGGAGCGACCTTGACTGCCTGCAGGGGGCAGTGTGGCGGGAACCCAGGGGGAGGGAGAGGCTCAAGGTGAGGACAGCGGAAGCAGCCAGAGAGGTCCTCCGTCAGGGACAGAGGTGGGTTTTGTCTGAGGCGAGTTGGGGAGCCGTGGGGCATTGGGGCTGAGGGGCGGGGTGGGGGCACATGGCCTGGTTCGCACTGTGGGAACAGGATGCTGGGTCCTGCGTGGTAATGACTCAGACTCAGCAGCAATTCTGAGACTAAGCAAGCAAGCGCTGGTACAGGGGGCAGTGCAGGTGCAGGGGCGGGGGGTGGTTAAGACCTTCCAGAGTCCCGAGTGACAGCGCCTGCTGAGGGCTTGGTCTGGACCCCGGAGGAAAGAATGAAAGCAGATGCCAGGTTCTGCCTTAAGCAACTAGCGGACCTGGTTTCTGAGACGAGGGTGCCTGTGGGACGGCACGTTCAGGAGGAAAGTTCCGTTTTGGCCCAATTAAACTTGAGCTTACCGTGAGTATCCAGGGTGAGATGTTAGAAGGAACACACACACACACACACACACACACACACACACACACACTTTGTTTGGAAAGAAAAATAGGCAATAACTGGAAAAGTAAGGAAAGCTTTTTTTGTGTTAAGATCAGAAATATTACAACATTTTTGTAGACTTTTCTCCATCCAAGTATGGCCTGGATAAATCAGAAATATATGTCATAATTCATTGCCATTTCTGAAGGAAAAAGGCATAGAACAGTTAGCTGTGAGAAGTCCAAAAGATACCAAAAAGAAAAAAAAAACAACAACAAGAAATGAAAATTAAAATAAGAATGTGATCGTATTTTTCACTCAACAAAACCGTGGGAAATTTTTTAAATATCAAATAACACCCAATGTTGATGCAGTTGTGGGAAGCGGGCACACTCATTCACTTCTGACAGAAGTGTACATTAGTACAATATTTTTGAAATCAGTTTGGCAGTGGATCTCAGACGTCATTGGTGGAACAATCTCATTTGAAAGGTGTCCTGCCGACATGTGCACCTAAGAGGTCAAAGATGGACGTGTGAGGATGGTCACTGCCTCCTTTTGGTCGTAAGGAGTAAGAAAGCAAATCATTTTACATCTACACTCGAGCCCGGCCGGCGTGGCTCAGTGGACTGAACGTCATCCCACGGACTGAGAGGTCCCGGTTTGATTCCCGGTCAGGGCACGTGCCTGGGTTGCGGGCTCGATCCCCAGTAGGGGGCGTGCAGGAGTCAGCCAATCGATGTTTCTCTCTCACATGGATGATTCTATTCTCTCTCCCTTCCTCTCTCTTTAAAAAATCAATGAAAACATATTTTTTTTAATTTTTTAAAAGAAATACACTCTAAACATGCCAACATAGAAAGTTGTCTGTATTTTAAGTGGCAACAAGGCAAATGGCACAGTCATATAGCACAGGACTCAGATTTTGTTGTAAGTATTTACATCTGCCTATGCATTTGCAAAGTTTTATAAGTGTGAACAAGAATTCGAAAGACATATGGTGGACCACTCTCCGAAGCGAGCTTGGGGAGATTTGAAGGAGGAGAAGCTTCCTTTTTACGGTGTCTATTTTAGTAAGACTTGAAATTATAGCATGAGAAAGATCACTTTTAAAAATTAGCATTAGAAATTAAAGGTAAATATTAGAACTTTAGACAAGACAGAACGAAAAGAATAGAACACAGAACGCTGAACTAACGCACTGATCTCCCTGACGTGTGTCTACACTTAGAAATACGCGGCTAAGAATCTATCCTAAGGGACCCATCAGATTTGCAATCAAAGATTTATAGAAAAGACTACTCGTTGCCACATTACTTATAATAGTGAAAAAATTAAAGAAATTTATTATTCAAGCCCTGGCCAGTTTGGCGCAGAGGTTAGAGCGTCAGCCTGCAGACCAGGGAGTCCGGGTTCAATTCCGGCCAAGGACAAGTACCTCAGTTGCGGTTCGTCCCCGGCTCCTGTTGGGGTCGTGCAGGTGGCAACCAATCGATGTGTCTCTCTCACATTGATATTTCTCTCTCTCCCCCCCTCCATTCTGTCTGAAGATAAATGTAAACATATCCTCAGGTGAGGATTTAAAAAAAATGTATTATTCGATGTTAGAGTAATCATTTTATTAATCACATTCAAATACACAATAGAATGTAAGGCAGCGTCCAAACTCTTTTGAGGGTCATTGAATGACATGAAATATTTACAATGCATGCTAAGGACCAAAAAGCAAGATGGAAATGACTTCTCCTATACAGCTCTGCATGGACACATAAATGTACATAACCATGACATTGATGTTAGAAGAAAGTGATCCCCAAAGTTAACAGTGATTACTTCTTGGTAACAAAGTCAGAATTTAACGTATTCTTTTTGTAACTCTAGTTTTTCCTAGGTGTTCTTCAATGAGTATGCGTTCTTTTTGCCATCAGGATGTTTTAAATAAGAGAAGAAATAATTCATTAGCACCCCTGTTTGTCTCAGAGCTTATGAGATTTTATTTTGTCCTTTGGCTCAACTTGAAAAGCCCCTGAAGATAACTCAACTGAAGGGGAAATTGCCTCAATACAGCGGCCACATTTCAGCCATTCATTACTGCCCACTTTCCACGCGGCCCCACTCGTCTTCCAGATGCTGACATTCACTGATGCCCCGGGTCCGGCAGTACCGCCCCAGTACCTGGGAGATATATGAGCCTGCACTCCAGGCAGCATCTGTTAGCACAGCAGAAGGTCATTCCTCAGCAGGAATCCAAACGGATGCTGTTTCCTGGAGCCAGCGCTGATGGCATTCCAGGTGTGTAAGTCAGGTGCACGTGTGTGCAACCGAAGGGTCCAACCCAGGGCAAGCCCACATCTGTGGGATGACACCTTGCCCATCTATTTCCAGCAAAGGTTGGGTCATTCCGTGTATAACCTACAGGAATGTCCCCACCTCATCCCAGACCACGGCCCTCAGGTGACCCAGGAGTCCTAAGAGGACCCTCGTTTCGAAGGCTGCCAGGGGTGCTTCCGACACCCTCGGGCGAAGTCGGACCCCACGGCCACAAACGCAAATCAATTCAGGCCTGTCTAAAACCCTCCTTGAAAAGACCCTGGGTGAGTCAGCAGCGCCAGAATCACACAAGCTCATTCGACTCTGAATTCATATTCTTGAACTCAGCAAGAGTGTGGTGTTAGTCCATATTGAAAAGGAACCAGATATCAGGCACTGGACGTTTATAATATAACTTTATCATCATAACATTCTCATGAGACAGGGGAGCTATTGTGTCCCCATTTTGTAGATGAAGAACTAGGACTCAGAGAGGTTAAGAAACATGCCCAGAGCCACACAGCACATAGATGGTGGGGCTGGGATTCGAGTCCAGGTGATCTGGCTTCAAGTCCTCATCACTGCCAGTGTCAGAGAACTTCCGTGATGATGACATACAGCACACTTTTCTTGTTACTTGGCGCACAATTAGCTTTCAATGAAGATCACTATTGTTACCAAACCTCCAATCTAAGGCTTCAGGGAGGGAGAAGGAAGAACAAATGCTCCAGAGACGTCTGCTACTATCCACGTCTCAGTTCTTCTGTCCTGTCCGCCTCAGGGCGAGGTAACGTCCCACCACTTCCCAAGCGGGGACTGTGCGTCTTGTCTTCATGCGTTTTCAAGCTCGGATGGCCGAAGGAGAGGAATCCAGAGGGTCTGGGCGGGTGCTCGAGGTGACCTCCCTGTGCCGGTCCAGGGGCTAAGGATCCCTGCCCTTATTGTCTTCACATGCTAATCAGACTGAATTGGTGAACATTATTTTAAACTCTAGGTCCTCCGTACATTGGCGCTTAATACTTGTCATTTGCTCAGAACAAGTGCATGGACCCTGGAGATGAGTCCTCTCCTCGTCCCTTGAGGAAGGATTCGCCCGGGGCCTGTGCCCACCCCCACCCTCTTGCACTAATGGCCATTGCTGCTCTCTTCCATTTCTTAATCAAATGGATTGAATAGAAAGGCAAAGCCATTTTTTTTTATCCTCACCCAAGGACATTTTTGCATTTATCTTCAGATAGAGCAGGAGGGAGAAAGGGAGGAAGAGAGAGAGAGAAACATCAACATGAGAGAGACACATCGACTGGTTGCCACACACACGACCCCAACCGGGGCCAGGGACAAACTGCAACTGAGGTACATGCCCTTAGTGGGAACCGAACCCGGGTCTCTCTGGTCCACGGGCCGACTAACTGCTGAGCCAAACCGGCCAGGCGACAGAGCCATTTTTGAATCGTGACCTTTTTTTTTTCTTTTGTAAGCATCGTAACATCCCCCATTTGATGAACAGAGATGTTTGTATGGTCTGGTCACACATCCTAATGTCATTATCGGTGCCATTTGACGTTTGACCTGTGAACGTGCTTCGTGTCACAGAAGCCACTGATGCCAGTCGTCAGTCATGTGCCACAGAACAAGCGTCCATTTGATGCCCCTCATCCCCTCCAATGAGAGGTGGCGTTTCCGCAGCCCTCTCCCCATTGCACCTTCGTGGTGACTCCCGCCTTGTCATTTGCAGGATTAAACAGAGCCGTAGTGATAACCACGCAAGAGATCCCGCTGGCCCGCCACCAGGACTTTGCAGGAAGAAACCCGATCACGCTCCACGTGGCCGATCTCGAGGGTCTGAGCTGTGCCTGGAAGTCTGTCCCTGCCGGCCCCTCTGGAGAGAGCCGGCGTGGCTCCCCCTGCCCAGCTCAAGTTCCTTTCTCAGTCAAAAAAAAATTCCTATAAAAGCTTTAAAATGCATATGTCCTCGGCATCTCTAAGCTATTATAAAAGTCACACAAGTAGTCACTTGGCATCCGCCCAAGATCCTAAATTGGGGAAGCATGTCAGGCCTTCCCATCTCAACAAAATCCTTCTGGACGAGCCCGATGACCATCTGCTCGCCTCTGCAATCACCCTAGGCTCTGCTCCAAGACTGTGACCCCTCCGTGTCCCCTCCTGCCCTGGCTGGCTGGCTGACTCTTCCAGGTGTGGCTTCCGGGAAGTTGCTGAAGGACAGACCCCAGCAGAAAACCCAAGACTCAAGGATGCCTGAGGTTGCAGCACGGACACGCGTGCACACTTCGCAGATGGGAGAGTCCTGCAGAAACGCAGAGACTCATCCCCGGATAACCGGATGAGTCAGAGAAGGTTCCAGGAATAGACTAGAGATTGTCGTCTCTGATTACCATCCTGCTCCACTGCTCCGGGCTGCTGGGAGGGCACAGTGACCTCACACATGTTCTCAGCCCCAAAACATCCGTCTCCAATCCGTCTCCAACTGCTCTCAGGCCGTGACAAACTCAAACAGTTTTTCCTTACATTTGACAACAGAAAAATCAGCATTAAAATTCTACTTATAAATGTGTGTTTGTGAATTTGTAACTGTCTTTGGGGCCACGGGTCATAAGTACAGAGTACAAAAAGCCTTTCTCCAGGCAAGATTTGTGAGAACGCAACAGCTGTCTGGAAAGTCGAGCATTGCTTTGGCAGAGAGGCAGAGGCCACGGAAAAGCCCTCAGCCATTGCATTTGACACGGAAGACGGGAAAATGCCCCAAGGCCTGGGAATGGACAAACTTGGGCTCCTGTGAGTAATGAGAGAAAGGAGGGCGGGAGGGAGGGAGAGAGGAAGAACAACCTTAGTGGTAGTTACAGACCAGTCGATGAAAGTTTGATGTTTAATTAAATATTAGAATGTATTGTCCTGGCTGGTTTGGTTCAGCGGTTAGAGCATCGGCCTGCGGACTGGAGAGTCCCGGGTTCAGTTCCCGATGAGGGCATGTACCTCGGTTGCAGTTTGTCCCCGGCCCCGGTTGGGGTTGTGTGGGTGGCGGCCAGTTGATGTGTCTCTCTCACATTGCTGTTTCTCTCTCTCTCTTCCCCCCCGCCCATCCCTTCTTTCTGTCTGAAGATAAATGCAAAAAATGTCTTTGGGTGAGGATAAAAATAAATAAATAAATATTAGAATGTATTACAAATAAGGGTTCCTTTGCAAATGCACACGGGGAATCGTGACTAAATGTCAGAGAAAATCCTACCCAACCCATTCTACCTCTTCTCTGACTGTGAAAGGCCTCAGCGGTACGGGCTGAGCAATGGGTACAGTCTGCCAGGGGCTCGGTAAGAATGGTATTTTGGAGAAGGGCAGTAGTCTAGGAGGTTCAGAAAGGCTCCCAGTGCCTGGAGGACATCGCAAACTGATGCTGTCCGGCTGAGTGAAGGGCGGAGGCAGCCATGGTTCTCCCCGTGGCTTCCTGGCTGGGTGGACGGTCAGGATGAGGAGGGAGGCCAAGCTCGAATCTAGAGTAACCTGAAGTGACCGTGATGAATATGACAAGGCAGCCCCACCACCATGATGACAATTAATACTGGTACAACTCAGTGCAAAAGAAAAATTTCAGAATGATGCATTGCTCGTCCTGACCAACAGGAGACCGTAAATATAGGGTCTTCACTTTAAATGCGTCAAGTCAATTAAGACAATAAAATGTGGCCAGGAAGGGTCCAGGGCGGTCTTCTTAGATGTCATCCGCCCGCCAGCACTTCTAAGTAAATAAATGGGTGCTTACAAGATACCGGTGTGTATTCTGAAGACCTCATTTGCTTAAAGTTAAGTAGACCTTCTGAAATGTGTTTTACCATTATTGATTTCCTAACAAACTACATTGTTATAGATAATGCGAAGATAAACATCAAATTAGCCCCAGCGAATTATTTTAAATTACTAATTAATGTAAAATGACTTAACGAGTCCTCATAATACGAAGAGAGGGTATGTCAGCTTTCCCCAAAGCATGGTCCCCTGGGACTCTAGTCCTAAGAAATTCTAAGAAAATGGGCCCCAAACACAAATGCAATAACAATAATTCTACTAACAATATTAGTAACAACAACAACTCACTGGTACACACACACACACACATACTCACACACACTCACACGCACGCACGCACACACATTACTTTATACCAAGCACTGTTCCGAGAAGCTATATATTCGGGAACCTCAGCACACTCCACGTCCCTCTTATCCACACATGGCGTGCATTGACATTTTACACTCTGATGGGTCCAATAGCAAAGGAACCTATTCAACTCCAACTAACCTCATCGATCCTAAACTTAACGATGGAACCCTAGTTCCTCCTAACGCCTATTAGCAACAGCTGTGAAGTACTGAGGCATATGCATTAATCCATTCCACAGATATTCACTGAATGCCTTTTTCTGCCAAGCCCTGAACTAAGCAAACAGAGAGAGAATAGTAGAGAACTAAAACTTCAAGGCACACATGAAAAGAGCAGACCAATCAAGCATGGAACGCAGCCTCGTTTTTGTAAGCACTGAGGGTGTGGCAGAGGCCTGCTTGGCGAAGATTGCGAAGTGAGGCTCCCGGTGGCCGCCTGAGCCCGCGTGGATCGGACACCCGCTGAGCGCGTCTGCAGACAGCCTGGGTTTGAGAACCCAGCCCTTCAATAAAATGCATTTTCATTTCCTTTACATAAAGACCCTAAATAATGTAAATCTGCATCAAATGCAAAGAAAATGAGTTCAGCTGGAAGGAAGTGTTCTCGTCTGAACGAAGGGTTAGTGCCCGAGACCCGAGGAAGAGGGGGCATCGCCCCTTCACCCAGCAGCCGGCCAGCACAACAGAGGCAGGGGCTGGACACGTCAACTTCTGGAACGTCATTCTAGGCTTTTAACTGAGACAGTGGGCCCTTCAGAACGATGGTAAAACGTGTGCGTGTGCACGTGTGGGTAGACAGAGAGGAAGAACATGGCCGCGAATGTCAGCTAGTGTTCAATGTCAAAGCCAAGAGCAGCTCTCGGCTGTCGTTCAGGGCACACGGAGAGCGCACAGGTGTAGGTTACGGTGGCCATGAGCCTCGGTGTACACAGCGGGCGAAATGTGCACACTCGACGGTGTCCATTTCCCCAGCGCAGCGCCCGTTTCCCCAGCCCAGAGCCCGTTTCCCCAGCCCAGCGCCCGTTTCCCCAGCACCTGTTTCCCCAGCGCCCGTTTCCCCAGCGCAGCGCCCGTTTCCCCAGCCCAGCGCCCGTTTCCCCAGCCCAGCGCCCGTTTCCCCAGCGCCCGTTTCCCCAGCACCTGTTTCCCCAGCGCCCGTTTCCCCAGCGCAGCGCCCGTTTCCCCAGCGCCCGTTTCCCCAGCGCAGCGCCCGTTTCCCCAGCGCCCGTTTCCCCAGCGCAGCTCCCGTTTCCCCAGCCCAGCGCCCGTTTCCCCAGCGCAGCGCCCGTTTCCCCAGCTCCCGTTTCCCCAGCGCCCGTTTCCCCAGCACCTGTTTCCCCAGCGCCCGTTTCCCCAGCGCAGCGCCCGTTTCCCCAGCGCCCGTTTCCCCAGCGCAGCGCCCGTTTCCCCAGCGCCCGTTTCCCCAGCGCAGCTCCCGTTTCCCCAGCGCCCGTTTCCCCAGCCCAGCGCCCGTTTCCCCAGCCCAGCGCCCGTTTCCCCAGCGCAGCGCCCGTTTCCCCAGCTCCCGTTTCCCCAGCGCCCGTTTCCCCAGCGCAGCGCCCGTTTCCCCAGCGCCCGTTTCCCCAGCCCAGCGCCCGTTTCCCCAGCTCCCGTTTCCCCAGCGCCCGTTTCCCCAGCGCCCGTTTCCCCAGCGCAGCGCCCGTTTCCCCAGCGCCCGTTTCCCCAGCGCAGCTCCCGTTTCCCCAGCGCCCGTTTCCCCAGCCCAGCGCCCGTTTCCCCAGCGCAGCGCCCGTTTCCCCAGCTCCCGTTTCCCCAGCGCCCGTTTCCCCAGCGCAGCGCCCGTTTCCCCAGCTCCCGTTTCCCCAGCGCCCGTTTCCCCAGCCCAGCGCCCGTTTCCCCAGCGCCGCGCCCGTTTCCCCAGCCCAGCTCCCCTTTCCCCAGCGCCGCGCCCGTTTCCCCAGCACAGCGCCCGTTTCCCCAGCGCAGCTCCCGTTTCCCCAGCGCAGCTCCCGTTTCCCCAGCCCAGCGCCCGTTTCCCCAGCGCCCGTTTCCCCAGCTCCCCTTTCCCCAGCGCCGCGCCCGTTTCCCCAGCGCCCGTTTCCCCAGCTCCCCTTTCCCCAGCGCCGCGCCCGTTTCCCCAGCGCCGCGCCCGTTTCCCCAGCGCCCGTTTCCCCAGCGCAGCGCCCGTTTCCCCAGCGCCCGTTTCCCCAGCGCAGCTCCCCTTTCCCCAGCGCCGCGCCCGTTTCCCCAGCGCCCGTTTCCCCAGCCCAGCTCCCCTTTCCCCAGCGCCGCGCCCGTTTCCCCAGCGCAGCAACTGAGAACGTCACGTTTATAGTAAGAGCCAAAGTGGCAGCGTCCCGTTCTCTTAGCCGGTGTCCAAGCTCGCGCCTTGTCATTTACAGTCCTTCCTCCTGTGAAGTGCCCACAATGAAGGACAGCCATCCGGTTGCCCCTCTGGGTTGGAAACCACACTCTGGCGTCCACTCGGCTCTTGCGATTTGACAGGGAGGACCTCGTGAAGGCCACACGCTGAGGGCGGGGAAGGCCACACAGCCGGCTCGGAGCCCCTCACCCTCATCAACGCCAACCCCGTGCAGGGCGTCGGAGATCTCTGCTCTGGGTCTTCACTTGGAGGGACCACCCTGTTGAGGGGGGAGTCAGCATGACAAGCCACCAACAGAGCCCTGGGGTTTCCTGTGTGTATGTGTGTGCTTGTAGTGCCCACACATGAGCACACACACATACACACACGTGTGTGTCCGTACAATCACACAAACTCCTTCTATCCTTAAAGACTGAGACTAGCCTGTGGTTCGGTCCCAAAGCCTCCCACACAAACTCTAATACACAGACACTCATGCACACGCCCGGGCCCCCTGGGGTCTGCTGCCATCCAGCTTCAGTCATACGCTGTCTGCCTCAAAGTAGCAAGGGGGCACCGGTGCATTTGCCCGGGTCCCTCGTGTCTGTAGACTAACTATTCAGATCTTCTTACACCCTAGACGCTATCTGCCGCTTTTCCGTACCCACTTGGGCTCACAAGAACAGTACTTGACTGAGTAAATCTCCACTCGTGCAATTGTTAACTATGTACATGAGCTATATTGTCCAAAAAATGTTTGACTGGTCCGCAGGTCTAATGACGACTGCATTCTAGAACATCTGTCGCCGTGATGTACTAGCCCCAGAATGATGAGGAAAATCCCGGTCTCAGCTGCCGACGTGACCAGAGCCAGCTTTGGCGAGTCAGCCCTCTGTTGACACAAGAAGTGCTTGCAAGTCTCCTGCAGAGCCTGGGGGACGAGCTTACAGGTGGCTGCTGCGTTCCCTGGGTTTTTCTGGCGTCTGTGCTCTTCAGAGCAGGAAGGGACGGACCCTGTGTCCCACAGCACCACCCCGAGGCCCCCGGGGGCGCGCTCCTGGCGGACTGAGCTCCCTTTGATACCTTGACACAGAGGAAGAGAGAGAATAGCTTGTATAAGAAGTGAATTTCTGCAGCATTCCCTGGTAGGTAGCATCTCCTCCCTTGCTCCTCAAACCAGGCCCTCTCCTGCATTCTCCCTTAAATCCCGGCAATTCGAAGAATTGGAATCCACTGTCCTCTCTTGCCAACTGAATACACATTTTGCAACCCACTAACCTGAAAAGGGCACAGATAACTGTGGGTCTGAGAATTGGGAGGATTCTTTCTTCTTGCCACCCACAAATCCAATTAGGTCTTTTAAAAAAATCAACACCGATTTTCAGCACCATTTTTCTAATTGTTGATGGCTGTTCCGTTCCCTCCTTCTCATCGTTTATCTTCACAAGGTGTCTGCCCCTCTCACGAAGTCCTAGCCTCCGGCGTAAGGAGGGAACCCCATATTCCCACGCCTCACATAAAATGGAACATAATTGTCACAGCAGATACATTTGCTGCACGAAATCTGATTCTCACACTCATTGCAGAAGCTTTGCTGCCCGGGAATCATTTCTGAGAAATTGGAAAATCTTAACAAAAATCCAAGGAAACCCAATGACTTCTAACCAGGATGTGAATTTGAGAAAAATCGGTGTTGGGGTAGGGAACACAGAGCTGGAAGCTGAATTATCTTAAGAAGGGGTCAATGAGTTAGCAAAGGGTCCTTGAATGTCGTGTCGGTCAGCTGTCCATGCTAACTGTCAACATGAATATTTTTATGAGCTCCCTGTCCTTCCTTGACCTTGAGCAGAACCGTGTGTTTCTTCAAATACAGTCTTGTCAAGGGAACGAGAAACAGAGCCTGACGTCCTTTATGTCAAATAAAGTGAATTCCATTTCCAAATGTCCCTGTGTTGTTTTAAAGAACTCACGCTGCTTTTCCCCTTATTGGCCTGGATCTTGTGGGTAATTTATTTAAAAGACTTAACTGGCCCCTTATGGCTGGAATCCATTTTAATCTCTAAATTGACCACTCTTCTTAATTGAATTTGGAAATGAAGAGGCTGGATGTTTCAGACTGAAATGGTGACTTCATCCACTAACCTTGGCCCGGGGGTCTTAGCAAAGCCTGTTCGTGGACAGCCCTTGGCCCAGCTCGTCAGAGTCGACCCCGCAGAGACTGTCTAACAGATCCTGAGCTTAAGTGTCTGGTCGCGACATCGGTGAAACACCAGCCACGTAATCCAGTTATGCAGAATGCCGTCATAGAAACATCGCTGCAACGCGACATTTCCCACCGTGCTAGCAATTCCAGAGGAAAGACCAGGAAATCGATGTGACCCCTGTGTACACACGGTTCACAGTGGATTAAGGGAATGAGACATTGCCACGTTAATATTAATAAATCAAAGTATGATGGATTCCTAAATGGAAGAATAAACAAAATCCACGCACAAGCGGAGAAAAACTTCAACAGAAAGGATTGGACAGAGAAGGTAGAGCTGGGACGCTGAGTCTCCTCTCCCTCTCGCCGCAGGGCCCCACTGCAGACGGTGGAGCCCCAGGACGCGGAGGTTCCACGCTGCCACCTGGCCTAGAGCGAGGGGGGCAGTGTGGGTGTGGGTGACTTTGCATGTGGCCCAAGGAGGGGTGCAAAGGCTACCAAGAAATATAAAAGGGAGAATCAGCCCACGGGAACATGTGGAATACTGTCCACCTCAGAGGCGCATCGTTCTGCACCTGTCACTAAAGGGTCGTCAATCATCCTTCGTCGAGTTCCCACACAGCACGATAGTGAGACGAGCTTAGCAAACTATCCAAAGCTCTGTTGTATTAAATTCGAAAGACCTATTATACAGGTGATGACTGCTTTTACTGTACTTTCATGTTCTTTGTCTTTAAAAGTCACTTTAACATACTCTTCTGATTCTAAATAGAGTACACGCGGATGTATGATATTCATAAAATGCATTAAAAGGGTAACAGAACAGATGGAATCACCTGCAGTCCCCCACCCGATGTCACCGTCCCCTCACATGCTGCATTTTCTTCCAGACTTGGCTTACGACAAACCAGTTTTGATGTCACCTAAATGCGTCTCCGCAGGTCCTGCTGGCGGTGCCCTTTAAGAATTCTGCGCCTCCTGATTTTCAGCTTGAAAAGGTAGCAGGATATACATGTCCATCGAGAAAAAAATTATATAGTAGGTAAAATGAAACAAAAATATTTCGTTTGTGTGACATGATGCTTTAAGGGGCCAATATGTGATAACATATAAATCATAATACATTAAAAATAAAGTTCTTAAGCAATAACTAGGATCCACAGCTGGGACGTGGGGGAGATCATGGAAAATGTTCTTGCTAATCACACTACAGAGGGGACCTGCCCCAGCCAAGCGCTGGGGAACAGAGCCCAGTGGGCCTCCTCTGCTGGGGTTGCCCCTGCTGTCTTTGTGTTAAGTAAACTGAGTTTGGGGTAAGACTTGGGGACCTCTCAGAGGAGACTTGATCCAGAAGCCGAGCATAGTCATCTCCTGTTTCTCAGTCTTCAGATGGCCTGGGGGGAACCATCTCCAAGAACACTGCTTGGTGAGTTGGGGCTTGCTCTGGACATCTCTGGGTCCTTTCCAGGACTTCTCAGGGTCGCCCTGCACAGACAGGCTGAGTGCAGGCCATGGGCTGAGACAAGCTTCCACCAAATGCCTGTTAACAAACTGTCCCCAGAACGGCAGGAAGAAGCGCTGGGACCAGGGGGTGCCTCCTGTTCCCAAGGACTGCCCCCATGCCTGACTTTCCAACTGACCCACGAAGGCAGAGCTGCTTCCAGGCCAGCCGATCGCAGCATGGGTGGCTCTTACTCGGGTGTCACCAGGCAGATGGTTTTATGTGTCACCTTGTCTAGGCCACAGTACTCAGATGTTTGGTGAGACACTGGTCTGGATGTTGCTGTGAAGATATTTTTGAGATGAGATTAACATTTAAATCCATAGTCTCTGAGTAAAGCAGATTGCTCTCCTTGGAGTGGGTGGGCCTCATCTAAGCAGTTGAAGGCCTAAAAGGACAGACTGATCTCCCTAGAACAGGGAGACCTCCCTCCAGAATTCAGCCTGTGGATTTGAGCTGAGACATTAACCCTTGTCTGGCTTCCAGCCTGCCAGGCTGTCTTATATATTTCAGATTTCATGGGCCCACAGTCTCAAAAGGAGTTAGCTTTAAGAAGAATTAAAGAATTACTCGGAATAGTTTACAAAGGCCATTAATGTTTCGTGGGATTTCCTTTTGCCAGAGAGGAAGAGAATGCTCAGCACCTGGAGAGATTTAGTGCATGTACTCCAGGAGGGCCCAGAGTTCTTAACCACCCACCCACCTCCGCCTCTGCATCCCGGGCATGCAACCTCAGTCTCATTCCGGAGGGGAAAAGAAGTTGTAAAGACGTTCTGAGCAAAGTCACCTGCCAAGACAAAAAGCCATGAGCACACCTGTTCCCGCAGATGTGATCACTAGTTCAGGACCCAGGGAGCTTCAGAAACTTAAATCAGACTCCGCACAATTAATGAGCAGAAACCCCGGTTGCACAGGAATTCATTTTAATTTTAAAATGTCCCTCTGCTTATCTACAAGGGCTTATTGCCAGTGTCCCGACCATCTCGTCTTCGACTTCTCTGCCTCCTATGCTTTACTTTTGCATCTGAAAATAAAACACATCTCCAAACACACCTGAGGGCCTTGAGGGGCAGGAGGAAGCTGGTCACAATGCAGGAAGAAGGCAGCAGAAGCAGACGCCCTAAGGTACCCATGGAAATGAGACCCACGGGGCAGGAGAGTCATTTCAGATTATCCAAGCACTCGTCAAATTTGTCATCCCAACACAACATCAAACATTTGCCTTAACTTCCCAAGGTGACCTCTGTAATGGGGTTGGAGCGTCAGAAATCCAGAAATCCAGAAATCAGAGTGTTGGAAATGAAACTGCTCCCACCATCTCTGAAGTTCTGCAATGCCCCCCCCCTTAAAGGACATGAGGAACAGAGGCGTCTCTTTCTCGGCATCTGGGTGGCAGAGAGCGACGTAGTAACATCAGGATGAGGGGACTCTGCTCTCTGGGGATGAGAAGCCTTTCTGTCAAAGCAAAGTCAGCGGCGTGAACAGGAAGAGGACAGGACACACCATCACTTCCCACTGCGTTCACGTGTGTGACACAGGAGGCCGAGACAGACCAGACGCTAGTCCAGCTCTCCGAGCAGCCTTGGACTCGAAGCTGCCATGCTGTGTGTAGACACCATGATTTGTGAAAGTGTCACTCTCATCCATCTCGAGGGGGGGCAGTGAGAAGCACCCACGTTAAGTCCCTCGCATACTGCGAATGCTATCAGTCGGTTTTCTCAAACCCGACACAACTGTCTTCAGTCACAAAATATTCGTCTTTGCTTCTGGCCACAGCGCTCACTCAGGCTCGTGCACGACCCCGGCCTTGTACCGGCCGCGTCCCGTCTCCTCAGCCTCGGTGCCAGGGTCCCCGGAGCACTCGGGTAATGATTCTTGGGAGGGACAGCTGTGGGCGAGAGCTCCTCTGTCTTTCCGTGGAAGCCACGCTCGTTTGGAAGGTCAGTCATCAAATGGGGCTCATTTGTCACCGAGACAAAGGCAGGGCCAAGGTCTTTCCCGTTGGTACGAGTCAGGCTAGTTCTGGAGAAACGATAACACGAGCATCGGAGCAGCTTTCTTTCTGAAAAGAAAAAGGGTGGGAAACGATTTATATCTTTAAAAACTCGTGACACATGGATCAAGCAGTACAGCTTTGATGAGATTTGTAAAACAAACCATGAGGCAAAAGCTACAGCTGTTTGTAGGAAAAAGACTCTTATTGAAGAGATCCTATTATTTCAAAATTTAGCGTTTCCACCAGAATTATTTTTAATTAATGAGGTAATAGACCTGTAAGGTTAGAGAGAGTGTAATAAGAATAATACTTTTCATTTTATTTTACTGTATCTATTTGGGTGACACTGGTTAATTGGATCATGTAGGTTTAAGTGTACATTTCTATGATACATGATCTGTATGTTTCATTGTGTGCTCACCGCCCAAATAATACTGTTCATTGTGTTTGTTAGTTAAAGAAAATGCAAAGAAACTTAACAGTGTTGCTATTAGGTTTGAAGCTATTGGTTAAGCAAAGAAATTGGGCTCATAATGTAAATGTTGCCTTGATTACGGATACTTGGATGAAGAAAGTATGGACACATGGAAAACGAAAATGCTTTCTTTTTCTTTAGACTGGCAATTTTATTGGCATGTTTATTTTTTCTTTCCTCTCCTTCCTGTTCTAGCTGGCTTCTTACATTCTTCAGATAACCAATGCTTATCCACTGACACGATTCAACGCAGAGTTTTCTCTGTGGATCATAGAACCAGGGCACAAGCATATACGTCTAAAATGTTGTTTGAGCCCTGGCCGGTTTGGCTCAGTGGTTAGAGCGTCGGCCTGCGGTCCAGAGAGACCCGGGTTCGGTTCCCGCTAAGGGCATGTACCTTGGTTGCAGTTTGTCCCCGGCCCTGGTTGGTCGTGCGGGTGGCAGCCACTCGATGTGTCCCTTTCACATCGATGTTTCTCTCTCTCTCTCTCTTCCTCTCTCTCCCTCCCACTCTATCTGAACAAAAAATGGAAAAATGTCCTCGGGTGAGGATAAATAAATAAATAATAAAATGTTGTTTGATTTAATCAATGTTTTATGAAAATTTAAAACTTCCCCCTGCATCTGGCTTCTCTCACTTAACTTTTTATCCTGCAATTCTCTGTCCACGGGGATAGAACTCCTTCCACTTAGGGGACACGGAATGTCCGCTGGTAGGGTATGGAAGGTCCTGTTACATGCTGACTCCCCAAAATATTGCCAAAGCAACCTGTCAATCGCCCAAAGCTGACTTTCTTGCTTAGTGGGGTAAGGGGAAGCTGACTCAACAGGGCCGTGCAAGGTCTCAGAGAGGGAACAGCAGCGCCAGGAAGGGTGTCTGCTGAGGTTCTGAAGTCTAACTTAGAGCAAGTCTTTCCATTCTGAGGCTTGGTTAGGTTGGGCGAGGGTCAAGAAATAATAATTTTCTATTTCCAATTCTTGCAAAATAGCTTATCTTTCAGCAGCGTTACAGGAGTATGATTGACATACAATAAAGTGCACATGTTTGCACGGGGCAGTTCTATAAGTCTGGACATATGTGTACACTCACGAACCCACCACCATAGTCAAGATAGCGAACGTGTCCACCCCCGTCTCTCAAGGATCCGCTTTTGCTGCCTGATACCCAGGGTCTGGAAAACATTGTTTCCGATGTTTTGTTTTGTCGGTTTCAGGCAGGAGGAAGAAATGGGCTTCTGTCTTTCCTGAAGAGTGCTCTGTGATCAGTTAGGATTGATGGCCACTGAAGGCAATGGTTTTGAAACAAGAAGTTCAGTGAGTCAACGGTAGTTTGATACTTTCTTTCTACTGAGTAATTTTTATGTCTTTCAGAAAGTTACTTGAACTCTGGACATCATTCTCCTGAAATAATGAAAATCTGCTAATAGAGACAGTGTAATAGTAAAGTCGTACTAAGGTAGACAGTCAGCTGCGGGACGCTAGCGAGGCTTGTGTCTCTCAGCATGCCCCTTGTCGACCTTTGGCTTGAGCTGAAGGACAGACCATGACTAATACCTAGAAATGGGACCGACCCATGCCTTTACCATTATCTGAGGCGTTCGCCTGCATGGTGTGTCGACGTCCATAAATGTCAAGTTTCCCTGCTCTTCTTACTGGATGGCCATTCTTTGGGTCATTTGAGGTACAGCGGCTGCACCACGGCACGGAGAACTGGAGAGCGCACTACACACGGCAACACAGGCCAACACCAGGGGAAGGGTCATGACCACATCGATGTCTCCTTCTCATCTCGGAGCAGCCAGTGTGCAGATGAAACCGAGAGACCCCATCCTCCCTCGGAAGAGGCTGCAGGACCAAACAATGGGTTATTGGCAAAACTATGCAATGATATGAGTCAGTTGTTTGCGTTCCAGGTCACTTACTAATATTGAAGATTCCAGGAAGGTCTTCAGGGATACAAATATAACATTGTGTTCCCTGCCATATGCCATAAATCTCTCAAGAAAGGATTATATAACCTTAGTGGGATTATCTATTCCGTCTGCTAGTCCCTAAATCATAGCATGCAAGATTCTCCTTAACTTCTGGGCCTCTTGTAAAACATAAAATAAAGATATCTGAGGAGGGAGGAAAACAATCCAGAATTTTGGGGTCATTCGTTTGGGTTCTTGAATCAAGGTCCGGTTTTTCTCCTTCTTGAGTTAAATTATCAAACGGTCTATTTTTCTTAGAAGAATAACTGATGGGTCAAAATGAACGTGAGGCACTGTCATGAAGGCAGGCATCAGTGGCCAAAGCAACAAGTCCCAATCGGTATTCAAGTAACAGCCAGTCTGCGTTAGTGTCCTCAACCCAATACTGGTCATTAGGGACCCTCCATGATCTGTTTTTGGCCAAAATACCCCTGTGGGATTATCAAATATCGTGGCAGCATTTTGGTACCACTCATCAAGAATAGTGCCAGGCAACAAAATGTTTTGTATAGAAATTATTAGTTAGATCTAAAGCAAGCTAAATGTAATGTGTCTTATTTGCAAGATTTTAAAGGGGCTAGCCTCCAGGTATACACCTTAAATCGCCCATTCCTCCTTCAGATCTAGTTCTGTGAAAGTTCAGTGCCTACAGCTAACTCTCACAAAAGGTCCCCAAACATTGTTTTGGTGGAGACATGAACTTTCTTTTCTAGATATGTAAGATAAAGTTTTTAGATGTCTAGCTATTGTAGCATTCGCCAAACAAAGTGACCGAATGGTGAGCCCAGTTACCCAGGAAACAAACTGACTCATTACAAGAAGTTAGAACTAAGGGAGGCTGAGTAGCTGTAAAGGAAAACGTATGAAAACCCAAGTCAGCTTGGTTGCATGCCTTAGCAAGTCCGTTATAGCCAGATATTGGTTCCATACCAAGCAACTAAGAGTACAAAGAGCAATATTAAGAACTGAGCCTTGCCCGACCAGTGTGGCTCAGTGGATTGAGCATTGTCCCATGGACTGAGAGGTTCCGGTTCGATTCCCGGTCAGGCTCGGGTTGTGGGCTCAATCCCCAGTAGGGGGCGTGCAGGAGGCTGCCGATCAATGTTTCTGTCTCACATTGATGTTTCTATCTCTCTCTCCATCCTGTCTCTCTAAATGAATACAAACATATATTTAAAAATAAATAAATAAATAAGCCTTATATAAGTAACATAGGTCAAAGCAGCTTTAACCCAGCTAGAGAAGAAGAAAGATAGCTAAGAAAAGGAAAATGAACAAAATCAAGTGCAGATGAAAGTGTGATGGTCCGTACTCCTGTTCTGTGGCCCTTCGGTGGGAAACGCCTGCATCGCACGCAATCATTACCTTGGACCGAAGTTCTGGGTAGAAGCTGTCTCCTCCCGAAGATCATCTGCTTCTGGGGGTTTCTAAAAGTCCTCAGCGTGGGGTCTCAGTAGAGAAAGTCTTCTAGTGAGTTGAGAGTAGTTTTGCCTCTTTAATGGAGACGCATGAATCCAGAAATCAATCCCTTGGAATTTTATCGCTGTTCTAATTGTTAACAGTTCTTGTTATCATCCTTTTCTTGGGGTTTCGGCTGTATCTCTCTGATATCTCTCCCAGAAGACCAGGCATCTGGGATTTAGACAATATAAGGCTTGTTTAGGAAAACACTGAGGAAAGGCTGCTGGTACCTGTTGCTACAACTGGGTCTACTCCCTGAGTCCTGCGGTGACTGAGCACGCCTGCAGGCACCAGCGTGGAGCCTGGAATTGTGCGTGATGTTCACAGGTTCTTGGGCCCACCTGTTACTCGCTGATGGGCACAGAGTTGATGAGTGCTAAAGGCAACTGACCTCATTGTCATTAACACCGATACCTGAGGTCATGGGAGTGCTAGACTCCCTGAGCGTTCTGCTCATTTGAAGTTGAGAATTCTCTTTGTTCTTTCTTCCTTTTCTGAAGATTGGAAATGATACAGACAGTAATTTTCTGAGCAAATGACAAGGTTTTTTTTAAAGCTCTTTAATAACAGTCCCAATGAAATGGAATTCCCTGTCACTTGGGAGGTAAGTCATGATCCCCCGAGTTGGGAACACAAATAGCTTGCTGCTATGAGAATTGTAGCATTCCAGAAAGGAAAGGCTTCGGTCCAGCCTAAACAACAACAAAACCATGCTCAGAAGAGAGATTCAAAACCCACTGCAGACGGCAGTTCTGTGAAATTCACGTGGAGACGAGCACAGGGGCCCTGATGCTTGCTCATGTCCCATCTTTACCCACATACACAGTTCACCAGGCTCTGCTGACGACAAACGAGACCTGTCTCGGAGGCTCCCTCTGCAAACCCAACTGTTGCAGTAAATTTCCCCATCGATGTCGACTGAGTTCATTTTTCAATCCTGTGGTGGGTAATTTCATGTAAAAAGTTTTTACAAGCTTCCTTTTGAAATGTTCTTACTTTGGAGCTGATCTCTTACATTCTCTAATAGCCTCTTTGCATCTCTCCAAAGGTTGAGTTTCTTGGTGCATCACGATGGTTAGCGTCTCCTCGGGGCTGCCCGTCTGACAGTAACAAGCCAGGGCGTTCCCTTTAGCTTCCGTGTTATTCCCTCTTTCACGAGCACCTACCTTTATAACAAGCTCAGAGCATTCAAACTTTCTTTAACTTCCTGACCATCCTTAATTGGGGTTCCCACTGAGGTCAAAAACTATCTTCCTTTCTAAAGCATTAAAAAATCATGCACGTTTCCCAAAGTATAACTACTTCCAGTGACTATATTAACCGTCTTAGCTCTATTCTGCCCATCTGAGCAGATTTTGCCTCTGATAAGTTGTCTTCTTCTGGGGGTGAAATGAGTTTTGTTTCCGCCTCACTCATCGGATGTTTTCCTGTCCGTCTTCAGATACAACCCGTCGACATCCAGGAGTAAGTCCGCAGTGTCTAAGGGGGCTCCTCACAGACAGAGTGGGGAGCTAGAGGTCCACAAACAGAGACGAGAGAGTTTCCCCTTCCTCCAGCCAATGCAAGGGAAGCAGTAGAATTCAAAGGCTTAATAAATAGATACTCACGGAGCAATGGAAAAAGGAACAGGACTTCACGCGGTGTCAGCCTACTTGTTGAGGAACGCTGTGTACTCTTAGTGGGCAGCAAGGGACACACACGAAGACGGACCAACGGCATCGAAGGACACCCCACGGCCACATCCGCAAAGCCTCACAGTCCAGCTGCCTTGGCCGTGCTGAGACTGTGCCACCGAGTGGGAGAGACCCTGGAGAAAGCGCTTGGTCACTGATGACTCTGTCGCAGCTGAGTCAGAACACGCAGGACGTGTCTCGTGTGTAAAAATGTAGCAGCGATTACGTAGGCCGAGTGGGAGTTGGGTAAAGGCTAATTTTAACGCACAGAAAGCCTGTTCATGTTTAGGGCTCTGGAAGAGGTCCGGTTACTAAGGACTTGGTTAAGTCACCTTGCCATGTGACAATGTCAGCAAAGTTGGGAACCCACTGTCCACAGTAACAAGTGAGACCCAGAAAACTTCTTAATGGTGTCTTAGTTACTGGCCTGGGCAAGTGTTGGATGTTCTGTACTTTGTGATAAGTTAGGGATTTACTTCCTTAAGATAAAGCAAGTCCTAGATAATGAAATTGACTGTGACAAAATTATAGCTCCTATTTGGAACCCTTCTGCTCTTCTGAGCTAAAACAGTAAGTAGATAGATGCGCTCCATAACACCACAAAAGGTTATCTCCGTGTTGGATAGGAATGCGGCCAAAGAGAACTGAGGGTCTCCTGGCCTTGGTTGCGGCAGAGTAGGGAATGCCTAGTAAATCCTTGGGGCAGGACAGTCTAGGGACAGCATTGATTTCCCCAAGAGAGGCAGACAAACATTTATTATGTAGCTATAAGGGAGCATGAAAGAAAGTAGATACAATGTACAATTGTAAATGATGGGCTCTTCCTCCGTAGGCAGCAAACACAAAGTCTTTGGGTTCGGTAGCACAGGGAAGGCGCGAACACTGTTCTGCCTACGGTCCTCAGGTCCCGAACAAACCCACTTCCCTGCGCAGGACCGCGTTCTGCTCGTCCGTGGTGGGTTCGGCTCCCGGTTGGTGCTGATGTTGGCGTTGTCTGTACAGTTTTACTGGGAAGCTGGAGTGTTTGAGAACTGGTGGACGGTAGAATGAGCCCTTCGCAGATGTATGATTCACAGACCTTTTCTCATTCTACGAGTTTTCTTTCAACAAGTTCACGCCCACAAAAAGACATTCCTAGCCTGTAGGTCTTCCCCGTGATGTAAGTTCTCTGAAGTCTTCAGGAGTTCTCAAAGCTTCGTCCTTTTGTAAAATAATCGTTCCGGTGTTCATTCATCGATAGTGACTTTCCCACATGCAAGGTCTACTGTTCTCTAAGCAGTAGCATGAAGAGAAAGGTGACAAGAAGTGAAGGTTTACAATAAATGATCGTTTTTCCTGCTGAACCAGTAGAAGGCCTGCGGTTAGGCAGTCTAGCTACATAAACACAGTAGACCCCTAGGGTTCAGTTCATTAAGTAGCCATATGCGAGATTAAGGAATTCCACTAACGTCCCCTCATGCTAAATGAAAATTTCAAGAAGCAGTTATTGTTCTGTCTCATGAGTAACACCACCACGAAACCCGCCCAGCCTACGTCAGCTGCTGAACTGTCCCATGGTTGGTCTGAGTCAAGAACCACCAAGGCCTCCCAATTAGGTCGCAAAGCTCAGTGCTGAGATCAGAACAGAGGGCACTTGGGCACCTGGGGGAAAGGTGTGGGCACTTGTCTCTGACCAGGAGAAGGGAACCTCATTTTACTCGGCAATTCCGTTCCTCAGAAGTCATGTGCTACTTGTGCTGTTTCTAATCCAATCTGCTTTACAGGTTCCAGAAGCTTTGCCACTTAAGAAATCATGCTGCAAATCCTTTAAAAACAAAGAAACGTTTGTGAATAATTGCTCTCCAGTTAATCTGTACAGTACTGTACTGTGGATTTTCAAATACCGCATTTTCTTCAAATTGGGGCGCACCCTGCAGTGAGATGCGGGGAGACAGCTGAACCGCACGGATCACTCTGCAGAGCTGGGAAGGAAGGATCAGATGTACCGGGGCGGAGCTTGGGTTCCGGCGTTTGGAGGGCTGTGTTGGGTCTGGAAAGGAGCCAGAGACAAGTAGCTACAATGGTTAAATTAATGGAGACGAGGACCCTTGGAAACGTTAGTGGATCTGAGCTTAGTTAACGGGGAGCAGAGGCAGCGGAGGCCCTTCCTGTTCACACCCTTCAAAGACGCGCACGGTAGGGAAAAGGTTTACACCAAAATCTGAAGTAAGAAAGAGAACATAGCAGATGATGATGGCTCTGGACACATAAGTATAAATATGAGCAAGGAATACAAAGGCAATGCAATAATGGGAACGGTGGGTAGCTGGTGAGTTCAGGATACAATGTGTTTCTGTTTAAAACTCCCTTTAATGTTGTTACATTGTGTCATACTATGATTATATATAGAATGCCATATAGTAATAGTGTTGTATGCACTGTGTAAAATTTATAGGCGAAAGGTGAGGCAGCTTAGAGTCTAAGCAGCCATGGTCAAGATAAATGTATCTAAGCAGCCAAGGTCAAGGTAATTTAAGAGGAGAGGAAATCCCTCCCTCCTCCTTCTCAAGTCACCTCCCTTCCCGACTCTTCTGCAGCTGCGTCTGCCCGTTAGCCTCGAGGATCCCACATGATTTCTCCCCTGGGTTAGTGGGGACACCGTGCACCTTCATTTACTGACTGATCAATAAAGATGAGGTGACCACTTAGTATCCTCCAGGACCCATGCTAGTGATGAGGGAAGCTGCCGGAACAAGCGCTGTCATGCTGCCCTCCCTGCCTTACATTTAGAGACGATTTCAACGTAGTATGATGCGTGCAGAAGACGCAGACAGAGACATCAGAGGGTGCTGTATTTGGGGGGCTATGGAAGGCATTCTGGTGGGAATGACACTGAGGTTGGGGGAGGGGGCCTGCTGGGCCTGGAATGTCCAAGGAACTGAAGTTGCAAAGGAAGACAAAGGAGCTGGCGAGGGGGAAACTGCCAGGCGGTCAAGGACATTGTCGGTCACAGTGCTGAGTCGGATGCCTGTGTCCTGACCCGCTCTTGGAGGGTCCTGAGAGGGAATGGCGTGGTAAGAGCTGCCTTTCGGAGAGATGAGGCCATGGCCAGTAGAGAGCAGACAGAGGGAGGAAAGTGCAGGCCCGGGAGGTAGGCTAAGAGGACATTCGCCGACCATGTGAGCAGCGGGGCTGCAGGGAGCGGGCAGAACGCAGAGCGACCTGACCTGAGGAGCAGAAACCTGCCTTTGGGGAACGGTTGGCAGTGGAGGAAGGAAGTAGGGATCCAGGAAAGTCACGCATTTTTATGAAATGGGACAAAGGGCGTTGGAGAGGATAGGATGGATGGTTTGTAAGCTCGGGAAGAGCCCCCGGCTGTGGGTGGTGGCTGTGGGTGGTGGCAGGAGCAGACAGGAGGGGTCGGAGGGGTGAGCTCAGCGAGGGGATGGGCATGTCTGTGTTCTGTGTCTCGGAGAAGCCACTGTGCCAGCTCCTGCCCACAGGCTCCGCGCCCACCTCACCTCCACTGCGCTCCTGTGGGCATCGCGGCTGGGTGACACATCCCACAGTTCCACCCGTGTGTGTGTGTGTGTGTGTGTGTGTGTGTGTGTGTGTGTGTGTGTGTTCCTTATTGTCCTCATTGTCTTTACGCGGTTTCTTCAAGGAAAGGAGACAGTGTCTCCTGCACCCCATTTTCTGATCTGAGGAAGTCCCCTCTCCACCCTCCACCGGCCTCTGAGACACCGTCACCCAGCTGAGGAAAGGCTTCTGTGGGACAGGCACGCCGTCAGAACTCGGAGGACCGGCTCCCTGGGCGCACGGCGCTTTGGGCCGCGGAGCCTGAAATGACAGAGGCCTTGGACGGATGTCCAGAATCACACCCATGGAAGTCAACAGCTGAACCTCGACCCTCCACACATGCTCAGAGCTCTGTCCGGGTGTCGCTTCCCTGCGGTCTGAAAGCCGAGTGCCCGCACAGCTGTTCCGAGCCCCACACCGGCACGGCGCTCTCTCGCAAGTGGCCCTCGCAGCTGGGAGCTCCGAACAGTCTCTTCTTTCAGACCAGTTGTTTCCTGAAGCAGGTATCCTGTCTGCCCGGGATTACCCGGACCAGGCTGTGACCACTGAAGCCCGGCCGGCTGCCAGCCCGGCCGGCAAAGGATCTGAGGCTGGCCCGAGTGGTGTTGACTTTCTTGCAGCTGTCCTTCCCGGAGCCCAGGAGGCCCTCCGCGCGGTCCCCTGTGAGGAAGGAGAATGAGGGAGGGAGGGAGGGCGGGAGGGAGGGCTTTATTTCTATGATAGATGAGAACATACACCAGCCTCCGCTTTCTCCCGTAGGACTCTGAGAGCAGGGAAATAAACTCAGGGTCCAAAAAGATGGTCCAAACTGATTTCTCATTAGGGTAAACATTTTAAAATTAGACTGGAAAATGCAATGCTTTTCAAAATATCTCTTCTGTAGGGGTCTAGAAGGGCTTTGCAAGTTCAAACATCCTCCCAGGGGTTGAATTGCCAAAAGCTACAAATATTCCCATGTAACAAGCAGGGAACAGGGTGGTCGATCACCTCAAGTGGGAGAAGGCAGTGTTGAGGGGATTATGCAAGTGTTTTTGGACAATCAGCTGTTTCAACACAAAGGGAGAGAGGCTGTTGATGAGGTGAGTCCTGATAATGAAGAGTGACCTTCCCTGAGGGGAATGTATTCAATTCATCCAACAGTTAATAATGAAAAGTCACCTTACCCGAGAAGGACGCGTGGTCAGCAAAATGAGCTCCTCAAGGAACCTCCACACACTGAGGACCCGGTTGCCACCGAGTCTAATCCGATGAGATTTATATAATAATAAACATTTTCCTTTTCAGGAGTGTGTTTTCTTCAGACTCTTTCGCAGGTATTATTTTTAGAGGATTCGTTTCTCATTCTCTAACCTCTTAAACGTTAAATCACAAATGCTTTTTCCAGAGGCACTAAAAAGAATCACTAAAATGCAACTTAACCACAGCACAAATTTCTGTGGCTTTCCAAGTAGAGATGTTTTTTTTAAATATACCCAAAGAATTGATGGTTTTTATTCGTGGCTTGATAAAATGTTTTCCCCCTCTGTGTATTGTATTCACTCTACAATGAAGTAAAAACCAGAACTCATACAATCAGAATCTTACCAACCACCAAGCTCTATGTGGACTCATTCAAACTCTTAAGAGCAGCAGACCTTTCCAAATTGCAGAAAAACTGCATTTTATTCCTGGTAAGTCAAAGCAAACAATGCTGCTGTTTTTCAAGATAGATGATAGCGAACAGAAAGAGGAGAGAAAGAGGGGAGGAGACTAGCTAGCTAGCTAGATATATACATGCATGCATACATAGGCACATAATTAGATGGATGGATGGATGGATGGATGGATGGATGGATGGATAGATGATAGATAGATAGATAGATAGATAGATAGATAGATAGATAGATAGATAGATAGATGGAGATGAGAGACAGAGAGAAATGCTGACTGACATAAAGCAAGCAGAGACAGGCTCACAGAGGAGAGCAGGCAGACACCTCTGGGGCTGGGTGGGAGGTGTTGGGGTGGAGGGACTGAGCAAAAAAAGAGAGAGAAAGAACTCATGGACATAGACGACAGTGTGGTGATTGTTGGAGAGGGGGGTGTGGAGGTGGTAGAAGGCATAGAGGGGACAAAAGGTGCCGGAAAAATAAAATTAAATTTTCAAAAAGCACTAGTGCGTTGGGAGCTAGAAGCATCGCGCCACCTCATCAAGTCTCTGCCCATCCCCCCCCCCCCCATCCAGGTGCACAGCCGAGGAAGCTGAGCCTCTGGGAAGCCGGCTGTCCCGCCCGTGACAGATGAGACCTGAGGGCTTTTCCTCCTGCACGCCTCTCTCTCAGGTCCGCCGAGGTCCTCCATCAGCCGCTGCACACCCGTCGCCACAATGCTCTGTCTTCGGAGCTCTGAGTCCTCTGGCCCCACAGAGCCATCTCGCTCTCCCTGTCACCTGCTCTGCCACCCGCAAAACTGATTTTTAAACACTAGTTTCTCAGGCACCCCCCAGTCACTGATTGTCCTTTGCTAGCCACACATCACTGGCCTCAGACGGCTGCGCAGCCCGTGGGCGGCGGTTACTGGCTCCAGCCCACGGCTAGTCCGTCGCACAGACAGAATGCGATGGCAGTGTGTGCTGGCTGCCTCTGCCTTCAGGAAGCCCTCCGTCCTCTCCTCCTGCAGCCCAGCAGGTGGTTCCCTTTCCCCTTCAACCTCGCCCCTCCGAGCCCCACGGGCCCCTCATTCTCCGCCCTCCTCTGCATTCGGTGTTTGTGTAGGGGCTAAGGAATCCCAGGAAGTCACTTTAGGAAAGAGTGGGAGATTTATTGCCATGTTCCACTAGGTTTCTCTCTACATGTTAACATGTTTTCTTTTGATCCTTTATTTTCTTACATCCTCTATATGCGGTCTCACTAATCTCTCTCCCTTGCCTATTGTCAGATCATCCTACCCGACTCTGTATCTTGCCTTTATTTCTATGCTGTCACTCGCACACAGCTGTGTCATTTGACTCCAGGGACAGCTGGATATGGTCGCTAGTGACGTAATTCTTAAAGTAGCTTTATGAACTCACCCTACTGGCTTAGTAGATTTTGAGAAACTACTTGAGAGCTGGGTGTCACAAAAGTTTCTGAAAACATGTTGATATAAAGCTTCTCATAACAGTGCTCCGAGCATACTCATTCTTTTTTAATCCTCACCCGAGGACATTTTTCCATCCATTTTCAGAGTGAGAGGGAGAGAGAGAGAGAGACATCGATCTGAGAGAGACACATCGACTGGTTGCCTCCCACACGACCCCGACCAGGTCCGGGCACCGAACCACAACCAAGGTACGTGCCCTTGACCAGAATGGAAACCGGGAGTCTTTGGTCCGTGGGCCGATGCTCTAACCGCTGAGCCAAGCTGGCCTGGGCTTGCTTATTCTTTAACACTGTAATCTGGGAGAAAAAAGGCAATGATTCTACTGCCTAACTTGAGAGAGGTTGAGGAAAGAACGTATTTCCCAAAAAAATATCTTTTCCAAAAGCATTACACACTGAGTTAAAAACACGCATTCCCTAGAGCTAGGATAAGGAGACCACCCCTTTCCACTCTCTAAACCGGGGTGGGTAAACTTTATCTGCAAAGGCCCAGTAAATATTTTGGCTTTGTGGACACAAGTCCTCTGCTGCAACTACTCTGCTGTTGTAAGAGGAGGCGGCATCAGTGTAGAAAGGATGGACTGGCCTGAGTTCCAATAAGGATTACTTACAACACAGTGGTCTGCGCTCGCCTTCAGTCCACAGAGGGCCGAGTCCTTCTCTAAACCAGCACGCTATCATAGCCAGTGAGGACCAGGGCCTGCAGAGAGCTACCGCGACCCGCCGCCAGTGTGCGTGGCTGTGGGGAGCACGTTCACCCGTACGTGTGGATGGAGCGTCAGTCTCAGCGATAAGACCCCATTAGCGTTATTGGAGATTACATTTAAAGGAATATCTAAAGAGAGCAGTGGAGGAAAACTCAGCCAGAGAAGACTGTAGAAATGCCACACAAACCTCGGCGTCCACAGTCTGCTGCACTCGGATTGGAGCTCATTAGGAGGTGACTGATAACCTCATGAAAGGGTCATTTATGAAGAGACACAGATATGGAAGCTAACCCTAAGTAGATGAAGATCTGAATAGCTAAAGAATAAACAGGAGCCCTGGCCAGTTTTGCTCAGTGGTTAGAGCATCGGCCCGAAGACCAAAGAGTCGCAGGTTCAATTACAGCCAAGGGCAGGTACCTCGGTTGCGGTTCGTCCCCCGCCCTGGTCGGGGTTGTGCGGGAGGCAACAAATCGATATGTCTCTTTCATATTGATGTTTTTCTCTCTCTCTTCCTTCCACTCTCTCTCCCTCCCTCCTTCCTTCCCACTCTATCTCAAGACAAATGGAGAAATATCCTTGGATGAGGATTAAAAAGGAATAAACAAGAAATACCTGGATGTCTGAGGATGTTTAATTTACCTCCATGGGGCTACTTCCCCAGGTCACATGACCTTGAAAACATATACTCTCATCACCTTCCTCATCACCTTCATGCTCCTCCCCACCACCCTCATAATGTCATCCTCAGCTTACCTTCATGGTCCTCCTCCTCATCACCACCCTGGTCATCATCCTCATCCTCATCTTCATGGCCATCATTTTCCTCATTATCTTCATCATCTTTGTGATCATCCACATTATCACCATCTTGTCATCATCATTTTCATCTCCATCTTCATCCTCATCCTGGTCTTCATGGTCATCCTCATTATCTCATCTTCGTCCACATCATCTTCAGCCTCATCTTTATCTTCATCATCTCCATCATCATCATCTTCGTCCTCATCACCTTCATGAACACCATCTTCCTCATTATCTCCATCTCCATCCTCATCTTTATCTTCATCATCTCCATCATCATCTTCCTCATCGTCACCTTCATGGTCATCATCACCTTCATGAACACCATCTTCCTCTTTATCTCCATCTTCATCCTCATCTTTATCTTCATCATCTCCATCATCATCTTCCTCATCGTCACCTTCATGGTCATCATCACCTTCATGAACACCATCTTCCTCATTATCTCCATCTTCATCCTCATCTTTATCTTCATCATCTCCATCATCATCATATCCATCATCATCATCTTCGTCCTCATCACCTTCATGAACACCGTCTTCCTCATTATCTCCATCTTCATCCTCAAGTCCTCATCATCTCCATGGTCATCCACATTATCCTCGTTGTCTTCATGCTCACCATTATTTTCATGATTAACCTCATCATCATCCTCATCATCAGCATTGTTAACAGTTACCCTGTGTTAAAACAGGATGCGCAGCAGTTTCACGGTGTGCGTAATTAGTCTTCACAACAACGACGACAGTGCCATTCTCACCCTGCAGGCAGAAAGCTGAGGCTCACCAGTTAGTACCCTGACAACAGTTACACATGTACAGAATGGATTACCACTCAGCTGTTTAAAAAAAAAAAGGAAATCTTACCTCTAACCACAGCATGGATGGACCTGGAGTCTATCATGCTAAGTGAAATAAGCCAGTCAGAGAAAGACGAATAACATATTATTTCACATATAGGTGGAATCTAATGAACAAAATAAACTCACGAACAAAATAGAAACAGAGGCATGGAAACATGGAATGACTGACAGCTGCCAGAGGGGCGGGGTTTGGGGGACTGGATGAAAGAAAGTGAAGGGATTAACCAAAAAACATATATACATAACACATAGACACAGACAACAGTGTGGTGATGGCCAGAGGGAATGCGGGGGGAGGGGGGGGCGGGTTGTAGGTGGAGGTGGGCAAAGGTGGGGAAAATGGGGACAGAAAGAGACTTTGCTTGGGGCCTTGGGCACACAATGCAGTGTGTAGATGATGTTTTATTGAGTTGTATACTTGAAACCTGTATGGTTTTGCAAACCAATGTCACCCCAATAAATACAATTTAAAAAAAAAGAAAAGTTGCAAAGCCCAGCTTCAAATCCAGGCCTCTACAATCCAAAGCCCGTTCTCTAACTAGGAAAACTAAAACGTTGCCCCTCACAGGCCCAGCATATGAATGCTGCTCAAAGACGCTCATGACTAAAATCCCTTATCACCATCTGGGCCCATCGTGAGCATTTCATTGGTACCACAAATAGCTGCAGATTCCAAGTGACACCAGCGACGTCACCCTTGCCAGGCCCCCTCTGCAGAGGTGACGGGTTAACAAACTCAGCCAGAGCAGAAGCATTTAGAGAGCAGCTGGGAAGCCCTACAGCCCTTACACTTTCATTGCATATGTATAACATCACCCCAGCCTCCTGCATGAGTTCTTGTGTATGTTTTTTCTCCACAAGGAGACTGTGGAAGAAGCCAGCTGGAGGGCACACAGGCTCCAGCCTGAACTACTATCTCTCTTCTTGGAAATAGCCCTGATACAAAAAGAATCTGGTCCTATGGCCATCACAAAGACTGCATTATTCATAAACCACCAGAGAAAGGATTCAATTTGAAACCAAAATTGCAAAAAGACTACCTGTTACCTGGAATTTGCAGTGGACTGGGTTTCCTCCACCAAGCAAAGCCATCTTACGCTCTGTGCTCTTCCCAGCAGCTGCTGCTGTTACAAATGCGTCATGGTGGGGAGCAACCAAGAAACACACTTTGGTTTGTGATAAGGGGGCAGTTATTCTAATGAGATGCCTTTTGGAATTAACAGGGGCCCAGCTACATTTCAAAGATGAATGAGCGTCTGCTTGTTCTTCTGGACCGACTACTCGGGGTGCAGCTCTTCTAAATGCCATGCTCTCAAGTCCCCCAAAGTCCAGATGATGCTTTAAGGACTTGAGTAAGTTGGGCAGGGAAGTAAGAGGGCAAAGCTGAGTATAAAAGTGGGGTGTTCACGTCTGACATACACCATCTCTTCTCTCCACGATGGCTCTGCTTACAAAGACACCATTCACTGAGAGAAAGGCCACAAAATGAGATTTTCTGAGCCAGACGAATGGAAAATGTATGACCCATTCAGAGTGAAATGGCATCGATGAAGCAATATACTTAGTCATCTTCATGTGCTCTCTGAAGGATGAACATCCCAGCTCTTCCTCTCCCCGGTCGTGCACGTAAACGACCTCACCGAACAGGAATTGCTCAGCGTGGTCAAAATATGTAATCTGCAGAGACTTGACTGTAAAAAAATATTCTCCGGAGAATTTCAGATTGATGTCATGAAATATAAAGGTTTGTAAATACAGAATGTGGTTGCACTGGATTTCTGTTGTTGAAGAAGAGAAATGTTACTGTTTCGATATCCTGAGAAACCACAGCCGAGTTCCTTGCTCACATCGTGCATTTGAGCTTGAAGTGATCAACTGTGGCTCAATTCCAGATCTGTTTCTGCTCACCCTGTTACTACCAGGACTTAGCACAGTGCCTAGCTTTAGTAGAAGTTTAATAAAGATTTTCCAAAGTAAATTCATGAAAGGGAAGAAAGAAAAGGAAGAGAGAGAGAAAGAGAGAAGGGAAGTCTCAAACTAGTAGCTTGAAACTGCTAGATACTCGAACAATTAACATGTATCAGTGTCTAACCATATCGTATGTGACACATAAAAGACATACTTTTTCTATCATAGGTGTCATAAGAAGTGGCAGGCAGGCATGGGTAGAAATAACTTTTCTATTGAGACTTGGTAATTGGGGGCAGAACTGTGATGTCAAACACAGAGAAAGCAGAAATACTGAGATGTTTGAGAATCTGCTGCCTTCCCATCCACGGTCCAGCCCCCAGGCAGGAATTATGATCTGGTTCAGCCTAATGAGAACAAGAAAAGAACATTGGAGAACATTGTATTTACTGAAAATTCTCGAGAAAACCTACTTTACCTTCCCCAAAGGAGACACTGCAGTCTTTTAAATTTACCTTTCTAGCCCGGCCGGTGTGGCTCAGTGGATGGAGCGTCATCCCATGGACTGAGATGTCTCCGTTCAATTCCTGGTCAGGCCGCATGCCCAGGGTGCAGGCTCGATCCCCAGTAGGGGGCGTGTAAGGGGCAGCTGATTGATGTTCCTCTCTCACATAGATGTTTCTATCTCTCTCTCCCTTCCTCTCCCTCTTAAAAAAAAAAATCGATAAGAACACACTTAAATTTACCTTTCTATTACAGAACATTGCAAACACATGCAAAAGCAGACAGACTAGTATGGCAAATCCACATGGCCCAGCTTCAGCAGTGAGCAGTTGGTAGATCAAATTCAATAAGCAAATCTTACTTCATCTCTAATCCTGCCCACTCTTCCTAATTTAGCACAAAGACGGTGGGTGCCCTGTCCCCCCTGCCTCGCAGCCCCGCAGGGGAACTTCCTCTGGGCTCACCCTGGGATCCGCCTTGGCCAGTGGGAGGCGGGTACCTGTGACACAAGGGTTTGCTTGAAAGTTGCTGTGTGATCAGGGTTACTCCCGCACCTGTGCTCCAGCCATGAGGACATGTCTGAGCAAGCCTGCTGAAGGAGAGAGCTGTAGCCGTCCTACTGTCCCTTCCAAGGCCATTCTGGGTCAGTGGACACCCGTACAAGCAACTGAAGCTGAAAAGAATTCCTCAGCCAGGCACAGCCAAGATCAGCAGAGCCCTCAGCTGAACATCCCCAACTTGTAAACAGAAAAGTTACTTAGAATACCTCAATCATCTTTTTCTCTCCTCATCTATAGTTTGGGCACCCAGGGTACCATTGAAACGTTTGATTGTTTTGGGTTATTTATTATTTCTTTAAAAATAAAAATTTGGCTTACTAGGTCACCAATTAATCATTTTGTTTTGATTTGTCTTTTTTTGCATCGTTACAAACTCATTGATATAACTATAGTTACTCTACAACAGTTCATTTCAGGTAATACTAGTACTGACACACAAAATATCCACTATTTCTCGGGTGGGGCTTCTCCCAGTGAGCTCTTTGGCTCTTTTGACATCATGGTTATAGACCTTGATGCTGGAAGTTTATCTTGTATATTTCCGTCCCCTCTCCTGGAATCCCTTTCTTCAAGGATCCTTGGTGCCTTTTAGAGGGACTGGTGTGTAGAGACCACACTCCAGGCTCTAGGGGTGCTCATTGTTGCTAGATTAGACATCGTTTCTAGGTCTGTTCAGTGAGCAGAGCCAGAAGGAAAATGTTGTTTTCTTAACACAAAACTCACTATATTTCCATATTGATATTCTAAATCAAATTCAGGACCCTGGGGTTTTCACATTTGCTCCTACTAGCTCACATCTTCTCTTTTCACTACATTTTTTTTTTTGTTCTCAGTGACACTGGGTATGATAGAATATCACACAAGTGTCCATCAATTTTATTCATATCACACAGAACAATCTCTAAATTATAATATCAACACTACAACCAGCAATATGTCTGAGGATTTTAAACATGGCTTAGGATTTTAAAAATTCTTTTTGTCTTGTGTGTAGATATGTACATTAAAGATGTAAAGTTAAATTATTTTACTTGGAATCCCTTAAAATAGTTTCTGTTGTGTGATTATGCCACGAACTGAATATTTGGTAGTTAGTTGTACCTCCAGCTACTAATTGAAGTCCATTTTTATTTTAATTTCTTGGAGTTATTTTTTTATTTAATTTTGTGTCTTAATTATGTAAAATTATATTCATGGAGTCAACTATGTATAAGATTATTTAAAGGAGACGAATGAAGAGAGTTGTGGTAAAATATCAAGTGTCTGATTTCCTGAAAATGAAGATAATTTAATGCATATGTGTCAATAAGTAAACATGTTCCAGTAAAATTCTTATGTACTAATCAAAATAGATGTAAAATGTGAAGTCAAAGTGGTGTCATATTTGAGAGCTATGAAGAATGCGTGTATGCAAATTATGAGCCGAGGAATAAAACAATCCCCTGTGAAACCTCCAAAAAATTAAAACACATTACCAGCATTTTTTATTCTGTGCAGTTATTTTCCACTGTATCCTTTGTTTCTCTCCTAAAATAACCCTATCTTGAATTCTGTGGTCATCATTTTATACACACACACACACACATGCATAGATTACATATTTTTATAGCTTTCTATAGTTTTACCACATAGGTATATCTCTAAGAAATGTAATAATGCATTAATTTTACATTTTTATACCTATCTGTATTTTTTACACACTTGTGGGTTCGTTCATTCATTCCGACGGGAAGCCTGGGGCATGGGATGAGAGGCAGACACACAGTTCTGCATTGGTTTCCGTACCCCAGCCTCCAGGGGGTGGTGCAGGGAGGGCCAGACACACGCTGTGCTGGGGCTCTGCAGGCAGGAGGGGCCCTGGGACTGTGGAGTCAGAGCTCACAGAGGCTCACTGGGCGCAGCTCCTCTCTCTGGCCAGAGAGGGAGGGAGACCTTTGTTCTCAAAGTTAAACAAATGCCTCTGGGGAGAGGCAGGAACATCAGCTGTTTTATACAGCCCTGTGGAATGTAACACATGCCTCACCACTGTTTTCTTTGTTTTGTTTTGTTTTTCATTCTGGGAGTGGAGGAAGCACCAGAGAATAGAACTGTTTCTTAACCAAGAACATGGTGTTATGTGTGGTTGCATAAGCAAAACCCAGTAGTAAGCATCATCCTTACAGTATCCTGAAGCTTAGAAAACATTTTATGAAAATCTACATTGATATTCCCATTGATGTCATCCCATTGAGATGGGATGACAGTGATCGCCATTAGGGTTCACAAAGCGCTTTCCAATCCTCACCTCACTTGATCACCACGACGTTTGGAAGGAGGGGCCTCGTGGCTTCACCCCCAGCTACTGGATGAAGACACCGAGTGGGAGCCAGTGAGATCGAGTGACTCACAGAACATCACGTGGCGACAGAGGTGTGGCCTAGAGACGAAACACTGATCTGTTTTCTGGGTTCTTTCTACTCCACGGTCTTGAAGACATTTGTGTGTGTGTGTGTGTGTGTGTGTGTGTGTGTGTGTGTGTGTTTATGTTAATGGCATTAACGGGGTAGAAAAAATTCTCTTGTCCTCTAGAAACTCAGAATTTTAAAGGGGGGGGGGTGGTAACAAAATGTTAAAGGAAAATATAATTACCCACGTGTGAATAAGAATTGCAAACCAAACCTGACAAGAACAGAAATCATAGGAGAATGTCACCATCCCTTTTTATTACTATTCTAACCAAAAGCAACGCTATGAAACTGGATAGAATGAGGTTTATTCAAGTATGATATTAAAGGACTTATAAATCAGCAAAATGTGCCCTGGCCGGTTTGGCTCAGCGGTTAGAGCGCCGGTTCCCGCTAAGGGCACGTACCTCGGTTGCAGTCTGTCCCCGGCCCCGGTTGGGGTCATGTGGGTGGCAGCCACTCGAAGTGTCTGTCTCACATCCATGTTTCTCTCTCTCTCTTTCTTCCTCTCTCCCTCCCGCTCTATCTGAAGATGAATGCAAAAGTGTCCTCAGGTGAGGATAAATAAATCAGTAAATAAATAAATAAAGCAGCAGAATTCGACACCTTCCTCAGCCTTTTAACTCCCTCTAATAGGCTGTGTTCTAACTATGGTGAGAAGCTAGTAGATAACGCACCCACAGGGCGACTAGGATGAGGGGTTCCCAGATCCCAAACTGTGTCTTTGCTCACGAGGGTCCACGTGATTCTACAGTGGCTGTTTTCCCCACCAGCCCAAACCCTCCAGGAACCCGAGGGCCCTGTGATGCACCTTCTAGTCCCCCTCGAGAAACGAAAACTCAGCGGGGCCCAGAGGCTGCGTCTCACTGCCCTAGCCGTCCCCAAGGACTAGAAAGATTGCGCAGTGGCACCTCCCTGGGCGGAGCTGGAACTTCTGAACGACTCTGAGGCTCAAGCACCTAGCCTGAGCTCGGCGTGCCAAGCGGTGAAGAGTCAGCCACGCTCACCAGAGACCTGACCCACGCACAACAGGCGAGGACCTCATGATGCCACGTTCTCACGCACACACACGCACGCACACCCCTAACTGGCGGTCAGCTCCAGGGGGCACTTACTGGCCGTGCTGAGGCACAGAGGAGCGCAGTACTCAGCTGTCCGCCTCCCTCTGTTGGGGGGCCCAGGCGGGAAACCAGAGTCTACCTCAGGAAAGGCACCCCTCAAGTGTCGGGCTCAGAGCTTGCCAGCCCCAGGAGCACTGTCGGACGCCAGTGACCCCACAACCTCCCCATGAAGAATATCACCTCAGACACAAGTGCAGACCGCGAAGGCTTCCCTGAGGTTACGGGGCGCGTCACCCCGGGGACCAGAACCTGAGCCGATGAACAGCAGCACCGCCATCAGAGTGGCTTAGGGAACAAGAAAAGAACAGTCACTGTCTGCTCGTGCCCTCGTGGTACATGCTGAGCTATTTCTAAGCGACTCTCGATCCCTCGGACCCGTGAATGGCAAAGGCGCCTTCACTGTGAACTCATGGAAATACGTGGGGTGCGTTTTTCTGAGCATCGCTGTCCATGTGGCAATGAGTGTACCCCAGTGAAACCATCCTGTAAAGCACACTGAAACACTAAAATAGTAGAAAGTGCATATTTATGGGTGTATCGTCTCCATGGTGGTTTAGAAATTCACGGTCGATGAGTTAAAATCGGAACACACTCAGTCCAGAATCTCCCACGTGGCTGACCAGCGCCCACGGGCCCCGGGCCGCATCAGGGAGCGTCTGAGCAAGGGCGGAACGGCACAGGGCAGAGAGGCAGAGCACCCAGACATCCGACGGCCTCGTGCACGTCTGCATTCATCCCCACAGTCATCCCCACGCATTGCCCATGGATCGAGTGGGGCCTCGATTTTGATCGTGTGTCCCAGTGTCCCTTCTCTGTGGTTCAGCATGTCACAGCTGCTCCTGTGAGAAGGACGACCGTAGAGAGAGAATCTGTTCTGTCTTTATTCCTTGCTCTTCCTTTCAAACAGGAACGAAGACAACGAGGCCTGTCTCTCCTGGCAGCTGCCTTCAAGCGCTCTCGTCCATGATGCGATAGGCTCTCCTATCGGCCCCTTCTGGACGCCCACAAAGCCATATCGAATGGTCTAAGCCCAGGTCCTGCCCCGCCCTTTAATAGGGAAAGTCTCGGTCATTTTCCCCTTGAAGCGATTGCCGACGGCAGCCTGGGAAAGTGGCTTTTGCAGTTTTGCTCGTCTGAGCCCCACAGGGGCAGCACAGTGGATCACGGCTGTTTGAGGGTGACTGTGCCCCTGCTCTGGCTGGCGTTTACCAAAGCTCCTGGTCTGCGCTGGGGGCCAGATGGCGTCCCTGCGTCCCCCTCCGGCCGCTCCTTGCTCGCTCCCCGGACTGGCTGTGCTTTCTGGCCCTGCTTCCTTACGGAACTGCTGGCTGCTGAGACGGACCTCAGAACTCCTTGAACAATCGCAGCCCACCCTTCCTGAAGCCAGTCAAGATGTTTGCAGAAATCCAAACAGCCTGAGGAGGTGTCAGGAAGTGACCCGAGGAAGGCATGCTGTTTATAGGCCGGGAACATTGCAGGGATTTTATTCCGGTTCGGTTGTTTGGATTGCAAGGAGAAGGCGGCCCCTCCCAGGGAAACGCGGACGGTCTGCGGGCTCCCACGCCGAGAACCACCTCCGCACCGTCTGGCCACAAGCCTCGGGGGGCCCGCGAAAGGAGACAGTGATGAAAGCATGGCAAAAATAAGTGCTTACCTAGTACCGGCTAAAACAGAAATGAGGGAAATTTTAGAGCGCCCTTCACAGACTCTCTTAAAGATGAGGACGTGCCCAGGGCTCCCCTCCGTGGATCCTGGAGGGACACTTGTTCTGGAAGCGCTGGGGAGCTCTCCTGGCCTTCACACCACGACAGCAAGGAAACGAGCCGCAGAAAGCAGCCATGGCCGCATCTGGCAGCATGTGAGAGAGGAGCAGCCCAAGAAGTAGTCAAAGCACACGAACGCCTCCTGGATTAAAGGTGGATCGAAGCGTTCTTTGCCCTTACGGGGTAAAACAGAGAAGTTTAGCAATGTCGGAGCTAAGCAATGTCTTAGACATCATGCAGGGGAACGCTCAGGTGTGCTGTACCAATTGCTCACTGGACACAGAGCATCCGTCTAAGCAACCCGATGCTTCCAGGGTTACATTCAATGAGACTGGGGAACAGAGAAGAAATCAGAGAAAGGGTCCCCGTTTCCCACGCACAGACAATCCCTGGGAGATCCCCCAGGTGTCAGGCAAGAGGAGGGGGGAGTTGTACAGGTGGCCACGTCAACCAGGATAGACTTACGGAAATTCGTTGAATATGAGTATCGTTTCTAGGGTTCTTTACTTCCTCTATAGTTATTTATCATAAAGTCACTGCAGAAAGGCTTGAAATGACTTCAAAGTCCCCAGAATTGGACTAAGCTGGCTACTAGTTTTTAAAGGAAAGACATTGTCTGGCCGAACCGAAGATGACTTCCAACAGGAGGAATGACCGCGTGGATTTTGTCTGGAGAAATCATCTTAAGTGGTCAAGAGTTCGAGCTGTGCCTTCCAGCGTCCAGGAAGAACCCAAGCTGTGTGGTGCCCTCTGCCCGCGGCGGTGGGCTTCTGCTTCTGGGGAGAACCGAGCATGCCCGTCAGGTACCCGCTTTCCAGCCACGAGAGGCGGGTCACAGGCTGGCATTCTTCCTCCAAGCAGCTGCCCTCACCACATGCCTGGGGCGTGCTCTCCCCATGGAAGTGAGAGGATCAGACGAGGAGAAAGCGTGGCCTTCATCCTGTCTAAACCTGCTGACAGAGGAACCAAGGGAGCCAAGCTCCTACTCACCCTCAACCACCACACCTGGGACCCTCTGTTTTTCATAACAATTTCAGCTCCCGGGGTTTTGCTTTCAAAGAGGAAAAATAAGAACAGAAAATAGCCGACCTAAATGAGCTGATCCCACTGTGACACAGTGCTCTATAGGCGTAAAAGAGCTCGAGGAAGTTTTTTAATTTCTAATCGGCCCTTACCAAGATGGTGTCAAACCATCTTGGGACATATTGAGGCCAAACACTTTCTAACACTCTGGCCTTAGTCTATGCTGTAGATTAAACTGTTTTCTCCTTAAACACGGGGCTACTTCCTCTTCCTTAAATCGGGTTAAATTTATATATTGAAGCCCTAGCATCCAGTTCTTCAGAATGTGACGGTATTTGGAAATAAAATCTTTAAAGGGGTGATTACGTTGACGTGAGGTCATTAGGATGGGCCTTAATGCAATGATATGTCCTTATAAGAAAAGGAGATTAAGATGCAGACAGAAAAGAAAAAGACACAGCAGAGAGAGAGACAGGAAACTTGTGTACAGAGGGATGAGCGTGTGCAGAGGGACGACTGGGAGGCCGTGTGCAAGCTGAGGAGAGAGGCCTCACCGGCAAGCAGCCCTGCCAACACCTTGACCGTGGCCTTCCAGCCTCCAGAAACGTGAGGAAATGATTTCCTGATGCTTAAGCCAGCCAGTCTGCGGTATTTTGTTATGGAACTGGGACAAACTAATACACTGGTCATCTCCTGTAAGTCAGAAGATGTTTAGAAATTCTCATTCCCTCAATCCAGTGCAATGAGACGGTGGGACCACACTCATCCATATTTTATTCTTCCAGACTGTTCCATGTTAACCCTTCAGGAATCACAGACCTTCAGATGAGATTCCTAGTCTGGCCAGGTACTGTGGAAGAGTTGTTTGTTGACATTTGCAAGGAAAGTGGAGGTGGAAAACATTTACCCGCTCAACTCAAAGAAAAACGGAAATGAGGGAAATTAATCCTGGACCACTTCATCCCTCTCTTCCCGCTGTCTCGTTTCCTCATTTTTCCTTCTTTCTCCACATCCTTATCGGCAGAATGAACACCGCAAACCCTAGGTCAAAGTTGTTATGAGGTTGGGGTGAATTGATAGAATCAAGTTCTTCCCAAATATCAGGGGAGGATAAAACATAGGGGGCCAGGGTCTCAGAGGAGGAGGAGGAGGTGGAGAAGGAGAGAGTTAAAATTATAAAGTTCTTACTATGTGTCCGATACTGCCCTAAATACTTTGCATGGATTATCCATTTCATTGAGATCTCATGATAATCCTGTGAAGTAGGTAGTATTATTAATTTTATTTTACAAATGCAATTACTAGTGTTCAGAGGGGTTAATTAGTTTCCTAACTCACACGGCTAGCAAGTAATAAATCTTGCGTGGGGGTGGGGGGAGTGTGAGGCCCAAGTTCTAAGCTACTAAATTCTGAATTTCCCTATTCTAGCCAATAAATTCACACTGGTTTTGCATAGTAATTTGATATTTGTCCTCATATACAACAGAGACAGAAGTTATTAATGTGTGTGAGTGTCTATGTAGCCTTTCCTCCTTCCATTGGAGAGGCAAGTAACAGCTGGTGAGGGAAAAGGAGAGGGAAGCGGAGGGAAGAAGGATTTGAGTGAAGAGTGCACCGCGAGGTCGGGGGCGCGGACCTTCGGGCTCGGGTGACAGGGAAGACAGGCGTGCTGCGTGGTCCGCTGCTCTGCGTGGGGAGGATGTTGGAAGTGGCAGAAACAGGGAGAAAGAAGCTGAGGAGTTTTCTTTCCGTGCATGAGAACGTACTCTCTACCTTCTCCCCACCCCGCCCCGATAGTTCCTTGATACATGAAGTTAAATAATTGACTCACTTCCTTTTTTATTCTGAACCGCGTTTATTTGAGTTGATGATGAGGGGAAATGGCCGCGCGGTGCCCAGGTCGACGTGGGTGACGTTTGCCGCACTGCTGTCGAGCTGGCGTTCCGCAGCCGGGGGGGGCATGCAGCTGCTCTCTGCTTCCCGTGTGGAGCTGTCCCTGGCCAGGACTGTGTTCTGGCGACCAGCACAATGGGGATGATGGAAAGGAGCAGAAGCAGCTGATCCAAGACGTGTGGATCGTCAGCAAGACATCCGGAGGTGGGAAGGATGTTCCTTCAGTCGGGAGAGCTGGGGTCACGCTTTGTGGCAAAGGGCACCAAGTGCCTCACGAAACCAACCCTTCCCGTCTACCCCACCAAGGCTGGCGTGTTCTGACGGAGGACACCTGCCCACAAGAGGGGGCAGGGGAGTCCAGGTTTCCTCGAGCGGTGGCACCTCCATGGACACGCAAGGCTGCAGGTCCACCACGATGGGGAGCAACGTGGAGAATCACACACGGTTCCCCCACCCACCACACCGTGGGCTGAGATGGCTAATCTTCCCGTTGCTGGAAAGGGGGTGAGAACGAGAATTATCAGTAGTTCCCCATGGTAGTAACGTCTGCCGCAGACGGGATAGGGACCTCAGAGAGCTTAGTGTTACAATTCGAAGGAAACAGGGGACTCAGTGTTCCATGCACAGCACCAGACGTATGTGGTGATGCGAAGGTCACTGAAGAGGGACGTTTAAACCTTCCTCACAGTGATGACGACCAAATGTTATTCTTTCCCCAAGCCATGGACATCCATTTTTCGCGTCTTCCTGAAAGGCGAAGGGATTGTGATAGAAACACACTTGGACTCCTGTGAGGTCCTGAGAGCTGCACCTACCAGGCCCTTCGGGAGCTTGGCAACTGCCGGACGACTTGACATTGAGCCATTCTGAAGCTTTACGGGCTTGATTTCTACCATAACTTGAGAAGGTCACGGGACACGCCACGGCGTGGACCAGAGAATACTGAGTTTAGAGTCGTGGTTGGAGCTCGTCACTGGAATGGTACAGAGGAGCAGGGGTGGAAAGCCCTGGGAGCTGAGAAATGTTGCTGGCTGAGGGAGCTGATAACATTTCTTGTTCAGGATCATCCACGGGCTCCAACGACAAGACCCAGCTTGTGTGGCGGGGCAGCTCACTGCGCTGCGGAAATCAGCAGGGAAGCGGAGAGTCGCTGGGACCCTAGTCCAATTCGAAAACTCACTTCCGCGAGAGCCAGAAGAACGCAGTTTCAGGACGTGGGGAGCTGGGTCTGCATAGCGAGACCCAGCTGCCGCCCAGAAGGACACTGTTGGGAGCGTCCAGAAATGGAGACAGACAGTATCTTTGATCTTTGTGGTGAAATGGGATTGTGCTTCTTCTTTGGCTGTTTCCCTGAGAGACTGGGAAAAGACAGCGATTCCTTTTCATTGCGTTCTTGAACATGATTGGGCATTCTGGACTGAACAAGCAGAGACTGCGCCATGAAAAACCCTAAAATATTTGGAGTGCAAACACTCCCTTGTCTTTAATGAATTACCAGTGTGTAAAGTTACCACTTTCAGAAGACGTATTGTATTAGTCAGCCTGGGCTCCATGATAGAATAGCATGGGCAGCTTGAACAACAGAAATAGTATTTTCCACAGTTCTGGAGGCCAGAATTCCACCGTCAGGGTGCTAGCGTGGTCAGAGCCTACAGAGGGTTTGCTTTCCAGCTTGAAGCTAGCTTCTCGTTTTGTCCTCGTATGGTGGAGAGAGAGCGGACAAGCTCTCTGGTGTCATTTCCTCATCTTCTAAGGGCTGGTTTCATTATGGCAGCCCACCCTCATGAGCTCATCTAAACCTAAGCACCTCCCAAAGGCCCCGTCTCCACATGCCATCACATTAGGGGCTCAAGGTCTGACGATCAGGAGGGACTCAGATCAGGGAGGAGCAAGGTAACAGAGCAAAGCCAGTGCTGGGTGTCACGGCATCAGTAGGAATTTGGATATGACTCCAAGCTCCTTGGTGGAGTTAGTATTTCTAGAAAACTAAACGTGAATATAAAGTCAAATATGTAAATCTCTTGCAGTCGAAATATTTTAGAGTATATTTATAGAACAAGTTAGGAAAAAGGAAAATTTATATGACAACACCTTTCACATACATAAGGGGTTCAATAGAAGGCTCTTAAATGATAGGTAATTAACATCTTCTAATTACAGAAAGTTGCCAAGCGTACCTTCTGCCTCAGGCTCCTGTGATCGGTGGTCTCGACCTCTACCCCACAGCTGCCCTTTTTTATTTATTTGCATGAGTCACTGAAGCTCTGGAATCTACTTTTCAAAGTTTGCAAAATTAAAGTAAATGTTTACCAGGGAGCATGTTTGGTTTTTCCCTCCGATCAATCATTCATGTAACAAATATTTATTCAGCACCTACCATGTGCCAGGCACCACGCTGGATCCTTAGGAGACGGTGGTGAGAAAGACAGCGTGAGCACCCGCGGCCCTCGAGAGCGCAGGCCGGCAAGGAGAGAGACCCCCGTCACAGAAGCAGAAGTAAATGACTCCAAACTGGTGAGTACTGTCCAAGGAAACTACAGCGCACTATAGAAAGCAAGGGGTCCCAGCACGGAGAGACTATCAGCTTGAAAGACCAGAGAAGTGTTATCTGAAGGACCAACATTTTTACTGATTCAAAGGAAGGATGACAAGGGGTGACTAGGAAAAGAGAAGTGGGTAACTTAAAAAAAAATCCAAGTCAGTGCCAGTAGGTGTATGTAGAGGGGGCCTAGTAGTGGCAAACTGCCCCTAAATCTCACTCCCGTCTGTCATAAGCTGATACATTCGTATGTTGAGTCATAATTCCCAGTGCCTCAAAATGTGATTGTGTTTGAGGATAAGGTCTTTAAAGAGGTGGTTAAGTTAAAATACTGTCAGTAGGGTGGGCCCTGATCCCATATGAGTGGTGTCCTTATAAGAAGAGGAAATTTGGGCACACACAGGTACAGAGAGAAGACCATGTGAGGACACAGGGAGAAGATAACCATCTACAAGCCAAGGAGAAAGGTCTCAGGAGGAACCACCCTGCTGACATCTTGATTTCAGATTCTAGCCTCCAGAACTATGAGAAAATTCATCTTGGTTGTTTAAGCCACCCACCCAGTCAGTGGTACTTTGATACAACAGTCCTAGAAAACTAATACACCATTTACTTCTGCTTTACAGCAAAACGCTAAAGCGCTCTCTTCACTCCCGTGCCTCATATTATCTCCTCATCGCACCGCAAACCTTTTCCAGTCCTCATTTTCCTGCACATTTCAGCATCGTCTGACAGGTTGATCACCTCTCCTCCTGGAAGCACTTTTCCATGAGATTCCATTTCCTTCTGTCCCCTGGACTTCCTCCTGCCTTCCCAGCCTGCATTTCTCCTGGGTCTTCCCACTCTCCAGAACTGCACGGTAAAGTTCCCAAGAGCTTAGCCCTCCTTCCTCTTCTGTTCTCTTCTACACTCCCATCCTGTGGTGGCAGACAGCGCTGGATATGACTCTCACAACATAGAGAAGCCTATAAAAAATTTAGATAATGGATAAAGACAATCTAATACATGTTTTAAAGGTCACTATGCAAGAAGTATAGAAAACCAAAAGGGTAAATATATGCACTGGCCAGTTTGCTCAGCGGTTAGAGCATCGGCCTCTGGACCAAAGAGTCTCAGGTTCAATTCTGGTCAAGGGTACACACCTGGGTTGCAGATTCGATCCCTGACAGGTTGTGCAGGAGGCAATCAATTGATGTGTCTCTCTCACATCGATGTTTCTCTCTCTCTCTCTTCCTCCTTCCCTTCCACTCGCTCTAAAAATCAATGGAAAAAAATATCCTCAGGTGAGGATTAACAAAAAAAAATTAAAATTAAACTAGTACCCTTTTAAAAATAAAATAAAATAGAAGGGTAAATACAGGAGTTGAGTTGGAAGGCAATAAGAGTTGGATGTATGGTGGACAATAAGAATAGATAGACATACATAAAAGTGGGTATGTATGTAAGAGTTATTTAATACATTTAGGAGTTGAAATCATCAAGACTCGAGGAAGAGAAAGATGTCATAATTCTGAGGTTTCTGAGAATAAGAAAGGTAATAATACCTTTTACTGAGGTAGAAAACCCAGGGGGGAGAATAATTTTGTGGGGCAGATCACAGGTTCGGTTTTGAACATGATGAAGTGCCCTTAAGATATGCACGTGGAAATGTCAAGTGGGCAATTAGACAATGTGCATCTGAAATTCAGAGAAATTGGTTGATGTACAAATCTAAATTTAAGGGCCATTGGAATATAAATGGTGCTTGTGGATGGCACCGGCATGAGTAGGGCTGAGATCTCCCTGCAAGACTAGAGTGGGAAGGAAAGGAGATCTGGGAGAAAAAAATCTGTGGGGCAACAAAAGGTGCAAAAGCCTAATATAAGAGAATGAGCCAGAAAAGCAGGCTGGAAAGAAGCAGCCAGAGGAAAGGGGAAAGGAAAGGAATCGAGGGTCAAGGAAGCCAATGGGAAAAAAGAAGGGAGGGCAGCAATCACTTCAAATGCTGCGAATAATGCTAGAAATAGGCAAAGGGATCAAATGGACATTTCTCCAAAAAAGACATACAAATAACCAACAAGCATATAAAAATATGCTCAACATCACTAATCATTAGGAAAATGCAAATCAAAATCACCATTAGATGACACCTTACACCCACTTGGATGGCTACTATCAAAATAAGTAAATAAGTAAATAAAGAGCACTGAGAATGATGTAGAGAAATTGGAATCTTGTGCACTGTTGGTGGGATTGTGAAATAGTGCAGCCTCTATGGAAAATAGCATGGTGGTTCCTCAAAAAATTAAAAATAAAATTACCATATGATCCAGCAATTCTACTTCTGAGCATATACCCTTGCCCATATACCCAGAAGAACTGTAAACCAGGTCTTGAAAAGATGTTTGTACATCATGTACACAGAAGTACTATTCCAACAGCAAATAAGTGGAAGCAGCCCAAGCATATATTGACAGATGAATGGATAAACAAAAGGTGGTATATACACAAAAGGGAATATTATTCAGTCTTAAAGAGGAAGAAAATTCTGACACATGCTATAAGAAGAATGACCTCGGTAAGTGACCTCGGTAAGCCTCGGTAAGTGGCTCCAACGTAAAGTCACCAGCCGCATTAGCCCCTAACAAGAGAGCCAGCCTGTCCTTTGAAGCTCTGAAGCCAGACTTTGACTTCTCCTTTCCAGCTATGGAAGTCCTGATGGCATCTTCTTCCGATATGAGGCTGTTACGTCTACACTGACAATCTGTCCTTTAGTGTAGCCATCTTCATTCATTATCTTAGCTGGATCTTCTGGATAACTTGCTTCAGCTTCTACAACAGCACGTGCTGTGTTATGAAGATGTCTTCTTTCATTAAAGATCACGAACCAACCTCTTCTAGCTTCAGACTTCTCTTCCGCAGCTTCCTAGCCTCTCTCAGCCTTAACAGAATTGGAGAGAGTTAGGGCCTTGCTCTGGATTAGGCTTTGACACAAGCGAATGTTCTGGCTGCTTTGATCTCCTATTCAGACAAACTCAAGCATTCTTTATTTCAGGAATAAGGCTGTTTTACTTTCTTATCATGTGTGTTCACTGGAGTAACACTTTTCATTTTCTTCAAGACTTTTCCTTTGCATTTACAACTTGGCTAACTGGCTTAAGAGGCCCAGCTTTTGGCCTGTCTCGGCTCTCAATATGACTTCCTCACTCAACTTAATCATTTCTAGCTTTCAATTTATTTTTTTAAATATTTTTTATTGATTTTTAGAAAGAGAGAGGAAGGGAGAGAAACATCAAGGCGAGAGTGGAACGTCCTTCAGTTACCTCCTGCACACCTCCTACTGGGGCTCAAGCCTGCAACCCAGGCATGTGCCCTGACCAGGAATTGAACTGGCGACCTTTTGGTGCATGGGACGACACCCAACCAACTGAGCCACACTGGCCTGGGCTCTCGCTTTCAATTTAAAGAAAGAGATTTGTGATTCTTCCTTTCACTTGAACACTTAGAGATCATTGTAGGATCACTAATTAGCCTACTTTCAATGTTGCTATGTCTCAGGGAACAGGGGAGGCCAAGGAGGGGAAGAGAGATGAGGGGACAGACAGCTGGTAGAATAGTCAGAATAGACATAACATTCATCAATTAAGTTTGCTGTCTTATATGGACATGGGTCATGGTGCCCCAAAGCAATTCCACTAGTACCATCAAAGATCACTGATCACAAATATTATTAGGGTGCGAACAGACATAATAATGAAAACTTCCAAAAGATTGAGAGACTGGCCAAAATGTGACACAGAGACAAGAAATGAGCAAATGCTGTTGGCAACGTGAAGCACATAGACTTGCTCGATGCAGGGTTGCTACAAACCTTCAATTTGAAAAAGAAACAGCAGCACTCAGCATCCGTGAAGAGCCAACGAGCGATAAAGTGACGTGTGATACCGTGAGGCATGCCGGTATGTTCCTCACTTTGCAAATAAGGAAATCAGGACTCGGAGAAGTTAAGGATTTTCCCCAAGATCAATTAAATGTCAAAACTGGAATTTCAATTCAGGTCTGTCTGACTCCGAAGCTGTTTTCTTCCACCTTCTGGTGTTCTCTGCAGCCTGACCCCACATCCCGCCAGAGGAGGGCCTCCCTGTCCCCTGAGGGAGACACCGGGAGGCTGAAATGTGGCCTCTTTCTTCTCTGTCGCTGCTTCTCGGCTGTTGCTTCCTCACTCTTATTAACAATTGTCGACTGCGGGGCTGTTCTCTCCTGTTCTGCCTCTGTCCCATCTTGTCTTTTCCTGTCCTCTTCCTCTGACAGCCATTCAGAAGTCCCTGAAATACTGCTGGACACTCTGGGACTGGCTCCTGCCCAGCTCTCTTCATTTGGAACCCAGCCCCTTTCTTCCGTTTCCTCTAACTGTCCCAGACACCTCTGCTCCCCACACTCTCGGCTCTCCCTGGCCTCCGGACCTTTGCACATACTGGGCGCTGCACCTGCCTCATTCTCACCTGTGCTGGGAGACAGGCCCTGCTCCCCCACCTGTGGCTGAGATGTTCTGAGGGCAGAACCCTTCCATCTTACCCCGTCTTCTCATTCCCTCCACGTTAGGAGTGTGCCAGTCACCCCGCTCAGGCTCGGGGTGAGGCAGCAGTGGGACAAAGCTCCTGAGCCAGGAACGAGTTCTCGTGACAGAGAGAGGCAGACACGCGGTGCCTGCCACAGAGCGGGACAGCAACACTGATCGATTCCTGTGCACTGAGGTCAATGAGTTCGGCTCCCGGTACAATATTCGACTTCAGGAAGAAAACCCAGGTTTCTTTCTAAAGCTGGTTTTATCATATTGGGAAAGACACCACCAGGGAATGATTCATCATGAGAACTACTCAGAGGTCACCCCTAACTTCCCGGTAGGGGCCTGATCAAACGCATCCCGCGTGCCAGCTTTTCCTGGATTTCACACAGAGGTGGCAGGCAGGCAGCGGCCCCAGCATCACCACGTTCGGGGACAGGAGCACAAGGCTGGAATCCCAAGCGGTCAGGCCCACAGCTGAGTCTAGGGCGCCTGCTGGGGGCAGCATGTTGGGGAGCCAATGTCCCTGAAGGCCAGCATGCTCACTTTCACACCGAGGCACAGGCAGAGGGCCTGACGCTCACAGAGGAGCCGGGAGTCTCAGTGGTGAACGAGGGCTCCAGACATTGCCTTGTGCTGCCCTCCCGTCCCCAGCGGGATATGCTCCTGCCCGCGTGCCGCACACGAGCGCGTGGCTGGTCTTCACCTGGCGGATCGTGAGTGTCTCAGCCTCTCGTTCAGTTTTACAGCCGGCCTTTCTCTCCTGGCTTCCAGGGAGGGCTCCATGCCCAGATTGTTGTTTAAGTTAACTTTATTGTGGGGCACTCCCAACGCCTGAGTGCTTGAAAACACCCAGAAGAACAAACAGACAGGAGCTGGGTGGACGTCACTGGTGTCCACAGTGAGCAGTGGTCACAGAGAGTGGCTTTGGGGAGGGGGCAGGGAGGGACAGGGACGAGGACGAGGGAGGAGGGAGGAGAAAGGATAGCCCAGGCAGAAAGAAAAGCCACAGCTGTCTGGGGTGTGCGATGCCCCATGGTGGTGACAGCAGCCCAGGGGCAACCTGTTAAATGAGGTTGACAATGTATGAAGTGGAAAGTGTCACCAGCAGAAGAAAGACACAGTGGATTTTAGTTTCTGATTTAAATTAATAGAAACTCAAGGACAGAACCTCCTTCCAGTGTTCCAAGAAAAGTCGCCCGGTGGTAAGTGTGGGGCCGAGCAGGTGTCTGCCCGGGGTGATGGGTTCACCTCCCCACTCCGAGTTCATTTGCGGATGACGCTGGAAGATTTAGACACGTAAACACTTCAGTGAGAGGGACGTCATGCTGCTCCCCAGCTCCGGTTCACTCGAACAGACTCACTCTCCCCCTTTGCCCTTGGGCATCCGCGGCCTGGAGGAGGGCAGGAAGCTGAGACGATCTCAGCAGCAAGGAACAGTGCGGGAGGCTGGGGAGCAGGCCTGAGAGGCTTGGAGTTTGTGGTGCCAGGAAAATCAGCAAGCGGCTGCTTGAAATGTCTTAGCATGTGTCATACCCCCAGGAGAGGGGGCGCCCAGACAGCAAGGAAGGAAAGAGATTGCTCCCAAAGGAAACCAACCGCAGCTTCTCGGGAGCCGCACCCTGGAGAGTCGGACCCTGGCCCTGGTCAGATGAAGGCAATGGCTTGACCCCAGTCTCTCCCATGGCCTGTCCTCTTACACATGGCGCTTTCTGTTCGTTAAGTGACCTACCTACACCCCGAAGAACAGATGTGAAGGTGGGAGAAGTCAAACTCCAGTCCCCTTCCCTTATTCATTATCCAAAAATTCAGGCTCAAATAACAACCCGCATGGATAACCTAAAGTGAAGTCTGGGCCAGGAGGCAGACGGGGCATTCTGGACATTAAACTATCACCCAACGAGGGGTCCTGATTGGACTCTGAGGGAGTGCGGTCACCGCAGGAATGCTCTGGGAAGCTGTGACAGCTGTTAGGAGAGGGCGGACCCGCTTCCCTCGGAAGGAATGCAGAGGCATGAGAGGGCGAGGAGGAGAGGCTCGGGGAATCAGCATCCTTAACGAGACACGGCAGTGTGATGGGAACAGAGCCCAACCTAAGTGGCCCAGCTGGGCTGCTCTGCAGTAATGTGAGTGTTAAATATACACTACGATGGGGGATGCACCATAAATGAAACCAGTGTGGTGTTGGAAACAGACACTGTACGTGTTCACATGCAGCTCGCCCTCGGGTTTGTTTAGAAACGACCAGCGACAATATTTTTAAAGGTAATATATTAAGTTCCAGGCACATGCCTCTGCACGGGCGATGGAAGTCACACCTCGTCAGACGCGGGCAAGTCTGCAGTGCCGAGCTCTGCTCCCCCACTGAGCCTGCCTCCCCACGGAGCCAGCCATGTCTGCGTTCCAACCTGACCCGTCGCCTGTGGCATGAGCGGTGTTCATTTTCCCGACCAGATTGCAAGCTCTTGAACCAGAGAAGGTAATAACACGCCCAGAGTCAGAGTCCCCTTCCTCCATTTCTTCACTAGCTGTCATCCTGGTAATTCTCCTGTTTCCCAAATTTTGCCTTAGAATAAACTTGTTTCCAGGGTGCGCTGCAGGTCCTCACACCCAGAGCCCCAGAGAACACCTGCAGGCCCTCCGGGGGGGTGAACCTTGGCGTCAACACCACTTGGGCTCAGCGTGAGCCCCCCACCAGTGGCATCCTGTGATGCCGATCGATGTATAAGTCACACTGCACGCCCACTCCCTCGTGTGGTTCTCACAGGGCTCCGGGAGCTGAGCATCCATAAGCGGCCACAGCCCTACCTCTAAGGTGGCAGAGCCCAGATTCCAGCCAGGTTCTTGGCATTAAGTAGTTTATCTTCCTTGAGGCCAAAGCCTGAGTCCTCAGAGGGAGGTGTCACTTGCCTGTGGCTTCTATTCCTTCCACCTGCAGGCACACACACGATTTAATCAGAAAACACATTTGTCTAACGTGAGCTTGCTGAAGTGAAAACAGGAGGCAGACAGAGCAGTCCTAGCAAGTGTCCCATGGCTGATAACAGCCCGCTCCGAGCTCTGCGAGTAGATCACCATGTGAGTCAACACAACTCATCCTCGTGGGGGCCACCCCGGCGATGGGCATTGCTCCTTTCCTAGAGAGCCCTGCCCCCAAGTGCCCAGGCCCTTACGAGCCCCTCCTGCAAAGAGCCATTTGTTTTGAGGCAAAAAATGGACACACCTTCCAAAGTGTAAGCTCAAGGCCCTGAAGTCCCACTAGCAAAAGTCCTCCTTTAACATTAGACACAATGTAGCCCATTTAAAAGACAGACTTACTCCCTGTCTGGGTGGCTCCATTGATTGAAGGCACGTCCTAAAAGGTCACGAGTTGGACTCCCGGTCAGAACACATACCCAGGTTGCAGTTCGATCCCTGATCCATGTTTCTCTCTCACGTCAATGTTTCTCTCTCTTTCTTTCCCTCTCTCTACATTTAATAAAAAATAAATAAAAACATATCCTCAGATGAGGATTAAAAAATAAATGAAAGACAGGCTTAGAACTTCTGGTCAAGAGGGCAGCATGGGTATACATGGAACCTCCCACAGCCATATCCACTTACAGCTAAACCACAGAACAACCATCATTGAGAACCACCTGAATTCTAGCTGAATGGAAGTCCTACAAGTGGGGATTTAAAGAAGAAGCCACATTGAGACTGGCAGGAGGGGTGGAGACATGGAACCAGCTAGCCCCACACCCAGGTGTGGTGGATAAAAATCAGGAGGCATATCCCAGCTGCAGAGGTCCCCCCTGAGAAGTGAGGGGTCCCAACTCCACACCCAGTCCCCCAACCCAGGGTTCCAGTGCCAGGAAGAGAAGTCCCGTAACTTCTGGCTGTAAACACCAGTGGGATTGAGGCTGAGGGAGATGGAGGCTTCTGGGGTCCCAGGCAGCTCCTCTTAAAGGTCCTACGCACTGACTTACTCAGACCCGCTCCTGCTGAGCCACAACACTGGGTTAGCAACTCAAAAGGTGCCAGGGACATACGGGGAGGAACCGAATTGTCTGGCATCAGGGTGAGAGCTGGAGAAAAAGCTCTCTCCCAAACAGAAGTGCTGGCAGAGGCCATTGTTCCTTTTCTGGGCCCTCTTCCCACAGAGCAGGCAGGTGAGTTCCATACCTCAGTCTCCATCAACCTGGCTTACATCTTTGGTCCCACTCGGGTGATTCTCTGAGATTCCACCACACTCCACCTGCCAGCCCACCCAAATGGCCTCTCTTGGCTCATGCTTTGGACTTTCCTAAAATCTCTCAAACATCAGCATCTGGCCTTGGCATGGCATGTACCTCTTGCTAAGTGGCCCCAGGCTCAGCACTAGCAGCAACCAGCCTTGATTGGCAGCTTGGCCTCTCCTGGGCACCTCCAAGCCCAGCACAAGTAGCAGCCATCTGCAGATTTCTTTGTAGCTCACTCATGTCAGGTGGCCCCAGACAGGGCACAGTGGTGGCTGACCTTGGTCTATACCTCCTAGGAGGCCCCAGAGCCAACACACTTGGTGGACAGCTTCAGACCACACGGAAGCACCACCCAGCCACCTCCACAGGCAACACACTAAAGGGGTGGATTCAGCAGGTATCTGAGTTCCACTGAAGTAGGTCCTAGTCCATGGGGTGAGCCTCTGCACAGCCGACCTCCACGGCGGTCACAGCCAGTACTCCCCACCGACTGGTCTGGGGGTAAATCTCTCCCATTGATGTGACAACAGTGATCAAGTCTCAACTACAACAGGAGGGTGTACACAGTTTATACAAGGGGCACACTTAGAGTACCCAGCTCAGGTGACCAGGAAGGCTGCACCACTGGGCCCTACAGGACACCTGCTACACAAGGCCACTCTACCAAGCCCGGGAGACATAGCAGTTCTACCTAATACACAGAAATAAACACAGGGAGGCAGCCAAAATGAGGAGACCAAGAAACGTGTCTTAAGTAAAAGAATAGAACAAAACTCCAGAAAAATAACTAAACAGAATGGAGACAAGCAATCTACCAGATGCAGAGTTCAAAATGTTGGTTACAAGGATGCTCAATGAATGTAGGGGAAGAACAGATGAAGTTAGTGAGAATATTAACAAACAGATAGGAAACACAAAAACAGAGCTAGAAAACATTTTTTTAAAAAAACTAGTAAGAAAAGAAGAATACATTAACTGAAAAGAATAATACATTACAGGGAATCAATAGTGGAGTAAGTAAAGCAAAAGATCAAATCAGGGATCTGGAAGATAAGGTAGCAGAAAGCATTCAATCAGAACAGCAAAAAGAAAAATAATCCAAAAAACTGAGGATAGTGTAAGGAGCCTCTGGAACAACTTCAAGCATACCAACATTCACATCATGGAGGTGCCAGAAAGAGAAGAGAGAGAGCAAGGAATTGAAAACCTATTTGAAGATATAATAATGGAAAACTTCCTTAACCTGTTGAAGAAAATAGACGTACAAGTCCAGGAAGCACAGAGAGTCCCATATAAGATGAACCCTAATAGGCCCACACCAAGACGCATCATAATTAAAATGCCAAAAGTTAAAGACAAAGAGAGAACCTTAAAAGCAGCAAGAGAAAAACAGTTAGTTACCTACAAGGAAGCTCCCATAAGGCTGTCAGCTGATTTCTCAACTGAAACTTTGCAGGCCAGAAGAGATTGCCAAGAAATATTCAAAGTGGTGTAAAGCAAGGACCTACAACCAAAATTACTCTACCCAGCAAAGCTATCATTTAGAATGGCAGGGCAGATAACGAGCTTCTCAGACAGGAAAAAGCTAAAGGAGTTCATCACCACCAAACCAGTATTACAAGAAATTATCAAGTGTCTTCTTTAAGAAGAAGAATGAAAAGGATAAAAAATATGAATAGTAAAATGGCAATACATACATGTCTATCACTAACTACTGTAAATGGAAATGGATTAAATGCTCCAATCAAAAGATATATGGAGGCTGAATGGATAATAAAACAAGACCCTTACATATGCTGTCTACAAGAGACTCACTTCAGATCAAAAGACACACACAGACTGAAAGTAAAGGAATAGAAAAAATATTTCGTAAACATGGAAACAAAAATGATGGGGTATCAATACTTATACTAGACGAAATAGACTGTAAAACAAAGGCTATAACAAGAAAAAGGACTCAGCAATTCCACTCCTGGGTATTTATCCAAAGGAACGCGAAACACTACATTGAAAAGACATATGCATCCATATGTTTATTGCAGCATTATATACAACAGCCAAGCTATGGAAGCAACCTAAGTGTCCGTTAATATTACTCGGCCATAAAAAAGGATGAAATCTTGCCATCTGCAACAACATGGATGGACCTGGAGGGAATCATGCTGAGTGACATACGTCAGACAGAGAAAGACAAATGCCAGGTTTCACTCAGATGTGGAAACTAAAAAACAAATAAATGAATAAGTGGAACAGAAACAGACTCATAGATACAGAGGACATGTTGATGGTTGCCAAATGGAGTGGGGGGTTGGAGGGATGGATAAAAAGGGGAAGGGTGTGAGAGGTACAAATTGGCAGTTACCGAAGAGTCACCAGGGTGTAAAGTACAGCATAGAGAATACAGTCAGTAATATTGTAACAACCATCTGCAGCGGTTCTCAACCTGTGGGTCGCGACCCCTTTGGGGGTCGAACGACCCTTTCACAGGGGTCACCTAAGACATAACAGTAGCAAAATTACAGTTATGAAGTAGCAACGAAAATAATTTTATGGTTGGAGGCCACCACAACATGAGGAACTGTATTAAAGGGTGGTGGCATCAGGAAGGTTGAGAACCACTGAATGGTGTCAGATGGGCAGCAGATTTATTGGGGTGATCACTTAGTAAGTTGTATACGTGTCTAATCACTGGGTTGTACACCTGACTAATATAATATGGTATGTCAACTGTAATTTTAGAATAAAAAATATTTTTTAAAAAAGAAAAGAAAACAGAGTGATTGAGCATCTGAGAAGAACACTTCACCAAGGAAAACAAAAGATTTCAAAAAAATTGGTATAGAGAGAGGACACTCTAGCTAAAAATAGTATAGTGGCTAGGCAAAGAAGTTAAATAAGTTCCTTTTCAATCACACAGTTGAAATGGGCAGCTCTGGGTGATTTAAAAAGATTTTCTTAGTTTTCTTAATGTGATTAAATGTATAGAAAAGTGCTATTCAGAAGAGTCTTTGATCGAAGCGTAACTTCGTGGCTATACCATATACTAAACATCTACACAGCCTTATATAACTATTCACTTATGGTCTCCCTCTGGAACATTTAAACTCTTGGGATGGCTTTTCTCTGGAAGATAATGCATACTGAGAAAATACAAACTTTTAATTTTGTTCTGCCGAAACAACTAATAAAACTAAGATTTCCAGTCTAAATAAATAAATAGAAGTCAGGCTTAGTCACACCGCTTTTAAGTGAATCGTGTGCCCACTGCTGACGAGGCCATACGCGGCCGACTCGAATCCCGCCTGTGGCCGCGGTGGCTGGAACGTGTCCACGTGGAAGGCGTTGCCACATGCACGAGTACACACGTACTTTGGGCAGGGCCAGCTGACACTGCCTTCGAACTACCTTCCAACAGATGGATTTGCAGAGCTCGCGGTATAATTGGACTTGCACAGAAGTGCTCAATGTAAATTCCCACTTTATGAATGAAAGGGCTTTCTGAAGACATGGGTCTCTTACTCGTCGCTTGCCCTAGTATCAGAATAGTGCGCATTCTTTTTTTTTTATCCTCACGAGGACATTTTTTGCATTTATCTTCAGATAGAGCGGGAGGGAGAGAGAGAGAGAGAGAGAGAGAGAGAGAGAGAGAGAGAGAGAGAAACATCGATGTGAAAGAGACACATCTGACTGGTTGCCACTCGCACGACCCCAACCGGGGCCGGGGACGAACCGCAGCCGAGGTCCACGGGCCGACGCTCTAACTGCTGAGCCAAACTGGCCAGGGCATGCGTATTCTGAAAAGCACACAACACTGCATTTCTTCCAAGTTTCAAATGTAGGTCTTTTCCACGGGTTCCTTCTCATTTTGAAATCTGATACAACAGTATGGTGATTAGCAGAGGGAAGGGGGCGAGGGGAGGTAAGAGAGGTCAGGGGAGATAAATGGCAGAGGAAGGAGACCTGACTTGGGGTGAACACACAGCGCAATGTACAGATGATGTCTTATAGAATTTTACACCTGGAACCTATGTAATTTTGTTAATCAATGTCACCTAATAAATTCAATAAAAAGTTTTAAAAAACAAAAAAACAAACAAAGAGCCCTGGCCGGTTTGGCTCAGTGGTTGGAGCGTGGGCTCACAGACCAGAGTCACGGGTTAGATTCTGGTCAAGGGCATGTACCTCAGTGGTGGTTCAGTCCCCAACCCTGGTCGGGGTCGTGTGGGAGGCAACCAATCAGTGTCCCTCTCTCACATCCATGTTTCTCTCCCTCTCTCCCCCTCACACTCTATCTGAAGATAAATGGAAAAATATCCTCGGGTGAGGATTAAAAATAAATGAATAAACACAAAGAAATCTAACTTCGAAAAGGGCGTGGGAACAGGGAGAGGAGGTGGTGCTGGTGGCACGGCACGGCGGGCGGACGGAGCGCGGACACGCCCGGTCGCGGAAGTGGACAGAGGCACCCAGCTCGGCCTGTGGTGTGGGACCTGCTGGTGGCCCCTGGGGGGACGGGCCTGGCAGCAGGAGAGTGTGAGCACCGTCTCTGGTGTTCCGGACTCTGGGAAAACGCCCGCGGAGCTCCCCGCAGCTGCTCCCCGCTCCCTCCCGGGCTCTGGGTGGATGACATTGTCCCAACCTTTTTCACAAACACAGGGCGAGGGCCACACTGTTCGGCTGGAAGACTGCATTTCCGGAAAACAAGGATAGGAGGGGGATTATTCTGGGACCTTCCACCAACAGCACAAATCACCACGATCCCGGAGCCCAGTGAATGCAGATTAAACCGGGGCGTCTGGGGAGACCTGAGGCTGTGGGGCTCTGCTCTCCCGCGCTCCGGGCACGACAACCTGCACGGTGACGCACCAGCCAGCGTGGCACACCCCTGCGCACCCGTGACACGACTCTTCGAATGCGTCTCAGCTGTGGCTCCCGTGGCCGTACACGTTAGGGCTCTTCTGGCGCCACGAAGGGGGACCCTCTGAAATGCCCTCAGGAAAATGGAAACGTTCTGGAAGTGGCCCCTGCAAACTCTCGTGTGCTCCCCCCGGTCTCCCTCGGGGTCTCGGGTCCTTCGCGCACAGCATCTCTGCTCGCTCTCCGAATCGACTCCATTCTCCTTTCAACCCGCTGGCATCCTCCGAAGTTACAGCATCCGTGATGCCACCCACGCCAGAGGCTCTGTTCTGGGTTGAATGCACCCCCAGAATGAGTCTCTCCAGATGTTGAAGTCCTAACCCCTGCACCTCAGAATGTGGCCTTATTTGGGGACAGACTTTCAAGAGATAATTAAGTGAAATGAGGTCACTGGATGAGGCGCTAATGCACTGGGACCGGGGCTTTTCGGAAGAGGTTGGGACACAGGCACGCACAGCAGGAGGCCCTGGGGAGACGGGAGGCCTTCTGACCCCGAGGACAGGCCTCGGGAGAAGCCCGCCCTGCAAACACTGCCGCTCAGAGCCTCCGGAACGGGAGAAAAGGACCTTCTATTGATAAAGCCACGAAGTCCGTGACACAAGCGAACTCACACAGGCCCCTTCTGGAATGTTCACCGCAGATTCTCAGCAACAGGCGCAGACGCTCAGTTTCCACGTTCCTGAGTGTCTGCGTTTGCAGAGCCTGGCTCCAGTTCGTTCTGCAGAGCTCAGGCCCGCAGACACGGGACACGCTGGCCCGGCCCCCACCTGTCTGTAGGCAGGACAGCACCTGCGCAGGGTCTGTGGGACCCAGGTCCTCTGGGGAGGGCAGCGGCTGAGCAGGTCGGACACTCGGTGCCACAGTCACCTGGAGCAGTCACCTGCTTCCTGAGATGAGGTGACCCAGAGCTGGACGGGGGCCTCGTCACTGTGGCCATCCTCTTGCAGACGCGACTAGATTTCAGGTGTGTCTGCCGCCGTTAAAGAAAGCACTGTGGCCCAGCCAGTGTGGCTCAGTGGTTGAGCATCGACCTGTGCACCAAGAGGTCGCTGGTTTGATACCTGGTGGGGGCACATGCCCAGGTTGTGAGCCAAATCCCCAGTGGGGGGCACATATGAGGTGGCCAATCGATGTTCTCTCATCGATGTTTCTATTCCTCTCTCCCTCTCCCTCCTCTCTCTCTAAATAATAAAGAAAAAAAAATTTTTTTTAAAGAAAGCACTGTGCAAAAAGGAGGCAGCAATGGCCAGGGGCTGGCAGAGCAGAGATGGGACGTAGGTGTTTTGTGGGTGCAGAGTGGGGAGAAGAAACAGCTCTGAAGACAGTGGCTAGCGGTGACGTCTGCACAACCAGGCGAGTGACTTACTGTCACTTACAGAGGCTGACAATGGTAAATTGTATGGCATGCATATTCTACTACAATAAAAAATAAACACGATAAACTCGAAGGAGTAGGCGGCCTAATGGGGATGAGGCTTTCTACTCCGGTAGTCACAGGTGCTGGTCGTGTGGGGAAGAGCCCTTCAACCACTTCTAAGAAGGTACTGAGCCCATGGGAGCCACTCTTCCAGGCTCAAGGACCGCCAGCTGCACGTGACCCCCTAGCTATCACAAGAGGCTCCGGTCTGGGCTGTCCCCAGCCCCTTCTCTGCCAGTCAGGACTGCAGTGAGGAGGAAGGATGGTCTGTGGGACTCAAGCCACAAATCACACCCTGAATCTCCAACATGCAGAACTATTAGAATAAGATTTTTTCAAGAATTCAATACATGCATTCAAAAAAAAATTTTTAATAAGATTTTGACTGAATATTGTCGAAGCCCATCCAGATATCCTTTGTGTCCCAAGTGAAGTTTCCAAAGACAGAAATCTGGAAAGGGACTTTGCAGCGGCCCGGCAGGATTCTGGAGCATCAGATGGCTGCTAACAAATAGCCTTTTAGCAAATTAAGTGTAAATGAGTCAGAAGCTATGGATCATGTTTTAGCTGAAACAAACAAAGGATCCAAATTTTATAAGAAAAGGTGCTTGGCAAACTCATCAGTTTGTTGAACCCAAGCATTTGAAAAATAGTGTGATTAATTTTGCCAACTCAAAACCCTGCCAATGTTCCATTGTCCCCAAGTATTCACTAGCGTTTTTCCAGATTGAATTTCCCATCCACGTTTCCAAATGTTCTTGGCCGCTCCGCTCTGGTGAGAGTCATTTGGAGTGCTTTATAGACTCAGGGTAGTACGCCTCACTCTTTGACAATTAATTCAATGTCATACTAACTTTGGATGGTTTTACCTTCCACAGAATTATTTCAAGAATATCACTCTGGCCCGGCTGGTGTGGCTCAGTGGATTGAGCATCGGCCCATGGATTGAAAGGTCCCGGTTCAATTCCTGGTCAGATCCTGGGTTGCGGGCTTGATCCCCAGTAGGGGGCGTGCAGGAGGCGGCCAATTGACATTTCTCTCTCACATTGATGTTTCTATCTCTCTCTCCCTTCCTCTCTCCCTAAAAAATCAACAAAAACATATTTTTTTAAAGAAAGATTTACTCCATTTAATTCTCCTGACATTACTCTGTGAGCCCCGGTCTCCCCCTCCTTCCACAGATACCGAAACTACGTCACAGAGGGTAAGTGACTCGCAAAGCACAGAAAAATACGGAACAGGTTTTAAAATCCAGGTCTACTGACCCCAAACCTATGCCATCGGTACGAAGAGGGTGCTACGCTCCCCCCGCGCTCCTCCTAGGAGGGAACTCTGTGGGACACTTGCCAGGGAACAGGTGACGTCCAAGGACGTGGACGAGGTCCTCCAGGGTCGGGACAGAGGCCTGTCTCCGCACCGCTGGGGCAGCCGGCGGCCTCCTGCATCCCGTGCTCCGTCCCGGCCCCTCTTCATATGCTCTCCCTCTTCCAAAAGTATTTTCTCTGCCGTTGTGCCCTCAGCATCCGCACAGGACGAGTCTGAAGCTAACACACGCAGCAAGGTGCCCGGGTGACGAAAGCCACCGGAATGCCAGCTCCAACTTGCACAAGCCGCGTGCCGGCCAAGCGACGCTCTGCTTGCAAGGGGCCGTGATCCACAGGACACGTTCCGGACCCGGAGCAGACCACCCAGGGATCGTCTGTCAGAACACCTCCCAGCTTAGTGCTCAGGCTCTTAATCAAGGTTCCGTTTACACCTGCGTCCAGGTCCCTGAGGAAGATGTTTCATGAAACAGAATTCAGCACCCATCTGCATGAGTCTCACCCCCAGGGGTGGCCCTGCGCCTCCCCACCACGTGCCCTGAGACACTAGGCGTTTCTGTTTATTTAGAACCTAGAACTGCCTACTCTGTGTCCTCACACTGGAAATCCGACATGCGGGGACGTGCGGGGCACTGGCGAGCCCGCCCTGCCGCTGGGAGTCCTTTAGCCAGGGGACTGAGGAGCCGCCTGGAGGTTCTGGGCAGCAGACCCTTCCTGGAGGGCAGGGGCAGTCTGGAGCATAACCCAGGAACTCCGGACCCCATCCTGCCCCATCCCCAAGCTCTGCTGTCCACGTCTGAGGTCAAGAGGAGGAACTGGCGAAACGGAGAAACTCTGAAGACAGGGCGGCTCCGGGCAGCGTGGCCCACACACCGGGGCCACGGGGCGTGAGACTCTGTCACACTGACGGCTCCCTGAACTCGACGGCCACGGCCCCGGGGCCCACTGGGGTCTGCCGCAGGCGCTGGGACAGGAGAGGCCCTAGGAGTTGTGGGGAGATCCGGAGGCAGCACCCTCGAGGGGAACCGGTTTTCCTCCTCCTCACTCTCAGACCCATGTTCCGAGAAGGAGACTGAAATCCAAGGAAGGCGGGACGACCTGGCCAGGTCCCAGCATTTGGTTCTCTCGCCTCGTGCGTGAAGCCAGGCAGTCCCGTGCACTGGAGGTGTTTGACACGGGGGAGCACAACCCTCGCTTCTGCCCAGGACGCAAGCTGAGTGCTCGAGGACCAGCGAGGAGCGCGCCGATGGGCCGTTTCCGTGAGGTGATCCCCTCAAGGGCGGACACTGAATAGCATCAGCTCTGGGTCGGGCACCGGGCTCAGGACTCGGGATTTATTTTTATTATTATTTTCTTTCTTTATTGATTTTTAGAGAGAGAGGGAGAGGGAGAGAGAGATAGAAACATCGATGAGAGAGAACATCCACTGGCCGCCTCCTGCATGCCCCCCACTGGGGATCGGGCCCACACCTGGGCATGTGCCCTGACCGGGAATGGAACCCGCGACCTTTTGGTGCGTGGGGCGATGCTCACCCACTGAGCCACAGCGGCCGGGCAGGACCGGGGATTGAAGGAGGCGATTCCTGCCCTCAAGGAGCCTGCCGAGCGGCTGGGGAGAGAGAAGCAATCCTGATTCTAGCTGCAGGCCTCAGGGAGGGTCCCAGCACATTGCTCTGTGACCTCACACCTGGCCCCCCTCGTGGAGACAGCGAAGTCCTCCACAGCACCCGAGGAGTCCGCGTGGTTGGAAAATTGGCCAGAAAGACAAGTTACGATTCTCGGAAAGGACTTGAACACAATCCATTCCGTCTGGAATTTTACAACTTACGAGCAACTCATCTACCTCCCTCCCTTCTAGCTTAAAACCACAAACCTTTGGCGTGTGACCCCTGATGTCGGACACAGCGGCCACGCCCCCTTGTCCTGAAGGGCACACGTGCAGGGCCGTGCGGGCCGTGGGGGCTGGGACACGCAGAGCAGACGGCCGCAGGCCTGCATTCCCGATGCGGGATCGTGGAACACGAGGGGAACCGCAGGCAGGACTTCCACGGCCACCAAGGTCACACGGAGCGCGAGCACCGGGGGCACCCGTGTGGCCGGCGCGGTGCAGCGGGCCCTGGAACTGTTCTAGATCATTTCCCGTCCCACCTTCCTCGGTCCACACCAAGCCCCTCCCAGCAGGTGTCAATTCCCGAGGGAGTGGCAGTGTCCTGTTTGTAAGGCCCGTCCTGTCCTGGCGAGACAAATGCTCGTGTGGATGACCTCACTCCACAGCAGTTCCCGTCTCCTGGGCTTTCCCCGTTCCCTCTCTCCCGAAAACAGCCCTGGGGCACCTAGGCCGAGGTCTGCCCTCGACCGTTTGCGACAGACGACAGCACCCCGACTCCCTCCACCCTGAGCAAGTGACCGATCTCCCAGCCCCCGAGGCCTCCACACACCCTTTCCCTGGTCTGGGCCTTGGCCTGGTTCACCGCCACCGGAACGTTGCGAGGCCATCCCCTCCCCCACGGTACCAAGGTCCTCCCGAGCTGGGCGGCTCTGACCTGAGCACGGTGAGCGCCCACACACGCGAGGCACCAGGGCCCCCAGAGCACTGTGGCCACCAGCCAGCAGGACAGGCTGGCAGCTCTGCACCCCCCCCCCCGCCCTCAGGCACACCCACGCCAGACTCCCAGGCAGCTCCCACAGGCACTGAGACCCAGCAAGGGGGTGCCACAGCAGCGGCGACTCCTCCTCCAGCAGCTGCCGCCTGCGTCCCCCGCACCTGGAACCAACCACAGGGCCTGGTTTCTAACGCAGCGAAGCCTGGGTGGGCTGGCGAGGCCGCACACGAAGCCGCCACCTGTCCGGGGCCCAGGGGGCTGCGCACGGGAAGGGGACTACCCTAATGCCTCCTGATAATGCCACACTGTGCCCTTCACCTACCCCACCCCCGCCCCGTGACAGCGACCGAGCGGAATCCACTGGGATCTGGTGAGCAGAACTCTCCGTGGAAGCCCTCTCTCGGAACAGCCCGCAGCCTTCCTTTCCGTGGAAAGACGCACAGGAACCACGCCATCTGGGCTGTTTCAAGCCTCCGTGTTCCAGTAAATATATGCTTCCTCCCGATTTCCCTAGCGGGGAAGATCACTGCCGGAGGACCCGGGACTCCAACACTGCGGCTGGGAGCCCTGGGGACCGAGCCCCCCGGGAAACCACGCCATGCCGGGGCTCACGCTCCCAGAGCCCTGGCTGCCACAGGGATTGCGTTCCAGGGAAAAGACACAGAGAAAGGATGAGACGGGGCGGGCGGGGGGACGGAGCCGCAGCCCGAAAGCCATGCTGCTGAGTCTTCGGAAACAAAGTAAAATGCAGACAAAGCCTTTCAGCAAAGGCCTCCACACTGTGATTTCCAAAGCACCAGGGACTTTCTCTCGGGTGTTTCTGAACTCAGAAAAAGGCGGAGGTCACCAGGTCCCCACGAAGAAGTTCTCCCTGACCAGGTCTTCCCAGCAGCAGGCTCTCGGGCAAGGATGGGGGACTCCTGACGCAGGGACAGACTCAGCGTCAAGGGAGCTTCTCTCTGTGGCGTCTGCTCATCCTGGGATTAGTGAGCCCCAAGTCTTCCCCGCTAAGGGACAGACTCGGCCAAAGCACCCACCAGATCGGTGGCCGAAGCTCAGGGGAGTGGACACTTTGTCTCCTGTCCACCGGGCAGACGTCTACCGAACTTCAGATTTGAACGGTATGAGAAATGGCTTCTGCAGTTCAGCCAGCAAGAGCACAGGTCACTGTGTTTTTGTTTTTTTATTTTATCAGAGTGTCACGAAAATCAGAAAATTCATAGCGTTGTGGCAGCAAGCTATAAAGGCCCCACTTAGAGAATGTTAATGCAGGAATGCCCGCGTATTTGCAGGGCTCATCCGGGAGTACAGGTTCTCAGACCGCTGCGAGGAGGCTTGTAAAATCCCGTTAATTTCCCTGCCCGCAGGAACGGACGGCAAGGTCCCGCTCCAAATGCACAGCCTCTTCCCAGAGCTCAGGCGGCCTTTGGCTGGGGTCCCAGTCTTTCACGGGGGCTCCAAGGGTCAGGGTCTAGGAGAGGAGCCATCCTGGGTCAGAGCTCAGGACAGAACTTCTCACTGGGATGCCCTCGCCGGGATCCCTGCTCTGCGTGAGGACTCGGCGTCACGTAGCCGCCTGAAGGAGAGACAGGATCCGCTTTGCCAGCCCCCCCCCCCAGTCCTGCCACCAGCACTCACACTCCAGCCACACAGCTGAGTGCCCGAGGGCGTCTGGTGTTTCTGGGGACTGAAGGCCAAGCCAGCAGTAAAGGGGGAAGCAGAATACCCGCTTGCCGAGCACGACAGATTCGGAACTGAGGCACGACCCAGGGGGGAGCCGCCCCGGGCCACAGAGCGGGGGAAGCCGGTGCTCCACGCTGCACACCCACTCCGGACCGTGGGCTCGGCTTCTCGCTCCTTTCCTTTGCTCACTTTCTGGCCCATATTTGGGGGACCATCTGATAGATGGGTTCCATCAGCCCCTGAAAGGAGGACAGCCCCCGAAGGCTGCTCGGGCTCACAGGGGAAGTGTAGGAGGGGACTGACTGCCGGACTGCGGGGCTCGGACCCGGTGGGGTCTCACTGCAGCAGGGAGTCGCCCCTGCTGAGGGCTGGGGGGAGGGAGGTGCCCAGCAAGCCCGCTTCGCAAGTGGGTGTCCCAGAACCGCCCTACCGGCTCAGCTGGACCGCAGACCACACAGACATCCAGCGCCTCCAAACGTCCCCGTGTCTCCCAGTCGGAACCCCTGCCCTCGAATCCTCGTGCCAAGAAGAGCTTTCCTGTTGCCTCGGAGTTGGTAAGACATCAGTAGAAGACCATTTTTCTTCCATGGTTCAAAGCTTGCAAATTAAACTCTGAACTGATCGACGCAAATAACAAGACCAGAATGTCTAAGGAGGGCAAGTCAGACTTGAAACCGTAAAGATGTCCCAGTTTCTAGAATTACGAAGGTTCACGTGGGGAAGGGACCGTAGCTTCTCACGCTGCAGATGAAGGCGCCGAGGCCCAGCTGCACCGCGCTCCCGCAGCCGGGACGCAGCACGGTGGGCTCTGGGCTAAGGTCGCCGCTGCTCGTGGGCGCCACAGCCCCACTGCGCCTCTCAGAGGCCACGGGCTCCTGAGACGCTGCTCACGCTTCCGGACTCACTGCTGTTCCTCTGAAGAAAAGTAGATTTATTAATGTTTCTGTTCACAATGAACATTGATTAAGCAGTTACGATGTGCCCAGGGCCCTAGGCAGAAGGAGACATGATTGTAGGAAGTGGAAAAATATTACACGTGAGATTTTATCACATGTGCTCATGTGTGTGACAAGCGCCACAGCCCAGACACGAAGCGGTGCATGGCGAGGACCCCGGCTCTACCCCTTTATGGAAGTGAACACCCACAGGCTCACACCTGTCTGCGGGGAAATCTGAACGAGGTCAGTGGGGTGTGTCAACATCAGTCTCCTGGGTGGAACGTCGTCACGTGAGGTGTTATACCTGCACAACCCTGGAGGAAACGGTGAGGGGTACACGTATCTATCTGTACAATTGACCCAGAAACTTAGGCTAAAGTAATGAGACCGAGGCAAAGTCCCCCCAAGTCCTCGTGAAATATCGCCTCTGGTAGAAAGCTGGGAGAAGAGGCCCGGCCGGTGTGGCTCAGTGGTTGAGCGTTGACCCTGCACCAAGAGGTCGCCGGTTCGATTCCCGGTCAGGGCACATGCCCAGGTTGTGGGCCTGATCCCCAGTGCGGGGCATGCAGGAGGCAGCCCATCGATGTTCTCTCTCATCGATGTTTCTATCTCTCTCTCCCTCCCCCTTCTTCTCTAAAATCAATAAAGGAAAAAAATAAAGCTGGGAGAAGAGAGAGAGAAAAATAGAAGAGTGTTTTTTTTTTATTTTTATTTTTTTGCGTAGGGAGCGGGAAGGGCCCAGTGTCACTTGCGGCACGCAATCTGCGGTCTCAGTCTTGCTCGCCTGGGAAGCCAGAGAGGAAGAGGCCCTTCGGGAGCTCACCCCCTGAGCCTGCAGAGTTCCCTCACACCCCTCCACAGCCCTGGCCGGCCGGAGCCCCGAGATTAGACGGCCCTCGTCGGGAAATGAAATGCTTCCGGGAAGGTGAGAAACACACGGTCACTGCGGCTCCCTCCCCGGCCTGCTGTCACCCTCCTGCGCCACGTCAACGCCCCAGTCATCCTCGGCTGCAGCCAAAATCCTAACCAGAATGACGGGGTCTGAGCCACCGCTCCTTACGCCCACACGAGTCTGGGGAACACCTAGAACGACTGGTGTTCCTAGTCACTAACCCCCATCCGTGTGGGACCCTGGCCACCCAGGAGTCCACACTCACCCTGCGAGTGTAGGCACTGTCCCCGAGAACCAGGAGATGTTAGCCCCGGTGGTGACCACCAGCTCACGTGGTGCCTGAGGACATGGACTCCAGCGTGGACGTTAGTGCAGCCTCCACCCCGGGGGGCCACTCGTCGGCTCCAGCCTGCCCCGCCTGCTCTCTGCACACTTCAGGGCCTGCTGGGCCCACGGTGTCCTCCAGGCCTGCGACAGGTCTCTGCCTCTTGGGAGGAAGATGTTCGGGAGGGGTCTCTGCACAGCAGCTCCCGTGACATTGGGACTGGGCCGTTCTCTGGGGGGACCGTCCTGGGCACTGCAGGGTGTTGAGCACCAGCCCAGTGTCCCCACCAGAGGCCCGTGGCATCATCTCCTCCAATACGGTGACAACCAAAACGATCTGCAGACACACTGGACAGGTGTTTACAGCTTACGGACGTGGGTTTGGGACGATCCTTGGCAGTCAGTCCCGGATCCGGCCACTTCACGGACCACTGTGTGCCAAAGGGGGAGGGGGAGAAGTTGCCTTTGGGGAGGGTCCAGCGTGGAGCTGGGGAGTCCCCAGAAGGTGCCCTCTAATCCTGATGACCACAGTGGCCCACCGTCCTGACGTCACACCGGACTGGAAGTCCTGTCCCACGGACCACCCGCCCCACAGAGAGAAGAGGCCTGGTCAGGACAGGAAAGCCGCCTGGGCAGAGGTGCCCGCCCCTGCTGCCTTGGCGGTAACGGCCCACTGCGAACCACGCCGCTGTGTCCTGACCAAAGGGCACTGTTTGAGAAAGTCACACCCATCCAGTGACATCCTGTGAAGCCCTGTGGCAATGAAGCCTGTGCTGATTTGGAGGGGCCCCGACACTGACTTGCTGAATGAGAAGAGTAAGACGCACTGGTGCTCACGGGCCCCCATCTCCACAGAGGAAAGCGTGGGTTCCTGTGTCTGAATGCGCAGACTCGTTCCGGGGGGAGACACAGGAGACTTCCTGGGGCTGCTCCTGGGCCTGCAGGGCTTCAGGAGAAAGGAGACAGCTCCCCTTGTGTGGGCCCGTGCACATTCCAAATATTGTACCATGTGCATGAATGAATTTTCAATAAAATAAAAAATATTTCATTTAGAAACACATAGGTATTCATGTACACACATACATGCACACATGTCCCTGGACCTACACTGGACCTTAGACATGTACAAAGAGAGAGAGTAATCTCGGTCAGAGAACGAAATGCTGAGCACCCCCTACATTGTTTCTTCGTCGTTGTGCCAACCAGAATCCTTCTGCACAAAGAAGTATGCCTACAGATCAGGAGACAGATCCACAACCATCTTTAAAAGGAAAATCCTGCAAGGTGACCTGGGGAAAGGCAATTTCGCTAAAAGTAGTTGGCAACCAAGCGCAGTTGCACAGCCCCGAGGTCGCTAGCCTTCGAATTTAATGCACTTTGCAAGTCCGTGGCGCATGCTAATTCTTGATCGACGACGTTGAAGCCGTTGGTGGGTTTTTTGTGAGTGTTAGGTTCTCGTGCGTGCTTATTCGGGACTGATTCACGGTGACACAGTGAACTGGGGAAATGGCTAACGTCTCAGACCGGAGGAGAAATGTCTCCCAACACCACGAGCGTCTGACAAAGACGAGGCCGCATAGGATTAGCAGATCGCACGGCTGATAAACCCGAAGATTACAACTGTGAATTTATTTGTTTTTAGTTCAGGGAACAACATAATTTTGTAACTAGCAGTAATCCTGTCTGATCCAATCTCAGATTCTTCCGAAGTATTGAAACAGAAATCTCTCTGTATATCAACAAGGCCATATTTTCTGAGCCTAAACACTACCCCTCAAGCCGGCGCCAGATCGATGGGTCAGAAGCTAAGAAGATAAAGAATGATGAACAGTAAATAAGAAGGAAAGGAAGAACATCCAAGTATATTTCTCAAGTCACAGAGCTGCGTGATTTCTCAAAGTTTGGATAAGTTTTTAAATGTAACTTAAGCCCGGCCGCCGTGGCTCAGTGGTTGAGCATCGACCCATGCACCAGGAGGTCGCCGGTTCGATTCCCGGTCAGGACACATGCCCAGGTTGAGGGCCTGATCCCCAGTGGGGGGCATGCAGGAGGCGGCTAGTCGATGTTCTCTCTCATTGATGTTTCTATCTCTCTCTCCCTCTCCCTTCCTCTCTCTCTAAAATCAATAAAGAAAAAAAAATATTTTTAAATAAATGTAACTTAAAATTACCGAAAGTCACCAAAGTTTAACAAAATGATCAACTCTTTGAACATTAAGCTCTGTGTTTTAAAGTGTGTTAACGGTCTTCATCATAGAGCATTCTTGTTGATTTTGAAACGTGGGGGCCCCTGCTTTGGAGTTTTGTGTTTATGTTTGGTTCATGCCCCTAAACCACCTAATGTATGAGACTAGACTGTCTGTCTTGGATAGTAAGTTTTCTCTAGGAGGACCAGAATCTTGGCCGCAAAATATATTGGCCAATTAATAGAATATTTGCCAGTTTCTATTCCTGTGCACGGACATTTAATCCCCTGAAATATTTGTTTTGCCAAGAAGAGGAAGAAGCCAAGGCAAGTGGGAAAAGAAAGCCGTCAATATCACAACTCTAGCTCCTCAGCCTCTGTCTTCGGTCCCTTTGGAGCCTGGCAGGCCAGTGGCCATGGCCTGAGGACAGGGCCTCTTCCGGCTCCTGAGGGCAGCAACCTGTTACATTCCGGGGTGAGGAGACACAGTGCCTGGAGTCACCCAATGTTTTTCCTACCGATATGTCAGCCTGTGGCAGAAGCCAGGGTGGCCGAGCTGCACCCCAGGCCGAGACCGGCAGTGCTCGGACAGGTGACGTCAGCCTCTCCCTCCGTATCCAGGGATTCTGCAGCCACAGATCCAAGCAAGCACAAAATATTCAGAAAAAGAAGTTGCGTTGTTGCTGACATGCACCATGTAGTTAGGCCCACGATGGTGTCATTTTCGCTGCACATGCCTAGGCTTTTTTTCTTGTCGTTATTCCCTGAACGATATAGACAACACTTATGCACACAGCACGGACAGTGTCTTAGGTATCCCAAGTAAACTAGAGATGATTTAAAGTACACAGTACGATACGCGTAGGTTATATGCAAATATGGGAATCACCTCTTATCTGCAGACTCAGGGTCAACCGAGATCCAAAAATATTAAATGGAAAATTCCAGAAATGAACAATTCATAAATTATAAACTGTGCACCGTTCTGCATGGCGTGACGGAGTCTCGCACGGCGCTGCCGCAGCCCCCTGGGACGTGACCCCCCTGTGCAAGGTCGCCACCTCTTCATCTCAGCACGGAGAACCTGAGTCATCTCGCATCGTCCCCAGAAGAAGAATGGTGAGTATGTACGATAAGATATTGACAGTGAGAGAGAGACCATGTTCATGTCACTTTTATTACAGTCTATTGTTGTAACTGCTCTGTTGTACTATTAGTTACCGTTACTCTCTAACTGCGCCTAGTTTATCAATTAAACTTTATCATAGGCATGTGTGCATAGGAAAAAACATAACGTACATTAGGGTTCGGTATTATCCGCGGTTTCAGACATCCACCAGGGGGTCACGAGGGTCTTATCCCCCAGGGGTAAGAGAGGACCACTGTACTGGGCCGTCTTATTTAAAGGGTTCGAGCATCCAAGGATTTCAGTATCCATGGGGTTCCTGGAACCAGCCCCCTGAAAACACTGAGAGAGGACTGCACAGGGGAAGGCAGCCCTACTCTCCCACCGTTACATTGTTGCTTCTTTCCTGTGTCAGGAAAAATGAGGCCACTTAGAAAGTCACTGATGAGCCCAATGGACTCGAACCACAAAACAAACCCCAAGGTGGTGAAGCTTCCCCGAAGGGAGAGGCAGAAGAAATACGTTGAACCCAGGGCTCTCCTGGTTTGCTTTGTGAGGAAAACTCTCTTACAAGAAGAGGGAACAAGGCAAAATGAAGCAGGCCTCATCCTTTACATTTCCCATTAGCTGGCACCTCATGGCAGGACCCACCCCTTCGGCTGTGGACGGACGTCTGGAGGCCGGCGAGGGGAGCACACTTCCACGTGCTCAGCCAAGGGCGCAGCAGGGCCTCCGCCACCCTGCCGGCGGGCACGAGGGGAGCAGCACCGCAGCCTCCTGTGCGGGCACAGTTTCTCCGATTTACGGCTTGATTTTGAGAACTCTCCCTGCACTTGCCGCCGACCCTGCTCTTGCAGGAGTCGCTGGGGCTCACTGCCCACCCTGAGTAACAGTTTCCCTTGGTTCGCGCAGTGCTCACCTGGCCAGATTCCACCCCTCGTATCTATCACATTCAGGCTGTCAAAGCAGGGAGCCAAACAGCCCAGTCACGATGCTTCCTCGGCCCACGTTCCTCTGAGCCCGGAACAGCCAAGGAGAAGCAGAAATGGTGAGAAGGCATCACAGGGCATAGCCGCCGGGCAGAGGTGGAATGTACCCTTGTGTCTCTTTCCTTCTGCTACATTCACTTTCCCCTCCTTGCCCACCTACAAGAGAACACACACATGCACACACATGCACCACTCACACACATATGCATACAACACATACACACACGCACAGGTGCACACACGTGCACACAGTACACACTCATGCACGCATACAAGCATGCACACATTTATACACACATTCACAATGCATACATAGGCATGCACACCCATGCACACATGTATATGCACATGCACACGTGTATACACACATGCGCACACACACACACCCCCCACACACTTTTTTGATACTTCCTATTCCAAATCAAGCCTGGCAAGTGTACACATTGTTTCAACCTGAAATTGCCTGCGCAGTAAGGCCTCTGACTGGCTGACTTGGTCCAGGTGGGCCCACGGAAGTGTCGCCCGGGACAGAAAAGTCCAGTATTTATTGCCCAGCAAACAACAGGCATGGCTGGGCCTTCTTCCAAGCATTAAGGCTACTTGATTTTTCCCCATGGAGTTCAGTATGTGTTGAATTGATCTAGTTGCACGAACGTTGGCAAGTCATTTAACCTCTCAGTACTTCCATTTCTCCATCTGCAAACGGCGGAGGAACAGCCACCTCGGGCTGCTGTGCGCATGACAAGCGCTGGCTAATGTCTGTGTCTGCGGCTGCGCTCATGGCCGCCTGTCGACGCTCCCCACTGACAAGGTCCTGATCGACAGTGCCACGCCAGATGCTACAGGATACGAGAGAAATGAAGGCGTGTGGTCGAGGCCCCTTTCCACAAGAAGTGATTAGTGATTGCAACCACGTCAAACATGGGCAGCAAGCAGACAACAGGGGGCCCAGCTAGCCCTGGGGCTGAAACTGTAAAGAAGAGTGCCAACCCTTCCCGCCCCCGGTGGCCGGCCTCCTCCCCTCCTCCTGCTCAGACTGGCCCTGCGGTCACCCCATCGCTGCTTCAAAGCTGCAATCACAGAGGGTGTGGAATGAAGACAGGGGAAAAAACATGAGCAGAAGGAACTCATTCGAGAGACGCCGCCCAGCCAAACCCTCAGGAAGAATTCTACGCAGGAACAGGTCCAGATTTGGTGGGGTCTGAACCTCACCCAATCTGGGGTGTGCTCTGTAAGAAAAAAAGGGGCACAAAATGATACATATACAATTACGGGTGAATAGGAATATTTATGTATAATGAGAAGAGAAACGGTGACAAAAGACTGGAGCTTGGAGTCCCTTTTTCCTGAGACCCTCGAGCCTGTCGGCCATTAAAGCTCCCACCGAAAAGCGTCCTGGTCGAGCAGTGGCCTCGGCACTTGGAGCTCTGACGGCCACCTGCCAGCACCGACGGCCGGATGGAGCTTCTGCTTCGGTGACCGTGAGTCTCTCAGGGACTGAGATGCTGTTCTAGCCACATCTGTAAGGAACGACGACAACTTTGTCAACCGTTGGGATTATCCGACGATTGCGAGTGTCCACCTGCTGGCTTGAGGGAAGAAAACGGAGTGGAAAGTCACCTGACTAGCCTATGCTCAGGTGACCCAGATCATCCAAATATCCCACAGGAACCTCTCTAAAGTCTGAAAGCACGGGAATTAGTTGCTGCATTAGTATGTAATATGTATTCCCATTAGCATACCGGTTCCGGTGGCCCGGGCTCGCGACGCAGTGGACTGGGTCCTTGGGGTGAGCTCTCACGCTCCGCTCCACCTGTGGGCACCGGCCTGTCCCCTCTGTCTCCAGCCCACCCCCTAAGAGCACCTGTGCCCTCCTCCCTCTGTCCCCCGCCAGCACGTAAGACCCGCAGAGGTCCCCCTGGTGACAGTAGCCTTGGATTGTGCCACTGAGGGTCCCAGAAATCTACGCCACAGACCTCATTCCATTCATTTCCCAGACCACAGTTTGGAGGGTGAAAATGCCCCACCGTCCCCAAACCCACACTCCCCCATATCCCAACTCCATCCACAGCCTCATATTCCTGGGTCTAGTCCTCAAGGCCCGCCCATTCTGAGCAAACCAGCCTGTCACCTCAGCTGGGAGGCTCTCTCCTCTCCTGAAGTCTGGTGGCTCTGACTTCCACCCCTCGTGGGGGTTTTCATCACAGCTGCACAGATGCACAGTTCACCTGGCCCCTCTGGATGCCACCCTTCCAAAGTCAAGGTCCCTGGCACATCTGCCTCACGCACCCTGGAACTCCTCAGGGGGGTGCGGGGTAAGGGAACCAAGCGTGCTTCCTATACGGAAGACCTCAGAATACTTCCTGCTGGAAACTACAGTGCTTTGAAAATTACTGAGTTAACACTGTCCTTTTTGAGGGAGACACTGGACATCTGAAGGGGCCTCTGTGCCTGTGGACTAGTGCTGTCCCTTTGCTGCCTAGGACCCCTCAGCAGAAAAACGCGAGGGACAGTAACACCTGCCGCCTGGGCTCCGCGACAGGCTCCGATGCGTAGGGCGAGTGTACACTGGCGCGTGGTGGGCACTCAGGGACTGAGCTCATTGTTCTGGCCTGGATCTCACGGGACAATCGCTCTTTCTCTCTGCCCCACCTACCCCGTGGCAATGGAGTTAAACTCGCTCTGAGGAAGAAGCCTGACAGGAAGCAGGATTTCTGGAAACGGCGGTTCTCCTGCTGTCTGGGCGCATCAGCACCCCTGCTCAGAGCTCCTGCCGGGCGGACGGTGCTGAGGCTTGCTGGCCGCAAAGGCCCCTCTCCACCCGCATCTACCACCTCCAACTGTGCCCACTCCGGATCTGTCCAAATAACAAGCACCGCCTAGGAACCAACAGCTGCTGCCCCTCGCCCACCTGTGAACAGCAGTCAAGTCTGACCCTCCCGGGAAGCGCCACTCCCCCGGGACGCTCTCCGCCCGGGACCTTGTTTGCTTGAAGCTCCCCATACTGACTCCCCAGATGAACGATGGCTGAGCCAAACCAGCCAGGGCAAGGGTTTGAATTTTCTAAAGTGACTTAGAATCCCAACTCGACAATCTATAAAAAGATATTGATAAGTAAGTGATAAATTTGGAGCAAGCAAAGGCTGTCTTTGGTATTCAGCATTTCGATAGCCACATACCTGTCATTCGCCTCTGCACACATCAAAAGAACAATTGCAATAATAATAATACCAACTGGCAGGTGCAAAGGGAAAGCAAACCACCCTGACCACATCTCACGGGTAGTTTCCATGTTCTCTGTGCCTTTGTTGGGTTCAAAGCTCTAAGTCAATGTGTGTAGATCTGAAGAGCACAGCTTAGTCTGAAGGGTGAAAATGTTAGAATATTTTGCTGTTTGGTGTCTTCATTTTGAAAAACTTAAAAATAATATATCGTCTTGATCAGATCGTGTAGACGACTGTCCCGTAAGTCCTGCTGTACTGTGTCCGGGCCTGCGCTCCTGTCTGTGTTCACAAGTCCAGGGGTCACGTGCACCTGTCCAGCCGGTGGTATCCGGGTGCACACCCCAGGCCACCCCTAGGACGCCATGCCCGCCTTCGTGTCAAAGCCCCATTATCTTCCAGTTGAACTCAGCTTGAGTTTTCTTTTTTTAACCAGTTTTTAAAATAAAATGTCTGGCTCTGGCCAGTTTGGCTCAGTGGTTGGAGCGTCGGCCCACAGACCAAAGTATCGCGGGTTCAATTCCAGTCAAGGGCACGTACCTTGGTTGAGGTTCAATCCCTGGCCCTGGTTAGGGTCGTGCAGGAAGCAACCAATGGATGTGTCTCTCTCACATTGATGTTTCCCTCTCTCTCCCTCCCTCCCTCCCACTCTATCAGAAGATAGAGTGAAAAATATTCTTGGGTGAGGATTAAAAAAAATAATAAAATAAATGAAACAAAATAAAATTTCTACTTGGAAGTGATAATTTACAACCAAGAAAGATTTTTCAAGTACTAAAAGACTGGTTTCTCCAATTATTTAATAGATTTCGTTTGACATCATAAAATGCAGCCCTGTAGTGGGGAGATGTCCAACATCTGAGAGAGAGAGCACGGGGCAGGGATTGAGAGTGGGGACTTAGAGCCACCATGGCTGGGTTCAAACCCTAACACAGTCACATGTCGCCTGTGTGTGCCTCAGTTTTCCCGGCTATAAAATGGGTATAATTACTTGGGGCAAACATTACTGTCAGTAAGACTTCTTGCTCTCCTCTATTTCCAGGCACACGTCCCTTTCAAATTAGATGTGGGTGCCCGAAATGTTTGGGCCACTGAAATATCAGTGGACGTGACGTGTGTGACTTTAGGGGAGAAACTGAACAGCTGGCGCCCAGTTCATCGAGTTTCTTCCCCCAGAGAGACGGCCGTAGAAGCTCAAGTTGACGTTGAGGTGACACAGATGGAGACTGAGCCTTCCTAAACGACGTGACGCATGAGAAACAAGCATTTGCTGAGTTAAACACCGCGATCCGGGTGTCGCTTCTTACCGCGGCGTCAACAAGCCTGTCCCGGCTGTCACTTTCCCCGCAGGGTGTTGGGAGATAAGTGAACAGTGTACACAAACACTTCCAAACTGCCTCGCACATAAGAGCTGCACAGACGCTCGCTGGCTTCTCCCCATTGCTCTTATTCTAACACGCATGCTTGCCACATTTTGATTTATCGTATGCATATTTTATTTTAATCAGCCACACTGTCTCTCTGAAGGGTCCACCAAGAGTGCATCTCAGATCCAACGAGAAAGCATCTTCATTACAATGATTTGAGGTGCTAGCGTGTCACCAACAGAGGACACAGTCTTCATCTGAGAGTACTGCATTCTCCCTACAGACACAGGTTGAAATCGTTCGAGCGGAGGGCAGTCGGGAGAACGGAGTTGTCCGGAACACGGCCGGAACAGGTGGTGAATTTAGTGAGGGTGGGGACTGTGTTCCTCTTTGGAGCAGATGTGTTATTTGGATCCGACCTCTGTACATGCCAACTGCTAACAGTTCATTAGGAGTGAGTATAACAGTAAATGTGCAAGAAAGGACTTTTGGTAAATGCTTTTTTAAAAAATGTTCAGTATTATATTTGGGCTGCAGTCATAAAATAATTGGCCCATCAGAATAATAGATTGGCTAAAAGCAAATTCATTGGCGTTTTCTTTGTAGTAAAACATCAGTTACCACAATAAATGAATGCTAATAAATTAGTGCTAATCTGAATTTCATTTGCTTTTTATCATGTGCCCTGTATGGAATCTGTAAATTAGTTTTAATTTTGTAATTGTATTAGAATTAGACATGTACGTTTATTCCTGTTTTCATATGGGCACATAAGCCATGGAATATAAACATGATCAAGTCAACACCGAAAGGCCTTGACTTTGGAGAAACATTGGCTCGAACCCTGCGGCCATCCAGCTGTTGGGCGTTTCCGACGACACTCCTGACACGTGCTCTGTCAGAAGTCCTCACCGATGTGCGAGCCGGAAGGAGACCTGGCTCGGACAGCCACCTGCTCTCCATCCTCAGCCTCATCGATGTCCTGGCTTTTCTTCTCAAGTGTGGCGGGGACCAGTGGCGTGGCTGGTGTTTGCAGCCCCCGGGGTGCGGGTGGGAATTGGGGGAGACTAGAGAACATGGGGACAGTGGATGGGGAACGAGCCCTCCGCCTGGAGGAAAGAATGAGAGATGGGGCGACTCGCAGCTCCCACAGCCCCCCTGGGCGGCGGGCCCGTGGTGTGGAGACAGCCTCTGTCTGCGGCCGGTCCTCACCAGCACCGGCGTGTTTGCACACCCCCGTGAGGCCCTGCTCCCGCCGGGGGGCTGGCCCCACACCCATGGCATCTCTGCTGCCTGTCCCGTCACGGACACCAGCTCCCCTCGGCCCGCCCCGCCGCACATGGCGCCCGGCTGGATTTGTGACAAAGAGCAAGAAATCCCGCGTTCTCCTTGCGTCTGGATGGGCACTTGGACCTCGGCTGGGTTCCTCAGTGAATGAATTAATGGTTTGGGAACCTGATGAAAATCCAGTCATGCCTGGTCGGTGCAGCTTAGTGGATGGAGCGTTGTCCCATGGACTGAGAGGTCCCGGCTCCATTCCTGGTCAGGGCACATGCCCAGGTTGCAGGCTCGATCCCCGGTAGGGGGTGTGCAGGAGGCGGCCAATCGATGTTTCCCTCTCTCTCTCTAAAAAATCAATAAAAAACATGTCTTTTTAAAAAATCAAGTCATCTTGACATCTCGGGAAAATATGTTGTCCCAGGTGACAAACTGAAAATAATCCAATTTGATTATCTGAACCGACATAGAGATTTTAACAAGCACCCCACTCTGCAGCAGAGACTTTAGGAATCAACCTGTCTTCTCCCAGACGGACAGCTGTCTGCTTACGCGGCTGAGACTGACCTGTGGGGATTCTGGTTCTGTCCCCTAGTGTTACCAAAGAGACAAGACCCAGAGTGGGAGGGTCCATTTCCAAGGCCGCACGGCTAATAGGCAGCAATGCCTGAGCCCTGGTTCAGCAAGGCCTTTCCTAACCCCCAGCAAACATGACACACCACGTCATTTCATGTCCCCTCACCAGCCAGTGGCTCTCAGCCACAGCCCGCACAGGATGAACAGACCATCGTGTGTGGCCCCAGATGCGGGCCGGATTGGGGTCATTTGATGCCTCTGAGCAAACCCACCATCTGGAAGCATCAGTCAGACGAGTGCTGAGCAGAGCAGCGCAGGGCCCTGGGGAGCAAGGGTGTGACGCAGGTGCGTGGAAAAGCCCTGAGCTAGGGAAATGGTGGCCTCAGGGTCCACGTGAGCACGTAACTGGGGGACTGGGTGGAAAGGTCCTCACAAATCGGTAGTTACAAAATAGTCACAGGGCTGTAAAGTATAGCTTGGGGAATCCAGTCAATAACACTGTAATGACTGCACGGTGCCAGATGGGCACTGGGCCTGCCAGGGGGCCACTCTGTAAGTCATATGAACATCTAACCACCACGTGTGCACCCGGACTTAATATAAAACAATGCGGAATGTGCGCTGTAACGGGAGCCCTGACGAGAAAGGGGAGCAACGTGTCAACAGGCAGGAACGGGGTCGGCATGTCGTCGAGGGCGGAACTGAGTCCCCAGAACACATGCTCCAGTCCTCACCCCCAGCACCTGTGAACGTGACCGTATTCAGAAAGAGGGTCCTTGCAGACGTCGTCAAGTTAAGACGAGGTCATCAGGGTGAGGGAGATGACTGGTGTCCACATAGGGGAGGAAAGGAGACACAGGCAGACACACCTGGAGGACAGACCAGGTGAAGGCACGCAGGGAGAAGCCACGCGCGGACAGGGACAGACGTCAGGGTGATGTGCCCGTTGGCCAAGGGGCCCCGGGAGGGCTGGCAGCCACCAGGAGCCGGAAGAGGCAAGGACGGGTCCTCCCCGACGGCCGCTGAGGGAGCACAGCCTGCGGACCTTGACCTTGGCGTTGGCCTCGGGAGCTGTGAGGATGAACCCCTGTGTCTGGGGGAACTCAGCGTGTGGTGCGTTTGCTGCAGTAGCCCTGGGACTTGATACAGGTGCTCAACAGTTTTCCTCAGACAACACAGAGCTCACTTGTTTGGTGGTGATTTTAGACACTTGTTCAAGGGCACCGCCCAAAATCTCTGGTATTCGCCAAGGTCCTACAAACATGAAATGACAGAGACCAGCTGCCCAGACGTTCTCATTTCGCTCAGACGCCTGCGTTCCTCCTAATCACTGTTTACGCCTCTCCAGACCAGGCCGGCTCCTCTGCCTCCACGGCAAGCTGACCCTCTCCCGGCTCCCGGCTCCCGTGCGTGACGGACAGAGGCCGGGGAGAGACTGCTGATGGCCTGATCCTGCTGCCTCCTGTGTCACAGCCACAGCCAGGCCGCTCGTCCCAACCTTCACTCAGGAGACATGTGCCCAGCACCGTCCACATGGCAGGCGTGGCTGGAACCTGGGGAAGCGAGCTGGACTCAGAGAGGAGACAGACAGACAGACAGACCAAGACCCTCTCCCAGGGAGCTGGACTCAGAGAGGAGACAGACAGACAGACAGACCAAGCCCCTCTCCCAGGGAGCTGGACTCAGAGAGGAGACAGACAGACAGACAGACCAAGACCCTCTCCCAGGGAGCTGGACTCAGAGAGGAGACAGACAGACAGACAGACCAAGCCCCTCTCCCAGGGAGCTGGACTCAGAGAGGAGACAGACAGACAGACAGACCAAGACCCTCTCCCAGGGAGCTGGACTCAGAGAGGAGACAGACAGACAGACAGACCAAGCCCCTCTCCCAGGGAGCTGGACTCAGAGAGGAGACAGACAGACAGACAGACCAAGACCCTCTCCCAGGGAGCTGGAATCAGAGAGGAGACAGACAGACAGACAGACAGACAGACAGACCAAGACCCTCTCCCAGGGAGCTGGAATCAGAGAGGAAACAGACAGACAGACAGACAGACCAAGACCCTCTTCCAGGGAGCTGGAATCAGAGAGGAGGCAGACAGAATCAAGGCCCAGAGAGATGAGACATGTGGACAGATAGATAGATAAATAAATAGATGATATGTGGATCTATCTATATGTGGAGGATGGGTGGGGGGTGGGGAGGAAGAATGGATGGACACATGGATGGATAGATGATAGGTACACAAATGAAAATTATCAGGTAGTGACAAATGCCAGGCAAACAAAATAAATGAAGTGATTGTGTGGCCAGTCAGATGCTAGGTTGTGTGGTCAGGAAAGTCAGAGGGTGACTCAGAGGCTGACATCTGGATGAAAGCACCTGCTCCAGCCACGTGAAGGGTGGGCCTGCGTGACAGGCAGACGCAGAGCTGGTACAGAGACCCGTCCAGGGCCCTCTCGTGCCCAGACACACCCCCTTTGAGGTGAGACGTGGCCGCGTCACTGGCTTTGGGCACGGGTGCAAGATTTGCCTACCCCTGGTCCTCCTTCTGCCCAGATCTCAGAAGCCACGTGGAGATGCTGGGTCCCCAGCCCTTTGGCTGCCAGGAGTTAGGACAGCTGGGTTCTCGCCCCAGAGTGATGCAGTTTTAAACCTCTGAGGCTTGGGGATCGTTCGTTAGCACAGCCCAGCCTGACCCACCCTCACTCGGAGCAGGCTTTGGGGCAGCGGCAGGTGCCAGTGTCTGGGGTGTGGAGGCAGCCAGGAGAGGACGGCGACAGCAGCCAGGTGAGGACGGCGGCGGCAGCCAGGCCAGCCTGCGTGACCGCCAGGGGGATGGGCTTTCTTCTACATGCTCTGTGAGGCCCAGGAGGGTTTGCAGCAGGAGCTTGGTCTCAGAGAGAGAATGAGCAGCGATAAGAGGGCAGGCCGGAGAGCGGGACCCCGAGGGTGGTGACCTCCAGGATGCACCAGTCAGGAGCTCTGTGACCCAGGGCAGGTCCCTTCTGTGCAGGTTAGACTCATCTCAATAAGGAGAACAGGCGAAGTCACCAGCATCACAGGGGCACTGTGAGGTTAAACTAGTTAATTCATGCAGAGCGCTAACTCAGCACATAGGCGTCAGGAACAGGTCTGAGCGTCCTCATTGTCGTGGTGGGAGCTGAGCAGCGACCCACAGCCGACGGCAGGTGCCCACCTACAGGACGTTCCGTCAGTCGGGCTCCACTTGGGTATCCCCTCATTGTGGGAGCCCACACGCAGGGCAAGCCTTTGGAAACAGCAGTACGTTGGGGCAAGATTTGGGAGCCGCCAAGCTGCTGAGAAGGTGCCTGATTTGAGTGTGGGGAGAGGTGGCCGAGCTGCCTGGAGGAGGGTGGTGAGCTGCCTGGAGGAGGTGGTGAGCTGCCTGGAGGAGGTGGTGAGCTGCCTGGAGGAGGTGGCCGAGCTGCCTGGAGGAGGTGGCCGAGCTGCCTGGAGGAGGTGGGGAGCCGCCTGGAGGAGGGTGGGGAGCCGCCTGGAGGAGGTGGGGAGCCGCCTGGAGGAGGTGGGGAGCCGCCTGGAGGAGGTGGGAGCCGCCTGGAGGAGGTGGCCGAGCTGCCTGGAGGGGGGTGGTGGGCTGCCTGGAGGAGGTGGCCGAGCTCCTTTTAGAATTTTCCCAGCATTCCTGCCACGTAAAGGCTTTCATTGACGGACACTGGATCCGTCTCTCATCAATGGGGTCTTATGCTAGTTCTACCACGTACTTTTTTTTTTTTACTTTTAAGCATCACATCCTTGCCAAGAAATGAATTGGGTTTGCTTCAAAAATACTACAAACCTCACAACTGGCAAGTGGAAATAGCTCTAAATTTAGCAAATCTTGTTCATTCAACCAACACACAATGTTTCTCTCCCCGCCCTTCCCAACCTTGCCAGGTCCCTGAGGTCAAACTGAGCTGGACAGCGGGTCTCCCGCGGCTGTCCTGGCCTTTCCCTCATACCCAGCCCGGCGGGGGAACGGGAAGGTGTGCAGGGGTCCCGTGAGGGGCAAGGCCTGCTGGCCCCGTCCCGCCTGCTGGGTGAACAGTGCTGGTGCCCCGGGTGCAGATGCCTTCCTCATCTGGCACTCACACGCAGCGTGCCCTGGAGGCTGTGAGAGGGGACAGGGCGTTCTCCCTGGCTGGACGCCACTGGGCAGACGGAGGATCTGGAAAGCTGATTTCATCCCGGGTGATGGGTGTGGGCAGCTCTGACCAGTGCTCCACTGGCCGGTGACCTTTCTCCTGATCCCTTCCACACCAGACTGTTCTGACCATTGTTTTCGTCCTCGATGTCAACAGCGGGTCAGCGGCAGCCCAGGGCACGTGCCCATGTGCCGCAGGCTGGTAGTTCCCGAGAGAATACACAGGCATCTCAGCACGACTTGGCAAAGCCACGCAGAGAGGGCCAGAGGGGTCTTGGTCCTTCTATGCCTAGTCGATTAAGACTTTAAATAGGAAGTGACCCTGTTTCCTTCACCATGTGCTGTCCCCTCTCAGACCACATGTTCGTCTCACTTCTGTTCATCAGACAGCACCTTCCAGAGCACACAGAGGACACTGATGGCCGGGTGTCCCAGGGGCTCTGATCTCCAGGTCACAGCCTCAGACATGTCGGCAGGTAGCACAGAGTGGCCTGAGTGGGCCGAGGGTAAATCCATGTCCCCAACCTGCTGGGCAACTGATTACAGTCGCACATGGGCTGTTTCTCCTTCAGGGACTGTGTGGAGGAAGGACGGGTTGCTTTTCTTGAGTGGATTGAAGATTTAATTTAAAAAATGAAAACTTTGGCTTTTATAGAAGCAGGAAACACAACAGGAAGTCCACGAAAGTAACCCAGGGTTGGGAGAAGAGGAATAAGTGAGCACTCGGCAGGAACACCTCCTTAGCTACATGGGGACCCCGACTTTCCTGTGATCCCAGGGGGTTGCCAGCAGCCAGGGGCCAGGCAGCAGGCTTGTGAATGACAGTTCTCAACAGACAGACTCTGGGGCTGAGAGTCTGATGCCTTCGGTCTGAGTGCAGCCCAGCATTCTGTGTGAGTGTGCGTGTGTGTGTGTGTGTGTGTGTGTGTGTGTGTGTTTGCTATTAATTTCCAGGTGATCTGGATGTAGAACCACGTTTCGACTAGTGTCCAAACCTCAGACTTCCTGATTTTCTTTCTGTATCTACGAAATACCAATGTGGGCTTTTTGTTATAAAAAAAAAAGGATGGGAAAATTATTATAAATTTCAAGGAAAAAAATACCTAGACTATTTAAATACAAGGTTTACTATAAGTACTATTTTGACATTCATTTTATGTACCACATTCTGTAAGGTTTAATAAGGCATTTTATATTCATAATCAAATCTTGAAAGGGGAGGGTCCCCATCGCTAACTTGTCTCAAATCGGCTGCATTTGTTAGTGGGAAATGATGCTTAGGGGCCCCTGGTTTAGACCAGCCTCCAAGGGCTGCTAAATGTCAGCAACCTGTCGCAGGATCAGTCATCTTCTCACCTCCAGTGTCCTTGTCATGTGGTGCGTTGAAGAGCCCGCAGCCTGGGAGGGACGTTCAGGAGGACAGATCCAGGCTGCCCTTGGTGCCGACGCGCCATGCACGGTGACAAGAAGGCTGCTCAGCTGGTATTTCAGCAGGCTGGGCACTGGGGACCTGGGGACCTGGACTCCAAGTCCTGCTCCCGCTGCTCAGACCCCACCAAGGAAGAGCCTGCAGTTGGCAGGGGATGGGGAGATTTGGGGATCACTTTGCCAAGACAGTCGTGTGTTCCCTCCTCCTTCCATCCTTCCTGGTCACAATCAGCACCAAACAGAGTGAGTCACACTGAAGATGGAGAAATCGCCACCATCTCCCATCCCTGGCTGGGGACTGGGGCCCTGGCCCTTCTACTATAGGAGGGAAGCCATGCAGATCGTCATCAAGGACATGGGGGGGCCCAAAGAGGGCCTGTAATACTGGGGAGAGTGACTAAAATATTACAACAACCAGGGGGTTCCTGTTTAGTTAAGAAGTCAAAGGAGAGGACCCCCCGGACTGCAGGGTCTGGGGGAGGGTCCATGCAGTCACACAGCCAGACACGGGAGGCCTCTCCCTTCCCTCAGCCACCTGGTCTCCGTGCCTCCAACTTGGGGTCACCGCTTGGGCAGCTATAGAGAGCATTTTCTTCCAGTGGCCACCCCTCAGTCACCCACTGTCAGGGTAGACGCCTTCTGGAGCAGAGAGCAAGCCACAAGTGCTATCGTGGGGGGCAGTGCCCTCAGGACAGGACGGAGCGGAAGCAGATTCGTGTGCTTTCTTCACGGGCAGCATATCACCGAGCTGAAGGGAAACCGTTCACACGGCGACGTGGGTCTCTGTCCCTCCGGTGCTGGGGCGGAGGGTGGACGGTGACAGCGGATCACACACCCAGGAGCACGGCGGCCAAGGCCCCACGGCACCTCTGAGAACCCATAATGTCTGGAAGGATGCCTGTTGAACGTCACGAAGGTCCAGAGAGGGGGCTTGGCTGCGGTTCTCCGCCAACAGGTTTCGAGACCAGTTAGCTATAGGGGGCCCTCTCCTCTCAAGGCTTGATGGTGAAGATAAAAGGCCGTGTTAAAATCGTACAGAAAATTTGTAAACTGGTAGGGCACATGAAATGAACCTCAAAACAAGGCTTGGTAAACATTGCATTTAAATAGCATGGACATTGTTTTGTCTTTTACAGCCATTTTTAATCCTCGTTGTACTGAACGCCCAACATGTCCATTTTGTAGCTCGGGGGTGGGGATCAGAAAGTGTGGGTGAGTGAGAATGAGAAAACAGTTTGCACAGCCCCCATCCCCATATCCTCTCAGCACAGAATGAGGGCTGGCGTGCCCACCAAACGTGCCAGCGCGCCGCCACAGGCCTGGGTACGCAATGCCCGGCCCTGCGCCTGGCCACTGTCAGACGGAGAGAAGGCACGGGGTACGAAGGCTGGAGAATGCCTCCGGTCTGGCGAGTCTCCATCCCCCGCCAGGGAAGAAAGTTCAGTTCAGCTCTGTCAAGAGCCCTCCGACCACAGGGACTAAGCCCCCAAACAGGAATGAAACAGATGTCAGCTCTGGGAAATCACAGTGAGTCACCTCCTATCCCTCCATTCCACTCAGGCTCCTGCGGTGATTCTTGGGTAAAGAACAACCTGCCGATTACGGAGCCCATGACCAGTCAAGGCCGCCTCTGCCTGCGAGCGTGGTAGTGACGTGAGACATTTCGCTTGGCGGGGGAGAGAACAGAGCCTTCCCACGCCTATTACAATGGGCCACGGCGGTAGGTGTTCCATCACACAAACTATCTAGATGACAGGTTTTTATTATTTCTTGCTAGCACCTTATGTGAGTCCACTTTCACTCACGCAGCTTTTGAGGAAGACTGCACTCTGTCCACGGGACCACCCGCCCTGACCTGGGACGTCTCCCTCCTCGTGGCCGTGGCAGGGCTGCTGCTGGACAAAGGAAATATTCTGGACCATGCTTCAATACCTTGTTAATGTACAAATCCGGAGTCTCCACTGTCACTGTTTATTTCCTACCCAAGTCCCTCTTGCCGGAAACGAGACCGTCTCCCACAGAAGACTGCAGCAAAGCTACGGGAGAGCATCGAGCCAGGGAGAGTCTCACAAATAAAATGTTCTTATTTTTGAAATAGAATCACTGCGTCCCTTGACCAACAGTACCAGTCACTTGCCAAATCTCTGAGTGACCAGGTCTCCCCAAGCCAGCTGGGTCACGAGGTGTCTCCCCATCTCCTGTCGGCGTTAGGATTTGATTCTCCCTCCTCTTCTTTGCCTTGTGTCTGGAAAGACTTGGAATGAGATCCGGTTAGTTGCTCTGCCCCTTTGGTCCTATTTTCCAGAGAAATCATCCTGTAAATCCATCCCAGGAACCTTCTCCAGCCACAGCTCTACCCAGAGGTCTCCATGGAAACCACTTAGCGCAGAGCTCACACTCGTCACAGGGGGGTCACTCTGTGGGCGTCACCGAGAAATGCCCCGCCTCCCTCGCTCCTTCCTTCCCGTCCTCTGCAGACACTTCCTAAAAACCACCACCCACGACACGGACGCTGGCCTTGACTTCCCTCCGCGTTCACAGCACGTCCTAGGGCTCCAAGTTAAGGGGATCCCAGGGCCGTGCTGGGGGCTCGAGACCTCTAATTCACTCTCTGGCCACGAGGTTCACAGACAGCTTCCAATGTACCCACATCCCGAGTAGAGTAAATGATGTGGATAAACCAGTCAATAGAGGGGGGAAATGCAACCCGGACAGGAGGGAACAGCCCTCTTTTCCCCCCGAGTGTCACGGAACAACCTTTCCCACTTCACATCCACGCCTGGGTGTTTGCACCCGTTACCCCGCACCCCGGGAACCAGGCCTCTCTGGCTGACACGCCAAACATGACAGACACAAAGAAGAAAAGTGGCCGCGATGCAGCCTGCTCTGGGGTAGGAGCTCGCAGGGGTGACGCAATGCGTGTGAGCCTTCGGGGCTGGTTTGATGGCACCGTTCCCGCCCTGACACCACGCCTCAGCTTAGTGGTTCTTCTGATGGGGGCACAGAATCAGCAGAGGCTTGGAGGACCCAGACTTCCGGGGCCCACCCCCGAGTTTCCCATCACTGGGTCTGGGCGGGCCCGGGAACCTGCATTTCGGACAGGTGCTGCGGCCGCTGCCAGGAGCCCACTTGGAGGACTCCTGCTTTGAGACTTCACCCCGGGGGGGAGGGCACCGGCGGATGAGAGCCCCGTGGGCCGTCAGCCTTCCTGAGCGTCTCCTCGGCGTGGGTGTGGGGACTCCAGGGCCAAGTCGACAGCACGGCACGTGGGCGGAGGAACCATCCTGACCGCCCTCCAGACGGCCTGCAGCGGGCTCTCTGCAAGCCTCACTCAGGCTCAGCGGGAGGCTGTCCACTTTCATGCAACGCCGAGCGATCGCCGAGACGTGCCCACGGGGGACAGCCATGTAGGGACACGGGCTCAGGACCCAAGGGCCGACGACGCGCAGCTGGGGAGAACCAGCTGCCTCCGCAGAGGAGCGACCGTGTGTGGGAGCGACGTGTGTGGGAGCCTTTTCCGCCGCTCGGCTTGCTGAAGTGTGGCCGCAAACACCCTCCACCCGAGACAAAACTTCCCATTGTTCTTTCCCTTTATTGAGTTGCTCACGATCGCCCCCTCCTGGTACTGACGTGTACACGCAAATCCCGCCGCGGGTGCACGCCAAGCTGACCGTGAGCGCCAGTCTCAGAGCACTGAAGAGTGACAGCCGCCACAGCAAGAACACCAAGACCGTCCGCTGGGTCCACGGTGCCCCTGTCTACATGGGACAGGGTGGTGGCCATTTCCCAGGGGTGGGGTCGGGCTCAGACGGAGTTGACCAAGACAATACGGAGAGTCGGTTAAAGTCGAGGAGAATCTGGTAGTCTGCCCCAAAGCTCTGCACGCAGTCACTACGCTACACTGAGCAGCAAACGGTCTGGAGGGCATGGAGGCTGTACCACGTTTTGTTAAAGATGTATATGCGGAACGTGACAGAATGATTTTGTGTGGCACATGCTAGAACGTCATTTACCTTTTGCAAACGAAGGACTGAGGCTCAGGGAGGTGGAGATATTTGCACAAGTTCACAGAGCGAGTCCATAGAAACCAAGACTCTAACTCTCCTACCAACGCCCCTCTAAACTCCGTACTTTCTTCTGGGTGATACAGGAATGTGCTTCGCTCAGTGAGTTAAAAGGTATTTACTAAAGCCCTGGCCAGTGTGGCTCAGCGGTTAGAGCATCGACTGCAGACCAAAGGGTGGCAGGTTTCATTCCCGGTCAAGGGCACATATGTGGGTTGCAGGTTCGATCCCCAGACCTGGTCAGGGCACATCTGGGAGGCAACCAATTGATGTGTCCCTCTCACATTGATGTCTCTCTCTCTCTCCCCCCCCCCTTTCCTCCCTTCCACTCTATCTAAAAAAAGCAATGGAAAGAAAAAAAATCCTCAGGTGAGGATTAACCAAAAAAAAAAAAAAAAAGGATTTACTAAAGGCACATTATGTGCTAAATGCTGATAAAGCATATTTGCTGGTAGTCTGTAGGACTGGCCAACTTGAAGGGTGAGTTATTGTGGAAGATGAAAGGTGGCCACATGTTCTTTGACACTCGTCCCATTGGCTTGGAGCTAGTCTATGACTGCTTTCGCTAACAGGGTAGGAAGGCCAGCTCTGGGCATAGCCTTCAAAAGGACTGGCAAGTCCCACCTTGGTCTCCTGGAGTCCTCAGCTGCCATGGAGGTAGTCTGACAATATCCTGCTGTAGAGAGTTATGGGGAAGCCCGGAGATGACACGGGGAGGGACTGGGCCCAGTTGAGCCCAGCCTTCCAACTATCCGAATGAAGCCTTCTTGATTCCCCAGACCAGCCCAGCTACTAGCTGAATAATCCCAGGTCAGTGCAACCTAGAATGAAAGACTCATCCAGGTGAGTCCTGCTCAGATACTTCATTCTCCAAATTATGAAATGTAACCAAACTGTTCATGTTCTAAATCACTAAGGGTTGGGTTAGCGTGTTACCTAGAAGTGGCATGCTGTCGTGACCAAAATCACAACAAGCATTGTTGGGTTTGGGACCTGGTGGTGGGGACCTGTCTGAAAGGCTTCAGTACCTGTTAGTGGAGAGGAAGGAGAGTGAACAAGTGTTATTGGAGGCTGGGGAAGAGATGACCATGTTATGTAAGGGCACATTATTTCCTGAAACCATCCCTGGTCGAACATGGAAAATAGAAGGCGTCTCTGAATCCATGGCTTTGGCCAAGGAGCTTTCCACGGAGCATATTGAACTCTTCCTGACTGTTAGCAGTAAAATTCAAGAAGACAGAGATGAGCCAAGGAAGGAACTGTTCATGTTTCTAGCAGAATGTAAAGGAAATATTAAGGAACCAGAGCTTGCTGGGTTTGAAGATAAAACTCATTCTTATCCTTAGCTTCTCCAAGAAAAATATTCTCAAAGGAAAAAAAAATAGCCTTAGGACAAATATGAACCCTAGGGTGTTGGGCAAGCTTTTTGTTAAGACCTCGGAAGACCTGAGGTGGTGTCTGAGAGATGGTTTCAGATAGACAAACGCCCTGCCAAGGATGTCCAAGACCTTCTCTGTTAAAAATAATGGCCTCCCAGAATCCTAAGGGCAGGGTTCCAGAACAGCCTCCAACAAGCTAGAGATAAAGAAGGGCGTTTGTGACTCAAGCACATTTGTGAGTGTCGAGATAAAGAGGCACTCTGGTAGTCCAGCCTTCCAGCAAAGCTTCAGACCTCAGGACCATGAGTGAAGCCATCTTACACCCCCCAGACCAGCCCACTCCCCACTTAGGACCACCAAGTCCACTCCATGTGAAGCCAAAGAGTCGCTGAGCCATGGCCTGCTGAACTTCTGATCCACAAAAGTGTGAGATGTAATAAAATGGTTGACATTTTAAGCCACTAATTGGGGGGGGGGTCACTTGTTATGCATCCAATGATAACAATTATTATGACATGAACTTTCACAGTAAATACAATAAATAAGCACTCCAGAAACCAAACCATTATTTCTATCACCTTTTATGTGCTCATAACTACAACAGTTGCCACCAAGATATGACCCACTCCTAACCACCTAGGAACCAAATCCAGGAGTTTCTTACATTGTCTGACGCAATGAACACTATTGATTTTATCCTTCATGAGACTCCTCTTGACTTCCACTGCACACTGGCCCTATAATTCTCTTAACTTCTCCTTTGTCAATGGCTGTCGTTTGTCTCTTTCTATTTTCACTCCAGTTTGAGCCATGCTATCTCTTACCTGGACCACTGTAATTGTGTCCTAACTCGTTTCTCTACCTTCAGGATGTCTTAAACCTCACACCACAGTACTTTTCCCGAAGTACAACTCTGATTATATCCAGCCTTACCTCCTACTAAATGTAAACTGTTCACCAATCGAAATATACTACTCACCATTCTCCAAATATATGCCCCTGGATCTTCTCACATTCAATTCCTTCTCATAAAACAACATCTTTTCCTCACCAGCATCCATGCTGGCCTTTGAAAATCAGTTCCACTCTAATGTAATCTCTAAGTCACCCCTATACTGTTACTCTCCTCACTGAGGGGGTACGGACTCAACTCACAGCCTAAAGTCAGTCTCCCAAACGCTCATGGTTTGGGAAGACTGGTTTTTGGCCACATCTGTTCAGGAGTCAAGCAATTAATTAACAGCTTTGTCTTCTACCAGATTACAAGCTTCTCAAGGTTGGGGCTCTATCCCACTGATAGGATACACAAACGTGTTAGCTGAACACATTGGGGAAGATGGACACTGCCCTCAAAAAATATACCCACCAAAAAGACAAGACAAACACAATGACCAATTAAAAAACAAAATAGGCAGGGTATAATTAACTTCTCAGTCACGTGGTGAGATTCTCAGCACTGTAGGAGTTTGGAGAAGTAGGGAGCTACCATCAAGAGTTGGAATCGTCTGGAAAAACTTGATGAATGAAGAGAATGTGCGCCTGGAATGTGAGGTTGTGGGGGGAGCAGTGGAGAGGAGAGAGGCCACTGTGGACGAAGAAATCAACATGAACAGAGAGAGATGAGAATGAGCAGGAGGTGTCCACAGGAAGTGAAGATGTAGGCTGTAGTCCATTCTCCAGGGAATTCATTCTCCGAGGCCAGGTGATTCTCCTACGATCAGAAATCCTCATTGCTGTCCTCACCACAGTCGTAAGATCTTTGGCTATAAGTCATAAAAATATTTCCCAGACAGAAAATTAGGACATCTAAGGGTAAAATATTTATATCCAGGGCTGTTTAGGAAAATCAAGGAAATATGATTACCCTGCCTACTGAAGTTTTAGGCAAGTATTTCCCCAACTTGTAAGAATCATGTTTGGAAGACTGGACCACTCCCATAGGTATATCAATTGCAAAGAACACTGGGCCAGAGGCCCTCAGCTCCCCAATCCCGTCTCAGCTTGAAGAACCAAGGTCATTTGTTAAATGAACAGGAGGGACCTGGAAGAAAAGGATACGTGTTGAGTGAGGTGGAAATGCCAGTGCCCATCCATGTCAAGTTCTGCTTTCCTGGGCACACTCAAGGGCGAGACTCCCCTGCCACCCCCGTAGTGAGGCAGGACTTGGGGCCAGCTCCCCTAGGCATTGCCCGTGGACACCCCCCGCCGTGTCTGCCATGGCGATCACAGAAGAGGTGGGAAGGTGGGAGTGCCTCGAGCCTCAGCCACCACACGAAAGACAGTCACCTGGAGGGTAACTGAAATTCACAGCAGATGATGTGTGCGAGAGAAACCCAACATGTTTGTTAAGCCGCTGAGACTTGGAGGCTGTTACTGCAGCATTATCTAGCCTATCCTGACTAATTCAGTAAGAATTTAGTTATGTATGTTTCCTAAACCAAGCGTTCTTATCCTCATTTTAAGATACTGGATCTGTGAGTTGGAGAGTTTTGGATAATTTGCCCAAGATTCCCCTACCCAGTGTAAAGCAGCTCCAAGCTACAAAACTAGCTGACTCTGAACCTCAGGGGGTTTCACCTGTGTGGTCCCCTCTCCCAAGAAAATAAGCCTTCCAGAGGTCATGGATATTACCTAGAAAAATAGGCCACACAATGACAACTGACCTCATAACATAATTCAATAACAGGGCGTCCTCTCGGGACTGTTGGGACAGAAGCTGCTGCCTTCTCTCCATCACTTGTCAGCTCTTTCCTGAAGAGGGTAAAAAGTGGGAGTCTGACCACCTGTGGTCCCCTCAGTGAGCTGGGGTTGAGGGACCTTCTCCTGCTCTCCTTGGCGTTCATCCAGACTTGCCAACCCTGCAGACTACAAGGTTTCCATACCAGGTGTGTCCCTTGCTGGGTCTATAAACTCAGCCAGTAAGTTCAAATTAGGGGGAGAGGAGTAGGAAGCCCCACTCTATCCAGTTATTCCAGTAAAGAGCGAATTTGACCCCTACCTGAATCCTCTTCATCTTTCTTCACTCGTTCAGGATTCAGCGGTGAGACCATCGAATCCCTCAAACCCTCAGCACCATCATCCTGAAAGAAAAAAACAGGGCTTCCTGTGAAACATCAGCTGAGACAACACAAAGGACAGGGCTCACCGTTACTCATGTGAAATTCCCTGGCTTCCTCCACACAGGAACCTCCAACCCCGCCCCAAAATAAATAAAGCTCTGGGCTGGACACTCGTCAACCGGTTTCACTCTGTTCTGGGCCTCATGTTGGCCCCCCTTCTTTTTCTTTAGTTCTTCTCTGTGTGTACAGGGGAAGTGGCTTCCTGCAGGGACCCTGGGTGTGACCACTGTTATCAGAGCCCACACCAGCCCCGGAAATGGCACTGACTGCTCAATCACAGCTTCGGAAACAAGCCACGGAGCTGCAGGCCTTGAGGAGTCAGATGGCCTTCGCGTGTTTTCGTGGTTGCCTTTAAAATGAGAACAATGAAGAATCTAGACCCACAGAGAGGAGCAAAAGGCCAACCTACTGGTCTCCATCTGCTCCTCAGTCTGACTGCTGGGCCCCCGCGGGCTGCTGCCTCCATCCAGAGCAGCTGGGGTTCCTCCTTCCAGGTCAGCTCTGCGGCCTTGAGCTGGACCCCGTGACTTCCTCCTGCTCCAGGCCTGGCTCCATCCATGTCCCTCCCAACTTCTCTATCGACTGGCTTTCTCCAGCCATAAACTTGCCTCGCCTGTGCCCATCCAGGAACAAGGACAGGAAATCCTCCACCTCTCTCCCCTTCGAGCTGCTCTTCTCTTCTCCCTGGCCGACGGCTTCAGAGAGCTGAGCACACACCCCGACTGCCCGGTTCCTCCTCCCCTTCCATGCCCGCAGTCCACAGTCACCCGCACCGCTCACTGAAGCTGCTCTCCAGCCATCTCTGGAGATGACCTGTCCTGGGTTGAATAGTGTCTCCCGAAAATCCATGTCCACCCGGAGGCTGTGAATGTGGCCTAACTGGGAAGTAGAGTCTTTGCAGACGTCAGCACGTTAAGATGAGGTCATAGAGGTGGGCCCTGATACAATATGACTGGTGTCTGCACAAGAAGAGACACAGAGAAATGTCCAGGGAGATCGCCATGGGGGGGCAGAGGCAGAGGTTGGAGCGACGCAGCTACAAGCCAGGGGACGCCAGGATGGACGCCGGCCTGAGTCAGCGCAGTCACCGCTTGAACGTATGGAGATTCTTCCTCCTCCCATCACCCCGCCTGTGCCTGGCACAGCCCTACGTCTCTTTCAAACCTCAACTCGAAAGCAGTATGACCATTGAAGGCCGTCTCAGCTTCTTCCTCCACCACCAAATTCTAAGGTCACTGGGTCCCACGAACCAGGCAGAATTGTAATTTGTTGTTGGGGGGTCTGCTTCCCCCACTCAACTATAAGCCAGAGTTTCAGGGCACTCTTAATAGGTAGAATAAATAAGCAGTTTGATTGACATTTTATGGAATCGAATAGAGCTTTTCATTTTAAAGAACGGATTAGCAAACACTGCACTAAGTTCAACTATTACTTTACTTCCAGTCAGATTCTTCAAGCCTCCTGAGCAATTTCAGGAATTCCCAGCAGGATCCCCTAAATATGAAAAAAGACCCTGTCCATCAGAACAGAGCCCCCCACAGTGACCAGGTGTGCGCCTCTCAGGAGGACGCTCCTGGCTCTCCTGACAGACGATGATAATATTCACAGCGTGCCTGCTACGTGCTGGGCTGTGGGGGGATGGGGAGCACTCAAATCCTGCAAGATGCAGTGAGGAACCAAGGTGCTGAGGAGCTAAGGGGCCGCCAGACACACAGAGCTGGTGGGGGGGACGCGTTTTCACTCCAGCTCCGAGCACCGCGTGGTGAGACAGGACCTCCTCACTGCCCTCCTTCAGGGGAGACTTCAGATCCTTGGGAAACCACCGCAGGAGACAGCTGACGTCCCGTCTGAAATCCAGTCGTTCGGACGAACAGCAGATGAGCCCTGTGCGTGGACGGAGAGCCTCGGTTGGTTCAGGTCACTCTGTGCTGAGCTGCAGCCACGTGCTGATGGGAGCATTCCTGAGTACCTTCCAGACCCTTCCAGCCAGTGCTGCCTGCCTCTCTGGGGCCCTCCGTCAGAACAGCCGGGCTGGGCAACGCTGTCCCCCCCTGGAGGGATGGAGTGACAAAGGTCATGGCCCGTTTCCCCTTCCCTCCCACAGCCAGGAACGCATTTCCTAGGCCCCGGGCTTCCTTCCCATCCTGAAACCAAGGACACATTTTTTTAAGGTAGGGCTGGACGTGAGAACTGGAAGCGCCTTTCTTGCAGGAGGAGAACCAGGTCTCCGGCTCATTCCTGGGGCTGGTCTGGCCTCACCCAGGAGGGGATGTGAATTGTGGACGCCTCTTAAGCTCCTGAGGCTCGGTTTCCCCTCCTGGGAGGTGAGAGATGTTCTAGTGGAGAGACAGACACACACTAGGACTCGCTAGAACTTCTTCAGCTTGCCACCCTGTGCTACCAGTTTCTAAAGGGAAAATACGTAACTTTCTTTCTCAGTTTTTGTTGGCTTTTTTTTTTGGGGGGGGGTTCCCTTTATTGATTTCAGAGAGAGAGGAAGGGAGAGGGAGAGAGATAGAAACATCAATGAGAGAGAACATGCCCCCCACTGGGGATGGGGCCCACAACCTGGGCATGTGCCCTGACCAGGAATCGAACCTGCGACCTCTTGGTTCACGGGTCGACGCTCAACCCCTGAGCCACACCAGCCGGACCCTTTCTCAGTTTTGATGCTCTCAGAGCCCAACTCCATCAACTGCTGAAGCGTTGGTGGCCCCCTGACAGACAGGGGCTCTCTGCTGCAAGCAGTGTGACCAGAATTTAAGTAAGCCGGGGGGGGGGGGGGTGCAGAAAGAGCGTGTTCGTAGATTCCTTTCTTTGAGATCTCTGCTTTCAGAACGTCATCAGAGTGTTATTAAGGAAGATCGCTTCTTTCTCCAACGACTACACAAAGTCACAGGTTATCCTCAGGAAGACAAAAGCAACAGATTTGGCCTCCAAAGTGACAGGGGTTGGACTCCAGATCCAGTGCTTTCCTTCTGGGGCTGTTTAGCGAGCACGCGAGCCCAGGCCGCCCGCGTGGACACGTGAGAGGACACCGAAGACCAGAAAGGATCTGAATTCTCCTACTTGCTCATTGAATTGAGCTTAAAATCTAAATTCACCCTTTTCTCCCTCCAGCTCCAGACCAGCCGCACTTCCAGCGAGACCGGGAACTGCACACGCACCACGCAAGGCCTCGCGCGGCCAAGGCGCAGGTCAGAGGAACCGGCGGGCCCTGCTAGAGCGGCCCCTTCTCCTGCTGGGCACAGCTGACGTCGGCCTTCGCAGAAGTTGTGTGATGGCCAGATCTGTCCTCTGCAACGGAGGCTTAACGAGCTCACGTTTACAGCCAAGTCCACTGACCAAGCGGCCGTGTGTACAAAGACCAGGGAGGTCCCACCCAGGACACGCCCTTCCCGATGACCTGAGCCAGGGGCACGGCACCACAAAGCTCCTGCTGGAATTCCGCCCAAGCGAAGGCATCGACACTCTCCTCCCCTCCGACAGCCCGCCGCTCCCTGCACACCCTCCCGCGGCGGCCGGCCAGTTCGGAAACACAGGGACCAGACCTGACTGTGTGACTATGCCCTGAGTTGTATTCCGGTCATCTCCAGGTCACTTTTGTTTGTGTGTCTGTCCAAAAGGAGAAAGGACAGAGCAGAGAGAGGGGATTAGAGTATCACCCTGAAGATACTTCAGTTAATTTGGGGCCTGGATATCCTGGATAAAGAGGCCTCTGCTCTGATTCCTATGAATGCACCCTAATCCCCATTCCTGTGGACGGAGTGTACTCATGTAGGTGTGGGTTACTAATGAATGACTGTGCCCAGGGGAAACGCAATCACTCACACTCACTCCAGGTGCAACACACACACTCACACTCACTCCAGGCGATATGCACACACTCACACTCCAGATGAAACGCACTCACTCCAGGTGATATGCACACACACTCACACTCACTCCAGGCAATATGCACACACACTCACTCCAGGAAAACACACACACACTCACTCCAGGAAAATGCACACACTCACACTCACTCGTTCTCGCGGAAACTTGGGGCTATGCAGCACATTTTAATTTAGGAGGAAAAGAGTTAGGGGCTGCAGTTAAAGGGGTAAAACGTTTGAGGTTAATCATTAGTATGAATACAGCCGGTTAGTAGCACAACCCTCCTGTTCCCGCTGTGTTGACTCCTGGGTTTAAAAGCACTTGTTAACACGTCGGGTAAGAAAAGCCAGTTTCCTGACCACCCAGGCAGGAAGGCAACCCCTTCCTCTCGGCTGAAGGCGAGGCTAACCCTTCACATCCACAAAGGAGAACTCCGGCGGTGGATGCAAGAGTCAGGCCCCTGCCCTCAAACTGCTCCCACCCCTGCGAGGAGGCTGCAGAACCGCCTGCAATGCACAGAAGGTGTTCAAAGCGCTGGAGAGCGGGGCGGTGCCCAGAGCCGCCGGAGCCCGGAGGAAAGCGCCCACCGTCCGGTGTGGCCGCCCGCGGAGCCTGCCGCGAAGGGAAGGGCCGCGGGACTCTCACAAGCAGACACCAGGAACGTCATGAGCCTCAGAAGGGGCGGTGTTCCTGCAGGATGCCGTGACAGCGGCAGGGGAATGAGCACTCAGTACGTGTCGTGGCGTCTCCGCCAGGGTCAGCCAGGGAGCAGGACCAGACGAGGGGTGCGTGAGGAGGCTGAGTCCAAGGAACTCGCCAGGGGACTGTGGGGCTGGCTCAGCCAGTCTGGGGTGCACAGGCGGGGAGTCAGGGGGCGAAGACCACGGGCAGAAATCTGGGAACAGCGCCTGCTTGTCAAAGCACTGTTGGGGCAAAATGTAGGTCTCCGACAGGAGGTACCAGACAGTACTGCTTGACGTAGGAAAGAATTAATTTAGCATCTTGAGTCCCACGAGCTCAATACCACATCCAGAGACTAAAAACACCTCTGTCCACGGCTTTGTTTCGTGCAGTTAGGTTTCTCCTGCTTTTTCTCCAGTGGTAAATTTAATTGGAGCCACAGATACGGTGGATGCCATGTATTAAAAGGGTAGCCTCGCCAGGCTGGCACTGCTGAGGGGTTTTACTTTACAAAATCTATAACCAGAAAACAGTGGCGTTGCCTTTCGTACTACAGATGTGAGGGAATTAAAGGATTGGAGACTGCAAAACCTTCGTGAATAATTTAGAGTCCTCAACCCCCGGCAAATACTCCCTGCGCGCTCTGTGCGCCACACTGGCGCTGACATTTGAAGAAGGTTTAAGGGTGCTGAGTGCTGCTTAATTCAGGATCAGCTCAGCCAACACACACAGGCGGCGCTTTCCTCCGCGGCTCTGCACCACTGTCTGAAACCTCCGAATCCAGCCACTTCCATATGCTGGGATCTGTACTACTTATTTTAACAAACGCCTCGTTGACATGTATTTACTAAGCACGTCCCGAATAATAACTCATTTTCCCCTTCAAAACCAACCTAGCAGGGAGGAGCCATCATTATGCAAATAAGGTCATAAAAGCACCTGCAGGTTGAGTCCCTTCTCCGAGCCACGTCCCCGGAAGAGGCGGAGCTGGGGTTCGAGGCAGGTCCTCTGGCCCGAGTCTACACGCTCACCCATTACACCACCTGTCATGCTGTCATGAAAGAGCGATAGTGACATCTAAGGGGTGCTGTAGCTCTTCTACTATACCTTCAGGGGGAGTCAAGGCATGGGATGGATCTCTGTCCTATTTGGGAAATCTTTTCTCAGCTTGAATCCCAACTAGCCGGAATCTTCCCATCAACCTGAGAACAGGAGGAAAGGTCCTCCGTTAGCACAGTGTGGCAATAACGAGACACAGGACGACGAGTAGACGCGGCTGATATGTACGCGGATTGATCTACAGCCCCACGCAGAGGAAGGGGCCTCCCAAGGCTAAAACGAAGCAGGGGGACAATGTGCAGCCCACGTTAGAGGGACAACCCCAGGGACACCACCAGGAGACACTGAACACTCTGAAGAAATGTTGAATAGTTAGCCCTGGAAACTTGAATTTTCCTAAAAGGTCATAAGGTCCTCAGACAAAGGACCCTGCAAGATCGGATCCCCATGGAACACAGAGCAAAGCATGCCCTTGGTCTGAACCACTCAAGGAAAGGACGGTTCCCAGGCCAGCAGGTGTGTGCCCTCGGCCAGCCTGGCAGCGGGCTAGCACCAGCTCCTTGTCACAAAGGATTTGGGAGCTTGCACCAGGCTTCCGTGACATGTGAGCTGTTACACAGGAGGACTCGTGATCATAAGTCAGCACAGGAAGAAAAGCTGGCTCCGTGCATCCACACGAAACAGAAACCAGTATCTCACCATGATAAAACCAGTTGATTGGGGCTTATCTTGAACTGGAAATCATAAAAGCAAGTTTGTTTTGTTTGTATCTAACACCATTTTAGGTTATATTAAACCAACAACACTGCAAGCATTGATGGGGGGAGAAGTCACAACATGACATCTCACATTTTGTAATCAACGTCCGTGGTGCAGTCAAAAGAGGCTCGGTTTTGCAAAGGTAATGTCAGAGCTCTTCATCAATACTTCCAAGTGCTCCTCGTGATCTTTTCAAACACTTATCATGTCACCGTCCTTGTCAGCTTCTGCTCTGTATTTGTTAGTGGAAATGGCCCTCTCAGAGTCTCGCTTTCCCAGGGCGATGCATGAGGTTTGAACAGGTCTCCACCGTCACCACTGCCAACTCTGGATAATTCTGCCTCCACCTACAATTTCACTTTGCAAATGTTGTGCATGTATTTGCATAGCAATGGCTGCTGTCGTGAAGGCAATGATGGGAAAGAAAGTGGGGTTCTGTGAGAAATGGTCATTCTTCCATGCATTAGTGACTTTTTATGTCGTGAAGACTTATTTTCTCCAGTAGACTTGCAACTAAGGAGACAAAGTTAATAAGAGCAGAGAATAGGGACCTCCCCCACAGATCTTTTTTATTTTTTTAAAATATGTTTTTATTGATTTTAGATAGAGAGGAAGGGAGAAGGAGAAAGAGAGAGAAACATCCATCGGCCGCCTCCTGCACACCCCCTCCTGGGGATCGAGCCCGCACCCCAGGCATGTGCCCTGACTGGGAAACGAACCAGCGACCTCTCAGAGCATGGGACAATACTCACCCCACTGAGCCACATGGGCCAGGGCAGATCCTGTTTAATTTCATATGAGGACCTGCAACAGAGAAGCTCTGGGATGATTGCAGTCCACTAACTGGATCGGGTGACCCTCACCCCGTACCTCTAGTAGCTTCCATTTTCATTAACATAACCAATGACATGTACTCCAAAGCATGCAGATACAGAACTAGTAAAGTGATATATATAAAATCCACTGTTAATTTTTTTTAAGTATAGTTGGTATACAATATTATATTGGTTATATTATTTTAGGTGCACAACATAGGTAATCAATACATTTATACCTTGCAATGTGATCACCCCACTAATTCTAACACTCTTCTGTCACCCTGCAAACTCACCGCGATATTATTGACTGTATCTCCCTTGACCTTTTTCACCCCTCTCCCATCCCCTCTCCTCTCCCAACCAACCCTTTGGTCTCCATTTCTATGAGTCTGTTTTTGTTTTGCTTTGTTTGTTCATTTGTTTGGGTTTTAATATTCCACATCAAAGTAAAACCATGTGGTATTTGTCTTTCTCTGTCTGACTTATTTCACTTAACATAATATAGCTAGCCTGGCAAAAAAATTTTTTTTATCCTCACCTGAGAACATTTTTTTCTTTTTTTTTTTTTTTTGCATTTATCTTCAGACAGAGTAGGAGAGAGGGGGTGGGAGAGAGAGAGAGAAACATTGATTTGAGAGAGACACATCAACTAGTTGCCACCCACACCACCCCAACCAGGGCCAGGGACAAACTGCAACTGAGGTATGTGCCCTTAGGGTAACCTGGGAAAATTTTAAAGGAAATTCTCACATACCAAAAATGATGACAAATGCTAGAGATAAGCTGGTAAGCAAAGACTATGGCTGGAAGGAAGGAGCAGTGATAAGCTGGTCTCCAGGGGTTGTGCAGGGAAAACCGAAGAGCAAGGCTAGGACCTAAGTAAGGCATTAAATAAGGTTGAAACTATTCCATAATGAACACCGGGACCCTCAGAAAACAACATCCCCAAGAAGGAGACGGTATGAAAAGAGGGCTTCAATGCTGGTCCTGAAGGGAGGGAGGACATGTCCACTCTGCGGATTTCTAACCACATACTGGCCCTCCCTGCATACGGGGCCAGAATCATGCTACCTGCGTGGCCCCCTGACACCTAGAATTCATGTCAACGGGCACAGGGCAGACCTTAAATGTAGACCTCAACAATTCCTAAATATAAATTCCCAAGTAATATCTCTCACAACTCACAGTCAGGCAATATATGCAAGGATACAAGCTACTGAGACTAAGAATCAACAGAAGGAACAAACACCAAAAGCAAACCCACAAAGAAATAGAATTTAGAGTGATCAAATAGAAAAATATAAAGCACACATGTCTAGCACAGTTCAAGAAATTTAAAATGATATCAAACTCATGATATAAAACTACTAGAAACCATTAAGATTTGAAAAAAAATTTAGTAAAATTGGAAAATGTAAAAAATAAAATATAGTAAACAAAAATAATAAAGTTAAAAAAATGCAAAAGATGGGTTAAAACAGATTATACACCTTTGATGAGAGAATTAGTGAACTGGAAGATATATTGGAAAAGATGTCTCAGACTGAATCACAGAGATAGAAAGAGGAAAAGGAAATAATAACAAGAAATTGGGAAAGATGGTAATAGAGTTAACCATCCTTCTAATTAAAGATTCCAAAGGAGATAATACAGTGGAGAAAGAAGAAATATTTCTAAATTAATGATGGATATATAAATCTTTAGATTGAGGAAATCCAAAAATTTCAAGTAGAAAAATAAACACTACAATACTGGAGAACAATTAGTACATTAGTTGGGAAGGGCATGATTGGAATTAAGTCAATCTAAGGTTCTGTATTCTTTAAGAGGAAAGTAAATATATTGAATAACTTTAGATATTGCTTGAATATATTTTAATTTTTTAGGGAACCACTGTAAGATATTACTTCCACCTAGTAGGAGAAAAATTATAATAAGGAAGGAAAAGGAAGAAAATCCCAGTCAATCCAAAAGTAAGCAATGAAAAGAAAAGTACTAAGAAAACCCAGAACATATAGAAAGTACATAAGAGGTTAAAAATAAATAAAATATATCAATAGTAACAATAAATATAAATGGCTTAAACTCATCAGTTAATAGGCATAGACAGGAAAACTGTATATATATATATATATTTTAATTATATATACAGTATACTGGTGATACATCTAAGACAAAGATTCAGAAAAGTTGAAAATTAAAAGATATATATAGAAAATACTAACCAATATAGAGTTGACATTAATAATAGAAAAAATATTCTTTAAAGCACTAAACATAAGTAAAGATAACTTAGGTCACTAGACCATAATAAAAATGATCAACTTTGTTATCATTTTTATTAGAAGGACAGAGAAATCTTAAACTTGTATGCACCTATTAATATAACTTCAAAATATAGTTTTTAAATGGCAGGGCTTCAAGAGTAATTGACAAATTAATATAGAGGAAGATTTTTAATATTCTTTTCTAAATAATTGATAGATCAAGCAATTAAATAATCAGAAGAAATACAGAATATTTAAACAACATAAATAACTATCCTGACTTGTTAACTAAAACCATAGAATTCTTTTAAAGCATACATGGAATATTTTTTTTAATTGACCATACCCTGCCCAGCCGGTGTGGCTCAGTGGTTGAGCACTGACCCATGCATCAAGAGGTCACTGGTTTGATTCCTGGTCAGGGCACATGCCCAGGTTGTGGGCCAAATCCCCAGTGGGGGGCATGCAAGAGGCAGCCAATCGATGTTCTCTCTTATCAATGTTTCTATCTCTCCCTTTCCCTTTCCTCTCTCTCCAAAAATCAATAAAGAAAAAAAGTTTTTTTAAATAAAATTAAAGAAATTGACCATACCCTGGGCCATAAGCCAAGCTTCAGCACAACTCCAAAAATTATTAATATACAAACCTCATTCTCTAGCCCACTACAAATAGAAATCAATAACAAAAGGATTTTTAACTCTCCCTACATGTGTAAAGTTTTAAATGCCTTGTTAAATAACCTTAGTTCAAAGAAGAAACCATTGAAAAGAAAAAATTTCCTTGAACTAAACACTCATAAATATATAACCCATATCACAACTCACATGTTGCAGCCATACATAATTAAAGAGAAATTTATAGGCTTACATGCTTATTTTAGAAAAAATTTTTAAAAGGCTGTAAGTTAATGAACTAAATATGCAACTTAAGTCATTATATAAAGAACAACAGAATAATTTTTGTTATGCAGAAAGGAAGAAGCAATAAAAGTAAGAGCAGAAATGAATGCATTAGAAAATGAAGATACAGAAAGCAGGAATTAAGCAGAACTAATTCCCTGGGTGTGGATGTCCAGGGAATTAAGGAAAACACCCTCTGTGGGCTGAAGCAGTACGTAAGCCTCTGCGCATTTCCCTACCAGGTCCGTGGCTAACATATTGCAATGTTGAAATGAGTCTCCGTCTCAGAGAATTTTGCTTGTTGTTGTTATTCTATCTGCCTTTTAAGTTATTCATTCAACAAACATTTTTCTCCTGGCTACAGCATGCCAACTATTTAAGTGCTGGTACCCAAAAATGAATCAGGAACCATCCTTGTCCACACACACACACACACACACACACACACACATCACCACCAGAACCACCTCACACTGTCAGCTGCACGAGAGCGGACTCAGGTTGGTCTTTTGTTGTCCTGTTAACTCAACCATTTTGCTGCATTACTTGGTGTTTTTCGGAAAAAAACTTACTGCAGCAGGACCACAGAAACGGTCATTAACCCTAATTTTATGACAGCCGAGAACGTTGCCGCCCGAGGCCAGCACACCAAACCAGAGGTTTCGGGAGCCACTTTGACCGGCTCTGTTGTTAGTGAAAAGAGTAATGATCTGCTTCAAACCAACTATCCGAGCCAAGGTTCCCATCTTTCTCTCCTAAAACTCACCGAGCGTAAGAGGAAACCTGCTTCAGCGCAAGCGGTGTGTGGGCACGGCGGGAATGGCTGTGACTGTCCTCACCCAGCCACACGCAAAGTTGACAAGACAGTGCTGTGGGTCATTCACCCGTACCCGGGCATCCACTGAGTGCCCGAGGGCACGTCTGCAGCTCCCCACGTGGGACTCAGGGGCTCAGGTGGATGGCCATGTGCCCTGAATTATCAATCCATCTAACTGAGTTTGAATCTCAAGTCACCACACGTGTTATCTCATGGAGCTGTAAGGGTGACCCTGGCCACCGAAACCAGATCAGTGGTCCCAGAGCCTGGCTCTCGTGAGACAACATGGACAGGTTTTGAGCACAGGACATTTTAAAGGTGTTTTCCAAAAATAACCGTAAGCACTTTGGTGCTTCTCAACTCTGCATGCATTATAAGTAAATAATATAAATTGCTCGATAACAATTATTGCTTCAACAGAAAGTGGTGTGTTTCTATTTTATCTAAATGTTCTACTACCCCGGGGAAGGGGCAAAGGGTCAAAGTTGTCAGCTGCCAGGTGGATGAACGGTTCGGAGCTGTTGTCCCCTTGGATGCAGAGCCGCACGATTTTATACATAGCAAATAATACATACACAATATATGTTATACATTAAGTAATATATAAAAATCATATATAAATGCTATTAAAATACATAATAAATATGTAATTAGCCCTGGCCAGTTTGGCTCAGCAGTTAGAGCGTCGGCCCGCGGACCAGAGAGACCCGGTTCGGTTCCAGCTAAGGGCACGTACCTCGGTTGCGGTTTGTCCCAGGCCTCAGTTGGGCTCTTGTGGGAGGCAGCCAGTCGATGTGTCTCTCTCACATCAATGTTTCTCTCTCTCTCTCTTCCTCCCTCTCTCCCTCCCGCTCTATCTGAAGATAAATGCAAAAATGTCCTCGGGTGAGGATAAAATATATGTGTATATGTAATTATATATGTTATGCAATATATAATGTGTAGTAGTATCCAAAACCACTCCAATGACAAACAAGCTGAGAGGAGATGAAAGCCGGGAGATCCAGTTCTCCTGCCTATTTTAATACCTACACGCCCTGGTCTTTGGATCGGAATGTCACCTGCACGTGCTCGGACTGGCAGCATGGGTACTGCCCCTGGCCCTGCGTCTTCTAAGAATACGTTCTGGTCAACTCCATCAACTAAAGATATAGAAAAACAACAATTAAAAAGAGAGAGAGAGAAAAGCACTCTTACTTATCCACTCGGAATTTTCCCATCAGGCCACAACGCTCGGCTCATTCAATGACATGTGTTACCGACGGCTCTCATGTCCTGCACTGAAGACTCCTTCGTTTCGGACGACGTTAACACAGCCCCCTCTCCGAAGACCGTGAGTGCTCTCAGCTCCACGTCACAGTCCCACCCCATTCAACACTACAATCGGCACTTCAGTGTCACTCACGGTGCCCCATAGTCACACTCTTATCGCCATGTTCAGTTGCAGGAGCAAATGAAGAACCTGAAGACCGAATTCCTCTGCGGAACCCAGCTCTGTGTCCTCTAGATCGTTCACTCCCCATGTTCTCTCCATCACAGCCCTGCCTTCTCCTTCCCCCAGTGGTAACCACACACGTACACGCGTGCATGCGTACATGCACATGCGCACACAAGCACACACACCCCACCCGCTCGCCGGTCTCCAGGAGAGCTCAGTGACAGCCCAGTGTGAGCCGGGCATACCTGCAAGGCCCAGGAACTCGAGGTGCGCCCGAGATGCCGAGTACAAATCACCGCCTTCGAGCAATAACGCGGGAGTTGCCAAGGCTTCAGATACAATATTAATTATTTACCAAACAATGAGTTGCACCTGCATTCAGATCTAACTATATCAAATAAAATTTATAGCGTGCAGGTGATTTCAGCTCCTTTATCACAGATTTGTTTCTTAAGACAATTATGTTGAAAGGGGCTCCCTCAGGCCGTAAATCCTTCTGCTTAACTGAACTCCCATGTCCCACGCTCACCGGGCTCTTCTGCAATAAAACCACAACTCATCTGACATGTTTGTAGACCACTTTGTCCAAGGAGCCCCGGGGGCTTTACAGATTCCCTCCTATTGGAGGGGAGGGAGTAAATTATTCACTTTACAGAGAGCTGTGAATAACATTTCCTGGCTCCTTCAATCACTACCTCTAACCGGCAGAAACCAAATCAGGCTCCTGCAGCCACTTACAGCCTACATCCTTCTGTGAGCTCGTGGGGACCCAGAGAGACCAGACCGGCTCCCTCACGCCACGCCTCCATCCATGCTTCTGACCTCCCATCAGAGAACTGCGTTCCCCCCTTCACTCTGATTTTTACTCACCCCATCAAAATGTGGAAACAGAGAGTGAGAAAACATAATAATTGATACACTAAATGGTCCCCTGTTACCCTGAAATGTTAATGTCATTTCCAAGAACAGGCCTCCAGTCCATCTCAAGAGCCTCCTCTCGCCACCCATCCCCCAAACGAAGTCAGTCTTCTGACCTGCACGCTATCATCTGTCACCAATGGAAACAAAATGGCAAAAAGGATCAGAGGTTGGTCAAAATAAAGTAGCGCCCAGAGACGATGCCTACACATGTGAGCTGCAGCGGCCGTGAGGAAAACATCCAGAAAGAAGACACGAGAGCTCTGGCAGGACCCACTGAGATGGCCCACCGCCGCTTCTTTGGAGTGGGTGATGCATCTTGTCAAAGGAGCAACCAGAATCATCCCATTTCTGCTCAGGGGAAATAAAGGTGGAGGAAATGCATCATTTGACTGTGCTATTTTCTGGACGATTCAACAATAACCTCCTTGGACACATGAAATCAACCAACATGGACAAGTACCTACAGCGCCCCGAGCCTGCGAGAGGCATGGAAGGCTGGCACCGTGCCTGCCCAGGACCCACTGGGCTTAGCTTTATGTTTTCTGCCATTGGCCCGGACGTACCGGACAGTACCTTAAAGAGCTCACCTCAGAACACTTAATTTCTCACTGGGAACACACACAAAGATTCTTTTGTTGTTATTGTTGTTAATCCTCGCCCAAGGATATCTTTTTCATCAATTTTTAGAGAGAATGGAAGGGAGGGGGGGAGAGAGAGAGAGAGGGAGAAATATCGATGTGAGAAAGACACATTGGTTGGTAGCTTCCCACACGACCCCGACTGAGGCCAGGAATCAAACCTGCAACCCTTTGGTCCGAGGGCTGATGCTCTAACCACTGAGCTACCGGCCAGGGCCCAAAGAATCTTTTCAATGTTAACATTACTTACAGCACAGTAATAAATATATGCAGAGCTGCAAATAAACAGCTTTTCAGATTACGGATCAATGCGCTAAGCGTTTCAGCTTCACTCCAGCATCTAATCAATCCAACAGCAGCTTATCGCTGTGTAAATGCCAAATCGATAAAAAAAAATACACCTTAAAACACCTATAAACCAGAATGCTATAGAACAGGTACTATAGGACTGCAAGAAGCAATTACACTGTACAATTATGTAGCATAATCCCAACAGCAAGCAATTATCTCAACTGCCCATGAAAAATTATGGGGTGTTTAAAGCTAACTTGCTTCCCGTGACATCTTTCTCAAGAAAAATCCAATACCAAGAAATGTATGTAGAGCCCTTTACTCAAGTGTTCTGGCTCTGTCCCCAAAATTGAACTGTTCCGTGCTAAATAGGACTAACGGAGGGATTCAAACACTGTATTCAAAGCATGAGCTCCTCTGGGTCCCAAGCAGGACACGGGTGGAGCCTGCAGGGTCCCATGTCCCCACGCTCCCACAGGGGTCTGCACCCTAGGCCCACAGAGTTGGACCATGTCGGGGATCGTACTGCTCCGCTTTGCCCCTCCTCGGCACACGCGAGAAGCAAGTGTTTGACCGGCCTTCCTTGGTCTCTGACTCGCTGCCGGTGGGAATCCCCAGCACAGCCTGGCCCTCCTTGGTGTCTGGTCAGGTCTTCCCTTCAGCTGCGGGCATGTCCGCCAGGCCCAGACAACAGCTTGTCTGGCTAAAGACGGGAACAGAAAAAGAGGGGAGAGGAAGGGAAAAGAAGACATGAAAGGAAGGAGAGTAAAAGAAAAGACAGGCACGAGAAGAAATGAAGTGAAGTGAGATATGACCCGATAGTTTGAGAATGATTTCGACCTGGGTGGGCGTTCTGGGCTATGTCAACAGAAGTATTTCAGTAGCTGCCACTCTAAGGTCCCCACTGAAAAAGTGATGGAGGCTAAATGGCCGTGCTCAAGTTCTGAGGGCTGTCTCTTTAAAAGGGCCAGGGCTAGTACATCTGAAGCCAATACAAAATAATATTGCATGTAAACTGTAATTGAAAAATAAAATGGAAATTAAATAAAAGGGCCATTGCCGGATATAAAAGTGAACGAATGATTTGTAAGGCTAAATGTTGGAGGAAGCATGGATGGAAGCAGAGTTCAGTATCACCTGAAGAAAATACCTCACAGAGGGAATGGACCGCTGTCCTCCAATGAACAGGTGCCCCATAAAGAGAAATGACATTCTCCACGGGCCCTCAGCCAGAGGAATGGGGGTTACTGGGAGAAAGCGTTTTCCATATAAGGAACAATGTCCTGAACACTGGGCCCCAGGCAGCTCCGACACCGGAGACAGCCAAGGGCAGACGACACCTGAAGGAGGGCGGAGGGGAGTCCTCCCTCGGAGAAGGAGCCGATGACGCTGTGGTCCCTTACCCTCCAGTGTCTGCACAGAGAACTGGGTCACGTGCCAGGACCATTAGAGGCAAGAGTGCCCGACAGAGAAAATATCCTGGCTGCTCTAGAAAGAACATTCCAGAATTCTACAACAGCTAACTGCTCTGAAAACCACCAAAGAATGGGACCAGGGGAATCCAAGGAACTGCGTCCTTACAGAGCATAATGAGTAGCAGAGTGATGTCCTCCCAGGGGGGCCACACCGCTGAGGACAGCGGGGGAGGGTCTAGGAAGGAAGCAGCCAAGCCAGAGTCGCCATCAAGCTGAGATTTTTTTTAAGAAAATTGTATACACATTCTCCCCTGTCGTTTAGGTTCTGTTTTCGTGTTGCACTCTGGCCTGTGACATATCACATTGTACAGGAAGCTTCGCTGGGTGTCTGCTGGTGGCCACGACTCACTCACTCTTTCGGGGGGACCTACGGCACTGGGCTGGCTCTGCTTGGGCTGTGTTTTCACACCACGCGTGGAGTGTGAGCACTGCCGCCCAGGGACGAGCGAAAGGGTCTGCAGGTGCAAAGGAGCGTGCTCTGTGGGCTCAGCCCCAAACACCTGCCGGGAGCTTGATGGAGGTGGCGGCGGCACTGAGCACTTGCACCAGCCTCGTTAACTGTTCAACGATGTGCACCCCGGGATGTCGTTTGGCGTTGTCCTCCTCCCGGCAGATCCTGGCCATAAAGTAAGTGTCTCCATCAGAACCCACCCGGCTCTGCTAAGCACTGATTTAGACAGGACAAGCCCTCAAGGTTATGCTATGATTACCACGGAGGTTTGTGTGTGCTCACCCTACACAGGTGAGCGGGAGCTCGGTCCACTTGGGGACCCAGGCGGTCGGTGTGGCCACCCCCCAGAGCGTGGTCACCACCTGGAGCGTGACCAGCCACAGAGGCAAAGGGAAAGAGGACATGGGAATCACTGGAGCTCCCACAGGAAGTAACAAACTTCACTCTCTCTTGTATGTCATTGGCCAGAGCAACTCCCACCTGACTTCAAAGGGGCGGAGACAGTGATCGTACTGGGGCCCAGAAGGGAGCGGCAGCCCGGGGCCACCACCAAGACGCCGCACACCTGACCTGAAGGGCCCAGAGTGTGTGAGCTGAGGGCTCCTCCCTGCGACATGTGGATGTCCAGGTGACCGCCAGGAATGCAACCCTGATGCCGAGTAGGGTCAGAGGGGACTAGAGCAGGACTTTTCTGCAGAAGCACCCAGATCCCATCACTGAAGAGCCATGACCCCGCCGCCAGCCAAGTCCCCTGAGTGGAGTCTTAGATGGTAGCTTCTCGGGGAACCACGGAGCCAGTGGCCTCCTAAGACCCTGTCCCACCCCACCTTCCCCATGTCCTCCACGCTAGGACTGCCTATGTTTGGAGTTAGAATGACCTTTGGCCAGGTGTGCTCGTACTGAGTCCCTCGGAGCATCACGCATCGCTGCCTCCTGGACATTTATGGTCCACACCTAACCGGTCTCTGGTCCAGGGGGACTCTGAGGGAGAAGGCTGTAAGGGCAGAGCTGAGTGATGTCCCAGTCCAGCCGAGGCCTCCCAGGATCTGTGGTGTCTGCAGCAGGCCAGCACTTCACGGTGCAAACATCCTCAAGGAAACCCTCCCAGTGAGACATCCTCCTCATTAGGGTCGATCATTAACTGAGAAAAGAAAGAAGTCTGTAAAGCATCATTATTTCATTTTCCCGAAGGTGGCTAGAATTTCAATCTTCTCCAAGTAAACGTGGACCCATTAGGTTGCTTCCTAAAGGAACACTGTCTTTTGCGCTTCTTGTGACGCCGTCTTCTCCCTTCATGTCCCCTGTGCGCGAGGACCCTGGAGAAAGCAGCCGGGGACCTCGCCCTTATTAGACGCAGCTCAGGCAGCCCTGCTCAGTCTGTCTCAGCCTCTCTGCCTCGGCGTCAGGGGCAGGATGTTATTTGCAAGCAGCCAAGGTAATTACCATCCAGCAGGGTCCAATTGTTTCCAATTAAAAGCTTTACTGCAGTCTTTAGTTTTAATACCACTGTGGCCATCTGCTCTCACTGAAGATCCACCAGCCAAAACCCGGGCCACGTCTTAGTGCCATTAACTCCCGGGAACTATTTCCTCCTAAATGAAAACTCTCCATAGTCCAGCGAAAGCGTGGGAATCACCCGCCACACCTCCGGTGGCCGAGGGAAAGACCAGGACCTTGGAAGGTCACTTCTCCGGAAGATGAGCACTTCCTGTCCTTGCCTGCAGTGCTGGATGATTGTCTGAACTCCCAGCTCACATCCACGGGGACACTCAGCTTGAGCTGCTCCACTCGCCTCTTCCCATCCGGCCTCAAGGGTGGAGAGCTCTCACAGAAAACGTCTGCGATCTCCATTTCATCAGATGTAAGGTTCGGTGGAGACTGGTTTTTTATTTCTCACATTCAGTATCAGTCCAGCTCTGCACTGCACACCAGGACCCACAGCCTCGGTAGGGCAGATTCAAGACCCAGCCAGGTTGCCCCGCGGAAGCTGTGCCAGAGCATCTCAGCTGTGTCCGTAACTTAGAGCCTGGACTCCCTTTCTGACGTCCCAGCGTCGTTAGAAATTAGTGTGGGTGCTTTATGGACCTAGGAGGTTGACTGGGCGTTTCCGGCAAAAACGTGGCCCCCTCCTGGTGGTGTGCGCGGGAACTGGCTCCTTGCCCTCCCTCTACCACGGCCGTTCTGCAGCCCCCCTGGGTGGCCACGAGCCACAGCCCTGGCCCATAAGAGGGATGTGCAGATCCCAGAGGCCGCCTCCCCAAATACAAAGGCAAAGCCTTGCCGAGGGAAGGCGTTGGGTCCTTTGGATCCCTTTTCCCTGGTCTCTTCTCTGCATGTATCTTGGCCAGGAGTCTGGAGGGCCAGTAGCATGAAGACAGAGGCGTGAGCACTGAGGACGATCGTGTGGAGATTCAGAAAGAGCCCGAGTCCCGCGCGGTGCGGGATCAGCCCAAGCTGCTGGCACCCAGACTTATGATATGTGAGGCAGAAAAATCACGGGCTGTTTCAGGCCTGCCAGCAGAATTTGCTGTTATTTGGGAGAGAAAAAAGAAAAAAGCATTGCTAACTAATTGAGTGATCAAACCAAGAAAATAGTCACAAAAGGACTTGAGAAGCCACGGGTCCCCTCCCTCCTGGGTCCAGATCAAGAAAGTATTTCCATCTTGAAGCAGTAAATCTAATCTCCTGATTCTCATCATTGTAAGGGGGGAAGAAGTCTTGAAGATAATTAACCAAACTAAAATAATTCTAAATGCTAAATCAGAAAGCTATGTGTAATAGTTGTTGCTATTTTCCCAATATTTCTGGCTTTCCCTTCTTCCTGGACCATGATGAGATTACGCTTCCCTGCCCCTTTGACATGAGGCAAAACCATATGACTTTCTTTGGCCACCTTAAGAATCAGTGTGGACTCTTTCAGGTTCCCTTTCTCTAACTGAGGTGATGGTTTCACAGGTCAAAATGGAGCATCTGGTCAACCTGGGTCCCCACAGGTATCCCATGAGCAGCAGCCCCTGCTGACCCACCCTGGAAATGCAGCCTGAGTGAGGAAGAAACCTGCATTGAGAACCCACAGAGACGTTGACTTGTTTGTTACACCAGCATAACTTACCCCGTGAGACTGCTACCCCGTGCTAACAAACAACATCTAGACAATGCAGGAAGATCAGGGTGGAGAAAAAGACCTACGAAAAGACTGAGATTCTTGCTAAGGAATTTTTAAGCAGCTATGCCAAGGAATGTCTTGGCGAGTCAAGGACGAGGGCAGCGGGTCCCAGACTTCGCTGCACATTAAAGTCACTCAGAGCTTCTGTCTCGCTGCCGGGGTCAGCACCCCACACGAATTAAATCAAGATGGATGGGCACGAGCCAAGCATCGGCATTTGATAAGGATCCCCGATGATTCCAGTGTGCAAGAAAGTTTGGGAACCATTCTATCATAGCCTTTTTTTCTTAACTAAAAAACAAAACTTTTTGTTGAGCATAGACATATTTATTTCCAGGAAGACGAGGAGCAATGGCTGGTCATGCTGGAAAGGCAGCTATCAAGACGGAGATCTAACGAAGAGGGAGGAGACTCCTCCCACAAACGCTCCTGTAATGCCAGCCTAGGGACCCACTGTCTGAGGCTTCGGGGCCTCAGCCCTGAAGTCAGCTTTTCAGCAAAATGTGACAGCCTATTTCTCAAGGGTACACACACGGCCTATGAGCGTTGCGATCACTTTATAAACGACAAGCTTTCCTAAACACACACTCCCCATTGTCCCCCAGACTCTGGCTTGGGTTACCACCGAGAGGCCCGGTGGTCCCCCACCCCCGTTTGGGTCTCCTCGGGGCTGCAGAGAGGAGAGGGTGGGCTGAGTCCTGGATGAAGCCCTGCCCCACCTGCAGTCTGCCTCTGCCCTCGGGCAGAAGCGACCTGCTGGGAATCCCAGCGTCTTGAACTACCCTTTCTAGAAAAGAACAAGGTAAGAAATTAGATATTTTTAAGTTCCTCGTGCACGATTTGCCCCTGAAATACCCCAAGCTATTTTTATAAGGCACATGACAAACCCCAGTAGGGCCAGCCCAACCTGGAAAAGTCCCAGGGGCACCTAAGAGAAGCAGGAGCCCTTTGGACGCGTGTCTGATGAGACTCAGTACCCCTAACTAGGCCAGTCCTCTGCCTCCTGTGCCCCTCCCCCAGGGCCCAGCGGGCTCCGTTAGCCCTTCACAGCTATTCCAGAAGCCATGCACGTACCCAGCAAGCAGACGCCCGCCCCTCAGCTGGCTTGGCTAATGGCCACTTCCTGCGGTTGTCAAATGAAAAAAGAAAAACTGGTGTATCCCCCAGTGACTTATTGTATCACTTCCCGTATCGGACTCTCTGGCAGCGGCATAATTTAACATCCCTCGTAAATTAAGAGCCTCTTGCGAGGACGCCACAGCTGAGCCCTGCGCCCCGTTTTGCTGATTATAAGGAAACTTTGCCAGGACTTCCATTATGAATAGTCATTTCCTAAAATGTAACTTCAACAAGACGGACATCTCGTCGTATATTAAATGAATGGAGGTTATATATTCACCCTGCATCCCTCTGAGCTCATTCTGATGATTAAAATGACTTCCTCTAATGTGCGCCCAGCACACGCTGTCCCCATGATGTCAGCTTTCACCTGCCCACCCCACCCTGCGCGGTCTTCTCCCACACCCCCCAGGCCTGCAGCCTCACTGCCATCTCCCCCCTTTTCCTTGTCTCTCAGCTTGTTCGGTCTGTCCTTCCACCACGCCTGGCCTGTGAGAAGAGTCAAGGTGAGCCCAAGGTCTTGCACTTTGCCCTGCTCAGATGCCCCCACGCGGAGGCTGCCCCGGCTAGGCGCCCAGGTGGGGCGGGCTGCAGGGCTCTGTGCTACGTGGGCATCACCCACCCGGTGTTGGCAGAGGCCCCCTCTGGCCTGGCTGATTCTCGGGGGAAGGACTCTCCTGATGCTGTAAGAGGTTTGCGTGTGTTTGCGTTGTTCTGTTCGGTGGTTCTGTTTCTTCAGTGTTGAGTTGTGAGTGGGGCTGGCCCTGGACTCAGATGGGCCACTTTGCATTCTGCTTCACACAGGTGGCCGCCAGCAGCCCTTTGCGAAGTGAGCTGCGTTTGGGCAAATCGCACTCTCTTTGACCCTCGGGGTCACCATCATACCAAAATCTGTGCCCACGAGATTGTTGTCGAGGTCAGCGAAATACTATGTGAAAATACGTGACACAATGAAACGATATGAGCTCTTCTTATTGCTAAAAATAGTAACAATGCACCAACCCAGTTCTAATCATGCATTCACCCTTTATGAACCCGTGTCTTTAAACCAGACACATTAACAGCTCATGGCTCGTTCCGAATTCTGTTGTGAAGATTCCAGTGGGATGACAGGAAATGCACACCCCAGTACTTAGCAGAAGTGTAGAGCTTAGTAAATAACAACTGCTTTTAATTTTATTGTCGGTGTTATTGTTATGTGAATAGGATAAGCAGACAAAAGATTTGTCCAAGAGAAATAAATACATGCTTTTTTTATAGATCTCATGAGTCTTGAGAAGAAAAGATCTGGAAGCAAGCTTCTCACATTTCCAAAATGACACTGATTCCAAAATAAAGACCCGTGCTTGAGAGCTCCAGAATATTGTCACGGATTTGGGAACGCTGAAAATAAATGATAGCAGCTGACACAGCACAGCTGAGATGCAATCAGTCACTGAGATGTCTCTGCAATTCATTTCAGTGTTTTCTGTGGAATTAGTTCTTTTTTTAACCATATATGTGTCCTAAATATATAATTATATGGCAGGATATAATAGCTCATTTAGAGTTATTGAGGCCTATTGTCTGGTCCAATAGGACCATGGGGCGGGGTTAGGAGAGGAAAAGGGTTAGTAACTGGAACGAGGATCAAATGTGAGCACGAAGAGATGTTACCAGATGGTCTCAGTGCCAGTCTTCATCTCGGCCAGTCTTCCCAAAGACAGACAGATCGCTTTCCTCCCAAAACTAAGTTGTTTTATTTCTTTTTTAATGTTTTTATTGATTTTTTTTTTTAGAGAGAGAGATAGAAGCATTGATGTGAGAGAGAAACATTGATCGGCTGCCTCCTGCACACCCTCTACTGGGGATCAAGTCCTGCAACCCAGGCATGTGCCCTGACTGGGAATCGAACCAGAACTTCTCAGTCCATGGGACAACGCTCAATCCACTGAGCCACACTGGCTGGCAAAACTAAGTTGTTTTAAATTGATGGTATATATTCGTTCAAAAGATCAAAGCAGTTTCTAGGCAGAATTTCTAAAGGCAGAGTGTAAGTGTGTGTCTGTGTTGTGTCTATGTGTGTGTCTGTGTGTCTTTCTGCCTGATGTCTGTGTGTTCCAAAATGCTAAAAGCTGTGGCTTGGACATAGCAGACACTGAATTTTTCAAAGGTAAATACACAAGGCAAATCCCCCCTCCCCAGACATCTTCCCCTGGCACCCATCTACGAAACGTGTGCACGTGTGTAACTGTGAGGCCAAACAGGAAAACACGCTTTTTCCACCACCCTGATTTCGGTTTTAAATCAAAGTGGCCAGATCCATGATCTTTGGGCAGAGTTAATCACCTTGTCAATAGATCCCCGTTGATGAACCAATGGATCCAATGCAGACTTTTTGCCAGTTTTCTTTCCTATTAAGTTTCCTTCCCTTCGAGACAAATTAGTCAGAGCATTAGAGACCAGATACTCAAAAGTCACTACTTAGTTTCTTTTCAATGCCAAGAAAAATCAAGACAGAAGAAGCTTGGATATGCCTTAAACAATCGACTCCTAAGGTTGGGGGGACAGAAGTACCTGCCGTCCCCGTCCCCAAGTGTGCAGTGCCCTGGGGATTTGAGCATCGCCGTGGGTAATTCCCGTGGGTACCCTGCGGGTACTCAGGGCGCCCTGGTTGTGGGGCATCGAGGGGCGGCTGAGCAGGACCGAGAATCGGGGTGTGGGGTGCGGGTGGGAGTCCAGGGCTGTCTTTCTCGGGCAGGTGTGACTGTTTCCTTCACGGGGCGAAAAGAAAGCTTGTGCAGATCTGAGTTGCCGAAAGAAAGTGAGAACTGTGACAGACTCTAGTGTCCCCTTCTCCTGCAGAAATGGTACCCACAGTTCCCAGGTGGGAGCGGGATCCAGGTAGAGCCCACACTCCCCAGCCCCCTGCAGTTGGGTGGCCAGGTACCTGAGCTCTGGCCCAGAGCAGGTAAACAGAAACGATGTGTCCCCCGTTTCCCCTTCCGTCCCCCGCAAGGGCTACAATGTGGACCTGCTGGTGGAACATTCTGGACCGTGCTAAAGAGAGCAACACTTCAGAGCCGCTATTGCTGTGGGGTAGGGGGGACCTGGGAGCCCCGCACCTCAGACGCAGCCCGAGCCGTCCCTGCGGCGTCCAGGAGCGAAGCCGCCCTGTCTGCCTTCGGCCGCCAGGTGCTCTGTCTGATGGAGCGCTGAAAGATAAAACTGAGTACATCTCCCAAAATGTCGAGAAAGAAGGAAAGAGGGAGGAAGGGAGGGAAGAAAGGAGAGAGAGCATTGAGGAGGGAAAAAGGAAAGAGAGAGAAAAATATATATAAGTAAACTGGAGGACGGTTATAAGATCCAACATCCAAACAACGAGTCCCAGAAAGACAGAAGAGGGAAAGAGAGGAGAGGCCACCGAGACAACTCAAGAACACCTCTTCGGAAGGTGGGTTTGCGTTAGCAGATGGAAAGGACCCACGGAACGCCCGGCATCGAGGTCCCCCCCGCCCCCCCACCCCCTAAGGCATATCACCGCAAAACAATGTCTCCAGAAACAGACAATTTCCTCTGGCCTTTCAGGAAGAAAAGAAACAAACAGGGATTATGCAAAGGATCAAAAAATCAAAATGCCCTCAGACTTCTCACCGGCAATATTGTGAGCTGGAGCAAAGCCTTCCCCGTTTTAACGGGAAATCATTTCTCTCCGAGAATGTGGGGGCCATCAAGTGTGCAGGTAGAAAAAGGTATTTTCAGAGAAGCCAGTTCTACCGTTTCCCGGGAAGAAAGAGGAGCACGCTCTCCATAAAATACGGACTCACGGGGAAAAAGCAGAACATACGTAGATTCTATGAAACCGGGATCCGGAACAAGAACGAGGCACAGTGATCCCCAAAAGGTGACAAAGGCAACTCGAAAATGACAGCATTGTGGCTGAACTGGAGAACATCTGGACAGGGGGTTGGAAGTCTCCAGAGACGTGCTGAAGATGAAGTTGGTGACCTAAGTGTCTGCGGACAGTGAGAGTCAGACAGCCGGGAGGGGGAGGGGCTGAATGGACACCAGGCGCTTAGAGCACCACACAGTGTGACAACGAGGGCCTGGCGCTGGGGCCTGTGCGGGTGGCTGTGGGCTGGAGGCTGTGAAAGGTAAATAAATCCTCATCCTCTGGAACAGAAAGTCGATAAATAATGCCTACAACTAGAATAAAATGAAAAATACTAAAATAAGCATTTTTTAGGGAAATAAAAGGAAATGTATGACATCCCCTTCAGCCTTCCTTCCTCCATGCTGATGAGCTCTGGTCCCCTTCACCCCTGTTCTTAGACTTGAGCCCACATCACAAGTGAGCTGGGGCCCGGCCGGTGTGGCTCAGTGGTTGAGCGTCGACCCTGCACCAGGAGGTCACTGGTTCGATTCCCGGGCAAGGCACATGCCCAGGTTGTGGGCCCGATCCCCAGTGGGGGGCATGCAGGAGGCGGCCAGTCGATGTTCTCTCTCGTCGATGTTTCTATCTCTCTCTCCCTCTCCCTTCCTCTCTCTCTAAACTAAATAAAGAAAAAAAATTTTTTTTTAAAGTGAGCTAGAGAACTTGCTGAAATGCTGCTTCTTGGGCCTCGCCCCCCACATTTTTGCCTCGGGAGATCTGGAGGGAACGTGAATTTCTAAGTTCCCCCAGGGAAGGCTGAAGCCTCCGGCCCGCGGACCACACTTCAGCACGCACCGCCTTCACCTGTCCTGGTCTGCATTTTCCAGATTTAGACCACCTTTGCGACCTTCTCCTGACCTCCACCAGGGGCCCTTCAATGCAAAGCCCTCTGAGCAAGGCGTGTTTCCCAGCACAGAGCATAAGGGCGGTTTCCTCCGGCTTCTGCTGCGTCGGAGGCTGGGAACACCCAGGGCTGGGCGCAGTTCCACGCACGGGGCGACTCGGGGCTCTCACCTCCCCGACCGAGGGCAGGTGCTACGACACCCTTCTCCAGCTCGCACGAGACCCGCGGACGACACACGCAAACAACGCCCAAACGTTGATCAGCAACAAGAGAGTTCTTCTCCCTTCCCCACGAAGGGGCTTATTTTATTCATCACCGCGATGACGGCTATGGAGTGCGCGCTATTTCCATACAAGGTAGAACTGTAAGTGATGACGGAGCTCTTGAATTGAAATAAAATGCTTAGAGTGCATTCGCTGACCCCACACACCTTGTCTCCGGCTCCTTCGCTTTGCTTGCATAGGAAGTCTTCATTTTAGCCAGATCGAGCGGGTGGCTCTGGGCATGCAGGGCCAAGGTGGCGGTGACTTGGAGTTACACCTGACACCTCCTCAGGGACCCGTTTCTCAAAGTGTGTCCTTCTCTTGCCTCTCGGGCTTTGAACCGCGCTGCCAGCTGTTTCCCCTGCGGGACGGCCAGTCTGTCCTGACGGGCAGTTCTGTGCTCAGGAAGTCACCGGACCACCTGCGGGGCCCTCCTACCCAGCACGCTGGCACGGGAGGGTGTCTGCTGCTTGCTGGGCAGTGGTCCTAGGGAGTTCGTGGGCACCTCTGTGTGCTGACTGGTGAGAAGACCTGAGAGGTGGGTCGTGCCAGCGTGACTCCTTGTTCCATGGCCCAGCAGAGACCAGACACAGCTCCCGCCCAGAGGAAATAAATGAGAACAGCGCATCTAACTGGGCTTCAACCTCCCGAGCATCGGATACGATTATATTCTCTCCAACGGGTCTACGCCTCATGGTGATGGGCTGAGGTCAGCAAAGCACCCTGAGCCAAGGACCCAGAGCCAAAGAACGCCAAATAAGCAGTCTTCCCTGCAAGTCAGAGTCTTCTGCCATCACTTGTGGCTGTTCCCGGGATATGCCACCATCAGTCCACAGTCCAGTCAGGTGCACATCATTCAGCTCAGTGAGCCAACCAGAGCTGCACAGATGGCCAGCTTTTATTTTTATTAATGTGGGTGTTGTTTTATAAATTCTCAGCTACCGTGTTCATGATAAAGCATCCATACTGAACTAGGAGAGTGGGAAATTCAAACACCGTAAGGGCCAGCCAGTCTCAATGAAGTGCGCCCGCTGCTCCCCAGCGGGTATGTGGGGACCAGCTCCAACACGCATCGCTGTGCCGGCACGTGTGGCTGGAACCTCAGACTTTTCAACAAAGTGGGAAGTTGAAATCCACATGTAAAATCTCCTGGCCCTTCAATGTGGGCACCCAGTTCAAAGCTGTTTAGAAGCTTGATCAGCCCAACGCCACAGGCCTGACAACCAGGCTGGCCCTCGCGTCCGAGGCCTCTGTCGCTTACTGTCTCAAGGTCTTGTTTGGAACAGTGTCACCATTTGGCAAGGCAGAGAGCCTGTGTCCCCTTTACAGAGTGGGGCCGGGACGCAGACCGCAGATCCGTGTCTGCCCGGACGCACTGTCTGCTTCCCTGGCAGCGGCCTGACGGGTGAGAAGCCCACGGCAGGCATTTGGGATGGACAGGCAGCTCCCTCCTTTCTTCTGTCCTGTGGCTCGGCCGTCTTCCCCTGCGCCTTCCACAGCAGAGGAGGCAGGTGAGCAAGTCCCCTGTGGGGACATTTTGTGGGCGGGCCTGGAAGTGGCACCCCTCACCTGCTTACGTCCAGCTGGCCAGAACTTGGAAACACGGCAACAACCCGCAGTCTCGAGGGAAGCTGGCGGATGCGCCCTCGCTGTGTGCTCAGAGGGGCGACAGATTTGTGACCTCTTGGCATTCTGCCACCAACTTACACGAAGATGACGTGTGTTCTCCAATACCATCCTTGTTCTGGCTGGAAATTTAGCTCTTTTGCATTGAGACTTCAAATTTTTGAAGTATTATTAAGGTTAAAAGGATAATGTGACTGACAAATCTTCTGCCTGATAAAATGCCCAGCTTCTATTCGATGCTCGTTGTGCCTATACAGTGCCAGGCAGGAAGGAGGCACCCGTAGTATCTACCAAAGGGGTTTAACCAGTCCTGGGGGCTGGCACTGTGCTGAAGGGTCCGGGCAACAGGCTCCGTCTTCTCTCCCCTGGGGAGACGGTAGACACCACACCCCGCTGTGCGTAGGCAGGTGACCTTCAGCGGGTCACTTCACCTCTCCGAGTCTCAGTTCTCACTGGCTGAATGGAGACACCGTCCCCACGACACTGCTGGGCAGCCACACAGAGTAACTGATCTGTCACAGAGCCGAGCACAGAAGAGGCTCAATAAACACTCGCTGAATAAACGAGAAGTCAGGCCAGGCCCGATGGCTGGAGCAACCCAGAACACCCCAAACCCGGCGGCATCGCTGGGGAACCCCAGGTGACCGGCACACAGACGAGTGTCTTGTGTGACATCCTCACCAGCAAGGATCCACTTTTCATACACGTGGGGGTGCTGCAGGAACCGGAGGAAAGAGGGCTGACGGCCTCCCCGGGAGAGGGGCTTCTTCACCAGTGTGCCGAGACATGAGGTTACCCTAGGACACGGCGATCCACCGGCCCTCGGGGGACTCCAGCCCCCCCGCAGCTGGGTCAGGGCCCCATTAGTAGAGCCAGCTCCATTCTGCGTGTGCCGGGGCGTGAGACAAGGGGGACGCTCTCTCCTTTTTCAGCAGAACAGAGATTTTTCTCCCCCAGAAGCCCAAGTCACGCAACAGTTAAAAATGGATCTTCTCCTGTTGGGGGACAGAGGAAAGGAAGAAGCAGCCCAGCGTAGAAGCCAATCGCCCAGCTTCCGCCGCACGGCCGGGCTCCGCTCCAGAGCGCCACGGCCCGGGGGTGTGCGCACCCACCCTGACAGCTCCACGAAGTCGGGCTAAATCGAGTATCCAGTGTAGCTTTAAAACGGAAACGCTGAAACCGGAGAGGGAAGTAGGGGAGACTGTGACCTTCATCTCGGTGAGAAGGTAAGGCCGGGAGGGCTCCCGGGGAGTCCGGGAGTGGCCCACTCTTTCAGAAATACGGCCAGGAGGGTCCCGCGGCTGGACTCGGCAGGGGACCCCAGAGCTCGGCCTGCTGGAGCCCCCGCGGCCAGCCTCACACCTGCCGTAGTCTGTGCGCACCGTCCTGTGAGCTCACACGGGCGCTGCGGATGTTCCGACTGGGGTTGCTCCGGGTCACCTGGAGTGTGTGCTCAAACCGACCGCTGGCCCGGCCCCGGAGGGTCCAACTCAGTGCCTCTGATGTGCACCCCCACACCTGCATTCTGACAGGCCCCCCGGTTCCTGGGTGATGCTGATGTACGGGTCCAGGTCACCCTTGGAGAGGCCGCTCCGGACCAGGGCTCACGCCGGCAGCCTCCTGGGATTCGGGATGGCCCCTGTGGCCTGCCCTGCACTGGCGTCTCGGTCAGCAGCGTCCTCGGTTTCCACCCTCTAGATGCCAGTAGCACCCCGACGTGTGACAACCAAACAGTGTCACCGGAAATGTCTCCTGTGGGGCAAAACTTCTTCCCCCACCACTCGCCCGAGAACAGCTGGCCTGGGGGTGCCCAGCCCGTTCTAAGACTGCCAGGACATCCTGGTGGCCGGGGCAATCGGGTTACAGTCTTCCATCACCTTTTTTACAAATTCCTTCCTGGGTTCATGATTTATCCCAGCCTGCCCTGTGCCCCGGGGCTGCCTCCTGTCCCCAGCTTGATGTACTCCGAGCACAGGCACGGCTCTCCCTTCCCCCCTTACAGGGGTTTCCCCCCAATTTTCTTCAGCACAGAACCAGCTGACCCTCGTGTTAAAGGGACGGTCTCCGGCCCGGCTCTGGACATTCTGGACATGCAAGGGGGCCCTGGAACCTGAATGTGGAAAGCATCCCAGGGGATGCCGACATCACAGACACCTGGCCAGCTCTGCCTTCCACGGCACTTCTGAAACGCCAATGTCCAGGACGTCACCTGGGGACCTTGTCCAGTTCCAGGGTCTGATTCAGTCGACCAGGGTGGAGCCTGGGATTCTGCATGTCTGAGGAGTCCTCAGGATGCCCACAGGCAACAGGTGCACAGACGCTGCCGAGACGCCGAAAGGCCAGACCAGGCGACAGGAGGCTGCAAGGTCAGGTGCTGAGCATTGTGGGCCGGCGGGCGGGAGGCAGGGTGGGGAGCACTTCAGCTCCGCGCAGGAGCCCTTCGCACTGAACATCAGACTCCACGCCGAAGCCAGGGGTCTGGGCACTCGCCGGCCCTTTCCTGTCTCCAGAAACCTCTCACTAGCTTTCTGTTGTCACCGCTGTGTGTCCACGGCACCCCCGTTCTTCAGTTATGTCTGCCCTCCGCTGCCCTTCAACCACAACCCACGCAGTGCACACGGGGCAGTCTCCGCCCCCCCCCCCCTTTGCTGTCACTTGGAACCTGAACCAGGTTGTGCAGACGCCTTGAACTTGTCAGCGGAAAGGTTCAACCGACCTGCTTTCCCGAAGAAAGTCCAGCTTCCCCTCCGCTTGGTCTCCTCGTTCTCCCAGCCCGGTGGGTCCTCACCTGTGGCCAGCAGCCCCAGACCGGTCAGAAATGCAGGGAATCAGGAACTCGGGGGGTGCGGCCCGGCCCTCTGCGTTGTGACAAGCCCGCCAGGTGAGCCTGACGCAGCTTAGGTTAGAACCCCTGGCCTAGAGTGTAGCCAGCTTCGAAAAGAGATCCCTCCGCCACCTGCACGGGGACACCAGCCAGCGAAGTCACCGCTTCTTGGTTCGGCTGCGTGACTCCGTCACCCAGTGAGGCTGGAGGTACACACATCCTCACCCACAGGAGACAAATGCACCAACAGGTGAGTCAGGAAGCGTTTTGTACCTGTGACGGCACTCATGCCTCGATGGCGCGTCGCGTGACCATTTCAGGCGTCGGCACATTGGGCTGAGTCGATCAGACAATGCTCTCCTCCCCGAAACACAATGTCAAGATAAAACGACGCGGTGTTTCTTCAAGAACGAGACGATGATGTGATTTGCAAACAAATCCTTTCGGGGCACACGGCACGTTGCCAGCATTCACAACCTACGCACCGACCTGGTGTCCAGGAGACGGTGGCGGAGGCAGGCAAGGTGCAGGTCCGGCTGTAACTACGCCAACACCTTGGTGTTTCGCTCTGAATTGTTTAGCCCTGCGGCCCACACCTGCGGACTGTTTCCTGCCGGCGGTACTGGCCGGTCGGAGCGCCTGGGCGCACCCAGCGGCGGCAGACACCGCAGAGGCTGGCCTTCGGCTGCTGTGCGCTGGGTGGTAAGACCACTTCCCAACAAGGAGAAAGGAGAAAGCTGTCACCTGGAGACGTCGGGAGACTTGGACAAGATGCAAATGCACTGGCACCTGGCTTCCCAGTGACATGCACTAGGCTTGCCACACAGTAATGGCACCAAACCACACCCTCCATGAAGCCGGGTTGGCAGGGAAGATGGGCAGTATCTGGTGGACATGATCTCGGACGGTCTTTTCTTGTCCCGCACAGTATGACTTCTGAATAGAGAGCGCCAGCGGGTCCTCTTGCTCGGTTCTCTGATTTACTCCAGCTCTTCCCTTTCAGCTCCGTGCACTTAAAGTAAAATTCTGCAAAACCAACGCAGAGGAAATCGTTCCTCCTTTCCTCAGGTCGGGGGAGCAGGTAAGCTGCAGACCCTCGGCCCCGACATCAGAGAGGCAGAGAAGCGAGCTTTGCTGCACAGGGGACAGCACCAGCAGAGGCCACTCTGTCACATAGAGTGGCATCTCCCCACGCTGTTTCATGAGAAGGCTGGAAAACAGACCGTGGCTGTGACGATGGCCTCGCAAACACAGGGAAGTTGCTCAGCACAGCTACTGCGGCAGGCAGGATTCTACGACCGGGCCCAGGACCCCACCCCATGTGCCTGTCAGCATGAGGACCCGTGGACACCCTGGGGTGTCACTCTGTGATGAGGTTACTAATCCCCTGTCCCTGCTCATCAAAAGGAGATGACTCCTGGTGGGCCTGACCTAATCAGAGGGGTTTGAAAGGAGGCGAAGTCACATCCCTGCGACCCTGGGCGGCGGGTCCAGACAACCCTTCCCCCCATCCTGGCCACCAACCCTGCTCCTGGGAGCATGCCCCCTGCCGTCACACACAGTTCAGACATGAACCACGTGGTGCTGGGCCACGAGACAGACCCAGGAATGGCCACGTGGGTTCCCAGAGGCCCGTTCCCCTGGCATCGTGGCCGGGGCTTGTCTGCCCACCCCTCCTTCACGGTGAGTTCTTCTTACACGATTGATGCCAAGGGCTCTCTGACGCCAAACTGGCCGGCTTGACCCAGCCTGACTGGACCCAGAAGTGGGCCCTGTTTTGACCCAAACTTGGGCCAGGCTGCACTCCTCCTGGGAGGTGCTCGTCAGGCAGCCCTGCGCCTGTGCTGTGGGACCCGGAGGCCCGGGGTCTGGATGTGTTGGGCTCCCTCCCCTATGCAGGGATGTCATGGCGGGCGTCAGGGGCGCGTCAGGCTCAGAAGGCAGAGGGGCAGCAGCAGGGGGTGACAGGACTTCATTGAATGGACTTTGAAGAGAGCCAGTGAGAAAGCAGGCCCCCGAGGACAGAACACAGACACGGGGCAGCGGGCAGGTGGACACAGAACTGTCAGGAGGTGTGGGGGGGCCTTGGACAGGACTCTGGAGGAAACATGAGTTTATACCCAGACTGCAGACACACCCAGGCCTGTCGTCCACGAGACGTCCATCCCAGCACACCGCCTGGGAGGTCGCAGACGCCGTTCACCTGTGGGATATGGGGTTCCTGGGAGAAGCAGCGTACATAAAACAAATCATAGCCCCCAGGGTAAGCGACATACACTTAACATTGTCACCTTGATGAAAAGGAGCCATTAAAGAAGCATACTGCGGAGCCCGATCACCCGCTTGAAATATCCAAGTTAATTAACTTGATGAATTTCAGCTTTCCTCCGTGCCATATAGACAGAGCCAGATTCTGGGAAAATTCCAGATTACCGTTCCCCGTGGAAAAGCCCAGTAATAAAAAGCCATTAACCTAAGTCCTTTCAAAGTCTAGCAGGTCCCGAAGAGCGAGTCGTGCTCCTCAGTCCTCTAACGGGTCTATCCGGGGCATCTGCAGGCTCCCATCTGGCCGCTCAGACTCGTCGCGGTCAAAAGCAGCAGCAAACACATGGAGAGGACCTTTCCTCCAGCCTCACGTACTCGGGGACGGGGAAGGACGAAGGGAGACGTTTTCAAACCGGCAATTAAGCAATTCTGTTTTGAGGGAATTTTTAGAAAGCAGCTTGGTACATTTCTATTTTAAAATTAATGACACGCACTTGATCAAAAATGCTATTTTCAGCAAATTGCACAGATAATTAAGTCTAATTTCAATGATGTCTGAAATAATAGCAATAAATCTTTATGGCTTCTCGCCTTCCATCCCTACTGAAAATTCATCTTAATGCAGATTTTTCTCGTCTTGGTGGCTTGTTATGCGTTCCGTTAACTAAGGCGATGTCTTCATCGACAACGTGGACAAGAAGAACGTTGTTTGGCTAACTCGAGTATTTTCCGATAGATCTATCCTGATGGCAGATACCACGGCTTCAGTTCTTACTGTTTCCGTGTCATGGCTTCAGTACCCATCTTGTCTAACCCTCTCCCTCACGTTGCAGAATGAATGGATCATCATTCTCCCCCACACTCGTAATCTGGATGGAAAGCTATAATAAATACATAATTTAACACACGACCCCCCCAATCTAAATGAGGGTGGGCTGGGGAGGTGAAGGAGACCTGTTGGTTTACATGGACCCCTGGACCAACTTTTAGGGAACAGTGTATTTCAGACCTAGACAGAGCACTTAAACCACACGCTGCACAAAATAGCCCGTTAGAGAGGAACTCACGGTCCTGTCCTGTGCCCCTCAGAGGCAGGCACGCAGCTAAGATACATTGGGGGGTGACGGCTTCCCAAAGGCTCTGATGTCTACCCGAGGAGAGAGTTCCGGGGGACCCACCCCTGCTCTCCGAAGTCAGGACACTCTCCCTGCACTGAGTGAACCACTTCATGAGGAGATGTGCACGAACCCCGCATGTTCCCGCCGTCCACAGAAAAGGGTGCCCCTTTATTTCATCATCGGGTCCGCTGACATTGTCTGTGGACATGAATTTCCATGGTCCCTGACTTTCACAGTTTATCCGGGGTCTAACCCTTTTCTATAAAGGGATACATAGTAACACCGGGGACGCGGGATCTATGGAAGATCTCTGGTGCAACTACTCAACGCGAAAGCAGCCATAGACAAGACATAAACAAATGTGTGTGGCTGTGTTTCAAATAAAACTTCATTTACGAAAATAGGGAGTGGGCCCAGTTTAGCTTGGTGCTATCGCTGGCCGACCCCTGCTGCACTGGGGGCTCCCAGACCAGAACGTTGGCACTGCCCCCTGGCTAACCTCATGACAAAGCGGGGAGTGTAGGATGAGCCCCACGTGTTGAGTGAGAGATTTATGTACTTACGTTTATATTTCGACACCGCGTGCTTTCCAGGAGGACTTAGCAGAGGCTTACCGTAAATCCCCACCTGGAGGCGTGCACAGGTGCTCAGGTGTTTCCGCACACGCGCAGGTCGTGCACCCTCAGATTTCAAACTGGGAATGAACTAAGCCCTGGGTTGGGCCCCGAGATCGTGGTGGGCCAAGCAGAGTGGTTACAGATCCCCTCTTCAGGGAACATGAAATTCCTCCTGGAGTCACATTCCAAGGAGAAGTGAAAGTGATGCAGTCGCCTGTGGACAGTATCTTCAGCAGAGGTGGGGTCCTGATACAATCCCGCGCCTCGGTCAAGGCAGCCGCGTCCATGACAACCACGGTCGTCGGGGGTGTGGCCCTCTGTTCGAGGCCACAGACACAGAACCCGCAGGTGAGCCTTCCTCAGACCCAGCTGTCAAGACCGAGGTCTCCAGGAGAGACTCCGTGGCCGTGGGTATGTGAAGCCACGTAATACACGTGGAACCTCTTTCTGGAGCAGCAAAGTATGTCCAGAGTTTGAAGACAGGTGCATGACCCCTTTGCACTGTTTGAAATGCACACCTGTTGCGGAGAAAAATGCAAAGCTGACGCAACATTCAGATCCATCCCCAGGCATCAAAGGACAGCGCCGTGTGTGACAAGCACACTCATGTTCTACACTCTCACAGGCACACTCTCACACTCACATCACATCACACTCACAGGCACACACACACATCACACTCGCAGGCACACACTCACACTCACATCACACTCGCAGGCACACACTCACACTCACATCACACTCACAGGCACACACTCACAGGCACACTCACATTACACTCACAGGCACACATACACCCACACTCACATTACACTCACAGGCACACACTCACACTCACAGACACACTCACCTTACACTCAGGCACACTCACATTACACTCACATGCACACTCTCACACTCACATCACATCACACTCGCAGGCACACACAGGCACACACTCACACACTCACAGACACACTCTCACACTCACATCACACTCACAGGCACACACTCACATCACATCACACTCACAGGCACACACTCACACTCGCAGGCACACACTCACACTCACCTTACACTCACAGGCACACACTCTCACACTCACAGACACACTCACCTTACACTCACAGGCACACACTCTCACACTCACAGACACACTCACCTTACACTCACAGGCACACACTCTCACACTCACAGACACACTCACCTTACACTCACAGGCACACACTCACCTTACACTCACCTTACACTCACAGGCACATATTCACACACTCACACTCACCTTACACTCACAGGCACACACTCTCACACTCACAGACACACTCACCTTACACTCACAGGCACACACTCTCACACTCACAGACACACTCACCTTACACTCACAGGCACATATTCACACACTCACACTCACATTACACTCACAGGCACACACTCACACACTCACACTCACACTACACTTGCAGGCACACACTCACAGGCACACACTCACACACTCACATTACACTCACAGGCACACACTCAACTCACAGACACACATTACACTCACAGGCACACACACACTCGCAGACACACACACTCACAGGCACACACTCTCACACTCACAGACACACCTTACACTCACAGGCACACACTCACACTCACATTACACTCACAGACACACCTTACACTCACAGGCACACACTCACACTCACATTACACTCACAGACACACCTTACACTCACAGGCACACACTCACACTCACATTACACTCACAGGCACACACTTGTACTCACACTCACATTACACTCACAGGCACACACTCTCACACTCACAGACACACTCACCTTACACTCACAGGCACACACTCTCACACTCACAGACACACTCACCTTACACTCACAGGCACATATTCACACACTCACACTCACATTACACTCACAGGCACACACTCACACACTCACACTCACACTACACTTGCAGGCACACACTCACAGGCACACACTCACACACTCACATTACACTCACAGGCACACACTCAACTCACAGACACACATTACACTCACAGGCACACACACACTCGCAGACACACACACTCACAGGCACACACTCTCACACTCACAGACACACCTTACACTCACAGGCACACACTCACACTCACATTACACTCACAGACACACCTTACACTCACAGGCACACACTCACACTCACATTACACTCACAGACACACCTTACACTCACAGGCACACACTCACACTCACATTACACTCACAGGCACACACTTGTACTCACACTCACATTACACTCACAGGCACACACTCTCACACTTATGTTCACACTCAGACACTGTCTCACGCACACACAGCAATCCCACAGCCAGGCAGACCCCTGCCCTGTGTCCACTGGGCTCTGGGATGGTGGGGACTCCAGGGGGACCCGGCAGCATCCTGAGTCTGGGCCGGAGGCACCTTGAAGCCTCAGGACCTGCCCTAAGCAGCAGAAGGGTCTCACGTGGCCTCTGGTCTCACAAGAGGACCTGGTCCTCACACATGGACACTGGTGACTCACCCCCGCCCCCTGGACACGTCAGCGCAGGTGGGGAGGCAGTGCAGACCCATCAGGGTTGGGGACAAGCACTGCTCTGTAATCACTCGGAGAACACACGCCCCGCGCCCCGGGACTCAGGGGCCCTCTAAGGAAAAGGGGTGAGGGAACCAAACGGACGGAGATTTAGAACAACAGAAACACACTTGGAGAAATTAAGTAGCTCAACTTTTCTGGGTCGCCTGAGTTTGTAAACTGAAACTCAGTCCTTCTCCAGCTACTCCTTGGTCACTTCCGCTTGTGGAAACAGCCAGAGCACAGGACAGGGAGTCGAGAGCAAGGTGCACGCAAGGGACTCAGCGGACGAGCAAGGACCACGCGTGGCCTCACGGCGCTGGTGAGAGCCAGCGCAGGAAACATGTGCTGTTTGCAATGACCCGTCATAAAGACGTGTTCAAAGTGTCGTGAGATCCAGTCTCAGCCCAGAGTCCCTCGGAGACCCACCCCTCCCTCCTCCCGTCTTTCTTGACTATCAAACACATATTTTTGCCCAGAACATCCTTCCGGGCATCCCATCAAGGGGTATGCGCTCACTTCGAATTTCTCCGCATAAGCAACATGAATGGACCAGGATTTGGGGAGTTCTGGTGAACACCAAACAGCAGAAGGTATGGGGGTGCCACTTCTGAGATTTGGGCTTGAAGAGACCGTGGCTCCCGGCTTCCACGCCCTCTTGCGTTCTCACACTCACTCTAAGGGACACCGGTCACCATGGTGTGAGCTGTCCCATGGAGAGGGGCACCTGGCTCGGATCCAGGGCAGCCTCTGGCCCACAGCCAGCAAGAAAGCGAACCCCTGCCTGGCCGGTGTGGCTCAGTGGATCAAGCGTCCCATGGACTGAGAGGCTGAGAGGTCCTGGTTCGACTCCAGGTCAGGGCACATGCCCGGGTTGTGGGCTTGATCCCCAGTGGGGGGCATGCAGGAGGCAGCCGATCAATGTTTCTCTCTCACATCGATGTTTCTATCTCTCTCTCCCTTCCTCTCTCGCTAAAAAAAAAATCAATAAAAACATATTGTAAAAAAAAGAAAGAAAGAAAGAAAGCGAATCCTGCCAGCAACCATGTCCGTGATTTTGGAAGTGGTCCTCCCCACAGTCCAGCCTCTGGATGAGACCACAGCCCTGGGGACCTGGACCTCAGCCAGGTGGGAAACAGGGAGACAGGTGACCAGCTAAGTGGCAGCCGGACTCGCAGCCTACAGAAACTTGGAGATATCAGTGTGGTTGAAATCCATTAAATTTGGGTTGATTTGTTATACAACAACGGATAACTAAGACAGTGCCTATGTACCATTTTCTTTAAAAATAACTTCAGATTTTCCCTCTGTTGAGGAAGAATCGCCTTCTATTTATCCATTTAATTTTTACTCAGTGAGAACCTCTGAGCTGCTTATAAAAAACAAAGGTGAAGTCAGCCTCCACCACCGCACCCTTTCCGTGTTCTCCCATGCTTGGAACAGGACTTGAATACATGCTCCTTATATTTTAAGTGTTACATTTTTAAGTTTTAAAATGAAAGAAAGAAAGGGGAGCCAGAGACGTTTTCCCCGCACACACAGTACACGCTTTAAGCAGAGACCACCACGCCCCTCGGTCTCAGGTTCTCGCTCTGTCGCGTGCTGCAAAGTTAGATTCTTCCCTCCATTACCTGAGAAGATTATTCCTCTCACCGCTTACGCTCTAGCTGTCCTGACCGTGTAATCTCTCTGCAAACTGTAAAGAACCTGTTATTGGTAAATGAAGCTTCGGTTACTGTGGGTGTATTATGGGATCATGACATCGTTCTCACTCCTGTTCCATGGGCTGGCCACACTGAACGTCACCAAGCATCCAGCGAATGTCAGCCCTACGCCCCGACTTCACCCTCAGCAGCATCTGCCCTGCGAGCCGTCTGTCCGCGGTGCCCTCTGCGAACAGAGGCTAAGTCCTAGGCGGTGTTCATAAAAGAGGCTTTGAACCAGACTGTTCCACACACAAAACACCGTGGAAAACTGAAGCGACCTTCTGGAGAGTTCAAGCGCCTCCTCCGCCCGAAGCTGCTTGTGCTGAAATGCCTTGCTAATGGATATAAGATGCGGAGGAGGGGAGTTTTCAGCAGTCAGCATCCTGTGGGATCCCCTTGCCGGCTGGGCCAGGCCCTCTTCTCCGTGGGGTGAGCGATGGGCACTGGGCTGGATCCTACGGAGGGAACCTCATCGGCTGACGCTTCACCTCTCTGCAGTCAAGGCGGGAGGCCCGCTGGCTCCTCGGTCCACGAAGCTTTCCCCCAGCTCTCCACCTGGCGCCCTTTCCCTTCACTCCTAATGGAGACACGCCCTGACCCGCCATACAGACAGCCCCCCACCCCGCTGCCTGGATTCTCCACTCCGAGTCCAGGTTCCTTTTCCCTGGAGCACCATCACTTCCTGCAACAATGTGTCTACTGGCTCATCAGCACCCGCCCTACTCCAAAGTGAGCTCCAGGAGGACAGTGACTGTATCAGCCTCACAAAGCCAGCAGGTAGCAATAGTGATTGAATAAACAAACGGATGGATTTACTGGCTGCTGAGCAGAGAAACAAAAAGATAAGCATCTGACCCAAAAAAAGCACATGACGCAGCAGCAGTCCAAGTAACTGGATTATAAGAACATAAAGGAAGAGACCTTTTAAAAATTAGGAAATTGGAAAGAAAAAAATTCGCTCATCCTACAACACAGGCGTCAGGAGAAGGGTCCGTGTGTGGTTTTAAGATGTAGGACTGACTGTGGGCGCCCAGACACCTGTGTGATAGCCTCCCTCACATCTCTCGAGTGTGACGGATGAAGCCATCGGCGGGGACGGGACGTCCACGGGCCCGGCTCTGGGTCAGTCTCTCCTCGTGTAAACATTTAAAAAGCATGGCCAGGAGAAGCCGAGACCAATGCCCCCTGCCCGCTGGTGAACAGGGCGTGGTCACTGCACTGCAGGTGGAGATCACCTGGTAACAGGGACAGTGAGAAGCCACCGCTGTAACTGAGCCTTGATGGCAATGGTGGGAATGACTGGGAACCGCTCGTCATTACGGGAACAGCAGGCGTGCACTGGGCGCAGTGCGAGCAACTTTCTGAGGACGACGTACGCTTGCGGCTCCCCATCCCTGCTGAAGATGCCTGACCGTGTCCATGGAGAGAACAGGTGGGTGGCTTGACTGGGGCTCACCTGGAATGTGGCTGCGGTCCAATCAAGTGAAATGACATCCTGTTCCCCCGTCTAAGGCCAAGGCCCTGTGCAAAAGAAGTGTGTGAGCAGCCTGCCCACTGCCGTCCACTCTGCCCAGCTCGGCTTCCGTGGGTCCAAGTGAAGCGACGCCCGGGATGTCCCTCGGCCTTCCAATTTAGCTGGATGCAGGGCTTCGCCCTAACCTCCTGCTGTCCACTTCCCGAGCGTCAGGCTGCCCCTTTCTCCCGCTCTTCCCATCGATGCCGTGGTGGCAAACCCGCGGCCAAACAGCTTAGAGCAAGAGCATCTGTGACCAGCAGGAAGGGCTCTCCAGCCTCCGAGAGGACGTGCCCACGCAGCCAGGGGCCACGCAGCCTCCCAGAGGCCCAGAGCCCTCTGGACAGGCGCTTCGGAGAACCTCACCACCAAAGCATGGACCTAGGGTCAATTAAGTCGGCCAAAAGAAGAGAGAGATGATTGGGAAGGAGTTAAATTGTGGCGATATAAGGTCAAAACAACGAGTTGGAAGAGATTTGGTATGTAATGCAATCCACTGCAGAGAGAGGGTTAGGTCATTTCAAATCACCACTTCCCCACCAAGGTCAGGGGTTTTCCAGCCCGCTCCCTCCCCCCGCCGGGTGACAGGCTGTCACAGCACCCAGCGGACAGGAACTAAGGTGAAGGAGAGGACCTGGACTCCACAGAGTCACCACACTGCCCGGCTTCCTCCCACGTGAGATCCTGAGTCCCCTGTGGCAGGGCCATGGTTCAGCCCCACTTCGTCCTCGGGTCCCAGCTCGGAGTCTGGGAAATGAACAGGCTTTGATTAGTCTCTTAGTGCTGTTATGACAAATGCCACAAACATGGGCTTTTAAAGAGCAACGCTTGTTATCTTACCGTCAGAGTCTGACTGACGGCCCCTGCAGGGCTGTGCCCTCTGGGAGCTCTCGGGAAATCCCTTCCCTTGGCCTCCCGGCTCCCAGAGGCACCCACATCCCGTGGCTCGCAGCCCCGTCCTCCGTCCTCACAGCCAGCGGCGGGGGTCCTTCCACATCCTGTCACTCAGACGCAGACTCCCCTCCCTCTGCATCTGAGGACCTGTGATGGATTGGGCCCGCCGGGGAACCTGGGACAGTCTCCCTAGTTGAAGGTCAGCTGACCACCAGCCTTAATTTCGTCTTCAGCCTCCAGCCCTTTGCCACGCGGCCTCACGCGTTCACAGGCTCCGCGGGTTAGACACGGGCCTCGTGGGGACCGTCAGTTTGCAAACCACCGTGCTCCACAGGTAAGGGCTCAGTGAGGATCGAGTTAATAATGCTCAGCTATCGAGACAATCACATGGCCACCAGACAAGCGTCCATCCTCAAAGCATTCCATATCTTCAAAAGAAACAAACTATCCAAAGTGCTGTCCGTGTCTGCCTCATTGCTGACGGTGAAGACACCTGCAGGGTTCGCTCCTTCCAGAAGCCTGAAGCTTCCAGCCATACTCCACTCGCGGTCGCCGATCACCCTGACCAAGGACAACCACGACTTTGAATAAGGCGGAGTACTGTCGAGTCCACAGAGACGTGGCAGGACCCGGTGCTGATTAGATTCTCTTGGACGGCACTTAATGGAAGCCATAAAAAGATTTGTTTAATTCTGGTTTTGTTGGGTCTGCTCAGTAAGTCCTGGGAACTCATGACAAGCGTGGTGTGCCAGGGAGAAGACCCGGACGGAGGAGAAGGCTCAGAGCCGGCGGCCCCGGAGAGAAGACTGGCTTTTCCAGGTGGTTTCTCCCGTGGAGAAGGCTGGGTCCAGTCAGGTGAGCTCCAAGCAGCCACAGCTCCCTGCTTCCCCTGCAAAGTGGCGTCTCCCCCGCCAGGCACAGATCTGCTCTTCCGTGGGGCCCTCACAGGCTGAGGGCAGCTCCGTCTGGCGCCAGGGGACCCCAAGCTCAGAGCAGCGCTGACCAGTTCAGCACTGTGGGGGAGGCTGGGCCTCGCCCGGGGCTCTGAGGCTTTGCTGCCCCCAGGCATGTTTGGGGCAGAAGAACCACCTCTGAGGAGCGAGGGTGCACACATGGGGGGGGCCCTTCCTTGAAACACGCCCTAAGCCAGCGCCCACGCTCAGGTTGGTCTGGATCTGGGAGTGACTGCCACACCCCACATGGGGGTCCGTGGGCAGCTGGGCAGGCTGTAACTTCCTTCGCAAGGAGCAGGGAGGTTTGGAACCTCCCCGTGGTTCCAAAGTCCCCCGTGCCCTAATTATTTTTAACTTTCAGCATCCAGGCAAAACAGGCAAACCCACTTTTAACCTTTGCATTATAACTTAAAATCCCCTTATGAAGAGAAAATACGGTAATATCAATTTGTTAGAGGTGCACAACATATTTTCACTGAGGCAGAAGAGTCAGATGAATGATAAGAATCCACAGTGACTTACTGGACATTTACTATGTTTCAGGAAGTGTCCCAGATGTGTAAAGACACCTCACCACATTTAATTATCATCACACCTTGAGAGAAACATTTCTTGCCAATGGACCTAGGGAAGTTCCGAGAGGTGATATCTAACTTTCCAGGTGGTCGCAGAACCTGTTTTCAGCTCCAGACACGTGATGCCAGTTCCAATGACCCGAATGTGTGTGCTTGTGGTTCAACGTGCTATTTGTAAAACCTGAAGAGAGAACCATCGTGTCTTGAGAAGTTCAGGAGACTTGGATGTGGCGTTCACATCGCTCGTCAAAGAGCTGGGCTTGGGAAGTCGGACCACCACGCTCCCTTGTTGGACCACCCAGAAATCGTCACAGTTCCACTACCCCGGATCGCAAATGATGTCGAGCCTCTTTTCTCTTGCTGATTATTCATTTTCATCTACCCAAAGCCATTCACTTCTAGAAGTCCCTGCGTATGACGAGGGGATTCAGGGGTTGTGGGCATTTTAAAGAAACTGGGGGAGAGGGGTGGGGGGGGCTTAGTCCTCCCAATTCCTGACCATGGAGTTGCCCCTACCACCCCAGGGCGGGCCAGCCCCCTCCTCTCACCCTCTCCTTCCTCCCTCCAAGTCAGACTTCCTTCTCTCTGAGCCACCCCCCCCCCCAGGGCTAAATCATTTGTAACAAGACCTTCTGGCTATGGAAAGGCAAAGCCAGAGAGACAGAAGACCCCCGTCCTGCCCCCGAGCTCCTCAGGGGGAGTGTAATTGGAAGCGCCCATAAGGAGATACCACACAATACTATTATGAAACAAATGCCTAAATGTGGGCATTTTTAATTCCTCGGGATTTCAGTCCCTGAACGTCACAGATCAGTCCCGGGTCACTGCAGTGACAGGGCCTGAGACCCTGCTCTCGTGCCCACCGAGCAGCCCTGGCCCCTGGGAGCTGGCCTGGCAGGCTTGGTGTTCTCCCAGGGAACCAACCTCATGAACTGTCACATCGGACGAGGCTGCTTTGTGATCGTGATGGATCAAGACAGGAACAAGATACTGAGCACAGACACGACACGCTCGTCCACGCCACAGAGCAGCAGACACCCCCAGTCCCGGCTGACGGAGTGACTGTGTTTCTTTCCCACTGTTTCACCTTGGTCTCGCCTTCCCTTCTTTAGAAAAGATGTAAGATGCATAGTCAGCCCGGCCGGTGTGGCTCAGTGGACTGAGCATCCTCCCGTGGACTGAGAGGTCCTGGTTCGATTCCAGGCCAGGACACATGTCTAGGTTGTGGGCTTGATCCCCAGTGAGGGGCGTGCAGGAGGCGGCCGATCATGTATCTCTCTCACATCGATGTTTCCATCTCTCTCTCCCTTCCTCTCACTAAAAATATCACTGAAAACATATTTTTTCAAAAAGATGCATAGTCGTAGAATTACCAGCACTTCCTGCCAACATCCAATCAGATCAAAGCTCTGCTCCCTCCAACCCTCCCCAAAATCACCCCACCAAAGTCAAGTCTTGTCCCATCCCCTGGAACGCCTCCCACTGCCAGGTCCCCGGTGCCAGGGTGCGGTCATCCTCGCTGCCACAGAACCCAACCCAGCGTGTTCAAACACAGGGTGAATGCAGAGTGCTCGCCGAGCTGTTCGTCTTTGGTCCCCCGTTCCCTCCCGAAGGTGGTGGAGGGGCCGCGAGAACAGAAACGCTTCTCCTTAAAACGAACGAGCCCTGGCGGGCCCTCGGGCAGGCGGTGTGAAGACCGTTCGCTGGGAAGAAACACAAGCGACACCCTCAGGAAAGACGCTCGACGCTGCTCATGACAAGAGAAGCACGTGCTGAAACCACGTCGCGGTGCCATTTCTCAGCAATTCAGTTAGCAAAGCCCCAAAAGTTTGACAACGCAAGGGAAACAAGTCGGCTCTTTCCCGCGTTGTCGTGGGGTGCAAATGGTACAGTCCCTCTAGAGAAAGCTGGAGTTGACAAAACCATGTGCATGACCCCTTGACCCAGCAATCCCACGTTTAGGAGCCTGTACCAGGCAAAACACAGCCTGCCGTGCCCCAGGCGGAGGGTCCGTGCTGCTCAGAGCAGCCAGGGCTGCCAGCAACCCCTGCCATCAGCAGGGAGGGGGCAGAGTCACCTTCCCTCGGACGGGAGACCATGACCTGGGAAACGAACAGGGACTATCTCTCTATGATGAAGCGATCTACAGACAGAGTCAGTGTAAAAGACCAATAGCTGCAGAACGTGACCGGTATTTGACCTTTTATGAATAACAGGAGAGGGAGGGGATAGAGGGGCATGGGGGAGGGGCCAAGGACAGGTGTTAGATCGTACTGAATGCACCTGACCTGATGGCTTTGAATCTATATAATGCTTTGTAAAATTTAAAAAGCAAAATTAACTTAGAAAGAAAAGCATCTTTCAAAAGAACTGAAAATATACCAAAAATATCTCCAGCTGGTGGCTTAACCATACAGAGAATTCTTACAATGACCCTAAAACACAACATTTTGATGGTATATTCCTAGTGGATACACGCTAACACCAAAAACATCTGAAAATAACCCTACATTGCTTTCTCTATCTTGTATTAATGATATTATTATTATTATGTTGAAAATATACATATACATACTAAGGATAAAACAAATAATAAGAATGTTAACATTGGGAAAAAGGCTTTCAATGTAAGAAAAAAAAATGCTTGTATTTAAAGTGTTACTGAAATCTCTGTATTCATTCACAACCGTTTCCTTAGCATAACCTCTTACGAGTAAAATTACGATGTCCACGATATTTAGGTTCTTCAAACATCGTGACAAAGTAGCCTGACAGAAGTTTGCAGCACATTTCAGTGCCGATGGAGTTACCTGGAAGTGTCACGCCCCGTGCCCTCTTCAACCACGGCCCGTTTCTCTCCTGGCTCCTGACACGACAGTTGGCGACCAGTAACTCGTGGCCACTTCAGTCCCATTTCTCAGATTGTGGGTGACGTAGGAAGTTCTCCGCACGGGTCTGGCCTCTCCGCATCCTGTCGTGTGGACCGTCTGCTCACACCTCGTGTCCACTTTCCCTTCGTGTGTCGACCTTGCTGTTTTCCGCAACCCCTTATACACTGGCCTTTGCGATGAGCTGCCCTGATGTTTTTACTCTTCTACGAACAATAAATAAATAAGCAGCACTGCTGTTCAGTACATATTTCTGGAAACCCCTCTTGTGTGAGGGACCGTGACAGGCTTTGGTGGCCGCAAAGATGACCTGAGTGGGGTCATGTCCCCCAGGAAACTCACGGTCCGGAAGGAGAGAGAGACAGGCATGTACAAAGTCAGGAGGAAGACAGTGACCTGCTGCGTGGACAGACACGGCAAGGCGCTCTTCCCGGGGAAGGCAGAGCTCAGGCCCGGGTGGGGCGTTCGTCCTTGCTGTGGAGGACGAGGAAATCCTGATCCGTGGGCCTCGAGAATAGTGCCCACACATGATGACACCAGTCAATCGTGGACCTGGATACAGGAGAGAAAGTGTTTCTACTTGGCTGTAGTTTTCCATTGAACCCAGAACATGTCAACCCTAGAAGGACAGGCTACAAGGTTGGGTGTCTGTTCTGTATCAACAGCCATGAACCTTCGGCGGCTTGATTTGGCGGGGAAGTCCTGTGACCAAAATTGCACTTTTGAAGGACCAGCCTCGCCCCCGGACTCGGGACACCCCGTTGGGAAGCTGCTGAAACAGCCAGGTAAGAGCTAAGGACCAGGCCTGGGGAGCCTGCATGGGACAGGGAGGCCGGAAACGGGCACAAGGGGCTGCGTCTACAAGACAGCCAAGGAAAGAACGGTCGGCGCGTCCGCGGAAGAGCTGGCCTTCGCCTCGATGGACGGTGTGAGTGCAGGGGTCAGGCGGGTAGAGGGGGCAGGGGTGAAGGAGGAGGCCAGTCTGCGTGGAGATGGGAAGATGGAGACCACAGAGGTTGGAGAACTCAGATGGCCCCACGTTTTCGTAAGTTGATTTAATAAGGTGGAAAGTAAGACATTCTGTTCCCAAAAAAGGACACTCAAGGGGGAATGGGAGAAGCTGGGGGTTTTGGTAATGTGTTCTGTGGGACCCAGGAGAGGAGGTCATCCGAGACGAGATAAAAGTGCCCCGCACCCAGTCTCACTGCATGAGTTTGGACTGATGCCCATCCTCTTGGGTGTCCAACTTTCCGTGCAAAATCCTGGAGCAGAGAGATGAGGTCAGGTGAGACTGACTCATGGACTGGCTGGAGGAAACAATGCATTCATCCAGTCAACAAACACTTACCGAGCTCCTGGCAAAGGACTCCTGTGGATGGCAATGCCCTCCCACCCGGGTGAAGATCCAGTGGCACAGATAGACGTAATCGCTAACTGCTGGGTGTGCCAGGAAGTCAGAGGAACCTGAGACTCTACAAAGAGCATATTTGGAAGGTTGACCAGGGGGCCAGTGGTAGACAGGCTGCTGAGGACCAACGCAGCCCGATGAGTGGGGAAAGGGACCTCACGGTAGCTAGAGCAGGGGGACCAGCTGACCGTCCCACCTTTGCAATGTACACGGAAGGCCACCCAAAGAGAGGAGTGGGGTGGAAATCTGAGCCAGTGAGTCTGTGACAACGCAGAGGGGGAACTGTTTTCCAATTGGCCCGCCCAAAAGGGGCTGCCTTGTTTGATTGGCATAAAAGCACTCTACAGGCTGAGCTGAAGGTCACAGTATAGAGCCAGGATTACCTGAGAAAGAGAATAAAGGGTCATGACCAGATAGAATGTCAGCCTTCAAGATCTGTGAACTGGGTGGTATTTGGGGAAGGAAATAAAATTAGGAGCAAGGAACTAGGTGGGAGCCAGAGGGCTAATTAATCTATTAGAGAAATGGAAGACAGGCAGAATGGAGGAAGATAGAAAAGAGACGCATGGAAGGGAGTTATATCCTTCCTCCCTTGGGGACCACGGCTGTGTCTCCCATCCTGCACAGCGCACCACCTCCTCACAGGTGGGCTCACTTCCGTTGCTGGTCATTCTCGTCTCCAACAGCCCAGCTCTGCTTTAACTACCAAGGATAAATCTTATTAAGCATTTGGCTCCGATCACCCAAAACAGTAAAGCAAATAGCTTTCTTGTGTCTTTTCTTTTTTATTTGTGTGTCTCATTAACATTAAATGCATGATGTTGCAACAACAACATAATTGATGACTTAATGGGCCGAATTTAAATTCAAGTAATATCTCCATTCATCTAAAAGCTATCCCTTAAAAGTCTGTAAAATTAATTTATTGAAAAAATTCCAACATAACTCTACCAGAAAATCTCCTCTGAATAATAATACTGTAGATTTTCAGCTCCCTCCCCCCTTTTGATCAGCTCCTACCTTCTTTCTGCAGATGTGCTGGCAAACACATGACCCGAAACCTCAACGCATAAAGTTTTACAACACGAGTCTCCAAGCCCTCAAAAATCCACGGAGACGTCTAGAGAAAGCCAGAACACCAGGAGGACATGCAACACACGAGACGTTAGCTGGAGTCACCAAAAAGGAGGCAGGATGAGCTCTCTGCTGAGACTTGGAGAGCCTGGTGGTGTGGGTGCCCCACACCCAAGGGGAGTCATGGGCCCACAGTGTAGGAAGGACAAAAGGTCACAGGTCTGGCTCTGCTCATTTAAGTGTTCTCTGAAGCTGATCTCTCAGCCAGGATGTATTTGAGCTCTCGTCCTGGGGCGGCTGTAACAAATTACCACTAATTTGGGGGCTTAAAAAAAACACAGAAATTACCCTCTCATAGTTCTAGAGCCCAAATAGCTGACATGAAGGTTCCAGAAGGGCGACTGCCTCCAAAGGTTCTGGAGGAGGGTCCTTGCCAGACCCTTCCAGCCTCGAGTGGAGGCAGGTGCTCCTGGGCTCGTGGCCACTTCCCCTCAACCTCTGCTCTGCCTGCACGTGGTCATTTCCTCTGCGTGTTCTCTCCTGTCCTTACAAGGACACTTGTCATCGGAGTTAAAGCCCACCTGGATAATCCAGAAGGATCTCATCTTCCCCCTCCCCCAGCTTTACTGAGATATATTGACATGTATAAGTTTAGGTGTACAACTTGTTGATTTGATACTTATATATTGCAAAATGAATGTCATCGTAGCTAACAGCTTCATCGTGTTACATAATTACCATTTATTTTTAGGAGTGACAACATTTACAATGTACTCGCTTAGCAATTTTCAGGTATGGAACCCAGTATTATTAACCGTGATCACCATTCGATCCCCAGATTCACCTTGTAGCTGGAAATGTGTGCGCTTTGACCAACATCTCCCTTGTCCTCCAGCCCAGCTGCTGGTCACCATTGTCCCACTCTCTGTTCCTATGAGTTCAGATTGTTTAGATCGCACATGTAAGTGATATTGTACGGTATTTGTCTTTCTTGGTCTGACTTATTTCACTGAGCACAATGCCCTCAAGGTCCACTCACATTGGTGCGAGCAGTAGGATGTTCTTTCTCGTGGATGGATGAATCTGTACTCCATCGTGATGGCGACACCACATCTCCATCCGCTCACTCACTGGCAAACACGTGGGCTGTGCGCCTGTCTCGGCTCTCGCACATAACGCTGCAGTGAACACAGAGGGCAGATCTCTCTTTGAAATCCTGTTTTCATTTCCTCTGGATATATTTCCAGAAGTGGGATTTCTGGATCATATTTTAGTTTTAATTTTTTGAAGAACCTTCAAACTGTTTTCCATGGTGACCGCACCAATTCGCAGTCCCACCGACGGTGCACAAGGGTTCCCTCACCACAGTTCCCACCAACGCTCATCTTTTGCGCTTTGATGACAACAGGTGGGAGGTATCGTGTGGTCTGGATTTCCGTTCCCCTGGTTATCGGTGATGCTGAGCGCCTTTCTGTGTACTTACTGGCCGTCTGTCTGTCTTCTCTGGGAAAATGTCTATTCAGTTCCTCTGCCCACTTTGTAATCAGATTGTTGTTTTGCTATTGAGGTGCACAAAGTAATCTCATCTTCAGATATTTAACCTAATTACATCTGCAAAGACGCTTTTTCAAAATAAGGTCACAGGTCCTGGGAGTTCGGACACGGACTTTCCTTTTAGAGGGCCGCCGTTCAACCTACCATCCAAGTACAGATGGTGATGTTTGCTTCAGACAGGAATGTTTGGGCTGCGAGTACCAGCAACGGCAGGTCAAACGAGCTGAGAGAGCACGCTAGTGTATCCGCTCGCAGAACTGCAGCCACGGAGAGCCCAGGTGTGGTGCAGCCAGGGCAGAAGGAATCACGGGTCCAGGCGGCTTTCTTCTCTCCACCGCCCTGCTCTGCGATCAGCTTCTTCCCCGGGCTCGTTGCGGGATGGCCACTGGCCGCCACAGCGACACGTGTTCTCGTCACGGCCAGCAGAAGAGAGCGAGGCAGCACCTCCCCCAGAGCAGAGATACAGGACACAGGTCCAGTTGAGCCGGACTGGATCACGGCGCCGCGTGAACCATGCTGGTTCCCAGGACAATGCCACGTCCTGTTGGCTAACATAAATTCCAGACCGCACCCCAGATTCGGGGACACGCTGAGCATCGCCTGACCTGTATGGCTACATGGGAGAGGGAAGAAAATCGGAACGAAATCATAAAACAGAAAGGAGAAAGTAGACAGACACTGAGCGGGAAACGAAGAGCCCCACTGGGGCGCGTCATGGGCATTTTGAAGGATGATGACCTCACTTTGAGACCACAGCTACCCCAGGAACCCCTTGGGTCCCTCCCTGTTCTCTCATTAGGTCCTGGGTTGAACTGACCCTAGGATGAGCGAGAACATGTAGGACCGCTCTTAACAATGTTTTTAATTAAAACTGGTATTGATCCCACCTCCAGAAGTACAGGGGGAACAGCACTGGGGCTAGAAGAGGGATGGGGAAGGCAAAGTGAGGCTAACAACTATTTTCAAAACTGGAAGTGATGGCACGTGGGTGGGAGTCCTCAGAGTCACTGCTGGCTGTCGAGCGTGAGAGCGGGGGTCACCGGGCCCCGAGGTGCCACGGCGCTCCGTTCCCCCAGCTCGCAGGCTCACCACTCGAGCAGAGCTGGGTCCACTGTACTTCCCAGCCTCGGCCCCTCCTTCTCAAGGCTCCCCGAGGACCAGCTCGCCCTGTCCCGTCCCATTTCTTCAGCGCTCAAAGCAAATGGCAAGGCCTTCCCTGGTAGGCCTTTTCACAGCCCTCTGTCACAGATGACCGTCGCTGCGTCCTGAACAACGCCCTGGTCTCCGGGAGGACAAGCACACGCCACACAGCGAAGGTTTGCTTTGGAGACACGCTGGGACCTGCCGAGGACCCCAGTCTCAGCCACTTCGTGAGGATGTCACTAGTTTAAACGCTGAGGACCGTGACGTCGCCCAGGCCCAAAGCCTCTCAGAATCCCACTGTGCCTCTAGTGTGCGACTTTTACTTCTCATCTGTGAGACCAGGGTCAAAGAGACAAGTCACACATTACAAAACAAAAGGGCTTTTCTTTCTTTCTTTCTTTTTAAAGTGGAATTTCACCTCTCTGCTTTCCCATACTTGAAAATTTTAGAAAATACAGAAAAGTGGAGGAAGAAATTGCCGTGTGGGCCCTCCCCCATAGGAAAAAACACACGCATTGTTAACATTGGGGTGAACGTCCTTCCAGTGATGTTCTGTGGATAAAAATCTTCATAGGCAGATGGAGAGTGATGGCCAGACAGACCGACGGCCTGGTAGACTGGATTGCTCTTTTTATTTAAAAATGTACATTTTTAAATTTTCCCATATCATTACATCAGAAACATGATTTTTGTAACTGTTGATTTTGATGAAATGATCACCTTGTAGGGAAACTTCAAGACGAGTTCAGAGAAATGTACTATATATTATACTTTTCCCCAGACCATGAAAGCGACTTGCAAATATCATGCTACTTTGTCCCCCAGACACTTTGGGATGTCGTTCCTGAGAAACTTCTTACAAAATTGCAGTATAATTATCAAAATCCAGGAACTGAACATTGTTACAAATGCTATTATTTAACACACAGTCCATTTTCAAATGTCTTCAATTCTCCTCGCATTGTATTTATAGCTACTTTTCTCTTCCCCGTCCAGACTCTAATCAGGGATCATACACTGCAAGGATAATTTAATAGCTGTGCCGTGTTCTGCCATATGGATTTCTGTCTTTTATTCACCAGGTCTTATTCTTGAATGTTTAGATTTGACTTTGAATTTTTCTTTTCTGCAAGTAAGCCTCCTGTGATATCCTCGCTCTTAAATCTCTGCCCCCACCAACTTAATTATCTTAGAATACATCAGTAGGCTCAACCCCTGTGAAGTGGCCATGTTTGTAAGTCAAAATTATCAAATCATGGTCATTTTATTTATTTCACTTACTAGGAAAGCGGAATTACTCAGGTAAAGGGGATTACGGAAGCACCTGGCAAGTCCTACCAACTTGCCCTCCTGAAAGGTCACATTTTGAACGTCCTTCAACATGACATTGCCCAGTCCCTTCCATTGTCATCAGCATGATTGAGATGGTGAAATCGTTAGTTTGGTGGGGGTAAAAAAACATGTTTAATTTACACTTGCAAAAACCAGGGTTTTAACTATTTTTTAAAATATGTTTTAATTGATTTTTTAGAGAGAGAGCAAGGGAGAGCTAGAAACACAGATGTGAGAGAGAAACACGGATCAGCTGCCTCATGCACGCCCCCTACTGCAACCCGGGCATGTGTCCTGACTGGGAATCGAACCGGGACCTCTCAGTCCACAGGACGACGCTCCATCCACTGAGCCCTCCAGCAGGGCAGGGTTGTAACTATTCACGGTCTAGTGACCATTTATGGTTTTCGTTTTGTGACTGTTGTTCCTGTCCTTCTGTTTCCCTACCGCTGTGTCCATCACTATGACACTGATCTTAGGGGCTTGACATGCTAGGACTTGACTCTTTATGTGTTCACCCAATTTCTCACTTGATTGTTGTTTATTTTACGTTCTGATGATTTTACCTTTATAGAGTAAGCCTACAATTCCTCAATAATTAGAAGGGCCTTCTTCCTCCCAGTCCAGGGTCAGATAAATATGTACCTATTTTTGTGGAATCGTACGGGTTTTTTCATGGGGAGCAGGCACTGCCAGCCGGAGCGGCCACCCAGCGAGCTTTCTGAGCTCACTGCCAGGTGGGATGTGGGGGTTCACGAGGGACTCCTGGAGTCCGCACACTGCCCCACTCCCACACATCGATCTACACACTGAACAAAAACAGCTTTCCCTGTGTTCGCCTCTAAATATTTTTATGGACGTGTCTTCCTCTGCCCTCCCCTCAGCCCACCTCGCAGGTCCCCTGGAAGGCGTGTGGGGCCTGCTGGGCACCAGGCGGACCAGCCGGCAGCGGGTGGACTCTGCAAAGCCTGTGCCCCCTGCTCTGGGGCCCACAGATCAGCAAGGCTGGAGCAGAACGGACGCTGAGCAGCATGAAGGGGCGAAGCGGGGTTTGCAGAGAGCTTTGTTTCCGGGTCTCGGTCTCGCGTGACACCCTGTTTATTACAGACCTTCAAAACTCAATGCCTGGAAGGCAGCTGGAGAAGATGCCCATCCTGCGTGGCTGCCTTCCTCCAGGGGAGCACTCTTTCAGGGCAGACTGTGGTCCCCTGCCCCCGTGGCCCACCTGGCCCAGTGGTCCCCCTGCCCCTGTGGTCACCTGTCCCTGTGGTTCCCCTGCCCCATGTCCCCCTGCCCCTGTGGTCACCTGTCCCTGTGGTCCCCCTGTCCATGTGGTCACCTGTCCCTGTGGTTCCCCTGCCCCTGTGGTCACCTGCCCCTATGGTCCCCCTGCCCCTGTGGTCACCTGCCCCCATGGTCCACCTGCCTCTGTGTTCACCTGCCTCCATGGTCCCCCTGCCCCTGTGGTCACCTGCCCCCATGCTCCCCCTGCCCCTGGCTCTTTGCAGAATGCTGGGGTGCAGGTATAAGAGGTAAGGACCACACGTGCTTCTTATAAGCTGGTTTGATCTCAGCACATTTCACCTTCACTAAATGTACACGCACTTGCAAACCTGACGTCAGCGGCTATAGCAGAAGTCGTTCTGGGCTTTCGCTACAAGTAGAAATGACAGGGAACTGTTTCTAAAGGTCCAACCGCAGCCGCATTCTCCCCTGTGACTGTCTAGAGCCGCTCAGCCCCAGGCCAGGTTGGGTTCCCGTGGGGTCCAGGAGGCGTCCTCGCAGTCCTGGGGCGGGAGACTCAACACCGGCCGGTCAGCTGCAACGGGAGGAAGGGGTCACGGGCCTGTGGAACATTCCTGAACATAGTCCCGCACCAGCATCGAGGGATGAATGACCCGGGCAGGACTGACCCTGAGGCTCCTCGGGCCACCCCCTCTTTCCAAAGGGCCACCGCTGCCCACCCCGGGAGGCTCCCCTGGCCTCTGCTCTCCCAGGGGTCCTCCGGGACTGGTCTCAGGGCTGGGAGGGCCAGAGGGAGGACTCTCTCCTCAGTGTTAACGTGGCCACAGCAGAGGGGAAAGGCCGTGCCCCAGGAGCAGGGCAGAGGCATCCACAGAATTAGGGTTCAAACCGAGGCGGTCAGCGAAGGTGGAGTGTGGAGCGGCCCTGAGAGAAGGGTGCAGCACGCTCAGGGAGATGGCCCGGGGGGGTCTGGGGGTGCTGAGGGCCGCGCCGCAGGGGGCCACCCCCGTCCAACACCTGCCTGTCCGCCGGGATCTGAACGTCCTACCAGGAGGCAAGGGGCCTCGGCCAGCACTGGCACGGCGCTGGTGGCTGAGTCTGCACACGGAGACCATGGAGCTCGCTTTCTTTAACCAAATGTGTTTCTAATGTGTAAGTACTACAAAGCCCACACACGCTGAATGACCAGAGGTCACGAAGGGACTCACCGTGTTAATATCGAGGGGCGGAGATGCCGCTCCCATCAGCCGCGTTACAGGGGCACGTGCGTGAGCAGAGCGGTCAAGGCAAACGCAGCGAGGCGCAGAGAAACCTGTGGCCGGATCCGCCTCCTGCGGTAGGAGCCCTGAGCCGACCACCGCACAGCCCTGCGCGCCCGCAGCCTTTCGCAGATCGGATACCCGCTGGAGAAGGATAATTCCACTATTGATTATACGCACTTATTAAAACCTCTTCCCCAAATGAAATGCAAACTAGTTTTCTGGATGGAGGACTGTTATTAACTTATGCCGCTGAATAATCTTAGCAACTATCATGCATGAAAATGGAAAAATGATTTGCCTTTCTGTGTAGAACAACGCAAATGAGACAAAATGAGAAAAAGATGATTTAAATCAACACATTAAGATTGAGGATGCAGTTTGAAAGTGATGTGAGCCGATGACTGAAGCTTCAGTGTGGAATGTTCAAAGTCAGGACACGCAAAACAGAGGCCTGGGGACAGGGCAGGCGTGGCTGTGGGCGTGGCCGCGGGCGTGGTCGTGGGCGGGGCAGGGGAGGGGCCCAGCCTCTCCTCTCCATAGCAACCGGCCCGCCTGAAGGCCTCTGGCCTCTACCTCCAAGCTCTGCTCAGAGGAAAGATGAGAACAACTTATTCACTGAGCCTTAAGGCTCAAAATGCGACCTCTCCCAGGGAGATTTGCATTTTAAGGAAAGAAAAACCTTCACTTTGCAGGAAAGCACGCTAGAACAAGTGAATGTTAGCACCCAGAAATCTAAGATGTGGGTGGGATGGAAGTGGGTTGAGTTTGGGAGAGCAGGCAGAGTTTGGCGCCGTGTGACCCACCTGCGTTTCTGCTTCCCGCACCCACCCTGTTGTCCACCGCCTCCCTAAGTCAGGGAAGGAGAAGAGGTAGATTCGAGCTTCATTTCAACCCCATTTTCATCGAGGGGCCTAATTCACACAGAAACATCTGCCTGAGCGGATGTTAAATCATAACCATTAAAAACAAAACCACTGTGACATAAACAAGAGGCCTGGCACCTGGATCTTTCAATAAAACTATTGAGATTTTATTACTCTGCGATACACACACACAAATGCATCTGAAAGCCCATCCGTGCGTGTTTGGGTCTAGGACAGTCCCAGAACAACCACACAGGCTAGAACTTTATGTTTCTAAATATCCAAGAAAACCCTTGTAAATCATTGTCACCAACTGTATGTGTTCGTGATTCCCACAAGACCCACTAGTGGCTGCCACCTGAAGATGTCTGGTTCTCAGTAGTTCACTCAGCTGACTTCATCAGCTTCCATTTGGCCTCCCAGCAACAGCGGGTGACGTGAGAGCTGTGCCCAGGTGGCACCTGGCTGCTCCCTGCCCAGACACTGTGGTTCTGCATCAACCCCTTTCAGAGAGACAGGCACTCTTCAAACACTAAGGCCAGATCCGCTCAAGGTGCAGGGAGTGCACCCCAGGTCCCTGCGGGGTAGGTGACTGCCAACCCCACCAGCCAGCCTGCGCACAGTGAAAACGGCGACCGGCAGCCTTCTTGGCTCCGCTGAACAGGGAGAAGCTCCCAGAGCGGTTACGCTAGGCTCTGCCCAGGACCCCAAAGTGTCCAAGAGGCTTGTGTGTCCAAGCTCACTGTCACCTGGATTTAAGTAGATTGACTGTAGGTCACACCTGTCTGTCCACCTCCCCGGCCCTCACCTCCCGATCTATGAGAGAAAATCTTTACACCCTGTCATGCAAAGAGCCGAGGTTTGGGGAAACCTCAGCATAAAGCCTGCTGATTCCAAAGAAATAACCCGGAGAACTGGCTGGGAAGACACGGATGTATTAGGACTTCCGTGTGCACCAGGGGTGGCCAGCCGGTGAGGTTTTCCCCGCCCTGACTTTTTCTGCACAGAAAGAACGGGGAACAGAGCAGAACAGGGCACGCGTGGGGCGGGGCATGCTCACACACAAGCTGTGGAGATCAAAACGCTAGTGGTTTCCTTGACCGAAGGCTGGCCAGGCTCCCATGTTCTCACAGTCCATGTGCTGGTGGCCTTCACCAGCTTGCCACACAGTGGGAGGGGGCTGGGAGCACGGGAAGGGCCCATGTCCCCACATAGCACGCAAAGCCCTTCCCCTCTGCAACGCAGCTCTGCCCACACCTGGGTCGTGCCCGAGGGGGTGCGGCCAGCGCTGTGATCTTAGCCTTCTGGCGCCAGCTTTAGGAGATGCCTCCTGAGAAGCGGTGCTTGAGGAGGTGTCTGAAGATGCTCTCACACGAGGACACAGGTGCCACTCCACCTGCATGTGTTTCAACCGCTGGGACGCCAGCAGGCGCATGCCATCTACAGGGAGACACCGAGGTGCAGCCTGATGCAGCTTCTCTGTTCTCACTTTCCTATCCATGGAGCGTGGGCACCCAGCCACTCACCTGCAGTCCGGATCTGGGGCACTGCGACACGGCCAAGCACGGTCCTGCTGTCACGGTGCTGGCAGTCTGGTAGAAGGAAGCATGCAGGGAACTAGAACATTCGCAGTAAGGTCATTTCTACTGGAAGTGCTCTGATGGATAGAACTGGGGGATGAGGCGCGGGGCTCGCTGTTGAGGCTGCTTTAGGCACCAGTGAGGGGGAGACGGTAGTTCTGAGACTCACGTGGCAAGGAGGGAGCCACTGGAGCATCGGGAGAAAGTTCTAGACCAAGACCCCTGGCTGCCAAGGTCCCCAGGTGGGACTGAGCATGGCACTATGCAGTCACAGAGAGAGCGAGGAGTGAGGAGCCCGGTGAGCAAGAGGAAGCGTGGCCCCAGGTGGGAACCAGTGAGTTTCAACTGGGGTCCCGGCTGGGATCCTGGTGAAATCCAGTTGGGGTCCAGGTGCGGGTGTCCCAGGTGGGGTCCAGATGGGGTCCAGGTGAAATGTGGCTGGGGTCCAGGTAGGTACCAGGTGGGGTCCAGGTGGGGACCAGGTAGGGACCAGGTGGGGTCCAGGTGAAATCCAGCTGGGGTCCAGGTAGCGACCAGGTGGGGTCCAGGTGCGGGGGTCCCAGGTGGGGTCCAGATGGGGTCCCAGGTAGGCAGGGAGGATGGGAGAGGCCTGACTTGGCGCTTGTCATTCCAAGTGCTGTGAAAGCCAGCAGAGGTTTGAAGGCAGGAGATTCACCTGCTCTGATTTGTGTTTAGGACGATCCTTCCTGCTGCTGCTTGGGAACAGACCGTGTGGAACAGGACAGCAAGCAGAGACTATGGTTAGAGGTAGGAAGAAACCAGATGGCAGCCCAGCTCTTGAGTCCCAGCAGAAGGCACATACAACGAGCTGTTTCAGGGACAGTTCTCATCCAAGGCCCACGGAGACAGAGGTGGGTCAGAAGGGAACAAGCAGCCGTGGCCGGTTTGGCTCAGCGGTTAGAGCGTCGGCCTGCGGTCCGGAGAGACCCGGGTTCGGTTCCCACTAAGGGCATGTACCTCGGTTGCAGTTTGTCCCCGGCCCTGGTTGGTTGTGCGGGTGGCAGCCACTCGATGTGGCCCTTTCACGTCGATGTTTCTCTCTCTCTCTCTTCCTCTCTCTCCCTCCTACTCTGTCTGAACAAAAAAAAAAAAAAAAAAAAAAAGAAGGGAAGAAGCAGCGTATAGAGAAGGAGGGAATCACAGCAATGAGAGGAGCCCTGAGTCTTTAGAAAGCTTCTCCTTAGCCCGGCTGGTGTGGCTCAGTGGTTGAGCATCGACACATGCACCAAGAGGTCGCCAGTTCGATTCCCAGTCAGGGCACATGCCCAGGTTGTGGGCCTGATCCCCATTGGGGGGCATGCAGGAGGCGGCCAATCGATGTTCTCTCTCATCGATGTTTCTCTCTCTCTCTCCCTCTCCCTTCCTCTCTATGTAAAATCAATGAAGAAAAAATAATTTTTTTTTAAAGAAGAAAGCTTCTCCCACCGAGATTCAGAGAAGACGTCTCGTGTCTCACCCTGAGTCAGCAACGGTCGATGGATAGGACGCTCACTGAGCACGATGACTAAGACACTCACGCAGGAAAACTTCAGCACGATGAGAGCAAACGAACGGTTCTTACTAACCAAAGTCCGCACTCGCGGGCTTTCCGCCAGATCTCCAGGTCTCCGTGCCCCCTGATGTTGCTGATCTGTGCTGGTCTCTCTCCAGAGCCTTCTATACCATGAGGGGGCTTTTCCAGGACACACAGGGCCTGACATGTGCGGGGGCCAAGGGGACTGGCCCCTGCTCCTGGCCCTGCTCTCTCCCTGTTGGGCAAGCTAAGGTCAGGAAGGCGGGCCCCCAGCGGACCTGTGCCCACGCAGACTGGCTCCCACCCCTTGTGCTCTGGCTGGGGTGACTTCCATGGGGCTGCGGTCCAGTGCTGAAACCAGCGTCCATTGTCACTCGAGAACAGTTCCCCTGACGGCCAGGCACAGCCACGGGTGGGGGTCCTGGGTGGGCATCAGCAGCACCCTCGGGGAATGTCTCTGTCCGACGCCCAGAGTGCACACCTGGGTCTCCCTCTCAGCAGCACGCGATGCGCCGGCTGCCTGACCCTCCTGCTCCCATGGATAGGACAATGAACTAAACGCCCGTGCTCCACCCTTGATTAGAAACGATCTTTAATTAAAATGCCACATCAGAATGCCGAGCCAATCCCCCCCACCCCCCCCACACCCCCCACCCCCGCTCTCCTAAGTGCTTTGTACAAAACACTGGCTCTGCCATCTCGTACCCATTTGCAACCCCAGTGACAGACAGGAGCGATGACAGCTCCAGTGCCCGTGGTTTCCCAGGCTCGTGGGTGACGGTGACTCACGGAGGGGAGTGTGTCCGTGTCGGAGGCACCTTGTGCAAACCGAGTTCAAGCTGTGGCGGCAATGGGAGGAAGAGTCAACACCGAGCCGCCTCCGATCGCCCCCCGCGTGCACTGGAAGGAGGCGCCCCTCCCGCAGCCAAGTCCCCGGGGCCAAGGATAAGCCGGTGCTCACAGGGGACCACCTCAGAGGATGTGTGTGACATGTTAGGGAGGGACAGCAGACTTCTCGGGCAGACGGACTTGAACAACATTGGAGTTTGCTGACTGGTGGTTGTGGGGGAGGGGAGGGCTGGGGGCTGCGTGAAAGGGGAGGGATTGAGGAGCGCAGGTGGGTCGTCACAGAACAGTCACAGGAGGTGAAGCGCAGCACGGGGAACACAGTCAGACCTGTTGTAATGACGGTGGGAGTATCTGGGGACACTGTGTAAAGCAGATGACTGTGTAACAACTGCGCTGGACACCCGAAGCCAATACCAAATAATATTGAACGTAAACGGTAATTGGAAAATATTTTTCAATTTGTTAAAATGTGGAAAAGCGGTAATGCTGATGGAGGGTGACATCTATGCGCTCTGATCGGCACGCTTGCCGCTTGCCCAGGTGGCGCTGCTGGACCCTCAGACCCCCAAACTGGACGGCCGCGTGCTGTCGTCGGAGCCCGTCCTCCTCACCTCGGACCAGGCGAGGCTGGGCCCTTGACTCGCACCAGGAGCGCTGACCCCTGGCTGGCCGGCCTGCGGACGCACTCTGCAGAGGCTCAAACCGGGACCCACGAACGAGGAGACAGACCGGACAGGTGGCGGTCGCGGGCCAGCGCAGGGGGGAGAAAGCCAGGGTGCCATGAGGGAGCCGTGAGGAGGGGCTCGCCCAGGTTGGCGGGGAGCGGACAGGCCTGCGGGGGCCGCAGGGAGAAGCTGCGGAGAAGGGGGACACTCGCAGGTCCCTTCGACCCACGCAGCCTCGCGGTCAGGTCCGGGGGCCCCAGCGTGAGCATTCGTTTGGGGACGTCCAAGCAGCCTCGGCCTTTTGGCCCACGTGCAGCTCCACAGCAGTCCACTCGGCGGGCTGCCCACCTGGACGACAGCAGCCAGGCCCGGGTGGGCAGCAAGACAGCAACTGCGCGCGTGTGTGTGTGAGTGTGTGTGAGTGTGACAGAGTGTGTGTGTGTGAGTGTGTGTGTGTGTGAGTGTGAGTGTGTGTGTGTGTGTGAGAGTGTGTGTGTGAGTGTGTGTGAGTGTGACAGAGTGTGTGTGTGAGCGTGTGAGCGTGTGTGTGTGAGTGTGTGTGAGAGTGTGTGTGTGAGTGTGTGTGAGTGTGTGAGTGTGTGTGTGAGAGTGTGTGTGTGTGTGTGACAGAGTGTGTGTGTGTGAGTGTGTGTGAGCGTGTGTGTGTGAGTGTGTGAGAGTGAGTGTGAGTGTGTGTGAGTGTGTGTGAGAGTATGTGTGTGTGAGTGTGTGAGTGTGACAGAGTGTGTGTGTGTGTGAGCGTGTGTGTGTGAGTGTGTGTGAGAGTGAGTGTGAGTGTGTGTGAGTGTGTGTGAGTGTGTGAGTGTGTGTGAGTGAGTGTGTGTGAGTGTGAGTGTGAGTGTGTGAGTGTGTGTCTGTGGTGTGTGTGTCTGTGGTGTGTGTGTCTGTGGTGTGAGTGTGTGTAAGTGTGTATGTGTGAGAGTGTGTGTCTGTGTGTGTGTGAGTGTGACAGTGTGTGTGTGAGTGTGTATGTGTGTGAGAGTGAGTGTGTGTAAGTGTATGTGTGTGTGAGTGACTCGTGTTGGTGTCTGTGTATGTATGTGTGTGTGAGTGTGTGAGAGAGAGTATATGTGTCTATGTGTGTGTCTGTGTGTCTGTATGTATGTGTGAGTGCATGTGTGTGTGTGTGTGTGTGAGTCTCTATGTGTGTCTGTATGTATGTATGTGTCTGTGTGCACGTTGACAGAGGTGAGATTTTACTGGTTGTGACATCACAATTCCAGGAGCCTCTGCTCTGAAGTCCTCAGGGAACCTCCTGCCCTCTCCAGGCCTGCCGCCTGCCCCCTCCCCGGTTTGCCCCAGGTACCCTGGTCACACCTCTCCAGGGCACAGCCACCTTTGAGAGGACCCTCCCCTCTACCCTTGGAGTTTCAGGAGGGCGGAGGCTCAGTCCTGCTCCAACCCCCGCCCTGCAACCAGAACACAGAGGGCACCAGCTTCCCAGTGTGTGCCAGAGGAAGGTTTTAAATACCCCGAGAAAGCTGACCTCTTGTAATTATTACGCACGTCTCTGAAGATATCTATGGACAGTTTATGAAATATTTTTAGCAAAAAGTAAAATTCCTTTCTTGCTCTTTGTTGATAAAACTTGAGCTCCTCAATGAACCAAACGGTTTTATTTAGCGTTACCACGACGGTTTCCCACATTCAAACGTTAGAAATGCTGTAGGCTCCAAACCAAGGTACAGCCAGCCCATGCCGTTTGCATTCAGCCATTGCCACCTTCGGAATAATGAAAAGGATGTGTACCTTATGCTTTGTAAACGGCTAACCGTTTTAGTCCTGATCTTTCTAATCCACCAGCTTTTTAAAGAGCGACGCTAACTTTCCCAGCGGGTCCTCTTTCAGTGGGTCTAATGAAGAGCCCTTGGAAGCAGATCCGAGTTCAGATGCAGTATTGCTAGCAGCACCACTAATCCCTGGATGATCTTCCTTTCTAACCAGCTTTCTGAGAGAGAACTGACATGCAACATTGTAAGCTTCAGGAGTGCTACGTAATGCTTTGCTACACGTCGATATTGGGAAATGGTTATCACAACGTGACCAGTTCACACCCATCACCTCACACCCTTACCTCTTTCTATTGGTCCAGTGAGAACGTCTAAGATTTACTCTAAGCAGCCTTCAAGTCCACAATACAGTATCGTCCATCATCACCATGGTACACGTCCAATCCTCGGGACTTACTCATCTCATTGTAAGTGGAAGTTTTTACCGTTTACCACCTTCCCGCATGATCCCCTACCCTTCAGTCCCCCACACCCCACTCATGGCAACTGCCAATTCACTCTCCAATTCCATGAGTTCAAAGTTTGCTTTAATTCCACACGTAAGTGATACCCTGCAGTATTTGTCTTTCTCTGTCTGGCTTATTTCACTTAGCGTAAGGCCCCCAGGTCCATCCAGGTTGTCACAAGTGGCAGAATTCCCTTCAGTTTTTGGCTGAATACGAAATACTATTTCACTGTACGTGTACACTACATTTTCTCCATCCACTCGTCCTTGGTGGACAGTGGGCTGTTTCCATACCTTGGTTATTGTAAATAATGCTGCTATGAACACAGGAGTGCAGATAGATTTTTGAGTTACTGTTTCTGTTTTCTTCAGATAAATACTCAGAATTGCTGGATTATATGGTCGTTTTTTTTTTTTTAATTTTGAGGAAGCTTCATACTGTTTTCCATGGTGGTTGCTCCAACTACATTCCCACCAACAGTGCACAAGGGTTCCCTCTTCCCCACGTCCTCGCAAACACTTCTCTCTCCTCTTTTTGACGACGGCCACCCCGACAGGTGGGAGGGGATGTCTCCAGTGGTTTTGATGTGCACGTCCCTGATGACGAGTGACACTGACCTCCTTTCCACGTACCTGGCGGTCATTTACGTGTCTGCTCTGGGAAATGTCTCTTTAGGTTCTCTGCCCATTTTTAAATGGAATTATTGTGGGTTCTTTTGCTATTGAGTTGTATGCGTTCCTTATATATTTTGGATATTAACCCCTTATTGAATAGATGGTTTGCAAATACTTTCTCCCATTCCATAGCTTTTCATTGTGCGGATAGTGTGTTTGCTGCAGTGCAGAAGCCTTTCGGTCTCGTGTCCTACGTGTTTATCTTTAATTTGGTTGCCTGTGTTTTCTGTTCCAGATCCAAAAGAATCATTGCCAGGACCGATGTCAAGGAGCTTTTCCCCTTGTTTCCTTCTAGGAGTTTTAGGTCTTACATTTAAGTCTTTAATCTAGTTCAAGTAAATTTTGTGACTGGTATGATCTTTTTTATCAGAAACATGAGAGGGAAAAAAGGAAATAGATAGATATAGATTCTGCATGCTGTTAGATGCCAGTATAAAGTAAGTGTGGGATAAACTTACTACTAAATAGTATATTTAACACAATGCGGCAACTTTTCCCATTCTCATTGTAACCCTTGATTCACACATAGTCCTATTGGTGACTTCAACTTGGCACCTTTCTGCTCTGCGTGACTCCAAGAGTTTAAGAACCAAGAGAGTGGGTGTGGGTTGTATCACCGTGTGCAAACACTGTACACTCCACACCGGATGGAGGGCGCACTGGGCATGACCCCGAAGGTCCCTTCTCCAGCTGTCGCACTTCACCCACAACGCCACCCCCTAGGATACAGGCAGTGGCCACGGGCTCCCCGTGTGCATCTCAGGAGTTCCTACTGTAGGTCTCTACTGAATCCGTCTGAATGAGCGCGACGGATTAGACCAAGAAGAGCCTGAAGTCAGGGTTGTTGCCAGTTCCACGAGGTAAGAGCTGAGCACCGAGAATGACCGCTTTTGTAGCCACCTGGACTGGAAATTTATGACAACACACACACACACACACACACACACACACACACACACACTTCTCTCAAGATTCTGTTTGGAATCCTTGATAGGATCTGAAAACCAGGAAGGCAACTAGACCACTGACCAGCACCTGGGGCCTCGACCTACCCAAGCAGAGAAGTGCGTTTTTTCTGAGCGTTCAGCCCTGTGAACGCCAAGTCACTGAGCTCGGCGCTGTGAGCACTGCCCCAGCCTAGGTCTGCTCTGTCATCCACTCCTTACCTTCCCCCCAACTCGTCCATCTACGGTTGCCCTCGTTTCCCTGGAAGCCAGCTCTAAGTGAGGAGGGCAAATAGATGTCCAACTGGAGTGTCAACCCAGTGGGTGACCGGGGCGCTGGCTGGGGAAGGATGCGGAAGCCCTGCCCAATCCCGTGGGCAAGCTGCCGGCCGCGGGCGCACCCTGTCCGTGATGCTCAGGCCTGGGTGCGTTCCTGGTGGCCCTGTGGGCATACTTCCAGGCTCCAGCGTGAGAGAGAGATAAAGCGAAGGAAAGGAAACAGTCATTCTTAAAGCTCTTTAAGAATTAAAGAAAGGAAAAACTCACAGTAATCTTGTCGTTGGTTCCAGAACATTTGAATTTCAAGAGGATAAAAATAGGTATTATGTCTAATTTCAGCTCATCTCTCTCCAAAAGATCTGTCTCCAAGAATTTTCTTTTTGGTCCTACTTTCTCTCAATACCATCTTAATCGATGGCTGGCTTTCTCAAGGATCTTCCCAGCACAGACCTTCCCGACCTGTTTATCAGGCAGATAAAGTATTCAATGAACAGCAGTTTGGGGCAAAATAAGGAAAAAAAATTTGGTTCATAGTAGGAGAGAGCAGCCAGTTCCTGTTCCAGAAAGGCACACCTGGGACCTTTTAAGGAGAATCCGCCCCGGCCGGTTTGGCTCAGCGGTTAGAGCGTCAGCCCGCGGTCCAGAGAGTCCCGGGTTCGGTTCCGCTAAGGGCACGTACCTCGGTTGCAGTTTGTCCCCGCCCCAGTTGGGGTCGTGTGGGTGGCGGCCAGTCGATGTGTCTCTCTCTCGCATCGATGTTTCTCTCTCTCTCTTCCCCCCTCTCTCCCTCCCACTCTATCTGAAGATAAATGCAAAAATGTACTCGTGTAAGGATAAAAAAAAGGAGAATGCCTATCCATGCCCTCACTTGCTTCCCTGCTCCCAGCGAGGGCACGGACTCAGCCCGAGAAACGAGATGATCTCCTATGATCTCCTACGAAACAGCTTCGCCTGCCCAGAGGCTGAGCGGGGAGGTGCTGCCGCTGTCGCTCAGAAAGCTGTCTCCACCTCTCTCCTCCTCTCCTCCTCTCCCTCTTCTCTCCTTCGTTACTTTAGTTCAAATACTGTTTTCTCTTCAAAAGGTGCTTGTCTACACACACATAATTTCACACAATATATCAGTGTTTGGTCTAATTTCTTTTGCTTTTTTCCTTCTCTCTCTTTCCCCTCTGTGATGGACAGAACAGTGTCTCCCCCGAAGGGGTCCACATCCTAACCTCGACTTGCGAGTATGTTACCTCACATGACAAAAAGGACTTTGAAGATGGATTAAATGAAGGACCTGAGGTGGGCGAGTCTCCTGGACTATCCAGGTGGCCCGGAGTCACCACAAGGGACCTTACAGAGGAAGGCAAGGGGGCGGAGTCAGAGTGTAGTCAGCAGGGAAACCGAGGCAGCAAGCTGGGTTCAAGGAAGAAGTGTCTCCCACGTGCTGCCCACAACCGACCCAGCACTGGAACGTTTCCCCATGCCCACCTGACCGTAGTCACGCATGTTTACGACACGCACACACCTAGACATCTGTAACGGAGGGTTTGGTCATCATTCACCTCGTCAAAGGGAAATCATGTTATGAGAGTTTTCTGAATCATCTCGCTCTCAGTAAGACCTTGTGAAAAATGCCTCAAATTCGCCTGTGACGATTCTCATTCATTCTTTGGGTGAGAGTTGCCTAATATCCCCGTGACTGTAGGACACACATCAGCCGTGTCCCTGGGCCTCCATTTGGTTTGGCCACTGTGACCAAGGCCGAGACACACGCCCTGGACCAGCGCGGGTTCCCAGGAGTGGGGCTGTTGGGTTAAAGAGCTCATATATTCATTTTAACAAATATTGCCAACTTGCTTTCCAAAACGTGTGAATCTCTGCATTCCCACCGGCAATGCATGGAGGTGCCCCCAGAGCGCGCTCGGCGCCCCCCAGGTCCGCTCTTCCTTCGATGGTGCTCGGAAGGCCCAGGCCCAGCACGCGCCTGCTCGGAGCCAGGACCACCCTCCAACCTCTCCAGTCGCCACCTCCGGAACCAGCCGGCCCGAGACCAGCCAACCCGGCTCCCGAGCTGAACCCCGGATCCCCCAGCGACCATGAGCTCCCAGACCCCCCAGACCCCGAGCACTCCGCCCCGCGGAGGCCCGACCAGCCTGGCCCGGGATCTGCGCCTCCCACACCTGCCTCTCCGGGCTCCCGTGTCCTCCGCCACGACGTGTCTCCGGGGCGCCTGGGCCACTTCACCCCGGTGGGCCGTGGAGACGCCAGGGGCTCCCAGCGGCTCTTGACGCAAAACCCGCGTGGGGGCCGCGCCCTGTGCCAGGACCGCAGAGACTGTCCCACGACGAGCGGGTGGCGCTCGGCACGCCAGGGTCGCTGCCCGGTCCTGGAGAAGAACCTGCCCCAGGCCCTGGTGGACCGCGTGCCCCGGGTTCTGCCCGCACAGACCCCGGCCTGTGACTCCCCGGCGGAGAATGGCTTCCGGGGTGAGCAGGTGAGACTCACAGGAAGATGGGCGACACCTGGCACCTGCTCTCTCCACAGGGGTCCTCGGGCACCGCCGGAGCCCTGGAGCCCGGGCCTTCGGGGCTGTGCGTCCCTGGTGTCCGCTCCCGCCTGGGCCTCTCCCTGCGGCCACCGGGCATCTTTCAACCCCCCCCCCACCCCCCCACCCCCCCCCCCCCCGTCCCCCAGCCTTCTCCCAGCCCTGGCCCCAGCGGAAACAATAAGCTTCTGCCGCAAAAAAAAAGAAAAAAAGAAAAAGAAAAGAAAAAAAAGAAAGTGCCCCTAGCATTACGTCCTCGCCTGCAGTCTCTTTTTCTGACCCTGATCGACCCTGATCCTTGAGAGGAGGTCCTTATCCTTCACTGTGATGCGATCACCTTTTTATACTATGGTCCTTCTGAGTTCGCTCTCTGGGGAATGGTCTCTTCAAACCTCTTGCCCCTTTTTCATTGGGCTATGTACACATTTCTTGCCAGTTATTAAGAATTCTTTGTATATTATGAAGATTAAACCCCCTCCTCAACGATGCCTATTTTGATCACTTTTGTGTGCTGATTTTTTTAGACAACTGTTCTAATTTGTATATATCCACATCAGTCTGCCTATTGCTGTATTGTTTCAAGGTTGCCAAATAAGAATCTCTCTCCCCCTGGATTGCGAATATAGTCATTTATCTTGAAGTTTTTTAAAAAATTATTTTTATTAATTTTTTTGTTACAGATGTTTCTCCTTTTTCCCCCATTGACACCCTCCTCCCCATCCCCCCACCTTCCCCAGCTTTGTTGTCTATGTCCATTGGTCATGCATACATGCATATAAGTTCTGTGGTTTATCTCTTCCCTCCAACACCCCCTCTTCTGGAGTTTGTCAGTCTGTACCCTACCTCTATGTCTCTGGGTCAGTTTTGTTCATCAGTTTGTTTAGTTCATTATATTCCACAAATAAGTGAGATCATGTGATATTTGTCTTTCTCTGCTTGGCTTGTTTCGCTTAGCATAATACTCTCCAGATCCCTCCATGTCATCTCACAGGATAAGAGATCTTTCGTTCTTACAGCTGCATAGTACTCCATTGTGTGTGCAAATGTACCACAACTTTTTTATCCATTCATCCACTGATGGACACTTGGGTGGTTTCCAGATCTTAGCTATTGTAAATAGTGCTGCTGTGAACATAGGGGTACATATATTCTTTCTGATTGGTGTTTCAGGCTTCTTAGGGTAGTATATTCCTAGACGTGGGATCACTGAGTCTTATTGTTCTTTCATTTTAAAAATGTAATTCACCCAAATCTTGTTTTCATATGATGTGAGATGAGGACCTCGTACATCTGACTTGTTTGCATTTCCTTACAAATATGACTGGCTAGTCCAGCACGCTGTCTATTAAATAATCCATGATTTGCACACCGACTAGAAGTCCCCCTCAGTCACAGATTACACTCACTTATCTGAGATCTGTTTCTGGATGCGTGTTCATTCCACTGACACACGTGTCTGTATTTCTGCACAGTGGCTTTCGAATTCGGCCCCTGGAGGACCAAGTCCTCCCCTTCTCGGCCCCTTTCCCCTGAAGGTGCAGACAGAGCCCTCCGCCACGTGGACATTAGGGAAGCAGCCTTCTGACGCAGTGAGCAGGCCGACAGCCACCAAGGGGGTGCAGAGGGGGAGCCGCTGCTGCGCAGGCTGTCTCAGCCCTCCCTCCCGTCATCCTGGCGGCCAGGCTTCCCCCTGGGGACAGGGAGAGCAGAGCAGGGCCATCCTGAGAGAGGGTGGGTGTGTTTTGAGAAGCGGCAGGGAGACAGCAGCCCTCTCTGCAGGGACACGGGCGGGTAAGGATCAGGGAGCCTCTTCCTGTTTGTCTGCTTGTACTCCTCCAGCACAAGCCTTGAGAAGAGTGAACTTTCAGCCAGCTTTGTCAGTGACAAAGGACACGAGGATGACTGGACACTGCAGGTGGTGACGCCGGCACCTCGACATGGCTGAGCCGGGGACAGACAGTGTGAAGAGCGTGTCTATGGACGTTTCTGGGCCCTTCGTTGGAGGCTGTGGGTGCCCGGCTGGCATCTGCTGTGTCTTGGTTCCGGATCAAATAGTTTACATGTGTGTATCTCACCGGAATATTCACACAGTAGGAACCCCAGGCCAAGAAATAAACATCATAACCTCCTTGTTGGGGGCATGTAGGTGCTGTTTATCTTTGAAATTCTCAGGTCACCTAAACTGACGTTGAATACACCAAGCGGAACCTAGTATGAGGACATGTAAGGGTCAGTGTCGTTGATAATAGGGACGTTTTGGGCAATCCCAACTGCAGAGGCTCATTACATTGTGAGTTTAGCTGGATTTTACTGGAAAACTCCAGCTTAGTTATAAAAGGCACACATTTTGACTGTGTAGGAAATGTGTGAAATATCTTAACACGTGAAGGAGCCCCTGGGTAAGCTCATGTATTTCTCAGGTAGTCCTGTTACCCTCTTTCAAGACCAGTGAGGTAGCAAATGCTCCTCCCAGGGACTCCGAATAGCATCAATACACGTTTCCCATGCAGACCCAGGAAAAGAAGATGCTGCGGGTTGAAGAGTTGGTTGATGCAGACGGCCCCACCCGGGTTCCTGGTACTGTGAACACTGTCACTGCAGATCCAGGTGAGAACAAACTGGTTGTGGTTCCCAGAACTCGCTAAGTCTCTAGGATTCTGTAGCTTTCTCATCAATGTGTCCAGTGGTGTAATTTCCCAAAGGTCCCCTCTTGGTGAAATGCTCTACTGCTCGGACTCAGGACTCGGTGGCCAATGATTTACTTTTGTTCTTTCCACCTTATTTTGCATTGGTTTCAGGTGTACAGCTGAGTGGTTAGACAATCATCTACTTTACAAAGCGGTCCCCCTGGTATTTCCATTTCCCACCGGCCACCATACACAGTTACGGAAGTATCATCGGCTCCATTCCCGATGCTGCACTGTACGTCCTGTGACTATTTTGTGACTGCTGAAGGGGTGAAAGGGTGAAGGGATTGAGGCGACCCATGACTTAGGAAGAGAACTTATATACCGGACACCAGGAAGACCAACCATCGTGGCTTGTAGATAATAGCTTGTTTCTGTAGGAAAAATAGATTCGCTTGATTGCCACCACCAAAATTGCTATGGGTTTTAAATAGTGAACCATGTGACAGTAACTGTGTTCTAAATAGACCAGGTAAGTCAGCAAGCCTGGTTTTCATGTTCTATTTCGCTCTGAACTTCAATCACCTCTCAGTGGGCTGTCACCTTGGGCACCTTTCTCCAGAGCACCGGGTTCCACTCGTCCCTTCCCACCCCTGGTGCAGATTATGAGCACATCCAAAATCCTGTCCCCTCAGCTGCTAGCCCCTGGCCCGGCATCTGTGGCTTGGGCTGTGCTCCCAGTCGCCTCTTCAATTATTTTCTACTTGTGTTACATGAGGAGAAACTTGCAGAAGTCCTGTTCTAGGGAACCCACCCGACCCCCGTTTGGGGGCGGGAGCCAGGCCTCCTAACAGACCGGTTTCTCCTCCTTTTCCCTCCTCTTTGTGGAGAATGGCAGTGGTGCCTCAGATGAGCCACACAGTGAGAGGGGGCCGGGGGGCACTGTGGATTAGTCTGGCGGCAGTGTTGAGACAGAGGGGCTGGGGCTAAAGCAGAGGCAGGAGTCTGGGTGGAGACGGCTGCAGGGATTCTAACACGAAGGGACGTGTTAGGAATATTTCTGAGTGTACCTCCCAGGGCACCTGGGTCCTCATCTGTGATCAACAGGGTGTTGGTCTGCGTGATCACCGAGGGTGCTTTACTCTAAGGGGGTTTGATCATTTGTTTTGTTCTAAATGTTTCATGATGTTTATGGCTGTCTCTCAGAGATGGAAACTTGGAATGGCCTTCCGGCTGCCTCGCCTCCATAACTTACATTAAGCGTCGTTTAAAGTGACGACTGAAGGCAGCCTTGATCAGAAAGCGAGTGAGGAGCATGGTCTGTTTTGCAGATGGAAGCGCAGGGCAGCCCCCGACCGCCCTTGTCGTGCAGTCCGGCCGCACGCAGGCTCAGGTGTCCTTTGCACCTGCTGCCCACCTGCTCTCCCTGGCTGGACTCCACAGCAACTGCAAGGCCCAAGTCGACTCCTGAAGGTGCCATTCTCCAGGGTCAGCTCTGGAAATAGGGCGCACAGTGGCCAGTATCCAGTTTGCCAACATTTACTGAGCAGTGCTTAGGTTTCGATGGCAATGGAATGCGGAGAGATATGACATGGAAGGAAAGACGGAAGCGGAGAGCCTGCCTTTCAACCCCCGGGACACATTCCCACTCACGTCTGCGTTCACAGATCAGAACCATCTTAAGAGAGAATAACCTTATTCCGAAAGTGTATAGACCACGGTACTAAGATTAAGTGCCAGGCTGCTGTTATTAGACACAATTCCTCTTCCCAGCGACCTTGGCAAAGGAGAGGGTTTAGTGTCAGTGTTATTAGGTAGTAGCCCAGGGGCAGGTGAGATTCCTGAGACTAGTAATGGATTTTTTCGAGGGCCATACGCCCTCCACCCTGGAAGGGCGACAGCACGCCAGGAAAGAGGACCCCCCGGGCCCAGGAGATGGAGGGCGAGTACCTGAGCTGCCTGGGCCTGGAAATGCCTTGCTGATCGGGGAGCCAGGGATGGAGAAGGATGAAACAGGCTCTTTCCCCCGAGGCTGACAACCAAGCCTGACTGGCTCCCTGAAGGTTGTTTTCTTCAGCAGTACGTTAGTAAGACAGGCATTTAGGGAACGGGGTTACCTCAAATACGGCTGCACGGAGAAGCCAAACGTCTACTGCAATGTAGCCAGCTTTACTGTGAACAGACGGTTGGCTTCCTTCTTCACAAGAACTGTACCTTCACTAGACGTGGGTAGACATGGACATGGAATGTTGGCATTCTGTAGGCTGGATACTCCTACATATATAATTCTGTTAATCCTCACCTGAGGATATTTTCCCATTGATTTTTTAGAGAGAGTGGAAGGGATGTAGGGAGGGAGGGAGAGAGAGAAACATCGATGTGAGAGAGACACATTGACTGGCTGCGTCCCGAACAAACCCAACCAGGGCTCGGGATTGAACCTGCAACCCAGGTACGTGCCCTTGAATGGGAATCAAACCCTTGACGGTTCGGTCTGTCGGCTGAAGCTCTAACCACTGAGCCACCGGCCAGGGCAAACATATATTTCTATATTACATGTATGTGTCTTCCCCAGTCCTAGACCGGGAGCTGCTCTGTCTGACGGAGGCCAGACATGGTCATCAGCCGTCATCTCAGCACATAAACACTTGTGGGTGAGTAAGATGGCTTAGTGATTTTGGGAGTTCTTTCACTCGTATTTGGAATTTTAATAAATCAGCATAAATTCCAAACCGGATTTGTCTATTGCAACAATGTAGCTGACAGTTCAGTCTTGAAATTTCAGTTTTTAATTACCCCTTAATCATCATCCTATTCAATTCTGAAAGCAAAATGGAACTGCCAGTTTGGAAATTTCTTATAAAACCAGGCATGCTGTTAGCATGCGATCCAGTGATCATACTGTTTGGTATTTGCACAATGAAATGCAAAACTTACGTCCACACAAAAACCTGCACACGAGTGTTCATAGCAGCTTTATTCATAATGACAGAGACTGGAAGCAGCCAAGATGTCCTTCTCGGTGAATGGATGCACTGCGGTCATCCAGACAGTGGAATATGATGCAGTGCTAATAGCAAAGAGACATCAATCCATGAAAAGCCATGGAGGGACCTCAGAGAGATGCATTACCTAGCTGAAGAAGCCAGTCTGAAGGAGTACCAACTGTAAGGTCCCAACCAAGACATTCTGGAGAGACGAAACGATGGAGACAGTGGGAAGATGAGTGGATGCCAGCTGAGGGAGAGGTGGATGAATGGGCAGAGATTTTTAGGGCAGTGGAATTATTCTGCATGAAACCCTCATGGGACACACGTGTCAAATATTTGTCCAAACCCATACAGTGTGCCCTACCAGGGGTGAGCTCTAATGTAACCCGTGGGCTCGGGGTGATCGTGTCCCTGTAGGCTCTCAGTTGTAACAAACGTAGCACTCTGGTGGGGGATGTTGGTGATGGGGGAGGCTGTGCCTGTGTGGGCGCAGGCAGGGGGTAAATAGGACATCTCTGGACTCCCTGCTCCATTTTGCTGTGAACCTAAAATTGCCCTAAGAAATAAAGCCTATTAAAAAGAAAACAGACAAAACAAAAACTCCTTGCCAGAATCACCAGTGTGGTAAACAAAATAAAACTCTATTTGCAATGTTTCCTATGATGAAAAGAGCCTAGAAGAAAACGGATCAAGCAGCCTCAATAAAGATACTAACTTATCTCTGTAAACACACCTATTCCAAATTAACTCGGTATATTATAATGTAAATGTAGACCTGAAATCTTTATTTGGCCAGTGGACATCCACTTCATATGCCTTTTGACAAAGCACATGACCTCCTGAGAGCAGGCTGCCTACGTTCTGCTTTCCAACACAGCGAGCTTTACACGCGGTGCTTTCGGCACGTGGGTGGGCCACAGCGTGACCGCGCCACGCGAGCGCTCCTGCTCCAGAAAAACGAGTGCACAGCAAACGTGGTAGGCACTTGTTCTTAATGAATGCTTTTCACAAGTGCTTTACCTTCAAATTTCTGAGAGCTTTGTTTGAAGAGCCTGAAGGGTGACAGTAAAACGTGTAAATTTTAAGCTAAAAATGACTCATGAAGTGAAAGGTGTCTTGGGTTAAGCGTGCCCACCTGGGTCACCCGGACCGCACATTTGAGGGTCCTCAGTGACAAGACCAGCGAGGTCTCCCACACAGGCCACTCAGGGAGCATTTTTGGAAGGAGGTGGATGTTCAAAGCACGTGTGTTCCTCTTGGTTTCTGATTCTAAAGCATTAATCTGCCTCATTACATGGCTTCACCATGTGTGGTAGCAAACTTGCTACATTTCCATGTGCAGAGGAGTGGCTGTTTGTGTTCACTGTGTGTTACTGATTCTAGTGCATCACACACTGAATATGACACTGATTACGTGTCCAATCGGGTTAAGCTCTTGAAAAGCTGACTGAGGTGTTAGTACGCATAACACTGGGTACAAGACAGACAGGATTCCTGCTGGGCTACTTTCTAGTGTCTTTTACCCAATATCTGACTTTGAAAGCCATGGGATACAATATACTACAACAATCCTATTTCCTGCTCTCACGAGGTTTCATGGGGAACACAGGTAGCAATTCAGTTGGAAAAGGAAAGGCCAGAGCCCAGTGCACATGGTAACCTCAAGGCCCCCATGAACCTGCTCTCAGCAGGACGGCTCACTGTGACCCTGCTGCCGGATTCTCTGAGCAGCCGAGCACGCACACGGGTCTGAGCACACGGGTCTCAGAACACACGGGTCTCAGAGCACATGGGTCTCAGCACACGGGTCTCACAGCACACGGGTTTCAGCACACGGGTCTCACAGCACACGGGTCTCAGAGTACATGGGTCTCAGCACACGGGTCTCAGGGCACACGGGTCTCAGCACACAGGTCTCAGCACACGGGTCTCAGAGCACACGGGTCTCACAGTACATGGGTCTCAGCACACAGGTCTTACAGCACATGGGTCTCACAGTACACGGGTCTCAGCACACGGGTCTCAGGGCACACGGGTCTCAGCACACAAGTCTCAGCACACGGGCCTCAGCACACGGGTCTCAAGGCACACGGGTCTCAGCACACAGGTCTCAGCACACGGGTCTCACAGCTACATGACATTCACTTCCATCACCTTTGTGTAGCAGGATAACAAAAATGAATAAATAAGAAATGGAAGTTGATGTGGCAACCAACTCCTTTCAACGTCATATTATTTATATTAAATCTACATCTTTTCCCCCGTTTCAAGTAGCTCTGTTCAACACTGTCTTGAAGCACTTCTTTGAATTTAGGGGATACAGAGGTAAAAATGCGCTACCGTTTCCCTTCACACGTCTCGCTCTGACCATAGTTCAGTGCATATTTACTCAGATTTGGAGTTTTATAAAAGTATTACATATATATTTCAATAATTAAAACCGTTATACCTCCTGATTACTTCTCACTGGTTTTCGATCAGATACAACCTATACTTGTGACTCAGTAACTTCGCTACAGACCTTCCAGGATGGACCTGAGGATGGAGGTGGAGGATTTGGGTAGATTACAAGCAGTACAGAAAAATGCAGGTCAACGCCTCCATGGAGCCAAGGCATTACAAAGCCTTGGTGCTTGTTAGCTTAATGGAGCCTACATCGGTGTTTCCCTCGAAGAGCACAAAATCTTTATCCAGCATTCACAGAAGTCAATGAAAATGCAATGCCCTTCAGAATACGTAACACATTTTTTCTTCTCTCCAACTAGGTTGCTTTGATTACAAAAGCTCCAAGAGCCGAGGAAAGTAATTCATTTTGGACGCTTAATGACTACTACTTCCAGATGTGGTAATCACTTCTGTTTCTAAATTTTTACCTTTGACACAAAAATCAACTTTACTGCGAATGTCCCCCAAACTGATGCTTAAACGAGTGTAGGGTGGGGCATCTGTACGTTTGCTCTGTTAATCTCATTTCCTTTCCTCACATACCAATCTGGACCTGAGACTCGGGTTTCCCACACACGGTGCTCCACACGCTAACTTCGCTTCGTGTTTTCCCACAATCGAGGCCAAGTTTAACCTTGGGACAACTTTCCAATGCCCTTTTACCTCGGCGAGAAAACAATGGACAAGAGCGACAAGCATGGTTCATATCATTTGACTAAAATGTATTCAGAGCAACTTCCTATTTCAACTTTTTAAATAAAAGACTAAATCGTTTAAACACATTGATGAGAGCAACGTGCAAAATTCAGGTTTGAAGCCTAGCCAAGGTACTTTATTCACTCCCAACCTTGATGCAAGTTCTAAGCTAAATGTGATCGTAACATTTTTAGTGTAAACTTGAATAGTGTGCAAGAAAATACTTGTGGGTTCACGTGCAAATAATTTCTTACTTTGCTCTTAACCATTTTCCCCTGTAACTTTCATTTAGTATCCAATTAAGTAACCAGAGCATACATTAAGGTTACATTTGTATAGCAAATAGAAATCTTAAGCACTTTAGGGCGGTCTGTATGCTCAGTACTTATCAAAATAGCACTTAACTGAGATAATCTCATTTTAATAACTTTTAGAAAAATATCCCAAACTTACTATTTTCTTATAGATGTGGAATATTTTTTTAACATAACTGTTAAATATTCAATTATTTTGACTGCTTTCTAACAAAACCAGTTACTATAAAAAGGTAGATTATATGCCCGGCTGGTGTGGCTCAGTGGTTGAGTGTCGCTCCATGCACCAAGAGGTCGCCAGTTCGATTCCAGGCAGGGCACATGCCCAGGTTGTGGGCCAAATCCCCAGTGGGGGGCATGCAGGAGGCAGCCAATTGATGTTCTCACTCATCAATGTTTCTCTCTCTCTCTTCCTGTCTCTAAAATCAATAAAGAAAAAAATTTTTTTTTAAATATTTAAAAAAAGGGTAGATTATAAAAAATTACGTTAGGGAGGAAACCCAAATGTCATCTAGTACCTCCACTCAAATTAAATATTAATATATGTATAGATCACGATAGACTAATATTTTTGACTTAGAAACCATAAAATCTTTTTACACCACAGTCCTTGAGAGATCAGTTAGGTGTTTGGAGGAACTTCCCTCTCTGATCGGGAGGCAAGGACAGATGCCCACGAGACGCAGGGAGGTGAGGATCAAGTTCATCCAGGTGTGAGACGAGGGCACTGGTGGGCAAGGACCAGCTGGGCAGTGCCTGGTTTAAGTGACAGCACACTGAAGTCTGGAGGACACTGGGAGAACCGGGGCTTCGGCTTCCCGGGTACCTGAACGTTCGAAGAACAGACGACGCGCAGGACTGCTCGTCTGCACCGTGTGTGTGCTCTTAGGAGTGAGAGAAGGATGCTGCCAGGAGGGCTAGGTTCCAGTAAGCGAACAGAAAGGAGGAAAAGAACTTGGAGATTTAAGTAAAAGGACTGGGCCACTTAGGATGCACGACTTACATCTCAACATGTCATCTTAGAGAAAAGGTTTCAAACTGCTGGAAACAATTTGTACCACAAACTCTCCTTGTTCAAGAAATGGGTGACACTAGTCCTTCTCCCACAGCAGAGACCGAGATTTGGCTGGCATTCCTTTCTTCTCGCCGGCATCTACGCCTCCATGCAGTGTACCGGATTTCTCAGCTGGAAATGACAACTTTTGGGGATGTGTATGCAACTGAGAACACTGCAGAAGCCTGTTTACCGACATCCTCTTTTAATCGCTGTGACCAGGGCAAATGTCTGATCACCCACCAGCTAAGTGGTATTATTAGAGCTCCAGAGTGTCCGATTCTCGTATTTTTTAAATAGTCAAAGCACCAGTGAAAATAAAAAATGAAAATGTGCATTCTTTATTTATCCACATTTTGGGGGCGGGGGCACGAGCAGCCTTCCAGCCGCAGCGGCGTGAGGGTGTGCGTGCCTTTTCCAGTTGGGTTATTGCACTTCATGTAGTCACGCGTGGTTCTCCATTCACACGGGGCTGGGGAAGACCTGTTCCAACTTTTCTCTCTATACACTCTCCACAAGTACAAGTCTACGTTTTATACACACCTCTACAATACAAACCACAGAAGATGTATTTGGTGATCAAAACTTCAGTAATAGCATGGTAAAAGACATAACTTTTACCCTGGGAGCTGAGCTCTTCTCCATGTGGCCTTTTGCTCAGAAAGGACACACAGTGGCGAGCAGCGTGAGGTCGCCGGCAGGCTGCTGTGTGCTGCGCTGACCCGCCACACCCACCAGGAGTCCCTTCTTCCTCCCGCAGCCTTGGCAATCAGCGGCGACACAGCCAGGAGGGTGCTATGCACAGGGAACCAGTTTGATTCAACATTGAGGACCAGGTAGTCACATGAATGAGTTCAAGTCTCTTCATACATAACAAAGGTATTTCAATTTAGATTTTATATTAAAGAAACCACAGATAAAAGTATGTGTGTGTATGAGTGTTGTATATAAAGTGAATTATTTTTCCACTTTTAAATAAAGGTATTACGGAGTTCGTAACTCTTTTAAAAAATTACCTTATGTACTACTTAGAAAGTTTGTAAATCCAAAATATTTTCTAAGTAGTTTTTGCTACTAAATAGATTATAATTTAGCAATACATTTCATTCTACTAAAAATCACTTGCCAGAAATACTGTAATTATCAAGGAATAAAGACAGACATCTTATTCCAAACAAGCAAGTTCCCCACCCCCACCAGAAAGAACTGGAGCGAGCCCACTTGCACATAAAGCGGTAAGCTTCCCTGGTAAAGAGGACTCCTGATTTGATACTGAGCATTTTCACCTCAACCGGTTACTGCTGTCGGTGCACCAGGAAACTTCGTAGCTCCTGTTTTCCGAGCCTTTACTTGGAAGACCTCGCCTGCCTCCCTACTGTGTGCCCGCACACACACAACCTGGCTTCCCAGGCGGGCACTTCAGGGGCCCCTGGGTGGGCTCGGCGTCCATGAGACTGCACTGGGCATAGGTGGGTAACTACTGCTACGCTATTTTTTCCCTAAGAGAAAAATGCTTAATTACTAAGTACATTCACTTCAACTTCTTGACTGAAAGCTTAAGTTCCAACTGTTTTATCAAACAGTAAAACAAAAATACACTGACACTAGCATTTTTTCATTCTAAGAATTCAGTAGTTTCATGATTAATGTTATTACAGCCTGAAGACAAATGGGATTTGTACAATGCGATTTTCACCTTTTCCAATGGAAAAGGTGGCGATATGATAGGATTATACGTCAAGTACCCTTAAATGACAATGAGATGAGAATGAGATAAGGCTGCATTCACAGGCGTCAGAGAACGTGCAGTAACTGCACCGAGTCGTCACCTTCAGTGACATGGCACCCCAGCGGCCTGGCAGCAGCTAGGCGGGTGACGCAGGATCTGTGCGGCAATGACGGACAGCAGCGACCGAAGCTCTGCCTCCCTAACACCCGCCCCTGCGAGGGCACTCACTTCGTTCCATCCGAATGACCATCTCCATCATGACCCCATCAGCCTTTATCACTATCCTGTGCACTACATATGCATGGACACTACGGGAACAAATACATAAGAAAACTTGGACAGTCTCATTAGTTAAAAGCACATTGGTACAGTTGAGGCTTCTACAACACATGACTCATTTCAGCCCCAAATTTTAGAACTTGAAAATAAATACGATGTAATTTACAAAAATAAGCCATTGTTTACGAGTGAAAAAATTCATCCTAAGAATTTTTTAGTATCCAGATGTTTCACAGAAAAGGCAATTAACAATACCTGTGAAATAAAAATGCACTTCAAGAGTTGAACTAAAGAATTCATAAGTAGAGGTCAATTTACCTTGGCTGCAGCCAAGGAAAGCATGAACATATTTAATAAATCTTCTTGAATTGACTTGCATGCAAGAAGTTCATGTTATATAATTTTTCAAATGCCTGTGTTCTTGTCCCTTCAAGTTCTTGTACTAATGTCGTACTGACTGCACTCCAGACGGGGGTGAGAGGGAGGACACCTGAGAACTGGATGATGTGGCCTGGTGTCTGACTGAGCTCCACGGGTGGCCCTCAGGACCAATGGCTTACTTTGCACTGCCATGAGAATCAGAGCTGCTCTACCTTTGGCTTTACCAGCGTTGAGCGCCCCCACAGGAGCAGCTGGCTGAAACAGATCAACACTTTACAAAGGAAAAAGGTCCAATTTAAAGGACAAAACATCAGCAGATTCTTTGCTTTATAATGCAACCATAACATTACCTACTTGTAGAAATTAAAAGAAATGGTTCAACAAAGAATCAAACTGGTTTCTTGGGGTATACCATTACAATGGATCTTTTTACTCTTAATGCTGTGAGCAGACAGTGATTATTTTGGAGAAAAAAGATAAGTGTGGAATTAGTAATGCAGAGGCTGAAAGGCAAGTGGCAAGACTAGAAGAAGACTGCCTCACACCAAAGCTACTTTGTTCCCATCCCTGCTGGCGCCTACCCCGCTCGAGTGAAAGAATAAACAAAGCCATTGTAACAGTTGTGTGCGGAACTGTCAGCTGACAAACACATAAACACAAGTCACGCTATGTTATCTGTGGTCACGTTCCTCAAGGTTAGTCCAGTAACTCAAGACTTTACATTCTTTTGTCTTTGTTTATTTTAATTAAACACGTAAAGGTTAATAAACAGACATAGTCCAGAGTTAGTAGGTTGGTATTATAACATTTATTAAAATAATGCCATGGGTTAATAGAAACAGCAAAGAACCAAAGAATTAAAATGCAAGCTATGTAAAATCCCAACTTAAACCCAAAAATATCTAATGTATTCATTCATTAGCTAACTAAAAAGCCCAAGAAAGACAAGACACCCAATATAATAAAGTACTGCAAAACAATTGGCAATTTTCAGTTATCAAAATTGTGGATTTTGCATTTTGTATCCTTTTCTCAATCAAGAAAAAAATTCTTTTTGAATGTTATATAACATACATATAAAACAAGATAGAAAAATACATTATAAACTTGTAACAATGGCTGTAAATACATTATCTTACATGTTTCTCATAGGCAATAGGTTGGTTATGGTACATACATAGCATGAAACTACTAAGATAATAAAGAATAGACAAAAATACATGTCAGCTGTACGGCAACATACAAGCGACACTCCCATCTACCCACGCTAAAAAATTACATAATACTGTCAAAAAAAAGTCTTAAAAACTACATATTTTAATAAGAAATAAATTCAATAAAGAATGATAATACTGAGAACCAAGGCATTCAGAGATTTCAAAAGTCATGCTTATTTTCAGTTGATCCAAAACTGTTTCAACTAAGTTTTCAAAAGTTTGTTCAGAGCCAACGTTACTCATAAATGTCACACATCTATTTCATACGTTTACTTTCTTCCCCATAAAAGACCTTTGATAAACATCTAAAATGTCCAGGTATAACACAGTTGAGATGAAACTGGATCAAATACTGGTATTGTTTTTAAACTACTATCACCTCAAGTGTTTGAGTGTCGCAAATTTATTCAACCAACCAAACAAAATCAAAATCAAAATGGCACAGCACATATTGTAAATAAATCAAAACAACTGTCTGCGTAACAGAAGGACAACGCGGTGGCACATTAAACCAAAGCTAGCTAGCTGCTACAAAACAATGAATGTCTATTGCATAGTAAATAAACTGAAAACGGTTTCCAAGTGAGACAAGATGATGGAGGAGGTCACCTCAAAGGTGCTTACTGAGCTTCTGCTGACCTTGGACTGTGCAGGTATGTAAGAGGGAATGAGCTGATGAGCTGGGGACCCCACTGCCCCTTGATATTTGCCACGTCTGGTACTGAGCAGTTAATGATGACTTGAGTGTTTAGATAGATGTAGGCTCTGTGCACAGATCACCTCAACTACAAAACTAACTGAACTTCATGAGAAACTGGAAGCTTAAATTCATATGTAGCTCAGTATTTATATGCACAATGATGCTAATTTTTCACATTCTTTTAAAGTAAAAAAAAAAAAAAAAAAAAAAGTTTGGAGGTGGGGTATGTGTGGGACAGATCCGGTTATTACAACTGGCAAGGGGAGGGACTACCCAAGTGATCTAGTATGGCAGAAAGAGGTCTGATAAAATTTGGGTCATTTAAAAAACACTGTTTTGCAGAATGAAAATTTAAAAAAAAATTCATTTTTGTGAAAACATTTGTTAAGTATAATATTAATCTTCAAATAGTAAGAATCTAACATACACCCTCGTTTCTGAATAAAATAAAGCTCGAATTTTGTCTGTAAACTGATGTTCAAATTACACAATTTTTATCTCAGAATCCTTTGGGGTAACATTAAATATTGCAATAACCAAAAGCAATCAATTATAATTTTAAAAGAATGATGTTTTAAAACTTATGTGTCAGGCATTAGAAAAATTATCAATTTTTTTCACAGTATCAGATTTGGCAAATTTGTATCAAGGTAACGTGGCAAAAATTATATAATTCAAACCATCAACTCATTGGTCTCCCTCAGATCTTTCACATACTGGGCGACTGAGGAACATGCACTGACTTGTATTCTGAGGGAGGAGCTGATCTTACGAGACACTTGACTAAATGACCATGAAGAAAAATAAGGCACTTCCTTTTCTTTAGACTTATTCCAATACTTAAAAAATAAAAAAGAAAGACAAAAAGGCTCTTTTGGTCTTTTGTTTCTTGACAACCACCAGAAAAAATTATTTAATGAAATAAAGGGTTTCTTTGTTCTTTTTCTTTTTTTTTTTATAACACTTGAAAGTATAAAATGCTACATTTCCAAAAATATATATATTTTTTCTGCACCAGCACCCTTGTATAGTAAAAGTATCTACTTTTTGTTCATTTGTTTCAATGCACTACACTTTATCTACAATTTCATTACATGTATACAGCAAATAGGCAAGCATGGCTTTTACATCCTTAATGATTTTTTTCTATACAGGGAGGTTTAAAAAAAATATTTGAACAGTTTGCCCAGTAACGCGACACATAATGCATGTACCTTGTTCTCGTGTATTTTTAAGGAGCTGTAAAATAAAGGTTCAGTCATTTTAACTCAGATATTTATCTTTTTAAAAATAGTGTTGCAGTTTTGTTCTTTGCAAAATTCCTTAAGTTTTTCTCTCATGGCACACTTCTGATACTTCAAATTTTGGCAGGCAATATAAAAAAGGCTGCAACTGCTGCCCTTTGAGGGCACTGTAGTGACTAAACAGCATATCAAATTTTGAATACTTTTCGAAATCACTTCACCAATGACATCCCTGACCGAAGGTTCATGCATGATGCATCATCACACAGTACATTCAGAGCTTGGACTCGCTATGAGAAGAAAGGATTCCTAGGAAGTCTCTCACAGTAACTGCCTGTCACTGAGTAGTTAAGGGCCATCTGTCTCCCCTCCTGAAGTGAGGCCTTCTTACCGTTCGCTTAGGGTGGGACATTAAAAGATGATCAGTGCTGCGGGATGAATTGGGCCTTATTGCTTTACAACTATTCAGTGCAGGTTCTAGAACCATTTTCACCCAAACAGGAAAAAACAACAACAAAAAAACAACAAAAAAACAAAGCTGAGTTGGAGGACAACAATTTCTTTGTCTTTTGTTTGGTTAGATGGTAAGACGAACGGACAAGTGCCTCAGCTCGCTGCACTGACGACAGGCAAGCAAAGGCGATTACCAGTTAACTGATCAGCAGGCAGGCATGGTCAGGTCATCATTGGGTGAAGAGTTCAGAGGTCAGAAGGTCATAGGTTAGTTGCCGGTGGCGGCTGGGTGGTTAGAAACAAAAAACAAAACAAAAAAAAAAAAAAAAAAAAAAAGAAAAGAAAAGATAGAGAAGAGATTAGTCTCAGCTAGTGACGGCTTAATGACAACATGAAAAACTAATTACAACTAATAAAAAAAAGCATGTGTAATTCTGACAAACTGATTGACACCATCTACAGAATACAATAAAAATCATGACAATTTCATATCATGATTTGAACAAATGAAGGAGAGCCCTCTCCCACAAAAAAACTGGTTAACAGGAAAAAAATAGAAATAAAATATAACTAACAACTAACAGTTAGTAGCTCAATGAAGGAAACTGGAAGACGACAATGAATAGTCCGGTCTACAGAATTTTGAAACAGTCAGTGCAGTTATCAGTATCTGACTGCTACTAAGCATTAGTATTCTCTCAGATGCAAGCATTAAAGCAGCTATTAATGATGGATGTGATTATTAATAACTGATGATTAACAGAAATGAATCTAAAGAAATTTAAATTTCTATGAACAATTTGGTTCAACATAAACTCTGGGCCAAACAAAGTTTCTTTTGTTCAATAAATGTTTATTGCTTTTTCAATTGTTCTATTTACAAACAACATGGAATTTTTCTTGGCCTCATGATACAAAGCAATACTAAACTGTAGTCTAGCAGTGTAGGCAACATCATGGGAACCAGGAAAAGGCCAGGCCTTCGGCACTAGCCAACACTTTCCAGTTGAAAATACTATTTTACACATATAGAACACTTATAAAATGCACTTGCATGTAAACACTGTAAAATCCTGCTATTTAAAATTCTATACTCAAAAAGCTCTAAGTACATCAAAAAATAGAAGAAATTTCTAATTGATACCAATAAGGCATTTTAAAACTACAAACAGCTTTCTTTATTCAATTTCAAAGCTAATTCTCTGCAAATACAATAAAATCTGACATTTCATATACATTCCTGCTTTATATATTTTAAAAGAAGCCAACTGTAAATACTATTTTCTTTTGCAAAATAACAAACAGAACAAAAAAAATTTAAAAATTACAGTAAAACATAAAGTAGTTCTCAAGTGGAAAAGTTATCGTCCCCAATGTCCTTGAGTTGTTCCTTCCTTAATCAACCTCTGTCACATTCTGCTTCACCAAACTTGGTCCACTTAACAGTAGTATGATTTTTAAGACTCATTCAACAGCTTAATTATTTCTACTATATTCTGAGGTTTGACAGAAATTTCTGTACTGTTGCCACTGTGACTACGGCAGAGGAGATACAAAATGCTTCAGTGCAAAGGTAGATTCTGTGCCACTTTGTAAATTAAAACCCAGTAGGTCTCATGTTCACAGAGTTAAATGATCTATGTAATTGACTGGTTTACCCTCATATAACAAAAGTGCTTTCTACAGTCTATCATTTAGGATAGTTTATAAATACTACAAAAATACTGTATCTTCAGTGTGACCAAATTTTCCCTGAATTTCTTAAAAATAGTGGAATTTTATTTAAAATAAAAACGGCTATTCCATAATCAAAGAAAAAAATAAATATTTCACATGATGTAGTCATTTGATTTCATAGGTACTCCAGAAATACAGAATTTTAAAGCAGTTTTGATATGAACTAAAATTTTGATTAATATTGTATTTTCTTATACAAATTGTGTAAATGATGGTTTTTATAAAACCATTATTCAGGAAAATTCTCATGTTGTTTTGAATGTGGAATCCATAGACAAAGCACACTACCACTTCTATATACACCAGTACACCTAGAATACATCCTCTGCCAAGTCCTGGCCGCCTACAGTACACACAGGTGTGTCAACCGTGCAAAATCACTTATGGTTCATTTCAACTAAAAAGTCAGTTGGTCTTTTATAGGTTTCAAATTCAGTTTTGAAATGTGTAGAGGTGGATTTATTTTAGTAAAGAACTAGGTATTTGTCAACCATGCTGTACTCTCGTACAGATGCTCATACAGAACTACATGGTTACAGGTCCAGGGGCTGAGTTTCCTTGCATTAAAGGACTGCTTATATTAATCTTTCTTTCAAAAGATTAAAAATAAAAAACCTCAAAATAGAGAACACAGTAGTATCATAAAATAATTTAAATGAAGGACTTCAGACGTCTCCCTCAGACCCAATGAGTGCACACAGTGACAGTGACAGCAGTCAGTATACAAAGTATTCTGTTATTTAGAGAAAAAAAGGTAGTATTTCGGTTTGCTGACATTGCATTTTGAATAAAAACAGTGACAAGACTAATCAAAACACATATAACTACAAAAGAGCCATACATGGAATGTGTTCTTGTTTTGAAATACAATAAAAATCTTCCTAATATTTTCAACTACCTCAAGGTACTGGAGTATCAAGTAGGCCAATAATTATTGTTAAAATAAAATAATGAAAAATCTCCAAGGAGCTTACAAGGAAAGGTTAACAGAAGACAAACTACTTTAAAATACTCATAACTATTTTAGACAATAACTATGGAAAAAAGCTTCTAATTACTCATGGAATTATCTGGATTCTTTAAATGATTTTTTGTCCTTTTAAAAAATTCCCTCCTTCATTAAGAGACTGGTTCTGCTGCAAGAAGTGTCCTGTACACACTTGTACACAACACACTTACAGGAGAATCATTTTCACAGACAATCATTGAGCTTGGGGTCTATTTACTTTGCTCATTAACCATCACTACAAGTAATGTATTAGTTAAAAGTCTTCAAGGCTCTTTAATTATATATGATGCTAAATAAATATGATCGATATCTTTGGAAAGGTATTTTATTCTGATGTGGACAACAGCTGCGTCCAGTATTTATCATCAGTATTCAAGATAACCATGCAAAGCAGGTATGCCTTTCACAAGTTCACAGAAGATGTAGAACTGGGGTGTAAATTCATCATTTTTCCTCACTAATATTCGATAATTAGGTCAACTTACTCAGTAGGTAATAAATGTGCCATAAATACAGCTTGTAAAAGTCCTCTTCTACCTTGCTCTGGACTCCTATCTTGTGATTTCAAACTCAGAAAAACAATTCAATGTCAATAAACCGAAAATATCACTCCTCAATAAACATAAATAATTTAAAAAGGGTCCAAGGGCATATATAGGACACAAATTACAAATGTTGAAAAGGAGAAAAATGAAGACTTATTTTTCCAGTCACAGGTTAGTCAAAAAAGATACTCAAACAGCTGGATTCATGTCACCACAGAACTTCAAGAAATAGTTTACCTTTAGATAATATATTTTAGCAGCAAATGACAAAAATAAAAGGATCCATTTTGGAATAAAACATAAGAATAAAAGGGAACTGATTTTCTGACTTATAAAAGATCCAACTGCATCAAAGTTATCTTCACAGTCCTTACTTTGCTGATTTCAGCTAAGTACTTGACATGTATAACCTCATGTTTATACAGTGGCTCAAATATCTTACTAAAAAGGAAAATGGGAAACTAAATCTTCAGTTTTCTCCAGAAGAACACAGGAGGCATATATTCCTTTACTTCTCTCATTAAAGCACCATCCGCTCAGTTCATTTTGCAAAACCAACCCAAAATTTCAGAACAATTAAAAGGTAACTTTTAGAAAAAATTTTTACTGAAAAATAATTAAGGCGAAAACAAAATTTAATAGCTCCCCAAATGGACTAATTTATGTTTTAGTAGGAATAAATCATAGTACATACTAATAGAATTCAATAAGTTAAAATATGAAGGGAGAAAAAAAAACCCAACCCTTAAATCTGTCAATTATTATAAATTAATTTAGAAAAGGAAAAGAAATGCTGTGCAGGTAAGCAGTTACACATTTTTCTATCAGGTGTGGTGTTGCAAATTGTATGGACACCCAACGCATTTCTCATAAACAAGAACTGCAGAACTAAACTAACCTCGGTCTGCGGTCACAATCCTTTGGTAAGGATGGACACGCATATCGTGCCTTCGAACTTTAGTAGCCACCGCACCTAGTTAAATTGCAATTACCAAGACAAAGTTAGAAAACATTCACAAGGGGGGAAAAAAACAAACAAACATTAACAGCACGTTTATCAAAATGGATTTCAAATGTTCATTTACTACAAAAATTTCATTTTAAGAAACACGTTAAGGCACAGTAGTTTTAAAATTAACCATAATATGTTGCGTATATATGCGTCTATTAATATTGCATTCACTTCAAACATCTTGGCCTTAACCTACTTTATCCATTCATTTACAATCCCAAGTTACAGTATTTCATGAACTCTACTAGATCCAAACATTTAAGCTTTACTAGTCACATATTCACTGAAGTGCCTTTCTTGTAGCAGGACTACTTAAAATAATGCCATATTTAATACTGACAATTACTTGCTAACCTTAAGACCACTTCCAGAGTTTATCACTTAAAAAGGTTTATAAGCAATTCTTAAAGCCTACAGATTGTGGTTTTAAACTTTGAGTCAATAAGTATGAACCGCAATGAATTAGGTGATTAGTAAAGCAAACAGTATAGTACACTTAGCAGTCAGTATACTACTATACACTCCTTTATAAATTACCGTTACTTTGTAAGATTATAGACTAAACCAAATTAATAACATACTTTTACTTTCTATCAGTGTGCAAAAAGTGCAAGTAAGTCACTGACTGCTAGGCTAAGCTTCCCTCCCACCCACCCCCAGAGGCTGCTGAGACTAAGCATTTGTTAAATTCAGATCTGATGAGGGTTCGGTTAAGACCGTTCTTGAATTCTTAGCCTTTCGTTGGGAAAGCCATACCTAAAGATAAAAGGAAGGGAATTAAAAATTAGTCACCAATGAAGATTTGATGCTATTACCAATCTCCTCACTACCACCAACACACATGTCTGCATCTGTTTTGAAGGGCACTGCTTATTTTAAAATAATATGATGTGAGACTTGATATACAGCATGCATGTTATCTGTGTGCAAATTTACTATAACTTAGCAATTTGAAATAATTTTCTCAATTCTCCAAATGGTCAATCAATATCATGTTTTACTGCTTAGGTGGCAAAGTGAGAAATAAAATTGGTCATAATGGATTTTTGTCATTTAGTACTCATTATTATTCATCTTATGAGTGCCAATTAGATATTGGTATATTTTGCTTTTGTCAGTTTAATAATTAATTATTATAAATAAAAATTTCCCAACACAACCAAAAAGACATTGCTTTAAAATGAGAAACAGATTCTGCAGTGCCCCTTGTTGTTTCTAAGCAGTAAACTGGTCCATCATCCCTTTTACATTTCAGATAAACTAATCTTATGCGAGTCTAATTCCACGAGGCGAGATCAGTGAGATCTCGCTCTGAGAGTGCTGGAGCAGCAGCTGGAGGCTGAGAGCACCAGCCCTGCAGGAAGCAACAGTCAAACTCCTCCAACAGACGCTGTGCGTGCAGCAGAGAGGAGCTCTGGGGGAAAGGAGCAGGCATGGGGCCACAGGACAGAGCGTTAACAGAACAGAAAACGTAAACAGGTTATATGTTACATGTTATTTTAAAAATGCTTCAAGAAATGTGCAACAGAAACAAGCCTTTCATAAACAGTTCTATAGTATAATTCTGACCTGGAATACTTTATACAATGATTTAGATATAATCAGAAACATGTACAATAAAATGTATTTGCTCATGAAACAAAAGGCACCTGAGTGCATGCACACACACAGATAACATACAGAGCATTGAGGCTTTCTTTAATTGAACAATGAACTTTCAAGTTTAAGTCTTTGTCCGGGTTCATTAAAGGCTTTCAAATTTTGATAAATCAGTATGAATGCTGGAAAAAAAACCTTAAAAGATCAAAGTCCTAAAAGTCAACAGCATGCATGCAGCACCAAGGTCATATACAATTCAAGGAAAAGGTATTCAGATTCTGTATGGTAAAACAAAGGGGCAGCACGGAAGCAGCCTGTCCCACATTGACTGGTCGTGTTACAACAGCTGCTGTATTCTAGTCCTTCATCCAGCAAGTCAATGGGCTGAAATATCAGGCATGACTGGCATTTCAATCCACTCTATAAAAAAAAGGCATCAGTAATGTCTTTTTCAAGCACACCACTTTTTGTTCATGTAAAACTGAGCGTTTTATAGTATGATCTTATTTTTTGCCTCAACAAAAGTGACTTGGTATTTACTTATTAATTCTATACCGTGCTACTGAAATTAGGAGTTTCTCTTACGTTTAAGATTAACCAGGACTTCAAAAGAGAAGAACCGAAGAAACTTGAAGAATGCAGCTATTTACTGGGACCCTTTCATATTTTAAGTTATCACAAATATTAGAAAACTCACACAATTACAGCAGTTTTAAAAATCTCAAAATATTTTCACATGAATAATTAAAATTTAGCCAGTAAGTAAACAAATCTCTGAGACAAAAAGAATCTAACTTTGTGGCAAAACTGAAGGAGAGAATATGTCAGTGGGTAGGGTCTGAAACTCAGAAGGACCTCAGTGATGTCAAATGTGAAAAGTATTTTCTGTTTGAAATGTTCAAATTTAGCCATCCAAAGTGAACCTGAGATACCAAAGCAAATCTGAACAAATCTAAGATGCAATTATTTAAAAGGGGAACCCTTATGAGGAGATGAAATAAAATAAAATTTAGTCTTCTGAATTTCCTAATGGACACTTGTCTCATCTCTCTAAAACTGATATGATTTCAAAGTCTGGGGCAGCAAAAGTTTTGAAGAAAAAGGTTAACCACACAGAGAAAAAACAACTTACCTAATACACCGCTAGGTTCAATAGGATACTCAAGGATTGACGTAGCTGGTGCCAATGTGTAGGGGTATTCATAGGGTGTGTAGATTAAACCAGCTTCGGGCCCGGGAGGAACTATTGCAGCAGTGGGGTGAGGGGTTCCGTTTGGCATGACCGCGGTCTGTATTTGTCTGATCAAAGGCATTATGGTAGGGCCAGCTGGCGTTGGGGTGCGCAGGGCAGCTGGTGGGAGAACAGGCGCAGGCCCAGTAATAATCCTTGGAGCAGCCTGGGCTGTTGCTGCAAGAGAAAAGGCAAGGGCTGCTACAGTAAGCAAGGAGATTTAGAAGGAAGTAGAGATAGCAGTGTAAAATACAGAAAATGAGAGGGAAGTAGGAAAAAGAAAGAAAAAAGCAGGAAAGAAGAAAAATAAAAGGAAATCATTAGTACATGCGCTGGTCACACACAATGCCAAAGCACACCAATCAATTGCAAAAACGGCTTCCCCTTTCCCAACATGATTAAGAACAAATGTGCAAAAATTAAAAAGCCACTGTAAAACAAAAAGAAATAAAGAGAGACCTTTAAAACAGGTTATATTTAGTTCATATATTTGATATAGCTATGTTTTTAAGATCTCATGAGGCTTGAGGTGCATGCAGAAGTCCAAGAAAACACTTGTATTAAAAGATGTTTAAAAAAATATTTTGTAATTGGAGTCCACAGAAACAGTTTCAAATTAAAAAATAATTTTTATTTTATTAAGTAAGACAACTAACCACTACTTATACATAAATTTCCTGTATACGTAGGAATTAACTTCTCATAGAAAAACAATACAGGGTGGGGCAAAAGTAGGTTTATAGTTCTTCGTATAGAAAATACAATAATTAATTAATAATAATATAAGAATAAACTATTTCATGTACACAACTGTAACCCTACTTTTGACCACCCTGTACAATAAATGGTCCATTCCTCAATACATGGAATTAATAACACACTGATTCTCAAGAGTAAACTGAAGCCAGCCATTTGTAAAGTAACCACTTCTAAACCCAACAGGTTGTCTACATTTTGGAAAATTGCCTAGAACTTTAAAAGTCAATTTCTTTAAAAAAAAAAAATTAGTAATTTAACTTTAGATTTTCTCAAAATACATATTTTATATTATTTCACTTTAAATATCAAATAAATCAATCCTCTTATATAGTTTATGAAAGCATGTGTAAATATAAGTAAAGGAAAAAACTGGATTAAAATAGTTATTACCTACTGCTCTCTGTGAACTCACATATAAAATCATTAAAGAAAAAATACTAGAGGGAAAACATGCAATCAAGTGAAAGGGCAGACTTCAACAGAAGGATCACTGCATTCAGATACATTCCAAATTAGCTTTAAAAAACTTTTGAATTTTTTGTCCTTTTCATAAATGTGACAAAATAAGCTAGAAGCCTTAAATATGCAGTTAACAAAACAGGAAATTTCATTGAACTCTTGAATTTAGAAGTTGAAATTTCATCAAAAGAACACAAGCTTATAAACCCAAAACTTAAAAGACATGCTGGAATAAAATAAAATCAAGGGGAGTGTCCACAATTCGTGAAAGCAGTAAAAATGGGACTGTCAGTCCCATATCAAGTAACAATTATTTCAACTCTTCACTTTGTTTAAACTGGTCATGTACAATTGTGCTGCCAAAAGGAGAAAGGTTTGTGGACAAACAGCTGCGACGGCTGTCAGCCTGGCCTCAGTCTCGTTCTTACGTGATTTGATGTTGGCATCTCTGTAGGTGCCATTCAGAATCGCAAGCTCCATCAGCTGCATCTTCTTCAGGCTGTCTTCTCCCTCTGCCTATGCATAAAAAAAGAGAGCAGTAAGCCTTAGGATGGTTCCCTTACATCACAGTCACATCCACGCTTGAGCCTTAAAACAGACATCATGCGACTACAGCCACCTGTTTCAATTAGGAAAGGAAGATCTGGGAACCAATCGTGCTGACATGCTGAAGACTAGTCTTTCACTGATGGCTTGTGGGTACACAGGATACTCAACTGCCACTTGCTGCATTTCTATTTGGAACTTTTTAATGTAAACTACACTGATTTATTAAAGTTTGCCTAAAAGGCTTTGCTTTTAAATGGAATGAATGAAAATGTCAGATGAGGTTAAATATAGTATGGGTTCTTTAGCATCTATCATTTTGTTAAAGATTCCAAAGCTAAAATGTATTCATTAAAAGACAAAAAACAAAAACAGGGATTTTAAACATAGAAGATTTGATTGCAGTATTCAGATAAGAAAATTTTCTGTTTAATTGCTCTCTCCCCTAAATTCGCAATTAGCCAAGTGCTATCAATTTTAAAGCAGATCTATCTTTAGGGTCACCATTTGATGTACTGTCCAAATCATTAAACATTTGGAAGCAAGCAGGGCACTATTAATAACTATGCCATGACACAATATAGCCCAGGATCATCTCTGATTATCAGAATGCTCAGCCATCATCTTATTTACCTTGGATCCACCCCACACTGTCCAGTTACTGATGTCACCCTTGTTCTAGTCATTAATGGGGTCTTATCAAAACAATCACAAAATTATGTTAATGATGTCTGTTCACCAATCAATCTACACACAATGGCCAGATTAATTGCCCAAAATGCAATTTTCATCTTAATGCTTAACAATCTTATGTCTCAAAACCCTTCCCTTCATGGTTTCTTACTATCTAAAAGTATAAACCATTCAAACTACCTATGATCTGGCCCCAAACTATGTTCTCAAGTTAAACTCATTAATCTACTATTTTTTTTACCTGTATCTTGTAATAAATCAAACTAAACCACCCCCTGCTGTTATCTGTGTGCATGCTCCCATAAGCTCCATCCTGAATGCTCCCCTGCACCATACTCTGCCCCACGTTAGAAACCCTCCGGAATCCCTGGGAACTTCTCAAAGGGCCATCCCTAGATTATCTTGTTTCTGCCTTGAACTATAGTGTGATGCATATCATCATTAACAAAATAAGCTCCTGGAGAACAGAGACTACTTCTCATTTATCATTGCCTATCTCCCCATTCACCTCTACCCACCCCCTAGTTATTTGCTGAAACTTTTTAAATGATTGGTATGAGAAATCTTTAATTTTATTCCCCAATCTCAAATGTGTAAATCCTACAGGCTAAATTATAACTATCATAGCAAAACAAAGCAGAAGATGAAGTCCACCTATAAGGCTCACCCCTGCCGATGGTGGTAGGAAAGGAACTCTGCTGTTCATGTCTTACACATGATCTAATGCTCTGGATTTAATGTTCAAAAGAACCGATTATACATCGTCCCAACCGGAGCAGGGCTGGCAGGACAGCTCTGTTTCTGTAACAACAACTGTGAATGATACGAACCTCTGACCTGGCACTACAGAATGTGGGCACTGTGATTTGTAGTAAACAGAACACAAAGAATCTGAAGAAAAAGATAAGTGCAAACATCATAAGGCCATGTTTAAAGTGCCACTGCCACCTTTTCAAAAACCCACTTTGCAGGAAAAAAAGGAGATCCTTGCATGCTTGTGAAATTACTATTCCTTGATCCCTATGAACTTGTACAGATGAAAGGAAATAAAGCAACATGATTTCTTTGAAAGACCAGCAATTAACTGTTAAAAATAAAAATAAGTAAACACTATCACTGGAACAGAAGAACTGGAAATCCATTACAATAAAACTCCTTAAACCTGTTCACTGAAAACTAATAATACTAAAAATTAAAACTAATCATGTAGTTTCAAGTTTAAATTTCTCTACATAACAGAGTACCAGTAAAAGTATATAACTTATAAGTCAGAAGAAAAGCAATAGCTATGGTAAGGTCACCTACCATTGTGAAAAAGTAGTCTGCGTTTGAAAATGTCAGCTAATGAAGAGAAAGAAATAACGGTGGAACGAGTGATGTGACATAGTGCTGCACACCACATCACTGCATCATCATGAGACGCAGTGTCAAACATGGGAGCACGCCAAAGAAAAGATGGTGGAAGACACACGTGTGACACTGAGGGAGGGGCATGCATGTGTGTGCCTTCTGCAGGGTGCAGGAAACTGAGCAACAGATGCAGTGACACAGTGATATCAGCAGAGACCAAGCCCCTCCTCTCTCCCGGAGAATAAAAACCAGAGCAGCACAGTTTTCGACAGGCGGTGTCAGTGGGGTATGCCTTACTGATGTCAACTAGAGGCCACTGAGACTTACAAATTATGAACTACAGTGTGTACACTGGATTTTCTCCCATGATGGCAGGGTACACTAACACCTCCTAGCAGAGCACAGAATTGAGTTGGCAAAGCTCCACTTGAACCTGGTGTCTCAGTCCAGAATGAGTTTCACTCTGGCATGCTCACCACTGTGTACTCACAGAGCACAATGCCCCGTGTCTCAGGAAATGGCACAGTTCATTATAGGCTTACTTTCACACTCAAGTGTGAAACCTGTCTTATTTCAACCTTCCTGTCTTGGTTTTGTCAATGAAACTTGACAGTATACAATACACCTCCCTGAATACTGTGGAAGGTGTATGCCACCTCTTTTTCAAATATAATTTCCGACAAAAAACTTGCTGGTTTTTTAAGTTATCATTACTAAGTTTTTTCTATAGCCGGGCTTCAGACCATTTTATTTCACCTTTTCTCTTCTTTTCTCAAAGATAAAGGTGATCAGTTGTGCCATCCTGAAATCACATATCTCTATACATTTCAAGAAGTATTTTGTAGAACATGCTCAAGGCAAGCATTTCTACAGAGATGGAACACTGACTTTTCCCTTTATAACAAAGGAAGATGTTCTTAAGCAACCAAACTGAAATTTATAAAATGCTATCTTACAACAGTGACTCCAAGTGGTCACCTGGAAACTCAACGCTTCCCATGACTCGAGTACGTGTGCCCTGTGTTTAGAAAACCAAGGTATAATTTATCCAAAGTGAAATTCTGAGGTCTTCAGTGCAGCCTTCAATTACTTGTGATGAACACACATCCAGAGGACATCTCCACCACTAGAGAAAGCTTCCTAAGCTCCCTTTCCCAGTCCAGCCCCAATCAAGAAACCACTAGTAGACATCCACCACCTCAGTTTAGTGCTGCCTATTCTAAAATTGCATATAATGGAGTTGAGAGCACATACTTCTGTGTCCTGCTTCTTTCCTTCAGCAAATTTGTGAAAACTCTTCCATGTTGTTGCATATATCAGTAGTTAATTTGTTTTAACAGCTGAGCAGTATTTTGTTTGTTTATCTAGTCTGCTATGGAAATTTGGCAATTCCTACTTTTGGGATATTGTGAATATAGCTACTATGAACATTTTTGTACAGGTTTTTTTTTGTGTGTGTATGTCAACGTAAGTTTTCATTTACTTTGGATAAATGCCTATGAGTGGAATTTTGCTGGGTCATATATAGGGTAGATGAGTATTTCCCTTATATTTTACATGGAAAACATTATGTAAAGATTATTAAAACACTATAGATACCACCTTTATCTTTGAAACATAAAAGTTTAACAGTATAACAAAAACACTTGCTAAGTCCCACACAGGTCCACTGCCCTGTATCGTTCTAACCAATGAGAACCAGACATTAGATCGTCATCATATGCTTCAGGCTTTGTGACAGACCTATGGCACTAGTGTTGCCCCTGAGGCTCAGACAGGTTAAACAATTTATCCAAGATTAGGGAAGGTCACACTACAAAACTGGCATCCAACCCAGAGTCCCTGATCCAAAGTCCGTGTTATACCTTCTCCAATTGTGTGGTGCTTTAAGTGGAAATATCTTTTGAATTCATTAAAGATCTCACATAAGAAATGAAGAAAGTTTATTTGGTATTTTAAAATCTATAAAGGACACATTAAAAAGACCCACCACAACACTGTAATTTGTAACAATAGAAAACTGAAACAAATGTATGAATATTTTCAAATCATTAAAAATATGTCAACCAATAAAATAATTTGAACCACTGCCTGTAAGAGAAGCCCAAACTCCCCAGCTTAGCATTCAAGGCACTAAAAGACTTCTATAAATAGCCTTATTTGCAAATGTTCTGCACTAGTTAAAATCATCTGTTCATTGTCCCCCACAATAAATCGGTGCTTTTCTGCTTCCAGTCAGACATGCTCCTGAGGATCCCGTGTTCCTCTTCTAAAAGCCCACATCGCCATCCTCCAGTGCACAGCCTTTCCCAACCATTCCCACACATTATCTACCATTTCCCTAAATCTACGCTGCTCCTCCTTTTGGGAGAATCCATCATATAGTCATCTGTTATCTTGTCCTTTCTATTTTTTCATGTTGTTATTTGGAAATTACTCATGACTTGTATTCATAAATTAATCAATTGCCACATTTCTTTCCAGCCCCCAATGACTTTCAAAACTGAAACTGCTCAATACATTAAAAAAATTATTACATTTCTATAAATCTGAAATGAGTATAAAAGTTTTCAACAAAAGAAAAACTACATGACTAATTCACCTGGCAAAACAAAGGCTGAACATGAAATTAGTGGAGAAAAGAGAAAAGGAAGAGTGACTGAAATTTATTTTCAATACCAATCATTGCCTTGCATCCACCCAGCCAGGTACAGAAAAGTCTGACAAAGAACTTAACTGACTTGAATTTAAATAGACTTTACACAGTGGAGTGACATAACAGGATTTGTCTTTAAAGGTTCATTCTGCTATTTTGTGAATGGACTGTTGGGAGCAAAAAAAGAGACCAGTCTTGAGGTTTAGTCCAGTCTAGGAGACAGAAGATGTAGGTAATGACAGAGGTGGACCAAGTAAGTTAACTTGACAGGACTTGACCAGTTAGATGTGTGCAGTGAGGGAAAAGGAGACAATAAAGAATGATGTTCAGCTCTTTAGATTAGTGTATGGTGGCTCTATTTAATGAGAAGATAAAGGCTGAGCAATATGGAATCAAATACTGAGCTTGAAATGCCTACTTTAAACAACTAAGTGAAGCCCAGCCGGCGTGACTCAGTGGTTGAGCGTCAACCCATGCACCAAGAGGTCGCCAGTTCGATTCTCGGTCAGGGCACATCCCCAGGTTGTGGGCCCGATCCCAGTGGAGGGCATGCAGGAGGCAGCCAGTCGATGTTCTCTCTCAGCGATGTTTCTATGTCTCTCTCCCTCTCAATTCCTCTCTCGCCAAAATCAATAAAGAAAAAAATATAAATAAATGAACACCTAAGTGAAGATGTCATATAGACAGCGGAAAACAAATCTTGGGTCTACTTACCCCAAGTTATCCTATTAAAGCTGGTAGAAAAACTATCCTCCCACAACACTTTCAGAATATTTTCCTCCAAGATAATGATCTTGTTAAGCACCAACCCAACCTGTACATGGCTCTACAGTGCTGGGTATAGGGCTCACTCGGCATGAGGTCCTCTCTGCAGCTGGATCTGCCAGGTACTCACACTGTGACACAGTGAGGTGCTGAGGCAGGCTGCAGTGGTGGCTGGGGGGGAAGGGTGCTCCTTCCCCTGCTGTTCTCAGCTGTACTCAGCAATGCACCTTCCAGAGGCAGTTGCCCAGGCTCCACATTCCCTCCTTGCACTTCTGGAACCAGCATCATGGTGCTCCAGCACCTGCCTGTGAGCTACAAGAGTGCATCCACTCTTCTGAGCTACTAAGGTTCCAGCATCAGCAGAGTGGCCCCACTGTCAGGTCTCAGTTCCACCTCTGCACAGGACTTTCTAAAAGTGTAGATCTAATAATAGCACCAATCTCTCTCTTTTCCCAGCCCTTAGGGTAATAGCTACTTCCTGCAGTTGCTAAATCTGTATTACACTCTGTCTCCTTTTTTCTTTTTCAGTTCTTGATACCTGTATAACCAATTCCTTTATTCATCCTCTCTGTTGAAATACAGGAAGTCCTTGCTTAATGTCATTGGTGTGTTCTGTGACTTTAAGCAAAATAACATGTAATGAAACCAATTTTATCATAGGCTGACTGATCTCAACATGAGCTAAGTTCCTACAGCATCTCCACACTATAGCATAGATTCTGAATTTCCCAAACTGGCATTTATGGCCACATCAACTTCCTCTCCTTTACGTCACCAATCTCATTTTCTGTCGAAAATCTAAGTGGACTCTATGATAATCTGCTGTTTCTGTAGGTTATTTAAAGGTTCCTTGATTCCATGTTCAGTTAACAGATGGCTAATAAGCACCTACTATGATGTAAACACTATGTTAAGTCCAATGCAGAAAGAGTGATGTTCACAAGTCTAACAGTATTGGAGAAATTCACAGAATCATTAGGCATACCATGGAGATTGTGACTTTGGTTGTGGACCACCACGATAAAGTATTGCAATAAAGGTCACATGCATTTTTTTGGTTTCTTAATGCATATAAAAGTTATGGTTATACTATACTATACTCTACTAAGTGTTCAATAGCATTATATGTAAAAATGTACAGTTAAAAATATTTTATGGGTAGAAAGTGTTAAGCATTATCTGAGTCTTCAGTGAGTCGAACCTTTTTTGCTGGTGAGGGTCTTGCCTCAATGTAGATGGCTGTTGACTGATTAAAGTGGTGTTTTCCGAAAGTTGGGGTGGCCATGGGAATTTCTTAAATCAACAAGGTCACATTAATTGACTCTCCCTTCACAAACAATTCTCTGTAGCATGAGATGCTGTTCTTCAATAGCATTTTACTCAAAGTAAAACTTTTCAAAACTGAGTCCACCCTCTCAAAGCCTGCCACTGCTTTACCAGCTAAGTTGATGGGATATTCTAAATCCTGTGTTGTCACTTCAACAATCCTCACAGCATTTTCACTAGGAGCAGATTCCATCTCAAGAAGCATGTTCTTTGCTCATTCCTAAAGAGCACCTCCTCAAGTATTCAAGTTTTATTATGAGATTGCATCAGTCCAGGCTCATCTTCAGGCTCTACTTCTAAGTTCTCTTACTATTTCCAACACACGTGCAATTACTTCTGATGAAGTCTTGAAACTCTCAAAGTCTCCTGTAAGAGCTAAAATCACCTTCTTTCAAATTCCTTTTAATTTTGTCAGTTTGATTCAGTTTCCATGATCCATGTTACTGCTATCATCTGGAATGGCGAATCCTTCCCAGAGTTTCCATCCACTGCCTGGGTCCATCACAGAAATCACTGTGTGGCAGCTGTGGTCCCATGTAGTCCTATTATTTTTATTGGAGAAATTCACAGACTCATTAGGCATACCATGGAGATTGTGACTTTGGTTGTGGACCACCATGATAAAGTATTGCAATAAATTATTGCAATAAATTATTCTTATTGAATAATAAGACTTGTGAGTCAAAATCACTACTTAATCCATGGGCTGCTGAATGGATGTGATATCCAGAGGCATGAAAACAACATTCAGCTTGGTGTACCATTTCCAACAAAGCTCCTGGATGACGGGTGCACTGTCAATGACCAGTACCAGTTTGAAAGGCATCTGTTTTGCTGAACAGTAGGTCTCAACGGTAGGCTTAAAATGTTCAGTAAACCAAGCTGTCATCCAGGATTTATTGTTTTAGTCATAAAGCAAAGGGAGAAGTGAGCACTGGCTTCAACTTAAAAGTCAACAGCCACATTAGCCCCTAACAAGAGAGTCAGCCTGTCCTTTGAAGCACTAACTTCCCCTCTTTAGCTATAAAAGTCCTAGATGCTGGCATCTTCTTGCAATACAAGGCTATTGTGTCTACTCTGAAATGTTTTTTAGTGGCCACCTTCACGAATCATTTTAGCTAGATCTGCTAGATAATTGCTGCAGCTTCTACGTTAGCACTTGCTGCTTCACTTCACATTTTTTATTTTGTGACGGCTTCTTTCCTTAAACTTCATGAACCAACCTCTTCTAGCTTCAAACTTTTCTTCTGCAGCTGCTTCACCTCTCTCAGCTTTCAAAGAATTGAAGACACAGCCTATTTCAGCTCTTGACATGCCTTCCTCATTGAGCTTAATCACTTCTAGCTTTCAATTTAAAGTGAGAGACATGATTCTTCCTTGTACTTGGAACACTTAGAGGTTGTTGTAGGGTCATTAAATTGGCCAGATTTCAATATTGTTGTGTCTCAGGGACAGGGGAGGTGGAGAAGTGGAGAGACAGGAAAATGGCTGGTTGGAAGCAGAACACATTAAAACATTTATTGTCTGTCTTGTATGAGTGCAGTTCATGGTGCCCCAAAACAAGTACAATAGTAATATCAAAGATCACAGATCACCGATCACCATAACAAATATAATAGTAATGAAAAAGTTTGAAATATTGTGAGAATTACCAAAATGTGACACAGATACACAAAGTGAGCAAATGTGCCACCAAGGGTTGCTTGATGCAGGGTTGCCATAAAACTTCAGTTTGTAAATAAATGCAACATCTGCAAAGCACAAGAAAGCTTAGTGCAATAAAACAAGTTATGCCTGTACTGAAGATGTATCAAAACTGAACTGCTATGTTTCAGCAGAACGGCGAAGACAAATAGCATCATTACTTCACCTGGGCAACATAACCTGCCTATCTTTTACAAAACAAGTCCTTGGCTTCAATGAAATGCAAAGATGACTGTGCTGCTGCACCAAAAAATGTGTGGGCCAAAATGTTAGCAACACAGTTAGGTGCAAAATCTTGGCATATCTTTTCTATTTCCCATTACACTATCCAACACTCTCCCACTGGATCATAATACAGACAGTTCCCGACCTATAATAGTTCCACTTAAGATTCTGACTTTCAGCCTGGCAGGTGTGGCTCAATGGTTGAGCATTGACCCATGCACCAAGAGGTCGCTGGTTCAATTGCAGGTCAGGGCACATGCCCAGGTTGTGGGCCTGATCCCCAGTGGGGGGAAATGTAGGAGGTGGCCAATCGATGTTCTCTCTCATCAATGTTTCTCTCTCTCTCTCCCTTCCTCTCTCATATCAATAAAGAAAAAAAATGAAAGATTCTGACTTTCAATGGTGTGAAAGTGATATGCATTCAGTCGAAACCATAGTTCAAATTTTGAATCTGGATCTTTTCCCAGGCTAGCGATATGAGTACGATCCTCTCATGATGCTGGACAGCAGCAGGGAGTGATAGCTCCCAGTCAGATCATGAGGGTATACAACTGATACACTACAGTACACTGTGTTGCCAGTGTCTTTGGGATAGTGTGTTTTCGCATCCCATCATGTGCACCATAAAAACCTCAAGATAGTTATACAACTGTAGGCTGATGTAAGTGTTCTGATCACGTTCAGTAGATGTGTTAAATGCATTTTCAACAATCAGGATATAACCCTCCTTGTAAGGAGCATTTGTACCTGATTTAGCAGCAACAAGTTACCATACATAAAGTAAGAGAAGGTAGGAAGAAAATATGAACCATAAAAGCTTAAAAGACACACACACACGATATTATATGAACTACATCAATTACTAATCTATATAATATATCAAATAGTTTACTTTAGGATAATATGTTCTTTTTCCATCAAGGTAGAAACAGATCCATCTAAAAGTAGTAATGATCTCAGGGAGGAAAAAGCCATGCCTCATAGTATTTATTTCTTCCTATGCAAAATATAGTATGACACAATTTGAGATTTTATTATTTATAATAAGCTTAACAGGAATGACAAACTTTTAAAAGGTTTATATGATCTACAATTCAGGCTACATAGTAGTATTAGTAGAGCCACATCATTATTTTATGGAAAAAAGGATCTCTAAAATTTATTGTATTTTTAAATGGACATTATCAGACTATACGGTTGGGCAACAGACGGAAAGACATAAAAATACAAATTGAAGCTTAGTAGAGCCTTGTTTTATAGTAAAAGATAAAGAGCAGGAACCTAAAAACAACAATGATCTAAAAATCTATTAGTTGTATGGGAGGAGTAGGCAACAAGTTAAAAAGTATACCTGCAGTGGTGGTGGGGGGGATGGTGACTAGACACTTGCAGGATGTCATAATGACAAAAAACTCCGAAAACAAGAACATATAAAACGTGTGTGTATGCAGAGTAAGCGCTGAGTCTACAGGAAGGAAAATAAATTTATTTTTATACTGATTATGTATCGAAGACCAATCACTTGCCTGAGGACATAAAGAATTAGATGTGGTTCTGCCTGTAAGATTTATAGTCCATTTTGGGGAAGAGACAAGGTAACACAAGTCCAATTAAATATAATAAGTACTGTGACAAAAGTTTACACAGAGTGTATTAAAAGACCAAATGAACAAGTGTGGGGAAAGGATCACGAATCACTTTGCAAAATGTTGCATGCAATTTTAGGGGGTTAACAGTGAGAACAAGCTCACCCACGAGCGTCTGTGATAACACTGTTAATCCAGCCCGACTGGATTTAAGATTCCCAGGTAATGCTACTGTATCATGTCCATTTTCTAACAGGGACTCTTTAAAGTAACTTGTTTTTCACTAGGAGATATTCATGAGATTTCTGAGTCAGCAAGCACACTCTAATGACCTCAAAGGAGAGCAGAGGCATAAAACTGCCTGATCCTCAGAGCAATCTGAAGTCATCACTACTAATTTCACTTATACTCGAACTATTTTTGGATGTGTCATTATGGTTACAACTGAGGCCATTAATTTTGGTTGTTTCCTACCTTAACTTTTTTTTCTTTGTTGTTTCATAAGATATCAAAAGCCCTGACCAACGGTTTGGCTCAAAGGTTAAGAGTGTTGGCCCATGGACTAGAGTCTCAGGTCCGATTCCCGGTCAAGGGCACGTACCTTGGTTGCAGGTTCAATCCCCAGTCAGGATAGTGCAGGAGGATGTGACTCTCTCACATCCATGTTTCTCTCTCCCCACCACCCACTTCCTCTCTCCTACTCTATCTAAAAAAAAAAAAAAAAAAAATCAGTGGAAAAATATCCTCAGGTGAGGATTAAAAAAAAAAAAAGATATCAAAAGACCTCACTTCATTGTCAACAGCTGGCTAAAACTCTGAACCTCAAATTAAGGCCCAGGCAGAACAAAGAAGGGACAGAACAAGGCCAGCCATGGCTTCCCATGCCGTGGGTGCACCTGACCGTCAGGATGCACACGGCAACTGCACCACAGGCAGGTAAGCGAAGTCGTGTGCAACTTCCCTTCTAAACTGAGACTCATCCAATTTCCAGAGTCAGAAAAAAGATAAGCTAATTAAATATTCCATTATATAAAGGCCCCACTTTTCTAGGGTTTGGATTAAAGTCCCTATTTTAAAAGTACAAAGTTTGTAAAGAATTTGACCTTTCTTATCCCACCATTTCACCTTCTAACAAGTCTGTAAGGCACATAAGACAGGTATCAGCTCTCCCGCTGGTAAAATTCAACAAAGGACAGGAGTCAGCTCCACTGTGTTAATAAAGCACTGAATACTTTTCATTATGCTGAGCGATCCAAGGAGAGCTAGGAAGCCAGGTTTGGTTTAGCCACACTTGAAGAATCAAATAATAAAAAGAAAAACTTGGAATGTAAACACATTCCTTTGAGAACGAAAAACATTTTACTTCTGAAGTAAATTGCCAGTACTCCTCCACTTCTTAAGCGGGAAACTACACAGCAATCTAAAAACCTCATTTTAAATAGGTATAAAATAAATCAGGGAAAGGTGAATACAGGAGTGGACTTTTTTTTTTTTTTTTGATACATTTGTATTGATTTTAGAGAGAAAGGAAGGGAGAGAGGGGAGAAGGAGAGAGAAGCAAGAGGGAGCAAAAGAGAGAAACATCGATGTGAGAGAGAAACATGGATCAGTTGCATCCCATACTCACCCCGACCTGGGTTCAAACATGCAACCCTTTTGGTGTATGGGACAACACTCCAATCAACTGAGCCACCCAGCCAGGGCAGGACTGGACTGTTTTAAGAGCAGGAGTCAATTCTAGAACAAACACCCCAGAAAACTTCCCTCTATAGCACAGGACCAATTTTAAGTGGGACAGCTATTCTGCTTGAGTTCACCAGACTTTACTTAAGAGGAAAAAGCAATATAAGAAGTTCCTCTACTTAAGAACTTTGAAACTTTGAGAGTCAATAAAACCACTCTCATTAAGCAAGCTGATTATGCATTGTCATTTTGATTTTTGGCCATTCATTTAGTCTTTGTGGCTACTATGTTTATCCTGTTCTTGGAGCTGTTTTATGGATATTAAAAATGACGCCATATCTATTGAGTGCAATAATAATAAGCCCATAAACTTTTAGTAATATACAATTATCAATAGAAACAAAAACTGAGAAATGGTGAGAAAATGAGAAATGCTGAAAGCACTGTAAGAATCAGGGCTCTTACATGAAACTGCAGCTAGTATTTACGGCAAGTCACAGATGAGCCGTTGTCCGGTGTGACTTCTAGGCTTGCATGCATGCCTGAACTGTACCTGCACCAACATGAGCTCTGTGAAGGGATGGGCACACCTACTCAGGCTGCCCAGGAATTCCCTGACACTTGATGAGTTTTTATCAGGTCACCTGCCTCAACAGATTTTTTTCCCATATATGCAAACGAATCCACTTTTGAAAAGATATCAATGATACACTACCAAGGGAGGGGAGAACACTGACAAAATCTTAAACTACCAAGGACAGGACCTTAATGCTATTTAGTAGGATATAACCAGGGACTGAAAACAGAAAATGATCTTAAACAATCTGAATTCACAAAAGGACTACGAGTACTTACTGTCTTTCCAAATCTAGGTGCTTCTATATTACTTTAAAATTGCATTTTAAAATTTACCCATAATCTACTGCTCTAGAGAAATATAACATTTTTATTCCCACCTAGATTTTATTATAAATGGGATTTTCCTTTCATATTTGTTATATAATTTTAAATCTTACTATTTTTATAAAATGTTCTATCAACTTTTTCATATTATAGTCCTTGAAACTTTAAAAATGAAGCAATTACAACAAATTAATTATAAGGAATTTCCAGGAGTATACTGGGTAGTGAACTAAAAGCTTGGGCTGGTGACGTACAGGGCACAGGGAGGGAAGGCTGTAGGGTATCAATACATCGTAATATACACTCTGAGACCCAAAGGATGAGAGAGAGAGAGAGAGAGAGAGAGAGAGAGAGAGAGAGAGAGAGAGAGAGAGAGAGAGAGGAATGAATGAGTAAAGGTGGTTCTGAGAAAAACAAAAAACATGTTCTAAAACCTAGAATGAAGAGTATGATATAAGTAAGCAGGCTAATAAGGTAGCACTGGTTTGCCTGCCATGTTAGAGCAGTGGATGTACTCCTTGGAGTAACTGGAAGTCATTCAAGTGTCTTACCCTAAGGAGAACCATGACTAGATTTATATTCAGAAGCACCACTTTAGCTCCAGTACAGAGAATACAGCAGTGCAACTTATCTGCGGGAAATGCATATACCCCTAGTACATGTCTGAATCCATGGATACTACCAAAGCCTGTATATATACTAATATATATTATGTTTTTTCCTATAGATACCTATGATAAAGTCAATTTATAAATTAGGCATAGTAAGAGATCAATGATAACTAGAGCAAATGTGGTCTCTCTCAAAACCTTATTGTACTGTACTTTTCACATAAAGCTCTTTACGGCTTCTCTTTGGCATATGTGACTTGATAGCATTGCTAATCTTGTACTTTGGGGCCACTATTAAGTAATGTAAGAGTTATTTGAACACAAGCACTGTGATAAGGTGACTGTCAATCTGGTAACCGAGAAGGCTACTAAGTGACTACTGGGTGAGGAGCATCTATAGCGTGGAGACGCTGGACAAAGGGATGCTTCATGTATCTGGCGGGACGGAGCAGGCCAGCACAAGAATATCATGATACGCAGAACAGTGTGCAATTTAAAACTTATGAATTGCTTATTTCTGGAATTTTCCATTTAACATTTTCAGACCACAATCGACTGAAACCGTGGATAAGTGATGACTACTTTATTTGAAACGGTAAAATCACACAGATTCAGAGGTAACATATAATGATATCGTAAACGAGATAATTGCAGTGGAAACAGAGTTAATGGTCTTCTACTACTTAATATTAACCTTCTGCCTTCATAAACATCACTGTTATAAATTACTTTTCTGAGTGAGGAAAACTGGTCCCTGTGTACACATGGCACACAAAGACATGAGGATTGATTTTACAATCCCTTCAATAACTGTATTTTTAAACATCTAAATCTAAACTAAATAATTGCTAACCAAATGAAAAAACGCCACTGAGTTCCTTGAATGAAGGCTCAAACTGGACTTTTTCTCAGGCCTATTTATTATTTATTTTTAAATCCTCATTCGAGGATATTTTTCCATTTATCTTCAGATAGAGTGTGAGGGAGAAAGAGACAGAGAAACACTGATGTGAGAGACACACATTGACTGGCCGCCCCCTGCACGACCCCGACCAGGGCCAGGGACCGAACCACAACTGAGGTACGTGCCCTTGACCGGAATCGAACCTGCGACTCTTTGGTCCGCAGGCCAACGCGCCAACCACTGAGCAAACCGGCCAGGGCTCAGGCCTTTTCAAAGAGCTGTGATTTCCCCACTTTGTCTTTTCTATGAAAACTGTCTGCTAAGATTGTATTAAAATATGCTAGTTCACTAAAGAGGCTACGCACATGGTAAAATTGGTCACTTCGGGACTGGTGGTGCTTATCTAACAAGCTAGCCCTGTAACCCCCCCACCACAAAAGATAAGAGAGCACTAAGACTGCTTGTATTTGGACTCAGTTTTAAGCACTACTGTTTTAATATATTTTGTATGTACATATGTATATACACACACATACACGTAATATGTATATGAACACATGTGTATGTACAGTACATAGTTTTTAAAAATTACCTTCAGTTCTAGGTTTTTTTTTCTTTTTATTATGGAAAAGATCAGACATATAAAAATTAGTACACTGTTAAATATGTTATATTTCCAGTGATTTTTATATTCAAAATACTTCTAATTTATAAAAATCTGTAGCTAAAATGGAATTCAAGTGATAGAAATATGCTTTAGAAACAAACTGCTGTGATGCATTTCTTTACCTTAGGAACACCACAAAAGATCACAATGAATGGCTCAAAGACATTTTTACTGGCTTTTACCTACAGCCATGATCAAATGTAAGAACCATTGCTTTACTTGGTGTCTACAGTAGTATTTCTGTTTCAGTAGGCTCTAGGGCCCTAGTTTTGTACAATTAGTACAAGTGGCAATGCAATTCTTACCACTGGCATCAATATACAACCACTGGTATCTTTCTTAACAGATGAGTTTTCATGATAAAAAATGGAATTAGGAAGCAATGAATTAGACAACAACATACCAATGGCTAGCTACTAAACTGCTGGTAAAAATCTGATTGATGTTGCTTTTTTTTTTTTTTTATTAAAGTGGTTGGTGCTTCAAATGTTCAGTATGAATATTTAAGAAACAATTAGCTGATGGTGAAAACAAAGGCAACAGCTCTGGTTCCAGTGTTAGAAGTAATTCAACTTTGGGTCTCTCCTGCTATATATTGGTTTTATAGTATTAGATTTAGAGTTTTTAAAAAATCTTTGATTACTGAAATTCTCACAGGAAAAAATAAGTTAGTTATTGAACTCCCCTAATTTCCCATGAAAACACTTTTTGTGACTAAAGTTCTGATTGCATATTAGTAGGAGCAAACCTCTCCATTTGGTGGAGAATGAATCATATAAAACTGTACTATTAGGTTCCTGGTATATATGACACTAATAATTACTGGTCAGTAAATTTAAGTAGATGCTTTAAACAACTGTTAACACAGTACTGTGTTAAGATTAAAATAAAAAAAGAATATAACTTTTCCTCTAAGAGGTTATGAATAACAAAGTGAGACTAATTCTACTGCATATTAATATGCACCGATTTTAAAAACTTGATAGAAACTGTGTAATGTTTTTAGGGAGTAAGTTTCTATTTGCTGATCTTTCACTAGAAGTCTTACGTTGCTTTCAAAACACTGGAGTACTAAGAGACATCTTTTTTGTGGTTTTTCCTGAATCTTAGTTTCTACTGTGAAACCTGTATCTATGTACTCCACATCCACTCCAAAGGTCACTATAATACACCAAATAAACAAGGAGTGCTCTGAAACTGCAAATTACTTAAGATGAGGAGAGTGTAAGTCAGTAAGAGGGAAATGATATGAAACAAAGCTGAAAGGTAGGTACACACTAGATGAAGACGGGCTTTGAATGTTGTGCTAACTAGTTTGCATTTTGACTACACAGTGACAGAATGCCAGTGAAAACTTGAACCAGGAGTGTGACGATACTTCTATTATTAAAAAGAAAGCTCTGGCTACAACTAGACGAGAGTACCATCTGGATCTAGTCCAACAGTGAAAACAGAATAGATAGAGTGATGTGCTACTAATAGTCAGAAACAGAGAGAACGTGGTGATAAAGTAGATGGGAAGGAGTAGGGGCAGGGAGAAACCAGAAGGTAAAATGAAGAATGTATGACTCCCAGGCAACTAATGTCATTCATATAGAGAAAACAATGGAAGAATGATGGTATAAAGGCAAAGAAGGCTGTGACTGTAGTTTTGAAAATGTTATGTCTGAGATAGATATAAGTCTTCCAAGGGAAGGTGTTGAATGGACTGGTGATCTGGAGTTCAAGATGAGAAGCACACTGAAGAATGAGCACAGTGGCAGTGGTCCCTGGAGATGTGGTTATGGATGAGAGTCCCCAAGAAGAACAAACTGGAGAGGAGATCACTCCAGAAAGCACTACCGTTAGTGAGAGCACAACATTTGTAAAGAGCAAGCATCAAGTGATCAAATAAATAACTGAAAAACTCATTAATTTTGTCCTAAACTCATATATTATTAAATCTAGATCTTTTCATGTACTGAAGTCTTGGTTTCTAGCCTGCTCAATAGCAGTTTCTCAACAGAAGTTTGTGAAGTGAATTGCTTGACAGTCACTAAACGAAGCTTTTAATCTCCACAAGTGTGTTACAATTCCACAGAATCTAAATTCAGTAATCAAAGTATTTTATTTAAATAGAGTATACTGCCATCATTCACAAATGAATTCATACAATAAATTAATATCACAAAGTAAGCTAATTCATAAATCTGTTGGCTTGCTCAGAGATATTATATTCTACAAAGTAGTTTAACAAAATAAAATGATGTTATGTCAGTTTAAAGGCAGAACTGTAAAAACAATATATACTTTATATTTTAAATATACATTAAAGATTAAACGTTTTCCCCCACAAAAGCATTAGCGATTAAGAGAATAAAAAAACAAAACACATACACTTATATAATTCTGCAATACAGGATTCAGAGTAATTCTCATAAAGGAATCTATTATTAATAAATGTCACTTTTGAAATCAAATTTTCAATATTCAGTTATCTAAAACACAGAAGAAAATTAAGTGATAAGATGAGCTACCAAATAAATTTATCTGAAACAATTTTAACATAATATTGAAATGCTCATCTGAATTGTTACTATTCTATTAAAATTCCACAATGGTAGTATCTGAATAATTTTACTAATAAATATCACAACACTTTAAATATCATAAAAATTAAATGTAAGGGTTAAAATTACAAGCAAATTAACTAAAATAAAGGGCATATGGTTTACTTAACTTTTTACCAATTCAATTTAAATGTTCATTAATACAAAGTGAATGGATTACAAATGCTTTGCCTATATATAAGGAACATGATGCTACTTACCAACCATCAGAAGGGCATGCAAACAAATTAAAGGGATGTATGAAAAGAATTGAACTAAAGAAAATACAGTGAGAAATCACTCACTTATTTTTTCCTATTAAATAATTTTAATTCTTTAATGAACTTATATTTTAAACTAATTTTAGAGTATCTGTGTAGAATACCATACATTTAATAAGAATATATAAATATTTAAAAAACCAAAATGCATTCTTCTAGCCAGAGAGGAGCATATTTACTTAAGGGATAGAAACATTAATATTTAAGAATAAACAGGTATAAACCAAAAACAAAAAAATAAAGGTTACATGATAAATACAACATACAAATTCTGAGGGAAGCATGGAATACAAGATTAAAACAGAAGAACTTCCTATATGAACTGCAAAAATATTTATTAGAAAATAAATACATACTGCCCTACTCTTCTGTGCCCAGAATCTCTTTTATTGTATTTGCAGACTATCTAAAATGTCAATCTCAACAAAATTTTGTTTAGAGAAGCTACGCCTCAATGCATCCTTATAACAATCAAAAGGAGGATGTTTTTCATACTGAGTCTATATTTGCGAGAGTTTAATCAATTACCTTAGACAAAGCATACTTTATTATGACCACCAAGGAGCTTAATCAAACTGAAGCCCCAGTTCTGGGGAAAAGCCCCTGTGTTGGTTTTTAAAAGCCTGACTCACTGGCTGGACCACATGACGGCTAGACAGGTACAGAGAGCTCAGACAGCGCTCCGTGATTTGTAAGATCTTGGTGTGGCAGTGACTGATGTCTTACAATCGATACCTTGTCACACTTCTTCATATGTCCATATGAACTGCTCTCTAAGGTCTAGTACTTTTAATTATCTGTGAAAATTTTAGCTGAAACAATGCTCCTGTGGCTGTCCTAATGTAGAATAAACAACAAGCCACAATATGGATTGGAGTATAAAAAGATATTGATTTAGAATCAAATTAAATTTTATTTAGCATCGTCCATCTTTGCAAGAAAATAATTAATCAGCACGTCAATTTCTGTATGTGTTTTTCTCTCTTATGATGCTTCCTAAAGCCATCCACCTCCACTCATTCCTATCAGAGTACCTTACACGTAGTATACAACACACATGCCATTTTGACTTCAGTTCTAGAGATCTTTGGGAAGAACTTCTATGATTGTCTTTGTATTCTAAATTTAAATGACAGTTTAGAAAATCTTATCTGTCATTGGGTTAAGTTTTATTCACTTATTATAGGATTTTAATCAGACTACTCTGATATGTAATTACACTTTAAGGAGTAAAGATTAATATATAAACAATATATTTATTTTACTTTTAAAAATATTGTATATCTTCTTCTCTGAATCAATCATTCTACATACCGGCTACTTCTTATGAAAAATTTTTGAAAGATGCATCTACATTTTCAGGCCACAAAAATTAGTAAAAACCAAATTATTACTTTCCTTATGACACTGTAACCTAGTGGCTTGAAAATGTTAATAGACTTCCCCAAAGACCTTATTTTATTTACTACGAAAGAATATTTTATAGTCTCAAAGTTTTAGGTACTTAAATTTCACTGAGTATTTTTTCTGGAGGGCAGATATAAACCACTAATGCAAGAAATATGAAGATTACTGCTATCTTGAGGCCTGGTGAGGTTATGCAAGCAGCAGCAGTGCTGGTCAACACCTCAGGCATTAAGAGAGCATTTGATTTGCTCACTAGAAAGTCACTACCTGGAAACCCAGTTCTTCTGAGACAGCGCAGAGCTGAACTCTCTCTGAAAATATTTGCATGCAACCTGCATAATCCAGTACGTGAACTTGAGTACCCTATTTGTTTTCCAAAAATATATATAAATGGTCACCTTATTTGGTGAGACAAATATGACAAGTGTAAAGATATAGATTACATGCACTGAGAAAAATTAAAGTTAATATCAGGTTAATGTTTATTAACACAAAACAGTCATTTTATTAGCATCATTTGAAGATATATTTAATTTAGGAAGGAAATGTTACATGCAGAGTTCTATCTTCTCTTTCCTCAGAGATTTGGAACAAAATTATCTTTCCTTAAATGTGCTTATGGTACTGTATTTAGTGAAAAGACAAGCTTTCATAAGCAAATCATCTACATGGGAGCATGGATCGACCTGCTACACAGTCCTTCCTCTATGAGAGAAAGACAGGACTGGCTCCTTTCAAACCTGCAATTTATGAGTTTATTCAAACCTGCCAAATTGCTTTAAGTAAACGCCTCTCACATTTGAAAATTCTCATGGCAACTCATTTAGTTTGGCAGACTGGCAAACCCAAATTCAATCCTTTTATCCTGCAGCTAAACCATTACAATGGTAATTCTGCTTTGACACTCTGAAGAGACTGCTAATTACTGTACTCTGGGTCCCTAGACAGATTTCCCATTCAGATTAAAATGGCTATGCATGGCAGAAAACAGTAGCAACATCGTTCTTTACATGCCAGAGATGGTCTCTCATAACACAGCTCTATCAAGGAGCAAGAGCATTATGGCTAGATGTCTTTTAACGTATCTTTTAATACCTGGCCTTCTTTTCCAATAAAATGAAAAGGAGGCCAATAATACCACAGATTTCAATTATTGGTACCTTGGTCAAGAACTAAATGCAGAACTACCAGTTCATTAAACAATCCTGGTAAAAACTTTTTAAGACTTCTCTATCTCTAGAGTCATTATCTCTCTTCCTATTTAATGCTTTACCTATTTTCAGGTTATAATCAAAACACAGTTAACTGAGTCAAATGCATATGGCATTAGACAAAAAAGAGTGTTTGAGAAACATAAAAAGCAAACCTAAAAAAAGACAGTTTCTGATGGATCCCCTTCTCTCTACTACTCTACCAAGTTTTGATGACAATGACATCTGCAGTTTTCAAATAAGTGAATTAAAATTATTTTTGTTTTGATAAATGTCTTCAATTTTCATAATATTCCTTGAAATAACTGGCAACGACTTTAAATTTCAAAATCCCCAGCTAGAAATTTGTCAGAATCTATTAGATCAAATATTTAATTTAATATTACTGAACTCTATATATATAAATGCTTTCATAAAGAAATCAGCTATATATTCAAAACTGACTCAGGTTCAAGTCCTCAAACACCTACAAGTAATTTTTTTTTTTTTATCCTCACCCGAGAACATTTTTGCATTTATCTTCAGATAGAGAGGCAGGGAGAGAGGGAGGAAGAAAGAGAGAGAGAAACCTCGATGTGAGAGAGACACATCGAGTGGCTGCCATCCACACGACCCCAACCGGGGCCAGGGACAAACCGCAACTGAGGTACATGCCCTTAGCGGGAACCAAACTCAGGTCTCTCTGGTCCACAGGCCAATGCTCTAACCACTGAGCCAAACCGGCCAGGGCCCTATAAGTAATCTTATAGAGAAAATGAAAGACCAAAGAAAAAAAGAAACTATTATACTCACTATAAAGTAAAAAGGCCTGAAATAAACACTTAAGAATTCTCTAGGACTGGTGGCATGTTATGTGCCCACGTTCGTCTTGAATTATAAGACCACATAAACTTCGGTGGCCTGAAATCACTTAATTTCTCTAAGACAGGTTAGTGCTACTCACTTAGTCTTTCCAGGTTAGTATTCTATCTCCTCAGCAGAAACCTTTACCTCATTCCTACTGAAAGGGAGGGAAGTTACAGCGAGGAAGAGTAGACGACTCAACAGAGTATCCCTCACCTCTACTTTCTGTCTTCCTAGCAACCTAGCCCAGCACAGTATCTCCTACTTCCTCTTCTAGTGTTTTTAGGTTCTTTGGAGATTAGAAAACATCACAGAATATGTATCCATAAGGTCTTAGCTAATGAATACAAATAATAGCACGTATTATTCTCGAACTTATTGAGAGGAGAATTGAAAGAGCAATGGTATCTAATACCTGAGATGGTAGGTGCACACTCATAGTAAGAGAGAGAGTGTGTGTGTGTATGTGTGTGTGGGGGGTGCAACTTACAAAACAATGTTACATTTAGTAACATTAATAGATGGTTTCATAATTTTGCTTATTATGCCACTATAAATAAAAGCTTATACTGAGATTGGGATTAGCAATGAGGGTTTTTGTAGGTAGGAATAGAATTACTTTCTTTTGGTGTGGTGCATCCTGCGACCAGGAACTGAGAGGTGGTAATTGATATGGTCAATGATGTAGTGGGGGTAACCAATCCATGTACCACATAAGAAAGCAAGAGGATAAAAGAGGAAACATGTGTCTTGTCCTTCCACATCATTGAAATAACAATTATGACCTCCCAAAGACTTCCAAGGCAAGTAAGTGATAATAACCCAATTTCACAAATAAGGAAAGTGACAGTGCCTAACCATAATTTATGTACTCCTATTGTATTTCTCACCACTTTTAATAACCTGAAAAGCACAACTCACCAACCCTGAAATGCATATATACTAATCTTCTCTGTCTCTATGAATCTGTATTTTGAATTTCTAGCTCAAGTCTCACCGACCTATGTAAAGTCTTCCCTAAGCACCACAGTTCCCCTTGATTCCTTCCTAGGAACCCCTATAAATTTTCTGTAACACTAATCTCTTTGAAAATGTGCTGCATAACAGAACAGCCATTTTTGGAAAAAAACAAACAACAAAGACTTCAAATTTAAAACAAGGGGAAAGTTGCCATTATATAAAAAAAAAATGAAATCTTTTAATGATGCCAAACCCTGGTCATATAGGTTGTGTAAGCTATATATACACACACATATATACTTGGGAATGTATGTGAGTACACCAAATTAGTTTGCCATTTCAGTGAGATCAAGGAGAACACACTAGTGTGCATATTTTTACAATAAATGAATGAATGGAGATCTTTAGACATCTCTTTCAGTAATTAACAAAACCGGGGTGGGAGGGGAGATAAGAAAAAGAAAAGATCTGAACAACATTTTCAAGCACCTTCATCTAAATGACATTTCTATCCTACATTGTCAACTACTGCAGAATGCACATGCTTTTACATGTACGTGAGATATTCAACAAAATAGACCATATGCTAGACTACAAAAAAGTCCTAAGTAGATTTAAAAAGACTAAAATATTATAGAATACATTTTCTGAGCAGAACAAAAATAAATTAGAAATAAGTCACAGTAAGATAAATAGATAAGTTCCAGATATTTAGAAATATCTGGAAATAACCCATGGGTCAATGAAGAAATCATGAAAATTAGAAAATATTTTTAACTAAATGGTAATGAAATTACAATATAACATTATTTTGGGGATGCAGCTGAAGCATTATTCAGAGACAAATTTACACCATTAAAAGACAGCCCAGCCGGTGTGACTCAGTGGTTGAGCGTCGACCCATGCACCAAGAGGTCACCAGTTCCATTCCCGGTCAGGGCACATGCCCAGGTTGTGGGCCTGATTCCCAGTAGGGAGCATGCAGGAGGCGGCCAATCAGTGTTCTCTCTCATTGATGTTTCTATCTCTCTCTCCCTCTCCCTTCCTCTCTCTCTAAAATCAATAAAGAAAAAAAAATTTAAAAGGTCTCAAAAGTACAAAAAAAAAGGTCTCAAATCACTAATCTTCCACTTTTAAGAAGAGTGAAAATAATATTAAAACAAAATCAGATAGGAGGAGAGTATAAAAAGAGAAATCAATAAAATAAAAAAGGAATAGAGAAAATCAACAAAAACAAAAGCTGATACTTAGAAAAGATCGATAAAATTAATACCGCTCTAGAGCTAGACTGAGCAAAAGAAAAAGGAATGAAAGCGGAAACACTACTACAGATCCTACAGACCTTAAGATAACAGGTAATATTATGAACCATTTCATGACAGAAATTTTATCAACTTAGATGACATGAATTCCTTGGGGAAAAAAAAAAAAACAGGGAAAAATTTTAAAATTCTGTATTTTACAAATAAACTGAATTTGCAAAAACACAAAAGGTAAGCCACAGATTAGAATATTTGTCTAATAAAAGATTTATTCCCAAAATACACAAAGAACTGTTATAACTCAATATAAAAGACAAGACAATAAAATAGATTTAAACAGATACTTCATGAAAGAAGATATACGAATTGCCAAAAAGCACATGAAAAGATGCTCAACATCATTTGTCTCCAGAGAAATGGAAAATAAAACCACAACAGGTGAAAGGATAAACAAACTGTGGCCTATCTATTCTATGTAATACTAATTATCAACAAAAAGGAACTCACTGATATATGCAACAGCATGGATGAACCTCAAAAAAGTCATGCTGGTTCCAGGAAGACAGGCACAAAATTTTCATTTCTATGAAATTTAGAAAAGGTAAACTGAATATGTAAGAAAGTTGAGCTTACACAACCAGAGAGAGTAGAAAGGTGGGCGCCAGAGGATGGTAGGTGAGGGGAAGGGGAAAGGGGTATGTTGGTCAAAGGGTACAAACTTTCAATTATACAGTGAATAAATTATGGGGAACTAATGTACAGCATGGTGACAACAGTTAATAATATTGTATTCTTGAAATTTGCTAAGAGAGTAGATCTTCGAAAAAGGTAACTATTATGTGTTCACGTAATTCTGATTTCACAATTTCTATGTATATCAAATCACCATATATAATTTTTATTTGTCTATCATGTCAATAAAACTGAAAAATAATAAAGTTTTGAGTCTATAAGGGGGAAAAAGGCAAAATTAACCCCAGTATCTGTCTGGTGGCAGCAGGAAAAAAGGTGGTTAATTGATGGCAAAGAGTAAAGGAACATTTGGGGTGATAGAAATCTTGATGGAGGTAGTGATTATAAGTGTATACAGCTTTGAAACTCAAATTATACACTTAAAATAAATGAATTTCATTGTATGTTTAAAAAGGAATGAAAAAAACCCTCAAGAAGAATTTTCTTTCTTCATGCCATTAGCATTTTAAAAAAACTGTAGCTCAAACTGTATTTAAATCAGACCCAAGAGTTTCCATATTATTTCTCAGATTATCTCTAGAAACTAAATGTGAATGTATTCCCAGAAAAAAATGTGACGGCCAATTAAACTTGGAAACAGTTCCTACCAGAGGTTTGCAATACTTACTAGCACATTGAAGACTTCCTTTACCCAGAATGCCTATGAAAAGTGTGTCACAGAATACAGTTAGAGAAATGCCAACTGCTCTAAGGATCTTACCTTAAATAATTTTCTGTACTCCACTGCCCTAAAACACAGTCAACCTGGAATAAGTATTTGTTAATCTGAATAGAACACTCCAATAGCTATACACAGTCAACCTGGAATAAGTATTTGTTAATCTGAATAGAACACTCCAATAGCTACACTTGGACAGGCAACAGGCATCTCAAATGTTCTAGGTCCAAAACTGAACTCCTGATAATCCCTTCAAAGTCTGTTCCTACTAACATCATCTTCATTGAGGTAATAGCATTATATCCTTCAGTTGTTCAGGCTAAAAACCTTGACATCATTCGTGACTCAATGCTTTCTAACAACCCATAGACAATCCATTAGCAAACCTGCCAGCTTCACTTAAAAAATATACTTAGAATCAGACCATGCTTCACCTTCACCGCTATGGCTACCTTGGCCCCACTCATTATCATAAGTCATCTGGATTAATGCAACAGTCCAGAAATTGGCAAACTTTGTCTGTAATGAGCCAGACAGTAGGCGGCTTTTCTGGGCATATGGTCTGTGTCGCAGTTACTCAACTCCTCCATGGAAACGCAAATACAACCACAGATAATGTGTAAATGAATAAGCATGGCTGTGTTTCAGTAACATTTATTAATGAACAATGGAATCTGACTTTCATATAAAGTGCTATTTTACTTTAAAGACGTTTTTTAAAAAGTTTATTTTTTATCTATTGCCACCTTTTAATATGCAAAGACAAATAATTTAAAAACCCAAATGGTCTTTAAACAACATTTGCTCCAATTCTCATTTTGTAAATGAGAAAACAAACAGGTAAGTTTATTTACTTTCTGAAAGACCATAGCTAGTTAACAGATTTCTAATTAAATGTTCTTTCCCAGGTAAATAATTTTTAGAACTAAATAAGCTTGCAGAATGATTACAATAATATAACAGGTCAGTAAGAGTTTTAATTATTAGACACTAATCTATTTAATATATTCAGTGAAATAATTTGTCTAGTTATATGATATGAACTAAATATTTTCAGTTATACATAGCAAAATAAGGCTTAATGTTAAGTAACTTGTTCTGATCGTGGAACTAACAGTCCAGTATGCTTAGGGGAAAAAAACTTTCTATACTTTTCAATACTGCACAATTATTTTTAAAAAGGAAAGAAATTACATGGTGTAATAGTATACAATTATAGATTTTGTTTATATTTAACCTGTTTGTTTATATTCCTTGTAAGACCTATCAAGCAGAATTTACATGGAAGTATTTTCTTTCCAAGAGTTAATTTTGTCAAGTAACTGGAAATGTTTATGTTTTATAAGTTTACTTGTAGAATAGACTACCTGGGAAAGAGAACAGCCGGCATTCTACTCATTTATGTAAATGTAAACAAATTTCTGTTGGAAGGAATACTAACAGTATTCCTAGTTTTTTCAACAGCAAGTTGGGGCCCACATTTCCATATATTTTACTAATATAAAAAATTTTAATAATGTCTTAGAAAACCAATAATTGTTTTACTTTCCATTGAAAATGATAATACCCTGGTAGTAACTCAATCTCCATTTCTAAAGTTCCTACAAGTTTCTAATATAACAATGACAAAAAGACAAAAGGAAAAGGGAAGAAGAGTGGGATAGATGGAGAAAGTGAGATAAAAGGGAGGGAGGATGAGAACACGAAGGTACCTGGTATATTAGTAAAAGTGAACTCTTAATTTTCTAAAAGAATATTTTATCATGCTCTGGGACAATTTCACTAATGGGAGACAATGGTGTGCCAGAACAGTACCTGGAACCCATAGGCAAGTCAAATAATGTGCTGCTACTAACACAGCTCAGCCAACATAAACATCAACTGCAGACTTCTGTACCCTCACTATATGCTTACAGAAAAATTGTTCCACTATAAAAGAAAGCTTTCGTCACGCTACTTATGTCTTACCCTATAACAGAGAGATGCAAAGGTAATAATATTTTTGAAAAGTAGGCACTAATTCAGTTTGCTTCCTTCACAAAAATAGGCTTTTCCATTTACAGATTTGATCAAGGTCTATGTTTGTCTCTATTAGAGTCAAGAAGTTATAAATTATTTTTGTATTTTTATTTAAATAACATTTCTAACAACTAATAACCTGTTTATTACAATCTTACAATAACTAAAATTAAACTGGAAAAGGGGTTGGAAGCCAAATCTAAGATTTGGAAATTATTACTTACTGCAGGTACCAGTAATTTCTTCACTTCCTCAACAGCTCTCTTCAGTTTGATCTCTGCTCTGTTTTGAGCATCTTCCACAGTAATCAGTACATGTAAATCTTCGTTGAGATGTTCCCAATTAGGCTTGCCTCTATTTTGCTCCTCCTAAAAAATTTACAAAGTACACTATTACAAATTATTCTTTTCAAAAGGAAAGTATATTTTTTCATAATACTAATCTGTTGCCAATTATTTAAGATATGTTTGCATTATTTTTCTATGATGACATTATAAATATTTTAAATTATTTTCTGGCAAAAAACCCGTGTGCAAGCCCAGTGAGTCAAATAACAGTTAGTTCAACAAACAATTGTTGAGCATGGACTACGTACCAAGCATGCAGACAGATGCTGAGGATACAGCAGTGAGCCAGGCAGCCACAGCCCTGTTGTGCTCTTATGTACTGAGAAACTCATGCATGCTATCAGCCTTTGGTTATCATGAAAAGCATGTTATTTCTACATTTTACTTGTAAGCAAATAGTAGGTCATCAGGGGTAATTTAGTCATTGTCAAGGACACATAGCTAATAACATGCCAATTTAGGAGCTCAAAGTTATAAAAACTCAAATTCAGTGATTTTTCCATTTTATTACAATTACTTTTTAATAACATTGACTGAATTCAAGATTAGGGAAAGTATTTTGCAAACAGACAATGTGTAAGAGAAATGCCATTTGTTTTAAGTATTTCAAGTAGTAGTTATGGAAGTATTTTGTTATAATTACAGTAAGAAATAAACTACATTTCCATCATTAGCTTACTTTAAAAACAATGAACTGTAAGGTTACTCTTTAATTACATCAATCCATAGTCTTAGTTTAATAGAGAATATCTATGTTTCATTTCCCTGATGTGCTCAAATCATTTCATGAGGAATCTCTCCAGGTTGGAAACATTGTCAAGCTGCAAAGAGGTTTAGAGGTAGAGTTGCCACATTTCCCCTTCACTTAAGATACAGTAGTTTCCGAATTGCTTCTTGTTTTAAGTTTTAGAGATAATATAAATACATTTATAAATAATATATAATATATAACTTATAAATAAAAATTTTAGTATTAAACAAAATATGAATATAAACTTATTTTAAATATAAAAATGGTATAAATAAATGCTCCTGGCTCAGTGCAAGGTACCATAAAAGCAGTAACGAATACCTCTTGTAGGTTTCCATTTACTAAATTATGAGATTCCAATCAACGAAAATAAAACCGGTATAAATTAATAAAACTGGTATAATAAAAACAGCTTTCTACTACAACTCACATTTGCAGAGGCTATGCTAGGAAAAAAAATCTATGTAGCTTAGCCAATAAAAATAAAAAGTCAAATATGTGCTTCTGCCTTTAGTTTCTGTTTATATCATTACTATGGAAATGCATCCAAATGTTGTGAGGAGAATGAGAAACCAGACAAAGCACAGCATCCTGTGGTAGGGTCATCAACGTGTTTCCAAAGTGCAAATGTGGAGTCACCACAGTGCATTCACAGGCCTACTATCGGGGTATTTAAAATTTCAAGGGCAACAGTAGTAGTCAATGTCCCAGAACAAGAATATTTAGAAATAACCATCCAACAAAGTAATATTCACACTAACTGGCACCTAATCAGAAATGAACAGGCAGGCAATGCAGCAGAAAACGGTAACATATGAGGAAATAAAAAACAATAAAAACCAACCTAGAACAGGCACAGATGTTATAATTAATAGAAAAAGACACTAAAAACTAGTGTGTGTGTGTGTGTGTGTGTGTGTGTGTGTGTGTGTGAGACAGAGAGAGAGAGAGAGAGAGAGAGAGAGAGAGAGAGAGAGAGAGAGAGAGAGAGAGAGAGAGACACTAATACATAAAGATACTAATACAGCCTGGCCAGTGTGGCTCAGTGGTTGAGTGTCAACCCATGCACCAAGAGGTTGCCGGTTGGATTCCTGGTCAGGGCACATGCCCAGGTTGTGGATCCAATGCCCAGTAGGGGGCGTGCAGGAGACAGCCAATTGATGTTCTCTCTCATCGATGTTTCTCTCTCTCTCCCTCTCCCTTCCTCTCTCTCTGAAATCAATAAAGAAAAAAAATTAAAAGAAAAACAGATACGAATACAAAACGAACTGAGGAATATTTATAATTCAAAATATTTTAGAAAGGCCTAAGAATGAAAACTAAAATCACAAGTGACTTACCACAGAAACTTTTATATATAAGGAAGACAAAAGCCAGAGGATTTAAAAAGGGAAGGATTTATATGACAGGAACAGAGAACAAAGTTGCAGTATAATTTTACATTTGCTTTAGTCAAGGGATAAATTTATGAATGAGTTGTAAAACACTTTGATAAATGTATACTCAATTCAACAACTTAAGTGTCGACTGAAAATACAAAGTAGCCCTGGCCGGGTTGCTCAGTGGTTAGAGCAACAACCTGGGGACTGAAGGGTCTCGGGTTTAATTCCCAGTTAAAGGCACATACCTGGGTTGCAGGTTAGATCCCCAGGCTTGGTCAGGGCTGGGCTGGAGGCAACCAATCAATGTGTCTCCTCTCTCACATTGATGTTTCTCTCTCTCTCTCTCCCCCTCCCCCTTCCACTCTATCTAAAAATCAATGGAAAAATACATCCTCAGGTGAGGATTAACAAAACAACAACAAAAAGTAAAGACAGTTATACTTATCCTAATGTTTGCTTCAAAATACAGGTTTGTTTACAGTTTTAAAAACTGTTAAAAGAACAAAAACTTATGAACAAAGATGGCGAAATTAATCCAATTGTGTTCCTTCACTCCCTCCTTAAATTATGCTAAAATACTGTAGAGTATAAAATGTACAAACTCATAAAGAAGAAGAAAATGAGAAACAATTTATAAATAAGAAAGCATATAGCTAAGTTAGGGAGAAACTTTGCCCACTGCAAGTGAGAAAGAACCAATTTATACTGCAGATCACACCCCTCCAAAAGAAAGGGAGAGAAAAAGAGCAGTAATGAAGGGGGGGACAGGGCGTTAAGACTGAAATTCTCACTGACACCGACTTCTCACTAAGGAACAACTTAATCTCTATATCTCTGCCCCAAATTAACTGGCTATCTAGAGCACTCTCTAATTCCCAGTGAAAGAAAAGAAATGAATTCATAAAGAGTTCCACTTTCTGGATCTGGGTTTTGAGGGGCAGTTGACGAGATTCTTTATATACTGAAGTCTGAGGTGTCCAGTCTTCTCCTTCAGTCTACTCCCACAGCAAAGGCTGCCAGCCCAGAGACTGGGGGCAGGTGACTGGAAGACCTTTCTGTGGGGAACAATGTGAAGAAAAGGAAGTAACTCCTGAGCAGGAAGAAAGACTAAAAAATCTGCAGTTAAGAGAAGGTACTGTATCTTTAAATTAAGTACAGAATGCTATTAAAAGAATTCAAAACATAAGAAAACAAAAGCAAAATGAAACAAAAACATAAAAAGAATGACACTAAAAATATGACAGCATAAATGAAAAACTGCATAGAGTGGTTAGAGGCTAAAAATTGAGGAATTTTCCCTTCAACTAGAAGCAAAGACAGAGATAAAAAATGGCTTAAAAAAAAGTATAAAAATTACAGGTCTGGTCCAAGAGGTTCAGAAACTGAGTGACAGATGTCTTACCAAGAAAAAGGAAGCAGAAGAGTGAAAAATCATCAATATACTACATACTTTTAAAGCAACACTGGAGGATAAGAGCTTTCAAATGAAAAAGGCCTACTGAGTTCTCACCACAATGAATAAATGAGATGAGAACTAAATAAAATAAATCAATTAGAAGCACGATTAAGTACATAGTATAATAACAGAAAATAAATACCAAAGAATCTCTTCAAGAGTAGGAAGTTGGGCCTTGGCCAGTTTGGCTCAGCAGTTAAGAGTGCCGGCCCAAGGACTGAAGAGTGACCAATTTTACCATGTGCCCAAGGACTGAAGAGTGACCAATTTTACCATGTGCCCAAGGACTGAAGAGTGACCAATCTTACCAAGTGCGTAGCCTCTTTACTGAACTCGCATATTTTAAAACAATCTTAGCAGACAGTTTTCACAGAAAAGACAAATCAGGGAAATGAACAGCTCTTTAAAAGACCTGAGCCCTGGCTGGTTTGGCTCAGTGGTTGGTGCATTGGCCTGCGGACCAAAGAGTCACGGGTTCGATTCAGTCAAGGGCACGTACCTCAGTTGTGGTTCAGTCCCTGGCCCTGGTCAGGGTCATGGGGGAGGCAACAAATCGGTGTCTCTCTCTCCAATTGGTGTTTCTCTCTCTCCCCCTCCCTCCCACTCTCTGAAGATAAATGGAAAAATGTCCTCGGCTCAGGATTAAAAAAAAAAAGAGTAGGTAGTTGGGGGGCAGGGGGCAGTTAAACAGCAAAGGGGGAGGGGGAACCCATGTATTTTACATCAGGTCTTACAGAATTTCATATGTTTAATCTATAACCATATCAGACTTTGTTTAAAAAAAAGTTTTGAGATAATTCTACCCAGAAGTCACATTTATACAACTGTAGTCCAATCTAACTCAGGAAGAGTTATGGTTAAGTAAATTCCTTTGAAACTAGTAATTATTCAATACAAATATAATTTCTCCCTGTGTTCTTAAACAGGTAACACAGAAAATTTGGGATTGGAAAATACTATAGAAGTCTATAAAACATATCCATAAAGGTTCGTTCTCTCTGGTCCGCAGGCCGATGCTCTAACCGCTGAGCCAAACCAGCCAGGGCCATAAAGGTTCTATTTCAGTCATAAACAAACAGGAATTAGAATAAGACTATAGGGTACATACTTCTGTATGCCAAAATACCTACATTAAGAATCCACTCCCAAAATTACTCACTTCAAAAAATAATTTGGGACAAAAAAAGGTAGAAACGAAGCAAAGAAGAGGAATAACAAAAAAAGATACACATGAAAAATGGTTACCCCTTAGAAACAGGGGTCTATGAGGCATTAATTTCTTTTTGGTTACATTTCCAATAATATTTCAGAAGTCAACAACTGAGACACTATTGTAGAAAAAAAACAAAAACAAAGACAGCTCATTATTACTCATTAGTATGTCTGTCTGTCTTATGGTTACCCAAAGCAATGTCATTTCTTATTACCTGCTACTAAATCTTTAGTGATACAGAACATTGGGTTTACACTTTCCACACAGTCCTCCCCACCAAGTTCTAGATCTCCAAATTAGACTGCCAACTGGACATGTCTATCATTGTCTCTAAAGCACTCTCAACTCAACATGGCCAAACTGCAGCTCATTATATATCTCTTCTCCAAACTTGTCCACAATTTATGTCTCAGCTATTATTAATCCTGAGTTTTTTAAGTGTGGATTTTTAAAAGTTGAGGACAAGGACCGATTGATTTTGTAGCAAATATCTGAAATGGCAGCCAATAAGCTTACTTGTGCCTTGAGAGAGAGAGAGGCTGCTATACATTTACCCACTCATTTCAATCCACACTGACTTCAGGTGCCATTTCTTGCTTACTGTCCCACAAGATCCCTACCACCTCTCCAAACTGTAAATAAACTGGCCTAGTTCCAAACATGGATTGTGATACCCATAACTTCATGCAAGCTACCATCCATGTCCAGAATGCTCTTCTTTCTTCTTCTTTAATATTTACTTTTATTTATCTCTTGCTCTAAGAAAAATATTAGGGGGACCGGAAAGTAATGTCATTTTTTTTTACATTAAATTCAAACAGATAAATTTTTAATAAATTTTATTTTTAATCAATGATGTAATCACCCTCATTATCAATAACCTTTTGCCATCTAGTGTGCAAATTTTCAATGCCGGATGGTTAAAAATCAATTGGTTTTCGAGCAAAATATCTGGAGATGGCATTTTGGACATCATCCAAATTTTCAAATTTTTTGCCACTTAGAAAATGTTGTAGCTATCGGAATAAATGGAAATCTGATGGCGCAATATCGGGCGAGTATGGTGGGTGAGACAATACCTCCCACCCCAATTCATTAATTTTTTCCAGGGTTTGTCTCGCGCAGTGCAGTCTTGCATTATTGTTTTGCAAAATAACACCTTTTCTGGTGACAATCGCTGGGCACTTTTCAATTAAAGATTGATTTACTCGATCCAATTGTTCACAGTAAAGGTCTGCATTCAGTTTGTCCAGGTTTCACCACTTCAAAACGAATGACCCCGCGAGTACTCCACCAAACACACAAAAGTGCCTTTTTGGGGTGTAAACCTGGCTTAGCTGTACTTTGTGGCGATTCCTTCGGAGAGAGCCACTGCCTTTTGCGTTTTGGATTATCATAGAGGACCCATTTTTCATGTCCAGTGATCAAGCGATCAAAAACGCTTCTGTATTGTGCCGCTGAAGCAATAAGTTGCATGTGGTGGACCGGTTAGCTTTGTTTTCTTCAGACAGATTATGTGGGACCCAAACACCTGCTCTGCTTACTTTATCAATCTGCTGCAAATGTTCTTGGATGGTCGACCAAGGTTGGTTAAGAGTGTTTGACAGTTCCTCGACTGTTTGACATGGATTTGCTTCCACTTCCGCCCTTAACATGACATTACTTTCCGGTCCCCCTAATACTATAACTCCTGCTTATAAGTGCTTGTCTTATTCTAGCTATTCGAAAGTTTGAATCCAGTTAAATATGAATCATGTCTCACTGATTTTTATATTCTTAACAGTATGTATACACTGGCTTTACACATATATGGCCTTAAACAAATATTTACTGAATTCAACAATTGGGCTTTTATTATTGAGGAGCATCATTAAAATCAATCATCAAATTATGCATTAACATACTGCAGATTTCCCCACAGTGCTCTGCTGTATTCATTACTACTGTGTCTGTCTATATTATATTAGACTCCTTATAGTCTCCCCTGGTCATATATGTTGGCTTCTGGGCCCACCTCTTTTTGACCTATTTAAGTTGCCAGTTACACCTGACAATCTTTAGCCTTGTCTTTCATTCTCGTTCTCTTACTTCCAGTCAACTCTCCCAGATTTTCTACAATGCTGAGGTCTGATTTTCATATCCCCAAAAGACACTGCATTTCCTTTTATTCTAACACCTCTTTACTACCTTGTTTCAGTGTATCAGAAGAAGGAGTATAGGGTCAAAGTCTTTTTTAAACTACAAGACTAAAGTTGTATCTTAATATAACAAAGTGACAGCAAAAACAAATATATACAATTACTATGTGTATAAATATGTTCAAAGCACAAAACCGCTGACCTTTTGATTTAAGGGAAGCTGAAATGACAAGACAGCATTCAAGGAAATAAAATATAGCTTTATTTATATAGTAAATTAAAGTTTAGTAGCACATAAAACAACTTTATAATACCATCCATACCTGATTATAGAGCAGTTAAACGTGATTACTGATGATACTTTATTATGGGTCTACATTCTCGACAAGTATACTACGAAGAAATAAATTTCAAATAACTCTTAAGTCTTTCAGGTGACGATAAAGATACTGAGAAATGAAAATGATGATGAGGATAGCAACTAAACTTTTATTAAACATACTGCTTGCTGAGTACTATGCTAAGAAATATAAAAACATCACCCCATTCAATCCTCCTAACAGTCATGAGTGCAGCACTATTTTCCTTACGAACATGTTAACGAGGAGTTGAGGCAGACATGACTTGCCCAAGGCACACATCCAGTAAGTGTTCTACAGGGAAGATTTTTAGAGGTTGCACTCTCAGCAACTAATTCCTAATGCAAGATGTCACCTACACAAGAGCCCTAAAATTAACCAAATTTCCCCAAATAGCCTCATATATTAGTGACAGAGCCAGAAAAGGAACACTGAGATCCTGAATTTTCAGAATTTTTTCTACTCTTTCATTTACTTTTAAACATTTTATTTATTTTTTCATGAAATTCTAAGCACATCTTGTCCTCAAAGAATTTTAGATATGGTAGGAACTTTAGATGCAGATAAAGAAACAAATTAATTGAGATTATTTGGTAAATTTGGTTTTGTTTTTTTATACTGGTCCTATCTCCTAGTTCCATGTCAGATGCTCTTTCTCAATAAATGGATTCCTGAATAAGTCACATGAAAAACAGTATCGAAAACTGACAGAGAAACAATGGTTAAAGAAATCTCTCAATACCTACAAAATGCTTTTTTCTGAGATGAGAGAATTGCCTGTCAAATTTCAAAGCACAAATATATAAAAATGATAAATCAATGGGCACTTACACAGAATTCCTCCCAAGTGTCAACAGGTGAGATTCTTAAAACTAATATTTGGTCTTAATACACAATGCATGCATATATATATACACACACATGTATCTATTTCAAACACTATTACCAAGTTAGGGATATTTAAAATCACTACGCTGGAAGAAATTCTAACCATTACTTTTCAATAAAACATCATCTATTTCATTTTTGAAGCTGCTGTTTACAGTGATATAAAAATATTAAAAAAAAACAAACATTCCCAACATTTGAGAAAATTATTACTTTTGATCGGTTTTTGATTAAAAACAAAAAATACCCGATGAATCACACCCTATGAAGTTTTAAATTATGCTCTAACTACAGTATCTGTTTGAACAACAAAGTAATTCTATAACATAAAGCATCAGAACACGCTGATTGTCCCAACCCCTGCTGAGAGACTCCTTTAATTATAGATTTGTAGTCAAGCAAATGAGCACAAGACTTCCCTCCTACTGTGCTCTTAATGTGAAAGTTCATATGCCAAAACCTCCCAGACAGGAATTCAAGTGTTATATATTTAAGTAAACCAAGGTTCCAATAACATTCATGAATATATACATTTTAAACCATGTGACAAAGCTTACACATATATCTAACCATCTCCAGTAATTTAGGAAATGTTACTGAGAAATTGGGACATAAAGTGATTTGACACAATTGTTCACTGACTTCTAGTTATAAAGTTGACCTCAAAAATTTTTTAATTTGAACTTGAGTCAGAAAACAATGTTTTCAAAGTAAATTATTTTCTAATAATATACGAAGATTAGAATACTTTTATGTTCAGGTTGTTGAAATCATCGTCTAGAAGCTTTTATCGGCAACAGAGATTTAATATATGCTTACCAAATTAGGCACAACTAAACAATTTGTTAAATTCAAAGAACATTATTGTTTTATGTCAATAATTTTTCAAGTTAAAAACAAAAGGACTATTCTCAATACTTTTCCTTCACAAGAAACATCTATCTCCTACAATTACAATACTAAAAGACTGCCAGGTAATGACCTCCTTGCAATTTTCATACATTAATTTCACTAATTTAACTGCAATTAATGTATATCCAAACTAAACATATATCCCCAGTTCTGGACAAATATTATTGGTCTGTCACAATGATGACCAAAATTAAGATTTCTCTAGATCAGAGCTACTTGTAGTTACGTGAAAACAATTTTGGACATGGCCATTTAAAAATGGAGTGAGAATAGTCCTGGACAGGTGGCTGAGTTGGCCGGACCATTGTTCCGTATACCAAAAGGTTACAGGTTCGATACCATTGGGGTGTGTACAGGAGGCAATTCATGCCCCCTCCCCTACCCTCCATTCCTCTCTAAAAACCAATAGAAATATATCCTTGAGTGACGATAGAAAAAAAAAAAGATAGAATAGAAATAATGATCTGGTGGAAAATCCTTATGGAAACTTTGGGCTGAGTTACTACTAGAAAGTATCTGCACCTCAGTTTCCTCATCTGTAAAACAAAGGTAAGTATAGTATTAATATCACAGCACTGTGATGAGTTCTAAGTGTGTTCTGTTTATATAGCATATAGAAGAGTGCCTAGCATCTCATAAGAGCTGGGCAATGGATGTGACCATGGTTCGAACAGACTGCTATCTAAGATCAGAGGAATAAATGATTGTAGGAAATGACATAAGCATGAATATAGAGAAGGGATAACTACAACAAATAAACTAACGTGACTAGAGGTTATAATTTAGAAAAATAAATTGAAAAAGTACTGTAGGGATAAAGAGCACTGGCTTAACCCATTTTTTAATTAACTTAGTCAATAAAAATATATTAAACATATCAAATAAAAACACATTATTTTTAAATATAATTTTTAGGAGAAAGAAGTTTAATAAAGATCCCCTGTAATCTTTGTGGTTGTAGACTGGAGGAGGGCTGAGCAGATCAAACCACTGGGCAGAATGCCCCACTGCAGGTTTGGATCTGAAATAGACAACAAGGGAGGACAACTATCGTTTCCCAGAAACAGGACAAACCATGATTATTTCAGGAGCTCTACACAAAACAAACTAAAACAACAGTAAAAGGAATTTATAAAAAATTAATGAAACTGAAGAGTTCAAATACTACTAATTTCACTGTATTTTCCCAAGTCATTCCCTCTGTCAGAATTCATCTCCCCCACTTTCCTTCCACAGGATTCTATGACTGTATAATAAAACTTAATACTGTACTGAACTCTTCTGCATCCGGTATACAGAGTAGTAAGCATCTACAGAGCAAGATGGTTCCTTTACATTTTTTTTTTCTATTACTCATTTAAATATGCCTAAATAAGAGTTTGGTACAGCCCTGGCTGGATGGTTCCGTTGGTGGAGCGTCATGCTGCCCCGTGCACCAAAAGGTTGCAGGTTTGCTTCTCAGTCAGGGCACATATCTAGATCCCCGGGTCAGGGCCCCTACAGCAGACGGCAGATTGACGTTTCTCTCTCACATCGATTTTTTTTTATTATTATTATTTTTTTATCTCTCTCTCCCCCTTCCTCACTCTAAAAACCAGTGAAAAGATATCCTTGGGTGAGGATTACAAAAGAGTTTGGTATAGAACCAACGGCTTAATATTTATTTCTGTTCCTCGACCCTGCACAAATCTACCTTGCACTTTTTTTATATGTATACATATTCAATAAGCAAAATAATGTGTCACACGTAAATGTCCTACTAGTTTCTCAACATACATGCTACCATAATGAATTCACACGCTTTTTAAATCAGCATGCATTTTCTTTATTCAAAAAACGCTGAACACTACTGTCCTTAAATATTAGAAACCATATACCTAACATACCCGGTAAATATTTTTTATATAGTAAGCACTTAAGAAACATCTGGAATTGAATTTCTATTTAAAAAAAGCAATCAGGCAATATCAAAAACCATTATTTTACCTTCATCCTGCAAAACTGAAATAAAAACACATACACAGTATAAAGACCGGAATCAGATGAATGAATTATAACTCCAAGCAAAGTGAGGATTACCTTGGAAAACCCACAGCTAACCTGCCTCTTTTTCTTGAAGTTATACAACTACGGACAGCAACAGCACAGGGTTCATAATGTAACATTCTCCTTAAGGTCGGTAAGAGAGAAGGTACAGCATAGCTCCGTTACTTGTAGTTATTACCTGGCAATGTCCTGTTCAATCTAATGCCACCATGAATACTTCTTGCCTAAATATTAATTCACAGCTGCCTTTATGTAATCTTGAACCCATGAGTGATAAACAGCATTAAAAAAACCTCCACAATTTTATAGAACAATGACTTTAATTTATGGCTGCTGATTTAGAAATTGTGTATCTGTGTGTGTGTGTGTGTGGGGGCTATATTGTCATAACTTGGTAAGGAAAAAGAGCACGTAATTTATCACTGATTTACATTCACTCCAAGGTGTTTAAGCACCTATCAAGTATTCATATTTATTTATTGATAACTGGAGTATTAAGTTCGCTCCAAATCCTAAATCATTTGCTTATTACAAAATAGAGCAAATAAAAAGAATTGGTCAAATAGGAAGGCAACAAACAAGATGGACTCTCCCCACTCACGACCTTCCAGAAGTGGACAGGGTACACGAAGCAGTGAAGAAAGGACGCAGAAGCGAATGCAGCCTTATTCAGCACCATACTTCAGTTGTCTCTGTAACACTGAGCAGCCATTCTTGTGTTCATCTATTTATTTAATAAATTCAGTTTTTCTACTCCACAGAAGGCACTCTGCTAGTAAACAAGATGTGTAACAGGTAACAGGACAGACATGCAACCCATAAAACAGCTTACAGGCTAGCAAGGAAGACATACATGAAATCAGTAATAACTATTTTCTATAAATAAAAGATGAGTGAGACATCAAAATTCACTGTGCTATAAAAGTGCATACTATGGCCTGGCCAATGTGGCTCAGTGGTTGAGCACCAACCCATGCACCAAGAGGACACTGGTTCAATTTCCAGTCAGGGCACATGCCCGGGGTTTCAGGATCAATCCCCAGTAGGGGGCATGCAGGAGACAGCCGATGATGTTTCTCTCTCATCAATGTTTCTATCTCCCTCTCCCTTCTTCTCTCTCTAAAAATCATGAAAACATATTTTTAAAAAGGTGCCTACTATGCCTGAGAGATCTAGGTGATACGACAACTATCTCCTGGAAATTTACTCTCTCATTTGTAAAGATTGTAGGGTTTAGCATAAGCTTTTACAGACCACTACAAGCTTCCTACAAATTTTAAAAACATGAACTCCAACATCAAAAGGTTTTCATTAATAGGGAGGAATGTTCATAGTCATTCATGGTGCAGTATCTGTATATAATCAAATCTATGATGAAGAAAAGAAACCACCATGGACATATTCCTGAAAGAGTGACACTTCCTCAAGAAGACTTGTCTCAGGCAGGTCCTCCAGGAAGTGTTCCAGAAGAAGGCATTATCACAGGAGAGGATAGGTCTCTGCACTATCACCCCTGAAGACCTTCCAGTGGGACGAGAGGTGGAGGTGGAAGACAGACATACTGATGTTCTTGACCCTGTGCACAACTAAGTTAATGTGTGTCTGTCTTTAGTTTTTAACAAAAGTTTTTAAAGTAAAAAAAAAAAAATTACAATGTGTTGCTTTAAGCTATGAGTCTAAATGTTTCAAAAAATTAAAACATTTATAAAAAAGTACAAAAGTTACAGTAAGCTAAGGTTAATTTATTAGTGTAAAAATATTTTTTATAAATTTAGTGTAGCCTGAGCTGATATTGCTTATGAAGCCTACGGTAGTGCAGAGCGATGCCCTAGGCCTTTCCATTCACTCACCACTCACTCACCGTCTCACCCAGAGCAATTTCCAGTCCTGTAAGCTCTATTCATGGCATCATAAACAGTGTATCATTTTTATGTTTTATACTGTATTTTTACTGAACCTCTTCTATGTTTAGATCCACTAAATACTTACCATTGTGTTACAACTGCCTGCAGCATTCAGTCTAGTAACATGCTGTACAGGCTTGTAGCCCAGGAGCAATAGGCTATACCATGCAGCCAAGGTGTGCGTAAGTGCACTCTATGATATTCATATGACAAAATAGCCTAAGGATGCATTTCTCAGAATGTATCCATGTCGTTAAGCGACACGTGACTGTATTAACGTGATAACTTTCTTTTAACCCTTCACTATAATTTGATAAGCAAAACATAACCATAAAAGTGATATAGTTAATGCAGCACAATATATTATACAATGCAATTTTCCTTCTCTCTTAAAGATGCTAAACTATTTTCATTTCATATGGGTACCTCTGAAAAACAACCAACCCAGAGTTAAGACTGGTAAGTATATTCAAAGATGTTAATAAATTGAAAACATTAAAAAAATTATTCTTCAAGGAAGTTGTTAGCATGACTTAAATGAGTTTCAACACAGTCTGAATACAAGCAAGCATGAATACAACTCACAGCACTACTTAAAATATTTGTATCTAATAGGTGGTGGACAAGCTAAAATTATAATTTTTAAAATAGCCTCTTATCCCCCCCCCACACTCTATAGGGAGGGGTTTTAATAGTCAAAAGTAGTTAGTTGCATAATGTTTTTTAGAATTAGTGACGCTTCCAACATTTATCATTTCCCTAAAAAAAAAAAAAAAAAAATTTTTTTTTCATTCCAATTTGGTAACTAAAACCTGGCCTGTTACACTAATGAGTTTTTACCTCTATAAACTGTCACTTTATGTTTTATATATCACCCAATGTTATAATTGATGCGCAAGGTAAATGTTAACAATTTATTGTTATTTTTACATTTTATTGTAACTACCTGATAGTTCAACTATAAGAGCCAAGAAAAGAGTACTCTCTTAGCAGAATAAAAAATAAAAGTTCACAGAACCTATGCTTTGTTTTATTTATTAGAAATTATTTCAAGCATGTTCAAGTTTCAGAAATACTGAACTAAAATGACATTCTTTTAAATTCCTCTCTCTGTTATCACATGACATCCATCTAACTGTATGTTATTATTTCCTTCAGAGTCTTGATAAGAGCTTTAAAATATTTCCACGGTGACCAAGATAATGTTTCCAGTACCCAAGGAATAGTGCATTGCTTGTTCACTAGTGATTAAAGGCATCTTACCTAACACAAGAGATTTACGTGGAGAGGACACCCAAGTCCACTCTTTCAGAATATCCCTGGCTCCACCACTTCCTCTTAATTAACAAAGAAACAGATGTAACAGAAGCTATTTACCATCCAACTGAAGTATGAATGCAATGAAACAAACTTTATGACAACGTATGAAATCATTATAATGCTTATGAATTAAGGGGCCATTAACAATGTGGTTAATTTTGAGGATGAGGTTCAATTTAAATAATCATTATAATAGGAGAAAACATCTTTTTGAAAATGACTGTAGATATGATACATAAGCATCTATCAACTGCCTATATTCTAAAACAATAAATAAATAAAAATACCGAGGTCCAGCCAGTGTGGCTCCGTGGCTGAGCATCGACCCATGCACCAAGAGGTCACAGGTTTGATTCCCGGCCAGGACACATGCCCAGGTTGTGGGCCTGATCCCCAGTGGGGGGCATGCAGGAGGCAGCCAATCAACGTTCTCTCTCATCAATGTTTCTGTATCTCTCTCCCTCTCACTTCCGCTCTCTCTAAAAAATCAATAAAGGAAAAAAAATATTGAGGATAATAGCAATAACCTTGTTTTATAGATGAGAAGATTGATTTAGACAGAGAAGTAACTTGTCTTAAGTCCTTCACTACTAAGTAAATGACCCAGAAACTAAAAGCAAATCTGACTCTCTCAAGTCCTCTCTACACCATGAAACAATGGGAGCACCCTAACTGAACCCATTCTTTTCTTAGGTCCACGTGTAACCTGACATGTCTCAGGCCCCCTTTTTGTCAAGCTATCTCAAGAGCTCTTTCTTCCTGAATTTCTCCAGCAGTCCTAACTCATCTGATAATTATTAATGACACATTTTTATAAAGTAACTTTATATAGCCATAAATCTCATCTTTTCATTTCTACTATAGGCTAAAGTTAGGATTCCTGTCCGACACTTTTTAGAATATTCTTCACACTCAGATGTTTATTTAGTGAAAATGAAAACTATCTCATGGGCAATGGGAGAGAAAACACCATGTTCAGTGAACACCATCTCTTTACCTAATTAAGCTCTCTAATTTTATCTGAAGAGCAGAACATGTACCAATAAATCCTCATGGTGAACAGAAAGCGTGATGACTACTTTTATGCTACTCTAACAAGAATAAAAAATACTAAGTAAGTTCAACACATGCAAGCCTCTGTAAACACCTACTGAATTTGGAAAAGCTGGAAACAGGTGAATTATTGGGGCCTTCCTAGGCTTACCTCGTAGGATCTTGCCAAAATACAAAACTGACGTTCTATGGGGAAAAAAATAAACTTATAAATAGAATTAACTTGATTGTCTTTGAAAAATATAGCATTTTATTATAATTCTTCCATGCTGAAAGAATTCTTAAATAGTTGCTAGAAACTATTACACAATAAAGTTTAACCATCAAAGTCTGCAGCTCATAAAATGCAAACTACCTACACATACAAATTTAACTTTAATGTTAACAATTAGTAATACCTAAATGTATATCCCTTACTCAAAGAAATATAATATCCTTTAATAGCAATAACCAAAATAAAGGAAGTTGCTACTTAAGAAGAAAAGTTAGTTATCTGGGTAGTGTGTTTCTAGTTATATGAGCAATAAGGCGTATTCCTTCCCAAGAGTTGGAGGACAAAAGGGAGACAGTGGTCATTTTGTAGGATGTACATACCTTCTCTCAACTATTCAATCAAACCCTAATTTGGTGCTGCTGTGAAAGGATTTGGTAGCTGTAACTGAAGTCACTCACCAGTTGACTTCAATAAAAAGGGGTGAGTATCCCAGGTGGGCCTGACTTACTCAAATAGAAGTCCTTAAAAAGGCATTAGGCCTTCTCTAGACTAAGCTACTCCAAACACCAAATGGGTCTACAGCTGCTCTCCCTTCCCCCTGGATCTTCCTTCCTGACTGCCTGTTCTGGACCCTTGAGGCGCAGACCAACTGTGAAAGCCCATGCCTCATAATAAATTATTTTGTGTGTTTCTCTTCTGTTGCTCCTCTGATTGAACCCTGACTTACACATTTTCCATTAAAGCTTCACCATCATACAAATTATAAAATAAAATATAAAGTATCTCATTAAGCGATTAACACACCATAATTATAGCCTACGCCATGAAAGCAAGTAGCTAACCTTGGTCAATGCGTGTTCTGAAGTAGTCATAGTATGTTTAGGAGTATTTTTAGGCTAATAATTTTAAACTGTGCCCTTTATTCAACATCACAGTTTCAAGTTGGGGTATATACTTAAGTACTGTATCAAATTTATTCCTTTCATTATCACATAATATACTCTTACATGAAGAAACCAGAATTTCATCTCACCCTATACGGCTATTTCAAACTTTTTATTGTTTAAACAATGCTGCACTGAACCTGCTCATATCCATTTTCCAAAACACATGGTAAGTTTCCTAAGAAACTGACAAATCGTGGAGTTTGCATAGATACGATCTGTTTTTAAAATTCACTAACAGACTGTCCAATTGCTCTCCAAGGCGGATGTACCAATTTACACTCTCGACCTTAATGCATGGGAGTTCATGTTTCCCCACATCCTATACATTGGTAGCATTTTTATTTTTGACAACTCAGTGGGTATCAAGTGGTACATAACTCTCACTGTAATGTGTATTTCCCTGAGTATTAATGACGGAGTATTAGCATCTCTCATGTGTTCACTGTTCATTCCGGTTTGCTGTTCTGTGAGTTGCTTAGTCACTACTGAATCTGTGATGTTGTTTTTATTTTTGAATGAATTCTTTACATATTCTAAATACAAACGCTTTCTGTGGCTTGCCCTGTAACAATTTATGATGTCTTTTGTAAAACAAGGCCCCCCAACCAATGTAGCCATATCTATCCATCTTCCTTTATGAGTTTTCTAGTAAGTAATCCTTACATACTTACCCTGAAGTCACAAATACATTCTCCTACAGTTTCTTCTAATGGTTAAATTTTTTCCTCTTCATTTTTAGGTGCTTAATTCATCTGGAACTTCTTTTTGCATATACAAACCCAACTATCCTAACATCACTTACTGAATAAGTCAAGTCTCATTTGTCATTTCACCGTGTCTACCCCTTCTTTCCACAAAATACACAAATACTGGAATAAAAATCACTCTTAGTTTATTAATCCCATTGGTCTAATTGCTGTCCCCCAGTAATATAAACTATTAATAAAATGACAGAAATTAAATGCACTCAAGCCACTCCTCCAATGTTTTATTTTCTTTTAGAATTGTTCCAATTAATAGAAAGTTTCACTATCTTAAAAATTCTGAAATCAATTCAGATCAAAATGAAAAAAGTTATATTATTTTCTAATAAAAGATAATTTCTTATTAGATTTTATTGACCATAAAGACTGATTCACCAACAAATCATATATTTAAAATATATAATTTGTTGCATTTTCCATGCTTTAAAAAATATGTCCAGTATTTCTAACTTGGCACCCATTTCCATTCTTAATATTTTCTTACAGTACTGTCACCTGTTCTAAGATATTTAAAAAAAAATATGTTCCCATCTCTGCAACCTGATATGCCATACAAATGCCATCAGCTAGGCAGCAGCAGGACACAGCTGCCCCTGCTTAGCCCACTGCTGGGAGAGGCAGTCTGCCACAAGCCCAGCAGACCCTTTCATGCTCCCTGGGATCTATCTCCTCAAACTGAGCAGTTTCTATAGTTAGTCATACAGAGACTAAGCAGGTCCCCCTGAGGAAGGAGACTGCACTGTCTGCTTCTTGTTCACAAGTGCTAGGTAGGACCTTGGCCCCAGTTCGTCTTCAGCAATGCAGTTCAATGAAAGTTAGTAAGCTGGGGACGGGCCCAGGAAATCAGGGAAAATATGATCACATTCTGCTACTGCTTTTGCTGTGAATAATCAAGTATGGTCTCAAAACCACAAGTCTCAGGTCTTTCACCAGCATCCTTAAAACTGTTAGCTTACAAGCAGGATAAATTAGACCCTTTACTGTACTTGACAACAATGTGTATTAAAACTTGCAATAGCTAGGGGAGAAAAACTCTAGGGAAGAATAACAGAGTACTCCTTTAAAAATGCTGCATTGCCCTGGCTGGTTTGGCTCAGCAGTTAGAGCATCGGCCTGTAGACCAGAGAGTCCTGGGTTTGGTTTCTGCTAAGGGCATGTACCTCGGTTGCAGTTTGTCCCCGGCCCTGGTTGGGGTCGTGTGGGTGGCAACCACTCGATGTGTCTCTCTCACATCGATGTTTCTCTCTCTGTCTTCCTCCCTCTCTCCCTCCCACTCTATCGGAAGATAAATGCAAAAAATGTCCTCGGGTGAGGATAAAAAAAAAATAAAAAAAAATGCCGCATCATCACCATGCCTGCTACCATGGACTACCATGTGGCATAAAAACATGACTGAGTAAGGTGATAAAACTCTGAGAAAGTCTTAGAAATTTATTAATCTCACTTATAGTTACCTTTTCACATACAACACAAAATATAAAGACAGGATTAAGTAAGTCTATATATAATTACAAATTCCATTTGAACAGTAAGCTTTCTGTCCATTCATTTGGTTGCTTTTTTCCCTTGGTGGTACATAAAATAATAGTGCTACAATTAATGACATCAAATTCAGTTTTTTCTCTTTTTAATTTTTTTTTCCTTCCAGCACCACTTATCCCCCCTATATCCTACTCTTTTACCTCCCCCCACTCCCTCTCCCTCTGGTAATCACCATAATATTGTCCATGTCTATGCGGGGTTTCCCCCTCCCCCTTAATCCCTTCACCTTTTTCACTCAGCCTCTCAACTCTCCCACCCCTCTGACAGCTGTTAGTCTGTTTCTATTTTGTCTGTTAGTTTATTTTGTTCATTAGATTCCACATATGAGTGAACTCATATGGTAGTTGTCTTTCTCTGACTGGTTTATGTTTCTCTCCTTTTAGTTCTGGTAATTTTTACTTTATATATATTTAAGCTGTGCTATTTGGTATACATAAATTTAAGATCATAATCTCTTCTTGTTGTAGTGATCTTTTACATAACATAGAATTTCCTATATAAGCAATCAGGAAGTCTGAAAAAAGACTTCTACTTCTTTCCATTCTGTATGCCCATTTCTTCCTTTTTAAAATCTTATTGCACTTGTTAAGACCTTGAATACAGATTGGAATAAAAATGGTGACTGCAAACATCCTTGATCTTAGAAGAAATGCACTGAGCTTTCCACTGCTGAGTATGATGTTACTACAGTCATGTGCTACATGACGACATCTCAGTCAACGACAGACTAAACAAAAGATGGTGGCATTCCAGTTAGCCTAGCTAGATGTGCAGTAGGCTATACCACCTAGGTTCGTGTAAGTGTACTCTGTGACATGCCACATCAACAAATTCGCTTAAGGAAATATTTCTCAGAACCTATCCACATTATTAAGTGATCCATAATTTTTAGTTTTTTTTCACAGATGAACTTTATCAAATTGAGAAAGTTTCCTTTTATTCTTAGTTTTCTGGTTTGTTTTATTATGAAAGTATATTAAATTTTGTCCAATCCTTTTTTATGTATCTATTGAAATAATCATATAGTATTTTTTTTTACCTTTATTCTATTGGTATGGTGAATTATACTGATTAATTCCCAGATGTTAAATGAATCTTGCACTGCCAAGATATACACCATTTGGTATTAATGTAGTACCCTTTTTGGTAAATTACTGGATTCAATTTACTAAAATTGTATTAAGAATTTCTGTATCTATGAAGAATATGGTAATAAAATAAAGTACTCTATTCTATATCTTTTATGAAAGACTTTATATAGAAATTAGTGCCACCTACTGTGCTTGACCCCAGGCTAAAAGCCAGGCAAGTAAGTATAAACTTCTCAACTCCAAGGGCTAACTCCACTCCAGCTCTGCTTGTATTCACTCCCCAGCGCCCTGGGCTTTGTATAATACAAGGGGTAGCCTTGTATTATATACACATTTTAGAGTTGCTTTCTGCCGTCAGTAAGTCTGATAGTAATGTACTCACTCATTACTGAAAACAGCCTAAAGTTCTTATTTCAAAGCTCGTTTTTCCAGAGGGGTAACAACAATCCAGTATTCAATCAACAGGCAGCTTGGCCCTGATTCTAGTTACAATACTCTCTCCTGCCACCACTACCTAGGTGGCAGTCATAGCTTTTAGCCTCTAATCATAGGTGGCATAGCCCACCCCAAGCCCAGTTTACTTCTGTGAAACTGGCTCCAATACCCATTACCCATGCTCAGAGTTAATTTCCTGGCCATCCCAGAACTTAGCGAGTCTTCCATTTTAGTCCTTGCTTATAGCTACGTGTTTCTGATTCATGGGGGGGTAGGAGACCATACATATTATCCAACCCTGCTACTGGGCAATATAAATTATAAAACATAACACTGAAAGAACTAAAATTATGTATAAAAACAAAATTAATTTAACAGTAGAGATGAAGAGCGCTCCAGTGATTAACTCAAATACAAGACACTAAAGTCATAGTAAGCATTCTTGAGTGTCTATAATGTGCTAGGCAGGCAATGTGCATATTACAGAGATGATTAAGATACACTCTTAAAACTCTGTGATTCACCAAAAAATATGCTAAGTGATTTAAAGCAAATATGAATATGTATGGGATCAGTGGCACGGGAAACAACTAATTTAGTCTGAATATATTGTCTAAGACTTAGAAAAGGAATTTGAAAGAGCCAAATAGGATCCAAAACACAGATTAAGCACTTGGAAACTTTGCAGAGGTCACAAATGATGTGGTTTTTAAAGGGCACCACTCCTTGTTTATGCAATGAAACTTCCTCTGTTTTCAGATGTTCTTCAAAAGGTTTGGGGTTTTTGACCATAAAACTCTCATGCACTCAGATTTTACTAATTGATCACTCTCAATTACACAGTTTTTTAAAAAAATTTATTTTATTTTCTTTTTCCATCACCATTTATGCCCTCTATGCCCTCTTCCACCTACACCACCCTCCCCACCTCCTGGCAATCACCACGCTGTTGTCTATGTCCATGAGTTCTTTTTTCCCCCCTTTTTTGCTCAATCCCTCCACCCACCAACCCTACCACCAAAGCTGTCTGCCTGCTCTCTAGCTATCAGTCTGTCTCTATTTTGCTTGGTAGTTCAGTTTGTTCATTAAATTCCACATATGAGTGAAATATTACACAGTTTTATAAAATAACTCAAGTATATTAATTATGTAACCAGACCAACAGCAGAAATGTCAAGTCAATTAGGAAAACCTCACAAGAAAAACTGAATTCTTTGTAATAACTTTTTTCAATTAATGAAGTTTATTAAAATATAAATCTTTTTCCAAATTATTAGGAAATTGAATTTTCAAAAGGCCAAGAATAAGCAGCGTTTTAAAAATGAAGCTTGAGAGTGTCTGAATTCGGAAGTAATAAGCTTTTTTAAAGGAGAGGAAAAATAAGTGAATTAATATATAAAAGCTACATTTAAAATGACAATGGCAATATATAAATTTAAAAGTTCATCCTAAACAGAACATTTTTTAAAAATTAAATTCAAAATACAGTGGACTTCCTTTGTAAACACAAAAACTTTAAGAGGACACAAATATCAGGAATTCTTAAAGAAACCATCAAGTTTCACCTAAGCATTTAAATATTTTGTATTGTCTAATCATGAATGCTTTATTTTAACTTTGGTCTCAGGCTGAACCTTCTCGTCTCAAAAAGCAACTTTAGATATAAATATTTAAGCTTAGTAAATTATAAAAGTATATTCCAACTACCTCTAAAATTTTCAAAGATTAGTATTCCATTAAATATTCCCAACTTAACTTTGTACTTCCAAAATAAAACTTAAGACGAAATTGCTATATACTAATAATGTCTACCCTACTTCCATACCTTAACAGTATATAATATAAATAAAATATTTGGCAATGACTGCAAAAGTTATTTTCTTAAAAATTTTAGGAGCTCAGATGTCCAGTTTTTTAATACAATAAATCTTCTCTTGACCCCTAAATTCTATGTAGGCTAACTGTGATAGCAAAGTACATTGGTTTTAAGTTTAATTCATACACTGTATTTATTAAAACACCGAAAGTTTTCTCTACCTCTCCCATTTTAACTAATATTATGATTCAGTACTTTCCAAATCCTGCCTTCCAGCCATCTTTGGTCAATTCTCCTAAGCCATATACTTAATTCCTGCTGACAGCCTCTGTTAGTCTCTCCCAGCCTTCCACCCCTACCCCGGAGATACCCAGAACATTCCTTAAAACTCATTTTCTCATTCAGTATACTATCCAAAACTATAACTTACACATCTTTTATTACCCTGATGTTGTAGGTCATAACGAACTTCAAGGACAAACTACAAATGGCAGATATCAAAGCAGATAAACCACACAATGCAGAGCCCTCCACTAGCGGAGAATACCGTGCTATGATACATGATGCTCACTGAGAAATACGGATGTAGGTATGTTTGGCCGAGAGTGCATAACAGGAGGCAGAGCACAGAAAAAGATACATATTAACAGTTTACTGTAATACACTTATAAATATATTTTAACAAATACTGCAGAGACTAATACTAAAAGAACTGGCGCTGAGCAGAGCAGCATCGAACAGAAGACAGAGGGGTAATGTGCTTTTCCATGCTTTATACACATTACCTGTAATCTCCCTACAGCAGTCCTCAGTCATTATTTAATTACCCAAATCACGAAGATTAAAGACCCAAATTAGGAAGGTGAATTGATACCAAACAAACAGGTAATTTACTGATTTGACAATAAGAAAACTAAAACAAACAAACAAAAAAACAAATAAAAACACACAGAATTCGAAGCCTGTGTTAGATATAGAAGTTCCAAAGAGTAAAATATAAAAAGAGCTTTAACTAGCCTGAAACCCTGGTAATTAGTGGCTACAAATCTTCAAAATGACATTTAAGAATATTAAGAATATCTCTTTTAAGTTAATAAATCTTTTCCAAAGCAACAAGAAATAATAAAATAAAATGTTTAAGTCTATAAAGGCATAAAGGACACATCTTGTACTAGAGTCTTCTATTTGCAAAACATTTACCAAAAACAAAGCTGCCAACAAACAGCTGGAAAAAGTCAAGTTAATTTTCTTCACCTCATGTCTTACCAACAGATAAAGGAGGGCATTACAGCTGCTTAATACACCTTTTAATTGAGCGCCTCACTGGTAGGAAGAGAAGTGTGGAACCACTACTTTCCATATCAAACAAAGCAAGTAATTAACAGCCACTCTGGCACAATCCCTTATCACCAAAATACACAATGAATGCTAACTTCTCTCAAAGCCAATGCTGTTAGGACAAAGCAAAGCTGGTGTTTCAGGGTCACATTCACCTCTTTATTACAGGAGCACACAGTTACTGCTCAGTCAGACACCAATAATTAAACACGAGAAGACTATAATGCTGATATTCAGGCTGGCTTGCATGTAGAGGGGTTTCCCCTCCTCCCAGTACAGATGATTGCCTTTCATTTTAGAGTTTCAAGTAGTTATAGTTCACTTAGTTTTGATTACATAGCAATTAGACAGCAAATGCATAAGATCCGGAAAAAGACTTTTCAAAACATCAGATTGGGAGCAATCAGGCCCATTCTCTTCTCTTGTATATACAAGCAGCTCATTAAATGACTATTGTCTAAAAACCATCTCTGCCCCAAATGCCTTGGGTTTTTTAAATGTTAAAACATTCAAAACACATCCTTGGAATAAATCTCTCTTGCCAACCTAGTAGTACATGCTTGCAGGATGGGGAGGCATGGTAAGTGGCCAAAGAAAAGAATTCATCCTAATTCATATTGTTTAGGGTTACTTCCACATTTGTCAAAAACTTTTTATTTACAATTTAAAACTTTCTAGTAAATGACACCTACTAACATAATATAAAATATTGCCAAGTATTCCTAAATATTCCAACCATTTGTTGAGAAAGTCTTTTCATCTTACTTTATACATATGTACATACTTTATAGGTTTACTTTGTAAGCTATTTGCAGGCATCAGCGTGGAGAAGAGTCATGCATGTTCTACAGCAGGGCTGCCAAGGATCATTTAGATATTTCGAGGGCCATACAAAATGATCAACTTAAAAATTAGCCTGCTATATTTGGTCAGGCTAATTTGGTGAGACGTGTGGTGTTAGCTGGTATTGACTTCACGGGCCTCATGTGGCCCTCAGGCCGGACATTCCCCACCCCTGTGCGGGAGGCGGGTGAAAACATGTGTACCTCAAGAAGAAAACTGTTACCTACTGTGGGTGTGACTTGAAAAACTACTATGGCCACTGATATTCTTGCAAAATGTACTCACATACTGTCTCTACACCCTGGCAACTAATTTTACTTTTAGGTTTCAAATTTCAACTTCAATTTTAACCAATAACTTAAAAAGCACCTACTGCCCTTCTTTTTCTTTCTTTGTAATTTAAGTCATGTATCAGTTGTTTATAAGTAAATTTTTCAAGTGTTTCTTCTGTATTATCTATTTGATGCTCCTAAACTTCAGAAAATTAAAGAAACTGGCTGAGGTAAAAAAAAAAAAAAAAATCACCATAATTTTGTAATGGGTGCCAATTATGTCCACACTTCAGCAAGGAAATCAGAAATATAAGGCACTGCTCTTGGAGAACACAGCCTGGTAAGGAAACGAGAACCAACAACATAATTACAGATTAAACTGTGTACCTAGAGAACAAGTGGCTTCGGAAACTCTGGAAGGGAAGATCAGTGAAGTCCTCAGACAATGCTGAGATGAAACCACCAGGGAAGGAAGCTGCTGGTCCACACCACCATCTCTCCCACCTCAGTAACTGCCAGCACCTATTCACAGAATCCTGCCTTACCCACATCCCACTCACCCCTTCACAATCCATTCTCTAATTGTCTCGAGACAATTCTTTTATAAAATATGTCAGATAATTCCACTCCTGCTTAAAACCCTCCACTGCCTTCCAACTGATAAAAGTCAAACTCCTTTCCAAGCGTACAGAGAGTGGTCTGGACAGACAACCTCTCCAATATTTCTCCCCATTCCTTCCCACCCACACTGCCCTGTCATCCCTTGCACAGTTCAGTCTCATTCCTGTACAAGTGCCTTTGCACTTGCTTTCATCTCACCCAGAAACATTCAGCCTTCAGAACTTCCCACGTCAGCCCCATGTCACAGGTTAGATGCATCTCCCTTGGGCCACCCTAGTTAAAAGCACTCCACACTGACCACACTTATTATATCACTAACTAAAACTGTCCTGATAATTTCCTTACCTGTTTATTTTCTGTCTTCCTCTCTAACTTAAGCTCCACGAGAACAAGAACTTCCTGGTTTTCTGTCTGGCCCACAGTAAAAAAATTTAAAAAACAAAACAAAAACTTAATAAAGTATTAATATTTAATAAACTTAGATAGGTAGAAGAAATATTCTAGGTGGAAAAAAGCATGTGAATAACACATGTAAGGGCAATAAGAATGGTCTGATCTTTTAGAAGGTGGACTGACAATATGGAAGATATTTGAAAATAACAATGTATGAAGGAAATACGGACTTGGTTACATTATTTGTCATTTAAGATTAAATTAAATGTATACTGGTGGTGGTGGTGATGAAACAAGACCATGTGTTTGGGCATAGTGATGCTACTATCACTGCTTCCTGCTTCAAAGACTTTTCATCAAGCCTAGCACTTAATGTCACAATGTTCCAGGAACCTGGTCTTCTTGCCAGCTTGTGTTTTTCTTTTTCATTTAATCACTTCAAAGGTGAGTTCCACAAAAACGATGAGCCAGTGACAGTATTCACATCTTTACTTCCAATAAAACTCACTTGTTGTGTCCAGATTACCAATGGCCTATCTATATACTACTGTAAATTGGTCCAAAATAAATCATATCTCTAGGTGAATATGCATAAGTTCTAACTATATTTTTTAATCACAGCTGTTGGTAAGAGCAAACTAATAAAGAACATGAATCAAATCCTATATACAAGCAAGACACTAAATATCAGAGGACAGAACATTTCTCTGATATGTACACTTTTCCATAACTTATTTTCTATTTCTCATTCTAAGAGCAGCAGCACTTTGAAACAGACATATTAAGAGTGACATTTTATTTATTTTTAATTTTAATAACTGATTTTAGAGAGAGAGATAGGAAGTGTGGGAGGTAGAGAGAGAGAGGGAAAGACTGAACCCGAAACCTTGGAGTATCAGGATAACACTTCTAACCAACTGAGCTACCTGGCCAGACCTAAAAGTAACATTTTTAAAATTCTTAAAAATTAAATAAAAATACTGAATTGGTGGGAGGGAGTGGTTTCATAAGTCCATAGTATCATTCAAATCTCATGACAGCCAGTACAAAAGTAGATTTAATGATGCTGTTAATGTTTTGTATAAGGAAGTTGAATAAAATCTGAGAGTGATTGTTTAATTTGTCATCCAAACCAGGACACTTTGAAAGTTAATGGAGATGCTATTAAAAATTACATCCAGACAGTAAGTAGCTAAAACTGTCAAACTGAACCTTAATGTCACCCTTCCAAAGAGCTATACTGAGAAGAAAAACTTAGCAGGTTGTGAAAACAATATGAATTAGAAACCCTACAGATTTTTAAAAAAAACATTATTTACTCTTCTTTTTCCAAGATCATTAGGTAATAAATATAAAATATCTGGACAAAAATAAAACACTGCCCAGGAAAATTCTTACCTATACAAGTAAAACCCAATTCTTTCTAAAAACCAAATCACTGTGCACGAGTGTGTACGCGTGCACACACCCACACATACACACAAATTCCTTTAGAAGTTTTTTTAATGCTACTAAATTATTTCAAAATTTTTAATTTTACATATTTCACATTGAAAAAAGCTACATAATTATCAAAAGCAATCAAATTTCCTAAGTTATTAAAAAGTTGTTTTAAAAAGCGAAGTAATTATTATGACCCAGCAGTTCCACTTCTGGGAATTTATCTGAAGAACTCAAAACACTAATTCAAAAGAATATATGCACCCCTATGTTTATTGCACCATTATTTATAATAGCCAAGATTTGGAAACCACCTAAGTGCCCATCAGTAGATGAGTGGATAAAATAGCTATGGTACATTTACACAATGGAATACTACTCAGCCAGTAAAAAGAAGAAAAATTTTACCCTTTGTGACAACATGGATGGACCTGGAGATCATCATGCTAAGTGAAATAAGCCAGTCAGAGAAAGACAAGTACCGTATTATTTCACTCACATGTGGAATCTAATGAACAAACTGAACTAACAAGCAAAATAGAGACAGACTCATAGATAGAGAGTAGGTAGGCAGCTCTCAGAGGGTTGGGGGAGACAGGAGGAGTGGAGGGATTGAGCAACAAAAGGGATAAAAAAGAGACAAAGAATTCATGGACAGGGAAAACAGTGTGGTAATTGTGGGGGGAAGAAGGGTGGATGGAGGTAGAAGTAGTTATAGGGAAGATAAATGGTGATGGAAAAAATAAAATTTAATTTAAGAAAAAAATTTTACAGCAAAAAAACCCAGCAAAATAATTTAGAATGGAATTTCCAATCTCATCCTATAGAAAAATGCAGGAGGAGCAAAAGGCTAAGAGCGTAGTGGTGAGTTGTGAAGGTTTGCTATTTTGGGTCAGAGTGGCTATGGAAGGTCTCTCTGGAAAGAGAACTTGAACAGAAATCTGAGTAAGGTAGGGATCAGGTCACAGATATCAGGGGAAGAGTATTCCAGGCAAAGGGACTAGCAAGACTGAAGTTCTACAATGACAGCATCAGTACATTCAAGGAATGGAATGGTAGGAGCTCAGTCACAGAAGTGGCAAACTGAAGAGAAGCCTTCTGAGCCACCCACCATAAAGATCTGACTCATACTGAATACATGGAAATACATTGCAGGATTATTAAAAATCCACTCTGGTTGCTGGAGAAAGACAGAAAGAGTAGAAATAAGGAAATCAGAAGACTGCTGAGGAAAAGCACAATGCAGAGATTGAACTCATACACTCAAAGCTTGGCTGAGTTCAAATCTTACTATCTAGTGACAGCTCACAAGCCAGGTTAACAGAAGGTAGTTAATCTCTCCATCCCTCCATTTCCTCCTGGATAAAATTAGAATAGCAACAACAACTACCTCATAGGGCAGTTTGAGGACTAATTGGGTTAACTCACACGGAAAGGAAACAGCAAAGCACCTTGATCACAGTAAGTGCTTAGTGTGTCACAGCCTCAACACCACCACCAACTCAGCTTACTGTCACCCTTCCCCCTGCCCCAGGCCACCAAGTCAAAATATTAAGTAAGCAGTCTGGAATCCAGCAGATTGCAGTCAGAAGATACAGATTCTCAAGTCAACAATGAAGTGGGGGGGGGGGGGGGGGGAACGACGGTGGGAGGAGTGTATGTAAGTGATACAGAAAGAGATCTTAACCTATCAGAAATGACAGACAGTATCTTCACTGCAACTGAATGGCAACTAATCAATGTAAAGGGAATAACAGAGTTAGAAAAATAACCATTTTGCAAACACTGTGTTAGAGTAATAACAGATTTGAGCAAGAGTCATTAAGCAAAGCTAAAACCACTGGCCAAAATTTTGTTGGGAACAGGATATTTACAAAGTTCAAAGTATTCCCATCAGTTATTAATTTAAAAGGGTAGTGGGGAAAGTAGCTCTACAGTGAAAAAATATGATTGATACCATTTAACCTAATGATCAAAATTAACATCAAAAATAGGACAAACTAACATAACTGCTAATGGATGTGCTGAGGATACAACAACATCACTTTTTAATAACATTCTTACCAAAAATGCATAGCCAGGATTCTGGGACACAACTGTTTCTCTCTCTCTCTCTCTCTCTCTCTCTCTCTCTCACACACACACACACACACACACACACACACACACACAAAGTCTCATTAATGATGTTCTATAAAGTCACTGAAAACACTGAATTAGAGAATACTGGACCATTGTTCCTTAGGAAATACAGGGTTTTGCTCCTGCCAGCCTCTGGTCACAACATTTTCATCAACCAATCAATATAACCCTGTTTTATGTGTTTATGTTTAAAGATACCTTATTTAACATATATTGTTGATTCACTAACACTGACCTCACAGCCAACAGCACTGAAACTCATTCCTGAAAGAAGTGTCTCTAACACATGCATCACCACCTTCTCGTGCTGGGAAACACTGGACAGCATTCATTCACCACTAAGCTTGGGGTGGGGGGTTAACACCGAAATTGCCAACAAATAGCACAAATATGTAAACAACATAGCACTACACAGACGATGAAAAGGACACTTATTCACAGTACGAGAACTGAAACAAGAAGACTGGTGTCGCCTATCCCAATTTAGTTGGGAACAAGTGTTAGGTGACTCAAATTATTCTGCTAATCTGCACATGTTCATGAATGACTGTGAAATTAAGAGCCACACGTATTAATTTAGGGATTACTAATAAATTTTAACAAGTAGGTAAATCCACAAATATGAAATCTGCAAATAATGGGCATTAACTGTGTGTGTAAGTATATGTATATACATATACATTTATAACAGACAGAAAACATACAGCATACAGAGATGTACAAACATTTTTAAAAATGGCAAATCTAGCCCTGGCCAGTTTGGCTCAACATGAGGCAGCCAGTCGATGTCTCTCTCTCACATGGATGTTTCTCTCTCTCCCTCTCTCCCTCTCTCTCCCCCTCCCTCCCACTCTATCTGATGATAAACAGAATAATATCCTCAGGTGAGGATAAAAATAAATAAATAAATGGCAAATCTAGGTGGAGGGTATACAGGAATTCAACTTTTCTAGAGGTATAATAATTTTTTTATTTTTTTCAAAATGATAATTAAAAGAAAATACAAAAGTAGAGGTTTGGAGTAGTAGTAATGACAAGCCAAGCAATACAAAAGTGAACATTAATATCCAAATGTATATTAACAAATTTATCCTTGCTAACCAAAAAATAGGCAAAAAGAGTGTATCTTTGTCCCCTTAAAAAAGCGATATGCCCAATCTTAGAGATGATTCATATATAAACGTTTTCATTTCCTGCTGAGTGGGCTTATAATTTTAAAGAATGGCTTTAATTGGCAATTTTGGTAATACTTTTTGAACCAGTGAATTACACTTCTATAAATTTATCCTAATGATATATGTGCAGATGTTCTTCACATTTTCATTGTAAAAACAATTAATTTTAAAAGTACATATAAGTTTGTATGGTCATAGACAGATAAAATATTCTTACGTAAAATAATTCAGATCACAAACATATTGTCTCAAAATATGTATCAACATGTAAGTAACACCTCTAAATGAGGAAGATTATTTTTAAAAACACCAGTACTTACTGTTTCTGTACTAAACATGAAAGGTTTTCATAATTAAGGAAAAAATTATTTTGCAAGAGCTCATTTGTTTTTACTACTTGTGCCTTCTTTTAAAGTTGTGACTCCTTTTATAATAAATCTTGACCATTTTAAAATACTGCTGCTGTAACTGCTTGTTCATATTAAACATCTTCGCATGCCCTTGTACTTCCAACTACTCACTAGTTTCTTATTATTCAATAATCCCATATTTTAAATGAATACAAGTTACTAGTGAGAAACTAATCTTATTTACAAAGGTGAAATTATACAAAAATTTCTTCACATTAGATTCTTACAAATAATATTTTCTATGTGAAGTGATTAGTCTTCTATATTTAGAAGACTTCTACAGGTATTTGAATTTTGGAAAAACTTTAAGTTAAAAAAACCTATGAAGACCTTTTTAAAACATTCCTAACTATCTATCATGATTTCTATTTACTCTTTTCTAAGTATCAAATAATTCACAAAATGAATCACTTCAATAATGTGATATTCACAGATTCAATTTTTTGGACCCATAGGCTGTGATATCATCCTGGACCTATGACAACCTGTGACAAAAAAATCAAGAATTATAAATAGTCAATAATGCTAAGACGTTCCTGGAGAAGAAGAATAAGATGAGATGACTTGCCCACCAGATATAAAGACTCACTGCACTGTATTAATTAGGGTGGTGTGGTGCTGGCACAGAAATAGATACATCTGAACTGTGAACTGCTGCTACCATCTCTTCTAGGTGCACTGAGCTTTCAACTTGTGGAGCAATTGCTCCCTCAGAGAAATAAAATCTTTAATAGAAGGAAAGGGAGCATTTGATAGGTAGAGTATGTTAAGATCCTTGTTTCCTTTAGGGAGAGGATAGCCTATAATGAGGAATTAAAAAGGACTACAGCCTTGGCCCCTGTGGCTCAGTTGGTTGGTCAACATGCTGTGCATTGAAAGGTTGCTGGTTCAATTCCTGGTCAGGGCATATGCCAGGGTTGCTCGATTCCCAGTAGGGGACATGCAGAAGGCAGCTGATAGATGTTTCACTCTCACATTAATGTTTCTTCTCCCCCTCCCCCCAAATCCCCCCTCTTTTTCTCTATCCAAAAGTCAATAAAAATATTTATTTAAAAATTCCTTTAAAAGGGGGAGGACTACAGTTGGAGTTGAAAGTTTTAATGTGATATAATATATACTCCTTATGTTTGCTGATTTAATGTGTTTTGCTGATCATTTATGATGTTAACTTAGCTTTAAATAAATGGGCCTGCATTTGGAGGAGTTAAAAAATGAATTATACATGTCTTTAAAACCAAGAGTTAACAATTATACATAATCTAAAATAAAAATGAACATGTTTTAAAATAAAAAGAGCAACAATATCATATCTTTAAATAGTGATCTTTCATAACCAAAGGAGTAAACATAAAAATAAACTAGCAAAGAACAGGATGGGTCACTAGGCTTATGAAACAGCCTAATAATTTTTCATTAATATTATGCAGCATAATGATATATACACAAGTAACATTCTACTACCAATTCTGGCAACAGAGAACTGAATCCTCTAAAAAGAAAATTTCTTATATACAACACAACTACAAGGTGCTCAAATATTCCTTAACTGACTGCAATCCAATCAAGTCTTAGTTTTAAAAGGCTCATTAACAGCATCTAGTGATAAAATGGACTCTCCTTTTTCACTGAAACTCACGTCTCATTTCATTAGACATGGGTAATTAACTCTTCTTGGTATTAGATCTATGGCAGAGTAATTAGCTTAAGTTTTACAGGTTACTCAAAGTGTTACTTTACTAATGAAAACAAAGGTTTATTTTCATTGGATCTATCGTTTTACTTCTCAAAGAGTGTCTCACAAATTTTAATAACTGTACTTTAAAATAAACAGAATTTTTATTTCAAATTCTTCACATCTCTGTTAATCAATGTGTGCAAAGCAATGACTCTACTCTAAGTGTATGGAAATACTACCCATTCTGAAATAAACATTGAATTTTTATTCCACTGCTTTATACTCTTCTATCTTAAAACAAGGCCAAGTCACTTGAGTCCACAATGAACATGTAACCAGAAACAGATCAAAAAAGTCAATATTCTATAAAAATTTTTATTTTAAAAACACACATAGCAAAAACAAGAGGGGAGAAGCGTGGACAAAAAAAAGCAAAGGAGAGACCCTGTGGAGCTAATTTACAGCCCTGAAAACCAGCAGATCATGTCACAAGCTGGTATTCAACCATTTCTACCAGGGCTGCCTGGAAGTGTAGCCTGCAAAAACAGAAATCAAGAGTGTGTAAGAAACATCTAAGCATTCTGACTGGATAATTTTGTCTGTGGCATAAAAAGTTTTAAATAGATTTAAGTTACATCTTTTAAAGATTCTGTTTCTCTAATACTTAATTTTATTAGATTTTACAATTTTTTTGAGATGGTCTTTACAGATCATTTGAAAAACACTGATTTAAATTTTTCTGAAAAGCCAGGCTTTTCTTTCTCTTTAAAAGAAAAAAAAAAAAAAAAAAAAAGCAATCAATCACTTGAGATTGAATGCAATGGCATGTCCCATTACATTAAAAAGGACAGTCTAAAGTTACTTGGGAATTAGTTTATAGCTCAAGTAGGAATTCTTCAAGACATAAGTACTGTAATCAAATATGTCAAAGGCTGTAAGGTTTAAGAAAATATATTTGTTTTGAATTCAAAGTAAAATTAAGATCAAAGGATTTAAGTTTCAAAGATACAGATTTTATCTTAACACAGGGAAGAATTTGCTAAGCAAAGCTGTCTAAGGCCTGGTCATTTGTCTGTGGCCTTCAGTCTCTTCACCCTAATGCCCATCCCTTCTACTTCCAAGTTATCTTTTTAATAAAACAATTAATGCATCATATAATTTCTCACCTTAAAAACATAAGAGTGCCAATGTACTGCTTTCAGAATAAAAAATCTTTTAACATAGTATTTGAGGCCCTGTATGCTCAGACCTTTGCATACCACACCAGCTCTCCCACCATACCTTGTAAATTCCCCTGCAGCAGGACAAGCCTGACGACATATTCTGGTTGATCCTGTTTGTGATACCTAGACTAGCATTCTACTCATCTGCCTTGTAAATTCCTACTCCAATCCAATTCCTCTCTAGCATCCCTGAAAACCTTCAATATGCAAAAGAACTTATTACTTCCCGGACTTCCCGTAGTAAAATGTGTAACATCTTGTAGCATTTACCACACTGTATATCTGTTTATTGTCAATATATCCAGTCTCCCAGGAGTAAAAAGCACCTTGAGGGCAAAATATCATAGGCATTCAAAAATTATTTGCTGCCTGAGATGGCATTAAATTAGCTATGACAGGAGGTAATAAAAATGGAGTAACAACCATTTGTAGTATAAGAACTAAAATATCACAGAATTAAGTATCACAAGGATGGTTAGGCTCCGTGCTTTAATAAGGCTCCTTCCAAACCAGATTATACAATACTATTTCCATAATCACTCTTCTAAAGCAACTGATCTGTTTTCATGAATACTACTATCCAATCAGATTCATGAAAGTATGCAATTTATATGATAAACACTAAGAATCTGTAAAGTTCCTACTATCCAATGCATTGCGGTTAGAGTGTTGGCCCGCGGACCAATGAGTTGCAGGTTCGACTCCGGTCCAGGGCACGTACCTTGGATGCAATTCATCACTGGCCCTGGTTGGGGTCGTGCAGGAGGCAGCCACTCGATGTGTCCCTTTCACGTCGATGTTTCTCTTTCTTTCTCTCTCTCTCTCCCTCCCACTCTATCTGAACAAAAATGGAAAAGTGTCCTCGGGTGAGGATAAAAAAAATAAAAATTAAAAATAAAGTAGAAGAAAAAAAACATTCCTCATAGGGTACAGTCTCTCTCAGCTAAGGATTCCACAAGGGAATCAAGTCTTAATGCCTAGCCTAAGGCATAAATTATACATAATTAACTTCTCTCCTACACATCTATAATGATAACTCATTATGAACTACTCTCAATAAAACTGAAGAATTTCTAAGTTTTGTGTTTCATATAAGGAATCATAATTCTGTAACCTAATAGAAAATCACATTACTTTTCTTCTTAAAAACATTTAAAATAGTAATTAGTTTCTTGGGAACAACCAGAAATTTATTACAATTATAATATACCTTAAGCCCAGTTACAATAATACCATTTCAACTATGTCTAACCATTACTTATAAATGGGTCTGATGGGAAAACAGCAATACATTGCAAACAAATGACTAACTGGGAAACCAGAGATGGTTGCCGTGTTCACAAGAGCAATGACCTCTTTAAACACACACACACACACACACACACACACACACACACACACACTTATGGAACAGCTCTTTAAAAGTACCTTTAACACATGTTCAATCTCCTTCATAAAATATAAAAGTTTAAATCTGTTGGTGAATCAGTTAAGAAATTGGTACTCTCATACATTGCTCATGGTAATGCAAATTAAGAACCCCTATAAAGAGGAATTTAGCCCTAGCTAACAAAAATTAAGATATTGTAATACCACTTCTAGAATTCTAACCAAAAGATAAACTAGCAAATACATGTAAAGATGTATATAAAAGCTATCCAAGGCAGCAGCACTCTGCCTATGCTTAACAACAAAAGCCTAGAATCAATCAATCCATTAACAGGGGAATGCTGGAATAATTCATGGTATATCCACACGGTGGTATATAGTAAAGTTATTAAAAAGAATAAAAGACTGTCTCTATACATTCCCAATTAAGTGATCTCAACAATATACCATTAAGTAAAAAATATATATACTCAGCAAGATGTAGAAAAGTATACATAATGATCTATGAAAAAGTGAAAAATTACATACATACACAACACACAGTTGTCATACTTCCATAACTTTTATGTCAAAAAAAGAAATGGAAGGCTAAACCAAAAACTAAATTAAAAATTTACACAAACAGCAAAGGGGGAAATAAATAAAGGAACCAGAAATAAAAGCCAGGCTTCTCTGAAAATTCTTACATTATATGTTTGACTTTGGAACAATGTAAATATTTTACAAGTAACAGAAAAATAATTTAAGCAATTCTTAAAACTATAAAAACCAAGTGTAACAAATGAGCTTAACTGTGTTTCCATATGATGGCACAGCTTATACACTGGAAAACTACTGTTTTAACACACAGAAATTTGTTTCCCAAGTGAAATACACCCTAAAAATAACAAGAGCTGCTGCCCTGGCTGCTGTGGCGTGGTTGGCTGGGTGTTATCCCGTACACAAAAGGTCTCAGGTTCCATTTCTGGTCGGGGCACATACCGAGGTTGTGGGTTCAGTCCCCACCTGGGGCCGCATGAGTGGATCAATGGTTCATTCTCACATCAATGTTCTCTCTCTCTCTCACCCTTCCCCTCTCTCTAAATTAAAGAAAAAAAAAAATAACAACCAAAGAAAGCAACAAGAACTGTGGAAAATTTTTTTCACTGATGGTACCATTGGCTGTGGTGTCCGTATTGTAATCCTGAGATAGTCTAGTTTAGAATAAAGAAAATGAACCACCATTTTGTGTCATTAGGAACCGAGATTTTCAGTGTGAAAGAAGGATAACACAGACATAAGATCAATTAGGTCTGGTATCCTGAATGAGAATGAACATGTAAAAGTGTATCTATATCCCTGTGTGTGTGATTGTGAGTGTATGTGTGTATCTCCCTGCTCTGTGCTGAAAAGGTCTACAAGTAATGAGCATCACTACAGCCCAGAATGTAATCTCTAAATACTATTCTCACCAGCAGTAACCAGGATTCCTTAAAGAAATGGCTGATTCTATTTCTGGAAAAGAAATATGAAAAGATGAGCCAGGACTATCAGATCACACCAAAAGCCAAGTTACTACCCACAACTACTGAGATTGTGTCAAAAAGACTTAGAGGTGAACATGAAGAGGTACCCACGGACAAAACAACATAATTAGTTTAAAATACTAACTACAAAGAAGTGAAACACATCAAAACTGTTTAAATGCATTCACAATGATATGCAAAAGAAAAACCAAACACCCTCTTCTTCACCTTTGGAGGTTCCTAGGAACAAACTCTCTATTTTAAAACTAGTGAGTAAAGAACTAAGCATTTACTCAGCCTTTCCTATAGAAGTAAATCTACCTAATACTAATGGAGAAAACAGGATATAGCTTATTTTGCAACTCCTACTGAAATAGAGAACCTAAGAAACAATCAACAATGACTGCTAAAATCAGAGAGAGGAAACTAGATTTTATGTGCCACCACAACACTACTTGCGAAATATTCTTTAAAAAGGGAGAAAATGGGGAAGGGAGGGCAGGAGATCTGAACGTGATTGAAACTTCCTTGCTACCATGTACAAGAAACACAGAGAGCAGAGTGTTAACAGCACCATGAAGATGCAATAAGCCTTACCCACAGGATTCTTCAGCACAAACAATTCAGCTCATTGACAAAGTTCAAGGAGCAAGGGGCTAAGGGGGGAGAATGACATTAAGAGCTCTATCAATCAACTGCTATGTATATGGCCCTCATTTGGGTGCCATTCAAACAAACTTAAAAAAATTTTTTTCCCCTTTATTGATTTTAGAGAGAGAGGAAGGGAGAGGGAGAGATAGAAACATCGATGAGAGAGAACATCGACTGCCCACCTCCTGCATGTCCCCCACTGGGGATCAGGCCCACAACCTGGGTATGCGTCCCGACCCGGTATCAAACTGACGACCTCTTGGTGCATGGGGTTGACACTCAACCACTGAGCCACACCTGCCGGACTCAAACAAACTTTTTTAAAAGCATATTTACAAGACAAGAGGGAAACTACGAACACCTGACTAGGTATTTGATGACATAAAGAAAATTCTATGATAAAAACAAGCACAATAGCAAAGAGGCTTTCTATTTTAGAAACAACTATTAAAATATTTACAAATGCAACTGTTTGGAATTTGCTGCATAAATCATCTGGGGGGACAGCAGAGAAAGGGAGGGCACACATGGAAGGAGACCAGCAATGCTGACACTGGGTGATAATAAATATTATTTAAAATTTACCATGAAGAAAGTTTTTTAAAATAAATTATGTCTATGTTAAAGGTTGTGAGTAAATGAAGTATTCAAGAAGATCAATAAAATAGACTGTTTGGAAACATGCTTGCACTTGATGTTACGTCACAGTGATCACAGCCACTTTAATGTGTCCACCAAAAACTTGTGCTTTCCTGTTACCCAGCACAAAGTCATAGACATAAAGCTCAATTATTTGATAATTGACACAGGACAGAATATGCATGAGAAAATGCTGATTATAAGCATCATGTATGTAAAATGATTCACATTCTATAACACATGTGAACACACATATAACTGCATAAAGAACAATCGACAAGAAGACATACCAAAAATGTCAACAAGAGTAGCATCTAGAAAAAAATCAAGTACATTTCATTTTTTTATACCATCTGTACTTTTTAACTTTTATAAAAATATCATTAAAAATACAGTCAAAGCTCGGTTTTCGAATGTCTCCCATCTAGAACAATTCACTTCAATTCTTTCATGCTGATTACCTATATGATCAGTCATGTGTTTCTCAGGCAACAAACAAAGGAGAGAATGCTGGAATATGAGTCAGTTACCGCTATTAACAGCTCAGGAAATTGTACTGTGAATACTTCGTGGTTTTTTGCTGATTATCATTAAATTTTCATTTTTTACTGTATATTTCATTTCCTTTTTATTAGATTTTCATTTACATTTCATGTCCTTTTTGTTTTTAAAGTGTTTATTTATAGATTAAACAATACATTAGACATGTACTGTATATATAAGAAAGGTTAAAATAGGGAATCATTTTGACGGTCTGGAATGGATTAATTCAATTCACATCACTTCTAATGGGAAAAATTGTATCGGTTTTCGAACAGCCTTCCAGAACAAATTAAGTTCGAGAACCGAGGTTCCACTGTATATTAACCATAAAAAATAAAGCTACGAAATATTTAAGAAAAATGCATAATGTATATGAAAAGTAGCATGTAAAAAATGTTATGAAATTCTACCTATGTTTATAATGATACAGTATACCTTCGCTAATGAGATTTCATAAATCATATTTCACAACACTGTAGTTTCTCAAGAAATTATGGAAACATCTCTTTAAAAAGAGAGCCTCTGGTCAAATATATTTGGGAAACAAATGTAAAGTTAAAAACTGAATTTAAACTTTATTACAGATTTATCTGACTTTAAATTCAAAGCCCATATTCTCATGAGAATAATATATACAGTTGAGTTTGAATATCACATGTGATATATTTGTATTTTGTGCAGTCGTTACTTAGAAATAAGGCACTGGATAAGTTATTTCATCTCTTTAAGCCTCCATTGCTAGAAGAGTAAAACTATCTCTGAGGTTGTTGCATGGTCTGAATAAGACATTACACACACTGGGAAAGGAGCTGATACCATCTGGCCATTGTTATTAGCAGCCCTAGAAAGGCCATCTGAGCTGAGTGCACATTCCTTCATTTCAAGCATAGAGCGCTAACAAGAATTGCTGAGTCTCATTGGAAATTTCCAGAAGACACAACATTTGACTAAGTTGGCTTTAATCAACTGTACACATTTCACTCATCAACATTTTTGACCAACACAAGCATAGCTACTTAGTCCCCACCTTTTTATGACAGGGGAGGGGGAGGTCTCAGAAAAGAGCTAATGGATGTGGATAAGAAAAATCTCCAAAGAATGTTCCCTACCAAGACCACTCACACAGATTCCCAATGGTGGACTTCATTTACCACTTTAATAACTGTAACTCCACAATAATTTATCAAGTATCTAATTATGCACAAAACAGTTCTATTTTAATGACTTACAGATTTTCATCTGCTACAGTGGAAACTAGCTGACTGCCACCTCGGTTTATTGAAGGTGGACCATTCCTTCTAGCATGAGACATTTTCCCCACAAACCTTCATGTGGCCCCTGCAGCCCCTCTGCTACCTCAATTGAAAAACTACAAAAAAAAAAAAAAAAAAAAAAATCAATCACTTTCTTTTCCCAAAATTACTTTTCTAGCAACTCTAATCTGTTCAAGTTATTAGTTTGCCAACAGAAAACAAGGGATTAAATCCTGTCTAAAGGAAGGAGTTGTGAAAATGAAAAAAGTGACACATAAAAAAACTTCAAAATATATTACTGAAGGAATAAACAAAATGCTTAGAGAAATCACATTGACTTCATAAAGTTTAGAGTACTCAATATTCAAGTTCTTCTAATATTTCTGAAGTTGGTATCACTCTTAGAAATGGTTTATAATTAGAAGATTAGGTTCAAATTCTGACTGCTACTTTTTGGCATCTGACCTTTGGCAAATTACTCAACCTCCCTGAGCCTCAGTTTCCTCATCTACAAAATGGACATAATAAAAACTCAGATTAATTAAATGTATGTGAAGTACTTAGAATAATGCACGATACAAAAGTACACTATAAATCAAAAGGACTATCTATAAAAAACTGTTTTCTACTTGCAGATGCCCTGTTACCATACAGTTAATATCAGAGATAGCTAGCGGTCTAGTCGGCCTGCGAAAGATCAGCACTGCCCTATGGTGCTGGGATAGATAAGCTTTCCATGCCTCCCATGAAGTCTGACTGCAGTTTCTGCTCTTAGGTTCCATTTTATTCAAAATCAATACTATTGTAGCCATCAATAATGCTAAGGTAATATCAACCCAAGAGAATAAAAATTGAAGTGGCAAATTCACTTGACTGCCTCAAACCAGCAGCTTAGAAAGATAAGTACTGTCCATCTCACAACAGAATTTTCTCTATTTACAAAATCTTCTGTGGGGATCTGGGAAGTTAGAGAGGAACGGGTTATCTATGCCTTTCATTTAGGTCCTAAATGAAACATTTATTCCTTTCCCAGATATTTTATCCAGGTCCTACTGTGTGCCAGGTATTCAAACACGAGGGAAATACTCCATAAAATAGACATGGTTTGTTTTGCCCTCACTGAGTTTACCTGTCTAGTAAAGAATACAGATCAATAAACAGCATTTCTATCATAATCAGTAAATTAAGATTTAATTTCTAGCTTTCTTCACTTTGGCATAAACTGACAACTCCGCAGAAAAAATTAAAGTCAAATGGATTTTCCTTTGAAACACCAGAAATACACCCCAACCAGGCTTATTTACATCAATACCTCTTTTTGTCTCCATCTGTTTGTCACGGTCTTTCTCAAAATAACAGCCAACTGCCCTGGCCGGTGTGGCTCAATGGTTAAAGGGTCAGCTTGTACACTGAAGGGTCGCAGGTTCAATTCCTGATCAAGGGCATGTACCTGGGTTGCAGGTTCAATCCCCAGGGCATGTGGGAGGCAACCAATCGATATGTCTCTTTCACATTCATGTCTCTCTGTCTTTCTCTTCCTCCCTCCCTCCCTCCCCCCTCCCCCTCCCTTCCACCCTCTCTAAAAAAAAAAAATTAATGAAGAAAAGATACTCAGGTGAGGATTAACAACAACAAAAAATAACAACCAACCAAAAAACTATAGCACTTATCATTTTGACTTTACTTTTATTAACATTTTTAAGAGCTCAATAAATAAACTATAGCATAACCCAAGATAATGTGGTTAATTTATTATGTGTTAATTGATATTATTTTTTGGCATGTATATGTATAGTCTGTAAGCTTTTTAAAACTTTAGTAGACAACAGTACTAATTAAAAGTAAGTAAAATGTGCTCTGGCCGGTTTGGCTCAGCGGTATTGGCCCACAGACCAGAGAGTCTCGGGTTTGATTCCAGTCAAGGGCACGTACCTCGGTTGTGGATAGGTCCCTGGACCTGGTGGGGGGTCATGCGGGAGGCAACCCAATCAATATCTCTCTCTCACATTGATGTTTCTCCCACTCTCTCTCTCCCCTACTCTATCTAAAGATAAAATGGACAAAAGTATCCTCGAGTGAGGATTAAATACATAAATAAAATAAAATGGGTGAATTGCTTCTACTTGTAGTTAAGAACAAAGTAGATAAGACAGAATATGGATACCCAACAACCAGAGAAACAGAACAGAAAAGCCATGAGAATACGTGACATTCAAAGGTCACAAAACAGCACGTACTGTCATTTCCAAAGTTTAAAAAAACAGAATTCCCGTTGTACACCTAAGAGTTTAAACATAAAATGTGCTATCAAATAGTGTTAAGATAAAGCTTATTAAGAACATTAAATGATCACTTACTATACGCCAAAACACTGTTCTAAGCGCTTTAGGACTAATTTAATCCTCACAATCACCATAAGAGATAAGTGACATGACTAGTCCCATTTTATACACCACAAAGAGATTAAGTAATTTGTCCAAGGTCACAAAGCTGCTAAGTGACAGACCCAAGATTCAAACCGAAGCAACATGGCTGCAGAGCTCAATCTCCTAACCACTCTGTTCTTCTGCCAAAGATAGCAGAAAATATTCTTCAGGCTACAAATTCACCCCAATTGAAAACAGAATTTATCATGTCTCACTACACATTTCCAAGCTCTCATCCACAATGTCTCTGTGTGCACAAGTGAAGAAAATGGAGGCCATAACTACAGGATTAACAGAAACTGAGAAGAGGAAAACATGTTTTGTTAACTGATTGATAAGAGTAACTTTTAAAATTGATGGATACACTAATCTTTTGATGAAGATTTATTTGTCCTTCAGTTGTCGAGATTTCATCTTCTTGTGCCCAAGCTATGAAATTAGCACTACTTAATGCCAATGCAACCATAAGTACAAACATGGGAACCAAAACTGCATGGCAATACAAAACTGCATGCCATCCAGTTGAATCAGAAACTAGAATCTTAATACTTAAGATCTTAATAAAATATATTTTAAATACTTCTAAATATACTCAAGGGGAACTCACATGCTTGCCTCAAAGTATCTTTGAACTCAGATGACAAGAACAAGTTATAATAAGATTAAATATATTATCAATGAGGATGTTTTACCTCAACTTCTTAGCTACTAACTCATTATTTGTTTACAGGGAGAAAAAAATGAATGAGATTCAGTCAGCTCATGGGAGAGCTTAAACTAAGGTGGGAAGCTCAGAAAAGCAGCGTTATCAGAATGAAGTGAGTATCGTGTAGGTCTGATGCTCATGCTGTGAGCTCCATGAAGTGATTCAAGGCACATGCGCCATCATAAGCTGACCACAGACCTGCCATCTGATAGTCCTCTCAAAGCAATGTGTTAAAAAACAAACAAACAAAAAAACAAACCTTCCTAACGATAAGTTTAATAATTGGCAACAAAATCTAGGTTATTTTTAAAAAATAAATCAAACATTTTTTACTCAAAAAGAAAGTCAAAAATATTTACTCGATAAAAGGAAACTAGGCAAATAAAACCTTCCTAGCCTGGCTGGTGTGGCTCATGTGCCGGTCAGGGCACATGCTCAGGCTGTGGGCCCAATCCCCAGTGAGGGGCATGCAGGAGGCGGCTGGTCGGTATTCTCTCTCATCGATGTTTCTCTATCTCTCCCTCTCCCTTCCTCTCTCGCTAAAATCAATAAAGAAAAAAAAAAACACACCTTCCTAAACACAATATTTCAAGTAGATAGTTAGGTCTTTATTAATTAAACTAGAAAAACAAGAAGTAGCAGGGGAAAAGAAAAACAGAAACAATATACTTTAAAGTAAAATGTCTACAAAACTTATAATCAACACAAAATGTTGGTGAAACCAAAACAAGGCTAGTTATAAGCCTTCTTTATCTGCTTACTAACTCTCCAAACAATTTGACATACATGCAAACTTACTCATTTGACTGTTTTCAAGTAAATATCAAAAGAAACATTTTAGATTTCCCAAACTTTTAGTTACATATTTTTACTGGAAGCTTCTTGATTGTAAAAACCAAAGTAAGTTAACATGATGGTCTGAATGATACTGTAGTTGGCTAAATGAAAAATGCTAATTAGCAGGGCAAAATTGTGACACCTTTAAAATGTTCACCTGTCTGACATGAAATAATGCATACTGCTTTATACACAAAAAACCTGAGTATTTTATTAGAATGCCAAAGTTTAATTAAATTATTCACATAAAGACTTGCCTCCATTTTCAAGAACTTACCTTCTTTTTATCCCTCATTGAGCCTTTGCCCCGGACCATAATTTTACATCCTGTTTCTGCTTCAAGCTGCTTAGCTGTAAGTCCTCTAGGTCCAAGGATTCTCCCAACAAAATTAAACTGGGAAAGAAAATAAAAAAGGTCACCATACATTATTCTCTTGCTTAAATTTACAGCTGTTAAAATTATTTTAAAATAGAAATTAACTTTCTCAAATTAAATACTTAAGAGTCCTTATAAATTTATTGCCAAGTTTGGGGAGGGGGGACATAAGTACAATAGCTCATTGTTTAGCACAAAATTTTCATATGTATTAATACAAATTATAAATCAGGAACAATACAATCTATCTGGGAAGGGTACTATACTGAATTGTCCATCAATAGGTAATCTAAACCAAAGCATAAAATCTTGGATGTCACACAAGAATGCATCCATTACAAGAGTTCCACAAAACTCTATAATGATGGTGTTCGGGGAACTGTTCATTATGTTTTAAACAGTAATTTCTTTTTTTAACTAAAATCCTTGGGGAAAATTCCTGTTATTTATCTTATAAGTAAAGTTATATTTTCTCCAAAGCAACTGTTCAGAGACTGTATTTTTGTGTTGCCTGTCAGAACTCTATTCTGGTGGCCAAATTTGGATTCCACCCTGTACTAAACATTTAAGTCTTGAAAGTATATGCTCCTTCATCATATTACTTGAAAATTTTACATTTGCATATTTATTTTTTCTTTTTTCCATTTCTACCTTTAACTTACACTACTACTTTTGCAAGAAGGCTGAACTCTTTTCATGAATAGGGCAGTGATAAAAATAATTGCATAAATAAATAATTAGCATCCCTCAACAGAAACTTCTACCATTCATATACAGAAGTTTATGGGGTTTTTTTTTGGGGGGGGGGGGAGGATGGCCAAGGTAAAGAATAGATTAACTCTGAATACTGAAAAGTAAATTTTCCTCATTCACGTGTCATCTGCATAAAAGACAAAAATGAGTGTTTACTATCACTTCCACAAAAATCCAAAGGTGATGATTCTTAAGCATACAGCTTGCTATTTTTCCTTGCATTTGACCCACTGCTGGCATGACACTACATAAAAGTCATATGCTAGAATTCACTGCTGTCAAGGCTTAAGAACCTAGGGCACTTCTTCAATCTTCTGTATCTTACTGGCTCTTACTTTGCCTCACCAAGCTGCTCACCAGCACGGCCACATCTTAAGTAATTCACAGATGAAAGATGGATAGTACATGTGTACAGCTGGAAGAAAGGCCTCTTCCCTCAGATTTGGATACAACTTTTTCCACCCCGAGTTGAGGTTGATCCTGTAAGCACTTGATCTAGCTCCACAAGATCCCAAATTTGGAAATTTGCCTGACCATCTCTATCTATTATCCCTTATCCCTGCCTAGTTCCCCAGCATAGAGTAATTTACCTCTTTACCCAACCTGAAGCCCTGCTGTCATCCACTTTAATTGTTGCTTCTTTGAAGATAACCTTTATCCTCTTTTAAGATTTCCTTTTTAACATTAGCTTTAAGCAGTTTTACTATGATGTGTCTAGGTATGGTTTTTGTTTTATGGTTCAGTTTCATTAGCGTGACTTTGTCAACACTCTCCTCAAACAATGCTTCTGTCCCACTCTCTCTCCTTCTAATACTCCAACTGCTTACATTAAATGTTCTTACTACATTCCTCCTTTGATTTTTCACACTCCCTCCTAGTTTTCCCACCCTTCTGTCTCTCGATGCTGAGTACTTTCTTCTGATCTATCTTCCAGTTCACTAATTCTCTCTTAAAATGGTTCTAATCTTCTGTTAAACCTGTTACTCCAGGTAAGAAATGTCTCAGTTTATTATTTCTTTTTTAGTTCCCATTTCTATGACATATTTCTCCAACTTGTCTTCTTTTTCATATACAGTAGTCTTCTGTCTTCATATATAATAAGTATAGCTTATATAAAGCCTGAGTCTTGTAATTCTATTATCAACAGTCCCTGTGGATGTTTCTATTGTTTTGTTGTTTCTTCATATTTTTGTTAATGTCACCTTACCTTCTGTTTTCAGTGAAATCCACACACTGTATGTACTAAATAGCTTAAAGAAATAATAGAAGGCCTAAAATGACATCCAGAAAGAATATATATTCATCACTGCTACTAGCAACCCAGGATTGCCTCAGAAAGATTTCAGTTACTGATACTGAGAAAACTTGATGTTGACATGCAGTATCTGTGAGGGCCTAGGAAACACTCACCCGAATCCCTCCCAGAGCTAAGACTGGGGATGAGAAGGAGACCCAAAGACAGGTTACAGACTCAAATCAAGTCCCCCAAGTCAGTCTCCCAGCTGTCCTCACCAGATTCGGCAAACACACCCAGAGGAAAAGGAGCTCCCAAAAGCCAGGATTACATTCTTAATTATCTGTCCTCCTCAGGATCCTGAACTAGTAATTCTTCACAATGTTGCTGGCTCTCTGGTGCATTCAAGTGCACAGTTTTCCCCCTATTTTGTCTGATTTTACTAGAATTGCTCATATACCCTGAATTACCCTAATAGTCCTTAAACAGAGAAGCCCGTGGCATTTTTAAGGGGTTACCTTTTAATCTAAATAGATCTAGAATTGACATAGCTTCAGGCAGTGTAAAGTAAAAATATATTAGAATAAGGGCCAGAGGAAGAGAAAAAACACATTTCACAGAAAGTCTATCAATAGGCCTGGCCCTATGTTCACTTATAGCAAGCTCTTCCTATTTTTCTGCAACTTACTAACATCACCTTTTTATATAGTCAAGATTCAATAGAATGTCATCCCCACACCTCCCCTCCTCAAAACAATCTAAACCGAGAATCTCTACATCCGTTCCTCACTCATTTTGTTTACTTTGGATATTTTTCAGTTGAATAGAAAACACCTCTTGTTTTCAAATTCAACTCAATCAAACATTTATTCAAGGTCTGCTATGTGGTAAAGAGTGAAAGAAATGGTAGAGATTAAAAAAAAAAGAAGAGGAAGAGGAGAGAGTCCCTTTACTCTGTTACCTCGACTGTTTCTCTTGAAATAACGAGCCTTGACAGATATAACTCAGTAAGAGCTGTGCTCTATATATATCCTTTTCCAAAGCAACTCATATACTGGATATATATCACATATCTAAAATATGACAAAGAATGTCTGGAAAAACATATTATGAATACAGGTCCTTTAGTGCTTCAAATACTAATTGTTTTTTACTTCTGTCCTTTATCAAACTGGTTGGCCTACACTTCAAGACATATATACACTTAGAAGACCCTCTTTGGCACATCCTATTCTTTTCACATATTCAACCTCTTCTGCTGGAAACATGAAATTAAAATTATATAGAAAAAGACCACTACAGCTAAATAATCCTCACAGTTACTATTTATTGATAAGAAATGTTTTTCAAGTAGTCAAAACCAACAAATTAAATCTGTAACACAATTTTCGTAATCTTAAAAATGAACCAATCTCTATTACCTAAGAACTAACAAACAACACAGCTCAAGTGTGTTAAAGTACATACCACTGGGATTCTAATACAATTGACACTGTCAAGGTCATCCTTCTGAGAATGTTGTAAGTAGAGAATGAAAAAATTAATCATAGCAGCTGCTTTGTCTACTGCAGCCAATTTCCAAGTTAATATCGTTTGCCTTGCATTAAAATTCATTCTGTGTTGATTTATCATGCTAGTTCTGCAGCTTCATTCAATTAAAACAATGTCACAACACATTCAAAGAAAATCATTTCAAACAGCCTGAGCTAACTGCAACTTTAAAGACCAAAAGAAGGGAAAGAAAGAAAAAAGACATTCATTAACCCTGCTGTTTAAATACAGACCTTCTCTATGGCTCACCAATTATATTTATGTCAAGTGGCAAGTTATTTTCTAAAGAAGAGGTTAACAACAATTATGTCTAATGCTAATTGTTGCTGCTCACTTCATTTTAAACAGAAATGATAGATTTCTCCCAATGACAATATATAAAGCATTATGGCAAATCTTTCCATTAACCTTCTAAGATATCTACAATTAAAGATAAAACTTCCTGTGACATGCTATCAAAACAGGTAATAAAAAATGGATCACCAAAAGCATTTCAGTGAAACACTTCTAAGAAATATTCAAGAGTAACTTCTGCTTAAAATTAATGGGGAAAAAATATTTTTATAAACGTGCTTCTTTGGTTATGTTTTACAGACTGATAATCTGTTTTTAAATATTGTGCCTAGAATTTCGAAAGTGATTTTAGTTGGATATCTTACAAACCTTACATTATATCACCTATTCATCTAAGTGACGTTAATAGGTATAAAACACACACACATATATTTGCTGATGAAGCCTTTTATTTAGCAAATGAGAAAAAAATGAATCGCCTCAAGTGTAGTCAACCCAAGTGAGCCTCTCTTATGGAACTGTGTAAGATGAGAGAAGAGTCGTGACTATTGAGCAGTACCACAGGTCCTCAAATAACATCATTTCAGTCAATGTTGTTTCTCTGTAACACTGATGAGATGTCCTAGGAATTTAACACTTCTATCCATCAACCTATGGTAAAACTGGTTTTCATTATACCTCGTTTTGCTTAAAGTCACAGAATCTATGGATGACTTTAAGTGAGGACTTACTGTACAACTCTTTTTAATAAAAAATACCAGAATGAATATATCAAAATGTCTTGATTTGGGGGGAGACAAATGTCTTATCCCTTTTCTATCTTCAAAGTAATTCTAGATAAGCAACGAAGTATGTCTCCTTATGCTACATAATTATTAGTATAGGAATCATTTTGTAAAACTTTACACGTGTGAACTTTATACACATCTGTTGGTGAACAAGGTATGCAAGAAGAGGTACTTTCACCAGCAGCTTAATGGGGGAGAAACAGTAACCAGTAATAACCAAAATATGACATCTGTGACATGAATTTGGATTTCCTAAATTATGACAAATAATCCTTTGAGTATAGATATAATTGGGGAAAAGTTGAAAACCATTTTAAAAAAACCAGGTGAATAAGATAAATATCCTTCTAGAAGCTATGTAACAGCTATTTTGGGAAAATTATCTAGCCAATTAAAATTAAAATGAGGCAATAAAAGCCAACAAGGGTTTTATGATACAAGTATATGACAATATATTCGACAGCTCAAGGTACAAACTCTTATTACACACAAAACCCTTTAAAAGATCACCAACTACTTTTCAAACCTTTATTTTTGCTACCACCCTTCTGTTCAGACACATAAGCAATTCACTGTTCTCTAAAAATGACAGATACTTTAAAATTTTCCCTGTAACACCTTCCTTTGTCCTTCCTTCCTTCCCACCAACCATGTCAAATTATCCTCATCAAACAATACTGAGCTCACATGTTTCTTCTGTGATTTCCTTGTGTACTGATTCCTAGATAGCTGTATTTTTTCTCCTCCTCCAAAGTGACCATCTCAAAGTGTTTTGCATCCAACCTCTCAGAGCCCCTATCACATCGTATGCAATGATCTACATGTCTCTTGCAGGTCATTCATTCCTAAGTCAGGAACCAGCACCTGATCATTTTTTTTTAACTCCACAGTGCCTCAAACAATATGCAGCACATAGAAGAAACTAATACTTGTTCAAATTGTTGAGTAATACAATTTTAAAAATGTTTTTATTGATTTTGAGAAACACCGACTGGCTGCCTCCTGCAGGCCCCCTACTGGGGATCAAGCCCGAAACCTGGGCATGTGCCCTGACCTGGAATCGAACCCACCAACCTCTTGGTGCATGGGATGGCACTCAACCAACTGAGCCACATTGGCCAGGCGAATGATACAATTTTAAAATGTTCACAGAAATCATGTGGTGATGTTTTTCATTCACATAGTAAAAAATCCAATTATTTAAGTTATATGCAGCACAAGAACTCTTACACCTCTCAGAAATTTCTCAAATGGTAAGCCTCGCTGACTGATCTCAGGATAAATTTCAAATGACAGATAGTGTCATAAAAACAAAACTATTATTTCCATTTTCCATTTCAGTATAGAAGAATTATGAGTGCAAAGACCATGTCATTCCATGTCTTAGGTGTTGAGTATGTAGAAGTATGTTTTATTCATGAGTATTTCAGTATGAGCCAGCTTCTAATGTTTGGCAACTTTACATGCATTAAGTCAATTAATATGGATAACACTGGAAGGCAGTTACCATTATCATCTATATTTAATATATGAGAGGTTACAAAACTAGCCCAAATACTAGAACACCTCGATTAATCAGCATAGTATAATGCCTTTCTCCTAAAGACCTTAAATATATACCCTGATCACACCAGAACTCACATTTACTTTTCTCATTCTTGTTGCTCATTCAAAATGTTTAGTAGAAAGTTTATAAAAACTCTTTAGATTCAAGTTTATTGTTTTTACAATTTCTTCTCCACCTACATCCAATAACATATCACTATTACACCCTTTCTACATTACCACACCTTGCCTTCTCAACATTTTCATCTGTCTTTATGAACTGTGATTACCGTCTTCATCGTCGTCATCATCATCATATACATCCTTTTTATTTTAACCATTTATATGAATATTTCAATGACAAATATATACAACTTCAAAAGAGAGAGAGAGAAGACTATGATTATTTAACTCAAGATGGAGCTTACAAGTGTCACCTCAGACCCAGATATGAGTCAAGGACATGAAATACGTAGTTCTGACCATTCATTAAATAAGCTCTTTGAAATTGATTTAATAAGTTTTGCTGCATAAAGGTTACCTGCCTCATAAACTGTTACAAAAAAATTAATTCAGCTCTGAAAGTGATGTGCTTTAGCACAAAATTTAGTCTTACCTGACCTCCTGATAACTGTCATATATTATTACCTTGGTTCAAATGTTTCTACATTGTTACAAACAACTCAGTTTACAGCAGCTTTTAACGAAAGGATATTGTTACTATGGTATGCTTATCAAGTCTTCCTCTTGATTCCTCTACAATGTTAAATCATAAAACCTTCTCCTACTATATTCTCTATTCTCAATGAATAGCACCACCAGCAAGGCCCTCTCTCCTCCTTAGCCTCCTCATCTGGTAGACTAAGAAATCTTAAGATTTTCATTAGTCTGTCCCTTTTTCTTCATTTCAACTGCCACTGCTTTAGTTTAGGCCCTGCAGTTGTACCAGCAACTTGAGCAAGGATTGTGTCTCTTATTCCATGCTAGGTGCTTATCACAGGCCACACACAACATTCTGGAAAAATGATACCAAATTTTTACTGATTTAAACTCAGATCTCTTTAGCCTTCATGTTCCTAATAACTTTTCAATTTTTTTTTTTTCATTTTAATCTATCCTTAAAACTGCAACTTCATACTGCTTTTATACCAGCCTTACAAATAAAAAGGCAAGAGACTAAACAAAACAACCAATGTTCTTTAACCCCAAACAATAAAACAGATACATTTTTAAGCTCAATAAATTCCTTACCAATTAAAACAAGGAAAAAGTCACCATACCAATGTGAAACAAAGAGAAGGACAAGTTCATTCTAGGTAGGTTGCTTACTGATATTGTTCTTGGAAACACAGTTTTCCACAATAGTCAAAACTAGGTATCAGAAGTCCATAATTTATATATAAACTATTTTGCTCTAAAGAGTTGGGTTTATTAAAACATACAATATACTTTCCCAATGAAATAATTAACTAAATTTAGTTCCAAGGATCCTCATTTACAGTTTGATTTCAATATCCCTAAGGTGAAGTTAAAGCAGGTTCTATCAAAAACTATGGTCCAATCCCAAGGACCACAGACATCTTTCTGACTATTCGCAACCACCCTCCTATGTCCCTTAAAGTTTATAAGCAGAGATGCCTTTCCGATTTCAAGAATTTTGACAACAGTGTTTGGGAGTAGTCTTATTATAAGACTGCTCAAATTCAAACCAAAAAAAAGGGCATAAATGATGAGATTCTTCACTCACAAAATAAATGTAGGTCACTTACTATAAGTGGGCATGAAGATAGGTGGTCAACTTAGAGTGGTATAACCTGCAACTACTCCACAGCCCATTTCCTTTGCCAATTTTAGAGGGCGGAGGGTTAGGTGTAGGAAGACTGTTATTGACTGCTTCCCTCAGTTCCAGCAGACACTGTTCTCTCAACATGGGCCAAGAACAGATCAGCACCTCCCCCTTCCCTTTAATAGCTAACAAACACCTCAATGTTTCCAAAATATAAATAGCACTAAGAAGCAGATTTCTCTCCAATTTTGTATTATATTACTTTGGTTATTTCAGTAAGAATCTTAGAGATATGGACATTAGATACCTGGGACTAGGTATCTAATTGATTTGTAAGTCTTTTGCAACAGTAATTTTAGCAGAGCCGATCTTAACCAACTTTTTGGGTAAGAGAAATCACAGACAAAACTGTATCTCAACTGAGGCTGAAAACATTTGCTTACAAGCAATAATTCTTCCCTAAAAACTAACTCCACCTTTTAAATTGTCCTTCTGAGCACTATCTTTTTATATTTTAAAATATATTACTTAAAAAAAAGAAAGTTTAGTATTACAAGACTCTGAGAAGGCTTATTATTCTTAAAATTGTTCAAGTTTGAGAAAAACTTAGTTGAATTTATTGTTTTCAGAATCTCTTTAAATCCTTTTTGGACTAATTTCTACTAATATTTGGTACATAGCAGGCCCTCAAAACGCTATTACAGAGTGAAATAAAAAGTAAACTTCAAAATAAAAAACAAAAGTTATGAAACTGACGTTCACTAAATTGATCTGTTTAAAGTTCTGATTCAACAAGAACAGTTTTCTCTATCTAACACATAAAGGCTTCATATGATCAATTCATACTATTAAATTAAAAACTTAACAGGTTAATATGTAATCTGAAACATTTCTAACTCTACGCAATAAATACTAACCTTAAAATCAAGAATCTATGTTTATTTCCTGTATCAAAGGAGAGATGTATAGATCTTGCTTTTTTTTGTTAATTCTCACCTGAGGATATTTTTTCCATTGATTTTTAGAGAATGGAAGGGAGGTGGCAGGGGAAGAGAGAGGGAGAGGAAGAAACATGGATGTGAGAGACACACATTGATTGGTTGCCTCCGCATGTGCCCCGACCAAGGCCAGGATTGAACCTGCAACCCTTTGGTGCACAGGCCACCGCTCTAACCAGTGAGTAACACCATCCAGGGCACATCTTACTTTTAAAATGCTGTATTTTCACTCATTAATTATATCAAGGCAAAAATAAAGGTTTAACCTAAGTACTGAAAAAAGGAGACTTTGAAGATCATTAAATCTTGATTTAATATCCATTTGTTTCTCGGAAGAACAAAGGTGAAAGTAGTTTACATCAAAACTCTTGACTTAATTCCTTGAGCACAATAAGCAAGTCACAACAGTGGAAGGAACAAAAGCCTAAGGAAAAATAACTACATTGACCCCTCTTCTCATAACTCTCCAAAACAAATTCCAGCTTGACAGTCAATTTGCAGGTGACAATCTTTAGAAATAGAAGAAAACCACCAATAACCCTATACTAATTTAGAAGCTATGACTAGCCAAATTTTCTCTGCAAACCCAGGAAAATTAAATTGAAAGGGAATGTAAAATTCATGCTCCACTATTAACAAAGAGTATTATCATGAGACAATAGAGAGTACTGTGAATAACATTATAAATCCATATTATTATAGTTGCCAGGCTGGGATCCTACAAGCTTGAAAAAATACTTAAAGGCATTTATCCAACTGACAAACCTTTGACGCTGCATATCATGATAGCCTAGACCCAACACACACCTTTAAAGGCTATAAATCATTCAAAATTAAAACGCATTTTACAAATATCAGAAAGACAGATATTCTGTTATCTTCCTATAAAATCTCTGGGAAAAGTCTTACTTTAATTTCACCAAATCAAGTTCCAAGCAAACAGTTTAGCAATCTAATCTGTAAACGTACTATCCCTAACATCTGGACCTTACTTTATTTGAAACTTATCTCCCACTCTGGTAGATCCTGTAAAACAATTACTTATTAATTCAAAATTGATAACTTAGGCACATTTAATGGCAGAATTATTACTAACTCATTAAAACATAATTGTCTTTTTACTTATATCAGAGTTAAATCCATTCATACACTGCTTATAAGCTCTTCATGGATTCAAACGAGTCCTTAATAACTTAAGGGGCCAAACTACCAGCCTGATGGCCTATGTATAACTTTTATCTCCATTCATTTCTGTCATTTTATGAATGTATGACAAACTTAAAAAGTATTCAATGATGTAATGCAACATCCTTTATCTTTATATAAGACTGTGGGCTCTCTTTCAAGGGTAGGATTTCTTTTCTTATTCACAATCACAAGAACCATATTGAGTGCTCTATCTGATGCCATACATTTATCTTTATTCCTCTGAGCAATTCTGAGATAGACCTTATAATTTCATAGACAAAAAAAAAAAAACAGATTCTAGGAAATGAACATGTGCTCAAAGCCAATGGGACAGTCTCTATTATTTTAACAAGTATGTATTCAGTTTCTTTCTCACTATGGACAGAGTGACTTGATAATGCAGTTTCTCCATCTCAGAACTACTGACATTTTGGGCAGGCTAATTCTTAGTTGTGGAAGGCTGTTCTGTGCATTGTAGGATGTTTAGCAGCATATAACTGGCCTCTACTCACCAGATGCCACTAGTAACCAACCTCTCCAAGTCTTGCCAACCCAAAATATCTCCAGATACTGCCAATGTCCTGGAGGAACAAAACCTCCCCGGTTGACAATTGCTGAGCTAACAGAATGTTAATGGATGGGACAAGAGCAGAGGCCTTACACTACACGTGCTTAAGCAGTTTGGCTTGTCTCTGGCACTCCAGTGACCTGCCATGAAAAGAGAAGCTCCAAGTAGCTGCTGCTGCCCCTTTGGGCTGAGTCCAGCAGGAACACCCACCGGCAGCCGGCCTAGATCAAGGCCTAGATAACTTTGGTTCAGCCCAATCAGCAGAACCTTAGCCAACATACAGTACAGACTCAAGAGCACACAAATCAATTTGTGTTATTTTAAGACACTGATTTTTAGGATAGCCTATTATGTAGCATTATTTTGGTACCTGTTGACAAATATAACTAGTAAGGGGGTTAGCCAAGATTCAAAATCTAGGCCTGTCTGGCTCAAAAACCCACTATTATCTTCACTATGTTGAGTTTTCTCAACTAAATTAATATCCCCACTCTGAAGATATGACTAATATATAGTAGAGGACATTTTCAATAGGCTACTGATATTACCTTCTCATTCCCACATCAAGCCACTGATTCAAAAACACTGTGAAGGACATTATACAGTACTACCTCCTTTCTGGAACACTGACTCTCAGACTTTCTTCTCCTATCATCCCAGAGCTATCTATACACAGCCAAGCCCAAAACAACAGCTCCAAATTAATACTTCTATAAATAACTTGTTATGTGCAGATGCAAAAGTTATTTTTTAAGGTTTGCCAATTTTTGAAAGAGTGAGGCTTTCAGACAGATACTCACAACAAATATTTATTGTCCATCTAACATTTACCAGATAGGTAAGTGGAAATATGAAAACAGACAAAATCTCCACCCTCATAAAGCTTACAGTATGGTAATGCTTAGACAGCATAAAAGCATTTTCCAAGTGCTTTACATATAATAAACTCATTTATAACTCATTTATAACTTTCCATAACCCTGTGAAAGAATAACCCTATTACTATCTCCATTACAGAGATGAGGAAACTGAGGACCAGAAATGGTAAGTAATTTGACCAAAGTCGGAAAACAAACAGCAGAGCCAGCCAGGGGTCGGAGTTTGAGTCCACATTTTTTTTTTTTTTAATCCTCACCCGAGGAAACTTTTTTGCATTTATCTTCAGACAGAGCGGGAGGGAGAGAGGAAGGGAGAGAGAGAGAGAGAGAGAGAGAGAGAGAGAGAGAAACATCGATGTCAGAGAGACACATCGAGTGGCTGCCACCCACACGACCCCAACCAGGGCTGGTGACAAACTGCAACCGAGGTACGTGCCCCCAGCGGGAAACGAACCCGGGTCTATCTGGTCCACGGGCCGACATTCTAACGGCTGAGCCAAAGCAGCCAGGGCTGAGTCCACATTTTTTACCATGGTGCTACACTGCCCCTTTGAAACTTTAATAATAATAAAAGCATTTTGAATCAACTGGAATGAATTCACTCACAAAGTCAAGCTTATATACAAATGGGAGGGGGCATGTTTAATGACCTCTATGATATAAATGAAAAAAAAAATAGCAAGAGTATTGAAGAAAGAATATTTATTTTATTTTGGCCAATATCTAACTCATAATTTTGAAATAAATATGTTCCCATGCTGCCAAAATCTGACACACACTCCCTTGTTTTATTTGTTTGATACTACTTAATTTTTTTAAAGGTGGGATAAAGTTCCTAACATGTACCACAAAACAGTACTACTCATCTGGTGTGTATTAATAACCTTAAAGAAGAAATATTCAAAAACTACATGGAGATCCCAATTTTGCCAAACTTAAATTATTTATTTATTTTTTTTCAAAGAATAGTTTACTGACTGCTAGAGAGAGAGGAAGGGAGAAGAAACATCAACGTGAGAGCATAACATAGACTGGCTGCCTCCTGCACGCCCCCTACCAGGAATCGAGACCACAACCCTGGCACATGTCCTGACTGGGAATCCAACCAGCAACCTTTCGGTGCATGGGATAACGCCCAACTGAGTCACACTGGCCAGGGCCAAACTTAAATTCTTTTAACAAATTTAAAATCAAGGTATTAATAAAGTTATCTCGAGGACCAAAATGGTTTTATATTTTCTTTTCTCCTATGAATTATATCTAAATTTCTCATTTAAATAGCTTTGTTAAAATAGACATTTTGGGGTGCCAAGAGTCATCTACAACTCATATATCCACCTATCTATCTGACATGCTCCCACCTGGATGTCTAACTTCAAACTCAATACCTCTAAATCAGAACTGCTGAACCCCCTACACCTCAACTTGTTCCTTCCTCAGTCTTTCCTAGCTCAGGAACTGGCAATTCCATAACTCTAGCTGATCCAAACCTTTGAGGTATTCATGACTTTCCCTCACGCCCCATTATCCAATTAGTGAATCCTATTGGCTTTAAGTTGACAATCTATGTAGGATACAAGCATTTTTCTAAGTCCTCTTGCGCCAAGTTCCCTAGTTGGTCTCCTCTGTACCTTAAGTTAGTCCCCTGGCTGCCACCATCGCCCAATGGCCTTTCTCCACACAGCAGCCAGAATGAATCTATTAAAACCCAACTAAGCTCATGTCACTCCTTGGCTCAAAACATCTGAATGGCTTCCCATGATACTCAATAGAATCTGAAATCCCTATTGGGGTCCACAGGGACCCACAGCCCCTACATGATATGGCCTTTCTGCTCACTCTCTAACCTCACATCTTACCACCCTTCCCAAGTATGCTTGCTAAAGAGTCACTGCACTTGTTCACTCTGCCTGGAATGTTCTTCCCCCAGATGGTTTTCATGCCCTCCTCCACCCCATCACTATGTTCAGGTCTCCTCATTCCCTTCATCTTATGAGACTTCTTGACTATAAATACATTGTCACCACATATCTGCTTACCTCACTTTATTTTTCTCCATAGCACTGACTGCACCTAAAATAAATATTCATTTGCTTATTGTCTGTCTCTGCCACTGCAATGTCTGCTTAACAAAAGCGGAGACATTGTTTAGTTCACACTCTACCTGCCTCCTGGAACAAAGCCCGGCAAAAGGACCACATGTCATCACCTGTCTACCTGGCTTATTTCGATGATATAAAATGAGAGCAGTGTTTCTCACACTTGCATGCATCAGAATCATCCATAGGGCTGGGAAGGCAGACTGCTGGGCTGCTCCCGAGGGTTTCTGACTCAACTAGTCTTGGGTGGGGCTTGAACATTCACAAGTTCCCAGTAGGTGTGAATACCATAGTCCTGGGACCACATTTTAAGAACCACTGATCTAGACAACGTTATGCCTTTTTTTTAAAAAAAAAGAAGAATGAGGACCAAGCAAATTAAGGTTATATGCTCTAAGAAGGTCTTAAAAGTATTCTATGTTAATGACTAAGGCTGAGTTTAAACAAGCAGATGAGAAGGCTGACATCCTTTAGGAGATACTGCAACACCAAACAATAGCAGACTTCAGTTGAGACTGCTGCCCAAATCACAATTTCCCATCTCTAGGAATCATCTCAATACCCAGAGTAGGCCCACAGTGGTCATGTCCAGGTTTTGTGAGACATCATCACATCCCTAGTCACGGCAGATTGGTCCAAAACACATTCTCGCTCTTAAGAATCTGAAGTTAACATAAAGTCTGGGAGGCAATGATTCCAAATTATGTTAAGAGCAAGTCTTTTAACAGAGAAGGTCCAAACTCCTACTTAGGTTCTCATAGCTGTCCTGATTCCCATCTGTAATCCTTTTTACTACACCCAATTATCTTTGCCTATGTTATCAATAATTTTTATATATCTGCAACCAAAAATCCTTATAAAAACAGTAAATGTATTAGATTTATAGGAAATTATATTGGAAAGGCAAATTGTGAAATATCAAACCGTTTTTCCATTACTCCAACTTAACACATCTACTTCCCTTCTCTAGATTAGTATATTGTCAATATAATCATTCAATTTTAAGAATACACATCACATTTTTTACCTTACAACACCAACTCTTTCTTGTAATTGCTTTCAGAAAAGTCTTCTGAAACATAGCAAAAAGCCACCAAAATTTGCCTTTATTTATTCAATAGGTAATGGATGCCTATTATGTCCAATATCATGCACACCTGAAATATAGCAATTAATAACAACAGGTTCTTGATTTAAGTACCTTTAAATACCTTGCTGGGTAGAGAAAGAAAACTAAACAAGAAAAACAGCAGATAATAAAAGCTATTGCGGAGAAATAAAGAAACAATGTGAAACAATGAGCAACCAGATTGCCTTTAAGATAAAATGGTCAGGGGAGGCCTCTCTGAAGTGACATTTAAGCTAAAACCTAAATGACAAGCAGTAGCCAGCCAGTAGAGATCAGTGTACAGCTAACATAAAGGTCTTAGGCCGGGAACAGGCTCAACATGTTTGAAGAGCCAATGTAACTATACAGTGTATTGAGGAAGAAGAAAAATCATTTACGATAAGGTAAAAAAGACAGAAAGGATCATATGAAGTAGGGCTTTATAACAAAAGGTAAAGAGTTTGGAGCTATTTATAAATTAACTGGTACAGAACAAGGAGGCTATTCGAAACAAAATGCTTATATAGAATAGTTGAGCAAGGGATTAAGAAGAACAAAAAATAAGTTACAAACAGTGGTTATCATAGAAATTTAAGAGCTGATAGGACCCTTAGTTGTCATATGGTCCAAACGCTCATTGTACTAAAAGGACATCGTGGCCCAGACTGTGGCTTCTTAGAGGTCAGGTCAAAGATGAGCTAAGAGTCGTACTTAGTGCTCTCAAACATTCAGGCCAAAGCTTTATATATAATTCTTGCACTGATCTGAAATCTGAAACTGTCTTTACCATGTGCAATTCCAAAAGTGACAGCAGCATTGAAATGAAAACATATTTAGAAATTGTTTAAGTTATCCACGCCAAATTATTCACAACTCTAGTCCTCTCATGAAATTCTTTTAAAACAGCTGACAAAACTTAAGTATTTAAAATCAAATATATTGCTTCCCAAAGTATGTAAAGCAGAAAAAACATTGAATAAAACAGCAAGATATACTTACATCTGGATATTCTTTTACAGGCACATAAAGTTTCTCTTGTAACTGAACAATAGGTCCCACAGCATCAGGCAATTCTGCACTCCTTTTCTCTGCACTGCCATTTAATGTGTCATTGTACATGTCTTTCCGTACTCTGCTAATTTCTGTTAAAAGTAAAAATTTTAAATGGGTTAGATGAAAATATTCTTGCTAGTTCAGGAAAAGAAAAAATAAAAAGAGGGCAGGGAGGATTTCATTGGTAAAGTGTTAAAACTCAAGGAAGTAAAGAATTGTTGACCTATTTCTACCATTCTCTGGATTAAGTCTATGTTTAAAAGGACTATAGTCTCAATTTATTTTTACAAGAAATCAAAGTTATACACCAAATAATATGCTTTATTAAAACTAACCTCAGAGCCCAAATTCTTAACCACTATGATATAGATCCATTATTTTATCTAATTTCTCCATCCATAAATGAGGCCAGTAACTCCAAATGATAGCTTCAGTCAAATAACTATCCTAAAGAATGCCTATCAGACAAAACTTAATACCAAAGGCTCTCTTCTACTTCAGTTACATAGATTTTAAGTTCATCAGAAGTCTTGAGTTTGATACTCAAATTCAGTGGTTAAAACTTCAGAAATAGAACAAATGTGTTAGAGAGGTTACAGGTAAAAGGAAGGACTGAATGAACCTCAAGAAAAGCAACATTTAAGGGGTGAGGAAAAGAAGATCAAAGCCAAGAAGAAATGGAAGTAGACAGGAGAAGTAGGGAAGAGGCATCAAAGAAGCTAAGAAATGACAGATTCAGGGACACAGTAATCAACAGTGTCAAATACCACAAAGGTATGGTAAGGTAAAAAGCAAGATAACTTGGATTTGACCACTAAGCCACTGATGATCATAGATGTTTTAAGGAAAAGATGGTAATGAAGATTAAACTACATTAGGTTAATGAATGAAATATAAAAAACAATGCTGGTACCTAGCCAATGACCTTTTTAAAAACTATTATTACATCCCAGCTATAAATATATTTCTATAATTTATAAGAATAATTTATAAGAAAGTATGAGAAATCTATTTTAATGAATCAAGTCCTGAATTCTTTCAAGAATTCTTTAAATTTCCACAATGTGCTAGAGGATAGGCTCCTTACCACTGGAACATGGTAATAAATAAGAGTTGTCATTATTAAATTTGCTGGATGCCTCTGTAACCCATCTCTCCATGCTATAGATTACATCCTCCTTGGGGAAAAAGTTTATGTCCATTAGGATTTAAAAGTGAATTTCAGCCCAGCCGGTGTGGCTCAATGGTTGAGTGTCGACCCATGTACCAAGAGGTCACCAGTTCGATTCCTGATCAGGGCACATGCCCAGGTTGTGGGCCAAATCCTCAGTGGGGGGCATGCAGGAGGCGGCCAATCGATGTTCTTTCTCATTGTTGTTTCTATCTCCCTTCCCCACTTCTCTAACATCAATAAAGAAAAAAAAAATTGTTTTTAATAAATAAAAATTAATTTTATTTTTCAAATGTATTTTGTATGCTTTCCAAACAAGGACTATCAATCTATTGTTATTAAGAAACTATCAAATATGAATGCATACTTTAATTTTCTTTAGTTACTTAAATCACTTTCAATGAAGTAAAATCCAACACAGCAAAAAGGTATTAATTATCAAAGGTGTTCTTAGTTATAAAGTCTTAATCAGTGAAAACATTATACTCTCATACATTTTCTGCTTCAATGATGGTAATATTCATTTTATAACAAATTTTCTGTCTTAAAAAAACAATTTGCCCTGTCAGAGCTAAACAAATGTTTATTTCTAAAAGCAAATGAAATATTTTAAAAATCAAAATAGAGTATCTTGGATTGAACTACATTATAAGGACAAGACTGCAATTCTTTATTTTTTATATTTCCAGTTTCATAATACAATCTTTCCTAAAGATGTCCAGTATCCAATTAGTGTTTTTCTTAAATTAGCATATATATGGCAGTAATTCTCAAATCAAGTTTTCAACAATCAAGTAATAATTGAAACATAAATGATTGCTTAAGTAATTACAACATGTGATTAACCAAAGGGAATTAGAAAATTTTAATCTAATTAAAATTACACATACTGTATATCCTTTAGTCCCAGTCTTTATATAAAAGCACTTTCAGTATTAATTTATTACAATTAAATCCTCTTAGAACTTCCCAAATCTTGTTGTGAAGTTCATAAACACCAATATAGAAACCTGACAATAGTATAAAAGGAAAATACAGATAAAATTTGCTTATAAATATAGATGCAAACATCCTAAATGAAGAGGTTCCATCAGCGTATTAAAAAATAATGCACATGCCTGGCCAGCGTGGCTCAGTGGATTTAGCGCTGTCCCATGGACTGAGGGGTCCTGGTTCGATTTCCAGTCAGGGCACATGTCTGGGTTGCGAGCTTGATCCCAGTAGGGGTCATGCAAGAGGCAGCTGATCAATGTTTCTCTCTCACACTGATGTTTCTATCTCTCTCTCCCTTCCTCTCTCTCTCAAAAATCAATAAAAACATATTTAAAAAATTAAAAAGAATAATGCAAAGTGGAATCTATACTATAAATGCAAAATTAGTTCAATATTTAAAAATCTGTAAGTAACCATTGTAAAATAATAGTTTGGGGGGGATGATTTTCCAGGTAAACAATTTTATTGAACTTAGAAAAACCAAGAGAATCAATTATAAATGAGAAAATTCAGATCCCTAGATTAAAAAACATACAAAACCCAATAATCTTCATATGTCCAATTAGATAATATAATGGGAGACATATTTATAACTTGTTATATTTCTATAAACATTTGTGTGATTCTTTGATTAATAACTGGAAGTTCCATGTGAATCTGTTACCCTCTGTCTTCCCAACTTCTAGAATCCTGCCTGGAACACAGTAGGTTCTCAATACTCAGTGGATTGAGTAGATGGGTGGGTGAATGAAGGGTGGAATGAGCTAGGTTCTAGGGCATTCAAGTTAAACAGGTCATGGTTCCAGCTCTCAAAGAACTTAGTCTACTATGAAAGGTATATAAACAAACAACCTAAAGTATCTGAACAGTAAGGGTGTAGAGACAGTGATAGCACAAAAGCAGGAGTCTTCCACTACTGCAGGTATTGGAGTCAAGAAAGAAGTCAAGAGGAAAAAAAAATGCTGACATTTTTCTAATGATGAGGAATTATGTAAAGTAAAAGCACAAACAATATAATTATAAATTCTACTTTTTCTTAAGATAAAGTCTTTCTAACCTGTTTCTTTCAGTCTCTAAGATATATTACTCAATAATGGATCACAAATCAAATACAAAACTGCATATAGAAACAAAAGAAGACTAAGACAGTTCTAGTTCTCAAGGACTGGTACAATCTAATTCATTGTGGATCTAACCAGCTCAGAATGAGTATTATTCTTTCTTAACAGCAACTTTCTAGCAAGGAAATCATTAACACTTCCTGGCATGTTATTTTTACAACTCTCAAGTTAGAACAAGTTTTGATTCCAGTTCTAACAGTAAACACTTGTGTGATTTTAGACAAGTTTCTTACTGAACCTTTATGTGCCTGTACCTCATATAATTAGAGGTTGCTGACTGAGTGACTCAATTGAATCCATTGGTTTCCAACCTCACTAAGCAAGGACTACATTTATTTTCCCTCATGTTTTAAAAAGTTCTGTCTCCAAAACTTTTTATTCTAGAAATCCTGGTGATCAGAGCTTTGGTTAATGTTGATAAACAAGTTGATATAATCACAGCCAAAAAAGCAGGCCATGGGTATGGGTAGTTCCTCACAGGTGGTGGATTCACAGATGTTCATTTATACAACACAGGAATGCTTCAAAAGTAGTATGTTTCATATACTCTTTTGTTATATCAAACATAACATGATAATGCTTAAACGTCCTCTCATCTCTACACTCACTACCTTCATCAAACTACAGCAGTGGTCAGAAAATTAAAAGTTCAGAAACATTTGTTTACTCACCTAGTATAAAAATTCTGCCATTTGTGACAACAGGGATGTACCTTGACAATATTATGCTAAGTGAAATAAGCCAGTCAGAAAAGGCTAAGAACCATATGATTTCACTCATATGTGGGATACAACACTGAAACTGGTGGACACAAACAGCAGTATGGTGGTTGTCAGAGGGAAGGAGGTGGAGGGGGTACTGAGGGCCTAATATATGGTGACAGAAGATTTTACTTTCTTTAGGTGGTGGGCACGCAGTGCAATATATAGATCTTGTATCATAGAACCCTACACCCAAAACCTATATGATCCCATTAACCAATGTCACCCCAATAAATTTAATTAAAAAAAAACTTTACCAGCAGTAATAAATCAGAATTTTCCAACGTTTAAAAATAAATAAAAATTCCCACACTAACCCAAAAATATGTCCAAGAAAATTTGTTTCAAACATCTCTGAAATTCTTAAATGCTACAAATTTATTTTACTGAAACAAAATCTTACCTAAAATTTCTCACACAGCCCCCCCACTCAACACTTCAAAGTTCATAAAATAGGTCAAATGCCTCTTTCATATGACACCCTGTAAACACTTGAAGAGTTCTGTAATATCTAAGTGTCCTCCTTCTCTAACCTGCATAACAACGTGGTTTATGCCCTCCCATTCATCTTAGACACATTCCATTTGTCTATGGTCCTTTTAATTTGGAAAATCCTATACCTTCCTGACAACCTGTATGTATGCAGACTGAGGCTGCCTACCTCCAATCCCAAACACCCAATCTTCCACAGTGTGTCTAAGAATACCTTTACTTCTTTGGTGAGCACAGCGCACTGCTGGCATGTTGGCAGTGCCAAGCCTCCTCCACTGATACAGCCACAACCTCATGTCTCCTGAGACAATTAAAATTTTCTTTGTGGTTGTTTTCTACTAGACATATCCCTTCAGACTGACATTAATCCATCAGTTGACATTCTTTAGGGGTAAGTATTCTATTAGTCCAGGATCCACCTAACTGCAATTTCATAGAACACACACTTCTCTAGCCTGGATACTAAAATACAGTCACACCTTATCAACTATCTTAATGAAATCTCAAGCTACACTAGGCCCAGAACCTCCCTCTGGATCAATCAGTTTAAACAGGAAATAATCTGTTTTAGAACCTACAGGTTGTGCCATCAAATTCAGAATATAAATTTTTCAGTTTGGGGAAACAGTCAGTCACCTTTCCACCATTCAGGCTCCTCTCTCATTTTTCCATGTTTTGTTGAACTGATACTCAGTTAACACATTTTTTCAAATCTTAATGTCCTGAAAACTACCTTTGTTTAGGACTAAAAAAGTTTTGCTTATGCTGCTTACTGTCTACTGATATTTCTCTGCTTTAATTATCTTGATTTTTGTCCTTTTCCAAATTAAAGCTCAATTATCAGTCAGTAAATTCTGCTCCTAAGAGGGAAAACAGTCGCTACACAGTTCTGTTTTATGTGACTTGTTAACACACATCATCTGCTGAGCCTTTTCTCTTCCCTTTAATCCACCTAACTACGAATTTAAGTAAAAGCTTTGTTTCTAAATCATTCTTACATTCCATAAGCCTCAGCTCATTTCTGCTTTTGGATTTTCCATCACAATCACTCTTTTATTACACCTGAATGACTGGATGGGCATCCCACCCTTTGCCTTCTTAAAATTTTGCACTTTCGTTCAAAATCTGAACTATTGGATTAACGGACAGCCCAATCACTCTATGGAAATGCAGAATGTCAGAATACAAGATAACATGAACAATATAGAATAAAAAAATATAAGGTGAGAAATCTATATTAACAATTAAGTAGTCATTTGCCAAGATAGATAATAACTATGCATAAATTCAATACTGCAATGTTGGAAGGCTAGGTAAAAGAATAAAGTATAGCCCTACCCTATTTCACTTTCTGGCTTAGAATATTTTCAACAAATTTAAACCAAGAAAATAAAAATTGGGAAATATTAGAAATATTTACTAGCTAAGTAGTAAACAAAAACTATCAATGATATACAAATAAAATGCATGAAAATACTATTTTCAGGATTTGTAACAATCCAAACTAAAAGATGACTGTTTAAAAGACTCAAAAAAAGTTCATACAAAACATGCCCTGTACTCAAGTGTTACGGTAGCTCATTCTAATTGCTCAACCAGCTATTCTGATGTTATAGACGTTATATTTGGGCATCTATCTGCTTTCTTTGTGCCTTACACGTAAATCCATCAAGAAAAAGTTAACCTTATTGTAATACAGCTGGAGCTAAAATGAAAAAATTTTAGTATCATTTGACCACTATTGCCTCGTTTTTAAAATTTTCCATTTTCCATTAATTTATGCAGTAAATTAAGAGCCAACTATTTATAAAAATATCTATGCTTTGATGTACATAGCATAAATTTTATAAGCAAAGTTAAAATGACAGCTTTCACCTTTTCCACTGAAGTTTAAATGAGCTCTATTATTTCCTCACTACTGCAGTTCATCTCTCGCTGGACACTAACCTGACACATTACCACAAACAGCAATGTGAGATTTGAGTTATTTTAGGTCTTACATAACAAAGTAGTAGTCTCTATTTTCATGATACTCATTAAATATTAACACAGTAATATTAGGGTGTATTTATAACTGCAGAACAACTGCCACTAGAAGTGGTTATCATGTACCCTTAGTCAACACAGCTCTCTTCTGTTAAAAGAAACCTCTAATTCAGGGTTCACTAAATACCGGAAAAGCTTTAAAGATATTTTGAGCAAAGCAAAACCAATGGAATAATATAACTTCACTGTGCTCATTTTAAAAAGCCACATTCACAAGGAACAGAAAGCAAATGCATTAAAAAGCAGGTTATTAGAGAATATGTACTATTTAGTGGAATATGTTTTCCTTACTCAAACAACAGAATAAATTAAATCTGATTTAACTCTGAGGTAACTGCTTTGAACATGGCAAGAATAAAAAAAAGCAAGCTATCAATAATTCTCTAAATGGGGCCTTATTTTTTAGGTTAAACTGTATTTGTACTTCAGAACTATAAGCACAAAAAGAAAAACTATAAAATTAAATTCAACATCATAGCCCTCCTTTAAATTGCCAACAATTGTGCAAAACTGTTGATACATTTCACATAAAAAATATGAAACAGCAAGTCTTATAAAAATGTCCATCCTAAGAGGATCTACAAGTGGCCAAGAGACAAATGAAAAAATGCTCAATGTCACTAATTATCAGAGAGATGGCAAATTAAAACAACTATGAGGTATCACCTCACACCTGCCAGAATGGCCGCCATCAACAAATCATCAAACAACAAGTGCTGGAGAGGGTGTGGAGAAAAGGGGACTCTAGTACACAGCTGGTGGGAATGCAGACTGGTGCAGCCACTATGGAAAACAGTATGGTGTTTCCTCCAAAATTAAAAAATGGAACTACCATTTGACCCAGTGATCCCACTTCTAGGACTATATCCTAAGAAGCCTGAAACACCAATCAGAAAGAATTATACACCCTTATGTTCAAAGCAGCACTATTTACAATAGCTAAGATCTGGAAACATCCCAGTGTCCATCAGTAGATGAATAGATAAAAAAGCTGTCGTATATGTACACAATGGAATACTATGCAGCTATAGGAAACAAAGATCTCTTACCCTTTGAGACAACATGAGGGACCTGGAGAGTATTATGCTAAGTGAAGTAAGCCAGTCAGAGAAAGACAAGTGCCACATGATCTCACTTATATGTGGAATATAATGAACAAAATAAACTGACGAACAAAACAGATCCAGAGACATGGAAGTAGGGAATTGACTGAGAAATCTCAGAGTGGGGGGTAGGGGACTAAACCAAAGAACGTAATATATATCTTATATGTATATACGCATTAACCAACAGACATCTGTAATATTTTCAACAATAAAGATAAATTTAAAAGTAAGTAAATAAATAGAGGGACAAATGTCCATCCTATTTCCATGATTGTTCTCAGCAGCTATTTTGTATCTTGTAAGATATTTAATAGTAGCTGCACCTTCCTGAAAAGGCTCTTTCAAAGGTTACAGAAATAATATATGATCCAATTTATACTAAGTATGTGTATTTTTAGATAGACACATAGAACTAAAAAGTATATATATTAGACCTCAAAAAAGTAAAAACAGAACTACTGTATGACCCAGCAATTCCATGTCTGGGTATATATCTGAAGAAATCCAAAACACTAATAGGAAAAGACAGGCACTCCTGTGTTAATTGCAGCATTATTTACAATAGCCAAGATATGGAAGCAACCTAAGTGTCCATCAATAGATGAATAGATAAAGAAGTAGTCCATATATAGAATAGTATATGACTCAGCCATAAAAAAAATAAAATCTTGCCATTTTAACAAAATGGATGGACCTAGAGGTGTTATGCTAAGTTAAATAAGTCAGACAGAGAAAAACAAATACCATGATTTCCCTTACACGTGTAATGTAAAAAAACACACACAAAATAAACAAACAAAACAGAGAAACTCATACAGAGAACAAAAAGATGGTTGTCAGAAATGGGGGGGGGGGGGGGGGGGATGAGGGAATTAATGAAGTACAAATTGCCAAATAGTCACAGGAATGTAAAATACAGCACAGGGAATACAGTCAATAACATTGTAATAACTATGTATGATGTCAGATTGGTACTAGATTTACCAGGGTGATCACTTTGTAAGTTACATAATGTCTAATCACCATGTTGTACAACGTAAACTAATATAATTTACATGTCAACTGTAAAGATATAACAGCTATTAACAGTCATCTCTGGGAGATGGATTTACAGGGACTAATTAGCTTTCACATTACTATATGAATATTTTTATAGTTATCACTTGGAAAATAAAGATATTCTCATTTGGAAAGTAGAAAGTACTTTAAATCGAAATGCTACATGTATTATTGAATTCCCTATACAAAATTATAACAAGGATTAAGGCACTAACTCCCAACTCTAAAAAAACAAAAACAAAAAGCCACAAAGACCTAGTTAATTATTTTTTAATATATAAGCACCTCTACCATGCTAAAATAATATATATGAATTATCACCTGATCCACATCAGAATCTGAACAGAATACCAATTTTACAAAATAATAATAATAATAATAATAATAATAATAATGCTCAGAGATTTAAAAAATTGGTCTAAGGTCACAGTAAGTCCAACCATCTTTCATAAAGGACTTCCTGAAATAAGAATCTTAAAATTCACTTTAAGAGATAGTAATTAGAGAAGGTAAAAGAAGAAAATGGAACAAATTTAGTGCAGAACAATAAGTTCACCAATTTGCTGGTGACTCAAAATCCCCCATTTCTGCAGCCGCCTTCTTTTACTCCAAGCTCCCTGAACACTGCTGGGGCACAGCAGGCAAAACGGTCTGTTAGAAAGAGCAGAACAGAGTGGGGGAAAGGATTTTCTTTAAGTGAATAAAAACCTATTATTTAATTGGAATAGGTTTTTCTTTCTCACCTAAATTGAATTTTGTTTGGAAGTTAGTTACTTTTGAACTGTGTTAGATAAATTAAACATCAAGTGTTATTTAATAAAATTTTTGCCTTCTAGTAATTTAGTTTAGAATACTCATGGGAATCTAGTCCTTATTTCTATATAATATGCACTGTATAAAAATTAAAATTAAAATCTGAAGGTTAAGAAAAATTTGTCAAAAATATCTGAAGCTTCAACAGTAAATCAGTAGGTATCATCAGAATCCACATAAAAAAGTAACATTTGAGAATCTACCAATTTTTATCAATGACTCTTCCCAACCCTTTTAATAATATTTCTGGAAGAATAAAAATAAACTCATCACAATGGAAATGGGTACCCATGATACAGAGGTAGAAGAAAGATTTTTTTTCACTATATACTCAAAGGTCTTTGAATTTTTAATCATCTCTATGTATAACATTTCAAAAATACTTTTCTTTTAAGTTTTCACTTATAACATAATGATAGTAATGGATTATAATCCATTAAGACCACAATGACATAAATTGAATAAAATACATGGGAGAGAAGGGACAGATAATCCTTATAAAACTCTAATTAATAAATATAAAAGGAAAGATAGACCACCTGGCCAGTGTGGCTCAGTGGTTGAACATCGACCCATGTGCCAAGAGGTCACCGGTTCGATTCCCAGTCAGGGCACATACCCAAATTGTGGGCCAAATCCTCAGTGGGGGACATGCAGGAGGCAGCCAATTGACATTCTCTCTCATTGATGTTTCTATCTCTCTCTCCCTCGCCCTCTCCCTTCCTCTCTCTCACAAATCAATAAAGAAAAAAATTATTAAAGGAAAGACAGATATAGAAACTCACCAATAGAAAACCATAGTAATAATTATTGTAAGCAAGAACCATTCAATGGATGCTGTAATTAGTGAACAAAAAGTATATGATATAGGGTATCTATACAGTTTCAGAGTATCTCCCCACAAGACATTTATTAATTAAAAAGGAAAAAAGAGACTGTTTAGTGGAGAAACCTGGCAGATACCTTAACCAGGTGACCAAAGTTAATATTACCAACGAGACATATACCATAGTACGATGCACTGAGAAAGGCCAGACAGTACATCTGCCATTTTCTTGCCAAAAATGCACAACATCATTCTAAGCATAAGAAAATATCAGATAAACCCAAACTGAAGAATATTCTACAAAATAACACACCAGTAATCCCCAAATGTATCAATAAATGTGTCAAGAAAGAATGTGACACTGTCACAGCCTGGAAGAAACTAGAGACATCACCAGTTACTTAATAATATTGTATCAGTGTTAATTTCCTGGTTCCTATAATTGTAACATTGTTGTTATATCAATTAACATGAACCTCTGTAACTATTTTTTTCAAAGCCTAAATTTATTTCAAAATAAAAAATTAAAATAAAAGCTTTCAACCTTGGCCTACCTGGTTATTTAAATGGGGGTAAATAGTGGGAGATAATGAAAGAGACATGAATGTCTTTTCTAGTTTTTGAAAAAGAAAAAGAAAATGCCCACTTACCAAAACTGAGGATCTCAAAAGCATTCAAAATAATCTCTAATTTTCTCTAACATGTATCACTTAAAAAACACACGTGCTTTAAACACACCCTAAGAACATAAAGAAAAACTACAATCCATCAATAATGACCTTTACGTAGGAAGCAAATCTAATAACCACATGTAGTAGGGGAAAAGAACCAGAGTTTACATAACCTAGATTTTACTCCCGATTCCCTGCAAGATTTAGCTGTGTGGCTTTGAACTTAACCCTGTGGGTCTCAGTTTCCTCTTCTGTAAAATGAAGTTAGACCAGATCACATTTACAGTTTCTTCCTACTCTACGATTCTACCAATTAGGAATCTATGCAACTTCATCTTCTTCACAGTGGCCCATCTGTGTCAATGCCCCATAGGAAAGGAGTACATATACTCCATGACCAATTGAGAACCACATACTCCTGTAGGTATCACACGTTCTAAATTCGTAAACTACATAAAGGTTAATGTAAAAATATCCTTGGAAGGAAGAAGGTATTCAAGTTCAAGAAGCACAGAGAGTCCCAAGTAAGAAGAACCCAAACAGGCCCACACCAAGACACATAGTAATTAAAATGCCAAAAATTAAAGACAAAGAGAGAATCCTAAAGGCAGCAAGAGCTAAGCAACAGGTTACCTACAAAGGAACCCCCATAAGGCTATCAGCTGACTTCTCAATAGAAACACTACAGGCCAGAAGGGAATGGCATGAAATAATCAAGGTCATGAAAAACAAGGATCTGAACCCAAGACTACTCTACCCAGCAAGGCTATCATTCAAAACAGAAGGTCAAATAAAGAGCTTCCCAGACAAAAAAAAAGGCTAAGGGAATACATTAGCACCAAACCAGCACTGCAAGAAATGTTAAAAGGACTACTGTAATTAGTGGAAGAAATAGGAAGAAAAATAGAACCACACTAAACAAAAATGGCAATAAATAAGTACATATCAATAATCACCTTAAATGTAAATGGACTGAACGCCCCGATCAAAAGACACAGAGTAGCGGATTGGATAAGAAAGCCTGACCCATATATATGTTGTTTACAAGAGACCCACCTCACAACAAAAGACTCACACAGGCTGAAAGTGAAGGGATAGAAAAAAATCTTCCAAGCAAACAGAAAGGAAAAAAAAGCTGGGGTAGCAATACTCATATCTGATAAAATAGATTTCAAAATGAAAGCCATAACTAGAGACAAAGAAGATCACTACATAATATTGAAAGGATCTATCCAACAGGAAGATATAACCTTGGTAAACATACATGGACCCAATAGAGGAGCACCAAAATACATTAAAAATCTTCTGGAGGACTTCAAAGGAGAAATTGACAGCAATACAATCATAGCAGGGGACTTCAACACCCCGCTGACATCACTGGATAGATCCTCTAGACAAAAAATTAACAAGGAAACAGAGACTCTAAATGAAGCACTAGACAAAATGGATTTAATAGATATTTACAGAGAATTACACCCCAAAACTACAGAATTCACATTCTTCTCAAGTGCACATGGGATATTCTCAAAGATAGACCACATGTTAGGACACAAACGAAGTCTCTACAAGTTCAAGAAGATTGAAATCATATCAAGCATCTTCTCAGATCACAATGGCATGAAACTAAAATCAATTGCAACAAGAACATGCAAAGAAATTTGAATACATGGAGGCTAAATAGCCTGTTATTAAACAATGAATGGGTTACCGAGGAGATCAAGGAAGAAATTAAAAACTTCCTGGAAACCAATGAAAATGAACACAAAATCTATGGGATGCAGCGAAAGCAGTTCTGAGAGGGAAGTTCATAGCACTACAGGCCTAACTCAAGAAACAAGAAAAATTTCTAATCGACTTTCTAACCTCACAACTTAAAGAACTAGAAAGCAAACAAAAAGAAAACCCCAGAGCAAGTAGAAGGAAGGAAATAGTAAAGATCAGAGCAGAAATAAATGACATAGAGACCAGAAAAACAATTCAAAGGATCAATGAAACGAAGAGCTGTTTTTTTGAAAAGATAAACAAGATTGATGGACCCTTAGCTAGACTCACCAAGAAACAAAGAGAGAGAACCCAAATACACAAAATCAGAAACGAAAGAGGAGAAGTAACAACTGACACCACAGAAATACAAAAGATCGGTAACAAATACTATAAACATTTATATGGCAACAAATTTTGACAATCTAAGCGAAATGGACAAATTTCTAGAAACACATAGTCTCCCAAAACTGGACCGGGAAGAGATAGAAAACTTGAACAGACCAATAACAATGAAGGAAATTGAAGATGTAATCAAGACTGTCCCAGCAAACAAAAGCCCAGGCCCGGACGGCTTCACTGGGGAGTTTTACCGAACATTCAAAGAACTCAAACCCATTCTTCTCAAACTATTTCTAAAAATTCAAGAAGAAGGAAGACTTCCAAACTCATTTTATGAGGCCAGCATAATTCTAATTACAAAACCAGAAAAAGACACTACAAAGAAAGAAAACTACAGGCCAATATCCCTGATGAACATAGATGCCAAAATCCTAAACAAAATACTAGCAAATCGGATCCAGCAATACATCAAAAAAATTATTCACCATGACCAAGTGGGATTCATCCCAGGGATGCAAGTCTGGTTCAATATTTGCAAATCAATAAATGTGATACACCACATAAACAAAATGAAAGATAAAAACCACATGATATCAATAGACACTGAAAAAGCATTCGACAAAATCCAGCACCCATTTCTGATAAAAACGCTCAGCAATTTGGGAATAGAGGGATCATATCTTAATATAATAAAGGCCATATATGAAAGACCTACAGCCAACATCATACTCAATGGGCAAAAACTAAAATCATTTCCCTTAAGAACAGGAACAAGACAGGGATGCCCACTTTCGCCACTCTTATTTAACATAGTACTGGAAGTCTTAGCCACAGCAATCAGACGTGAAGAAAAAATAAAAGGGATCCAAATTGGAAAGGAGGAAGTGAAACTGTCATTATTCGCAGATGACATGATATTATACATAGAAAACCCTAAAGACTCCGTCAAAAATCTACGAGACCTAATAAATGAATTTGGCAAAGTAGCAGGATACAAAATTAACGTCAAGAAATCGACAGCATTCTTATACACCAATGATGAACTCACAGAAAGAGAAACTAAAAAAACAATCCCATTTACCATCGCGGCAAAAAAATTAAGATACCTAGGAATAAACTTAACCAAAGAAGTAAAGGATCTATTTGCAGAAAACTACAGGACATTGAAAAAAGAAATAGAGGAAGATATAAAAAAGTGGAAAGCACATACCTTGTTCATGGATTGGAAGAATTAACATCATTAAAATGTGCATATTACCCAAAGCAATCTATAGATTCAATGCAATCCCCATCAAAATACCAGTGACATATTTCACAGAACTAGAACAAATACTCCAAAAGTTCATATGGAACCAAAAAAGACCCCAAATAGCCACAGCAATCTTGAAAAAGAAGGACAAAGTAGTTGGGATCACAATACCGGATATCAGGTTATACTACAAAGCTACTATAATCAAAACAGCCTGATACTGGCACAAGAACAGGCATATAGACCAGTGGAACAGAACAGAGAATCTGGAAATTGATCCAAGACATTATGCTCAATTAATATTTGACAAAGGTGGCAAAAGCATACAATGGAGTAAAGACAGTCTCTTTAATAAATGGTGTTGGGAAAATTGGACAGCTACATGCAAAAAATGAAACTAGACCATCAACTTACACCATACACAAGAATAAACTCAAAATGGGTAAAAAAAAGTGACTCGTGAATCCATAAAAATCCTAGAAGAAAATGTAGGCAACAAAATTTCGGGCATCATATGCAGCAGAATCTTCACTGATACATCACCTAAGGCAACAGAAACAAAGGAAAAAATGAACACATGGGACTACATCAAACTCAAAAGCTTCTGCACAGCAAAAGAAACAACCATCAAAACGGACAGGGAACCCACTGTATGGGAGAGCATAATTGCCAATGATACATCAGATAAGGGGTTAAACTCCAAAATATATAGAGTGCTCATACAACTCAACAAAAGGAAGACAAAGAACCCAATTAAAAAATGGGCAGAGGAACTAAATAGACACCTCTCCAAACAGGACATACAAATGGCTGAGAGACATATGAAGAAATGCTCAACATCACTAATCATCAGAGAGATGCAAATTAAAACAACAATTAGGTATCACCTCATACCTCTCAGAATGGCCGCCATCAACAAATCATCAAACAAGTGTTGGCGAGGGTGCGGAGAAAAGGGGACTCTAGTACACTGCTGGTGGGAATGCAGACTGGTGCAGCCACTATGGAAAACACTATGGTGTTACCTCAAAAAATTAAAAATTGAATTGCCATTTGACCCAGTGATCTCACTTCTAGGAATATACTCTAAGAAGCCTGAAACACCAATCAGAAAGAATACATGTACCCCCATGTTCATAGCAGCACTATTTACAATAGCTAAGATCTGGAAACAGCCCAAGTGTCCATCAGTGGATGAATGGATAAAAAAGCTGTGGTACATATACACAATGGAGTACTATGCAGCTGTAAGAAAGAAAAATCTCTTATCCTTTGAGACGACATGGAGGGACCTCGAGAGTATTATCCTAAGCGAAACAAGCCAAGCAGAGAAAGACAAATATCACATGATCTCACTTATTTGTGGACTATAATAAACGTAACAGTCTGAGGAACAGGGTAGACCCACAGATGTGGAAGTAGGGTACAGACTGACAACCCTCAGATGAAGGGGTGGCAGGGGAGGGAAGAGATAAACCACAGAACTTATGCACATGTATGCATAACTTATAGACATGGACAACAAAGCTGGGGACGGGGAGGGGGTGAGGAGGAGGGTGTCAATGGGGAAAAAAGGAGAAACATCTGTAACAAAAATAAATTAATAAAAAAAATATATATATATCCTTGGGAAGCACTAAATCTTAATATAACCACGCTCCACACATTTGTATTTGAGGAAGTTAGGGATCTATCCCTATGCATTTTATCCACCTCAAGCCCCAAATCCCAAAAGGCTTTAAAGAAATGTGGTAAATCAGAATAAAAATGAAACATAACTCCCAAAAATTTTGAAGGAATTATGTCTGTGTAGGGTGAGGGGTAGTTTGCTTTTCTTAGGTAACAATTTCTTTGCTTTTTAATTATCCTTTTCAATTGTATTCCAAATTCCACCTAAGCTCAATGGAGGAAAAACCCTAAGATCTGTAATCATGCACCACATAAGAATCAACTTAATTTCATAAACAAAGGCTAATGAATGTCAATAGATAATCTGCTATACACAATATTCCAAAAGGTCCGTTATAACAAGCATTAAATTAGAAAATGAAACTTCCATTTTTTAACAAGAGCAACACTATAGTAGCCTCAAATATCAATGTGACTGGAACTGAAAACATTATTTTAAAATGGCAAAACAAACCCAGCCAGTGTTGCTCAGTGGTTCAGCATCGACCCCTGTACCAAGAGGTTGTTGGTTCGATTCCCAGTCAGGGCACATGCCCAGGTTTTGGGCTCAGTCCCCAGTAGGTAGGGGGTGTACAGGAGGCAGCTGATAGGTGGTTCTCACATAAATGTTTCTATCTCTTTCTCCCTGTCTCTCTCTCTAAAAATCAATAAAAATATATTTAAAAAATAAAATAGTAAAACAATATGATCCCCTTTAAATAAGCCAAATGTTGGTTTACTATACAAAGCACTAGTTTCAGAACACCTAAGTTATGGTACTGGTAGAACTACACTTTCTACATTTTTACTGCTTCTTAAAGTGTATGTTCTCATATACTATTGAAAATCAATTTTAATGAGTTTTAAAATGTAGAATACAGCATTCTTGGTGAGATTATAAAAGTTTAATTTATTAGAATGAAAGCTAATTGCTATCATAAAAATATCATCAAAACAATCCAACAAAAACCTTGGTCAAAGACAATGCAGACCAACTTTCTCCTTGAACTCCAAATGCCTATATCCATCTGCCTTCTAAACATGTCACCTTGACACATTCAAAACCAAACTCCTTATCTGCCCCCAAAATTGTTCCTACTGATATCAGAAAATAACAAGTCTATTCTCTCACACATATCTACTCCACCAGCAAATGTGTACTGGTGGAGTACCAGTAAACTGTGTACTCACATTTTAAAATAAATCCAGAATCCCACTTCTCACCACCTCGACCTCTACCACCCTAGTTCTAGCCAGAATAATTTTTCACCTAAATCACTGATAATTTAAGTAGTCTCCTGGCTTCCACCACTGCCCCTTGTCAGTCTACTCTGTATTCTCCAGAGTCAGCCTGTTAAAACCTAAGTAGTATGTCACTCCTCTACTCAAAACCCTCTCAAACTTTTTGGTCTCAGAAGCCCACACTTAAAAATTATAAGCAGTTGCCCGGCCGTTGTGGCTCAGTGGTTGAGCATTGACCCATGCCCCAAGAGGTCACAGGTTTGATTCCCGGTCAGGGTACTTGCCCAAGTTGTGAGCTAGATCCCCAATGGGGGGCATGAGGGAGGCAGCCAATCGATGGTCTCTCATCGATGTTTCTCTCTCTCTAAAAATCAATAAAGAAAAATAAAAATAAAAATAGTTTATAAAAAATATTACAAGGAGCCTAAAGAGCTTATATTGGTCAGAGTTATATTTATTAATACTTACTGTACTAGAAATCAAAAATTGATTCATTTTATAATAATAGTAAACCCTATTGCATGATAACAAAACATTTTATGAAAAATAGGTATTTTCCAACAAAACAAAATAGTGAGAAGAGGCACTGTTTTATATTTTTGCAAATCTTTTAATAGTCTTCCTTAAGAGAGTAGATCCTCCTATCTTCTAAATTCAATCTGTTGCAATATCACGCAGCACATAGCCTCTAGAACACTGCACTGTATACTCATAGAGAACGAGTCAAAAAGTCAAATGACATTATTATGAAAACAGTATGACCTTACAGACTTCCTAAAAGGGTGCCTGGACCATGTTTAAGAACCAGTGCTTTATGCTTTCCCATGTGTAAATGTCCCAGGGCCTCACAAAGATATACAAGGTCCCACAACATCCAAAAGCTCCTTTTTACCCTGCCCCTCTTTCCTTTCTGACCCACACTGCTAGCCAATCTATTCCTCACCCACACCTACTGCCCCATTGTTCATTCACAGCTACAGCCACACAAGGAATTACTGGGCCCTGGCCCTACAGGTTTGCACTGACTACTCCGTCTATTTGTAAAGCTATTTCCCAAGAGAGCAGTATGGCTTAAGCCATCACCTCCTTCAAATCTCTGCTCCAATGTCAATTTCTCAACAAGGCCCTCAGACCTCCCTATTTAATAACTGCAACTTACCCCAATCAATCCAGAAGACTCTGATCCCCTTTGTCCTATTCAATGTATTCTCATAATTCACATTGACTAATATGGCACAGAATGTATTTATTGCTTATGCCCTGTCTCCTACATAAGAATGTAAAATCCACATGGAAGACAGTTTTGTTTTTGCCTTTTGCTATATTCCCAATATCTAGATCCTTAGGGAATAAAAGACACCGCTTAAACAAACCTTATTAGGACTACTAGCACAAAAACATGCAAAGCTACAAAGCATTCTTGAAACTTTACTCAAGCATCAATAGGTTATTTGTTTCATTCCTCATTCTTTTTTTCCTTTTAAAGTATCAGAAATGAATTCTTCCTCCTCAAAAGGGTGTGACTCTCTTTATTCTGGATTTGTGAGACTCTGGAACACTTGGTTAATAACACATGTTCATTACATCAATGTTAAACCCTCTCCTGTATTTTAGATCAAATGAGAAGATAAAAATGCACAAGTATCTCAATATGACTGGCCTTAGCTTAAAGAAAAAGGAAGGGGGGGGGCTAATCTAAGGAAAAAGCTGCCCCTACCAGGATATCACCAAAAGGGTTGTAATGATTCATTCCTCAAGGTTTTTTATAACCTCTATATTTACAGTGTGAACAGTTCAACCCTTTATTTAAAGCATATTTAGTAAAACTTTTAAGTTTTTATTTTCTAAAAGTACAAACTATTTATAAAATAGATTGGCCTGAATATCTGAGTTTTTCTAAAAACTGTACAATATAATGATTTTTCATATACGCATCCAACAAATTTGTATTGTATACCTGCTATGAACTAGGCACTGGCTGAGGCCCTAAGGATAAAGTCATGTGAAAAAACAGACATGGTCCCTGCTCTATCAGAAACTAAGCAAAAATAATAGTTGAAGCAGAGTATTCAGGTATGGCTTCAAAGAAGCACCTCTCAACATACTTCATATAGCAAAACAGTAATAATTTTAACTTTTACGAAATTTCTATTCTGTTATCCTAAACATAATCTAAGGAAATTATGAAAATATTAACAGTAGTATTTTGGCCCTGGCTGATTTGGCTCAGCAGTTAGAGCTTCGGCCCATGGTTCAAAGGGTCTCAGGTTTGATTTCTGGTCAAGGGCACGTACCTGGGTTGCAGGTTTGATCCCCCAGCCCTGGTCGAGGTCGTGCGGGAAGCAACCAATCTCTCTCACATCAGTGTTTCTCTCTCCCTCCCTCCCACACTATCTAAAAATCAATAGAAAAATATCCTCGGATGAGGATTAACAACAAGAACAAAAAGTAATATTTTGGATGCAGTGCTCATGTGGTCCATATGGTTAGGAGATAGACACTTTAGAAGTAATTATTCAGGGAAAACTGAGTCCTCAGACAGGAAACCAAGAAGAGCTCCTGATTCCTCTAGACTTTACATTCCTGCTTGAGATTGCGTTTCCAAGAGTAGACATGTTTGACAAAACCCCCGGAGACCAAGCCAAGCCGACAACCGCACAAGGAGGCATCTATATAGGACACAGTTTAAAATGAATTCTCCTTTGTAAACAAATTATCCAGCTACCTGATACTCCATCTCTATTTCTCCTATTATCCAGACCTTTCCCAAGGTAGATTTAAATGCCACAGCATCCTGCTACTGGGAATGAAACAGAGTTGACAGACTGGTAGTGGTAGTTAGTTAGGAGGAGCACCTTTTAAACTCAGAAATCAGAGTAATGAAGTCTAACGCCTTTCCAAGTGATGAGTCTCCCCTTCAAAGTGCGCCCTGAAGGTCAGCACTTTATTATCGTAATCTGATTAAATGGATTTCCTTACAGATAAGTAGTATTCTCATCTCCATTTTATAGTTAGGAAACTGAGATTTGGGGATTAAGCACTTTACCAAAGATCACTTAACTTGTGAGTCAGGATCCAAGCCTAGGTCTGACGCCAAAAGTTGTATTATTTTATTCATACCACACTGCCTCGTCAACATTACTGCTCCACCTCCCAAAACTAAATTTGGTTGCTGCTGGAGAAAGTGGTCTTAATAGTGAGAAAAGCAGGGATGGCAGACAGTAAAAGAGAAGTGAAAAAAGACAGGGAAGAGGGTAGAAAAGATATGGATAAACAGAAAAAGAGGGAAAAGTAAAAAGAAAAGAAAGAATGGTATAATCCAAACTAAACCGAGAATTAAAAGTCAGATGAGATTCTCATTTAACATCTACCAGGAACATGCTATGCGTCCTTCAATAAGTCACTTGAGTTTTTCATGGTCTATGATTACTCTCATCTGTAAGGTCATCTAAGATAACTCTAGACCTAAACTTCTGAGTCTGATAGAAAAAATTATTTCACCAAGTTACAAATATTTATAGACTGTTTGGCATATAACAGTCTGTTATTACTGACTGAATACACTGTATCTTTCTGTGGTATGAGGCACTATGCTGGGTGCCTAGGACAAGCTAGTAAGCAACATGGTCTCTGTCATCACAATTCCTCTAGTAGAAGGAACTGGTTTCTATGTAAATAGACTAGAGGGCTAGAGGGATTGATAGATGAGGCTGAGTATCCTGGGATATAAATACCTGGACCTGAAAACAACACAAGGCAATTTTTAAAGAGAATAAACACCAGAGCTCTATGGTACCACTGATGTTCTATAGCAGGAAAGACCAAGCTAGGGAGAACTGGATTCTAGATACATAAGCCCTCACTTTAATTATTATGAAGGAAAGGAGAATAAAAGTAGAAAAACCATGGATGTGTGTTTATCACTCTGATAACAGGTAATTATGTTCATGGATCTGACACATGAAAAAAAGTTTAAAATAAAATATAGGCTACTGGGCCCTCTCAAGGATTTTTTCGAAAACCTTAGTTTTTGGATTCCTAATCCCATCTCTGTACTAGATTGATATATTTAGCAATGCCTATGATTATCCAGGCAAATGGTTCTGCTTTTCTTGCTCAAAGTACTTCCTCCATTTACTCAAAAAAAAAAAAAAAAGAGGCCAATGAACAGTGTGTATTTTAGAGTAGCCACACTAAGATTTAAAGATATGCATGTTACCATTCAAATTAGGTATATGTTCCTTGAAGTCAATACATATTTTCCCCAGTAGAAAGTTCATAATGAACAGGATTTCTAAGAGCAAAGTTCTGTCTTCACCAAGGCCTGAATTGAGAGACAAGTAGAATATTACTGATTTAAACCAAAATCTAAAAGATAACCGTATTTCAAACAGTACTCCACACTGGAAAATGAGTGAAATCCAGTCATTTGAGTTGAATCTCTCCTTAACAGTGGTTTAAAACCAAACATTACTAGGAAGACTAAGTAGAGCATCTTTAGTTGGATAATTTCATAGGCAACAGAAGAACAAACTATAAATTAGAACCCTGCAGTACACTTTTTTTTTTTTAAAGCAGGGAAGTGTAAAAGGCCATAACATCTCTCAAAACCAGGCTAATTCACAGCCACCTGGGGCATCAGTAGTAACCTTCAGTAAGAGGCACATCAGAATAAAGATTTACCAAAAAGTGATTCCCCTTTGAGGTGGTCAGTATTACATGATCAAGCTCTGAAAGAAACTTAATATACTTCCTGCATAATGAGTATGTCTTTTCTCTTATGACACTTGAAAGTTAAGGAAGGTGGTGGTCTGTTGACACTTTCAAGTCAAACAAGCTATTTATAGTCAACAGACCACCACCTTCCTTAAAGCTGTAAAGATAATGTAATGTGATGTGCATATAAGAGGACAACTCAAGATAAGAGAAAAACTAACTCTCCTTTGCCTTTTGTCCAGAACTAATCTAAACTATAACTTCATGTTAGGTAAAATTTTACACATTTTAAAGAAATTTACAAAACAGCTGACTACATGGTTGATCTGTGATGAAGATTAGAGAAACAACGTGCTGAAATGCAATTTGTGAAAAAAACAACAACAAAAAAATACTTGTAATGTCTCAGTCTGCCTCCATTTCTTCATCAAGAAAATGGATTTGCTTCCGGCTCACAGGGTTGCTGTCAAGATTAAATAAGATAATGGGAAGAAGAAAAAAAGTGTGTGTATGTATATATATGTATGTGTGTGTGTGTGTCTGTGTGTGTGTGTGTGTGTATGTATATATATATATGTGTGTGTGTGTGTATATATAAATATATATATATATATATATATATATATATATATATATATATCTCTGATATATCTGATATACATGATGACTGTGACATAAAATGATATATTCTGGAAATGCTGTATCCTGACAATTAGGTCTGAAAGATAATTATCTGCTCATCTGATGAGTATCAGTTACCTAAAGTCTGTTAAATGCTCTTTTCCTAGAATCTACAGGCATAAAAGATACTTATAAAGGGTACCTACCAAATAACCAAATACTGTTTGCAAATGACTTCTCACATATAAATTCATCATAAACAGCAAAGTGGAGGTACATGTAACAAAAGATACAGCTTAATTTCTCCAACTCATTTTTACTAAGCACCTCCTCAAAAAGAAAACCTTACAAATGACTCAAACATAAACCCCATAGTACATTCAGCTTATTAAAAATGACCCTTAAATACCTGAAGCAAATATTCTCTACAGCACTTCTCCCACAACCCATTCTTTTAAAAAGGTAAGAACTTTTTGCTCCAGGATCTGACCTGTTTTGGTTTAACCACTTTACTGGAGTTTTAAATTATTTTAACCTCAAATGAATAACCTGGAGGAAGGAAAGTTGGAGGGAACATTCTGGCTTGTAATATGTATCTACATAACTACAACTCAATAGCATAAAACAGTTATGTACACAAAAATAACAGAAAAGGATCACATCTATACTGTCTCCTTCAGAGTGCAATATTACTATGAATGCTGTTCCCTTTACTTTGCTCCATTCTGCCAATCCTGTGAGCTTAAGCTACTTTGGTGATGTGACTGTTCAAACATATGATTCTAAAATCCCTTCAGAACAACTCAAAATCTTAGATATTTCAGGTGATTCAGACTCTGGCATAAACAATTTTGAACTAAACTGTCGCTACCTTCATCACAGTAATAGATTTGGATGTGAATTTAACATATTAATATACTTAAATATTACCTATGTATAATTTATACATATGCCATATACCTTATTCTAGCTTCATCTTATATGTGAAAATACATAAAAATATTTTTTCCTGAAATTGAAATTAAAGCTTTCTACATTTTGATTTACTAAATGAGGACCATTAGAACTAAAATATAAGTATACTTTATTTCTCTCACAAAGGCTTAACATAAAGAATATTTACCTTTGGGCTCTATCTGTGAATGCTAAACTTGCAACAGTTTCCGTAAGCCAAATAAACCAAATGACTAAGCAACTAATTATTGATAAGGGAATAGGAGAAGTTGACTTAATTTAAACTTTGCAAATTTCAGAGGTGGATAAACATTCTAATTTATCTTCAACGTTATATGCCAAGCTTACTTCTCCTATGGCTATAATACAATCAATCGTGCATTTAAAGTAATTTAGATGAAATTACCTTTAATGACAAAGATATAATTACTGGTACATATTTTAACACGAAAAAAATAATCCTTACTCCTATTTCTTCTTGGTTTTCATACCTGCAATCTCATGCACAACCTCAATAAATTGTTTCTTAAATACAGAGAATTTGTAAAACTTTTTTCTTCCTTCTATTCTTGCTTTCTCAACCATCGAATATTAAATTCCCACAGTTACTTTAAAACTAAATGCTTCTATAATTCTATACTTAAGAACACAGATTTAGCACAGCTACACTCTTATCATATAATGTACCGTGTAGTCCAGAAAATATAATCTATCACATCAGGGTTGTGTGTCCAAGCAAAACCTAATAACCTCCTATAAGTAATCTTTACTTCCCTTCAATAAGTATACTAAGAAATATTATTTTTATATTTTACAGTAGCACTTTTACATTTTAAACATTTACCATCCTTGGATAGGTCTCACTTTCCAACAGCCACAAATAATACTCAACTTGAACATAGGCTATCTGTTAACAAGTATGCGTGTCATGGAGGAAAAGTGCCCCTCCAAATACATGCTACGGTATACCAAGATTCAGAGTTAAATACTGTATATTGGATCAACAGTTAGGTTATTCCTGGGAGTGACAAGCATTCATCACTTAGAATAGAAATTAACAAAGTCCAGATTTCCCATAATAGAAATTCTACCATTCTGTGTCTAAATTTTATAAATTGTTTAAATACAATGTAAAACAGTCAAGACTGGTAGTTTATGACAGATCTTCTATCAAATGACTGTTACTTATAAACCCTGAGTATTTTGCATCCTTTAAGATTGTAGTCCATAACATAAATGGCAGAAACATGATCACACAGCCTATGACCATAAATGTATTAAATGGATGCCAATTCTTCAAGGAATATCATGTGCTCAAATATAAAAAGGCAGCAATATTTTAGATATTTAATAAAATATAAAAATGTGTGTGCTAAAGACTTTATATACAAAGCATAAGCAACTTGAAACCAACTCTCTCTAGTTCTTAAATAGAACACTCAAGTGTCATTCATCTGAACCAAGCAGGCCAAGCAAAATACCCTGTGATTCCTATGTTCTTCTCCTCAATGTCGAAATGGGTGGATAAATTTAAAGCCTGTTCTCTCAAGAGTTGCTTTATAGGCAATTTTCTCCCAGTATCAAGGTCTGCAATTTCCATTTGGCTGCCAGTTTGCGATTAAATTCATCACCTTTATTATAAAAATGTGCTTTACTCCATGGCCTGCTGCACAAGAACTATAAGGAAAACATTTTTCATTGCTAACGGCAAAATCATTCTAGGGCAACCACCACATCCACTCAGACATTAGCTTCCTCAACCTGATGTAGTAGCCTATCACTCACAGGAAAAACCTGTAACAATTGTGTAACCCACAGAAACTAAATTCCATAGAAATACACGCTTTAAGTTTTATGGAGAAAATGCAACCAAACTCCTAATTTTTGTATTCATTGTTATTGTGAATGAACTAACCACAACATAAAAGAGGTCAATATTAAGAATATTTCCAAATTTCAATAAGACAACAAAATAAGTTCTAAGTGTTGGATAATTAAGTATCCATCTTTTATTCCATTATTTAAAAGTTCATGGTTTGTTTTCCAGCTTATCTTTCACTGTCTGGGCAAACAACCAATGGTAAAAGGTAAGTAATTATAAGACATGTATGTTTATATTTACATAACACTTCTTCCTGACTTTACCTTCTAATAAGTCACAATATAAGCTTCAGAGGGAAAAACAAGAAAATAAATATTTCCCAAATAAATGGTATTAAAGCTAGTCACATGACACATCGAGGAAAACAGTATTACTCCTTTTAGATTCACTGAAGGCTTTCTATATAACATTTACTTCTACAAACTTGGCCTGTATGCCAAAAATTCAGAAATCTCATATTTTTAAGTAAACTTGATTGTATTCATTTTAGAATTTACAGGGTGAAAAACAGAGAACTAAATTTCACATTAAATAAAGTCTGTAATTAGAGGAATTATCAGATTATATAATATGTGAACCTAGAAGAAATTTTCATCTTCCTGCTAGGAAATGATGGGGCCCCTTCCATTTTAATTTGCATATGCCTGTCACAGCAGCTGAAGCACTGCACAGCAGTTTCTTATTTCATTTCTCTCCAAACCAGTGCATGGTTCCATAAGGACTGAACTAAACCTGTTCATCTTTGTATTCCAGCACCTAGCAAAGTGCTTTTTTTTACAAAAATGTTTGTTGAAACCTAAATTATAGCAGGAGTCAACATCAGTTTTGTTAAAACTACAGAGGTCACAACCCATTAAATCTATAATGTTATTCACAACCAGCATTTTAAAAAGTGGAACAGAACAAAAAAATACTAGATTACGTCATAGGAAATACAAATATTATTTCATGAAACTTCCATTTCAGTTGCTTCATTATATAAATATATGTCTATGTACATAATATATCTCTCTTTATAAGTAGCATTTAAAATTTTTAAGATATATGCCTTTTCTGGTTCATATTTATACCAGTTTTCTAGTTCCGATTTATACTGTCAGGATATATGTACTTGGTATTTAATAAATAATATTATCAAAGAGACTCTTGATTCTCAAAATCAAAGACTTCCACTCTGAGAACCCTCTTAATCATCACTACTCGTTCTAATACTACTCTTTACACCTTTCAGGCTCCAAGCCATCTACCTTTAAACATCCATAAATAAAGTAACTAAAAATTTAGTATTCAAATTTTGACAACCTGAGATACATCTGCAGTTTTCGTGTAACAAAATAAATGTGTTGTTGTGGTATATCCTAACATGTTTAGTTAATATATTTCTCTAAGAAAATCAAAGGTTTTAGTCCTTGAACTAATAATTGAATGTAGAAAATAAGACGCTCACATCCCTTACCACCATGTAAAATAAAATTTCCTATAACCTACTAACAAACCTATGATTTTCTAACTCAGACGTTACTTTCACCTTTCTTAAATGACTATCATTCTCTTACAGGATCCATTTTACCCCTCTATCTGCTCCTTTTCATATTTCCTTTTATTTTATAAAAGAGTCAAGCATTTTTTAGAAGCATCTCTCCTAAATTTATTATCCTTCAAAATTTAGATAAGCCTACACTAGCCTATGAAACTACAACCTGTTACGGAACATCGACACAAACACATACTAGTCTACCAATGAGGATCTAAACTGAGTATTTAGAAGACAAGTGGTTTTCTCACTTTCCCTTATTTTTTTCTTAATCTTTTATCACATTATTCAAGGACAAATGACCTAGATCTACAAGAAAATGGGGGAAATGGACAGCTTATGCCAACAAATGATTTTAAAATATTTGTTGTGTACAATATGGACAGTAAAAGTTCTTATGTAAATATACACTAAACTGTTCCTAGACCTAAACTCAGCCTGCTGGGAAAAGCCTAATGGAGAGTAAGTACCATGAACCTAAGAGAGCCTTTTGTCTCTGACTCTTATCAGTGTAATGACAGTATCACTCTGTGCATTAAATACTTAATTTTTTCTTATTTACAAGAAAAGTTAAAAATACCCTGGCTAGATATTTATTTCAAGTAATGAAATAAAATTTAAACAATTAAGAATACTCAGATAAAAAGGTAGCCACATCACACAAATTATCAGTTACAGCAATTCTCCATAGAGGGGATCAGGCCCAGAGATACTCTGACTGGCTAATATTACATGCACATTTATTTCTGTCACAAGAGCCAAATGAGCTATCATTCCTGAAACTAGCTGTTTCTAATATATAAAACTTCTTCATATTCTTTGTATAAATAAACTGCACTTACATATACTATGAAAGGATGGAATGGTGATCTCTAAGAAACATTCCAGATGTAAAATCTCAAAATTACAGATTTTTTTCTTTGAACAAGGAAAAAAAAAATGTTTTATAAAAATCCTTTGGGTCTTCCATGTCAATTAACAGCTGTAAATTACTGCAATCTAACAAATGTAAATAGTTCTCTTTTCAAAATTTAACAATTCCTCTTCACCTTACAGTTCCAACGTTTTAAAAATGTAGGCTTAAGCCAGGCATGTTAGAACATGAACAAATTTTTCTGTGCATAACTTTTTAAAATTATGTTTCAATTTGATGTCTAAGTTGTGATTCTACATTAATATTTTTTCATTTAGAGAATTATATTGTTTAAAACAGCAAGTTCAAATTTTTATTTAAATAACAAATACTTTGAATTAAACAAAATTTACTATCGAAACCATTTGCCTCAACTGTTCTAACAGGGCACTTTTTCTTGTTTCCTTTCAGTTGAAATGTGAAATAATCCCAAACTAAATGAAATTTAACTACTTTATTCAAAGGGTACTTTGATCCGACTTGAACCAGCATTCTCATTAAAAAATAAGTTGATTCCCAAACAATTATTATTTAAACCCTCCTTCCCCTAGGATCCATAGCTCTTCATAATCCTCTAATTTTCCCATAATGTATCCTTAGGCCACTAGCTCCAAAAAGAAAAGAAAAAAGGCATTCCTTTTTACCAAGTAATTTCAGAAAAAGCTCAGTTAAACCAAGTGAGCTTTCTTTACTGCAGATCCTGGATATCTAAGCTGTCAACACATGTTGATTTCACAAAAGGTGACTGCAGCACTCTGACTATATAGAACCCTTCTGTTCTCAGACCACCTCAGGAGACCAATACTGCATAGAACACACTTTGCAAACACATCCCTAAAGCCTCCCTCAACTCAGACTTATATTAGCCAATCTTCAATCTCTCCCGTCCACCCTAAAATTATAGTTTTTCAAGCTATTAGAGGAAAAGCAAAAGGAGAGGATGATGAAAGGCAGGCATAGGGCTAGACCCATGCCATTCCCATGAACCAAGATAATACAGCAACTCACACATTCACTGATTCAGATGTACCTCTTCTTTTATGCACCTGAACCCAACACATCACCAACATACACATACAGAAAATAACTAAAATAATTGGCATCATAATAAAGAGTTGAGTTAATCCAATGTAATAGTGAAACAGAATAGAAAGCCAAAGTACGCATACACTGATTTTTTTTTTAAATAGTTAAAATAGAAATTAGGTAGAATACAGGGGGTTGGGAGGTCAAGAAAAAGATAATTTGACAATGTGCAGTAAGCATAACAATCTATCACATTGATATATATTACAAAGAAACAGGGAAGCAAATAAAAGGGGAAAATACTAACAGAAAGATATAAATGAATCTCCCATTATCAGTAAGACAGCCAGGCATTTAAAGCTTTCTACAGCAGAGAATTACTTTCTTTCTCCTACTTGAAATGTTCTCACATTCAAGGATACTGTTCCCTGCGTCTAGAATACTACTTCCTTACCTTTCTCCACTTCAATCCTATCTACTTCTCTTCAAGAGCCAGGTGAAATTTAACCTTTTCTGAAACATTCCATAACCTCTCCAGCCTAAAAGTAACCTCTAGCACTGGTCTTCAGCCTTTTCTTGGTATGTTTATATTACCTTTTATTACTTTCCTTTTTGTACTATTTACTCTACTACTCAGACAATTTGAAGGTAGGAAATGAATGTGAAGTTCTGTTGTGTTTCTTATACAGTAACACCTTACACATAGCATGCATTCAAACATTTGTAAATAGAATAAAAAATTTCAAAAAAGTATGTTGTCATTAAAAACTAATGTGAAATATGCAACTGACATTACTCAAAAATTACATGTGACATAATAATCACTATTGGAATGCAGCATAGAATGCTCATTTACAATTAATTGCATTGCAAAAATAAAAGAGCCTCGTATTCAGGGGGCCTAGTTACAATACTTGGTAACTTAAGGCTTTGTAAACAGTAAGTAGTAAACTTCTGAAACTATTTCATATCACACAAGCTTCCTAAAAGCAAAGTGATACATCCAATAGAGAACGGTTAAGTAAATTATAACTCTGTAAGATGAACTATGTTATGATAAATATATATTGTCAAAAAATATGAAATGGCAGAGAGAAATGCTCATAATGCATTTTTTAAAATACACACAGATAGTACAATAGAATCCAAATTTTGTTTATATCTGTAAGTAGAGGAGAGAAAAACTCCATCAAACTGTTAAGAGTGGCCCTGGCCGGTGTGTCCCAGTGGTTAGAGCACCGGCGGCCTCCGGTTGGATTCAGGTCAAGGGCACAAACCTGGTTTGTAGGTATGATTCCTGACTCTGGTCAAGGTGAATGCGAGAGGCAACCACTGATGTGCCTCTCTCACATTAATGTCCCCCCCCCCCTTCCCTTCCACTCTCTCTAAAAACCAATGGAAGAAATATCCTGTGAGGATTAACTCAAAAAAAAAAAAAAAAAAAAAAAAGTTAAGAGTGATCATCACTGAATTATGGGGGATTTTCATGTTTGATTAATACATTTTAGAGTTTTTCCATGAAGAATACTTATGATAACAATAAGATAAATGTGTGTAGCTCTTTATTACAACACATTTTTAATGATTACTAGAAGGAATTTAAACTTCTTACAAACTCTGAAAAGACTAAGAAACAATCTTAAAAAATGTATACACAAAATTAGCCATTCCCTGAAGGAAAAAAAAAAGTAATTCACATTAAGGTTCGAAGTCCCCTCTACCTTCACTACTTTTTCCAGAATTCAGTGACCACAAATCACGCTATTACCATAGAACTGGAAATGTTTGCATCTCTAATTCTCTACATTTTAGTAATAACCAAAAAAGAGAGAAAAAGAACAGTGTATGTGTGTATGGGGGTAAGGGGTGCACACAGTTCCACAAAGGGACCCACAGAATCTCTTCACCCCTGGTCCAGTCCTCTCAAAGAGGAAATATATATTCTTCTCCCATGCCTGAGTTCAATTCCAAGTAATTGAAGAAAAGGGGGCATCAACAACTGATTTGGCAAATTTTTAAAATCTCAACAACTAGAAAAATATAACTTAAATGTTATTAGCGAAACACATACTTCCAAATCCTATCTAAGAAGGAACTTAAGCAATTTCTTCAACGATTGTTAAGGCGTATTTTAAATCAAAATATATAATATTTACCTAACTGAAACAACTGACAAGGAATGCTATAAACTATAATAAAGTGAGATAAGATAACCTTTTTACTGCTGATAATTTTTTATTACTACAATAAAACTATAATCCCCAAAAGAGCTTACTCTTCAAATAACATATAATAGTAAACTATGGCACACATTATTTTCTAACCTGCATTATTAAACAGAAATCAATCATCTGGTTAAAGATTTTAGAATTCCAAAGACAATTACAAATAGACTACCTTTAAAGTGACTGGACTCAGTCCCCTGCCAAAACAAACAAAACCCTCCAAACTAAGCTGTAAAGACAGAAAGAGAATTTCAGGAAAATGCTGTAATCAATTTGATGTCCTAAACCAGTTATATTTTATATATTCAACATACTAACATATGGTCTTTTAAAAAGACAAGTTCTTTAAAGAAATATCACAACTGGTTTATATGCCACCCTAAATACTAAATTTAGTAACAGCTATTAGTCATATTCCTAATCAACACTTCTCCTTACAGTTTAAAGGAGAAAAAATTCCTATTCTAGCAAAAGGGTTATTTCTCAACACATTTTAATCACTAAACACTGTCTTTTGTGTACTAATATCTCCATCTGCTGGAATATAACTTCCTTACTATTAAAAGTTCTTAAGGACAAAAACTTTTCAGTAGAGATTTTGCAACTATTTAGAAATAAAATGTTATTGTTAATTTCTACCTAGAGATGTTCTCTTACTTCATAGGATTTGAAAAGCTTCAACAGCCATACTTAATTTTTTTACCAACATTCTTCAGAAGAATTCACTTCTCTTCTTTTTCTACTTCATGCTTAAGATACAAAGCACTAGTTTAAACAGACAAACTTCTCCTTATAAGTTAACCTACCTTTATGGATCGTATCTCCAAAAAACACACATACTCACTAAGTCCTGCTTTTAAAATATATGTACCATTTCCTCTAATTTCTGCTGGACATGGGGTAAAAGCAGTTAGAACAACAACAAAAGAACTCAGCCAGTAAGTGACAACATCACAAGGTCAAAAAAGAAAGTGTCACCAAATTAGAAGAACAAGAAATCACTGGCTGTATCTATAAGTTGTAATGTGTCTAAAATGTATTTTAAAAGTTTAAACATATTCAGTAGTTTTACTGTTATTAAAATTATTTTGAAAGTATTTTCTTTATATTGTATGGTAAAGTAAATTAAGTAATAACTGTCACTGTCAGAAATCATGGTGTTGGCAGAAAAAAATAGAATTATAAAATAAATTGTAACGTTAATATTGAAATGAAAATACAAACATGAATTCATGAATTTTAAAATCAATACTGTCTAGTTCTGTCCATAGAAAATGGCCTGAAAGGAACCTTCTCCGACAGCAAGAAACATGTTCAGTGCCTATACTCCCATCTCTAATAAAAAGAACCTTGGAGAAATGCTATGGGGCAGGGAAGATACAAATGAGCTTGGGACATCAAGCTGTTCCACAAAGTAAAGATTTCAAAAGACACAGGAGCCAGATTACTGCTGGCCAAAGTTCTGACAATGTGAACATCAAAAAGAATAATTGTAGTTGACTTAAATATAGTAAGTCTATGAAAATCTATGAGCCCCTATAATGATGATCATGAAAGAGAAAGAAAAAATTCATTAGTCACCACCATTTGAGACAACTAGCAAACCAACACTTTGAGAACCAATAATTAATAAGAATAAGCATCTATCTGGCTTTTCCATTAGGAAATTATTTTAGAATAGCAATACATTCCCTGCTGGTGAAAAACAGCTTTACCCTTTAAAGAATACATGACTTGACAGTGAATCACCTATGATGTGATACCTGAACCTATTAATTCCTTTAGACCTAACTTCCAAAGTAGTAGATACATAGGGCATAAAGAAACAAGCCCAATGACAAGGAAGTTATATCAGTGTAGTTGAAAAAAGAGATGGTTCTAGTTTAAAAGACTTAAAGTCATAACAATCAGATTAAATGAGTAGTCCTCAGGCAGATTCTGGTTTGGACAAGCCAATTATATTTTAGGGACAATGAGATTAAATCTGAATATGGACTGGTTATTACACCATGTGTTGGATTAACTCATTTTGTTCTGTGATGTCACTATGTAGGAAAATGTTAGTCTTTAAAGATAACATAAACATTTAGAGATGAAATGTCAAGATATTTCTACTTAAAACAATCAACATAAAAAATAAATATAATTAAAGTCAAATGGATGATAACTGTAGTATAAAGTTCTCAGAAAATCTACATAGTACTTTATAACACACAGAGTTCACAACAAATAAGTGAGATTGGGTCAAAATTTCCTCCAAGTCAAACTAATTTAAGAATTCCTAAAATTCCCCCAAACCAAGAGTTTCTTCAATTCTCTTTAATTCAGAGAAATGAATGCTCAAATCTAAGTGATCAAAAATTAAGATGACAGCTAAACAAATGAGCCCCATATGTTCTCAATACTGCAGGATGAATACAGTAACTTGTGGGTAAAAAATAAATGCTGTAGCCCAGCTGGTGTGGCTCAGTGGTTGAGCGTCGACCCATGCACCAAGAGGTCACTGGTTCGGTTCTCAGTCAGGGCACATGCCCAAGTTGTGGGTCCAATCCCTGGGGGGGAGGGGGGTTGCAGGAGGTGGCCAGTCGATGTTCTCTCTCATCAATGTTTCTATCTCTCTGCCCCTCTCCCTTCCTCTCTCCCTAAAATCAATAAAGAAAAAAATTTTTTAATAGTGTATTTTTTTACTTAAAACACATTAAAAAACTGTAAATCATTTAAACCTAAAATACAGAAAGCTCAAAATATATTTTATTAAATAACATTTTATCTTAACTCTTCACACTGTACCCAATTTCTACTTCCCTAAAACCATATATTCTATGTTCTTTTTTTTTAAGATTTATTATTTTTTACATTTTTTAAAATCCTCACCCAAGGACATGCTTTTTTTGATTTTAGAAAGAAAGGGAGAAGGAGAGAGAAACATCAATGTTGAGAGTGAAACACTGATTGGTTGCCTCCCTCACTCGCCCTGACCAGGGATTGAATCTGAAACCTGGGTATGTGCCATGACTGGGAAGTGAACCCAAGACCTTTCAACGTACAGGAAGATGCTCCAATCAACTGAGCCACCTGACCAGGACTATTCTATACACTCTTTTTAGTTTATCCCCCGAGTCATGATGACACCCTGATATAATCCAAGCCTTAAGTGGTTCCTTTCAAAACTCAGAATAAAATGTAAACTATTCATCCTGGTACTCAAGGCCCATTACAATATAGCTCTAATCTAGTCTTCTGGCTCTACTCTTTATTACTATTTTTCCACATGCATTTGCCATTCCAAATAACTTAATCTACACACACTTCCTGAAAGTCTTTCAATTTCCCATCACCACTGTTTGACAATACTGCATTTTCCCTTCTAAAACATCCTCCACCCTCCCATTCACCCCATTAAATCCTACCAAATATTAATACCAACTCAGGTTCCACTTCTCAAAAAATTCTTACTAGAAACTTCAGCTCAAAGTGACTTCTGAACTATCAGAATGCCTGTAGTGAGTGATTCTCCTGCACATATGGATAAATAAATTACTTTTCTCCTTTTCTTATTCTCTCCAAACTGCTTTGTTTATCTGATTGTCAATCCTATCAAAATAACCTAAAAATGTTGATAGAAACTAGATGATGCTACCGTCCAGTGAGAAACTCTTTTGCATACAATAAATACTCTACACCTCGGAGTACTTTGATTTGAGGTTAGCAGGGCAGTTACAGAGGTTAGATATCTTGTCCAAGATGATTAGATCTCAGGTCTACTAGTCAAAAAAACTCTTACCACTTTGCAACATGTGAACAGAAACACGAATTTTCATCTTTATGCTGGCTCGCGTGTGTACACATGTATACACACACATACTGAACTGACACCTGAATACCTGTCATCACAATGGGAGCATAACTGCAACAATGGTGGTAGCAATAGCAATAGTAGAGGATTAGGTACAGTTTATTTCAGAGTAATTTTATTTAGCCTTGATTTGAAATTTTTATTTCTTCTTAAAAAATTTATTCACCTGCCATCATGTAGCATCAATTCTATCAGAGGGCTACAATGGCTGTAATACAGCATGCAAAGAACTGTACTTTATAGTTGTTTTGAACATACTTGAAAGAAGCAGTCCATGCTCCAGATGCGTGCATCAGGAATGGGATGCAGTGGCTACCTAGGGCAGCTCCCATTTCCACTCAATTCTGCATCACCCACCTCCTAGCTGTCACTCTTCAGAGTTGCTACCTGATAAATCACTGGGCTATTATCACCCTACACTAATCTAAACTGATGCAAGTATACATATATTCCTAACTGAATCACCTAGCAATCAATGTTAAACCTCTCCATTAAATTTTCCAGTCAGAATGTTAAGTTTTCCCTTGCACAGTTACTTAAATAGTTATCATAGTAATAACAGCAACAACACTAAATACATACTAGATTTATTTATATCATATTATTTAAATAGCTAAGGCTCTATCCTTTGATTACTAAGAACTTAAAAGTGAATGAGTTGAAATCTCCAAAAAATGACTTTACTTTCTCACTTTTAGCCTCTTAACTATCATGAAGATTTACCATTAAACACACACACACACACACACACACACACACACACACACACACGCTAATCCAAGAATTTGACCAGCACTTGCTCAAGTCCTACATATCATAAAATTAAGAAAACCCCCATTTGTCCTGGCCAGTTTGGCTCAACGGTTAAAGCACTGGCCTTTCAGACAAGAGAGTCACGGGTTCATTTGAGATCAAAGGCATGTACCTGGGTTGCAGGTTCCATCCCTGGCCCTGGTAGGGGTTGTGCGGGAGGCAACCGACATTTGTGTTTCTCTCTCTCCCCCTCCCTTCCATTCTATCTAAACGTCAATGAAAAAAATATCCTCAGGTAAGGATTAACAACAACAAAAAGAAAAAAAAAAAAAAAACCCATTTTCGTTTTCTTCATGTTCACAACCTGAGGCCACAGAAGTTTTCAGCATTTGGAATTCCTATGGGTTTTTCTTCTCCAGTTTCACCTAGAGTGGCAGGCACATTCACAAAACAGAACAGAAGGTAGGACTGAGGATCTAGCTCCAGCTCTGATACTATCTTGCCTTGTGATTTGGACAAGTCACAGCCTCTGTAGACCTTGGTCTCTCCACCTATGAAATGAGAATAGCAACCCTAGGCTCTCAGGTCCCATGCAGCTATGCAATTCCATGATTTTCTGATATTACTTTAATTTTCCTTACACTTTAAAAAGTTATCTTTTCTATTTCTTTTTGTTTTTTATATATACATCCCTTCATATACTCTTTATAAAACACTTTTCAGACACCATAAAATATTATGACTTTAAGAGGTAATGAAAAAGAGGTTTCAAATTTTAAAAAGCCTGTTTGCTTTTTACCATGCATTTTCCTACTTTCCTTAATATGTATATTACATATTTTTGATATTTAATTTTCCTATATATGTAAATCTGTTAAGTTAGCTCAAAAGCTAAGGGTTCCCTCAATAATTTGTAACTGACCAGGGTTCATGCCCTTACAACCTGTCCTGCACTAAAGCCAAAAACAAGGTGTTTATGTAAGACCTATTTTCCTTTCCACTGTTGAAATATAATCACTTCAATCCCGGGGCCATGCAGATAATTTGTAACTTCCCAAACCCACCTTGTTGTGGAACTTCACCATCCCCAGCACCCACTCCCAAACATTTCAAGGCCAGCTTGAATGCACACCCACTGCATATTTCCCATTACACACAGGTATGCCTGCACACATGTACACGCTCACACACACCCTTCCTCATTACCAAGGCCATATAACATGGGCCCACTTTTGCATCCTGTTGTTTTTCTGACACTTCAATCCCTTGAAAAGCATCCAAACTGACAAATTCTGCTTTATCGTAAATAACGTAATAGAAATGTTACAGCAAACTGATTCAATTCACCAGCCTCAAAATTTAGTTTAATAAAATATATAGGTAAGAATCAATACATGAGGCAAAATTACAAACAAACAAAATTTTGTTTATTTTGTTAGACTTGATAGGATGGCTCAATTTTCAAACGAGAATTTGTGCTTCAGGAAAATGAAGAAATGGTGAAAACATTAAGTTGTTAATTACAAAAATTCTGCACAAATCACTTATCTAGGACAAGCTATGTTGTTAAAAACTTGTGACATTTATTTTACAACACTTAAGACTAAAGCAAAAAAAAAAAAACAGACTCCTTTTAAAAGGGTTAAGTTTCAGTTAACTGAAAATCTCAATTTATTTTCTAAGTAATGGCACTGTTTCAAATTAGCTTGAAACACCTGTGCTTAAAAAAATTGCTATTTATGTTAAATTACTGTAATTACCACATAAGTTTATACTCAGCTTTCTTCTAACTAAAATCATTCAGATCGTCCTTTTTTATCCTGAACGCATCAAAGCAACACTCAGGGACAGGCATCTTTCCTACTTACTGTGCTTTGCACAGAGTACAAGAGCTACATATCGGTTGAACGTTGACATTTGTAGGCAACTGTTAAGGAAAAGGCTTACCTATAAAATTCCATAAATGCCAAAACTTTCAAGAGCTGAGACAAGCACTAAGAGTTTTCCTCTGCTTATGGAATGACATACTTTGTATAAGGACTAGCTAGAAACAACTGCGTAAGAGATTTTATCTTTCTAATTCTCACTCATACCAATGGTAGTAAAGTAAAATTAAGATTAAGTTCCTTGAGGTCAAGTACTGCAAATAATATTGTAAAGTTTCTAAAACTTATCATTTCTAAGGGGAAAAAAAGTACTTTTTTCTAATTGCCCAAAATCATCACCGATTGTTATACAATCTGCTTAATCCCATATTTTAGAGAAACTAGAAATAAAAAAAGAATATAAAGTGTCAATCTATTTATTAATTCAACAAACATCTGAGAGTGTACATATGCCAGGCTGAGATGGGCACCCTCAAGAAACTAATTTTAATGGGGTAGACAGACAAAAAGAGCGAATATTACAATGTTAAGCATGATAACTACATAGAGAGTAATACCCAACACAGACTTGGGTTATATTTACAGCTGAAGGGAATCAAAGTTTTGTCACCCTGCAGTTGCCTTTGGGGATATTGATTTTAAGCTGGTTATTAAGAAACAACAGACTGGGAAACAACCTTTGGCCCTCCCTTCTTTCCTGCTCAAGAGATTCAGATGGAAAAACCTACCTCAGGAAGGGGGTCTTAGGGTGCAGCCACCGCCTCATTTGGATGAAGTGCGGTGAACAGCAGAGCTTCAGGAGGGCCTCTTGGCTAGATACCCCGTGTCCTGTGGTTTCTGGGCTGCCTGGCAAGGACTCTCCCGCCAGGTGTGTGCAGACCTTCCTCAACTACCTGTAAATCGCCCACTCTCACTTCTGAAATCTAAGACCCCATCTTCCCCAGTTCTCCTTTGTCCAAAATGTCTCCCAATGTCTACATATGTATCCCAATGTTGCCTCCGTCTTTAGAATTGTCATGCTTATGTGAATTCCCTGTGCATGTGTATTAAAAACCCAACTGTCTCCTGGTTATGTCTCTTAGTTTATTAGCCCAGCTAGAACTTAGAAGGTGAGAGGAAAAGTACTAACATTTTTTTAACCTCACTGTCAAATTTCATAAAACTAACAAACTGTACTCACACTGACAAGTTTGATGCTATTTTTGCTGTCAGATAAATAAAAATAAAACTGTAAAAATCATACTCGGACATCAAACAGTGTAGCTATTTTGGGCCCCAAAACTGAAATGTCAATTTTTACAAGGGGTATAAGCATTCCCTAAAAGTTCTCGTTAGGGAAAAATAACTTATTGCACTTAAAATTCACAATGAACTCTCTTAACGTTCAAAAAAGAGGGGTCCAAGAAAATAATTAAGTCCTATCAATCATATAAATAAAAAATTGGTACACAATTCCAATTATGACTTCTTGACATGGGCCCACACACTACCCCCATCTGTTGGCCCTAAAATAGATCCTTGCATATCTTCACAATAGTTGGCATACCAACAACAGAAAGTTGCTCAGTGGGCTGTTTTTTAAGTTATCAACAAATAAAACTAACAATGGCATAGCAATGTTCATCTCCAACAGTGAAAGTCAAGTTTTACTTATCAGGACACCATAAATCAAACAAATTATATCAACTACATGGAACTTTTCAAGTAAATGTAGTTCCATTCCAGTCAGATGATTAAAAGCTGCCCCTATGATCAAACTGGTTTAATTCTCTAAAACAAAAAACAAAAGTCAAAATACAAAAAATAAAACAAAAACCTTAAATATCTAAGTATACTGGCCTCAAAAAAGGAGTATCAGATTCATGCCTCTCAGTAAAGGCAAGGTCAAAGCAGAGGGGATGTGGGTTATTACACTTGTGTCTTCTGTTGCAGCAATCTATTTTCCCTTAAAAAGCAAACCAAAACCATTTGTTCTTATGGAAAAATTATGCACTTCAATCAGCTTCAGGACAGTGACTTAGTGAGGGACTAATAACAGAAATATGTGCACAAAATATTTAAAAAGTCAAGTTAACTTGTTTTCACTGATATTCTCAAAGCCATTTAAGAAAAAGTGCTCATACCAAACATACTAGCAAATGCTATTAGCAAAGAGACCTATTTCTGTTAACTCAATTACATTATATCCTTGGGAGTACAGCTTTTACTACAAAACATGTAAACTGGATAAAGTTAAGAAAAAGGAGTCACCTTCTGCCTTCACAGTACTTGAATACACATTCTGCTTGTGGGGGAGTTAAGCTTCAAAAACACAGAATAAATGTTGAATAAATGACCTATGATACAAATTATTTCCATTATTATCTTATACAGTTGGTGACATCTCCTGGATGAGGAGAAAAAAGGGTAATGGAAAAAACAACTGATTATAAATATTGGCTTCTTTCTTATTACTAACTCAAAGGGCTATGTACAAAAGCAGAATCTTTGCTCAAGAAAAGATTAATAAAAAAAAAAAGATTAACTGCTTTAACTTAAGTAAAACCTGTTTGACATGGATAGTGATTACTGTCAATAGTCATTCTGGGAAGAAAACCCCAAAATTGTAATAAATGTATATAGTGGGAGACCTCTCAGTACTAACAAATAGCCACTTAATTTTTAAACTAAAGCTTTTGTAGACAAGCAAGATTCTCAAAAAAAGTGTTAGAAAACTGAGGGTTTGATACACTCAACAATAAATGCATAATAAGTGGAAATAAACACCAACATGGAAAAATGTTAACTAGCAAAGCAGGTTTTAATTTAAAATATATTTGCCCCCATTTTTCAAGGGAGAACAGAGTAAGTTGAGGTCAAAAAGAAAACGTATTATGCTACTCGCTCCCCCAAAAAGACCATGAGAAAATGAAAATGCATTTTTCAAACCAGTAATGGCAGAATCTAATCTAATGTATTTGCTCATTTTTTCTAAGTGACACTAATTTTTCAGATAGTCACAATAAAAAGACTTAGGCTGGCCTTCCTTATAAACCATACTATGCATTTGTTGATTTTCATTATCAGCAGTTTTAAGCTCCCCTCTGCCTATAAAATAAAAATTAAAAATCTGATTTTAAAATCCCTATATTTCCCCTATATGGAATTTTCCCCTATACCAAATTTTTAAGTCAAATTTATTTTACTTTTCAATAAAATTCTTCTCAATTCTAAATTACAATAGTTTATAATAACAGAATTTTCATTCAAGAATTGTTGTTGCTTAAATTTCATTTTCATGACAAAGGTTTAAAATAACAATTTATAACTACCCTTTCCCATGGATGGTCCCAAAGAAAGTTCAGCTGAAAACTCCCTAGAGAGCGAGCAGTTTAAGACTTTAAGACCTAGATTTTATCTGTAATCACCTCAATCTTCAATGAAAGATTCTTAAATACTGGAATTATCAACTGAAGTTACATACTTTATATGACTGTTACAACTTAGAATGTACTCACAAGTTTTAAAAGCAACCATATTGAAGATACTTGGGAGGAAAGTCTGACAAACCCTCCACACCTCCCCCAAAAGACAGTCCATGGTCAAATGTAGGCTAAAGGTTAACTTGGCATAGAATTAAAATACTTACCTAAAGCATTCAGGTATTAATCAACTAAAAAAAAAAATCTAGAACACCTAAATCTCAAATTTGTAACTAGTCAAATAAAAATTCTCAAACTGACAAGCAACGATTTTAAAAGATTACTTTTGGAAAATATTTTTTAAAAGATTTTCAAAAATACAAAATACTCAAAATTTCTAGTTATCAGAAAATACTACAGCAACTACAGTATCTTAACTTGATTAAAATAACCACTACAGCAAAATTTAGTTTCATCTAAATTTGAAGAGTTTTTCAGCCAATCCTATGGACAAAGGAAAATGTAATTCCTAACCACAAACAGAAGTCATGATTAATTTGTTTTGGACAATGACAGACCACAAAGGGATAAAAGCACAACTTGCCAAATTGCAGAATTAAATAATCCGGCACGGAAAAAAAAAAATGATGCACTTCAGAAACCAATATTTTTCTTCAGTCAAATTAAGTTTATAATAAGGCTAACAATTACAGGAAGCAGCTTATCCCACACTAAGAAATAAGCCCCTTCTCCTGAATGTTTGTACTGATAAAAAAACAATCAAACTTCCTAGTCATTTTATGCTGTCCGTTTTAAAGATCCTAGCTACTATACAGAAGCAATCTTTATGCTGGGGAGTTGAAAAGGCCAAAACAGGAAAGACTAAGACTGAGTGAACCACATTAAAAACAAACAAAATAAAAAATACTATTTAGAATGTATCACCCTCAACTAGTTGTCCAGCATTTAAAACTCAAATGGTTACTATTTCCAACCACAGAGAAATGAACAAACAAACATTTGTTAGAGATAATGACATAATTGGAATTCTAGATTTAGAAGATTAAAATTATCAAAGCCAAAGATTACAAAGTTTCTAACAGAGAACCAACCCCCAAATGATCATTTAGAAGTTTTAGATCAACATAACAGCGTAAGAGAGCATTTTAGAACTAATCAGAGAAACTCAAATTATTTATTTTCTAAATAATACACATGAGGTAAAAATATTTCCAAACTTTTAAAAAATAATCTCTTACGCCGTTTGATTGAATTCAAGATTTTAATTCAAAGAATGCAATTTAACTTTAATCCTAAATATCATCATGGCCTATTTTCTTTTTAACATCTATAAAGGATTCCTTCTAAACAACTGTTCTTAAAAAGAAAAGGAAAAAAACAAAGAAACCTTAACAGGAATTTTTACTAATACTACTCAAACTCCAACTTCAAAATATGCCAAGTAAAAAATAATAGCATATTATTTTTGAACTGTGATATAACTGTTCCAATTTTAAAGGAAGTGTTTTTTAATGTTTGTAAATACATACATAAACACAAAATGACAGATGAAATGATCTGCTACGACTTAAGTTTCAACTAAATTTAATATAGGTCAGATTGAGTGTGTTACACATTTTGCTCCAAACATTTCTCCTGTTTAAAAAACAATACCTGGCGCCCCTTAGCGCTCACATTTGGAAATACTCGATTTTAGAGTCCCAGCATTTTTTTTTTTTTTTTTTTTTTGACATTCCAGAAAGTTTTCTGCCTCCACAATCTTTCAAATGCCAACGTAAATAGGAAAAGCAGAACCCCCTTAAAGGGACAGCTCAAGTTTTTTCGGGAGCAATTTGCAATGAACAGATCCGCTGCTCGACAGTGGGGAGAGCCCGTTCCAACATGGTTGCTGCTGTATGCTGAACCCACGTAACCAACGGCGAGGATTCGGGAATACTTGTTTTCTGTACTTTTAAGACTGTTCGTGTGACTTTCATGACAACAAAAGCTCCTGGGATTCTTCAGCAACCTTTTTTTTTTTTTTTTAAAATCACAAAAACATTTCCGGCCTTTTGTTCTTTAGTGACATTCCAACTCTCTAAGCTTCGGATTCCTTTCCCCCAGCTCTACTGCAAAAGCCTCGACATTCTCGCGAAAAATCTAAAACCCATTGTTCCTCTCCAAAACAGTTTTCAGTTTTATTGCCACAGTCCTCCTCCGATGCTTCTACAGAAACTCCTTCCTACTCGGTTTCCGAGACAGACTTCGGTCGGTCCTGTTTCTCCCTCGAGGAGTCCACAGAAATTCGCGGCCCCCCGAGACGGAGCTCCGGGGCCCGGCTCCGAGCACTCGATCGCGGGGTGCCCGGCCCGGCCTCGCCCCGACGGGCTCCCGTCCAGCAGAGCCGCCGGCCGCACAGCCTCCGCGAAGTTCCCGAAACTCGGCCGCGCCGCGTCCTCGCGGTATTTGCTCGCCCCCGCCCCCGGGGAAGTTCGGCTCCCGACCAGTCCCCGCTTCCCCAAACAAAAGGACAAAAAGTGCTTTCCGCTGTCATTTTGGGCTCGCCCTCGGCTAATTCCGCGTTACTTTCGTTCTCCCGTGGAATTCCTCCAAGTGAACGAGCCCCACGCGGCTCCCCTCGAGTATCTGCGTGCCACACAAAAACTCCAACAAAGCACCGGCCCCACGGGGTCCCCGCGCTGGGGGCGCCCGGCGTCCCCCGGGAGAGCCCCGGGGAGCGGCCCGCCGGTGTCCTTCAGGCGCCCGGGGGCGCGGGCCGGGATCCTCCCCGGAGGCCCGCGGGGCTCGCCCGCAGCCTGGCCGGCGCGCCCAGCCCGGCGGCGCGGGCTCGGGGTCCGGGTCCGGGTCCGGGTCCGGGGGCGTCCCGCCGCGGGGCCCGCCCGCCCGCCCGCCGCGCCCGCGAGCCCGGCCCCGGCGCCGCCTCCCCGCGGGGCCCCGCCCGGGCCGCCGGTCCCGCCGGCCGCGACCTCCCGCCCCCCACTCGCCGCGGGCGGGCGGCGGCTCACCTTCGTCCAGCAGCCGCTCGAGGTGGTTGAAGATCCCGCAGAAGTTGGGCAGGCTGCTCATGAGCTTCTTGTCGTTCATCAGCTGCATCAGGTAATCTGGGGTGGGCTTCGGCTTCTCCTTCGTTTCCATTTCCCCGACCATATTCCAGGCTCCGCAGCTCACTCGCCCGCGCCGCCGCCGCCGGAGAGGAGGGAGGGGCGGGGAGCCCGGCCGCCGGCCGCTCGGGACTCGGCGTCCCGCTCCGCTTCGCTCCCGCGCCGGGCGGCCGGACCGCGCGCCCTCCCCGCCCCCGCAGGCACTTTCCGCCGCGGCTCCGCGGCCGCCGGCTCGGCGCGTCCCTCTCGAGGCCGGCGGGGAGGCGGGTCTCCGCGGGCCGGGTGCGGGCGCGGGCCGCTCGGCGCCGGACGAGGAGGAGCCGGGCCGCCGCCGCCGCTCGCTCGGCTGGTCGCGCCCGCTCAGCCGCCGCCGCCTGCGCCGCGGGCTCGGGGTCTCTCTGGGCTGGTCCCCGCCGCGGCCGCCTGTGCCGCTGCTGCCGCCGCCGCCGCGCTCTGACTCCGCTCCTCCTCTTCCTCCTCCTCCTGGCCGCCGCCTCCTCCTCACTCACTTGGCGGCGGAGTTCGCCTCAGTTCAGGCGGCGCTGCCAGCGGCGGCGGCGGGGGGAGGGGCGGCGGCGCGGGGAGGGCCGGGGGCGGGCGGCGGGCGGGGCCGCGCAGGGCGGCCGTTAGCGGGGCCGGCGGCACGCTCCGCCCCCCGCCCCCGCCCCCGCCGCCGCCGCCGCGCCGCCTCCCGCCCGCGGGGTGGGCGCTGTGGCCGCGCCGGGGTCGCCGGCCCGGGCGGACGCGAGCGGAGGGCGGGGCCGCGGTGGGGCCGGGCGGCGGCTGCCGGCGGGGCGGGGGCCGCGGGCCGGGCGGGCGGCCGTGGCGTTAGGTGACAGGGACTCCCCGCAGGACGCGCCGCCGAGCGCCGGGGCTGCGCTCGCCGCCGCCCTCCCCATTCGCTCCTCCCGTTACTATAGTTTTTTTTAAAAACCTCTCCTCGCTCCACCAAAGAAATTTTTTTAAAACAATTTTTTTTAATTTTTTTTTTTAACGTCCTGTTGCTTCACGGGGGACTTTAGGGGTGGTCATCACGTGGCCCGACACGTAGCCGTAAGGTGCGAGAGCGCGTGCGCGCGTCGAGGCCGGAGGCCACGCCCCTTCCGAGGGTCGCCCCGCCCCCGCCCGGGCCCCGCAAGTGGAGGGGGGATGGGAGGGGCCTGGCGCGCGCCTGCGTGGGGCAGGGGCGGGCCGGGACTGGGGAGGGGGCCCTCCTGGAGGAAGGGGGAGGGGAGGAGTGCGCGGGCCCTGTTGCAGGACCCACGGCGCGGGGTGCAGAGCCCAGCGGACCCCGAGGGGCGGAGACGGAAAGCGGAGGGGGTCTTCGCTACCAGGCCCCAGCGGTAACATTCCGGCGGCCCTGGTTCGCCTCCGCAGGACGTGTTCGCGGTGGGCTCCGACTGCAGCTCTGTCGTTGGTGTGACCGCACGAGGATCCCGCCCCCCTACCCACACACGCTCTCCGTATCTCCTTAGTCTCCTCGGGTTCCCAGAGCCGCAGCGGGAAGGAGCCTGAGGAGTGGCGGGTCCCGCGTGGGCGCGCCTTGTCGCCCCGACGGCGTCGCCGCTGCCCGTGCAGTGACCTGGCCAGGCGGCGGGCGCGCCTTTGGGGACAGGGTGTGCTTTGTTGCCGCATCCCGTTATTCCGAGAGGCAGCCACGATCGGGAATGAGCACCGCGGTGCAGGAAACTGAGGATCGTGAATGGCGTTTGCAGTGTTCTGCTTCGTGATGGCATCGATATCCACTAATTAAATGCAGCCGCAATTAAGAAATGAAATAAAGAGCATGTGCCCAGTTAGAAAAGCGAAAGTCAACATTTCTATTTGCAAACTTGCAGAAATAAGCATAAGGTGGGCAAGAGGGTTTTCCAAGCAGTATGATGGATTTCAAATATTTAGGTTAGTCTGGGAAAGAATTTTCTAAGCTGCAGCAATGTAGTTCTCTTTGGAATGTTATCAGTCACTAAATCTGCATCTTATTGCAAGCCCTTTATGGCGTGTGCAATTAATTGGGATAAAATGATTTCCTATCACACTGACCATTGTGAGAGTTACACGTTCCTGAGATTTTCTGTTAATGTCTGCTGTGTTTTAACTGTGAACTTGGCTTCAAATTCTTAGGAACACTTTTAAGATTGGGGTGCATTGAAGCAACTAAGTGAATTTCAAACAAATACTCTGAGTGGCAAGTAACTTCTGGCCTGTTCATTTGAAAAACAGTGAGTTTGTTTTTTAAATTAAGTTAGTTTGATGGAGGAAATGGCAACTTTAAAAACATTTAACTCAAATATTTTAAGTTATCCAACATCCATCGCTAAGAGCCATAGAATATTCATGGACTAATTACCCATTCAAAGGATGAATTGTATAAATATAAAGAATAATAACTTGATGAAAAAGCTGCTGTCTATAAACACTAAAGTAAGGCATACTTCTTCAGTAACTAGAAAAATGATAAGTAGTTTTGAAGGGTTTAGGTAGTAAATTGTTTGATCTACTAGAGTAAAAGATTCCATTCCCCTTCTTAATCAGTTCACTTCTATATTAAGGTCCTAGGCCCTGTACTAAATGCTTTATGTGTATAACTCATTTAATCTTCAGTTCAGCCTTGTGGCTTGGGTTATGCTGTAACCCCATTTTACATAACTGGAAACCGAAGGAGAAGAAGGTTAAGTAACTGGCCCAAGACTTACAGCTCATGAGTCCTGAATCTGGGATTCAAGTCCACTTATATTTTATTCAGAGCCCTTGTTCTGCTCCTCTTATCCAATAAGTCACATTGAACTTTTTGACAGTGTTCAACCATTTCTGACCCATAGAAACTGGAATATCGTATAGCTCACCTGGCTCTTTACTAAGTGAACCAGATGGGAGGTAAAGAACCATGTTAGGCAGTATTCATTTCCCATGTGTTAAATCCCTTATGTATTACCTTTTCAAATACAGATGTATCATTTCACCTCTGTGCTCACAGTTCTTTGGTTACCCCTCTCCAGTGAAAAACCCAAACACCTTACCAAGGCCTGGAGCCCCACAGTGCTCTGACCCCCTGCTGCCTTGCTGACCTGATGTCCACTTCTCTTCCCCTATCACAGTGGACTGTAGTCCCTGGAATCCCCTCCCCCACTGTTAAGCAGGCCAAGCAGTGGGACGCGGGTTATCTAGTACACATGCTTGGAGTCCTCCTGACTAATGCTGGGGTGGAAATAATAAGGTGACAGTGCCAAGGATCCCTTCCTGAAGCAAGTCTCTCTATCTGAATCTCTAAGGAAAAGAGGAAGTAAAAACTCTTCCTCGGTTAGTTGGGCTTTGCACTTGGTGTTTCTCTCCTTGCAGAGTTTTCCACAGGCCTGCAAGCCCGCCTCCAGGTGTTTTACCACCCGAAATGAAAAAGTGCAGAACTGAACACACTCATCATTGTCTGCTTACCTTTTAATTCTTTTCATAACATCATTTCCTCCTGACACATTCTGTCTAGGGGTAAGTTTGGCTGTCACCTCCCCCTCCACTGTAAGTAAGCTCCATGAGAGCAAGGACTTGATTTTGTTCTATTTGGAATTCCCAGCACCGAGAATACCGTGTGGAATGTGGAGGTGCTCATTAAAAATATGTTCAAAAAGGGTATTAAGTATGTGTTATGCACCAGGAATCATGCAGAAACCCTTACCTACATTATTTCTTTCAATCCTTACAGCCGACATTTGAGGTGGGCACGAGAGCCAGACGCCTCTCATTGGAGACAAGTGCACCATCCAGAGTCCCCTACCTTTTCTCTGTCACACAACTGCCTCAGGTATTTGAGGTCCATAGTACACCTGTCATTACGCAACGTATAAGTGCAATGAGAATTCCGAAATTTTGGGGATACATCACTTGCCTTCAAGAAGCTTAAAAATCTCACCCAGCCAGTGTGGCTCAGTTGGTTGAGTATCGTCCCATGCACCAAGAGGTCACCTGTTCAATCCCCAGTGGGGGACGTGCAGGGGGCAGCTGATCAATGTTTCTCTCTCATTAATGTTTCTCTCCATCTCCCTTCCTCTCTCTCTAAAAATCAATAAAAACATTATATAAAAAGCTTAAAAATCTAAAAATTAATGTGGAAAGACTCTTTAATTATTACAAAAATATCTTAATATGACATGACAAGTTACAATATACACAGAACATGTATATGGGTGAGCTTCCATTTAAAGATCCTTATCTTTTTTTGTTGTGAAAAATTGTCATCTAATATGCTGACACTAAAAATGGTTCCATATCTAACATCAATAATTAACCACAAGTTCTCTTAAACTTGATTCTCTCTATTTGCTCATTGCTATTCTTGATATTTAAAATATAAAATTACAGTATTCCAAACATTATTTTTTTCATCATCATGGAGTTCTTGCAGGAACTAAAATGTTCCTTGGACTTAAGAATCAGTGTTTGATGGCTTTTTTTCTCAAATGTTCTTTCTAAAAATCTCAATCCTTAAATTTTTCTAAAAGGCAGTAGGGTGTTCCCAGTTTCTTTGTCAAGTAAATCTTTGTTTATTGTCTTAATAGGTTTCTTGAGGCTTCTTTTAAATCGTGAGATGGTTTATAGGTCTATTTAAAAGTTGAAATGGCACATTTTAAGTGTGAATATCTTCATCAGCAAATATTTAAGTAACCGTCATTAACCCTAAGGCACTCTGGAGCTAAGCTGAGAGTTAATGTCCTACACATATGAAAAATTAACTAGTAAAAGTAAATGCTAAAGACAAAATGCTGTAGGAATGGAAATGACCGTGACATTCCAGGCCTGGAAGCCAAAGCAGGACCGCTCTGGGAGGCAGGTTCATCTCAGGCTTGAAGAAACAGTGAACGTGCCCAGGGAGGGCACTGACAAAAATGTGGAAATGGGAAAGTAAGAGGCTTTTTAGGGTAGTTTCCTTCGAAAGTAGTAGATACCAGATTTTGTTCAGCCTCGAATGTCAAGCTAAAGTGTTCATAGAGGGGAGACATAGGAATGTTTTTAAGACAAGGAAATTCATCAATAAAGGAGTAACAAGGCTTCGTTCAGTGAGGCACATTTATATCTGATAGTGCAAATACGACGTTGGTACAGTGAAAGGCTCCGCTCCCCACAGCCATTCTAATGCTAATTGTGCTGCCTTTTTAAACCACTGACATGGTTGCAGATGCAATACTAACATTTAGCTTAAACCACTGCACAGCAGTTAAATGTTAACTGACCCCGGTCAGGTTTCTGCTCATTTGACCCTAAATGAAACTTTAGAGGTAAAAAGCTTCTCAGCCAAGAGGCAGGCTCTTGTGCCATGTAATCCAATCTTCATTCCATAGTTAAACAGAAACTTTAACTTAAGAGTAATTGTCTGTTATTATAGGAATATGAGAGAATTGAGAATGCACTTTGTTTTGATCAACTTTCTGGCCAATTCGTAGTTTTATGATTGCAAGACAGTTTCCATAGTGTTCCCCTGGATTGGGCTGATTTGTTGTTTTTCCCTTCAGGATCTGGTTCCTTCGGGATGAATCTGCTGCAATTCGATTTTTTGAACATATTAAAGAGATACTGTTTGATTCATAATCTCTGTGTGTAAGTTTTAAATAACTAAGATGAGGAAACATTTTAGGAGTAAAGGATGTGTCTACTTGTGTCCTAGACATTTAATTAAATGCCATTGTCCTTTACTAAAATTTAATTTATACCTTAATGTTGCATTTCTCCAGTAATTTCTGTATATTCTTGCTTTCTAAACAGTTCTGAGTGGGACCAGGGAGACAGACTCAAAGAGGACTGACATTTTAGAATCCCTACAAACTGCCAGGTACTGCAGTTATCAATTATCTCACTGAGCGCAGCTCTGAGTTAATTATTATCCCCGTTTATAGTTAAGAAGCCGAGGCTCAGAGAGTTAAGTAAGTGATATGACTCTTGTGACACAGCTAGCAAATGCTGGGGACAAGATTCAAACCAGACCTTCCAAGTCCTGAGTGATTTACGGCATGGTGCTGGCCCTTCTGTAAGTTAACTTTGTGTACCCCAAGAGCTGTGTCTTTTAATGACTAAAATACTGTTATCTTTGAGTCTTTCTTTTTTGAGCACTCTAACCAATGATGATGTTGAATCTTTTCAAGCATTAAGCTCTATTGCTAATTGAAATACTGCTGGTGTCATATAGCAAAAAGATTGCTGTGCTGGGTATAAAAAGGCCTTATTATTCTATCCTCGTGAGCTCTGTAACACCGAGTAAATAACTCAGTCTTTCTGAGATTTGAACTAAGTCATCTTGGAAGCCTTTTAGAGTTCTGTGATTCTGAGTAAGATATTCTCATCCATATCAGCAAGCCGACTTCATTGTAATTTAATTTCTGTGTCTATATACATATGGTGATGTAATGGCAATAAGAAATGTATTTAAAAATTGTCTGTGTTGAATTCTGTACTCCTTATTGAAATAAAAAAAATTTTCTTAATGCATTTTTGTTTCCCTTGGACAATAAATTTGACTGAAAAATGTTACATCTTTATAATTTCCAAAGGATTAAATCAAACCCTTTAAAAAAAATATTACAACTTAATAAACAGTAGAGCACTCAAAAATTGCATCTAGGGCTCCTAGTGGAGAAACTTACTACCAGGAGAGCATAAAAATCCCTGGAGGGCAGAATCCAGGCCTCTTCTGTCTGCTCTCACTTTAAAAATGCTTTACATGTAGTCTACTTTCAATAATTACTTGTCTGAATGAATGAAAGAAAAGAAGAAAGAAACACATAGACACGCTTGGGCTCTAGGAAGGGCAAGCAGCTGTGTAAGCTGCTCACAGCCCAGAATACTGATCTGAGTAAACAGTAGCCTCTGGAAATCCTTGCCTTCGTGACATAGGGAAACAGAGCAGTAGAGGCCTCGGTGACCGTCACTGGGGGAACAGTTTTGCAATGTGATTTATTGATTCCTGAGAGGTATTTTGGAATGCCAGATACGTCGCACTCCATAAGAAACATACCCTTTGGGGCGACGGGGCCAGAGCATCCGTAGTCCCCTGAGTCTATCACAGGTCTGAAAATGAACACCTCTTGTTTTAATATTAAAGGGGCTTATGTAGCAATGGTATTTTATCACGATCAGTTTAACTTTATTACTTATTTGGATTTAAGATTAAAAGCGATTATTCGCAGCTCTAATATTCAGCCAGTACACACCAGCACAGCTTTATCAGTTTTAAATTTTGAAGCATTTCCACACCACTCAGGGGACAGTGACCACTCTTTGCCACACTGCCCAGCCCTTCCCTCGAGCCCTCCGGAATCCTCTGACCCAGCAACGGAAGGCAGAATGCCTGGTGCCTGCTCCCACCGGGCCGGCAGCCCCTCGGGTCATGTGTGTTCCTGCCATGCCAACTGTAGAAATGTTCTGAATGTCACCTCGATTGCTGTCAGCTTAGTTACACATTTAGGAAGCTGTTTATTTCATATCTTCATGTCTATTAAACCTGAGTTTACTAGTTTTTTCTAATTGCAACTAAAGTGGATTTTTTTTTCTGTCTAAAATATGCATAGGTTATTTGGGCATATATCCAAATTCAGAAAGAAGATTTCTGTAAATCATGTTTACCCAATTACAATGAAATACCGAACTCTCCAGTTTTACTTTCTATTTCATATTTTAATAAAGTTTTAAGAGACAGGTTGTTGCCAGAGCTAAAACCTGGTTAATCATCCTCCTTATGGTAAACACTTTACATTTCACACCAAGGCAGTCCCTTGTCCCGCTCTGTCTCCATCCCTCTGTAACCATTCACTTTGCTTTGCTGAACTCTACAAGTGATACTGATGATGCCAGCATTTACTGTTCCCTAATTTTCTGTCCAAGCCCATCTGTAAGAATGTGTGGCAGTCACATTTTATAGATCTTCAAGGGCCACCAGCTTGATTAACTGGCATTCATTACACTCTTTTCCTCAACATTCGCTGGTGGTAAGCATCATTTTTTTTAGATGGAAATAAAATGTAGCAGTGAAATGAGGAACACTTTTTAACACTTCTGAAATGGGTGGGAGTAACACTATTTGTTTAGCAGTTCTATTTTTAGCGTGAGCCTAGAATTAGGCAGTAGTGGTCAATTGTCCGAGGAAGCTGTGACAGACAGGGGGATGGGCCCTCTTGGTGCTGGGATTGTCTCTCTCTGTCCAGGTAAAGCTTTAAAGGAGCAGAAAGACCGCGAGGAGGGAATCAGAAACACGCAAGTGTTAAACTGTGAAATGAAGGAAGAGAAAAAAGATTTGGGGTCACAAGGTTTCAAAGGCAGGCCTATGAACTGTCCCATCAGCGGACATGGCAGCAATAACCCAGCTCCCCCCTCCAGTACCAGCTTCCTCTCCAGCCGTCTGGCACGGGTGACAGAGGCAGCAGGCCCTCTCTGCGCCAGGTTCCTTGGCCTCTAGGGACAGATAGCCAGACTTGACTGTCTCCTCGCCCTCAGCTGACTAGGTTTCGACATTTCAGCTGGTGAGGTGCCTGATTTCGTGACGGCACACTTTCACTTGATCAGACAGCTCCAACCAGGCCCCGTCAGTACGTGGGGAGCAGACGCTAAGTGGGGACAGCAGCGGCCAGGCTGTCTTGGTGCCAGGGCTGCTGAGCACCAAGCCTGTGGGGGAAGGAGGCTCAGGCCACTGGTGTCTAGTAAGTACTTCCTTCTGCACTGTGAAAAGATGAAGTAGTCATACCTCAGCCCCACGACATCACCACCTGCCAGGCCATCAAAGTACTGTTCTCACAGGTCATGGAGAGGGATCGTCTTTGAACCCCGAGCAGTGAAACAAAGTCCTACAACATTCACCCTAAAGAGTTTGCTGGTCCTGGGAGGAGGCAGCTGAGCATGGGGGTCTAGAGTAGCAGCCTCAGAAGTCCTGGGTTCGAATCTCATCCTGCCATGTAACTACCTATGCCTCTCTCTAATATACCCTCAGGATGTCGTCAGGATGATTTGAGTGAACAAATGTGCAATGCCCAGCAAAATCCCTAGCACACCATAAGCTTTCGGTACATGGTATTGTTTTAAAAACTAAAGAGAGTAAGGCGTGGGTATAGCTCATACTTACCAATGCACATGTGGTTTGGAATGTATGTAAATATCTCTACTTACCCTGAAAATGTATCCACAAGGCTCAAAAGTAGTCAGTCATCAGTTTCCCCCACTTCCTATTGCACAAACCATTTCCTGTTCCCAGGACTGCTGACACTGGGAAGTAAAGGACACATAGTCCGATGAAGAGGAGTCTGGGTCCCAGGCTGCCTGTCCCGTCAGCTGCAGCAACACTTTCTCTGCAGCTGGCCGGGGTCCCCAACACTCCTGTAGCCCCAGTGCCCAGCCGCCACACAGCAGCCACAGCTCTGTAGCAGTAGGACAAGTGTGCAGAAGGAGAGACTGCCCCTCCCCCATTCCTGTCCCATAAGCACCGGAGCTGGCATTAGTGAAGGATCCTGGGAAGATCACATCTTCTGGAAGGCTCAGGACTGGGGTGGACAGGCACCCGCCCTCCCGGACTCGCAGGGAACCCCAGGATACCTGCATGGAGTCCACTCTGTGTTCTGACACTGACAGTCGTGGGCTGGCCCAGGGTTTGAAAGGTAAGGTCCCAGCCCCTGTTGGCTGCATTATGCCAGGTCAGGGGCCGCCCGCAGTGCCTGGCACCAGCAGCGGCCAGCGGCACAGGTGAGTGAACCCGCCCTCAGCGAAACCATGCTTTCTTCAGATGGCCACAGACACTTGGTAAGCAAAGCAGTGAGCTCCCACCCACCCTATTTAAATCAGATACCATGGGGGGAAAGTAGGTCATGCTTTGAGGAATTTAAAACCGGAAAGTGGTCTGGGAGGAGACAAATGCGCTCTCACGGTGGCTTCTGCCGTTCAGTTCCACTGGGTCACACATGAAGCAGGTAGAAGATGGTGACAACTCCAGGCTCCCTGGGCCGTCCCTGAAGCAGACTCGATCACTTCCAAGTGAGCCCCCAGAGGCCTAGACCTTCAGCAAGAGTAGCGCTCTGAGCCCCAGGTGTCCGTTATCCGCATCTGTCACCAGCACGCAGCCGCGGGGCCACACATGCAGCCTCCAGAAACTTACCCCAGCAGCCAAAACGTTCCCTCGGTGGCTTTCAAGGCTTCAAAGCGGTTTCACAGCATGATTTCAAAGTGAGGACTGGAACACAATTAAATTAAGGTAGCTGGAAGGAAAAAAAGAATCTTTGTAATAAACAGCTTTATAATTATGAGTCCGGCTTCACAGTGAACCACATACCCCGTTACAATACTAAGGTTGAACAAAATTTATATTTGCATCACACGTCTTCTCGTTACAGAGGGGGCCTCGTGTTGTCATTAGATACCTGGGGGCATGATTCAGTCTGAACCCCTGACATTATAAGGGCTCAATAAGAATTTCCTCCTCAACGTCTATTTTTATTAAAATGGCTTATTGTAACACGTATACAGTTACGCAGTAAGTGAGGGTAATGTAATAGACCACAGCCAAAAACATAAATCACCTATTTTTACGCCAGGTTTTTTCCCAGGCAAAATCTTGGTCATGTCATTGAGCTGTCAGGTGAATGACAAAAATCTAAGCTCAGGGCTTGGCCCTCCCTCTTGGCGTTTCCCCTCCCCCTGCCAGTCTCAAGTTCAATAGCTCTCCTCTCTGCCTCTGCCTTTTCCCATTTTCTCTGTCATCTTGGTCAAGGGTCATTTTCTACCAGCCCAACAGTCTCTCTGCACAGAGTCTCAGAGGTGCCTTGAGTTGCTTTAATCTTGAAACTGGCTGGTGTGATGTGATAGCATTTTTTATTCATAACATAATGTATACGTGTCAACACCATGATGTGTACATCCATAACCTTGCTCTTAATGTCTATCATTGCACTTCCTGGCTGGAGACTGCTGGCATTTTAATAAAGCTTTATAAAATATACTTGACATAAGATTTATCATTGATTAATCCTTCATTGACCCTGTATTCAGTGGTCTCAACTCCGCACAGCATTCGTTAACAACGTCACTCTATAAAGGAGGTAAAGGGGAGTTGCCTGAGGAAGACAAGAATACAAGGAAAACCTTCCCAAAGGGCCAATTTGCTAGGAACTGAGCTTAAGAGCAGTTTTATTTTTCAGGTCCTAAATACAAAAATCCCACTCCTTTGCCTGCTAGCTCAATTGTTAGCTCATCTGTCTCTCAGCGCACTGTGTTTATGTGGCTTTAGTCCTCTCCCTCCTGACGTTCAGGTTGGTTGCAGGCCTTAAGATTCCGTGCTCTGTTTGAAATTGTCTGCAAGATGACATCTGCATTGTTGAAGCAAAGATCCTGGTTTCTGTAAAATGTTAACCGTAGGAAAATCTTAGAAAACGTTTCAGAGAGAAAAATAAAAGAGTCCTAGGACCTGTCACTTATTTTTTTATTACAGTTGAATCAAATTAGTGGTCAACTTCACAAAACTAGAAAGCGCTGTCATTCACTATCTATTTTCCCTCTTTAAGAGTCAAAAGGAGGCCTCGGATCTGGGGAGAAGATCTTCATGCTAATTAAACCTCACAGTTTGTCCTATCTGAGCCTCATCTGCACTGCAACCAGAAGCTTCCATGGCCCAGCAGTTTCCACGGAATAGTCCAGGAGCCAGTGTGCACCATTTGCAATGATAAGCCTCGAGTGATTTCAGCTGTCAAACATCTCTGATCCCCAGATTCTTGCAAAGGAGATTTGCAAAGCTTGTAGTCTTTCCTTCCTAATTTAATTTAAACTGCACTTGTAATAAAGAGGTAAGTGCGTGTACTGGCTTCCCTCTAATGCTGACATAAAATTCTGTACCACACAGATCCTTCTTGGGTCTAAGAGTCAAGTTCTAGAACTATCCAAAGAACTGTGTCAACCCCTCTATCCCCTGGACCCCAGGCCAGCGCCAAGCCCAGGCCTCAGCTGCTCACTTCCCTTTCCAGCTCCTCCCACGGATTGGCCAGCCCAGCTGTCCTCCTCTGAGGGCCTGCTGCAGGCCAGACAGCTTCCTCAACCTCTCCTCGTCCCCTCTGCCTCTCAGACAAACACAAAGCAGAAAAAGGACATAGGAGTTTTAGTTATAGGAAGGTCAGAGTTTTAAAAATTACAAACATCGGGAAAATTTCAAGGTAGCTGAAGAATCTGGGAGAAATCCAGCGGGGGTTTCCTCCTTTACATCTTGGTGGAGAGTGGTCAACCATTTCAGATATTTCCCAACTGTTCTTACTAATCTTTTCTTTAGTTAGAGGCCTCTGGGCACCTTCTCTGTCCCTGGGGTGTGCAGCCCTAGCTCCCGGAGGGGGTCCAGGCCCAATCTCTGACCCTTTGACAAAGGAATCCCTTCTGCTGCCCCTCCAAGGCTTCTCCCTCGGGCTTTAGGCTACTTGTTCTGACCTTCAATTTGCTACCATGACCCCTAATGGAGCACCCCCTGAGTGAGGGCTTGGGGATCTATCCTTACTGCCTCTCCTCCTATACCAGACACATCCCCACCTGGCCATTCTTCACTCATTTTGCCGGTGCTTCTCTGCCAATCCTGGACGTCTCCATGCCTCTGGGATAGAGCAGGGTGTGGGTCTTTGTCATTGAATGAAAGCCGGCCCAGCCAGGGGAGACAACGATGAAAAGCTCTGGCTCTGCTGTGATGTTGGGCAGACAACTTGATCTCAGCAATCCTGTTTTCTCAGCTGCAAAATGGGGATCCTACTAATACCCACTTTATACTGTTTCCGTGCACATGAAATGAGGCAATGATTATCTGCCTGGAATATAGTGATCACGCAGTAAGTATTGGCTATTATTATTATTAACATCCCCTTACCGCTTTTAGATGTCCTGCTCTATGTCATGTGCGATGTGGGCACTGGGGACAAAAAGTGAGTGATTGCCTCTGGCAAAGAAGGCAAGTAAACAAAAACTAACAAAGCAATGGACAGTTTTTTAATGGAATTGTGCTTTAAGTCCTTCCAGAATGTTGAGCAAGGAGCAAATGATCCCGCCTGAGGACAAGAACAGGGAAAGGTGTGCGGATCTTGGTGGCAACATGTTCCTACTCGAGAAGGTAACCTGTACCGAGGGTAGTGATGCCTGGTCCTGCCCATGCACAAACTTGGCCAGCTCAACAATGGCTCTGATTCAGTGAACGGCTCCCGGCTCCCGAGGGGCCCTTTGGACTCAGTAGGAAAGAGCTTTCAGAGGCCACCTCTGTGGACACCCACCCACCCCTCAGCCTCAAGCTTGGCCTCCAGAGAGGCTTCACTGAGACATGGTGCTTATCCTGAGAAACAGATCAATGATGCGATTTCCACCGATTGCTTCCCGTGCGCCCGGCACAACCAGGCCTTACAAACATCCTCTCATTTAGTCTCCCCAACAACCCTGCGCACTCAACTTGCATCAAATCCTGGCTCCAACAATTTCTGGGTTTGCAAATTTGGGCAAGTTAAGTAACCTCTCCGTGCCTCTGTGTCTTCATCGGCGGTGAGGATTTCACCCCACCTCGCAAGCTGATGAGAGGACCCTGTGAGCGGACAGAGGCAAAGCCCTCGGAACGAGCCTGGGCACATAGGACTCAGTAACGCCTACTGTTCTGCCACCAAAGGGGCCCCTAGTTTTCAACCCATTTGCAAATGCTGGTGACTGATGAGGCAAAGCTCACAGTGGTTCGCTTCACCAGAATGTATTTCCTCTTCTCCCTGGGCACACAGCTCATCTTCATTTCCTACCTCTCTTGAAGTTTGGTGTGGCCGTGTGACTGAATTCTAGTCCATAGAATATGAGCTGAAGTGACGTGTCCCCCTTCTAGGCCTGGGCCCGAAAAGCCTCCCAGTGTCGCCCACTGTCCACTGTCTCACTGGGACCAGCAGGTGGAGACTTGTTGAGGACGTAGGTCCCAAAAGGACTGCCTGGGGAAAGGTCACTTGAGAGACCCCTTCGCCTCTTCTTCTGCTTCACTAAGAAACACACTTTTATTGTATTTGAACTGGTATGCATTCGGCTAAACGACTAGCCAACCCTCACCCACACGGCTCACACACACGAGCTCGATGAAGCATGAATTTTGCAGTGAACTCTCAGAGCGATAGTTGTCCACCCAATATATTTCCCCTTTCTCTTTCCCCTTTCCATAAACCTCTCTTGTTCTGTGTGAACTCTCGTGTGACTTTGTGCGGGGTGACACCTGCGCCCCCACCTGCAGGCAGTGAGCACAGGACTCCGGGTCCCCTGGAATGCCACCTGACCAAGGCTGGCGAATCTTCAGTCACTCTACCGCTCCACGGACACTCCAGCAAAACAGCGACTTCTCTCTTTTTTTGATAGGATTTCTGGTTTTAGAGGATGAAGATATTTTAAGGACACCGTGGCCATGATGATAATTATGGAATGGAGAGAGCTTGCCAAAGAAAGATGCCAACATGGAGGCAAGCAGCTTCAGTATGGAAGGACCTTTCTGACATCGTTCGAGGTCCTGCATTTGTTAATGTCTGATTCATATTTCCCAGTTACCTTGGTCAGTGAACCTCCTTTTCGGTTAAGCTAATTAGAGCTAGTTTTCCCTTTATTTGGGACTGCAAGTGGCCCATGTCCCAGTTAGCCCCTTCCTCCAGTTCCCTTGGGTCTCTGCCTCTTCAAAGTCTCTCCTCCCCGAGAACCTGCCCCAAAAGCCAAAATCCTATCTTCATAGTATATAAAATATTAAAATTCCTTAAATAAACAGTGACAGTAACAGGCATGACTTCCACGGAGGGAGGAAGAGTACTAGTCACATGTGGTGTCAGCTGATAATACTTTTAGGGAGGGAGTCTGGCTGTGTGTGCTACAGAGGAGATCCCATCAAACACACTCAGAAGGGCTGCCCACATTTAAAAAAATATGTTTTCATTGATTTTTTAGAGTGAGAGATAGAAACATCGATGTGAGAGAGAAACATCAATTGGCCGCCTCCTGCACGCCCCCCACTGGGGATCAAGCCCACAATCCGTGCATGTGCCCTGACCGAGAATCGAACCGGAACCTCTCAGTCCATGGGAGGATGCTCAATCCACTGAGCCACACTGGCTGGGCATCACATTCTTTTTTTTTTTAATTGCACTTGTGGAGGTTGGCCCACAAGTGAGTGTCCCCCAGAACGTGCCACCGGCATGCAGAGTATTTCACACGGATATCAATTAAAGCCCAACTAACTCAGGAAGAGTTGGCTACTTCCCCTCTTCTTAAAGAGTTTCAGGAGAAAGCCCTGCTTCAGGAAGGGACCTTGGCACAGTCACCCGAAGCATTGCCCCCAGCGTTAGTCAGAGAGTCCAGGCACGTCTACCAGACACCCCGTGTCCCATGGCTCCTGGGCTGCCCGGCAAGGATTCTCCCGCCAGGTGTGCTCAGCTCTTCCTCAGCTACCTGTAAATCGCCCACTCTCACTTCTGAAATCTAAGAACCTGTCTCCTCTTTTTTCTCCTTTGTCCAAAATGTCATATGCATATATCCCAATGTTGGCTCACTGTCTGTGGAATTTTCATGCTTATGTGAATTCCCCATTCACCTGTATTACAATTTGATTTTCTCCTCTTAATCTGCTGTATGTTGCTTAAATTATTCAACCAGCCAGAAGAGCTAAAGGAGTAAGAGGAACTTTCCCCCAGTCCCAATGCACTGAACTTTGATTATTAAAGATTTCTTCAGGAAATGATGAATTTGAGGATTTGGGTTGCAAGTTTCCTCCATATCATGTTGCTTTGTAATGGGACTTGATCAATAATAATTCTTTGGTATGTTTTTCATTTAAAGCAACATAGTTGCAACCCCGGAGATTTGCAAAATGAGAGATAACAACGTAAATTAATGTTTACAGTTAGACAGGCTATCCTCCCAGACTTTTCAATCTTTTGGTCAAGTACAGTATACCCCCCAATATTTGGTGGGAATGTTCTATAAAATATACAATCCACTTGTTTTTGTTACTGGTGGGAGAGGGCATTTTGTCTCAATATCAGTATTACAAGGCTTTTATCTTTGAATTTTATTTTAAAATTCTTATGAAAATGGACAATTTTTAAATGCTGCTAAACTTTTTACTACCTTTTTTTTTTTTTTCCTTTCGTTATGGTGAAAACCAGGCTGGCAATTTGACATGCAAGTTCCCTTTCCCATATTCATTTCCAGGCTTTGAGTTCATTAGCTCAGTGAAACCATGCTTAGGAGAATAGACTACTCTAGCTTTATCTCATTTTTTAAATCTTTACCCTTGGTTACTGTGACTTGCTCTGCAACACCCCCAGACCCTCCAAAATCAAGTGCAGAGTTCTGACTCCATGGAGGGTCGTCAGGAATGGAGTTTTACAAAATCGAGTTCATGCTGGGGGAGAGGAGAGTCAGGGGTTACTGTTTCCCATGTACAGACCTTCTGTTAAGATGATGAGAATATTCTAGAGGTAGATAGTGGTGAGGGTTACACAGCCTGGTGAATGACATTAATGCCGCTGAATTATACACTCAAAAATGGTAAGTTCTATGCACAATTTGCCACAATAAAAAAAAAAAAAATCTTGTTCCTACGTCCTGTCTTGTACACTTGCACACATCACTAGGTAGATACAGATGTGTTGCTCACATGGACAGCAGCAACGACGGAGAGTGAAGAAGTCGGGCAAATGCAAAGTGTACAGCAATCCCATTCCTTTAGAAACTTACAGGATAGGACAAAGCACACACATCTTTGCCAGCTGCCTTTGGGAAACGGCTCTGTTTGCTCATGCGCAGAAAAAAAACGCCAAGCCCGCCTTGGTATTGAGAGAACAAGATGAATGGCCCCCTGGAGACCATAGGGTTTGTATTCGAGTTTCCATCACCTTTTCATCCTTTTGTCCCCATCTTGATTCACATGCAGATGAACCCAGAGCAACTCCTCGCTAAATACGCTTTTTCACTCCAGTTTGGAAGGTAGAAGGAGCATCTAAATATTTATGAGGCTTTTTCTCCCCGGTTTATGATGCGCCCTTGTTGGAGGTGGAGGAATTACGTTAATGAATGCGTGCCTGCCCACACCAACACGGAAACCAGGCAAAGGGGAAAAAAACACACACACACAGAGCTTTGTGGCACTCACCAAACAGTTCCCATGAAAAGGAAGAAAAGGGAGAGGGGGAGGAAGAGAGATTTGAAATCTGTTGCCAGGAGAGAATAAATTGTACAGCTCAACACAAAAGCAAGAACAAAGTGTCATCTTTGCTTTCTGGAGTTGCAAATGTAACTGTTGTTCAAGTCGGTACAAATGTGAAATCAAACATGGTGATTGAAAAATGAGCACTGGCCGGCCTGGCTCTTCCCAGTGAGGGAGAAAACCGAGGCCAGAGTTTCAATACTGCTAATAAGTCATTTATTAGAAAACAAAGAACAAACCCCCATTTCCTTGTAAGCAATGCCTCATACATGCTCCTTCAGTATAGATTATTTCGGTATGAATCCGTAAAGCGGTTGTTGGGGTTTTTATTGTGCCCAGTGTCTTACCCCTCTGTCTTTTCAGCCTTGTAGATACTGGTTGCATTAGGCTAAAACAGTGAAGTAGGCTAAAAAGCGAATTAGGCTGGAAAGAGAATTCGCCCTAAATGTGTTGCATGAAATTATATCTAGTTATGGCTTAGACTGTGAATCATCTTTAATTATAGGTCATCTTTATATTTTAACAGATCGAATAATATATTCACACACTAGAAGTGAAATACAGACATATTAATGGCTTTCATGTCACTCCACCGAAACAGTCATCTTTCCGACCTTTGACCACCTCCCCGGCCTCCCTCCCGTTGTCCCCAGTGAGCACAGAATTCGGGGCACGGGTCAGGGCCCTGCACAGGAAGGATGCGGCGGCTGTGTAATTATCTTTAATATTTGTGCAGCAGGATAGTACGTTCAAAAGTGTACTTAAAAAATATTACACCTCAACTGGTATTTATTTTCATTTATAGGTCATGGTATACAGAGACTAAGGTTGTGTTGGTAATTTCCACAGATTCCTGCTGGGCTGAAGAAACACTGTGGCTGGCTGTCAACACCTATTTCAGAGGGTACAAAAATGATGGAGGACCCCTGCCTCAGACCCCACGCAGCCCCGCGTGCCTCCAGCTGAAGGGAGGGAAAGCAATGTCCACATAAGAAACATCCAAACCTGTAGAGAATTTTTATGAGTTTATTTGAGCCAAACTGATGACAGTCTGCCAAGAAGCAAAAATCTCAAGGGTTTGAGAAAATGCTCCTGAGAATGGCAGGTTTACAGCTTATTTTATACACTAGAATCTAAGGAAGAGACACAAGGAGGGTTACATGAAATCCATTGGTGGAAGATTAGGGAGGCAGGAGACAGCCAAGTGGGGAAATCTCTGAGATTGGATAAATGGTAAAAGGGAGAGACACATACTTCTTCTACATTGGTGGGTACTTAACATGTATAGCACATAGAGAGGGTATTTGGGGAACAAGCTCACGATTAGGGGCTCCATGGTCTTGTGCTGTGGTGGGAGGTTGTGCCCTTGGGAATATACTACCTTAGATGCACAGACAACAGACAGGTAAAAACTGACCTTTGTCAAGGAACCTACAGGCTTAGGACATGACTACCTGCCATGACCCGCTGTTAGTTACGAATTTTTTTTGTTCAGACCATCCTGTGTGGTTACTTTCGGTCTCTGAGATTGTAGGACCCACCATGTGGGCTGCCCTTGAGCTTGTCAGGTTTAGTGTGTGGACCCTTTTTCACCCACAGCAGAAAAGAAGCCTCCAACTTCTCTTTAAACACACCAAAGGCTTCCCTATATATTTTTGGGACAAACTGAAAATTAGTTGTTGATTGTTAATATTATTATTTTTTTCACATTAGAGTAAAATACAGAACATACTCTCCTACTCTCACCACCCCCCAAAAAAAAATCTGTTCACTTGATTCTTAGTTATTTGAAGTCCAGATAATAATTGACCAGAGTCTGTTTATGTCACTGTTGTTAAAATCTACATATTATATATTCTTAGCTTACAAACAGAGTCTTTAAATCAGTTTCATCAGTAAAAACCAAGACGAAATGTTCCCAGGGAAATTTTTAAGTCTTTCATCTGCTTCCCTGACAAAGACTTGTATTAGGTCAGCATTATTTCGTGGACATTTTTTACTTACTTGCTTGAGTGAATGGGCACTGGTCCAGGTCTAAGTTGAAAGAAACTCTATCTAGGTGTTAAAGACAAATTTAGTGATGGGTTCACAAAATTGTCCCGAATACTCCTGAAAAAAAAAAAGAAAAAAAAAAAAAAACATATATTGCCTGGAAGGTATTTCAGAAGGGCATTTTGTACAAAACTTGAAAAATCAGTGTGAGTAGTCAGTAAATGTTTTTAAATGAATGTGGTATGGCTTTGATTAAAAATTAAATACATGCCCTGGCCGGTTTGGCTCAGCGGTTGGAGCGTCGGCCTGCGGTCCAGAGAGACCCGGGTTCGGTTCCCGCTAAGGGCATGTACTTCGGTTGCAGTTTGTCCCCAGCCCTGGTTGGTCGTGCGGGTGGCAGCCACTCGATGTGTCCCTTTCACGTCGATGTTTCTCTCTCTCTCTCTTCCTCTCTCTCCCTCCCACTCTATCTGAACAAAAAGTGAAAAAATGTCCTCGGGTGAGGATTAAAAAAAAAAATTAAATACACATAAATTTTGTCATCAATGTACACATACATGAATATACATAAACAGAACTATTACCCCTGTTGATGGTATATTGCTCAAGCCCAGTGCATGTCCATGCTTCCAGCTGCCGGAGGCTGTGTGAGCGGTGTGGTATCACTGGAAGTCCGCCCGTGTCTGGGAGCCACCCACCTTCACCCTCCACACGGGCACATGGCAGGAAGCAGGAGGGCTGACTATTTACAATACCACACTAGAAGGCCATGACCTACATGGAGTAAGCTGAGGGTCTTCAGGTAGGATTTCCCTCCCCAGTATACGTCACTTCTTAAGATTCCTATTAGTTATAAGTCTTTAAAGAATGAGTATACACTGGGGAGGATGTGATCATTGTTAAGTTCTGACTTAAGTTATTACAGCGGATTCACTTTCGCAGAGGGGGAAAATATCTGTATTTTTAAACACAGAACACACCAAAGGAGGAAAAGTTCAGGCCCTTGCCGCAGTAGAGGAATATACTAGAATGTACTAGAAGGGTTCCCTGGGAAACTGAGACACATTTTTGTGGTTGCGTGGAGACTAGACATAAAGGAGGCATTTAGCAGGGTCAAGAAAGCTGAGGACCAACTTTGTACCGTGTAGACGTTTGTCCCCCAAAATAAAGACTATTTTTATCTGCAAAACCAAAAAATGTCTTAATGGTATAATCCACTCTTAAAGTGAAGAAATACACATCCTCATGCACTGATGATAATGCTATAAATTGATAGGAGATTTCTACAAGGCAATTTGATAATACATATCAAAAGATTTAGAAATCTGTGTGTCTTTGGGCTATAATTTGAATTCTGATCATTTATTTTGTGTAAATAATCATAGATGGGCAAAGATAGAGCAATATTATTTCTAGTATGAAAGACTTAGAAGAAAGTTTATATTATTCTGTTATTATTTTTGCTGAGCTACATTTTTCTATAATAAAAATTAGTTAATTGTGTAATATGAAATCAGCAATAAAATTTGTTAAGAAAACTGTTCGGTTGTGGTCAGCGAACCCCGCTGGTGTCTGTCGATGGAGAGTCCCTTCCAGGCACTGCAAATGCCTGCAGAGTGGGAGAAAGGCCCAGCTCCGAGCACACGTGGAAAACCCGTGTGCAAATCCACGGCAGTGCCTCTCCTGACAGCGAGACAAACATGCCGAACGTCAGTGAAACGGTCAGGTTTTGAGAAATGTAGACAAACTTGGAAAAGTTTTAATTAACTCAAATATAAGTTTTTCTGAAAGTGGTTTATAATTTCTCATTTGCTTTTTAACATACAACTAAATGCACACGAAATATAGGCAACAGTCAGCGTTTCTGCTCTCAACACCTCGGAGACCTCCTTTCCTCCAACGGCAGCTTCTTCTAGGACGGTTTCATTACCACGGAGTTCCGTGCAAACAGCCAAGCCCCTCGCAACAGCTTCTCCCGAACCAGAACGCATCTGCATTTGCATTGAAAGAGCAAGGAATAGATAAAAATATCTGTATGAAGTGTTAACTCAGAACCAAAACACTGAAAACAGCAGTTTTGCACTCATTTCTCACAAGGGTTTTAGCTCATGGTATGATTCCTGTTTCTCAAACATTTTCAAATATTTGATCCTGAAACCTTCACCCAACTTGTAGCAAAGTTTAAAAAATTCTGCTTATGCTAGAATGTTTGCACTGAGTTCTCAGACACGATGCGAACTGGACCCAGCCCCCCGCCGTTCTCGTGGAAACACTGGGCTGCGGGCACAGCTCGGGACGTTTTCCCAACCAAACACAGTCGCCGCCCCACACGGAGACACGCTTTTCACAGCTGAGCCTGCATCCAAGTGGAATTGAAAAGTTTTCTGGCTAAATATCAAGTTCAGAACTTCCCTGACCTGTCTTCTTCATTCTCTGACAGTGTGTACATGTACTGACTCGTCTGAAAATAGCCTATTTGCAAATGAGGGAATTTGTCCAAGAACTATTGACACAATGAAATAACTGTGTTATTTTGTCTATATAGACAAACAACCAGTCAATTCAGTGAAAAAAAAAATCAAACATTTTCTTTTTAATATTTGATGAGTGGACTTAATTGCATGTTTTTTTTTTATATATATTAGTTAGTTATTGAGTTATCTACGTAACTGAATCTTACATCTGAATTTCCATAATCTAAGGAAGAAATTCCCATTGAGTATAATGTTGTAAGTTATGATCCTACAACTGTAATCAGTATTTCAGCATATGGTTAAATGCAGCTAAAATGTAGTCCTAAATGTGCTGAGTGAGAGAGACGCATAGAGTTTGCCTTGGCCAGTGGCTATCAATGAGCCCTGGGCTTCCGTGTGTCCTTCTCTGACCCCTACAAAGACAGCAATTTCACCTTGGACTGTTTTGTATGTTGAATTTCCAGAAACAACAACAGTAAAAATACAACATAAAAAACAGTGATCCAGCTTTGACTGATTTCACCCCTGTACAGAATTGCACAAAGACCAGATCAAATTTGGAGCCTACCGACCTTGGCTACTTGCCTGCAAGGAATGTGTGTGACCTTTTTAAAGAGTTGCTGTCATGTAGCTTGGTGGCAGCTGTCTTTTCACCATTTCAGTGTCCACCATCGAGTGTCCCAGTGAAAAATTTAGTGCCAGTTCGTGGGTTTGTTAAAACCAGTGATACAAGAGAGAAAATGATGAATAAGACTTCTGTAATCCTCAATTTTAGATGTAATTCATCTCTAAAATCTTTCAGTCTTCTTCAACTATGTGAATGGAATTTGTTTGCATAAATCCAGTTCCACCAAAGGCTTCTAAACTGTGGACTAATTACGCGATCTAATTTTGGAGCTTCTCCAAAGTTAATCTCTGAATTAGTAATCTTTTGCTTTTCTTTCATGTGTCATCTTGCTTTTGCACATTTCATTAGGTATTGAAACCAAGGGAGACAAAGTACAAGCTCAGTGATCTTTTATCAAGTCTCAAGATAATGAAAAATATTTCATCCCAGTTGGATCTACAGAAAAGTTAGGTGGTTCCCCAGCCAATGTTCTGGCAGGAAATAAAAGCACAAATCATTATGGGTAGCAATAGCTTAAACCCCTTTTTAAGAATAACCCTAGGAAGAACAGTTATTTTGCTGAATTCACTTTGCATCTTTCATGGAAGTGATCTCCATGTGGACACCTGGTCCATCACTTGCTGACTGTCAGACAGTAGAGAAGTCACCTACCGTATCTGAACCTCAGTTTGGTCATCTAAAATTAGGGCTAACAACGCTTGTCCAATCCGTTTCAAAGTCTTGTCATAGCAATCAAAGGAGATGAGGGTATGTGAGACGTTATTAATTACACACATAGTGTCCTAATAACATATCCTGGTGAGTGGCATCATTGTGCCAAAAACTCAATATAAGACTTGGAGCAACTTATTCAACTTTCCCAGGTCTTACTTCTTCAAATGGAGAGTGGATTTTAATGGATTCATGGGACTAGAAGAGTAACATTGAGGAAAGATAATTAGCTATGACACCCCTGGTTTTTTAAGGAACGTAAACTCAACTAGAAATACTTCAAGCAAAAAAAAAAAAAAAAAAAAAAGATAGTGTTTATTGAAAGTCTCCAGCAACCATGGCAAAGAAGCAAAGAGTCTTCAGTGCCACTGGCACAGAACTTTGGATGCTGGATGCTAAGGAGACCTTCTCTCTCCTCACTGCATCGTGGTTTTATCTTCTCAGACTTCCTACACGTGGCTGGACACACAACCACCAGCAACACATCTCACAATGTGGCTACAGGAAGGAAAAACTTCACTGAAGTTGCCGTCCTCCTCGGCCCCAGCCTGACGCGGGTTGACAAGTCCCCGGAAAAGCCTCTAGTTGGCTCAGGTGGGGTCAGGGCCCTGGACGGGAGTGTCACTGGGAGTCCTCACTCAAACCAGATGGTTGGAGTGAGACAGAAGCAGTTTTCCCCAAGAAGAGAGATGGTGTCCCCCAAAATGAGGAAGGTCCGAGGCAGTCAAAGCAGCAAGGGCTTACGTAGGAGCGCAGAGGGCTGGCTGAGCCGTGTCCTTCCCACCATTGCCGTGGAAACGCCGCCAGGTGGGCAAACCCACCCCCTCCTGCCTTCCACGGTTGACGTGAGGGATGAACTGCAGCGTACGTATAAAGGTGCCTAACGTCTTAAGAGCGACGCCAATGAGAGGTAATCTAAGCTACTCTAGTTCTCTGTCTGCATCTGGGTCACTGCCTGAATGGTTCCAGTTTATAATCTTATTAAAGTACAGAACCAAGGATTAAAGTCACTCTCTGAATCTGTTTTGTTCGGAAACAGCACTACTTCAGAGGGTTTTTCCCCATACTTAAAATTTTATTCATCTCCTGTTAAATCATGCATGCCATTTACTTGGGGCTATCATGGACCTTTTTTCAATTAGAAAAATGTAAATTACATAATACATTATTTATGATGTATATACAGTTGCGTATTTTAGAGGATCACCTGAAGAAAGACAGTGGAGTAACACCAATGCAGGTTCTTTGATCTTGCACGAGTTTAAATGTTCTGCCTATTCCTTCTGGGTCTATTTGTAGAGCTTTTGCAACCTTGGTCCATGTTCTCTGGGATCACTCTTGCTGACGATGGACGCAGTTCTGTTTGGCCTTAGCTGTGCCCCTCTCCTGGAGCTATTCATGACCTTGTGATGGGGACTGACAGCCCATACTTCAGTTTTACTTCAGCGTCACTTGGACCACCTTCTCTGCAAGGGCTCACGTGGGTACCGTCTACTTGGAGTGTGTGTTTCACTGCCATTGTGGGAAGTGTCCATCCTGTCCTTGAAGACCAGGTTGAATGTGCTGCTCCAGACCCCCAGTCTGTCGACCCCTCCCTTTGGGAGTGCATCTTAATTGGGTGACTATGGGAGCTGAGCGCATCCATTGGCCCTTCTCGGGTGTAGCTTTGTGCATCTTCTCAAGTTACTGCGGGTGTGTTTGGTCTCCCAAGGTAAAACGGGAGTGCCCCTAAGATCTTCGCAGGAGGAGCGCAGCGCCCTGGGGTGCGGCCAGACGCGTTTGGCATCTTGCTGAAAAAGCAGGGGGCACAGCAGGCGGACTCAGCCGGCACCACCTCTGCCCCGTTCCTCGGCAGGCCTCTCACCTGATTGTGAATAGCAGTCTGTGGAAACTGGAATCGGCCGGCCCTGCCCTTTGTCCCTCTGGCCTTGGATGTGGGGCCATGACAGGATGGAGCACCTCCTGCCCACGGTGCAATGAGAGAGCTAGAGGATAAACACTGAAAATAATATTCTGGGGTGAGGGCCAAGGTCACGGCCAGTGAGTGCATCCAAACCATGTCATAAATTAAAGTAACTATTGGAAAAGTGGGAGCTGAGTTCCGGAGCCAAAATGAATGGTGCTGAGCCACAGAGCAAGCCAAGAACTGGGGGGGCGGGGGGGGGGGAGGAAGTGTGACAGCCCCGCTGTCAAAGGTCCCTTAGGCCAGCTAGGCGTTTCTGCAGGCGGCGGGCGGGCCAGGAGGCTCTGCGGACACGGCAGGCAAGAGGCTGCCTGCTGTCCTCCTGGGTCCGCCCATCTGCTCCAGGGACCCCCCAAGTGAACCGCAGTCTACAGCTCTTCCCAGATGGGCAGAAAATTCTCCTCTTTCGTTATTCTAATCCCAAACAAGCCATGCTACACACAGAGCCAGTTTCAGGTTTAATCACGTCGCCTCTGTCCAAATAGAACTCAATCCCCACGTCTGTGTCGCCCTGCAGAGCCTCCGGGCACAGGTGCCTCTCGAGAGCGGCGGGCAGGTAAAGGTGCCCAGGCGGCCCTGCCACGGAGCGGCGTCATCCAAACGCCTTCGTGATTGCTTGCTCCTTCTAGGCTGTGTGGAGGGGTCGGACTCGGGATGCTATTTTGTGACAGTGTCCACGCTTTATCTAGCTGTCCATACACTTCCTCCTCTTCCCTCCTCCTCCTGTGGGGACATTTCTGTGTGTGCCCAATGCCATCAGAGTCCAGAGGAAACGTGAGCGCTTTAGGCTGACCTAAATCAGCGTCCAGTGCAAGGCCAGGTTTTCTGCCGCCAGTTCAACCATAAACACTCACCATACTCCTTAAAACGTTCTTTTTTCAGAACCCTGGTACGATCTAAGCACTTCTACAATGCTGTTGACCTGCAACTATGCACTTGTCTCATACAAAGGCACAACTCGACTGGTCCCGTTACTCAGATACTAAACCATTGAATTCTTTAAAAAAATCATTTCGGACAGAAAAAAATCGAACACATAGAGCTACCCGAAGTTCAGACACATTAGTAATTCCAACCGTTTGGTGATGGGATTATTTTTTCTTGTAATTCAGGTCTGCAAGGCTGAGGCATCCTCTTGTCCACAAGTTCAAAGCAAAGGATCTCTCTTTGCTCCTTCCCCCCACCCCTTCCCACTGCCTGAGCGGGGTAGGTAGGTGGAGACCTGCCTTACTGGCAGGAGATAGAAACATCCAGGTGGCCCATGGATAATCCAGAGTCAGCAACCTCTGTCCTTCAGTTCTGGCTAAGAGAGAATTCAGAGCAAGACTCAAACGATGAGAGGAAGTTTATTTAGAAAGTCACAGAGGTAGAAGACTTGAGCTGTAGAAGAACTGGGCTCAGGAAACAAGTTACAGCCAAAGAAGAGCCCTTGGAGCTCAGGGGAGAGAGAGAGCGAGAGCGAGAACAGGTTCAGGTGTTCTGGGGTGGGGGAGGGGAGGGGAAGGGAGAGAGAGAAGCTCACCCTGGGGAAAGAAGAGGAGGGAGAAGAACAGTACCTCACTCCAAAGAGAGAACCAAACCGCACTGGATCCCCTGTCCTGAGGGCTTTTATCGGAGGTCTCAGGGGAGGATCCCAATAGAACATCGATCAGCTTTCCAGGTGTGCCCTTCGTGGTCCTCACTGATTGGTCCACGCCAGGGGGTTATTAGTCAATGCAGCTGGTCCTGATGTCAGCCATGGAGTCACTCCTGATTTTGCTGCTTCTCTGAGCTTGGAGCTGAAACACAGCTGAATCCTAGATGTCATCTTCAGGAGTTAATGCTTAAGGGAGTGGTCACGCAAGGGCTTGTAGTTTTACCCATTGCTGGGCACCCGGGGCTCTCTGCTCTCCCTGGTGACCTCTGCACCTGGTCCATCCTTCCAACTCTGCTCAGGCCCATCTAACTGCCTGCTACACTCTGAAGTTTATACCCATTTCACAGATGAGGAAACAAAGTCTCTGGAAGAGAATAAGTTAACTTACCCATATCACTCTGCTCAGACACAAGCCCGTGTCCCTCGGACGCCATACATTCTCAAACACTTGATTGCCCCTTCATTAGGAAATCACAAAAATCTGTGATAAAAATAATAGCCATACTCCCTTAGGTGTAGGGAGTTTGGTTTGATCACACATCATCGCTTGCGCTGAGAACGGGGCCCGCACAAGTTGGCTTTCACCGAACACTCATCCAGTGGGAGGACCCACCCACTGGCTGGCAAGGCCCCTGCCTTCTTGGTGCTGCTGCCCACAGAGCAGTAATGTGCAGGCCATTTCCTGTGATGGTGGAAATGTTCGTCCAATGCACTGTCCAGCTGGTAACCTTGTGTGGCTGCTGAGCACTTCAAGTATGGCTAATGTGGCGGAAGAGCTCGATATTAAATGTTATGTAGTTTTAACGAATTTAATTTTAAATAGCCACACGTGACTAATGGCCACCATATCGGACAGTGTGAGTGTAGGGAGACATATGGATGAAATGCTGGACATACGGCAAACATCTGGGCTTACCGATGAGAAAACAGAGACTCTAACACTAACCGTCTGGCCCAGGGACTGATGAACTGAAAGGCATAACACTCATTCACGCTGAACTTTGCTGATACAATGAAATCTGCGACCCCGCAGCGGCGCTGTGCCCTGCGGTTGCAGTGGGTGGCTCCGGAGTCGTCCAAATGAGACAGATGGCAGGAGTACGGGACTCAGGACGTGATGTGCAAGGACGAGTGGCCTGTGTGGGCACCCTGTGACTGCCGCCCTCTGAAGCAGTGCTTCTCAACCTTGTCATCGTCGTCCTCAGACGTCTCTCCTGCTTGCCCTCTCCCGTGACGGTTGAGGATCACACATCTGTCTGTCTGCTGACACACTGCGCGTGTATCTGCTCTTTACACACACACGGGATGTGAGTCTTGGCTCCCAAGAACTGCTTTCCATGATATCGCCAGGGGAAGGAGTGATTCCACCTTGGCTATGAGTATTCTGGAGGGGCTGAACCCTTCCCGGCAGTGAAGGGAGGCAAGGTGGGAAAGGCCTGGAGAGTGAGCGGGCAAGCAGGCTTTCGTCTCAGTCCTGGCTGTGCCTCTTAGGCAGATCACTTAATCTTCTGAAGCCTCGGTTTTACTTTTCTGTGAAATGGGAATGAAAACATCCTCTCCCCGCCTGGGGTTGTGAGGATGACTCGAGGAAGGTTTTGAACACTGTTGGTCAGTGGCATTATTTTTATTTATTTATTTTGTGTTAATCCTCACCTGAGGATATTTTTCCATTGTTCCACTGACTTTTTTTTTAGAGAGAGTAGAACGGAGGGAGGGAGAGAGAGACAGAGAGAAACATAGATGTGAGAGAGAGACCTCGATTGGCTACCTCCTGCACCACCCTGACCGGGGCCAGGGATCGAACCTGCAACCCAGGTATGTGCCCTTGACCAGGAATAGAACCCGTGACCCTTCAGTCCTTGGGCCGATGCTCTAACCACTGAGCCCACCGGCCAGTCTTTATTTTTATTAACACAGAAACGTCCTGTAATGCAGCCAGTTTTCAAATCCCTTATTGTCTGGCCACAGCCACTTGGGATTCTTTAAGTGGGGGCTTTACAAAGTCTGGGAACAACTCCTTCTCTCAGGGCAAAGGTTCTCAAGAAAGCACCGCTCAGAAAGATACAGGCTGTCTGGATCACGCCACTCCAGTCAAAGCTTCCAAGCACTTATTAAGGCCCGTCAGAGCCGACGAAACCGAAGTCACGGGCGCGTGCCTGATGTAAAATATGCACAGCAACGCTATCTTAATTAGATGTACATGTCTCTGAAGATATAAATAAATGCTTCCTTTTTGATATGTCTGATTTAATAACAGGGGAATGTTGCTGAAATACGATTCAGGGGTTGAGGGAGAAATTAATAAACTCAAATATTTAAAGATCAACAGCAATTAACGACCTATTTAAAACAAATTCCCCGATTTTAAAGTTATTTATCCTTATCCAAGCAGGACTAAGCTTGGGGTTGGTGATTGCTCGCTGCAGCCCTAGCAGGCACTCCGCCCTTTGCCTGGAGGGCGCTGCGGTCCCTTTGCCCACGGGCAGCCTGCCAGGAGGCCAGCTGGGCACAGGGTGCACATTCTGTCCCACCTGAGTTGCCACGGGCACCCTGTCGCCCATTTTCCGTTTCCTATTTTTGCTCGTCTCACTTCCTCAGAAACTTGGATGTTCAGTTTTGTGGTGCCCGCGCACCATTGTGTGTGTGGGCGCGGTAGGGGACACTGAAGGGAAGGGGAGTGGAGGTGACGAGCTCCACCGTGCGAGGGCCAGTGGGCCACACACAGGGCGAGCCTCTGGTGCCCCAAAGCCAAGACGAGGTGCCCTTGTGACCCCTCGTAGCAAGAGCGGCGCCTTCTGCCGGAGGAGTGGCCATCATTGGCGGGCCCCTTGTCCTACTTAGTGATGCGGAACGAACCCCTGGACCCCTTCCCTGAGACCCCCTCTTGTCCCCACCAGTGGGCCCCCCTAGCCATGCTTGTCCTACCCAATCCTGCCCATTGGGTCTATCCAGGGGTCTCTTCCGATCAGTTTCTGTCCCCCCCGAGTTTGGAATCGGGATTTGGAGGTGCTGTCTCTCTGCTGCTTACTCGGACTGGGGTGAGGCAGGTCAGGAAGTGGGGACTGATGTTATGCGGGTGGGTGGCTGTTGTTGGCCGTTTGACAGAGGCGAGGAGACTGGGCTACAGAGAGAGATGAAGAGGCGGACACAAACTTGCTAAGCGATCAGGTGACTGCCTGGGGTCCTTGGTGAGGCCTGGCTGCGCTTCTGGCCCTCAGGTACTGTTTATCTAAAGAGCAATTCCTGTCAGTTTTCTGCTGAAACTCATGTGGGTCATGACAGTGACCGAGGACAGCGATGGGCACCATTGGCCCCTCCGGAGTGCTGGAAAGGCAGTGGGCCAGAGATGAGCGAAGTCCGTCGGCACACAGCGCCCTGCACCACACAGGAGATTTCTCCACCCGAAGCTGCGGGAAGAAAGGGCCCTCCGTGTGCTGGGTGAGAGTGAGTCCATAGCATGGCCTGCCTTGAGGCCCTGCTTCGGGCCCCTCCTGGAATCAGGGCCGGCCCTGAGATCACAGACCCTCCTTCTGAGGAGGTGTCTCCATTTCCTGGGGCGGCCAGAACAAATGCCACAACTTGGGGGTTTAACACACAGAAACCATCCTCTCACACTTCTGAGGGGCAGAGGTCCAGAGCCCAGGTGCTGGGGGGCCATGCTTCCTCCCGAGGCCCGAGGGGAGAGTCCATTCCTCACCTCTTCCGTCTCCTGGGGACTGCAGGGGTCCCCTGGCTGTGGCTGCATCACTGCGTCCCCTGCCTGTCTTCACCTGGCCCTCTCCTCTTCTCTCTGTCTCTCCCCTGGGTCCAGCAGGCACTCCGCCTGTCATTGGATGTAGGGCCCACCGGGTAGTCTAGGATGATCTCATCTCAAGATCTTTCATTTTATTACATCTGAAACAATATATTTTTTTCCAAATAAGGTCGCATGTACAGGCCCCTGGAGTTAGGACAGGAACATATCTACTAGGGGGCTGCTTCGACACACTCCCCATGGTAAACGACAGACTTGGAATGAGACTCATTGTGGAACTCATGGGGAGTTGATCTTGCCTGTTACATCACATTTAACGCTCATTAGTTTGCTTTTACTGAAACTCTTCCTGCGTAAGGGATGGTTTATTTCTAGGAGAGGATTTTGCACTGGGCGATCTGGCTTTTCAGGGGAGAGAGACGCCCAGATTTCTCAGTGGGGGTTTGAGCCCACAGATGAGATGAGGGGACTCAGAGCGGTCAGGCCGTAGGTTACAGTCGTCCCAGTTTAGCACTGGAGCTCAAGGCCTGAAGTGTCCTGTGAGGAGCGGTGGGTGGGCAGGCAGAGGAGGGGGCGGGACCACCCACTAGAGCCGGGCAGAACAGGAGGGCGCAGAGGCTGGCCGGGCGGGGCAGGAGACCAGCGACTAGCCTGGTGAGGTGGCCCAAAGCAAACTCAGTAGATTATAATAAGCAGAGAGAGTGGGGAATCCAGGAAGGGTATATTACATTTTTTCTATTAGTTAAGCTTCTGTTTTCCCAAGCCTCCTTCAGCGACAAAAGGGTCCTGGACAGTTACTGGGAGAGCTCAGAGAGTTTACGGCCTGCTTCAGGAAACAACAGAGTCCGGAGCAGATGCCGTCGCTGAATGCTGTTGTTTTGGAACTCTGTCATCGATGTCCTGCTTCTCTGACAGTGTCCACGGTCACGTTTCAGCACCCCGAGGGAGAACTCAGGCTCAGTCCAGAGTGAGAGTCATCAGCCATGGCTGGGGCTGGCAGCAGTGAGCTGGAGAAGTGGCCGCAGCCGGGCCTGTGACAGGTGGGCACGGCGGCCAGAGGGCGCAGAGCAGAGAGCAGACGGGGGCTGGGGGGGGGGGGCAGGGCTGGCACCAAGCAGCGGGTCTCAGCCCTTTCTGTCTAAGGACCTCTTTACACTCTTCTTTCTTTACATTTTATTTTTCAGTTGCAGGTGCCACTCCATCTTACTTTTCATTCGTCTCAGGTGTTCATCATCGTGCTTAGGCCAAGGACCTGTTTACACTCTTTCTGTTTTATTTATTGCTTTTAGAGAGGAAGGGAGAGGGAGAAAGATAGAAACATTGATGAGAGAGAACATCGACTGGCCGCCTCCTGCATGCCCCCCACTGGGGATCGGGCCCGCAACCTGGGCCTGTGCCCTGACCAGGAATCGAACCAGAGACCTCTTGGTGCAGGGTCGACGCTCAACCACTGAGCCACACCAGCCGGGCCACACTCTTAAAAATTATTCAGAGTCCCACAGAGACCTAGGGGGCCTCTATCAATATTGACTTTATTAGAAATTAAGCTGGAGACGTGTTTAAGACCCAAGAACATACACACACGTGCCAGGAGCTGTCCGAGTGACCATGTCGCCACACCTCAGGAGACTCTGGACAGTCCACTATATACACCTGAGAGTCAGAGAGAGGGTCAGTGACTATGCAGTGTTATCATAAAATTCGTTCTGGCCTTGGAGACCCTCTGAAAGGGCCTTGGAGGCCTGCTGTCCCAGCCTGATCTTGGGGAACCCCTGCTTCGTGGTCTAGGACGTGGGCTCTGAGCCAGACCGCCTGAGTGTGAATGTGGCTCTGCCACGGCTGATTTGGCAAGTCCCCACCCACTCAGCGCCTCCCTGTCGCCTTCAGAGCACGGTGACAGCGAGCCTCCCTGCGGGCTGTGGGCAGGTGAGAAGCGTGCCCAGCACGGGCATGTAGTCCTTGCCGCCGGGAGGGAGTGCTGAACACAAGGGCCACCCTCAGGCCACCAGATCCCTGGCCTGATGGTGGGACGGGCACCTGAGGACGGGCCTTGAGATCCAGACTCAATGCTGGGGCCTCTGGCTAAGTTTCCCGCACTGGGAGGCAGCTCAGCCCTGGCCCAGGAGCCTGAGCGAGCTGAGGGGCGCTGTGGGGTGCCAGTGGGCCTCATTCCCAGGAGCAGGAGAAGTAATGGGCCATGGAGATGAGATGTGGTCTGATATCTCAGCAAAGACAGTTCTCCAAAAAAAAGGCTTTCTTTATGGTATCCGTGACTTGTATTGCTGAGACACATTATTTCTCTGCGTCAATCGATACAAATGTGAATTGGGCCAATTTATGAATATTTCATATATGACAAATCTAAGTTTTTAATGCTTAAAAATGATTTAAACGTCCGTCAATAAGCTTCAACCTCCTGAATCCTTCCCAGGGTGTCGGTTCAGCTGGGGCCCAGCCCTGGAGGCAGGTTCTGACGGTCGTGCCTGCCTCACCTTGGCCTCTCTGTCCAGCTCACCAGGGACAAGGGCGCCAGGTCCTTCCCACGAGAACCAGGTGCCGGGCTGCTGCGCGGTGGGCCTCTGAGTGGGGGCTGCAGGACAGACCACCTAAGGAGCCAGGGAAGAAGGGGGCCGGGAGGTGACCTGGAGGAGCTCACACACTCACGTTACACAGAGCCCCACTTAAGTCACTTGCCTCCTGGACTACTTGGGTCCTGAGGAGTAACTACGGTGAAGCCCTTCCCCAGCCACACGGGGACACGCTGCCTGAGATCCAAGCAACACCTGCAGGGCCTCCTGTCCCTGTGCTGCGGCTTCTCTGCCCTCCTGGGCCTCGCCACACCCACGCCCACACCCACGGCCACCCTGCTCTCTGGATGCCTCCCTCCCATGGGATGACTCTCAGTTTGGGGCCACGCTTCGTCCTTACCCATCATTCAGGAGCATCAACCCAGGCAGCCCACGGATCAGCCCTTAGTTCCGCTTCACTGCCTGGAGGCCTTGGGTTGGCACCAGTGACATGCCTGGTTCTCACCGCAGCGCCAGCCAGGGGCACGGCTCACCGCTCACCATCACGGAAAGGGAAGGAGTGCGGGGCCGTCTATGGCAACTTCTTAGTTTGCAGATGAGGACAGACTGGGGGAGTTCGAGTCACTCGCGACGAATGCGTAACCAGGAAGACACTGCAGAGCCGTGACCACGTGCCTGGGCTGGGCAAGGGGCACAACCGCACTTCCACGCAGGACTCTCTTCTCTGTCCCTGCGCCTCGTGGTCAACTAGGGACCTTTGGGCAGATCCGCAAGACCCGCCTCTGGGTTTGTAAAATGTTGGCGATGCCTAAACAAGCAGGTACATAAAGGTGTGTGAGATGACATCGAGGGCTGCGTACTCCTTCACCCCGGCTGGCCTCTCTGTCCTGTTCTCGAAGTCTCATTCCTGGCAACAGGGGCTGAAGGGTTCTCTGAAGCCTCAGGCGTCAGCTGATGCGGGATTCCGGAGATTTGTGTCATAGTAAGGGACTCTTGAAGGCCGAGAGTTCTCAACACTCCCAGGAATGAAGCTATGAAAGTGGCAACTTAAACCTGCGGCTGCCAAATTCCACCGCCCCTCCCCCAGGCCCACACTGTGCTTCGCGGTGTGCCAGGGCCAGCCGGGCTGGGGCGACTTCCCAGGCCACACCCCCGTGCGACCACCGCGGGCAGAAAGGCTCACCCCACTGCTGAGAGGCGGGGATGTGAGAGCCGGGAACAGAGGGGTGTCTCTCACCCCGATGTTCTTGTCACCTGGCGCCAGAGAGGTGACGTCATTGTCTTTGGGTCACACAGCGAAAGAGTGTCAGAACCGGAGCCTGTGGGCGCTCCCGGGGTCTCAGTCCAGTGTGCTTTCTCCTAGGGGACCTGCCCCTTGGCTGTGGGTGGACACTTCAACATCAGCTGAGACTTTGGATGGCCACGGCACCACGTCGTGAAGCTGTCCTCTGGGGACACGGGTTGGGTCAGCATTGCTGAGCTGCCCTCGCTGGTGCGGCCCTGTGTGACGGGGACTCACACCCACGCACGCGCTCAGGTCATCCTCTCGCTGGGTCTTCAAGCTCTGCCCACACGCGCTGCCCAGCCTGGGTCACACGGAGGGCTGGCTTCCCGAAGCTGACGTTAAACCTCTAGGTCCCGGCCTGTTCTCAACCTTCCTAATGCCGCCACACTGTAACACAGTTCCTCATGTCGTGGTGACCCCCAACGTTGCTACTTCATCACTGTAATTTTGCTGCTGTTATGTCTTAGGCGACCCCTGTGAAAAAAGGGTCGTTCGACCCCCAAAGGGGTCACGACCCACAGGTTGAGAGCCGCTGCGAGTCCAGGAGGAAAAGACCGCAGTATGATTTATTTTAACTAGGGAAGGAAGCAAAACGTACTTGACCCTTTAGGACGATACAGACACTTGGGGCCTGTCAGGCTGTTGCTGCCCGCCCGAGACGGGGTACTGAGTTCAGTTTCCTCGGACGTGGGGCTCTTTCAGGGGAAGTTGAAGGAGCAGAGAAACAGGAACCACACCATAGCTCACGAAGACATACAAGGTCCTTTGTGATTGGAACCCTCCCTGCACCTCCAGACTCCTCACCCTCTGTGCTAAGGGCGGGAGCATTTCCCAGACACACTGTGCCATCCCACCCCCACGTGCTGGCTCACACGGTGACCTCGGCTCAGGGTGTCTCAGCCTGGGCACTATTGACATTGGGGTTGGATGCTTCCTTGTTGTGGGGGGCTGTCCATACATTGCAGCAGCATATCCACAAGAGGCCTGCAGCACCCCCAAGTCCTGACCATCAAAAATGTCTAGACATTGCCAAATGTCCCCTGGTCCATAACCACGTCTTTAAGGGGGGTGGGCTTCCTATACTGGTCTGTCTAGCCGACTCAACTCCCACGTCATCTCTACCGTGGAGCCTTCCGGGGCGGCCCCGGCAGGGTGCGGCGTCCTCTCTCTGTTGGGTCCGAAGCCTTACGGGTCTGCACCCCACTTGATGCTTTTCTTACGGCAGTGCCATTGCTTGTTTGTCTTCCCCCTCCCCGCAATGAGACTGTGAGCTCCTAGAGGTCAGGGCTCGGTGCTTCCAAACCCGTAGTCTTACATCCTGAGCACCTCGCACACTGTCTGGTCCAGAAAGGAAGTCGAAGACATGTTGACCGAATGGACGACCTGCCATCCTAGGCTGGTAGCTTCTGGCGATGACTCCTCAGAGAAGCATCGCAACTCTGCTCTCAGCTAAACTCGGACACTGGCATGATGTCAGCATCACTCCCTCCCTTGACACTTGCTTGAAAAATAACATTGCAAAGGAAGAGCCCAGATTTTATCAGGAGTGACAGTGGCACACTCAGAGCCATGGGTGGAGCGTATTCTCGGGTTCTGCCGGGTGTCTTTGCTGTGCTTGCTAACCCTTACCACATTTCTGTAAGCTACGTCTCAGCACTCCCATTTTACAGGTGGGGAAACTGAGGCTCTGATCGTTTAATTCGCAGACTCAGCATCCCGGTGGTCCTGGGATTAGATCCAAGGCCATTTGACCTCAAAGTCCAATCACCGAGCTGTATTCGACTTTCACATTTTTATTCTTAAGGGTGGCTCTCAAAAAGTGGTCTTTAAAATCAGAATAGCCTCAGTGCGCCAGATGAGGGGGTTACTGACACCCTGCTGCAAACCGTGCCGCTTCTTAGCACTGTGACCCACACTGAATTTCATCAAAATATGGGGAAAAGATCATTTCGATGTGGCATTTGCACGTCCAAGTATTGGGGGATGGTTTGTATAACCAAAGTATGTAGAGTTGTGAAAAGGAAGCATCGCTTAAATAGCTTACAACATTACTTTGAGGACGCACATTAAATCTAAAGAACCCATCGCCTCCAAGATCTTTATAGAAAGTTAAATGGTGACTGACGATGACAGCGCTGTCTTTATGAGTGGCAGCATTCTCCACCTCTCCTCGTCAGTGTCACAGCCGGAAGGTCCCTCCCCCGCCTCCGGCTGTTCCAGCCACATCCATTCGCTGCTCTGATAACAGATGGCTTTACGCACCACTGGCTTCCCCCTCGTCCCACAGCTGATCAAAGGAACAGCCTGAAGAAAACCCTGGAATTTGCTGAAATTCCGATTTCTTTCAGCAGTTTTATAGATTTTAGAACTTATCTTTTATTGGCTATGCAAGGTCTCTGGTCCCCAGCATCTGTTTGTTGCATCTGGGGAGAAAGATAAATTCCCTTTTTTATGCTGCTAAAACCAAATTTAAGAGACAGACAAACAGGTCTTAATAGAAGGGGACAGCAGCCCGTCCTTCTTCCTCACGCTGGCTGTCCCGTCTCCCTGGCCCCACGTCGGCAGGGCGGAGGAGGAGGAGGAGGAGGTGCCTGGTAGCCCGAGGGTGTGCCAGCTCAGCGATGACAGCTGAAGACTGGTGCTCCCCCCACACAGGGGACCTGGAGAGGGCTGTTCACGAGCACACACGTTGGGGAGGCCACTTTGTATACAATAAAAAATACCCTACACATCATTTACAATTTCTCAGACTTAAAGAATTGTGCCTGGTCACCCAGAGACATGCTCATACATCAGGGAACTTCATTATAATAATGGCTGCGGTATTCCGGCTTCTTTAAAACCTCAGCTGTTCGATTCAGCCTCTTCAGCTCCATAACTGTTTATAAGATTAATAGACTCTGGTGCATAATTGACTCTCCCACCGGGAGAAGAGAAGAGAGAGCATGTAATCCCAGGCCTCGAAAAAGTAACACTCCCGTAATGAGATGAGTGTACTTGGGACCAGCATGGAGGTGGAGAGAGGAGAGGGGTAGGGAGTCGGCCGGGAGAAGGTCTGGGAGGGTCCTCGGCGTGCTCCTCTCGTGGAGACTTGGCGGGACGCTGTGGAAATAGACTTGGTTGCACAGCTCATGGGACGGGGGACAGCTCTGCAGCAGGGAGCCTGGACTGGGAGGGCCAGGAAGACAGGGCCCCACAGGGAGGACGAGGAAGGAAAGGAGAGTGGACTGGCCCAGGTCGGTATCAGTGGAGCCAGATGGAGAATGATGCTCTGGGTTCCTTGCGCCCTTTCTGGGGTCACAGGTTGTTGCATCAGGACCCCATCTTGTAGGACACGGGGCTCCTGTTTTCAAAGCAAATACGAGCTGGTAAGGATAGCAGGGCAGGTCTTCCTAAGTGCCCAGGACCGGGAGCCAGGGCGTCACCAGGGGGGCTCGGGTGAGTCCGGAAATGTTTCTTGAAGGAGTTGAGGGTCAGAGGAAATGCAGGCCTTGGGTGCGAGGACCCAGAGGAAGTGGCTGTGACCCAGTGGGAAGGGCAGCGGCCAGGTTCGGAGGCCGGAGAGCGGAACCATCGGGGCTGGAAGGAGATGCCCTGGACCAAGTTCTGGGGCCGACCAGGATGGAAACGGCTGGGACGTGCGGTCGCCGTGTCAGGTCACAACTCAAAGTTCCAGACTTGCCTCCGACTCAGCCCCTCCAGCACAGGCCACCATCGAAGCAGAAGAGTCACGCAGCCCTTTCGTGATGACTTGACTAAAGGAAGGAGGTCTCACTAAAAGATGGAAACGGGGACCTCCCTTATCTTCCTCCCGCTCTCCTGTCTGACGAGGCCTCGTCTCTTAGATCATTTTCATGTTCCCGAAGGAGACCACATGTCTTGTGGTCCTACTGAAAACGAAAATAAAAACGGTGCACGTTGAAAGAGGTTGAAGGAGTACCTTCTACTCTTGCAGGATGAGGGTCCCACACATAAAGGACCTTGTTCTGTTTGAGTGAAGTCTGGGGTATTCTTTCGTCCATCGACTCGTGCTTCTGCCCCTTTGCCTTAAGTAACTGTCTTCTAGCTGGACGTCCGCAGAACCTGCTTCTCCCCCAGCTCCGGGAAAACCCAACGCAGGTTGCTAAGAAAAGTCTTATCTCTGCCTCTGTTTTCCTCTTAACTGACCACCAAATGACCCCGGCGTGATGAAGGCAGGCCAGGCCACAGTAAGGTGGCCACAGGCCGCACGTTAGCTGGGTGCAAACCTGGTGCAGAGGAACAGAGCCCCTCACGGACTTCTAGACTCCAGCATGATTTAGACGGGAACTCACTGGCTCCTTCGCCTCTAGGAGACACGGCTTACTTCCCGAAGTGCACCTCACGTCATGGCATGAGGACACCCTCCCCGCCGTGTAAGCTCTACATCGAGCCCTTCCTGTCATTTTTCAGGGAAAAAGAAGCAGGCTCACAACAGAGAATGTCCACTATCCGTTTATTGACTTATAAGAACTATCAACCTTTTGCAGAGATAAAAAAAAAAAAAAAAAGACACACACAAAAAAACCAACCCTGGTTGTATCTAGGGCTGGCCGAGTGCTAATTTGTCAAGTCAATGAATTAAACCTCACCGGATCGGAATGTCGTCTACTTAGCATAGGAGTCAAACAGTTCCTGGGCGCTAGATTGCTTTCCACTTGTAGGTCTGCTAAATAAATAGAAAAGTAATTAACAGTGCACTGCAGCAGATGTAGCAGCTGGAGTTTCATTAGGGCGGCAGGATCGAGCTGTCATTGTGTGTCCTGCCGTCGACGAAACTCACGCCGGCTTTGTCTCCGCTGGGTCCGCGCCTTACTTCTGCTTCTCGTCTGTTTCCTATTTTATCTTCACTTCCATCAGTAGGAAAAGAAAAAAAGAACAGCCTTAAGTGCCTGAAATCAGTCCAGAAATAAAGAATTCTTGTCACTTTTTCATTTACTTTGGTCCTGAAATCCATGGATGATTATTTCTTTCTTGTTGCATTATTTTTTTCTCAATTATTAAATATCTGAATTTTGAAATGCTTACTGAACGTCTCATTATTATTACCCCCCCCCCTTTTTGGAAAATAAGTGGCATGTCATTTATAACAGCAGGAATAAATGAGATTTCATAGGAAGGAAATTTATGCTCAGCTGGAAAAAAAAAGTAAAGACATTGAAGGCATTTATTTCTAACTTGCTCTAGAAAAATATATTTGAACATACTAAATTCAATTTCACATGTTCAGAATGGTATAACCTTATTTTAGCATATTAATTAACAATAAAAGTAGTGTTTTGTCTCATACAATGAAATAAAATAATTAACTTACTGAGGAAATGGGGTCATATGATTTTACTTGGAGAGGGGAATGAATGACACTGAGTAACCGAACAAAGGGATTTTGCAAAGCAACCCTGGCTGTGGGGCCTGTTTGGAATTCCTTGTTAAATAGCAATGGCCAACCGGTTTTCTGCACCTCCAGCCATTCCCTATCCTGACCTAGACTAAAACAGCACGCACTCCAGCGAGGCCAGCCAGTGTTCCTCCGAAAGAATCTGAGTTGAAGGAGAGGCAAACATTTGATGCCTTTCAAGGCTGAGTTGAGTGTCCACATGTTCCCTGAGTCAATAACCTCCAAGGTGCTTTCTGCTTGTGGAAGAAATCCCGACACTATTGTATTTTACAGATTTGGACCTTTGAACTTGGAATATTTCGCCCCACTTCACATAGCTGCATTCCTGGGGGGAGGGGCAGCCTTTCAAGTGGTTATTATAAAGCTAAGTGCATAAATATGCATGAGAAGAGAGATGTCATTATTACCACAAGATGATACTTGAAAGGTTCGAATAAGGTTCTTCAACGTGTTCGATGTCAGTCAAAGACTCCAGGTTTTCCTTGCTCCACTTTGCCTTTGATTGTTTTTCCAAAGTTTGCAAGAAAATGTTCCAGAGCGTTGACTGGCATGCATTCATTCATTGGACATATAGTTAATGAGGTATTTAATTACCTGTGTTTGCATTTTATGCAGAATGCCGTATATAAAAGGTTGGAGCCAAGTCTCTGAAGACTGAGTCATGGAATTTCTAGATTTTAGAGCTGGAAGTAAGGCACACAGAAGCCATGGGGCTCGTCCCACATCACATTGCATCATCCAGTTGACTGGAAATCAAGGCCCCGGCTGGGTAGCTCAGTTGGTTAGAGTGTCGTGTCGTCCTGATACGCCAGGGTTGGGGTTTTGATTCCTAAACAAGAATCAAGCAATGAATGAATAAATAAGTGGAACAACAAATCGATGCTTCTCTCTCTCTCTCTCTCTCTCTCTCTCTCAAACCAATAAAAGCAATAAATAGATAAATAAAAAAGACCGGAAATCAGATCTGACCCCCTGACCAAGGAATAAGGGCATCTGGGAAGCCTGAGGGCCCAAAGTATAGCATCATTCTGGGAACCGTGATCATGAAGAGTTGCATTTCGGCCCACGTTTTACCTCCAGAACTTGATATTTCAATGGAGAAATCTTTTTTTTTTTTTTTAATCCTCACACGAGGACATTTTTTCATTTTTTGTTCAGACAGAGTGGGAGGGAGAGAGAGAAAGAGAGAGAGAGAGAAACATCGATGTGAAAGTGACACATCGAGTGGCTGCCACCCTCACGACCAACCAGGGCCGGGGACAAACTGCAACCGAAGTACATGCCCTTAGCGGGAACCGAACCCGGGTCTCTCTGGACCGCAGTCCGACGCTCTAACCGCTGAGCCAAACCGGCCAGGGCTCAATGGAAAAATCTTATATGGTGTTTTCAGAACCTTAAAGGCTCCTGAACATGACATTCACGTTCAGAATTGACTTCAGCTCCAACTTAACGCTAGCGGCAAATTCCCACGTGCAGAAGGCAAAATGTTCCTCTTTGGTATTAATTACACGTGGAGCCCTACTCTCCGGCGAGGGGGGGGGGGCGAACCTGAGAGAGGAGCCCTGTGTTTTTCTCTGTGGGTGGGAATCCCACTCAAGCAGTCCCTCTGTGCAGTTTGATGTTTTTAGTCCCAAACCAACAAAGAAAAGGCAATTTACAAATGTAAAGCAAACCTTTCTTAAATGTTTGCTCCTGGGCTCCCGATCTCTGATTGACAGGCCAAGTCTTTGGGAAGGAGGGCAGGTGGGTTCCAGGGTGACACACAGTGTGAGCACCCATTGACTTGCCACACTAGGCTTTCTCTGAATCCTACGGCTGGTCCTGCTCGGGGACATTGTGGTAAACGAGAGCTGTGCAATAGACACAAATTCCGAAATTCAGGGCAAACGGGCAGCGTGCAACCCTCCCTCCAAGCTCGGCAAGGCGAGGTCGTCTTTACACTGGGGCTTGGCAGGCTCCCAAGGTGAGAGCTCATGAGTTGTCATTCGTTGCTACCCAAAGCGGACACATTTTACAACCCATTTCCCAAATCACGTGGCCATGGAGATTACCGGAAAGAGTGCACCTTGAGACCAATTTGGGTTTGAATCTCTGCTCCTTTATTTACTCGGGCAAGTGAGCTAACTTCTCTTAGACTCAGTCTCCTCATCCGCAACCTAAAAGTAATCCTCCTCACCTCGGCTCTCAGGACGATCGAGGTCAGAGGGGATGACATGCAGCGGGTCAAGTCCTAGACGGTGCTCAGCCAAGGCCCAGCTCCGCCCTCAGCCTTCCAGAGTCTTCCCAGGGGACAGAGCCTTCAGGTGTGCTGGAACTCACCTTGGTCTTCCCTGAATGTCCAATCACCAGTTAGCTCATTTGCAAATCATTCCCATAATCCCTTTATTGTTTTACTCTTTTCTTGATTTTTAAAAAAAATATTTTGTTTTGTTATGTTAACGTTTATTAAAGCTGCCAATGTTTCCAATAAACTTTCTGTTTGCTTTCTTCCCTGTATATTGTGATTTGAGTTTTATTATTATTATTTTTTTATCCTTACCCGAGGATATTTTTGCATTTATCTTCAGACAGAAAGGGAGGGAGAGAGGGGGGAAGAGAGAGAGAGAAACATCGATGTGAGAGAGACACATCGAGTGGCTGCCACCCACACAACCCCAACCGGGGCTGGGGACAAACTGCAACCGAGGTACGTGCCCCCAGCAGAAACTGAACCCGGGACTCTCTGGTCCGAAGGCCGATGATCTAACTGCTAAGCCAAACCGGCCAGGGGGCTGATTTGAGTTTTAAAAGGACATGTTTTTCTTTTCCAATCCCCTTATCGATTCAGTATTTTATCCACCTTGGAAGCTCAGGAAGTTTGCTGACAGACTAATACAATGAGCAAAAGGTCACAAACCCAAGCTTTTTCTTTCATTGTAAGTTACTCACACTGTTTCCCCCAAACCCCAGAATTACAGGGCCTGGTGGGACCTCTGAGATCACCAACACCGCCTCTCTCATGGGCCTGGGTAATCCACGCTGGAGAAGAATGTGGACCCACGGAAACACTGGAAGGGCCTGGCAGATGTCTCTGGCCAAACTCCTGGCATACTTCTTTGAGAAGATAGACCTTTGCAGTGGTTCTCAACCTTCCTAATGCTGCGACTGTTTAATACAGTTCCTCATGTTGTGGTGACCCCCAACCATAAAACTCTTTTTGTTGCTACTTCATAACTGTAATTTTGCTACTGTTACGTCTTAGGCGACCCACAGGTTGGGAAGCGCTGCCTTACAGGGTGGACTTGGGATGTCCCCAGGGTGGTCTCTGGTTGTACGCTGGGCTGCCCTGATGCTCTGGGGAAATGCTTTCGCAGTTCCCTGCGAGGGTGTGTACTCGCTGTGTGTGCATCCGCGTACGTTCACTTTACCTGACATTTTTTGGCTCAGCTTATTGATTCAGGTGTCACACCTGCTCACAGGTGACTTGCAAACACGCACGTATGCACGTATCAATATCAGATGGGGTTTGTCTCACCCTGGACAGATAGTTATTTGTTCACATATCACAAATTAAGCGTTTCCTCATCTGCCCACCCCTCCATTCTTCCGTTCATTTTGAATTATTCATTCAGTCGACGTTGGCTGAGCTCCTGTGTGGTACCAGGCTCTGGGTTACAGCCACACACCTCTTAGCTCCTGGGCTAAGTCTCGGCTTTCCACCCCTTAGGAGGTCCTTGTCACTCTGCTCCGATGGGCCCACACAGAATGTAATACCCCATGACAGGTGCAAACCAAGACAGCACCCGCCTTCCTGCAGCTGTGTTCCTCCCTAAACCTCTACTGACACAGTGTCTAGCCTCACCTGTCACACATTTTGGTCCCTTCACGGCACGCATGGTGAAGTTCTGCTGAGATCCAAGCTGACATTTGGGGCTCCTTTATCTGTAAGTTTTGAATCCATTCACATTTGTTTCTTCTCACCGCTGCTTGAACTGGGTCCCGGGTGGGATGTCAGATACTTGGGTTTTTCAGTCTGTTTTCCTTCTGCTGACAAAGATGTTATAGAAACCATACCCAGGGTTGGAAAGGGCTCAGTTACATTCTTGGAAAGTCACAATTTACGTAGTCTCACTTTAAATAACACAGTCTTTTCTTCTTCTTCTTCAAAAAAATTAGCCCTGGCCAGTTTGGCTCAGCGGTTAGAGCGTTGGCCTGTGGACTAGAGAGTCCCGGGTTCGGTTCCTGCTAAGGGCACGTACCTCGGTTGCAGTTTGTCCCTGGCCCCGGTTGGGGTCGTGTGGGTGACAACTACTCCACGTGTCTCTCTCACATCGATGTTTCTCTCTCTCTCTTCCTCAATCTCTCTCTCCTGCTCTATCTCAAGATAAATGCAAAAAAAAAAAAATTAGAGCTGGACGAGACCTGGGAAACCTCCTGGCCTGAACCCTTTGTTTCACGGGTTGTGGTCAGGGTCCAGAGCAGGCGTGTGACTTGCCCAGGCTCTCCTGAGGACTGTGGGCCTGAGGCAGGATTAGAATCTGGGTCTCCTGACTCCATTCAGTGAGTCTTTTTTAAGATTATGTATATATAAGAAAGAGCAAGATCAACTCCCAGTGCACATCAGATCAACAGGTTTCCAGCACTCTGTGGGGTCGCCATGCCGTTTCATCCCGGGCACCTTGAACCTGGAGCAGCATTACTTCCTTCCTCGGGGAGCCTCAATCGCCCTCCAAACGCAACCACCCTGGCATCTCTTCCCAGCATCCGGGCATCTCTCATAACCGTGGCTCATTGCCTTCGCTGGTCGTTGGCAGCCACACCCGCTGATGTCCGATCGCCTGGCTGGGACTCTCTCTTGATGAGGATTGTGTTTTATTTTTGGACAACTCTAACTCTTAGAAAGTTTTCCTTCTAATCGAGCTAACTCTGCCTTCCTCTCATTGTCCTCATGGGCCCGGTTTGCTCTTTGCTTGTCAAAAAGACTGGCTTGCAGGCAGGCGGTCCGCTGGGACTGGATCTGAGCGGGGATTTCATCCTGCGGCGTGTCGTGGGTCCCTCTTCTTCCTGCTCCTTGATCTCCACTGTCCTGGCCTCGGTTTTGGTTCCTCATTCTATTTGCACTTTTCACTGAAGCTTTGTCATCAGAAACCCAGTTGGACATCCTTTAGCTTTTCCTTGGAGCTGTCGCTAGGATATGACCTCTAGCATCGCCCTCCAGTCTCCTGGATCTTGACTGTGCTGTTTGTCCTCAGTCAGGAGTGCATGGGCTACATGGTCTGCCCCACCCTGGCTGAGCCCCATCGGTTTGGGAATGATCCTAGGACTTCGGGCCTTAGTTCTGTCCTCTGGAGTGGCACAGGGTACATCTAATCCCTGCTAGTATTTTAGGAGTGTGATCCTATCCCTCTCACATGGCTCTGCCCCTTCTCCTGTTCACGCTTTTGAAGGATGGATATAAATTTTTGCACCTGCAGAGTTGGTGTCTGGCCTGTATTGACCAAGGTGCATTTTCCCACCTTGGTTGGAATACTCTGCAACAGTGCTGACTCGTTGCGCTGGTTTTGTTTGTGAGCACAGCCATACCCCGAGCTTGCGGTCAGCCAGACACGTCCGTCCCTTCCCCCTCTCCTACAAACTGCTGCTGAGTCTGAGCTCTGCTATTCTCTACCTGTGTCACTTATTTCCAAACTCTTGTGTATCCTGTTAATTCGTATTTTCACTTGGGTTCCTTATTCGAGGCCACTGATACCTTTTCGAATCCCCATTCCTTCACGGGTCTTTACATTCCCTCCAAAATGTCATTGTGCACAAGTTAGACACGCGAACAGCTTGTATGTCAACAGCAGAGATGAAAGTGCTCAGTAGGGGTGCAGGTTCACAGTCCTGAGATAGCTTTCCCTGTGCAAACAGGTAAATGGATGGTGGGAGCCAGGTCTCGGCATCAGGAGAGGGAAGTCAGATACACACAGGGGAAGAGGCTACCAGATTAGAGTCGTCTGTGCCCCCACGCTTAGCCTAGAATAGATAAAGAGAGATGGATACAGACATTATAGATGTGTGTGTCTGTGCATTAGTAGGCATACACACATTTCCTACCTCTGTCTGCTGAGTGGGCCCAGAGACAGGGACATTCCAGTAACATCAATCACACCCAGGGCCCACACCTTGGCTTCTCAATGCAATTCTCCCAGAGGAGGGACTGGAGCGCCTCAGAGAAATGGCTCATTCCGGGACTGGGTCAGGGGAACTACACGATAGCCCGGAGCACCTGTGGTAGCAGAACACGAGGAGGAGCTCAGGTAACGAGTGGACGGGGCATGTCGGAGGGACACCTGAAGACGCTCTCAACCGCCCAAGCTGTGCTGATTGGGGCAGAAAAGCAAATAGCTGTATTATAACTCAAAGTGTAAAATCAGTCTACGTGAGTCCTTGTTGATACGAAGGAATTCATAAAATGGAAGACAAGGGACAGATATTTCTCAGAGAAGAATCCCAAACAATTTGTGTGGACCCCCCCACCCCACCCCCAACCATCTGCCCTTGAGTGCGGCTGGACTTAGTGACTTGCTTCCAAAGAATAGTGTGTGTGTGTGTGTGTGGGGGGGGGGGTAACTTCACACTGGACAAACCAGTTAAACCCTACCTTGGTCCGGTGATCAAGGTTAATGTCATCAATGATATGTCTCGTGGATCGTGTGTGCCCTGGATATCTCTGTGGTCTTCCCCCCACCCCCAAAGCTATTAGCTGTAAACATGAAAGAAAAAAAAACACGAAATTAAGGGGCATTCTACAAAATAACTGACCAGTAGTCCTCCTCAAAACTGTCAAGCCATTGAAAACAAGGCAAACCGGAGAAAAGTGTGACCTTAGCAGAAGAGGCTAAGGAAGAGTCCTGACAATGAAATGGTACCATCTCTGCGACCTTTCTGATTAGGATTATCCCCCCATTATTAAAAATATAAAAATAAAATAAAGGAAGATACATAACATTTAAAATAATGTTCAGTAGACAAGAATGAGACATCTGTGATTTTCCACCAGTGGCCTGCGCCAGTTAGCACAGCCCAATAAGCAGCATTTCTTTACTGAATCAGACCAACCGCGGCTCCGTCTTCGTGGGCTGGACGGCGCTGCACTGGATGTCTCCCAGTCACTAAAGGGGGTCTTGATCACCCATGTCTTTTCCACCAGTCTGTGTGCACCTGGTTGCGGAACCTGGCACCCCAAGGCTGCCGTGGTCCACTGTGTTTCCCAGACCACGCCATTAGGCTCTTTTTCGGTAGGAAATGTCTCCTTAGAATTCCACTAGCATTTAAAGCTAAACATAACTAGAGCGAGCATCCGCATTATTTCCCTCAAGCTACGGTTTTTTCCTGTTTCTCAGTGATCACATTCCTATCATCCTGGTAGCAACTTGCGGCTCTCTGGGATGTATCTCTCCTCCCTCCATCTCCATTCACGCAGAGGGTGGTTCCAAAACCCACGCCTTCCAGAAGGGCCCCTCCACCTCCCCATCCTGCGTCCACAGAACTTCCCGGCCAGCAGACCGTTTTCCTTGGAAGCCTCAATGTCTCCTCTATCCGTTCAAACGAAACTTGCAACTCTTATTTATGGTCCTCACAGTCCCACCCCCAGTGTTCCTTCCACCTAAGGCACAGACGAAATGCCACCCTAGCCCAGCATGTTCCTTGCAGCCTGTTCTCTGGGGCGGGCGCCTCCCTCCTGGACACCAACCCACATTCCTCCCACACCTCATCACACGCCTTTAAGAAGCTTCTGAGTCAGATCCCTTCAGGACGCCAAGCCACTCCAGCGACTGTGGCGACTCCTTGACACTTAGGAACAGCTATGAAATGCGTATATATTTTTCTGCTTCTGTAATTCCTGTTTGCTGGACTTGACTTGAATTTAAGCATCTTGGGTTTAGGCTCTGTGCCCCTTTAGAACGTCTTATTTTACGTAAATATGTGGCATTTGGTGAAGTGTTGTTTGAACACTGTATGTAAAGTGTTGGTTGAACATGTGAGTGTCCAATAGAACACAGCGTTGGTTTGTTCAGTCTGTTTGTTCTTCACCCCTGTCCTCCTGGCAGGAGCCTTTGCTCACATGGTCGGGGGCTTGTCCGCTGCGTGGCTGCAGTCGCACAGCGCCATCGGGGTCCAGTCTCCAGCCCCAGACCTCCTGAGTCAGCCTGACGTGACTACAGAGATGCGTGGGGCCCATGTGAGCCTCCTGCAGAAGAGACACGGTGTGGACACTGGCCTGTGAGCTCTGTGACGCTTTCAGAAAGCTTTTGTTTCCCGGGCACAGTCTGTACTTGGCAACCCAAACCCTCCTTCAAAACCCTACTCCTCTCCAGGTGGAAGGAGCTTGAACAAGTCTCTTTCCCGCACGAACCCAGTCCTTTCTCCAGCTGCAGCATTGCCGCTGCGTGTCCCCTGCTCGCTCTGTCTCGGAGTGATCACATGAAAAGGCAGTGGTCTTTCTCAACCTCCTGCCCGCGACCGGAGCCTACTGTGCAGAAGGTCAGGCTTGGGGAGCAGCAAAGCAGCAAAGCCACCTCCGGCCTTCACTGAGGTGCCACCAGGACGGCCCTGGTGTCCTGTGTGTGCGTGTATGTGAGAGAGAGCTGGCTTGTGAGTGTGCATTTGTGAGAGTGTGTGTGTGTGTTTGTGTGAATGTGTGTGAGTATGTTTATGTGTGTGAGTGATGTTTGTACGTGTGTGCGCGTGTGTGGGTGCAGCGTGTGCATGGGTGCAATGTGCCTTTGCGTGTGCTGTGTGTGTTTGCATGCATCCGTGGGTGCAGTGTGGGTGTGTGTGAGTGTGCACGGGTGCAATGTGTAGGTACCTGTGTTGTGTGTGCATGTGTGTGTGCGTGCAGGTTCAGTGTGTGTGTGTGTGCATGCGTGTGCATGCAGTGTGTGTGTGTGCATGTGCTGTGTGTGTGTGCGTGTGCTGTGTGTGTAGAGAGTCAGCTGGCAGCTCCTGGAGGCCTCGCTCACAGCCGGCCAGGATCCGAGGAGGGTGGTGGTGGGCGCAGAGGGAGGAGGGAGGAGAGGCGGTGCTCCAAGTCTGCAGAATTCCTTCCACTGCGGCCACAGCAGGGGAACTGCTGCAGCGGGCGGGCGGCGAGGCCTTCCCGTGGTTGGGAATCTGGGCCCCACGCCCACACGTGCTTCACCGTTCTCCCTCCTATCTCCAGCGTGGTCGCCTCCCTCCCCCCACAGCAGCCTCAAGTTTCTCACTTGTAAAACAGTGACAGTAGCAACCACAAACGAGGACAAGCTACATGAGGACTGGCTGAGAGGAGAGAGCACAACGGCCAGAACTGCAGATGGGCCTGCTTCTGCTTCTCCCTGAAACGAAGGGATGAGCGGGGAAGGGAGAGCCTGTGGGTTTAGCTTTCTGCTCACTGCTAGGCTGTCTCGGCGCGTTCCAGCTCCTGCTTCGTGGACAGCTGACCCGTGGGCTCCCTGTGGCAGTATATTGTTTTGATCCACCTCTGATGTCTTGACTTATTGGCTTTGGATTGATCTATCGATTTAATAACAGTGATTCATCACTGTCACTGGGTCAGGATAAAGCGCCAATTTATCTGCAGTTTGGCAAACATCATCAATAATAGATGCTTTGCTGATTCTGTTGGGTGACTAATTTCCATGGCATAATCACAGGAAATGTGTATCACTGTCATAGTTCTGGTCTCTGCACATAACTGATGACCCCACCTGTCAGCTGGATTCTGTCCACCTGGTCTCTTTATTATTTGGGCACGATGCTCACCTTAACACGTCATCTCAGGAAAAACTTTGCCAATTGCTTGTCATGGCAGGGGAGGTGTGCGGGGCTCGGGGCCTGCAGGGTGGAGCTGGGGTGCAAGAGGGAGCAGAAGAGAGAGCACCCACTGCAGCCCGGGCCTCTAGCACCTTCCATTGCCCTCTGCCCCGAATGACTGGCTGAGTAAGCCTCCTCCTGAAGGATGGCCCAAATGTTGAGAAATGGTGGAAATGAGGTCATCAGCAAGTGGAGATTCACTTCCTCGGGACATTTGTAGCCAGGCAGGAAATTAAAAAAAACAAAACAAAACAAAACAAAATGCTGCAGGTCGAGCTGAAGTGCCTCCGAATGCCTCTGTGATGAGAATTCTTGCTCACAGAGTACAGACCACAGGCACACACACAGATGCGAGCTGGCGACACGAGGGCCCCGTGACCTGGCTCAGCTAACTTAGCCCTTCACCCAGCACGTTCCAGAGGCGTGTGGCCACCGCGCACAATGCCACCAGGTCTGAAGGAATATGCAGTGTCCCGTGCTTCTGACCGCTCGGTTCCCAAGCTCAGGGGTTTGTCCCCAGCTCTTGCCGGGGGCTCACCAGGCTGGGCGCTCCATGCCAGGTCTGCATGTACTTTGGGGAAATGAAAGTCATCCTCCCAAGATTCAGAAAAAAGGAAATGAATCTAGCAAGCTGGGCTCCTTCCATCACCCTCGGTAGGCTGGTGCGCTGCCCCCGGGGCACCGTCTACACCCTGGCATGTTGCTGCAAGACAAGCCCGTCTGCGTCTGGCGCATGTTTCCTGCAAGTCAGAAAGAGAGCACAGCATTTTCTGTACCATGGCTTCGGAGGGCAGAAGCATCTCCTGGAGACACTTCCTCAAAAGTGGTGTCTTCCCTTCTGACATGCTGACGGACATGACTCCCAGCCCAAGCTCCCTGTGCCCCAACAGATCATGTACCGGCATCTTATATTTTTCTTTCCTCACCATTTCAGTCTTCCACGTAGGAAAGAAGGCTACTTCTCTTACTCATCAAAGCACTTGTAGCTATTTAAAGCCTTTGTAGCCATACTCAGAAACAGTCTTATTCCTCTTCACCAGAGACCTCCATTATCATAAATTTTGATCCCCACTGGTCTGAAAAAACTGAAAAACGAATGAAACATTCTTCTCCGCCTTCATTTAAGCTCCATAACAACTTTTTACTCTGAAAAAAAAAATCCCTTAATAATTATATAGAGAGTTGTTAATATTTCACACCCTCACATTGCAGAAATTTTTATGCAAATTACATGAGATGGGCTCATTCTCCCAGTCAAACAGGCCTATGCAGTTGTGGAAATAAATACGGCGGCGTTGTTACTCAGCTCATTGCTACTGGACTCCGGGAAGACGTTGGTCCATTTCTTGCTTCAGGTGTTCTGACGATTGCCCTGTTCCCCGCTGCAGAGCGGAGGTCGAGCCCAGCTCGGTTCCTCGCCCCTCCTCCCACACCGGCCACCCAAACCCCAAGCCTCTGAGCGCTTCTGAAGGAAAAGAAACCAGTGCAGGCTGAAATGCGTTGCTGAAGATGTTTAGAAAGGGTCAGCATTCCAGTTCACCAAATGTCTCAGATATTTTTGTACCTGGGTTTTGAGACGTGTTTTTGGGGTGCGAGTGTACCTCGTTTCTCAAAAGGCGTTACGGAAAAGTAAAGCAAAGGGGTGACATGAAATTTGTTTATTTTAATTAGGAGAAGATTCTTCATCTCCAAGGCTTTGCACAGCAGTGAGTTTAATAGTATATAATTAACTCTAATGCGCTTATGATTTCATTTGTAAAAATTCTCTCAATGAAGATATTTCCAGGGAAACTAATGTATAGATTCCAGCCCGGCCATGGGTTTTGATGCTGAGGTCCAGAGTCCGCAGACACAAATGCTGGAGGACTTCCTCTGTGGACGTCCTTGGGAGAGCTGAGGAGCGGCGACAGAAGAGGAGCCGGCAGGCACAGTGGCCCCCAGCCTCCCTGAGTCATTTCCTGGGCCGCAGGGCTCAGACTCAGGTTCACGTTTGGACGTGGGAATACAGAGGTGGGAGGAAAGAGGTGGCATTGGTGAGCCTGTTCCAGCGCTCGGAGTGATGTCCTTCCTTCCCTGAACATCTTAGCAGTCCACTCCGTACATGCAGAAGCAGATGTGTCTGTGGCGGTGGTCAGGTCCTCCAGGCAGCCCTGGAGATAAGGGGGATAAGCAGGGAGACAGCGCAGAAGGCCCAGGGCGGACAACAGCCTCCCCCTGCGACCTGGAAGAAACACTGCGACCCCCTCCTGGGCTGGACAGGGACATGATGTGTGTTTCTAAAGGGGCTGTTGTCCCGCTCATGGAGTAGCCAACTGGGTACAAGGAAAGGCATAAAAGACAAGACAGACAGACAGACCTGGGTTGTACCTCAGGCTCAGTTCTGTTTGTGTGTGGCCTCGGGAAAGGAAACTGGTTAATCCCGGTGACCCTCTTCTCCAAATGAGCAAGTGGCAGACACTGTGTCCACCTTGCGGCCCGGTTGGCGCTGCCGATGCTCACCGCACGGGGATGTGGGTGAGGCGTGGTGGGTCCTGCAAAGGCCCCTCCGTCAGAATTACCTTCCCCACTGACCTGTGTGGATGCACGACACTCCCGCCAGACTGTGCCTTGGAAGGCTCCTGTTGGAACAGGGACCTTACCCCAGGGGCTGGGGCAGGGCGTGGGAAAGAAGCCCTTTCTCCAGCTAGAAACCTCTGCTTGAAGGCGTTTATCAGGTCAAGTGGTCAGTTCATTAGCAGGACCCTGACGACTGGACAGAACGCAGACTGGACAGAATGCAGACCGGTTTGGAGGATGGTGTGAGGACGGCCTCAGGGAGAGGGAGGGAAGAGCCCTGGCCCCAGAGGGCTGTGCGGGAGAAGGAGTCGGAGCTGGAATATGGCAGCTGGGGTGGGGGTGGGGGGCCCTGGAAGAGGGATTTACCAAGTACCCAAAGGATTGTGAGGCTTAAGACACATTTATTTTTAAACAGTATATTAGTTGTTTTCAAATACTATGCTCATTACATTTTTATCAAACACTGATATGTTTCCAGGTAAAGAACCTTTACATCGAAAGCAATGGGTCCTAATGTTAACATGAAAAAGGGACAATGAATATACTACAGGCGTAAAGAATCCTGGAAACTCAGAAAAACAGTTTAATAAATATACTTGGGGTAGGTGTGGGTGGAGGGCACTTACTTTTAATCTTTCGTGTATCTATAGGGAAAAGGTTCTTTCCTAACCACGCAGTGGTGACCCGAGACGCCTAAATAAATAGTATAATGACGCAGTGTAATGCATAGGATAATAGTACAGTAAGTAGTATAATGACCCTCGGTTACGGAGCAGCTCACTACTCCTGTACGCGAGGCACTGTGCTGGGTGAAAATGTGCCCCCTCCATGCGGGGGACACCCCCTGAGTCTTCCCAATCAGTGACCCCACTGAGGAAGCTTCCTTCTCTACCCTCTCCCTCTGCTCCCTACGTGAGGGACCCAGCACCCTTGTTTGGGACACACAACTTGCTTCCTCTGAGCAGAGTTGATTTGGGACCTGACTGAACTCCTTTATTTGGGGCAGATCAAATTTTTTATTCCAAGAAACTAGACATTTGGATCCGGAGATACAAGTCAGCTCCTACCAGTGGCTGGAGCTCCGGCCACGCGGCTTCAGGAGAGGAGGGGATGGCGCCTTTGGCTGTGTGCTTATAGAGGGACAAAGGGCCTCCGTCAACAGGGAGGAACGCAGAAAGGCCTGCAGAGAGGAGCAGAGAGGAGAGACGGGGCTCTGTAGCACTGGGGACATTGAAACGGAGTTCCTGATGCCTTCCAGTTCCTGCTCTGGTCTCTCTCGGGCTCTGCTGTACTTCCTTCTATCCATTGGACTTCTGGTAGCAAAAATCTGTGACTTTAACCAGGGTTTCTCAAACCTCAGCCCTGTGGACATTGGGGCAGGAAAAGGCTTTGGTGGGAGGGGTGCTCTGTGCACCCCTGGCCTGGCCCCGCTGGTTCCAGCAGGACCCTCCCTAGTCGTGACATCCAAAAATGTGTTCAAGTCCCGGGAGATGGAGCCTGGGGGAGGGAACTTGTTTCTGGTTGAGAGCTACTCATTTAAATAGGAGTTGTTTATTTTTCTCTGTGACAGGAGTCAGTCCAGAGATAGTGCAGTGGCTGAGAGAAGTCGTCGGGGACCTAGATTCCTTCTGACGTCGTCCCCCCCCTCCCCAGTTTAGCATGTGGATTTCACCCTCGTGCGGCGAGGTGGCTGCCCTTCCGTGTCACACCGGGGCTCAGGAGGCAAGGAGGGTGGGTGAGGGCCACGCGTGTTTTCCCACCAGCCCCATCCAGTACATTGTATTTATTAAATACTTCTCATTTGCCAGCACTGAGTCTCCTGGCCATCTCTGGATAACCGGGAGCGTGGAGAGAAGCGTGTTTAACTGCGCATGTGGCCACCTCCGTCGAAATGGGGGCTCTGCTACTCGTGTTGGGGTCGAATTGTGTCCCCACCCCCAATTCATGTGCGTCCTGACCCCAGAACTTCAGAAGGTGACACATGTCCTTCCCTGATGAAGCTGGACGGAGGGGTGTCTGGAGTCTGCCAGGCAAGCAGCCAGGATGCAGAGAGACCCCCGATGAACTGGTGGCCTCAGGGAGCCGAGGGAGCTGATCATTGTGCCACGGACGTGGCGAAGCGCCACCAGCAAGGTGTGGCTTGTTCCAGGGGGTGAAAGACTGTTTCTGGCTGGCGGGTCAGGGACGGCCGGCTGGAGCAGCTCTCGGCTGCCTGGAGATGGGGGAGAACTTTGTAAAGGAAACAATGGAGCCGGGCCGGGGGCAGCCACAATGGGCCTGTGTGCGAAACTGCAGACGGCAGCATTCGGCCGCCGGCGAGGGCGGCCCAAGGAGGACAGGACATTGTCGTGGATCGACAGCAAGTGACCCGTGGGCTTCAACTACGCTACTGAATTCCTGCGTGAAGGACTGAACACGTGGCAGATGAAGAACTGGGCTATTCTTCTATTTCAGCAATTGCCTTTCTGAGCTAGTTCTCCTCTGCAAACACTTGGCAGGGGGGTTTTATGCTTTTTTTTTTTTTTTAACCTTTTTTCCAGCCCCGCTGACCTTCCTTTGCATTGAACCACCAGGGCCTGGCTATATAGCATCTCAGTCATTTTGATTCTTAGCCCCGAACACGGACAGACAACTGGTTCTGGAAGGGACCCTGAAGGTTTCTTTGCATAGGCCTTTCCCGGAATATCCCAGGAGGAGCCTGGGAAGCTGCTCAGTGTCTCTTCCATGACATGTGCTGAGGACCCAGAATGAAACTCCGGATGTCAAGGACAGGCGTCTTAGCTGCTGGGGGGTGTCACCGGGGCACAGACGTTTCAGAGCTTTGTACCGGACCAGCCACGAAACGACTCTGCCCCTTCCTCCCTGCTCCCTGGTCACAGCGTTTGAAAAAGTGGGTGATGCCATGTCCTGACTCGAGACAACATGCTCCTTCGCTGGCCGTCACCGTGTCCACACAACCAAGCCCCAGGGGGCCCTGGAGCTGAGCAGTGGCGGGGGAGGCTTGCTGGGGGACTTCCCCTGTGCCTGACAATGAAGCAGGGACGTCTCCCACTTTCCTAAATTCTATTACGCGGACAGGAGATGTTAATACTTACTCAGTGTATTCGTTTCTCATTGCTGCTGTGACACGTTGCCACACACTTAGGGGCCTAAATGAGCATACGTTTATTCTGGTCTGCTTCCGGAGGTCAGAACTCTAACACGAGTCCTAAAACCAGGGTGTGGGCAGGGCCGCGTCCCTTCTGGAAGCTCCAGGGAGAATGCATTTCTTTGACTTTTCCAGCTTCCAGAGGTGCCCACGTGTGGGTCCTTCCCCCATCTTCAACAGCATTGCTCCAACCTCTGCTCTGGGGTCCCACCGCCTTTTGACTTTGGCCTTCCAGCCTCTGTTTTATAAAGACCCTGGTCATTTGATTCGGCCCTCTTGGATGATCCAGAATAATCTCATCTCAGTCTTATTAATCGGATCAGCAAAACCCCTTTGCCCTGGGAAGCAAATATTCCCAGGTTCTGATTGGGATGTGGACATCTTTGGGGGGGAGGTGTTCTGTCAACCACACAGGCCCCACAGTGTTCTTTTTTAACAAATACATTTTGGAAATGTTGGGTTAGAAAACGTTAAATAGGCTATCTTTTTGTTTAATTGCAGAACTTTTGGGAGGTTTTAGCATGCTGATGTGTTTTATAGAATCCCAGGAAGAGCGTTATTTAGTGTCCCCCCCCCCCCCCCCGCCCCGCTTTCCCATGCGAACGTTTCGGGGTGAAGTGGAGACGCCCGAGGAAGCGCCGAGCCCAGCGGGGAAGAAGAGGTTGGGGGAGGGAGGACGTTCACCTCCACCCCGGTCTGGGTGTCGCTTCCCGCATCGCGCACCAGCATCCCGACTCTCCCCTTCCCTGCGGCCGCCACGTGGTGTTGAGTGACTAACGGAACCCTCGTCTAGGATCTGATATCCCAACTTGGGGATGTCCGACGAGGACCGGGGCGACCTGAACGTCACCCTCCGAGCAGAGGAGAATTCAGTCCTTTCTTCTTCATTCATGCGTCCCCCGCTCAGGGGGCAGTTAGGAGGCAGCAGCTGCTGGGGACACCTGCACTGTCCCTCCCACCTCTGCCCGCTCGGTCCCTGCCCAGCCCTTTCTGCCGATGCCATCCATAACTCGGCTCGATTCACACACAGCTGTCTCCCAAAAATACCCCGAGAAATGTCCCTCCTCTAGGTACATTTCAGGAAGGTCGCTGGAAGCAGGGCTATAGGCAGGAGGGCGGAGCGCGGGAAGTTCTCCTGAGTCGCTGGGCAAGTGTGGCGGGAATATTTCAGGCCTTGGGGATGGGAGCAGGGCGGGGTGGGCCGTGCTCACGTTCAGTTCGTGGTTGGGTTAATTTGCGGAATTTTTCCAAGTCAATGGTAGTGCCGGGAGGCACCTCCACTGGCCTGGCGATGGACCTGCCTTGACGTTCTCCATTCAACTTGTCCCTGGGTACAGGGCCACCCCTACCCTGCTCCCGTGTGCTTTTAATGCCAAGAAACACATTTCCCAGACTGTCCTATTGGCCCCCTCTCCTCCCCGTCCCCCGCCATGGTCTTTGCAAGCAGAGCCCCCGGACCGGAGGGCTTGGAGGTGAGGGCTGCTTCCCCAGCAAGGGCTCATCGGCTTATTTATAGCTCCGGCCAAGCACCGATCTGGAAGTATTCCATTAAAGGACCACATTAACGAGTCCGCAGAGAAAATCTCTCGCAAAGCTTTTGAGCTCATAACCGCTTGGCTGTGTTATGAGCTTCCAGCGTGTTAACATTCATGAAATAAAATTATTCCGCGCGCAGGCGCTCCAGGTTCCCAGGCCTCTGCCCACTAGAAGCTGCTCCCCCGGGCTGGCCCCCGGGATCAGCGCTCAGGCCCACTTGGGCCCAGGCCTCAGCGACTGTGGCCGGGGGGCCTCTGCTCTGGGTTGGGCTTTGGCTTCCCTTTGTGCTCATTGGACAGCATCTGTGAGAATCGTTGGGGAGCTAACAGCAGAGCTGGCTTGCCTGGGGAGTCAGGAGCAGCTCTGGACACCGTCCAAACACGCAGGGGTCTGACAGCTGCGGGGGAGGGGAGGAGCCCCAGGAGGAGGAGGAAAGAATGTGGCAGAAGGGACGCCCTTGTGCTGAGTTCAAATCAGCAGAGAGAGATTTTGAAAAAGCTTCCTGTTGCATACTTTTAACTGGAAAGTAAGCGTGTCAGGGTGTTTCTGAAGTTGACGGTATAACAAATTATACCGTTTGTTTATAATTTTCTCGGTGTGTCCCAACAAAAGGAACTTAAGAGTGAAAACACCCCCAGGGTTTGTTCTCTGTTTCTGCACCTCAGCGTTCAATCGGCAGCCTCCTGACATCAGCCCTTATTTTTAGGGATGTTTTGATGTGGTGTGTCTAACCAGTTGCGGAGACCCAAGCAAGCCGCTGGGGCGGCCAAGGGCACACAAGCTGATTCACGGTGCTTCTCCCTGTCCTGGGGCCGGGGACAATTGGAGGCCTGGGCTGGAGCCACCGGGACACCCGGCAGATGGGGAGGAGTGGGGTAGGCCGTGGCGTTGCTGACCGACCCTGGCCCCCACACACCTGCCTTATTGCGGAGGTGCTTAGTAGGCTGCTGGCCATGTTGGCGCTTTAAGAAAAGTCCCAGCAAAGGCACCAAAGGTAGCTTTGAGCTACCTAGATCTTAATTCTCCAAGTTGTTTGAGTCTCTCTGTCCTTTGGAGGCAGACTGGCTCTGGCTGGATGTTACCACAGTGATATCACATGGTGCCCTATAAATGGACACCAAGGGGGACAGTGATCTTGGACAAGCCTGTGGCCCCATTAATGGTCAAGGTCAGGGAACAGACGAGATGGTTCCTTTATAGAAAGAACCTTAATGAAGCAGCACACACACACACACACACACACACACACACACACATCCCGCCACCCCCCCCTCCCCCCAGAACACACAGGCGTGGGAGGTAAACCAGTAGGATCACTTCATCTTTCCTTAAGAGGCTACTGGCTCCTTCACGACTGTGCTCAGCTGTGGGCCCAGGCCCTTCCTGAGCTGGCCCCACAGTAACCGGACTCAGTGGAGCCTGAGACACTTGTCCCCACTCAGGTCCTCTCATGGCGGTCATTCCTCGGAGCCGGAGTAGTGAGGCTGCCACATGGGCAGCGAAGTCTGAGCCCCTCTTTGCAAACCATTTCGTCCTTCACAGGCCGATCCCCAGCCAGTCTCTTGCCACCTCCTCTGCGCCCGTGGCTGTTTCCCGGAGGACCTGACGGGCACCGGGCACAGAGGGAAACGGTCCTGGAAGTTGTAACTGACCGGTTCCCTCCCAGCTCAGACGCACTGCAGATCGACAGGGAGCGGGGAGGGCAGAGGGAAAGGCCTGCAGAGGGGGTGGAAAGGGGACTGAGCCCCACGCCAGCGACCGCCTAAGAGCTACCAAGTCAGCCGCAGAGGAGCTCACTCCGTGCCTATTTGCAAACGTCGTGGGGGCCGGAACGGGCATGGGGTGTCCTGTTTCCCGGTCCGGGTTTGGAGAGGCACGTTCACCTTTGCAGGAGCTGAGTTTGCTTGGAGCTGGACGAAAGTCCCCTGGGAGCTGGGGGTGGTGGCAGGGCCGGGACTGCACGGGGAGTCCAATGCCAGGGAACTGAATTATTTTTAGTTATCCGATGTTTCTTTCTATGTCTGATCAATGGTGGGTGATTAATAAGGAAAAGTAAAGAATTTATTTTATGCAGCAAACCAGGGCATTTCAGTTTATACCCGATGGCCTCCTATCCCAGTGTCGCTGTACACGTCACGGACCAGCTTGTGTCCCAACAAGCCATCAGGGATGACCTGTCTTTAAACAGGAGCTGGGAGAGTTGTGCTGTAGGGCACGGGATGGCTCTCTTTAGAAGCAAACCGCTGACGGAGGCACCCAAACTTGTTAACCGAGTAACTGCTCTATCTAGTTTGAATTTGAATTTCGATGCAGCATATTTAAAAAAAAAAAAAAAAACAGGATATACGTGTAATTTTAGAAGAGATGGCTGATTCCAAAATATCTCAGATACTACATCCTCCAACTATAAATACTTTCCAAATAGCGTACTTGTGAGCGATCCCAGCTTCCCCTCTAACCACCAGCCTTTCGAGCCAAGAGCTGGAACCAGCAGGCTTTTATTTTAACCCTGAGCAGGGGACAGAGGTCTGAGAACAATGCCATTTTCAGGCTAGCCCTGGCCCTGCAATGTCCCCAGGAAAGTGGTTCCTCCTGCCAAAAGGAGTGTGACCCCTGGGCTTTGAAGGAGGGTCTCCTCCCTTCTGCGCATTCCTGTTCCGCTCGCTGGAGGCCAGGGAGCAGGGCGACCTGCCAGACAGGCGAGAGCTCAGAGGCAGCTCCGTTCAAAAGCGAGGGATGTTTGTCCCTCCAGGTCCACACAAGGGGTGGCTGACACATCTCATTTCTGGGTCGACCCATTTCATTGCAGGTGCTGCCTGCACTGATAGTTGGGGGATTTCAAGGACACCTCTAGGCTTACAGGAATCACCACCTCTAACTGATTGATGGGGTCAGCCGTCAGTGCTGGGAAGGAACCCGAGTGCACAGGTAGCTTGTATCTGTCCTCCTGGCCTGGGATCGTCTGCACAGCACCCCCCAGCACAGTTCCTCCGCCACAACGCTGAGCAGCCCTGTGTGGCCCCACCCCGCTTCCTCGCAGCCGCCCTCCTGGTCTGTGGGAGCCCGTGCATGTCCCGTCCACAGATGTGCCCGCCCTGCCGCTCATCCCACTCTCAGGTAGTGAGCAGTGGGTGGCGGGCGCTGAGGAGCGTTGGGAGAGGCAAACTCACCTGGGGGTGCCTGGGTTCCCTGACAGCAAACCAAGCAAGTGCCTCCTGAAAGGACTTCAAGGGCCCCTGAAATCTGCCCTGGTCAACCCTCCTGCACGGATGCATACAGCTCCATCTCTGTGTGTCATGCAGTTAGAGCAGGACTTGGATCCCACCTCGGCAGGAGCTCATCTCCCCTCCCACTTCATGCCAGGGTGCAGTTTGAATGGAGGGCGGGGGCAGGAAATGGTGAAAGGGAGAGGAAGAAGGTTGTGAGGCTGGGGAGGAGGCAAAGATAGACTTCACATGTGTGAGGTGTTCAATGGTGCCCCTCCCCCAGATATGTGGCAGTCCTAACTACCAGCACCTGTACCTGTGACCTTAATTAGGAATAGGGTCTTTGCAGATGTCATCAAGTTGAATGAGCTCATTAGAGTGGCCCTAATCCAACATGGCCGGGCTCCTTATGAAGAGAAGGACATAGAGACACACAGAATGCCATACAACCTTGGAGGCAGAGACAGAGTGATGGTGCCACAAGCCAAGGACACCTGGGGCCCCTAGGACCCGGGAGAGAGTAGGCTTCTGTTGTTGCACCCCTCACCCCCCCTCCCCATCTGTGGTTCTTTGTTATGGTGGCCCTGGGAAATGGATACCGTCTGTTTCATTTATTCCTAAAAACTGATTCAACACAGATAAACCCAAAGGTGACTCTTATCACATATTGGATGTACTGGGGATCATAACAGCCACAGTATAAACTGTGGGCCGAAAAAGAACGTTCGTAGGAGGCCCACAGCAGGGCTAGCCCTGCAAGTCGAGCCTGCGGGACCAGGGCGGCAGACGGAGCAAACTGCCTGGAGCTCGACCCGCACGCGCACCACAGAGAGGGACACTGCCTTGCAGTGGGAATGACTGCTGTGGACGGCCAGGCAGAAGCAAACGGCAACACCAGGGCCGAGAGGAGTGTGTGAGGCCGGAAAGCCAGCAGCTGTGAGAGCTGGAGAAGTGGGAGTCGGGAAGGAGGCAGCCTTCGGCTCCTGCTCTGTTCCAGCAGGAAGCAAAAGCTGGACTGCTGTGCGAGCGGGGCCCCGAGGTCTGCAGAGGCGGCGCTGTGGGCGAGCGGGACCTGAGGGAAGCGCCCCTGTCCCCTGTCGCCTCTTCCAGCAGCGGGAGAGAATAAACCACCTGTCAGGACTCCCAGGTCTGGGTTGAGGACAATTGCGGGAACGGATTCTTTGGTAAGCACCTCTGTCACCAGAACTGCTCAGGATGACAAAGCAGCAGCAGTGCCTTTGGACATCAGAGGGTCTGTATCCCAAAGCGACAGCCCGAGCGGCTCAGGAATCCCTCTGTCACCTCGGAGACATGGCCCGAGCCATGGTTCTCATAACCTGGGGTTGGTCTGAGCCGCCAGCTCTGGGGCCACAGAATAAAGCGAAAAGGAGAGCTCGGCTGGCAACCGAAATGCGGGCAGCGCACCAGGACGGTTCCTGTGCCAACGGGGAGCCAGCGGCCTGTTGGGATTAGAGGAGATGGTTCCAAAGGCTCGGGGTTTGTGTCTGATCTTGACCGGAGGTAAACAGCACACAAAACGCAGGGGCAAGGAGGGGGCTGTGAATTCACCCTCTCAATACCGGTGACGGCCCAGCCTCGGCGTCAATCTCAAAGGCCTGGCTGTTTCCACGGCATTGGCAGCGGCGACCGGGCACGGTGGCGAGGTGAACGGCCTCCGCCTTCACAGAGCACACTGCCACTCGGACCAGAGCACAGCTGTGTGCGGCCTGGTTCTTCCTCTCCCACGTGGGCAACGGCATTCCTCGTGCCAGCTTTAAAGGGACGATGGGTAGACTTGAGTTATGAAAAAAAGTCCCTCTAATTCAAAACTCAGTGTGCAACAACAATCTCCACGTCCGGCGACAGCGTTCTCCACGTGATGAGGTCAAAATCGCTCTATGAAATGAGAACGGCACTGGTCCCCGGGGCTGATTAAAGTACTCACGTCAAGTAAAATCGACAAATGTGTACTTCGTGGTAACCATGGTTACAGATAAACAAAAAACGACCAACGAAGTGGACGTGCATGAGGCCGTGGCGTTGGAGAGCGCAGCCGTGGAACCAGGCCGCCGGAAGACAGGAGATGGAGAGAAGATGGAGAGATACTCCGGGAGCGGTGCTGGGCCAGAAGAACCACCTGGAGTCGGGCTGACACTTTCCAGCCCTGTGCTATTGGCCAAAATTCCTCAGTGGTGGAGCCTCAACTCTATTTTCAACTAAAAAATGGAGATTTTCTCCACTGTAAGCCAGGATAATACTGCCTTAGAGGCTTGTTGTAATGAAGTTACTCAGCACAGAGCTGGGCACATGGTAATGCTGGCGAATAACTGGTGGTCACAGTGGGTACCCATGTAATGCATGACAGGTTCAACGTGGAAAACACACCAAGGGCCCTCACGGATCTCCGTGTCGGTACAAATGCCCGAGACACGGTCAAGAGTTCCCAGTTAACAGAAGTAGAGCTAAAAGCCAATGGATGAAATCAATGAATATCAGAGAAAAAAAGACCTCTTCATTTTTCATCAAACTCACGAGTAATGAAGTCCAAAGGAATGCAGCACTACAGTTAGCCTAGACTATCCAGGGATTCCTAGTGGAAGTGCAAATTCGATTATTTTGGAAGAAAGTGTGAAAGAATGACGATAGTCTACACTTTCACCCCATAATTCTGTTCCTGAGAGTGAAATAATTCAAATTAAGAAAAAGCTATACTTATGATGAGGCATGGAGGTAGGACTATGAGTATTTAAAAAATCCAATAATATGGCAATGGTTGCTTTGTCGTAGAATGCTAACTCTGTAACATATTACATGGTGATTGAAAATGATAGAGTATACAAAGTAGAGTATGCATAAAAGTATCTCAAGTAGGATACAATATATTAAAGTAACTACTTGTCAATAACTAAAAAATAACATATAAATATATATGGATACAGAGGAAAGGAAGCTATGAGGAAATGTAATTCATTTTATATTGGTAAAGGGTTGGGATATAATTATCTGCATATTGTTTTATTAATAAATATATTAAAATACATATAACTAATTATCTTAATTTCTCCATATTACCTGTTATGAATCTACAACTCCTCAAGGTTTATTTTTTGTTGACCTTTATTAGAACCTAAAAATCCAACTCGGGGATTCAGCGAAGAAGACACAGGGCTACGCCCTCGTGGGGGCGTTTCCTGACTCGATTTGGAAATACCACGAGCACACGCATGTGTCTCTCTAAGGAAAACTTAGTCCTCCAGATTTACACTTGGTTCCCTGATACCCTCTTTCGTGTTAGTATAGGAACTCCTACCTTTTAATCTGCGAAATTATTCTCTGTTATACCTCAAAACAGCTTCAAAAGTCACTGGATTTTTCAATCAGAGGAAGAAAAATTAAGTACCAAATAACCAGAAGACTCTCATAGGGATGGAACCAGCCAGAGGGAAATGGGTTTTGAGGTGCCCTCCAGGTTTTGTAAGTGATAAACACTTTCTCGGAGCCATAGTCAGGCCCCGCTTGTGCGTGTGAAGAGAAGCTATTTTTGGCTCTGGGTTCTAGTTACACAGCGAAGTCTGGAAGCTTTGTTCTCAGAACTCACGCTGTCATCAAAAGACTCCATACAAACACAGCAAAGGCCGCCAGTGGCTGAGCGGTGACCAGCTGCAAACTCTTCTGTTCTGAAAACCTCGGACTTTTTCTGGGTTCTGAATGCCTGTCAGCCACGCCTCTGCCTCCCTTTGCTTCCCCGCAATCCTGTCCATTCTGACTGTCAATTTGATTTTTCCTCATCTCCCTGGACCGCCTGCCACCTGCCTTTGTGTGATCTGTAAGGCAGTTGGGGGCTGGCTTGAAATTTCTGTTTTCACACTTACTACGGGAATCTTTATATGGTCAGCGTCCATGGAACTGACAGACACCTGTGTGTGGCCTCTTAACAGAACGCCGCTTCTCCAGGGGACAGCTGCGTCCGGTTCATGGTGCTGACAACATGGGCCCTCGGGGGTCTTAACGTGTGGTCTCTGGAGAGACTTCAGGGGGCATCTGCGAAGGACTGGAGGTCATGGGGTAGTTCTGTGGCCTGTAGGGGGCAGTCACTGTTGTGGTCTCCAAACAGGGGTCTCCGGCTTCTTTTTTTTTTTGTATCCTCACCCGAGGACATTTTTGCATTTATCTTCAGATAGAGTGGAAGGGAGAGAGGCAGGAAGAGAGAGAGAAAAACATCAATGTGAGAGAAACACATCGACTGGTTGCCACCCACACAACCCCAACCAGGGCTGGGGACAAACTGCAACCGAGGCACGTGACCCTAGCGGGAACCGAACCCGGGTCTCTATGGTCTGTGGGCCGACGCTCCAACCGCTGAGCCAAATCGGCCAGGGCAACCGGCTTCTTTAGTCACAATAAGCCCCCGGGGTTTGAGCCAATCCTGGAGGTCTCCTTCCCTTTGTCGAAGATTGGTTCAGACTTTGGGACTTCTGTCCCCTTCCAGACCGGTGGGATCCGAGGGGAAGTTGGCCGGGGATCTCTGGGAAAGAGTGCTCTCACTAGTGGGGAGACTGGAGGGGAGCAGACCTCTTCATCGGATGTCCTTGTGATGCAAAGAACAGGCAGAAAGCATGCTGGGAAGCACCGGGACCGTTCAGCATGACTAAGCGCTGCCTTCACCAGCCCTGGGCACTTGACTCTGAGCTTGTGATGTGACACCATACACGACCTATTTCTTAAGGCACTTTTATTTATTTATTTATATATTTTTTAATTACTTTCTCTTTATTGATTTTAGAGAGAGAGGAAGGGAGAAGGAGAGATAGAAACATCAATGAGAGAGAACATTGTTTGGCCGCCTCCTGCATGCCCCCCACGGGGGATTGGGCCCACAACCTGGGCATGTGCCCTGTCCGGGAATCAAACCAGAGACCTCTTGGTGCATGGGTCGGTGCTCAACCACTGAGCCACACCTACCGGGCTCTTAAGGCACTTTTAATTGCATTTTCTCTCTTCTTGTAGTTGATCAATGTAACGTAAATGTGGCCATTAAGAGTTTTCATTAGATGATCAAAAGGATCTGAGCTCGCCCACGCCCAAGGTGAAGGATCTCTGCAGAAGCTGTTCAGTAGATATTGATTGATCAATCAGTGGGTTGATAGATTGAAGCACAGAGAAACCCTGGCCACGAGCCCGAGTTATCCAGGTGCCCCGGGAATGTGCCAATCCTGTTGAGAGGCCCTTGCTGACGGGAGTTCACCATTCCTGTACTCAAGCCCACTGCCCCGCGCTGCCAGGCGTGGGAGCGAGGAGCAGAGAGGCCTCAGTGTTGGAGCAAGTGGGGGCCTTTGGGTGTTGCACTGAGAGACAAGCCCAAGAGAGGACCCGGAGGGACTGGGTTCCGCTTCACTGGTGGGCAGACACGGGTAGGTCCTCCTAAGAGTGTGCAGGGCAGATGGACTTCAACGTGCAGACCAACTCTGATTGCTCTGCAGTGTCCAGAAGGGTTGGGAAGCTGCATCTGCGTTCAGCTCGACTTCTCCACGGGTCTCCTGTGGACACAGGTGAAGGGAATCCACACACTCGTGCTGGTTACTTGTCACGAGAGGGCCTGGTTCTCGGCTTTTTGGGTCAGGAAACTCGGGGAACCCCTCCAGAGCAGAGACCGTCAAGCTGGCTTCACTCACCTCTCGAAAAGGCCGACGTCCTTTGATGTACTTCTCTGCTGGAAAACGGGCCGTTTCCGAGGCCGTGTGTCCTGCAGGGGAAGCTGCCTCCGTGGAAACCAACAGACTGGCCTCAGTTCCCAGCCAGTCCCTGGACATCTATTCCCCCTCCCCTGGGCAGCCTCTTCCTCGACGGGGGTGGGCAAAGTCCAGCATGCCCCCGTTTCAGAGCCAGGAGAAGAGTGAGACCCTCCATCCAGCTGCATCATTCAGACGTCACTTCCACGAGCTTCGTGTGTGGGGGACCAGCTTTCGCCCCAGTGAGCGACTCCTCTGTCCGGAGGCCACGGGTAAGTGTCTCAGGGCCCAGTCAGCCCGACGCGAATCGAAGGGCTGTCCTCTCTACTACTGTCACAGTGGATGGTTCTGGTCAGGCTGCGGCTGCCGGAGTCATACCAGCTCTGTGGCCTCTGCTCGCCCGGACGTCCCGTCGGAGCCGCGTGGAGTGCAGGGTCACCCATATCGAACAGAAGGGCACAAGGCCCAGAGAGCCCGGGGGCAGAGGCCTGCCTCAGAGGGGTTGGTGGCGGGCTCTGCCTGGCCACAGGGGGAGGAGAGGCATTGTAGGTGAGGGGCCTGGGCAAGGGTCTGGGACCCAGGGCATGGACGGCCTCCTTCATCTGGCCAGCACGTCTTCTACCCTGAGAGGGTGAGATGTAGGGAAGGCATCGGGTGGGATGGTAGGTACCAGGGACCCCAGAGGCAGGGCCACCTGGACAGGGCTGGGTCCTTACAGAGGGTAGGATCAGAGGCTGCTGCGAGGGTCCCTGGCCCTTCCTCTCTCTCCCTGCCCAGCCCCCATGCACCTCCTCTCCCTACCGCCTCTTGCTTACCTCTCCCACCCTGTTCCCTTCCCCTCAGGGAGGGGACAGGACCTGTCTCAGGCCCGCCGGCTCCGCCCTGCACGTGTACTGTGCAGGTCTGAGAGGAGGCTGTGTCTCCCCCCACCCAGCCCCCGTGAATGACGGGTGCTCCCTCCGTGGAGTGGGGGTTGGGGTTAGTGCCGTGGCTTTGCCTGAAGTGAAGCAGATGGTGCTCTTGGCTCCCTAGAGGTGGCCGAAGGACATGACCTTCCTCCCGGCCTTTCTTCTGGAAAAGGAAGTCTTTGGACATTTGTAGCAACTGAATAAATCTTGTCACTTTGATAAGCAGGGTTCCGTTTCGCTCCCTGCGTGGAGAAAGCTCCACACTTCCTCCGATTGTCTCAGTTTATTGAATTTCAGTATGTGAGACATGATAACCTCATTCCTGGGCAGTGCGGAGAGGAAGTGGCGGCCGGCCTGGAAGAGGAGCAGGCCCAGGTTATTCTGGGAAGTTATTTCGATCTCCTGGGCCCCCATCAGCTCAGGTTTCTGTGCCCAGCCTCAGGGCCACGTCCCGGGAGGATGAGGCGTTTCATTATAATAATAGACTCAGAGCTCATGGAGGCGGGCACTGGGACCCCATTGGCTGGGACCCCCTGTCCATCCCAGGCGCCCTCGGTGCCTCCGGAAGGCGCCCGTGCTGGGTGCTGGGACATGTGGGAGAAGGGATGGCTGAGGAGGTGGGGCTGCTTCCAGGGGCTCCCCAGGAGCTAGACCTTCCTCTGCACAGCTCGGGAGCAGAGTGACTCACCGGGGAGTGACTCATGAGATCAATGGGCGGCAGAGCCGGGGAGGCAGCTTTAATGGAAGGAAGAATGTTCTCATAATTAAAGCTGTTTATAAAATGGAACCTGCTGCCCTGTGACACAGAAGCTCCTGCCTCCGTGAGCGCTTACCCCCGTGTGTCGGGCGCCACCCCATCCAGGCCCCACACAATTCTGTCTTAATTCTTAGATTGAAGTGATTTCTTCCTTGCTGTAGATGCTGTGTTACTCGGGAAGCCTGCAGCAGAAAGCGCCACAAACCGGGGGCCTTGGAATAGAACGAGTTACGGCCTCGCCGTTCTGGGGGCCAGAAGTTCAAGACCAAGGTGTCGACAGGGTTGATGCCTGCTGAGGGCTGGGAGGGCGACTCCCTTCCACGCCTCTCCCCGGGCTTCTGGGGCGCTTTGCTGGCAATCCTTGGCATTGCACGGCTCTGATCTCTGCCTTCCTTTCCACACAGCGTTCTCCCTGTGTGTGTCTCTGTGTCCAAATTTCCTCTTTTTATACGGAACCCGCGACACTGGGATAGGGCCCCCTTGCTCCAGGATGACCTCACCCTAACTTATTTACATGTGCAATGGCCCTGTTTCCCAATACAGTCACATTCTCAGGTACCGAGGGGTAGGACTTTCACATGTGAATTTGGGGGTACAATGCACCCCTAACAGGTGTGATACACACACATTTGTAGGAATTTAGAAAGTGGAGACCAGCAAAAGGGAAAGAAGTAACATTCGCGTTTCCATATGCTCGAAGGTCACCATGAGCATCTATGAGCAGGTCCTGAAAAATCACCTTACAAAGAGACAAACTGTATGTACAGTTTTGCACGTGCTTTATTCAATGACCTCTGCCTTTCTGTGTCACTAAATGTCCTCTCGCCTAATACCTCGTCTGTGTTCAAACAGAGTGTTCTCCATGGCTGCTCTACTCACACCGATCACCAATGCACAGCTGTTCGTTGGACCTCATCGCTATGGGCCCAAGTCTCTTTCATCCATCACTGTCCCTTTTACGACCTTGCCTTGTTGGGGCCAGTTATGCTGCATGATACCCCCCGCCCCCCATTGCTTCTTCGTGAGGTTGTTTAGCTCGTTCCTCGTGCGGCCTGTCAACTGCGGCCCCCATGAGCTGTCTGACAGGCAGAGTTCAATGGTCGCGGACAGAAAGCATGGCAGGCCCCTCCAGGTGCCTCAGGTCAGAAGACGCGAGACGTCTGGTCGACCCATGTCAGGCCTTGCCAGGTGTGGGGATGGCGCCTGGGGGTTCCTGCTTTGGACGGACGTGGCACCCGACGGCCTCGGATGCCCCTTGCAACCCTGAGGACTGTGCATCGGGAAAGCTTCTGGTAGGTGACACAGCAGCTGTCCTTTCTGGTGGCAGCTGTGCCCGGGAAAGGAAGTGTGGCAGGCCCGCTGAGCCGCCCTGGTTGCTGCCTTTCGGGATCTCACTGATCCTGACACCTCCAGCTCTAATAGGTCCTGTCCTCGGACTCCTGCCACTGCGTCCGCTGGCGTGGGGTGACGGGGCGCCACCAGCCTGTGCCCCGGGATCTGCCAGGCCCCACAGCGCTGTGAGGCGGGGCTGGGTGGGCGGCCGTCTTCCTCCGCGACGTCTCCAGGAAGGACCTTAGCTCTCCCTGTCCAGCATTTTACAGTGTTGTGTTTTATTTCCCTTTCGAGGAACACTCTACAATGAAACTCACAAAATGTAGGTGTACTTGCTGATTTTTTTTTGACAGGTGCATACACTGATATAATCTGAACCTCCATCAAGAGGCAGAACGAGCCCATCACCCATAAAGTTCCCTCGCGCCCCTGCCCGGTCCCCTGGCCCAGAGGGAACCGCTGTTTCGGCTTTTCCCACCGCGGTGTATCGTGCTTGTTCCCGAGCTTCGCGGAAGTGGAACCGCCGCACGGCCTTCGAGTCCGTCTGGTTTGGGTCTCGCCCACGGAGGCTCGGGCACCATGAGTCCATTCCCTTCTCTTCTGGGCAGGATTGCATCGTGGGAACATCTGCGGGTTGCTTGGCCATTGGGTGCCTGCTGTGGGACACCGGGCTGTTTCCGGTTCTGTGCTGTGATGGACGGAGCTGGACGGACATTCTTGTACAAACGTTTCCACTGCTCGGAGGGCAGCCGTGGGGCGTGGCTGAAGCTGCTGCGGTTTACCCCCCCGATGAGGGGCAGCGGTGCACAGGGGTTCCAGTGGCACCCGCCTTTCCGTTTTTGCCCTTCTGGTGGGTGTGTCGTGGCATTTCAGTGTGGCTCTAGTTTGCGTTTCCCCAGTGACTGAGGATAATGAGGACTTCTCTGCTTGCTCATTACCTTTTTTGTATATATTCTTAGAGACTGTAACTTTTTTTTATAAATTTTTTTTCCTTTATTGATTTGAGAGAGAGAGGAAGTGAGAGGGAGAGAGAGATGGAAACATCAATGAGAGAGAACATCGACTGGCTGCCTCCTGCATGTCCCCACTTGGGATCAGGCCCACAACCTGGGCAAGTGTCCTGACCGGGAATCAAACCGGTGACCTCTTGGTGCATGGGTTGACACTCAACCAGTGAGTCACACCAGCCGGACTGAGACTGTAACTTTTAATTTTTTTTTTTTTTTTTTTTTTTTGGTACCTGCCCCTAGCAGGAACTGAACCCGGGACTCTCTGGTCCACAGGCTGATGCTCCATCCGCTGAGCCAAACCGGCCAGGGCCTGAGACTGTAACTTTTAAAATGAACTTCTATTCTCTTCTTTATAACGGTTGTTCAACTTGTCCAGGCAGGCTCTCCACACACAAACCGAACTTCTCTCGCATCCCTCGGTAGAGGCTGTCCAAGCTCTGTGGGTAGGAAATGGTCTTTGAGAAGAAGCAAAGTCACGTGTTTTCATCTTGTTATTTCTGATTCCCACGCCTGGGCTCCTGTGAGTCCGTCATTTGCAGGTGTTGGAGGTCAGCGGGCCCAGGGCTGCTGTGTGGACGGTGTTCTCGCAGAGGGCTCTGACGCTCCAGGGTGAGCGGGGGGGAGGTGGGGACAAGGGCAGAGGAGTCCGCTCTGCCCTAGGAGTCCCCCTGGGGCGGTGGGGATTACAGGGATGGCAGTGAGAACAGGGGGAGGGACCCAGCCTCCAGGACCACGTCCTGGGCATTGGCGCGGTGCGACAGGGAGCTTGCTTCGGGGTTCAGGTAGAAGTGACATGTGTGCCCCCGCAGGCGTCCCTCTGTGCCAGCTCAGACGGTCTGTAAGAGAACGACTCAGCCATCGGTGCCCACTGGGAGCTCCCCACCAGGCAGTGAGGCGGCCTCCTCTCCGCCATCACCTCTCACCCCGTCCTTCTCGACCTGCTCCCACGAAGGTGCCTCTCCACTCTCAATGACTCCTTTCACTGTGCCCACGAGCCCCCGAGGACGGTCACGGGAAGCCCTTGGAAGAGGCCAAGGAGAAGGAAAGAGAAGGAGAGAAAAACCGGTCGGATGGGGCAGAGTCGGCAGCCCTAGCCCTGGCCTGCCGCTCCTGCCTCTGAGTCCCAGGCTCCTCGGGGGTCGTGGGACACGTGAGACCGACGACCCTCCGCCCTCTGGAAAGTCCACATGACCTCTGAGGGCAGCTCCACGACCTGTCTGGTGACAAGCAAGTCGCCGACGATGGGTACTACGAGGATATGTGTTCACGGCGGGCCCTTGTTGTCCATGGTGGGGACCCCTCTTCCCGGGCTGTTCTCCTTTGTGACAAGATCAAACTGTCGTCTTTATTCCTCTGAAATCAGGTGCCCTCGTCTCACCTGACCTGGCCCTGAACCTGTGCCCAGTCTTTTCGGGTTTATGGGAGAAAAAATTGGAAAACTCAGGGGCAGTCAGGAGGAGGAAGGAGGGCCCCTGGGTGTTTCAGGCCCAGCGCGGGGCCCTGCCTTGAGAGGTCACCAAGGACGGGACACTGCCTCTGGGGTATGCCCGCAGCCGGCCCACAGGGATCAGAGGGAAGGGAAGAAAGGCTGGTGGGACAAAGAGTGCCCAGTGAGCACAAAGCCGCCTCCGTGCGTGACTGCCATGGCAAGTGTCCTTGCAGCAGAGAGGGCTGTGAGAAAGCGTGTGAGCCTGGCCCCCGCGGCCCCAGAGAAAGCAGCCATTGGTCCCAGGGCCCGGGAGCCTGGAGGGCCGCAGGCTCGGGTCGCCCTCTCTGGGGTGGCGGATTCCCAGGCCCTGGCACACAGCCTTGGGCCAGGCCCCACTTCCTCCTGGCAAGAGCTTCGGCCCTGTCAGGGAGGCAGGGGCTGCAGCATCTTTGGGGACCAGCTGCCTCCCCCACAGAGTGGCCTAGATCGCAGGGGCTTTATTTCCCCCTGTGGAGGCCCGTGGAGGAGCGTGCTGTGCGGTCAGGAGCCTCTGTCCTCTCTGATGAGCACCCCGAGTCTGATGTTGGAGGGAACCCTGAGATCACTGCACAGAAGGGGACACTGTGCCTCCCTGGCCAAGCGCTCCCAGCTGCCTGGTGGCAGAGCCCAGTCTGAAAGCCGCCTCCTGAACCCCAGCTCCGAGCACACCCTGTGCCACCGGAAGGAGGAGACCCCGAAGATGGGCAGTTCCGGAACCAGTTAGGGGCGCAGTCCTGGTCTGAACCCCACGAGGAAAGTCCTGGCTAGATCAGAGGCCGGGGATAGGGGTGAAGGCACCAGGAAGGGACGCAAACTTGGGGAGCGCGCAGACATCCTCCCCACCTTCAAGCTCTGTCCGTCAGATAAACTGCTCTCTACGGGTCACCAACTCCTTGAAGGGCTTCTTCTACCGCCAGGACTCACGGAGTGTTCGGGTGGGGAGGGACTTCCGCGTGTCTGTGGCTCAGTGACCTGTCTGTGCGGCCCTGCTGGACAGTCTCTGATGGTCACTGCCCTTCCTGAAGCTTCCAACGAGAAGCAAGTCTGCAGCCGGTCAGCTTCGCATCAGGTTTAAATACGGCCTGGACCTGGGTGTTCCCCCCAACCTCCAGCTCCGGGGGATTCTGTGCCCTGGAGCCGGCGAGCCTGACCACGGTCCCCACAGCTTCCTCAGACACGCTGGAGCCTGTGTGATGGAAGGAGTCACTCGTGGGTCCCTCTGGGCATCACTGTTTACCAGCGGGGTGACCCTGGGACACCGGTGTGTCTTTGCCGATTTTCCCAGTGCCCCCGACAGGGTGGTTGTGAGTGTTAGTCGTGACCTCTACAGGCTACGTGGTGCCCAGTGACTCTCCAGGTCACACGTCAGGTTCCTTCATGGTCCTGATGTCACTTTCGGCTCTTCTGGGCCTGCCCTGGAGCGGGGGCACTGTGAGCAGCACGGGGCACAGCCTGAGCCACAGAGAAGACCAGAGGTCACCCAAGGCCTGGACCCCGGCCATGAAGCAGCCTCGGGTGACGGAGTGGCTGTCACCGTGCACAAGGCAAAGGCATTGGCATCAACACGAGCACAGGCCCCATGAGCCCCCTGCCTCCATCCCCCACCTGGAGGTGCAGGTCGGTGGGGCGTCCTCACCCCTGGGACCGCCACCCATTTCTGCAGGAGGGAGGGAGCCGGCTTTGCCCCGTCCTGAGTCCCCTCCTCCATGCGAAGGACATGGGCACGAGCAAGGGGACGATTGTGTGCCCTGAAGGGACAATCACAACTCTCACCAGAGGCTGAAAATACACAAATTACCCCCATCTGTGTGTACACCCAGCTCCCCCACACCCTGCTTCATGTCTGTGGCTCCTGGGCAATTAAAGTCTGTCCAACCACTGCCGATGGGGCAGGTTTTAAAGGCCAGGAGGGACCGAGAACTCCCTGAGAAACGCGACGCGAGGAGGTGGGAGGCCCAGACAGCGGTGCAGTGAGGGGTCGGAGGGAGGCCCCCGTCTCTGGGGGTAAGCGGAGCCGACATCGCCACTGATGAACTGCCGAGGTCAGGTTTCCACGCAGTGTTCACTGTGGCGAAAACGAGCGCTTGCCGGTGTTCTGCCGTGACACCGGAAGTCACTTTGCGGGCGAGACACGTGGAACGAACACTGAGTGCATGCCCCGGTCCTTTCCAGCCAGGAGCAATGCGTGGCTCGGTGATGAAGCTGCCACCGCTCTGAAGCAACCCTGGGTCGCAGTGGCACAGGCCCCGGGCTGGGCCGTGGTGGTCTGCACGGACACCTGCTCCGAGGTGAGTGTGTCTGGGATTCCCGCGTGTAGATTTATAGCCACGTGGCTGGTTTTATAGTGATAAACTATTTATAGTTAGACGGATGCCTTCTATTGAAAGATGAAGTCTTAGGCACCGCTGTAAGTGATTTTCACAAAATACCTCATTTACTCCTCCCCGTGCCTTCTGAAGTAGTCTTTCCTCTCATTCAAATGGGGAAACTGAGGCTCAGAGGATGTCTTGGAAGGTCAGCACCATCTAATGGGGGCAGAGCTACCTATCAACCTTGGCTGTGACCCGAATCCCGGCCGAATCCCAACTCACCATCTCCCACCCGCTTCCAGCCCTCACTCCCGCCCTGGACTTAATTTTAGTCCTGAGATTGGAATTCCATCTCTGTTTTCAAGCCAGTCTAGAATAGCTGTACATCCCTGTCGGAAGCAGGCCCACCGAGGCGTCACAAAGACCCTGACACCTCGGGCTGCTGGTTTACAGCGGTTTGGAGAACCTGCGCCCTGTCTGATTTCACGAGAGCGCCGCTGACGGCTGCCCCCCTGCACAGACCTGTAAGTCCCACACGCAGCACCCCACTAAGGCCCACGACGAGAACCCTTGGGGGCGGGGGGCCTCGGGGTGGCCCCTCACTGCTGCAGAAACAGAAGCGCTCCCCACATTGTCCCTGCGCCGTGGATTCTGACGGTGACTTTTCCGGAGGACTGGACCTCCCGGGAGGCGCTGTGGTATTTGCTGGATGCGTGGCCTCTGCTGCGTGAGTGACGTTATTAGAAATTTAAGCAAGTCCCCAAACTCCGTCTGTTTTCTCCCAATAAAGCATTTCAATCAATTTTACTGTCTGGGTCATTTTTGCGTGGCTCTGAATGAAGGGAAAAGAACCCCTCTTGCGGGGTGTCATTTACACCCCCCTCGGCACACAAAGGCCCACCCAGGACATTCGATTAGGGGTCCAGACTGTCACAGGCGGGTTCCCTCTAAACTGAAAACATTGTTTTCACGCGGAGAATTCGTGTTAGCACAGATCCTGCTCGGATGACATGGCTCCCCTCTCAAAGGGAGCCTCCTGAAGGGTTATTAAAAATTTACCTTTTTATCAATACAGCTCTTTATGGGACATTTTTCTGGCTGCATTTTAATGTAATGTTTACGGCCCCAGATGGATGAGGGAGGAGACAAAAAGGCCATTTACGCTCTGGTTCTAGAAGGCTCCTATTATGCCTTTAATTCAATCAAGTGGCACAGGCCTTGCTGAATGAGGACACAGTTCCAGCTGGAGGCCACGCACGGACCCGCAGAGACGCGGACCGGGCCGCGGACAAACGTGCACACAGACATCTCAGTGCAGCGGGCGAGGCTGCGAGCAGACGCTCTGGGGCCCGTTTCAGGAGAACGCACCTTGACGGTTGGAATGTCCAGCAGTTCACTAGAAAGTTCCCTTTCTGTGTTCATGTGAAAGACTCCGTTTTTAGCCCTGGCTGGTTTGGCTCAGGGGTTAGAGCAACGGCCCACGGACCAAAGGGATGTGGTTTCGATTCCCGGTCAAGGGCATGTACGAACCTGGGTTGCAGATTCGATCCCTGGCCCCCTTAGGGGTCGTGTGGGAGGCAACCAGTCGATGTCTCTCTCTCACATCGCTATTTCTCTCTCTCTCTCCTTCCCTTCCAATCTCTCTAAAAATCAGTGGGAAAATATCCTCAGGTGAGGATTAACAAAAAAAATAAAAAGACTCAGTTTTTACGTGTCACGTATGAAGTTGACAACGACATCGATTATTTGGAAATGCTTTTTTGAACAGGGAGACTCTGGCCTTTCATTTTTCTGATAACACGTAAAGCAAAGATGATAGGTTTCCCACTGACATCCCACTGATGGATGTAAACCACGTGTCCCTAAGGCACACCAACGCTCCGCCCTCAGGGCTGAGGACCATTTATTCGCCTTCCTGACGACGGAAGTGGAAGCTCCCTGGGGTTCCTAAAGGCGACATGCAGTTAATTTCCTGGAAGAGGCTTGCTGCTTAGTGGAAACCATTCAGCATGGCCGGGCTTGAAAGCAGGACCCACGGAGACCCCGCTCAGGGACCCTGACTTTCGGCCTCGCTGGGCCTCCCAGCGGCTGGGACCCACGGCGGGTAGAAACCTTGGTTTGGAACGGTGGTTCCCAAACTTCCCGGCACATCAGAATCCCCTGGACGGCTTGTCCAGGCACAGATATGGGCCCCTGGAGTGTCCGGGTCAGCAGGTCTGAGCAGGGGCCTCCCCTGCTCCCAGGCGGTGCTGCTGGGCCAGGCCGCTTGAGCACCCGTGGGGCACCCTGGGGTAACTGCGTCAGTGGCGTTGGGACATTGCTACTTCTGTTCAGCCTCCTTAAGAACATGGACGTAAAGGACATCAGAGTCCGTCTGTGCTCAGCGTCCCCTGTGGGAACATCTGTGTGACCTGTATGCGGCCAAAGCCTCGCTGGACTCCTCGGCGCTGTCCTGGGGTCTCCAGGAGGGGCTCAGCGAGACTCCCGTCACAGCTCACATGGAGAGGGAGTCTGAGCACCGCGAGGCTTGTCCTGTAATAGAATTTGTCCCAGTCTCCGGGCCATGGTCGCTCAGCAGGTATGCACTGCATTCTCTCTCCTCCCTCTCTTAATGCAAGCAGTGCCATTTCTTAGTAGGTGACCCCGGGTTCACCTTCCGACGGAAGAGTTTCTAATCTGGCAAAGTCCCGGCAATGTGAGCCTGCTGAGTGAGGGGTGCAGAGCGTCCGACAGGTTCTTCAGGCAAGACTAGGGGATGTTTCTCAATACTTTCTACACAGAAAAGAAACTGAAATAATAAATTATCGAGCCCAGGGAGAGAACAAATCCTTTCTCCCAGATTCAAACTTACAGACATTTGGCAAAGTAAGAATGGGTAAGGAATCTAAGGACCTCAGAAACCTTCCCATCGGGGAAACTCAAATCCAACCCCCGACACAGAGAAATACGAATGAACCAATGTACAGAGAGCATTCTCCATGACCTGTCTCCATCCCTACCGAGGGACAGAGAGTTGTCTGATCGCCAAACAACTTGTACGAAGAAGCAAACCACGTCAGCCGTGAGACCTGAACTGGGTAAGGATGTGTGAGCAAGCGTGACCGAATCCTTCCTTGCTGTGGAGACCACGCTGAGCCACGCCACGGACTTTCTTCTGTGACATCATAGACTGCCCTTGAGCTGGAGGACCCCCTGTGAGCAGTGAGGGTTTCTCAGAAAGCAAGCCTGCCTCGCGCTTTGGAGTCCCACTCAGCGTGGACGCACTCACACACAGAAGACTTCCAAAGAGACAGAGACGGCGTGAGGTACTTTTAGATCCGATTCAACACCGATATGTATTTTCCTGTTGGAAAGTGCCCTTGATTAGGTCACGTGCACTTGTGCTGTATTTCTCCCCGCGGCAGGGCAGAGACGACGCTTAGACTTTCTTTGGTGCTAAAACATCGCAGTTACAAATAGAGTGGCCTGGGGTAGCGCTGCCCCTTTCGAAGTGGCCTTTCCGCTCACAGCCCAGGTGGGCAGTGCCTCATTATCAGGGCACAGAAATGCGCGAAGGGTAGCCAGAAAGTTTAACTCACTTCCAGTATCTCACTTTAAAAGAAGCGAGGCTGGTTGAGCTTAGGGATGCCCTTCTTTCTGGGTCTTAACAGGAACATGGTGTTCTGTGGGTTTCGGGCCGCCCCCAGGGGGACGGGGTGGGGAAGGTGGAGCCCTGGGACGGTGCCCCACCTGTGACCGCTGTCTGGCTCTGAGCACTGCTGATCTATCTGCAGGCTGTGTGAGTGCCCCGAGTATTTACACAGTGGTCACGGACTGTCTTGGTATGAACGGGAACTCGGTCATTTTTAGTTGAGATCTGGAAGTGTCTCCTTCTGGACAAGCTTTGGTCAACTGGTGCATTTCTTGGAAGAGGGATGCTCTCATGGCCGGAACGGTTTAAAAGGCATTTGAAGTTTTCTGACTCTGTGTTAAATCTTATCAGATTTTCCCAGGTATATAACTTCGCAATAAAACCAGCCTTTGAGCTTCCTGCTCGCAAAGGGCTAGTGATAAACATCTCGAAATAGCTAAAAGCAGCAAGAGATGCAGACGGTATTGAAATAGACTTAAAATTACTTGGTTTCAGCGTCTCTAAATTATGGTGCCCTGGGATGTCGGCAGTCCACAGTGAAGCTTCTCGAGAGATCTTGTGTAAGTCAACCCGGGAGGATTTACGGATTTCTTTGTCTAAGAAATCTTCAGTTTAAAAAAATTCCATTCTCCAAGTATGCCACCGTTTCTCAGAGTTTTCGACCACCATAGTTCTGCCTGAAGTCTCGCAGGGGGAGCTGGCCCATGAAGATTGGGAATGGTCCTTCCAGGGTGAAGGAATGTTGCACAGACGATGGAGTGTTCGCTGAGACGACCTCCAGGAGGGCAGGTGGGCTTCTGGAAGACCTGATGTTCTCTTCACCAGGTCCCGCGTTAGAGCCAAGACTGCCGCCTGTGAGGGGCCAGGGACCACCCCCGCCCATGGGGACCTCCTTAGACATGGTGAGAACTAGGCCCTCCCGTGCGACACACAATGACTGAGCGCCTCTCTGTTCTAGGCACCAGGCTAGCTGCTTTCACGGGGGACCCCTCCTCGGCCCCCCACGCTTCCATTTATCCAGCTGGGCTCCCTGCTGAGCCCTGTCCTCACATGCACTTGTCCTAGGGTGCTGGTAACACACCTGTAAGGTGATATTACTGCCCTCTTGGGGGGAGGGATTTGCACTTGACAGTTTCCGTAACTTGCCCAAGATCACAGGGCAGCCACTCTGTGGAAAGAGACTTCAAAGCCAGTTCTGCTGGGTGCCCACTCCTGGCTCTAGCCCTGTGCCCTGCAAGCATCACTGGGGCCTTGCAGCGAGCCTGGGAGGCAGAGACTGTCACAGGGTGAGTCCCACCCAGACAGCTGACACCTGGGAGGCAGCTGTGTGTAAATATAAGACAGTCAGAAACAGAAAACCCCTGCCTCCTCCACGGTGCTGGGTGTTCCCCCTCTTCCTCACCGCATTCCTTCCCACCCTGCGGGGAAGCCGCTCTCGCTCAGGGGTCGGCCACCTGACCGCTCTCCCACTTCTCCCGGAGCTGCCCAGACTCTACCTGGGAGAAGGCGGCACCTGGGGCAGAGAAGAGAAAAAGCAGGCCGTTCCTGCTTCTGGACTATTTCAAAAGTCTCCAGAAAACACTGTGCTACCTATGCAGTTATTTGGGTTTCCTGCAAAAATGATCTCTTGATAACAGAAACCTCAACATGGCCTGCGGGAAGCACCGTCTTGTCGTAAGATTTCCCAAATACGTGCTGCTTGGCCGGGGTGGAAGCTGTTTGTCGTTTCTCTTGGAGATAAAAGGCCGAGGGGTATGAGGAACTGCACCGGGGGCATGACACAGATCACCTCTGGTCCGTGCAGCATTCCTGCAGGTAGACGTCATCTCAAGTTCACGGCTGGGAAGCCGGAGGCTCAGAGCGGACATAGCCCAAGGCAGCAGGTATCAGAGCTGGGGAATGAGCCCGGGTGTTTAATCCCAAACCAAGGTTAGGGCTCCTGGCCGAGTGTGGGAGGCCTCCTCGCTCCACGCTGGGCCGTCCGTGTGAGCGTGACCCAGAGCGAGAGGCAGGCTTGTTCCCGTGAGTCCCAACAAAGCCACATGGGGAATTCCAGCAGGAACGTTCAAAGGCACCAACAAGCCACCATCTTCCACCCTGGTGTCCCTTCGAACACAGCGATGGCGCCCGGGCAACAGCTTATGGGAACAACTGAGCATCACGGTTGAGAGGCAAACTTGCCTTAACCTGTTGATGTTGGCTTCCAGCGGTGTCTTTTCAAAACAGTACACGTGAAAGCTGATGTGTCCTACCCAGCCATGCGTCTCTGTGTACCCTAAAAAACGCTCGCACCAACCAGGTGGCGGGCAGCGAGCCAGGTGCTGGGTCTCCTGTGCTGAGCCGGGCGCCCAGGAAGATGAATAATGCGCCAGTCTTCCAATGTGGTGTCTGCCTTCGGAAACTCGTGTCTCAAACAGTTAGTGACAATAATCTCTGGGCCAGTGCTCAGAGCGTGGCGTTCGCGTTGCAGGTCTTCGCTTTTGTGTAGAAACAGCACTTTGCTACAGAAAGAGGCGTTTTGGGCTGTGCATTTCCGGGCAGATGCAGCATTTCTCAGGTCGGCAAAGCTAGTGTTGTGTCTTTGGGAAGCTTTCTGGGCTCTTTCAAATACCCCGCGCTCACGCCCAACAAGCCTGGACAGCCATTGTTGGGGCCGAGTGACTTACAGAGGGTCCTCTTTTCAGGTGCATATTCTTTGTCTTTTTTTTTGGGGGGGGGTCTCAATAAAATTCCCAAATCCTGCCATCAGACCTCCAGAGAGTTGCTGTGAGAACCCATCCCAGTCGTGGGAGGAGGCAAAGGGAAGGGGAATTGCCAAGGAAAGGAATTTGATTTGGTGCAGGGGTATTCATTGGGATAAAATGATTAAAATGCATATACGTCATTTGCAAAAGTGATGAAAAGCCCTAAACAAACTGCTGGATAATATTCTGTCAACAACACACCAGGTCCTGATGGGACATGTCATGATAGGAAGAGACAGGCATTCAAACGAGCATTTTTTAAAGTCATGTTTTCCATGTGACCTTTCACACCTAACCCTGCACCCCACCCTTCTCCCAGCCTCCCCCCACCCCCGCCCCACCTAAACAGAGCCTGGAAAGCTCCTTCGGCCCACATTACTCTGGGCTGGAAACATTAATTACGACGCCAGCCGAGGTTCCTAACGGCTGCGCGACCGTCCTCCTGACACTGGGGCACAGATGCCCTGGTTTCACTGGGTGGCACAGTGCTCTGCTCTGCACAGCTGCCCAGAGGTGCTGCTGCGCCCTGCTTGTCTCCCGGGACAAACACCTATTAAGCAGTCAGCACCAACTTTCCCTCACAGCCTCCGACGTCGCCCTCGGGGCAGGCAGACACAGAACGGCAATTGCTGAGTTGCGTATGAAAATCATAGTTTATTGTCTATACAGCTGGAGGTTGAACTCGGCTCCTATTCTGTGCGGGCTGGATAAAGGAGCAGTTCTTCTCCCAGAACAAATAAGCACAGTACACTATTGTAATCTAAGAAACAGGCACTATTTATGTATCGGAAAGCCTCGCTCTCAATGGGGTGCGCAGTCCTGGGGCCCAGAGGCGGAGGGGCGCCGAGGCCGAGAGGCCGCAGACACACATGATTAGGGTACTAAGGAGAGCTCCCTCCAACCCCCGCCGTCCCGCCGTTAGTTCAGCAGGCAGGACTCGTAGGTGGGGACCATGTACTTGATGTTGATGAAGGCGTCTTCTCCTCCGTGGCGCTCAAAGGCTCCCAGGGTCTCCTGGATCAGGTCGCCGACGTTCTCCCTCTTCTGCTGGCTGTAGTCGATGCCGTCTCCGGAGTTCACTGGTTCGGGCAAACACACAAAGAGGCCCGTTATTTCTCTGCCGTTTCCCGAAAAGTCCCGCACGTCAGTCTAGGCACTTCCTCTGCGTGCTGGGCTAGGGGACGCGAGCATGTCGCTCTGCTACGTGATCCTGCAGGGCTCGGGGAGTGGAGACAAACGTGCAGGGGAAAGGGCCCCGGGCTGGGGCTGACGAACATTCGTCTACGCTAAGGAGACGACAGCCTGAGCGAGAGTGAGGTCGTCATGACTACGGCACAGTTCACGAGCCAGGGGCCCTCTTCCTCAAATCAGGCGGTGACAGACAGACAGACTGTTCCCTGGGGCCGTGAGTTCTTCCAAATCCCAACATGGCACATGGAGAAGGAGCAGCCTAGCATCAGGTCAGGGCGTGGGCCCCAGCTGACTCAATGGGGGCACTCTGGAACGAGAGGCTGGCCCATCCCCTGTCTCTGTTGCTTTTGCACATACTTTTAGCTCTGTCCCCTCCAAGTGTCCCTAACCTAAGCTCTCGCCTCTGGAGTCAGTCCCATCCCTCTGGGTAGGGGGCTGGGGGGACGCCCTTGCTGCTGGCTGACAGTGGGGGTTTCTGCGGGTTTGGGAGTCTCTCTCAGTCCAAGCAGGAGGTCAGCCTGGGTCGCGTGCCTGGAGGACTCAGCGAAGGCCCCACTCACAGGGCCTTGAGGTGACCGCCGCAGCCACCCTTGACACTGTGAGGGCAGCACGTCCCAGGTCTGGCCTTCGATGGCCTTGGGAGCCTATGTCGGAGGGCCTCTACCCCACACAGCACACTCCATCTCAAACCACGTGGGTAAGACGTATCTGGTCGCCCCAGCCTGCAAGGTACCCACGTCTGACAAAAACAGGAGAACTTTGCTTCAGTCCCGAGGATAAAAACCCCACAATTTTCCCCCCTGATAATAGTCATTACATGCATTCCCATTGCACATCACTCAGAGATGTCCAAGGACATCAACAGGTACTCTCCCAGGGAGCAAGTCATCACCGTGCCTCTGCTGACGTGACCCTCCGCTGTGATGAGAGCAAAGGGCAGCAGGGGGCCGAGAGGGCCGGCAGCTGGGGACAAGCTCAGGAGACAGGGCAAGGAGTGCAGACTCTGACGTGTGCGCTTTACCAGATAAACTATCTATTCCATTCATATTTCAAATACGGCTCCAGAATGTTTATCTTGCTTGAATGTGAAAATAACAGGAGGGAAAAAATGGTATTTCAAGCCTTTTTTCCCCTACTTTCTTTTGGGGGGGGGGCATTTTAAAAAAGATTGAGTAATAATAGTTCAGACCAGAAATAAAAGTAACCATCGCAATCCCCAACAGCATAGATAAGCAGTTCTTTTGCTCGATTTCTTTCCAGAAACTTATGAGAGAGAGATCACCGTCTTCTGCACAGAGAAAATGAATGGGTCTCCTGATTCCTTTCTTGGGTGGGGGTGAAGGCAGGCGGAATCACTGCCAGTTTGCAGAAGGAGAAAGAGATGCTGAGTCCTGCAGCTGTAACGCCCATCAGGTCCTCGATGAATCGAATGTGGCGCACAAAGCATGGCACCTAGGTGGGCTTTTCTCCCCCGTGGTGGAAGCCTTTCTGCTCTCACATGCAAAGCTGGGTTGAAATTCAAGTCTGAGCCTCAGAGCAGTTGGTCCTCTAAAGTACCCACAGATGAGAGTTACACAGAACACGCACAAGAGAACATGCGTGACCGAAAGGGCTCACGCCAAATTGTTTTTGAGCAAAAGACAAACTTTTTAAAAACAGAAATGTAGACAAATACACACTTAAAAGTAAGCAGGCTTTCTGGTTTTGTTTGTGTGTTTGTTTTTCTCCTTTTAAAGATTTACACGGTGGTCTAACAGAGTCCCTGTACCCAGGGAGAGCTACATGGTACCAGCCCACTTGGGGGAACTTTCCAATAGGGAGTCTTTGGGTTGAATTAGGAGAGAAGAAGAAGATAGGGGTGTGTGTGGAGAGAAAACATGTTAAGGAATAAAGTCCAAAAGAGGGCAGGACAAGGAACGAAGGCGTCAGAAGGAGGGGCAGGAGGGACAGGGACAGACAGTGTGTGTGACCAGGGAGATGGACGCTGGAGAATGCATCTGTTAGAACACCGCAGCTTCCCGAGATGCCAGTCGGAGGGGCTGATCTTCGTGTACCATCTCCCCGGATACATTTACAGGGAAGGTGGCATGACCCATGTGTGCACGGGACAGCCAAGCCCAGGGCACCAACCTCCTGGCGGGCACGCGGGGAACATAACTGGTGATGGTGCCGAGTCCTGACAGGCTTGAACCAGTTCCCTATGGACAAAGATACGCAAACCGGTCACTCATAAATGGTGCCTTTTGTTGGCATATTAGTCAAAAGGTCAAGAGCTGAACAGATGGTGGGACATAGTTTCCTGGTGCGGGCAGAGGGGTTGGGAAGACTGCACACAAAGGAAAGCCTGGCCCGCCCTGTTTTCCCACTGCCTTCCAGAAGCTGCCATGCCGAGCAGCACTTCAGCTCAATAATAACCTATTCTTACTTTTTGAAAAATATTTAACTGTGGGAGTGAGCAAACTATGTAGCTTTTCTGTTTCTCAACAGTGTATACACCCAAGTGATAAAAAAAGAACAGAGCAGAATAGAATTATCCAAAAAGTGAGTTGGAGTCGAAATATTTTGCGGTTACAGAATACGTATCACTGGGGCAGGACAAAAAGACCAGAGGAGGAGCATGCCCCTTCGTAGGCGTGCTGTGACGACGGCGGGGACAGTTCCGGGTCAGACCACGTGCGGAAGTGGGGAGCAAAGGGTCTCCCTTTCCAAACCGCGAAAGCGTCCGTGTCTTTGTGACTCCGAACTCGAGGGCTTCGCGCGAGCTCACCATCGTCAATACAGCCGATGCTACAGCTGATATGCTGTGAGAATAGGATGATCTTTCAAAAAATGCTACTTACAAATATCAATTCTGATTAGGAAGATGACATTTCAATTTAGGACGCAAGGAGTCCATTTTCTGTCCAGAGGCTAAAAAGATACACGGATGATGGAAAAGCTATGTCTTATGGATAACCAAAGCAACGGGCCTGTCACAAAGGTCTGAAGCAGACTGCGTTTCCCAAGGGAGCGTGCGCAGAGCAGAAGGGGGTTGTGTGTCCGAGAGTCTTGCGTGCGGGAGGCACGCGACTACTGCTTGCTTGCGCGTGGTTCCCGGTTAGGAATTGTCTGAAGTGCACTCGTGATTCCGGACGTTGAAGTGGCTTTTGATTATGTGACAGAGGTGTGCTCTTTTCTGCCTAACCCTCCTTCACTGTCCGAACCTGGAGGCTGTCTCTTTCCAGATGCCATCTTGGCCCGAAGTGGGACGTGTTCCTCATCCCCCTCGAGTCTGGTGTCCCCCTGGGGCATGGACTCAGCTCATGACTGGGAAGTGGCTGCCATCACACCTCACCACCAAGGGCTACCGCGAAGGGAGGTTTCAGGAGACACACGCACACGTCACACGGATGTCTGCTAAGCATGGACACGGGCCAGCAGCAGACACATCACGCTGGGGTTTCGAGGAAATGTCCTCTGAGCATTTGTGCAATTTCTAGACTGTGCGGAAGCTTTTATTCTTTTCCCTTAAAAAAAAAAAAGCTATTACTATTAAAGGAAAAAAACGAAAAGAAAAAGGGACCATTTTGGTGGCTAGAACAAGGCCTTCCCGCCTGAGTGCTGGGTGGCTTCCCCACCCCGAGGAGCACCCAGCACCGTCGCTGTGACGTGGGGTCCTCTCTGTAGGCCCTGCCGGACAATAACACCAGAGGAGGCGGCTCGTCATCCGGCTGGGGAAGCCTAACTGGCCGTCCTCCCCGTGGGGCACAGTGGTCACCCGCACGCGCCATGCAACAGGACGGGTGCACTCTGAGCTCACAGAGCTTCCAGGGAGGGGCCCCCTCGCCGCCTTGGTCGCCTCGGGCACCTGCGTCCCAAGACTACACTTCTGCGTGGGTTTCAGTCAGCCCTCGGTCCTCTTATCTCGGAGACAGGAAGAGCAGCGAAAATTCATGGATGGCCACCGGGAGCCTCGAGGGGCCGACTCCAGTGTGGATCGTCCGATTCTCATCCTGTGCTCTGAACGTTACGTGCTTACATGTGCTCCCACGGACAGCAATTCACAAAGTTGTCACTTGGACATGAAGGCACCATCAGGGCATCAAAAATCTCAAACACATAAGCGCTTACTTGAGGTGGCTTCTTCGACATACCTGACGTATTATTCATTGGGCTCCAACGGATGAAATACTTTGTGACATCTACCTGTCCTGTCAGGTCCTGGCTGAGAGAGTAAAGAGTCAGGATTTCGGGAAAAGAAGCGCCGCCATCAGTGTCGCGAACCTCCCAGCGGAGGCACAGCCTCGCCCCGGGCACCGCGGGACCCACGGCCAAGGGCAGGGCCGCAGGAGGGGGCCGGGCACACCCTCACCTGCCAGCCCGAAACTGCTCAGAACCGGGGTGCTGCCAGAAGCCAGCACCCCCGGCATTCTTAAAGAAGTTCAGGCAGCTAGGAGTCTATTTTAGGAAGCCGGGAGTCTAGCTTGGGAAGCTCAGTGAAAAAGCACCCGAGTGACTCAGGAACCAAGAAGGGATGACTCAAAGGACGTCCAGATGACCCAAACCGGTCTTCCTCCACACGAAACACTGACTTCTGGAAGCTCCAGGTGTACTCCCCACGCTCAGCAGCCACGCTCCTGTTAGCCCTTCCGTGGACAACAGTACTTTAAATAAGTCGGGCATTTGAAAGCACCAGCAGCCACTGTCACCTTCGGCTGCACCTGACAGGGAGCCCGGCAAACTGATTCTCTCCAAGCACCTCAGGCAGTCACAGTCCTAAAGCCAAGGCTTTGACATGGGCCGCGGCTGAGGCATCATGGTGAGGCCATACCTGCTCGGTCTGCCTGTCTCTCTGAAGTGTAGTCACGCGTGGCCATCTTGCACACACGGTATGGGAATGTGAATCCAGGCCAAGCCCAGCCGGAAGCGTCTCTCAGCAGGAGAGTGTCCACTGACACAGGGCAGCTCCCGGAGAGCTCACTGTCACACCGTTTCCGCAGGGGACAGAGCTGGCCATGAGCTCCGTGTGCAGTGAGAACCCGGGTCCTATGGTGTGTGCCCACTGGGGCTGGACAGTGTCCATGAAGCAACGCCGAGTGGAAGTTTAAAAAAAAAAATACTAACAGAAGAAACCAAACTTTCCTTCTGGATCAGAAAAGGCATTTTTGGTTTCTCAAATGCTGAGTTAAAAAATGTCAAGAACTCGAAAGCCCAGCTGAGGGAGTTTGACCTGTCAAGACCTGTAACCCCTGATGCCATCAGCCACAGCTAAGGCTGCATTCCTGCCCATTGGGTGCCCGTGATGTCATCGCTCTGGAGAGAGAAAGTGAGCCCTTGGGGCCTGGGTTCAGGTCCTGGCAGGTATGTGCAGTGAGAACCCACTGCAAATATTATTATTACACGATGTTTCTTGATGACATGAAACCATCACAGATTTTCTGTTGGATGACTCTGAACAAATTCTCCCTTTGGATTTAGTGGGTTTGGCAGTTACGAGATTCAGACAACCCAAACTGCAATTCCCTGTTTCTACTTCTGCCGTTTAAGCAGGAACGTCAATTTCAGTGGAATAAACTAACATTTTCCCAAAAGCGATGTATTAAAAAGATGACTCATTTAACAAGATGTCATTAGAACGATAACTCATAATATTTATGAGTTTAGAGATGGTTGCTTCTGAGCTTTATTTCCCTTTGAATCAGAATTAAGAAAGGGAGAAAAGAGAGATGCAGATACATTTGATCTTTTAAGAAGTTTTCAATTCAAGACCTAGATTAAATTGTCGACATTTTTTTTTTTTTCCCGCCAGACATGTCTGTTTATTTGGAGTGAGCTTGAACTCAATTTACTTTATAGAAACAGTGTTATCTGTTTCGGAATAAAAAGCCTTTCTCCCGTAAAGCTGGGAGAATTACAGTGGAAACAATTGTGAATTCCAGCCTGACCCTTCCTGGAGATGCGGGAACAGGAGAGAAGGGGAAGACGGGAAGAAAACCGAGGACCGATTTCATTTCCACACTGAGTCCGAGAAGGCGCCTTTGGGGTAGATGGTTTGAGGTGACGTTCCTTCAGAATCCTTAACAAATGCTGCTTTCACTTTCCATTTTTAGCTTTGCGATGGCGCTTTGAGGGAACTGATCTTTTATTTTTCTTGTTCTCAACCATAACATGTGTCATCCCATTCAGAATCCGGGGCGGTTCCGTGTTTGTCCTGAGCTTAGCCAACCCTTCCTCGGGTGACTTCATATCCTCCTGTAGAGTAACACTTTTCAACATACCCTTCAGGACGACTTTTCAGTGGCTGGTTCCACGGTCTTGGTTCATGGCGGGGAGGTATCCATCAAAGTCGTCATGGTTTTGCAACCAAAGACTTATAACCAAAGCATGCGACATGCCAGAGATGCCCAAGAGCTTAAATACTTCAAACCTGCTCAGATCTTGTTGACATTCATGAAATTCACAAGATTTCTTTCCTCTGAGGATGAGAGCTTTGAAGCAAGACCTCGGTTCCCAGCTGGATGTCACTCTCTCTTCCTCTCTTTTAGACCCGGGAGGTGGGTGTGTAAGGAAGCAGCCACTGAGTCATCATAGATTTCAAAGCTCAGGGGAAGGTTTCCACCTTCTGAATAGGGCACTAGCCACTGATGAAACCAAAGACATCATGGAGTGTGGCCCAGTTGTCCATGAAATAGTTACATTTCCCAACAGATAAATAATGAACATTTTTAAACAGTTGCCATTTTCCAACTGCAAAGTAGATTTATTTCTCTGAGAAATTAGCAATGATAACATTAGCATGTACTAGTTTAGTGGGAAGAAATTGGACTTTAAGGCAAATAACTTAAAATATGACATTTCAATAACTTAGTAGCTGCATCGGTCAGTAACTTACTAGGAGTTTAACTGTAGACGGGTGACTTAACTTCTGAGTTTCAGTTACCTCTCTGGCACAAAGAAGGGGCTGAGTTTTGGGTGATTTCTGGTTGCCACCCATCCTAACATCACATAACTTTGAAATATGCTTTTGGAAATGATGGTTATTCAAGGGATGCAATATATTTCAACTGAAAAGATGATCATAAAGCAACTGTATAATTTTTCAGAACAAGTCACAAATCTCATAAGCGTCAAATTCAGCTTTGAAATCTAGTTTGAAGAAAATAAAAAAGGACCAATGTTTACGTAATTAGTTCTAGTTAAGAAAGATAACACTGTCAAAAACTCAAAGTATTTCTTGACACAGTACCAAAAATTACTCTTCTTTGCTATTTCAATAAGTTTATGCAGATTTTGATTTCTTAGAAAAAAACCAAATGTATAGGTTAATTTTTAAAATATATTCAGTTGAGCCTGGCCAGTGTGGCTCAGTGACTGAGCGTCGACCCATGTACCAAAAGGTCACCAGTTCGATTCCTGGTCAGGGCACATGCCCAAGTTGTGGGCCCGATCCCCAGTGGGGGGCATGCAGGAGGCGGCCAGTCAATGTTCTCTCACATTGATGTTTCTGTCTCTCTCCCTCTCCCTTCCTCTCTAAAATCAATAAAGAAAAAAAATTAAAATATATTCAATTGATAGTAACATGGTCAAGATTACCGAAATGTGCGTTCTCTCTGATTAAGGACTTGTTTGACATGGAAGTTGTGCAGAAAAAAGTGGGTGGGTCCACTAATCCTGCTACAGGATCATTACAACAATAGATTCAGTTGCCATTCAATTAAATTAGAGCTGAGTTCGAGCTTGTGAAGTGACAGTGTAGCTCTCTTCTTGTTGGCCAACATGATTCACTGGGCAGACTGTGTCTACAAATAAGCAGAGTTCCAGGTCCAACTCTCTTCTTAAATCGGTTCCCTGCTGGCTTAGCTCCTGGAGTATTAAGAACAGCAGTAATACTAACATAATGCCACTGAAAACTAAGATAGCCCTATGAGCCAAGTACTGGTATTGGCTCCCCTGAACAGAGGTGTAGAGAGGTGAGACGCCTTCGTGCACGGCGCAAGCAGTATCTGATACTGGGGTGCTGAAACAGAGAGACTGTGGGGCAGCTGACGTGTGTCAGTGAGGGTGATGGGACAGTCCGTGTCAACATAGAGAGTGAGCCATGAGCAGAAACCTTGCCTTTGTTCCTTGAGGAAGAACTTGAACCCAGTAGAGAAGGGATATCATCAGGAGAGAGTGTCTAGGGGAGAAATATTGGGGTGATATTCTGCTACCTGCAACCAATGAATCGGTTCATTTTATGATACAGACTATTATGCTATCTTTCCCTCATTACAAGTCCTTGAAATAATGGCATCCTTGGCAGAAATATATGCAGGAAGACAAAAATCGAGGCTAATTTGAAAGATTTTTTTTTTTTGGTTAATCCTCACATGGGCATATTTTCCCATTGATATTTTTTAGATAGAGTGGAAGGGATGGAGGGGAGAGAGAGAGAGAGAGAGAGAGAGAGAGAGAGAGAGAGAGAGAGAGAGAGAGGGATGTAAAAGAGACACATCAATCAGTTGCTTCCCACACAACCCTGACCGGAGCAGGGGATCCAACCTGCAACCCAGGTTTGTGCCCTTGACCGGGAATTGAACCTGCGACCCTTCGGTCCTTGGGCTGACGCTCTAATCACTGAGCCAAACTGGCCAGGGCTCAAAGACTTTTTTGAGTGCCATATGATACACCAGGAACATGGGAAATTCTAGGATTAATTTCACATTCCATCCCTCCAGTCTTTAGGAGAATTTTTGATTTATATCTAGGTCTCTGGGCATGAGTTTTACAGTGTTCAGAGGGGGAAGTTATAGGGTCTTAATGTGCATGAGACAGAGAAGCAGGTGGGAGCCACAGTCCAGGTGTCTCTGTGGAGAGACATCTAGTAGAGTGAGACCCAAGGTGTTGGGAAAACCTGTAACTGCAGGATAATAGGAAGAGGCTGAGAAGGTGAAAAGTAGAAATCTTGTAGGCAGCTGAATGGTCTTTCTATGTCCTTAAAAAAAAAAAAAAAAAACCCACGCCAAATTCAAGCCACAGATGTTGGGGAAGTTTATGAATCAAAGTCCAAGCATCCCATCTTCCGTGAAGAGTGCTGGGTCTCTATGTTCCACAGGAAATCGTTCCTTTGGAGCCCTGACTGGTACCTGTTGGAATCTAATGCCGTGTGGAGGCCCTGGAGTGGGCTCAGAAGGTCAGGTCACCTTTGACTCCGCCTTCCCTTGTTTGGTTGGCAGTCGGCCTGGAGCTCAGTGGGCTGCTGAACAAATCGATTCAAGCTGCTCCCCCAGCCCACCTCAGCTGCAGGTCATTCCCTACCTGATCTTCCCATCTTCAAGCTCTCCTCTTCCTGGTTCACCCTGCAGAGTAATTTTCCAGTCCCACTCCCTCCTGATTAATAACCAATGTCTCCATGATGGATGACGGCTCAAATTCAAATCCCCCATCATCTGGGCCCTCTGTAACCGGGTCTCCCTTCTGAGGCCGATCTGATATCTGGCTTCTTCCCAGCAAGACCTTCTTCTCCACTCAGACTGGACTTCTCACGAACACCAACGTGTGCCATTTTTATTCAGGTCTTTGAAATTCTGTGTAGGAATACGGGACGTCGAAGCTTACCTTTTTCAAGGCTGGTTTGAGGTTTCCTTCCTCTGTGAAGTTGACTCCACTATTCTTTCCTTCTTTCGAATTCCTAGAGCAAGTCTCTGACCCCACCTCCCTTGTCCACGGGCCGCTCTGGACGTTAGGAAGTGCTTGTGTTCACTTCGTTTTCCTGCATTTTACCACCTCTGGAAGTTCAGGATCGCACTACTCATAAACCTCACTCACTGGCATCAACGACAAACTGAACGATTGTAAAAGGGATAAACGAATAAACAAATGACTACTTTGTGGGTTTTTCTGAATCCAGATACAATAAAAGCAAATTCAGTTCTAAACGTGTTGCATGTTAAATGTGGTGACTGCAATGACACTAAATCCTATTCTGTATTAACTATTTACATACCTGTGGGTTCTCATCCTCAGAAATAGTGTGTATGTGAATTTGAAAAGGTTTGATCAGACGAGTTGAAGTAATGGTGGGCGGCGGGCAGGGGGTGGGGGGGGGGGCTGCAGGCTACAGTTGGATAGCCTCATCTCTTTTCCAAAGTTTTCCTTGGTTTAAAGTGAGGTTTACCGGAGTCACCCTTAAATTTGAGAGAGAAAAACTTTCCTTTTCTAAAATAAAAATCAGATTAGCCCATTTACTATATTAGCGACCTTTGCTCTAAGATGATGAAAATGCTGGATTTTTTAAATAGTATTTTCATTTAATATCTAAATTTGGTTTTATATAATTTCTTACATAGCTACATGGTACTTGTCAGTCAACTCAAGAAATAGCCACATAATGACTTCAGTTGGAAAGGAGGTTATCGATGGCTGCTTTCAGGAGTGATGCCAACTTATTGGAAACAATTTTACGACTTTAGACTGATGCTGAGAACTTTTTGAAATGAGCCAGAATGACAGCTGTTAGCAGTTTTCCATTTTCAGGAAACATTAATGACACAACCCATTTTCTGCTCTGATTGTGTGTGTGTGTGTGTGTGTGTGTGTGTGTGTGTGATTAAGGCACAAAAATGAAAAAGAAATGTCAGATTTCTAACAAATGTTGTCAGCAAATGCAGTAAACTATGGGGAAATGTACTTCTCAAATGATCTCTGTTAAACTTTCATCGACGTGATGCGCTCAAACTCAGAAGCCCGTGTGTGTCCACACCGGTGACGGCCATGGTAGCAAAGGCTGATTAGATCGTTCTAGATTGATGGCCTGCACCGAGGGGCATGGAGAAACAAAGAAAAGACCTGCATGGCCCTGATGCTCAATTTGTTCTATTGCAGAAAAGAATTAAATAAACTCACTAATGATGCTTCCAATGAAAAAGCACATTATACAACCTCTATAAATCAGATTTTCCCCGATTGCGGGCTATATCTCAGCTTGCCTAAATTATCTACTCTTTGAAAATTCTAAAATGAATTATTACGTGCACGATTTGAATAGACTTCCAAGCAATTAGCTGGAAATTTTACAGAGTGGGGAATCTTTCTCATCAAATGAGCTCAATTAATGCAAAAATAGTATATTTAATGAACAAATCAAAGAAATCTGCTGGGCTGGACTGAGTTAACTGTGCAAAAGTGATGGGTCTAAAACCTTCAAGCCTCTTACAACGGCCTCCGTTAAAAATAACCTCGCCATATCTCTCAAAGCCCTGACTATCACTTTTTATCAGCTTCGACACTGGTGAGTGAAATGTGGCAGGGGACATCCACTTTGCCACCAAGCCTATTAAAGCTGAACACAATCCGAAAATATTTGAGCATGACCAAGAACATTTCTGCAAATGCTCAGGGCTTTGCTGAAGTCCAATAGAAGTTTTGGCCACTTAGTAAAAAGAGAGGGGTTGGGTGGGGGGAGAGAAAGAGATAGAGAGAGGTGTCTAAATTGTGGGCGGAAAATGAAAACGTGGCCGTGTAATTCGCCATAGCAGCAAAATTGGGTTTGCACAAGAATTGAAACTAAAGCTTGTTGGAAATGCTGACAGGTGAAATATGCTGACTTTTTGTTACTTTTGAATAAAGGATGTTTATTTGCCTGAGTTACATTTTTATCTCTTAAAATTCCTCAGTTTAGTGCACACAATTGCTTTCCTCTGAATCAGGGCTTTAAGAGCCGGGGAGTCCAGACCGAGCCGGCACGGAAATAAAACGCTAGTATCCCCTAGGGGTTGAGGCCTGTGGACAGGTTTCTTGTGGAAGGCAAACAGCTTTATCTCCAGCTCTGTGGGACCCTCAGCCTGTTCCTGAATTTCTGATGGAAACAGGTGTAATAACGCCTACCTGTAAGGACAGGTGCAAGAATAAAGTAAGAGGATATATGTTCCGCCTTTACAATCGGATGCGTGTTGATACATTTCAGCAGTGTGTCACTGCAGACACCATGACGTCAGGGTCCTGCTCCTGGACAACCGTAGCCTGTCCCCGATTTAGCTCCTCTGGACAGGACAAGCAGGACAGCCCACAGCACGCCATGGAGTAAGCTTTCTTGCTTATGGTTTAATAACATGGGTTCACTCTATGGTCTCAGAAAAAGAGCAGGACCCGAGCCACGTTATCTTCAAGTCCCACAGCAGAGCGCGTGTCTTGTTATCTGGGTTTACCCTGCACACGGAGCCCCCATCTTCCGGGCGTTTGCAAACGGGTTTCCCAGTTTGAGGATAAGAGGAATGAGGCAGTAAAGATGGGAAATCAGGAGCCAGGTTCCCATTTGAGCTCAGATGTGGTTGTCCAACCTCTGGTTGCAAGGTCACACGTGCAGTGTGCCGGCAGCTGCGGGGTGAGCTCGGTCTGCAGGAAGAGCCAGCCACACACCAACAGACCCATGCGGAACAGGAGTGTTTCAGAGAGTGCAAACAGGTGCTGTGGCAGAGAAGGGCTGGGGGGATCCCCCTGGCATGGGGACCAGGAAGGTCCCCTGAGAACAGGAACGGTCAACTGAGACCTGGGTGCAGAGAAGCCGGCTGGCAGCCCAGGAAGGATGGTGTGCCGAACAGCAAACACAGAGAAAGGCCTTGAGGTTGGAACACAGGAGCGCCAGAGTGCACGAGTTCACCAAGTCATCACGTTCGTTCTTTCCAACACTGAGCTGTACTACACATAATTGCCATTTCTAACGACTGTTTAAAGGCTATGGAGTTGAAGGAGTGCGGATTACTCAGCCAGCCTCCTCTGGTTAGGGACATTCCATCTACTCCCAGATTTTCACAATTTTAGATAATGATGCAATAAACGTTTTCGTGCATACAGTCTTTTTCTTTAGTTCTATTATTTGCTTGAAACAATCCTCACAAGTGAGCTTACTGCTTCAAAGAATGCAAACATTTTGTAGTTACTGGTATCTATATCGCCACATTGATTTTCAGAAAGGTTATGCCAATTTATAATGTTACCAGCAACCTAAGAGCTTGCCTGTTTTATCACAGCATGGGGTGTTATAATTAAAATTTTGTTTACTAATTCAGGATAGGTAAAATGTTACTTTGAGGTTACTTTAGTTAGCATTTTTTAATTACTAAGGAGTAACATTTTTCAAAAAAAATTTTTTTTTTTTTTTACTCTGTGGGTTTTTTTTTTCCCCATGAGAATGATTTGTGCTTATCTGTAGCCTATTTATCCATTGGGTCGTTTTTATAAGAGAAACAAAGTCTCATAACACCCTGGGAAGCGAGGGAGAAGGCAGATCTCTAGGGTTAGTTTTCTAGTGCACAAGACTTGGGGACATTGGTTTCTTTTTGACTGACTCAGTGAGCACCGTTCCAGAGACAGGATGGCCTAGAAAGTTGCCGTCACTTCTCAAGGTACCCCCAGGCAGCTAGCTGTACCCTGGGAACTGAAAGAATCTGAGCGATTGTGTTAAGAAATGCAGAGGAAATCCATAATCAATAAATTCGAGTGATTTAATTATCACCTCCAGAAGAAAGAACATTTCCAACTGATTAGCTTTCTAAAAAACTTTCTTTACATCCTTTCCTTGTGACTGCCCATCCCCCACCAACCCACTCGTTCATCAGTTTGCCTCCTAGGTCATCCTGGGAAGGTCACACTCAGTCACCTGCTAGGCTAGTCACAGGCAAGGCCCTGAGCACTGGTCGGTCCAGCCTTCATGTTTACAAAGTGCCTTAAAGTCAAGACTTCGAGGGTTACCTTCAAATTGGATTATTTACAAATAAGGCCATATACAAAATTATTTTCATTCGTGTGTGAAAAGTGTTAATTTGTTAAATATTCATGATATACTATAAATGATTTAACCTTGTGTTGGCATTTCTACATTTTAAAATACGTGGGGACCCCCCCCCCGCAATGAAATTGGCCTGGGACCCTGGCCTCCAGGAAGCACAGGCTTAGGCTGGGGGCAGAGAGCCGAGCGGCGGCTCCTCATAGGTCCTGGAAGAGCCACGCTGAGCATGCAGACGGGCTCAGTCAGAACACGTGCTCTCACTGAAGGTTAAAGGACCAGGGCCGGAGGAAACTGTAGTCTGCTATTTATCTTCGGGCTGGGGACAGTGCAGACAGCTGCAACACGAGCCTCCGGGTAAAACCCTGCCAATGACCTTAACCATGACCTCCGCTCCGAGACGCGTTTCAGTGGGCGCACTGACAGCCCCTCTGGGCACAAATGAGCACAGTTGTGTCCATTCTGTTTTGAGGTCAGATGATAAATTTGCCCACTCTCTTTAGTTAATAATAATAATGATGATGATGATGATGATAATACAAGTGTTTACATTTTCTTATTTCAGCTGAACAAAACAAAGCTTTGGAGTGGGAAGACAGTTGCATGTTGCACTGAGAGCAGACTTTAAGGTGGAAACAAACAGGACCAAAGGATTTTGAATTTCTCATTGGCGCTGAGCTATGGCAAGGTCACATTTCTAATTGACATGCCATTCAATTAATTAAGGGAAATATAATGATTTGGATGTTATTCCAATACGTGTGACTTTTAATTCTGAATTATCTGGGCATTTTCAAACTTTTTTCACTTTCTTTTATGTAGCTACAGGCTGTTATAAGATACAATGTTATAAATGAAGAGAAAGCAAACTCTTGGCCGAGATCAGTGTGAAGCATTTACAGCTGGTTTTCTCCTGTGGAAAGGCCTGGCAGTTCTGAGTGGGGACCGTCTGAAGAGCCAGGTAGAGTAAGAGTCATGAGACAAAGGAGTGTAAGATACATGCTCACTGCTATGGCCATTACTCCAGCAGGGATCGAGTCTGTCAGGAAACCACTGATAATCCCTACACAACTAGGACCCCAAATGTTACCGATATATAAAGCCAGATGGTAAATAAAACTACTCAAAATTCTAAATTTCACGAAGTCCTCTTACAATTGAGAGGATTAAATCGACTCACATTTTAATTTGTTCGACTGCTCTGCTTAAAAACCCTAACAGCTCTAAGATGCAAAATCAGAATTTAGGGAAAGGGACAGACTCTGGGGGCCTGAATCTCCTGCAGAATGAAATTGGAAATCCACCAAAAATGGGCTCTCAGAGTTTTCCAGTAACCCGAGGGGATGTGGAGCAAAGGAAGGCGCTCCAGAGAAAACGGCCCGGGCCGCCACGTGGAGGCTGCCGCCGGCTACGGGGTCGGCAGAGTTGGTCTCTGGCTTCCAGAAGGTAATGGACAACTGCGTCCTGCCCGCAGTCAGTCAAACAAGCTTCTGATTGAGCCGAAGCTCTGGGCTACATGGGCCTAGAAACACATGTGGGACCACGGGGACCCTGAATGGACCCTTTGGGGAGAGACAGGTGCCAATATCAGGCCAGGAGAACTACTCATCATTTACTCCTGAAACACGTAATTCTGTGAGGTTGGTGATGATGATGACGATGATGGCAACAACTCACATAATGATTACTCTTTCCAGGTACCTAGGTTAGTGTTGTTGTGAAGACGAAATTTTTTTCGTTTTGTTTTTAGTTTTATTCGATTTATTTAAACCAAAATTTAAAAAACAACACAACAGTTCACCCATTTTCGAACCACCACCTCCTGCCTCTTGCAACCACCAATCTGTTCTCTGTATCCATGAGCTCTTTTTTTAAAAAATAGTATTTAAAAAGATTTTTTTTTCTTTGTCTATTTTAGAGAGAGAGGAAGGGAAAGGGAGAGAGAGAGAAACATTGATGAAAGAGAATATTGATTTACCGCCTCCAGCATGCCCCCCATTGGGGATTTGGCCCACAACCTGGGCATATGCACTGACTGGGAATCGAACCGGCGACCTCTTGGTGCATGGGTCGATGCTCAACCACTGAGCCACACTGGCCCAGCCATGAGCTCTTTTTCTTTAGACATATAAGTGAGATCATAAGGTATGTCTTTCCCTGTCAGACTTATTTCACTTAGCACAATGTCCTCGAGGTCCATCCATGTTGTCACAAGTGACAAGATTTCATTCTATGCTATGACTAATGTTTCATACACCACAATTTCTTTATCCATTCATCTATGGATGGACACTTAGACCATGTCCATGTCTTGGCTATTGTAATAACAATAATCCTTCAATTCACATGGAGGTGCATATGTATTTTTGAATGTGTTTTCGTTTTCTTTAGATAAATACCCAGAAATGGAATTTCTGGATCAAATGGTAGTTCTATTTTTGATATTTTGAGAAACCTCCGTACTGTTTTCCATGGTGGTTGCTCCAATTTACAGTCCCACCAACAAAGCACAAGGGTTCTTTTTTCTCCACATTCTCCCCAACACTTGTTATTTCTTGTCTTTTTGATAACAGCCATTGTAATAGATGTGAGGTGGGCATCTTATTGTGGTTTTGATTTGCGTTTCCATGACGATTAATGATGTTGATCAGTTTTTCACGTTCTTGCTGGCCACCTCTATGTTTTCTTGGGGAAAATGTCAACTCAGATCTTCTCTTTTTAAATAAGATGGTTATTTATTTATTTATTTTGCTAATGAGTTCTTTATAAATTGTGTGTATTAGCCCCTTATTAGATATATGCTTTGCAATTATTTTCTCCCATTCAGTAGGTTGCCTTTACAATTTGTTGTCAGTTTTCTTTGCTATGCAGATGCTTAGTTTGATGTAGTTCTCCTTGTTTATTTTTGCTTTCATTATCTTTGTTTTTAGTGTCAGATTTAAAAAATAATCTCCAAGATCTATGTCAAAGTAATTACTGCCTATCTTTTCTTCTAGGAGTTTTATGGTTTCAGGTCTTACATTCAAATCTTTAATCCACTTTGAGTTAATTTTTGTGTGTGGTGTAAGATAGTAGTTTCATTCTTTTGCATGGGGCTATCTAATTTTCTCAATACCATTTATTGAAGACATTGTCCTTTCCCTATTGTATAGTCTTGGCTCCTTTGTCATTAATCAATTGACCACATATATGAGGGTTTATTCCTGGGCTCTCTTTTCTGTTCCATTGACCTATGTTTCTGTTTTTATGCCAATGCCATCTTGTTTTAATTACTGTAACTTTGTAATATAATTTGAAATCAGGGAGCGTGATGCCTCCAGCTTTGTTCTTTTTTCTCAAGATTGGGCTGTTTTGTGGTTCCATACAAATTTTAGAATTATTTGTTCTATTTCTGTGAAAAATATCATTGGAATTTTGATAAGAATTGCATTAAATTTGTTATATTGCTTTGGGTAGTAGGGCATTTTAATAATACTGATTCTTATAATCCATGAGTATAGAATATCTTTCCATTTATCTTTGTGTTCATCAACTTCTTTCATTAACATTTTGTAGTTTTCAATATACAGGTCTTTCACCACCTTAGATAAATTTATTTCCAGGTATTTTATTCCTTGCGATGCATTTGTAAATAGTATTGTTTTCTTAATTTCTCTTCCTGATAGTTCATTATAGTGTGAAGAAACCCAATAGATTTATGTGTATTAATTTTGTATCTTGCAACTTTATTGAACTTGTTTATTTGATGAAGTCTTTAAGGTTTTCGATATATAACATCATGTCATCTGCAAATAGTGAACGTTTTACTTCTTCTTTTCCAATTTGGATGCTTTTATTTCTTTTTCTTGCCCAATTACTCTGGCTAGGACTTCAAATACTGTGTTGAATGAATAAATATGGTGAGAGTGAGCATCCTTGTTTGCTCCTGATCTTAGAGGCAAAGCTTTCAGTTTTTCACCATTAAGTATGATGTTAGCTATGGGTTTGTGATAAATGGCCTTTGTTTGTTGAGGTACATTCCCTTTATAGTCACTTTGTTGAGAGTTCTTATCATAACTGTTGAATTTTGTCAAGTGCTGTTTTTGCATCTATTGAGATGATCATATGATTTTTATCCTTGGTTTTGTTAATGTGGTGTATCACGTTGACTGATTTATGGATGTTGAACCATCCTTGCAATGCTGGAATAAATCCCACTTGTATGATTCTTTTAATGTACTGTTGAATTCAGTTTGCTAATATATTGTTGAGGATTTTTGCATCTATGTTCATCAAAGATATTGGCCTGTAATTCTTTCTTTCTTCTTTCCTTCTTGACTTCTTGCCGTCTTTCCTTCTTTCCTTCCTTCCTTCCTTCCTTCCTTCCTTCCTTCCTTCCTTCCTTCCTTCCTTCCTTCCTTCCTCCCTCCCTTCCCTTCCCTTCCCTTCCCTTCCCTTCCCTTCCCTTCCCTTCCCTTCCCTTCTCTTTTTCCTTTCCTTCCGCATCCTTGTCTGGTTTTTGTATCAGGGTAATGCTAGCCTCATATAATGTGTTTGGAACAGTTCTCCCTTCTTTTATTTTTTGGAAATATTGGTATTAATTATTTGGATGTTTTGTAGAATTCACTAGTGAAGCTGTCTGGTCCTGAACTTTTGTTTATCAGGAGATTTTGGATGACTGATTCAATCTCCCTGCTAGTGAAGATTAAATAAGGTGTATTTTTAAAAATATATATAAAGAACCTATTATATCTGGTAAGCATGGTATAAGTGTTTGCTATTATAATGCGTATACTCATCATTATAGTGTCAGTATCAATGCCTTGTGACAAGGTGGCTGTAAGAATTTAATGAACTTAACTTATATAAAGCATCTGACCCAAAGCTTGGCAATTATTGAGCATTCTGTGAACGTTAGTTTCTTTCACTTCCCTATTAGGGTTAATTCAATGAGCTTAGTGTGTTCATTAATACCTTCTGGTTGAACCTGTAATCACTTTGAGATGGGGTACTTCCTAATCTCTCTAGATTATTTGGTTTTAAATATATTTTGGTTCATTTCATTCCTCTTTCTGTATCCAAGAAGAATAAAAATAACAGAAAACAAAAAGGTTTGGCTGAAACTGGAATGCTTAAGATTTTTTAATGTGCCTATAATAATAATAATCCTTATTTTATGTTTAACCAGATGATATTGCCAATATTCAACCATTTTGACTTAAATAAATGTCAATTTTATATGATTTAATCTAAATTTTAATTCTTACCATGTGTTAGACAGTAGATGTGCTAAGCATTTTCTATACATTTGGCTTATTTAATTTTGTCAATAACCTTGTGAAGTTGGGAATATTAATCAGTTTTACAGATAAGCAGCATGCAATACAGAAAGGTTAGGTCTGACTTCCAAGCATAAAATTTTAACCAAATATGCAAAATAACCAAATGTCTTTATAGATATTTTGACCAAGAAATTCAGTTTTGACATATATGAAAACAAAATAAAATTAAACAAATTTTTAACAGTGGACATATTATTCAACTAAATAAAAACTGCTTTCCCCCATATATATAGCTGTGGAATTATCTATGAAATTAATAATGCACAAATTATAATTTTGAATCACCATGACTGGTAAAAATTAAATGCGAGGACAGATGTAGTTGCCAGAAAATTTACTGTAAAATAAGAAGTTTATGTCTGGTCTTTTACAATATTTCTATTCTCTCCAAATTTTCTCCAAAGGTTCTCTTCTCCTTGACCTGCCATGTTACATTTGGGGAAAACTGAGATCAACATTGACAACATGGCTTTTGTTGACTAATTTTAAATGTAAATTTTGTTTTTAGAAAATTTCCTTGCTTTTCCATGAAAATAACTTGTTTAAAGGTACCATTCTCACTAAGTCTAAGATGTTTTTCCCTTTGTAATATGCTTTTTAAACTGTTTTATAAAAATATTTCCATAGGGGATACAAAACAATATTATGATGACATAATTTGTTTTACACTCATGCAGTTTCCTATAAACATACATAAAGCAACATTATAGCAGATTAACTTTCTTATATGAGATTAAATTCTCATTAATATATTTTTAATGTTTTATGAAAAATATTTTAATACATGAAGTATAATTTCCTCATCTATTTTACTACAATTGCATTTTTTGTTTCAGATAATTTTCATTAAAATATCTTATTTCCTAACCTCCCCAAATTTTGTTGTTATTTTTTTTCTTAAATAAGAAATAATTGGGTAATATTCTACAATTGCTGTTGGAGGTATCAGACCAGGTATCAATCTAGGTTGAAATAGGAAATTAGGAAAGTGCTAGAAGGTATTAATACTAAACTTTATGAGAACATATCAAAATGTGCTTAGTACTATTCTTTCTTTTCAGAGTTATCTCTTTTATCTTCATTGATGATGAAACAACATGATTTTCTAGATTCTTATTTAATATTCAAAAATGATTGGCACTTCCTTTCTAAATCTCACAACACCGTAAGCCTACATTCCTTGTACATCTAGACCTAACACACGAAATGTAATACTTTTGAATATTCGTGTTAACTTGCTCTAATCGTCATGTGGGCTGTCATTATGCATGTTTGTCTTGTTGCTATGCTAACTTCTTAATTCCCTAATTCTTTATGGGGAAGATAAGCATTTTAGTTATGCATCTTTTTGGTCTCATGGACCATGTATATAAGCAACAATGGAAATTACCAAAAATTATATTCCCACAATTCCTGGTGTAACTATCAACTACAGAGCGGTCCGACTGAGAAGGCTGCATTGCTCTGGTCAGACCATCGCCTTGAATCACCCAGACCTGAGCATGAAAGGCTGAATTCTGCTGTACGTCGCTGTTTTGGATTTTGCCCTCTGTGAGGCCTGCTTCGTGACCAGGAGGAGACTAGAGCCGGCTCTGGGCCTCTAGCTATTCCCAGCCACAGAGGTAACTTGAGTGCCCACACACAAGCTTGCCCCGTGCGTGCTTGCCTGTGTGCACCCATGTACATGTGCGTGGAAGCGTGTGCATGATGCTGCATTCACCAGCAGGAAGGGGTAAGGCGCTTCCATTCTATCCTTAGAGCTGGAGTCAATAGTTCACTGTTGATTATTGTTTATGACCTGAGTGTCATTAAAATCTCCAAAGAAATGCCCTGCTGGTGTGGCTCAGTGGATGGAGCTTCATCCCATGGACTGAGAGGTCCCAGTTCGATTCCCAGTCCGGGCACATGCCCGGGTTGCAGGCATCCCCAGTAGGGGGCGCGCAGGAGGCAGCCGATCGATGTTACTATTTCTCTCTAAAATATCAATAAGAACATATTTTTAAAAAAATCTCCAAAGAACTGCTTGGTTCATAGGATTTTCTAGAAACTTTACTTGCTGTCCAAGCTTTCAAAATATTGAGAATAAAGGGAAGTCACAGAAAATCTTTTCTAGTAACTTGAATAATTCATTGATACACTGGGAAGATGGCTAATAAATATTAGCACTATGTCTGATTTTACATTCAATCTCTCTGTTTTTAGCTTTGAAAATATCCTTGAAAGGGTGTGCGATTGCATAGTCATTTCCATGAGCCCCGGTGAGAAGGCAATATCCATCTTCTATAAAAGTGAACTCAACAGGAATGGAGAAATATATTTTTAGAGGCATTGGAACAAACAGAACTTTGAACTAATCTGGTGTAGGTTACTCAATGTTATCAAAGAATATTAAGCTAGCCCATTAGGGAGTAGGAGTGCCTTTGAATTATGCACTATTTCAGACAAACACTGGCCCAAGGGTAGTTTCCCAACCTTTCCTTCTTACTCTGAACATAGGCTTTATTTTAGTGAAAATGTTCTATGCAAAACGTTACACGTTGGATGGTGTTATCAAAAACAGTCAGACTGGCCTCTTACAAAAGTGGAAAAACAATGACGCAGGCACATCCTACAGTCCACATCCTGACGGTTGTCAAGGCTGGTCACCCTTTCCGTTTCTACTGCCACCACCACACTTAGCCCCTTAGGACCTGTCTCCAAATTTGTCTTCCTATTGCAATAACCTCTCCTGCCTCTGTTTTGCTGTCTCTCACAGTCTCCCTCTATGACCTCTAATTAGACCATTGTTAACTGTTTCTGTTGCTTTTCTCTATTGATGAAAACCTTTGAAAATTCACCGTTTTCTGTTATATAAATCTCAGCTGCCTTGGCCTGGCATGCAGCCCTTTCTAACGAGGTTGAGGCCAGTCCCTATCTTTCAATCCTCTCCCTTAGGAACATTAGGCTCCAGCCAAAGGACAGCGTCCCCAAACAAGAGTAAGGGACTCCCCACCTTCTTCTTTTTTCTTACGTCACTCCTTCACGCTGGAATCCCTTCCCCAGCTCTGCTTTCTGAAATCTGCGAAGGTCATTTGATCATGAAGACCTTCCTGACCACAGAGGCCAGCCGACATTTTTCATTCCTTTAACCATTTACAGGGTGTGTATGCTTCTCTTATAAACTTTATCACCAAGTAACCCATTTTACAGATACAGTAAAAACATCTCATTTACAAGAATTAAGCCCCTTGATCAAGACCATCTTTGACTCCTCTGTGGTGTCTAGGTAATACGGTAGGTGTTCAAGAAATGTTTGTTGGAAGAATGACTTTGATGGAGTCAGGCTGCTGCAGGACGGGATGGGAGCTGCCCTCCTGCTGTGTCTTACTGTTGGCTCAGTGGGATGAGGGCCAGAGTGAGCGAGGAAAGGGGTCATCTGGAGGTGGGGCAGAAATCTGGGCACCAAGACCCAGGGAGAAGCTGCCACAATTGAAGCCAGGAACATAAGGGATTTGGGTTCAATGGTCAGTCAATGCCTCCCAGAGAAGAAGTCACTGTTAGGATTTGTAAGAGAAATCGTTTGCTTAAGAATCCTTGATCAGGACAGGAGAGGACAGGAGGGAAGGGGAAGATCAGAGGCAGACAGGAGACCGTAGGGTGCAGCCACACCGGCGACATCCCACCCTTCCCCCAACCTCGGACTTCGCATGAAGCTCAGGCAGATCTGACTTCATCTAATTCAGTGTCACTTACCAGCGACCAGTGTGCAAAAGGCACTTTGTTGAGTGTACGTCCCTTAAGCCATGACATAATAATAATAACAGGGCGAACGAATATTTGTTGAGTGTTCCTATTACCAGGTGCTTAACTGTGCTTAAATGTATTATTTTATCTAATCTTGGTAACAAAACTGTGAGGCAGGTGTTGCTATTAGTATACTTAGTTAGAATTTAGGTGACTGAGTGTTAGACTAATGAAGCAGTTTGCCCAAGTTTGCACAATGCATGAGCCAGACAGCCAGGAGCAGCCAGGTACGGCTGGGGACAGGCCCTGGGCTCTCCGCCATCCCCCTACCCAACTCCGCAAGCTCCCTCCTACTGGCCCAGTCTGGGGCTAGTCCCCCACATTCGCACAGGCCATTGGGGCAGCCACAGCTTTGAAATGTGAGCACTGGGAGGTACTTTTGGTTCCTGGAAGCATTCTCTCCGTGACCCAGGTTGTGAGGATAATGCAACCCCATCGAGACAGTCACTGTGTGATGGCACCGAGTACAAACCAAGTGAATTCGCCTCTGGCAGAGTGAGGATTGGCAATGATTTGTGGGTAGGGGTGATTTAAAGATGAGGTAGTGTGATAAAGGTGGGGAGCAGCTGGCCCACCTGTACGGAACATGGTGAGCAAGTCATGTGACTGCCAGTCCTCGTGTCCTCCTGGGTAAAAGGGGTCCTAGCAACTCCCTCCTGGGACTGGTCCAGCATGAGGTGGAGTGCCTATGTAGCACCTGTGAGTGTCCACTGAAGGGACATCCGGTCATGCGCAGCAGATCGACTGGCACAGGGGTGGGGGGTTAATTAGTGGGTGTGGCGCTCACACAAGTGTGTACTCAGTGGGTTGACATACAGCCACATACCCTGTAATATGAGATTATAATGGAGATGAAAACTTCCTGTAGCTGACTGACGTGGTTGCCAGCGTAAGATCCCAGCATAATGCACTCCTTTCGTGTTTGTGGGGATGCTGGTGTAACAGCCCTACTACACTCAGTCACAGAGAAGTACAATGCACATGCCTACAGCGGGGCTGTACCACCTAGCCGTGTGAGCGCGCTCTGTGATGACCACACAGCATGTACACCTCCAGCAGGCTGTACCACCTAGCCATGTGTGAGCGTGCTCTGTGATGATCACACAGCATGTACACCTCCAGCAGGCTGGACCACCTAGCCGTGTGTGAGCACTCTCTGTGATGACCACACAGCATGTACACCTCCAGCAGGGCTGTACCACCTAGCCGGGTGTGAGCGCTCTCTGTGATGACCACAAGCATGTACACCTCCTGCAGGCTGTACCACCTAGCCGTGTGTGAGTGCGCTCTGTGATGACCACACAGCATGTACACCTCCAGCAGGCTGTACCACCTAGCCGTGTGTGAGCACTCTCTGTGATGACCACACAGCATGTACACCTCCAGCAGGGCTGTACCACCTAGCCGTGTGTGAGCGCTCTCTGTGATGACCACACAGCATGTACACCTCCAGCAGGCTGTATCACCTAGCCATGTGTGAGTGCGCTCTGTGATGACCACACAGCATGTACACCTCCAGCAGGGCTGTACCACCTAGCTGTGTGTGAGCGTGCTCTGTGATGACCACACAACATGTACACCTCCAGCAGGGCTGTACCACCTAGCCGTGTGTGAGCGCGCTCTGTGATGACCACACAGCATGTACCCCTCCAGCAGGCTGTACCACCTAGCCATGTGTGAGCGCGCTCTGTAATGATAGCACAATGACGAATTTGCCTAATGACTAAAGAATGTATCCCAATGTAAAAAGGCACATGACCCTGTTATTATTGTTGTCAGCATTTAGACTGGTGTTGTCAGGGTTACTTATTGATTTTTTTTTTAGAGAGAGAAAGGGAGAGAGAGAGATAGAGAAACATCGACCAGCTGCCTCCTGCACGTCCCCCGCTGGGGATCAAGCCCACAACCCGGGCATGTACCCTGACCGCGAATTGAACCTGGACCTCTCAGTCCATGGGAAGACGCTCCATCCACTGAGCCACACTGGCCGGGCTCGTCGGGGCTATTTAATAGAACAACATCGAGGAACTAGGTTAATTATAAGACTTTCTTAGTTTTCATTGAATTCTATTTCAAATATATTTTTAAGTGTTTAAAAAATTAAAAACATGTATAAAAAGAAATACTGAGGAAATCCATGGAAAAATTAAGGGATCTTTACAAAAGAAACACTGACACAAGACTAATAAGAGAACTGTAATAACTGACAATCTGTAACGTCCTAAGAAAAGTGCTTTGGAAACAGGAAAAGGAACTGCATAAAGAAATACATCTTTAATTGATTTGGCCCTAATGCATCTAATGCCGAATCAGAAAAGTCAGCATATTAAAACAACATCCAAGCACGGGCCAGTACCTGGGCAGCAGAGGTCAGCTGTGTGACGGCAGGCCCTGGCACAGAGTTCAGCCCATGCCAGACTCTGCCTCTGCTCGCACGGGGCAGATGCCAGCACAGAGAATTCCAGATTTGTCAGCACGAGCACGGTGCCCAGGAACAGTGCTCAGCCTCCATCTGCATGCCACAGTCTCATGTCGCGGCGGCTGGCCTGCGGCTGACCTTGACGCCCGTCCTCCCTGGTGGAGGGCTGCTTTTATCACCACCGGCTTCCAACTTGACTGGTCACGGTCTTTTGACCTTCACTGGCAATTCGTAGTTAATTACACTAATGAAGGGAAGCCGCTGAGTAAGTCACCCCGAAAGAACACAGAGTCCTAAATTCACTTGGATTCCCCTTCGGAAAGTATTCGATGACTTTCGCTACATATGTACCCACCAAATGGTAGTCATTTGCAGTACCATATAAAAGGGATTTATGTTCTCTGTGGAGTCAGGGAAGGGAATGGAGGAAAGGCGTCCACAAGTGTTCGGTGGTATGGATGAGTAGCATTTTGTGATACGGTGGTATAGATGAGTAGCATTTTGTGATGCAAAGTTCTGTGTGCGTTGTTTTCTGAGATAATCGAGAACTAGTTTGATGAGCCCATTTCAGGTAGTGCTACATAAAACGATTCGGCAACATGAATCTGGCAACGTGGGAACGTTAGTTTTATTAGTTGCCGCTCACAGGTACAATAATAGCCGAGTTCTTTTACACTTCACGTGTGGAGTGATGTTCTCATCTCTGTTAGTTACACAAAGCTCGCTCTCCGGTGTCACTGCGACACAGAGTCCAAGTCCCTCAACAACCCCACACGACAGAGCTTGTTAGCCTCCCCTAACGGAGGGAAAAACTGAGGCTGAGAAGCCACAAGTGATTAGTCCCAAATCCTTGGGCTGACAGGGTCAGAGTCACACCTGGGCTCAAGTCCTGGGGCTGGCCTCCAGTGCCCTGCCGGTCCCAGGTGCCCAGGCCCAGAGTGAGCGGGACAGACGGTGTCCCCACCAAGCCGAGCGCATGACTCTGGTGACTGGAAGCCATCCTGCAGGCGAGGCGGGTGGGGCCCACGTCAAAGGCTGTGAGTGCCTGGAATTCCAAGGGCACGAGAAGAAATTGCCACCAAGGCAAAGAAAAGCTGAAATTACCAGTGAGGTTCTTCTATGGTTAGCCATTCTGAGTACCTTTTTTTTTTGAAAAACTACTCTAAAAAGATGATACAAAATAAATGTTATTTGAATAATATCTGAATTCTGTGGGGAGAAAAGAAAGAACCTGGAGGCCTAATCTCTGCAAATCATTTCCTTAATTTGTAAGAAAACAACAGAGCAAAAGTAGAGGTCTACTGTGGCGTGTTCTGAAAATGTGCAATAATCTCCACACCACGTGGGAGGTTCCCACGCCACCCAGGGCGCTGAGAGCAAAATGCGCCCCAGAGTGACCCCACTCAATTACTCTTCTATGTAAACTCCTGTCGTACACCCCACACAAGAGTAGGGGTGCCGTTGGCTCCAACACTTCAGGTGTCCAAAGAGCATCCGTGTACATTGTTAGCGCTCGGGGCATTCATTTGGGGTGATTTCATAAGAGAAAGAATTTAAAAGAGAAAGGTAAGAAATGCAGAACGTAGACAAGGTCCCCAGAGCTGGTTCAGGTGTGACTATGAACCCTGGATGGTTTTGTCAGCAATCAGTAGGGGAACCCTGGCGCGTCCATGCAGCGACAGGCTGAGTGCTGACCTCCCACGAGGCCACGAGGGTTCCCAGTGCGCGCCTGCTGTGGGATGCGGCTGAAACTCTGCTGGCTGCTCGCGTGGGAACGCAGCCCTGGGCTCTGTTGGTTGGGGCGGGGTCCCTTTCCCTTTCTAAGCACAGGGGGCCAGGTTTTTAGAATGTTGATTAAACTTTATGAAACAAAAAGGGAGAGAACGCTGTCTCTTCTGACCTATGAAGAACACCAAAACAGAATGTGAAGCCAGTGTTTGCCCACAGGGTTTCCGGTTCTGTAGCATTACGTTATCCAGAAAAACTGTTTTCCTCTGACAGTGCCAGCAACCGACAAACAGACTTCGAAAATTAGATGTGACCCATTCATGTTCCATCTTCTCTTTGGAAAATACATAGGATCAGACGGTCTTTAAGGCAATACATATCCATATCCATATACACATATTCATATCCATATACACACATACATATACACATATATACACACATACATACCTATATCCATATACACACATACACATACATGTCCATATACATATGCATATATATATATATATATACACACACACACATATACACATACACATATATGGGTGGGCAAAAGTAGGTTTACAGTTATGAGTATGCAAAATAGTTTATTCTTCTATTATTACTTATTAATTATTGTATTATTTTTCCATACAAACAGCTGTAAAACTACTTTTGCCACCCCCCGTATACATTTATATGTTTATATGATGTTTATATTTTTATCTATAATATTTGTCTTATATTTACATGTCACCCATTGTGTAAACTTTTTCCTCAAAGAGAACTGTTCAGGGAGGGGTAGGACAGGACTCAGTGGGGACACATTTAATGGCAGATGACCGAGGCTCATGCTAAGAACTCAGGGTTGTTCGTTTATCACGAACATACTAGCTATTCAGAAGACAGTCTTTGACAACCATTCATTTCCTATGGCAGACATTGTAATTGTATTGTGATTTTAAAACCCAGTTGCTAACTCTTGCCTAAGTGACATTTTTAATACTTAAAGGGGGTTCCGAAATGTTTTTGGAAAACTAGCTTTAGAACCCAAAATGTCATCTTTGTCTCTGCTTCTGTGATATTCTACAGAACATCAGTTTATTACTGTTATCATATGTAGTCAACATAAATGTCCTGCCTTATGCATCAGTAATAAAATATGCATCCTTTTCCTAAAAACAGCAATACATGCCAATATTTCCTGACAATACTTATTTATGGACAATTCACACCAGTTTCATCTTCCATTCCAATTGTAACAGATGCGAGTTCATCATTCAGTCTGGGAGATTTTATAAACAACTAAGTAATGAACTCCCTTCCATTCCAAAGGCGTGGACTATAAAATAGTGTGGATCGTCAGTAAATAGTTATTCTGATGAAATATTCCATTCACCCCTCCACTTCCAGAGAGAGAGATCATGTTCCAAAATACGCATCATTTCATAGATGGAAAGGTAACTTTGAATAGTGATTTTCATGAACCACGTAACACAGACTGCCCTTCACTTCCAGAGGGAAATCATCGTAAGTGACCTCGGGTGTCATGATGTGGGCGCGGCGGCATGGCTCCTGTTGGCGGCCTGGGTGAAGGGCTTTGACAGTGGGCGCTGCCCTCAGACCACAAATGCTGATGGGCTCCTCCTGTGGACGCAGCTCTGTGTGGGTGCCGCCAGCGACCTCCCACGCATGCACCCCAGCATAGCGTGTCCCCCATCCGCCTCGGCCTGGGTGTCTCAGAAACGGATCACCGGCTGGGACCGCTCTGCTCCTTTCTGGGACAGGCACAGTGGCCCTTGCCTGGGCAGGAGCGGGTGCCATTCCTCCTTCCCTTTGTGGATGGAGCCTTCTTCCCCTTGGATTTGGCTTCTGCTTTAGTTCTCTGGGCCGGGCCACCTGCAGGGCCCTCCAGGCGACCATGGCTTCTCCCACCATGACACGGGGCAGGGTCACACTGAACATGGACTCTTCCTCCAGTGTGACGGCGGGATTGTGCTGGGAACTGAGGGTGCGGCGGTGGACAGACGACCCCGCCCCTGACCTCATGGGGCCCCAGAAAGGAGCAACACTAAATTAACAGTGTTCTGTGCTCTGGGAATGTGACACATGGAGACCTGACCTGGGGTGGAGGTCAGGGGAGCCCCTGGGTTGAGATGCTTCAGGGGAAGCCTGAGGGAGGGAGAAAGGAAAATGGGGGTTAGATGATTAGGGGCAAAGAGAACGGCTTGAGCAGAGGCCCTGGGGCAGAAGAGAGCTGATGGTTCAGCAACTGAGATAAGCCCAGTGGCCACTGGGAGGTGAAGCTGGAGAGGCAAGCAGGACTCAGGTGGCATCAGGTGACCCGGGCCACATAACGGGTGCAAACCTTTCCCCTAAGGATGGTTGTAAATAGAAAAGTGACATGATCGTTTTATATTTTAGCTACAGTTGGGACACAATCTGAGGGAGATAAATTAGGTTCAGTGTGATGATGGTGGTTTGGTCTAGGTTGATAGAGAAATGACGACATACTTTGGAAAATAAAAATAAAAATAGAACTTGGTGTTAAATTTGAGAGTGCGAGAGGGAGGTGTTTGGTCCCTGGCTTGTACCGATGGGTAGATGGCCAGAGCACCAGCCGTAACAGGGGCCCCGAGGGCGCAGTTTCGAGGTCGAGGGGCAGAGCACGGATTTGTCCTTGGACATCACAGCACCCGAAGGGAGGGGGTGGCCCTGCAGACCTGGGACTCAAACCCCATCCGGAGACTGGAGAGAACAAGTATATGAGGTCAGCCACGGTCTGGGATGGTTTGTTTCAGGTTTTAAAATATCTAAAATAAGATGGGATTTATCTGGCAAAGACACTTAGGACATTAACGAGCAAATTTCTAGCACCCACGCACACCGTCCGGTTCCTAACTCAGGGCTGCCTCTGCCAGCCCACTGTCCATCACAGGCGTGGGAGACATGTGTGGGGACATGCGTGCCGGGGAGCCTCGCGGGCACGCAGAGCAGCAATGACAGGCGGGATGGAGAAGATACCTCCTCTCTAAGGACGCTGATGATCTGAGATCTGCTCCGTCTGGAAGGAGTCCTTGGGCCCCTACAACCTTCCTGAAACTTGGTTTGCTGAAACATCATAAGATGGGAAGAGACAAGGAAATCCGTCCAGTCACTTCGAGTTTTCCAATCCTAGAATTCTACTGGACTGCGACCATCAAAAAAATTCAAAATGAGTGTTTATTAAACGCTATATGAATTGGTTCTGTTGGAAAAATCCAACACTTATCCACGACTTTGTGTTTATGGAATCCTTATGAGAAATAGAATCTTAACATGCCTATCGATGTCTTGGTTCAGCTGAGCTGACGTTAGTTCCCAAACTTTTGGCTATGTGATTGCTGGTTATAAATCAGGACAGCCAATGCCTTCCTCACAGTTTCCACATCTTTCAGTCAAGCTCGTTTCGGAAAGCATCAGGAATTTTTTTGTACGTGAACACAGAACTCAGACAGCAAAATACCTACCTGTCACCAAACAGAATCCTCACACACTGTTCTTGAAGGGTTCAACTCTTTCTTTCCAGTAATCTCCACACATTTCTGAGCTGGGTATAGATCAGAAGTATCCTTCAAACTGACCAAAACTTTGATTTTCTTTCATAAAATTCGAATGTCACATAACAAGGTGCACAACATGCTCCGAGAGGTTTGGGAATTATGCACGCACAGAAGTCACCAAGTGCCAAGAAGAGCAGTGACAAACACTCCGTGATGCATGCATGTCATCCTGACCTGGTAAGACCTTCTCTGTCTGAAAGCAATCACCAGCATTGACACGTTTACACAGAGTTTGCCCAGGCGCCAGGCCGTGGCGGCAAGGGCGGTGACTGGAGGCCAGCTTTGTGGGAGGGCTGGACGGGGACAACCTGGCGCAGCCTTTGCGTCAAGGACTGCGCTTCCAGTCGCTTCTGGCGAAGTGCGGAAACCTGAAGGGTGGCGTCTGTGCATAGCCAGTTCTGAACTCTGAAAGTGAGTTTCCCTTTATAAAAGGGCAGGGGAGTGGGTATTTTTGCAGGGAGTAAGCAGGAGACGCAGGAGACAGCATCTGAGTTGAGACTTCCTGTCGAAGGTTGTAACGGCTTGGCTCTGAGAGGACGGTTGGACCTGAGGGTCACCTGCAGGAGGCAGGGACATGTCTCTCTCCTCAGGTGAGTGTGTATATTAACATCAGTGTGTATGTCACCTCACGGGCTTTGACTTAAACTCAGTGCTGCTGTGATGGGACTTCTCTTCTATGGTGCCTTTGGGCTAAATGTCTTAATATGATCCAAATGCTCTATTCAGGAAAATTGTACTGTTTTTCTTCAGACGATCCAAATGAGAATTTTTTTAAGGGAAAAAAAAAGAAAACAACTCTCTAGAATATTCAAATTAATAATTTTATTGCTAATGATTTCTTCTTCAATATTTCAAAAACATTCCTGAAAGACTTGATCTGCGTCTTGTGGACATGATACTAATCTGATTTTATCTTTACTATTTGTGATTTTTTCTTTAATAAGGAAGGAAAGAATGCTGTCAATATATCGGTGAAAGTTAATTGAATATGCAATGCATACTAAAATCGGGTAGGCCTTTTATTTTCCTATATGATTAAATTGCTAGATCAAAGGTCAGCTCAGCATATTTCAATATACAGTGTATTTCAATTATATATTATTCTAGGGATACTATATTTTGCCTAGAATTGGTCATTATTGAATATAAGCTTTTACAATTTTACCTTCAAAATGAGGAATTTGAAGGTACACATTCTAGAGCACTTACCATAGATTTCTACTTATGAAGTTAAATAGATGCTCTCTGGATTTCACCTCGGGGAAAGAAGACTGAACTTGGTTTTCAGTGACTGTTACTTTCTCGCCCTTGCGCTACAGTTTGATTTTACTTCCCCCGCCTTGGTCTATTTGGAACGGTGTTCCGCGTTTACACAGTCCAAGGTGCAGCCTCACACCTGGCAGCTCCTTCCACCGCCCACGCGTCCGTGCAAACACCTTTGACGACCGCGCGGGAGCAGAGCCTCGGAGCTGCCCTGGCGTCAAGGGCGTCCTTGCGGGTGCTGACCAGTCACTCACTCTGTGGCTGCTCTTCCTATGAACTGCCTAACTACCCCTCCAACTCCACATCAGACAGACCCGGTGTCACCTGTCCCCCCTGGCATTGCCCACGTTCCCTCGCACCGGTTTCTGCCCCCGGAGCACCTGCCCCACCTGCAGACGTGCGAGCCCCGCCCATCCTTCTCGGCTCAGTTCCGTGACACCTTTCCGGGAGCCTCCGACCGGAAGACACTTCTCTTCCAAGCCCCCAGGAATGTCCACTCTATTGTCCAGACGTCGTCGCTTGTCATCAGTGTGGTTACACCTGTGATGGGTGCCATCCTCTCCTGCAGAGTGACAGCGTCTTGAGCGAGGCTCCATTCACCGGTCGCCTTGTTCACACGGGCCCCCGTCAGCTCGAGGCGCGGGGGAATCGGCACGGGTCTGAAGGACACGCTCGGGAACTGTTCGGACTGCCACACGCAGGGGAGCTGGCCGGGGACAGGCCGCAGAGGACGCACGTGGGAGCCAGGCTGAGGCGGGCCGAAGGTGGCAGGGCTTAGGAAGTGACGGCGGAGATACGCCTTCTGGAGGTGACAGTCTCGCTTCCTGAAGCGACAAAGCCGCACCCTCTGCTCACAACAAGCGCTGCTGACCTGGGGAGGCCCGGCCGGAGGCCAGGCGGCAGCTCCGAAGGTGGAAGTGGAGGGACGACGTGGGAGGAACCACGACGTGGGAGGAACCACGGGCCTGGACAGTCCCCAGAGAACACCCCCAAGCGTGCTGCCTGGAGGCCAGGACGTCACCTGGACGCTTTGCGTGCCGAGGCCATCCTTCCTGCTGCAGCGTGGGCAGACACGAGAGTGAGCAGAGAGGGCAGAGGCCATGCCTCCTGGATTGGGGGACCCTCCCTCTCGCGTGGCAGACCCTCCCATGAGCTGGAAGGTACAGCAGAGCCCGCACAGCACGGATCTCCAGGAGAAACACCGAGGGGCCGTGAAACCCACGGACAGAGGTATTGCATCCTCACAGACGCGTGTCTCCGAACTGCCAAGGATGATCACACCTCGGACTGAACACCGAAACTTAATACAACTAATCGACCACGAAGCCGGCACAGCTCTGAAAACAGCCCCTAAAGCCAAACCACAAAACCTCGCTCAACAACCTGCAGGACACCTCGAGGAAACGCAAGGCGAGTCAACAGAACTCGGGAAAGAAGTGAAAGAAAACAATTACAGAAAGGGAGGTCAAGTGGAAAGGCGTGGGGAAAACAGCCCCACAGAAATCGCAGTCACCACGCAGAGACGAGGAGGGAGAAAACCAGCCAATTCACACTGAGACGGGGAATGCGGCATGACTGGAGATCCAGGCACAGAGAAGACAGGCCTAGAGGTTTTCAAAACACGCAGAACGGGAGTTCTTAAAGAGGGAGAATACGCCGGAACAGGGCACACAGGAAAAGATTTAGTTCAATAAGCTGGTATTAAAATAAGAGGCGACTTGGAGGAGCACACCGCGCATCAGGGAAAACCGGCCCGGAATGTTCAATGCCAGGGGTCTGTCACCTGTCCTCTCTGTCCTGGAGGGGAAGTGGGGGTGGACGGCAGAGAAAAAGAGAGAGAAGTGACCACATCTCCTTGTGACCGTGCTCTGCAGCCCCTGGTGGGGTTTATTAGAGGAAGCATAAGGGAGGAAAAGGCCAGTTACTAGACTAGAAAGTATAGATGATTCATGATTGAAAGGAATGCTGTCCCCACACTACCCGGGGACCTCAGGCGTTAAATCAGCAGTGTGCACCGTGAGGTGTCCAGGAAGGACTCTGGGAGCCACACTGACCGTCTGGCTGCATGCGCCCCTGTGTCCTGTAGGTACGGGACCCTTTGAGTTATCAGTGAAGAGGCAAGATCTCTGATTCTTGTGAGCTTGATTTGAAAATCCGACCCAGTGTATTATCTCACCAGGACATATCCTACGTTACTGAGTTTTAAATATAAAGAACTCTAACTGGACAGCCAGACGAAAGGATCAAGCCACGCGTCGGGGAAATGCACGCTGGTCTGAGAACTCTCCGCAGCGACCACCAAGGTCGGAAGGCGGCAGAGACACACCTGTGAAAGCCAAAGGGGACAAAATACACCCCAGTTTTTAGATGGAGTCAAACTGGTCTTCAAATACAAAGGCTAGAGGCAAACAGTTTTGAAAATGTCACATTAGAGAATATAGTTTCTCTCTTCTATGAGGAAACTACTATGACGAACGTGATTGGAGCTGGGAACGGAACAGATTTTGCTGCAGAAGCAGGACGAAGGGTGGGGAGGCGGCAGGAGGTGAGAACTCAGTGCTCTCTGGCCACGGAAGTCACGCAGCTAACCAACAGCTAGGGGAGGTAACCTGCTTTCTCTGCAAGAGGTGGAGTTAGAGAACATCACTGGAAGCTGATATACATCATGTGATAGACAAATAAGTATGTCTAACAGAGGCTAAGGTAAATACCAAGTAACTTGATTTTATGTAAACAATTTTTAGGTCAAAGAGGATATTCAACTCCAAATGACAGAATGCATAGAAAACAACATCGTTAAAATACTGCCTATCAGAAGCTATGAGAGGCCACTGAAACGCTCAGAGAAAAATGCATTACTTTAAGTATTTATATTAATTAAAAATATAGAGTTAAGAAAGAATGAAACTAACTTAAAATGTTGGGAAAGCAGCAACAAAATAAACTGAATAGAATCAGAAGAATCTTTTAAAAGGAAAAGCTGAATTCATTAATTAGAAAACCAAAATGGCAGAACTACAAAATGAACCCTAAAGATGGTTTTGGAAAGAAAAATAGCCCTGCCCCGTTTGGCTCAGCGGTTAGAGCGTCAGCCCGTGGACCAGAGAGTCCCTGGTTCGGTTCCCGTTAAGGGCATGTACCTCGGTTGCAGTTTGTCCCCGGCCCCAGTTGGGGTAGTGTGGGTGGCAACCACTCGATGTGTCTCTCTCACATCGATGTTTCTCTCTCTCTCTTCCCCCTCTCTCCCTCCCACTCTGTCTGAAGATAAATGCAAAAATGTCCTCAGGTGAGGATAAAAAATAAACCAATAAAGATATAACCCAATAGTTAATATAGTTAAAAAAGGGACAGTGTGCAAATGAAAAATAAGAAGCTGGTTGGTGTAGGGGGAGGTGGAGAATAACAGAAAATGGAGAAAAAAAATTTTAAACAGGGTATAGTTTGTTCAACTCTATACAAATCAATTTGAAATTTGGATAAATTGAAAAAATTTCAGGGAAAAGGCAGTTTTTCAAAACTGACCCCAGGGGAGATGGAAAAATCTAAAAAGATTTGATTTCTATGGGAGAAATATAGAAAATTCCCAAAGAGCTACTGTCCCCCCACCCCAACCAAAAAAAAAAAAAAAAAAAAACCAACAAAAAACAAAGAAAGTCACTAGGTCCAGACACGTGAGTTCTATAAATCTAGTCCCCCCCACCCTCACCCCCTGAGCTTAAGGTGAAAATACAAGAAATATCCAAATATTTTCTCTGGAGGACGTATAACATTATACCCCAATACAAAAACTGTAGAGAAAGCAAACAATAGACCAATATCACTTGTGCATTTTAAAGCATAAATCTTAAATACAGCCATGTGCTGCTGAACGACGGGGACTCGTCTGAGAAGGGCGTCCCCAGGCACATCTGTGGCTGTGGAACATCGCAGAGACACGGCACACACCTCGGTGGTGTGGCCGGCTGCACACCCGGGCTGGACGGGACAGCCTGTGGCTCCGAGGCCACAAGCCTGCACCGCACGTTAGCGTACAGAACAGGACGAGATGGCAATGGAAAGGAGGCCGTCACCATGGCAGGGAGCGGGAGACCCATAGATGCGGCGGGCTTTGTAAGGAGAAAGAGTATCCTTTCCAATAAGGATGAAGAGTTACAGTGTAGTAAACACGTGCACCAGTAACATGTTGTGTAGTACCATTAGCAAGTATCATGCACTGGACATGCATGTGCTGTGCTGTCACGCGGCGGGCAGTGCAGCAGGTGTTCACACCAGCATCGCCACAAACACGCGAGGAACGCATTGCACTCGAGGTTACAAACTAGAGACCACGGCACAACCAGGTGAGAGGAAACCGTCAGCTCTATTGTAGTCTCGTGGGACCACCGTTGTACACGCAGGTCTGCCGTTGACCGAAAACATCGTCCGACGGCACGCGAATGTAAAATGTTAGCGGGCGAAATCCAGCGGAATATTAAAAAGGTGATGCATCATTACCAAATGTAGTTTATTTCAGACATGTCAGGATGATTCATTATTAAGAATTCTATTAATAAAATTTATCTTAAAAATTGAGTAAAAATATTTATGATCATTTCCATAGATGCTGGGAAGGCATGTGATAATATTCAACAACCATTATGTATAAAAATAAAATAAAAAAGAGTGGTATACTTCTTTTATAAGTCAAAATATATCTATCTCAACCCAAAAATCAGCATCATGCTTACCGGGCACATATCCTAAGCATTCCCACTTCAGCTGAACTATTACTATTATCACTATTATTTAACATTTTATTATAGAAAATAGCCAATGCTATTACATGTGAGAAGGAAATTAGAGGTAAAAAGTTGGAAAGAAGAAGACAGAGCAACTACTTTTTGGTGATACATATTGTACACCTGGAAATACCAAAAGAATCAACTGAATAAGCATAACAACTCAATAAAGTAGTGGGGTTGAAAATTAATATACAAACTTCAATAGCTGCTATACAACCTATCTGAAGAAAACTTTCTGATAATGACCCATAGGTCAGGAACAAATGAAAGACATACCACGGTCCGGGATTTGGAAAACTAAACATCACAGAGATGTCAATCCTATTTAAGTTTATTTTTAAAATTTTAAGGAGATTTCAATAGAAATGCCAATAGAGTTTGTTGTTGTTTTTTTTCTCTCTGTTTTAGGCAAATGCTTTGAAAGCCAACCATTCCTCCTTTCATTTTCATTTTTTAATTGAATTTATTGGGGTGACATTGGTTTGCAAAACCATGTAGGTTTCAAGTGTACAACTCAATAAAATATCTTCTGCACACTGCATCGTGTGCCCATGGCCCCAAGCAAAGTCTCTTTCTGTCCCCATTTCCCACCCACCCCCACCCTTCGCCTATCTCCACCTAGCCTCCAAGCCCCCTTTGCCTCTGTAAAAATATACAAATAATGACTGCTTGGAATGCTCTTTAAAAGACCAGCAATGGGGGGGGGGGAGGCAGATAAGAACTAATGGATATGAAAATATACAGGCATAGCCACATAAATACGTATAGGAATGTAGATTACATAAGGCGTTGTCTCAAACCAATAGTTAAAACATGGATTAACTAATATAATAAATATCATAAATGACGCTGGGTCAACTGGGAAGCCATCTGAAAAGCTTAGACTGAGCACAATACCTCGTATTTTATACCTGGATACATTCCAAATGGACCAAAGATTTAAATATAAAAGTAAAGTCATAAATGATCTAGGTACATTCCTTTACAAACACGAACTGGAAAGGCCCATTTAACTATGGCTCATTTCCAGAAGGAAAAAAAAAAAGATTGACTTACCAATTTCCAGGAGTTGGATGACATTTTATGTTGGGGATGCTTTAGGGAAATAGTCCCTCTCATTTCCTTCGTGTTCTCTTTCTATTTGGGGTGTTTTTGACAGACAGAAGCTTTTCATTTTTAGGTAATCCCATCTTCTTTTTCCTTTATGGTTTCTTTCTTTGATGTTCTATTTGCCTGTGATAGGTTTTCACTTTTTAAAAATAGTTTCACGTTATGTTTTACATTTAATTTTAAAAGTGATTCATATTTTTAAATTTTAGAGATGGTGTGACCTGGGCCTAATCATCCAAAACAACTTCCCCATGGAGTTAGCTGGTTAACCTAGCTAGCACCCCTATTAGATGATCTTTCATTTTCCCACTTATTTGGAATACCATCTTTATCACATATTAAGTACTTTTAATACACTCTTGCATTTATTTCTGTTACACTCATCTAGCTATACTACTATTGGGCTGTAGGTTGGTTTTTTTTAGTTTTTTTTTTTCCTTTATTGATTTTTAGAGAGAGAGGAAGTGAGGGGAGAGATAGAAACATCGATGAGAGAGAACATCGATTGTAGCATAGGTTTTTATCTGCTGTGATTGTAACATCTGGTAGAGCCGATGCCCCATTGTTTCCTCTTTATTGTCTCAGTACTTCCTTGTTTTTTTCACCCGTTTATTCTCCCACGTGAATATCTGAGTCACCATTTTTCAGATCTATAAAGGCCTCCTACTGGCGCATCAGCCCGGTGAGGTGGGTAGGCTGAGAGAAGGCATGTGGAAACTCTACTTTCTGCACAATTTTTCTATCAACCTAAAACCACTCTAAAACAAAAATAAAAACAACTTACTGGACAGGTCTGAGGGAGCTTACAGAACCAAAGAAAATGTGGACAAGCAGATAACAGAAAGGAGGCAGGAAGCAGGGACTCTCTGGGGATGTAGGGTATGAACCAAGGAGGACCTTCTCTGGACCCCACCATCAAAAAGCTATCAGAAGCATTTTCAGTCCTTTAGACCCTCAGACAAGCTTCAAATCCCCAGGCGAGTCAGCCTCGGGTGGCTCCCAGGGCCAGGAGGGGAGGGTCCCTCCGTGCTGACGTTAGATCCCCGAGGAAGACCGAGAGCGCGTTACCAGATGCCGGATGGGCGACAACGACGACCGTCACTGTGTAAGTCATTCCCGCCAGGGAGATAGATATGTCTCTCCATTTATTCCAGTACTTTGTATTCCCAGATGGTGACTCTTCATAGAGGTCCTGCAGACTTCTTATCAAAGTTGCTTCCAGAAGTTTCACAGTTTGGTTCTAAGTCATAATTCTGAATGGAATCTTCAACTGCTGAAATCTCCAGCTGGCTGTTGCTGGGCTCGAGGAGAGCTCAGTAAATATTTTATTTAATTCATCTGTCCATGAGAGGGCTGTTACAGAAAGTTGAATGCAGCTTGGAAGATTTTACATAGCAGCTAGGAAATGACTGAGAAGCCCACCATTTGGTCTGTCACCCCGGCGGGACACATACACTGGGTGCCACGCGGTAGCACCTGCGGCAAAGAGACGATGCTCCGGGGGGCCCGGACGGTCCGGGATTTTCAAAAAGAGAAACACGAAAGCGATCCCAATCTAATTTCTGGCTTTTTAAGGAGGCGTGGGTAAAAACCAAACACAAATGAATATTACATGAAAGCAGGTAAAACCACGACCCTGAAAGAGTCAGAATGACACTTGGCTGATAGACCCATGAAACAGCTCTCTGAAAAGTAGACTCAGCCGTCAGACAAACCTTATAAACAGCAAACTGAACTAAACGTTATTCATTTAAAATTAGTAATCTGAATTTCCTTATCACTCAAATAAATTTCTTTTCTTGTTCAGTTACTTTAATATGTCCCGAAGCAGCATATGGAGAGACCAGCACCGCCTCTGTTAGTTATAAACTTCTCGAGAGCAGGAGGGACGGTCCGAGCTAACCACTCTCCCCCAGACCCGCAAATCCCCACCAGCAGCCAGCAGTCAGAGGAGAGAGAAACACAGCTCAAATTAATACATTAGCATTCAATTGTTCAAGGCTGTGTTAACGTTTGTTTGTTTAACCAGCCTCTACTCACAAAACAAATAGTTTCAATAGGACTGGACTTTTATACCTTCTAGGAATAAACTATATAAACGTCTATAAAACACTACAGTTTAGTAGGTCAGCACATGCAGAGGTGAGGGACAGAAATGCTGTTTTCGGATCTAGCCTTTAAAGCACGTCCTCTGTACGACCTCTAATAAAATGTGTGTTGTGGTAGATGCTTCAAAGGAACAAATTATGCTTTTCAAATGTATGATGATCTAAGCTTTCCACTGATTGAAAAAAAAAAAAAAAATATATATATATATATATATATATATATATATATATAGAGAGAGAGAGAGAGAGAGAGAGAGAGAGAGAGAGAGAGAATTGATGGGAAATATTATGGCCCCATTGGATCTATGTTTTTTTAATTGGGACTTAGAAGCAGGATGCCTTCTATTCTCATATGTTGGCCCATTTCTTGACCAAGCAACCACTGAAGATGGGGCACGTGGGAGGCCTTCAGGGGTTATTCAGTAAATAAATGAGCCAAGATAAACCATTAGTTACAAAGAGGCTGAGACTCTGATGGGTCTGCAAGATGTTCTGGGGGCAGAAATGCCCCATTCTGAGTCAGAAATTGATTGGACCAAGCCAGCAGATCATGGAAGGATGCGGTGGCCATTTGTGGTCACAGGGATGAAGCACGACGTTCTCCTGGCTAAAGGCTTTCAGTGGGTACCTCCAGTAGGTAGACCCAGCCTCTGGGAGTAAAGCCTCAGGATGATTAGTATATGGAGCAGTTCCCCTGGCGGTGCCTTATGCAGAGTATTCCCCTGCCTCTCCCAAGGCTGCAGGGTTTGCTTGGTCATCAGTACCCTCTGTCTTTGACATTCATGACCTTTGACCTCTGGGTCTCTGGCCAGGTTCCAGGCACTCAGCCTTATACGTTATAGTTACAGACATTTTCTCTTTAAAGCTAAGCTGTATTTCGAGGGGCTAATGTCAGTGAACATGTGAGAGTACTGAGATTGTAGAATGCTCTCTTAGATCCAAGATGCTGGTCCAGCCCTGGCCCTGGGACCCTGGTCCTGCACACGCCTCCTCTCTGACTTCTCCCAGGCAACTGTCCAACTCATTTCCCTAGAGTTCTGTCCCCGTCCTTACAACACTGACCAAGACACTTCGTTTCACAGAAAGTAAGTTGCTCCATACCCTCTTGTTGAATAGCAAGGTAGTAAAATACTAAATTGACCCAAAGTTACCCCTCCATTCATATTGCATTAACTTCCTAAACTAGGGTGCATTATTCTTTAGAAAATATTCTATTTGCCAGTATTATTTTCACCTGTAATCTTTAAAATCTCAATCTATATTCTGATTTGCTAATATTTTACCCACTGTTCTAAAGAGTAGAATGGACCCATTTTCATTTCCCACTTATAAACCTGATAATTGGTATTTCTAGCCATCTTGATAGCACAGGTAAAAACATAATATGAGATATGCAAGAAGTTAATTTTATAATGGCTGTAGAATATTTCAATCAAAGATAACTACTTAATTTAATTAAACATAAATGACTATAGCAATTGGTATGTTACTATTTTTTTTCATGAAAAGACAATTGGAAAATGATGACAGAATAATTTTAATGCAGAATAATTACAAATATACCGATATCCATTTAAATTTATGGATCAAATTATTATTTGCAGAGTGAATTGTACAGTATTCAAAATATTATGATATCAATCTTTAAATCAGAATTGAGAAACAATTTATTATGATAAATACTAATTATAAAAATTTATTTTATTTTATTATTATTATTTTTAACCACTAAAATAAAACAAAACCATGGTGGAATATTTAACCTTAATTACTAACATACCAACTAGCTACTTAGAAAGTCAGCTGTTGTTTAAGGGAAAGTAAGAAAGTTCACACTGAAAAAAAGTTAAGGAATGATTTCTATTTAGCCAATACCTGGAATGAGAATGTTTAGAATTTAATAGGAGGAGCAACTTGTTAAGTTAATAATAGCAACAACAGCTAATACTAATGTATGCTTCTTACACACCAGAGATGAGCCTACATTTCTATATCTATTAACTCATTTAATCCTCACATACAAAGTAGGAATTAATGTTATCACTTTCATTTCATTCTGTGCTTGGAGACTCTATTATATCCCTTCAGACTATTAACAGAAATACTCTAGAAGAGTGTCCTCAACTGCACTGAAGGAGAAGCTGCTGCAGTCTTACCCCGGAAAGGAAGCCTGCAGGTCCCAGCAAGGCCCAGGGAAACACGTGGGCCCTGTCATAGCAATGCAGGTGCTGAGGACCAGGACAAATCCCCAGGCAGCTCCCTCCCAAGCTTATTATCAGGATGCCTGGAAGACACATCTTTAGTCAGGAAATTATCTCCACCAGACTTGTAGTCCATTTAGCACACCTGCAGGAATTCATTCATTCATTCATTCATTCATTCATTCATTCATTCTTCAATTATTCATCCATTCCGGTACTGGGATCCTATTTACTTCATGTTGAAGACACACAGACACATAAGTTTGAGTACTGATTCTTCAAGAACTTCCAGTTTAAAAGTAAATCACCAATCATTAACACTTGTTGCCATACAAATGTGGATGATACTTCATGAGATTAAATACTGTTCCTTGGCCTGGGGGCAGTGGCTGAGACTCCCAGACAGCCTGGCCCTTATCACCTCAGCCTTAGAAAACTTCCAAAAGACTCTTGTTTCCTAGCCCTTGCTTCCTCCTACTCCAATCCTTCCCAGCCGCAGCTTCTCCCTTTGTCTATCTCTAGCTTTTAAGACCTGTAGCAACCCCTTCCCCACCACTTGCCTGCAGGTCATCTGCAATTTGTCACCACCTACTCTTACTCCCTTGTTGGTTCACCATGAATGTGCCTTGTGTGTCCCCACCTCTGCTTGTTGCACCCACTGCTTCCCTGACCTCACATGCCCTGTGTCTCCTTGTGTGCTCATGGGTCCAGCCCAGCCCATTTCCCGCTTCTGGGCAGCTTTTCCTTACTTGCCCCCAGTGACCGACCTCTCTCTCTCTCTCTCTCGCCCTTGGATAACCTCAGCATTGACTGTGTGCACTGGTCGGTGCAGGCAGGGTCCAGGCAGCTGGCTGGTTTCCGGTATAGGTTTGGGCCCAGTGACACAGTGCTGCTCAGAGAGATGGAGACCACTCTGGGTGCCAAGGGCAGAGAGCGCGCTCTGTGATGGAGCCACCCTGCCAAATGCAGAAACAAACACCGATTCTTTGGGAGGCACTTGCTTTCACGAAATCCCGGGAAGGGGAACGTCAGAGGCCCCGCCTGGGTTAATGAGAACTCGGAATGATTGGAGGTAAAATGCTGCGTTCCCAGCTGGTCTCGGCGTAGGAGCCGAGTTCTGGGCAATCGGCGTTGGACTGTGTAATCCGGGTTGTTTCACTTCCTGGCTGTCAACGCCACAACTATGAAATGGAGCTGAAGAACCCCTTAGAGGGGCCCGGGAGACTCATTCAGCTGGTTCCTTTAAATAGGGAAAAACACTTTTGAAATCGCAAAATGTTGACATGAACAAGCCCCCCAATGATGGCGCATTAGTATTACAAATGAAGTCACAACCCTGCTTTCTCTTAGCCTTTGCTGTTCTTTCTAAGTAACGTCAGCCTTATTTATCCCTGTTAGCAGTGCCCCTTATCTGGAAATATGTAAATCCATTTAAATTAATTTCCTGTAATACCACACAAAACAATAATCATATTAGTGCCATTCATAATGGACTAATAACATTAACACGATGGCATTCAAATATGAAATTGCTAGGTAATAGGCTTTCCATAAATTGTTTCAGTGAGAATGTCATTTTTAACCGTACTCTGGGTCTTTAGTTCCAGATACCACCAGAAAAAAACAGTGTGGTAATGTGAGAAGCTTCCCACAGCTTCTCTGCCTGTTCTGGGAAAAACGATCAAAGAGCTTTTGTGATCCAGACGAGGAGGGTTTGCAATGGTAACGTTTCTGAGGATCCTGGCGCTTTGGGGGGGAGCTTCCTCAGGAGCGGGCTCTGGGCTGCCCCCGTGGGCTGGGTACACAGTGGGCTGAGGCCCCTCACACAGAGGTAGCAAGCCTGGAAGGGAGCTCCTGCCAGCTCACTCCTCTCTCTTGGGGAGCGAGGTCAGCCACCCCCTTCGAATCCAGTTGGCTCACAGACTGGTGCAGAATTCTCCCTGGGCTCCTCAGGGCCTTGGCACAGGGCAAGTCTTGTGTCCGCAGGGCCTCCCAGAGCCCAGAGGGGACCAAGGTACCTGGCTCCAGGGGTAAAGGTCAAAAGCAGAGCCTTAAAGTCTTAGCATGTCAATGTTTTTGTTCTTCACAATTTGGGGCAAATTTATACTTTATGTAAGTCAGCCATCCCTTTCCTCCCTGAGCAAAATGGGATGGAGAGAGTTACAGGAACATGAGCTACTAGGCAGACCCATCAGGACAATCAGTACAGGGCAGAGAACAGCGGCCTTGTCTGAGTGGTCTCACTGAGCCACACGTCATGTTCACAAGTACCTGTCAGTCTGTAAGCCACCACTGAACCGAGCAGGAGGAGACCCCGCCGTAACTGGGGAGATTCTACTCTTGCTGGATAATTACAAAACCACCTTGAATTTGCACCGAGATTTTCCTCCCACTGGGCTTGAAGCACAAATATGTATCGCTCCCCCGTTAGCCTCCCCGTGACCCTAGGAGGCAGGCAGAGGACCATATAATCTCCACCTCTTAAATAAGCTAATTGCACTTCCAAGTATTTTTAGCCCTTCGGCGCAGAAATGACATTCCCGGGAAGAGGGGAAGAGTGAAAGAGTGAGTCCCCTCCCTCTGAAGTTCAGAAGGCTGCCTGGAGCTGCAGGGAACAGAACACGACCCCGCGAGGAGCGGAGACAAACGGCGCCACAGCGCGCGGGCCTGCCTCCCACTCCGCTCTGCTTCGCCCGTGCGTTCTGAGTTCACAGTGTATTATCTTAGAATGTGCAGAACGCATTTCTGTACATTGGCAACTTTTTTTTCCACATTTTGGAAATGTCAGCGGTATACAATATTGATTAGAGCAACTACTGATACATTGCAAGGAGGTGGATACATTGCATAGTGTCGGGTACTGAGACCGGGCCTTGGTACCACGCAGGGTGAGGTCGGAGTCACGTACCTAAGGGCTTATCAGTTCAGAAGCCGAAACCTTCTGGACCTCCCTGCTCCTGGCGATAATAGAAGCAGGGAAGGTGGGTGCAGGGAGGTGACCAGGAAGCCTGCCCAACACAATGGGGGGTGTGTGGCTGCTGAGGTGAGGACAGAGAAGGTAGACCGGGCACCTGGGTTCAGGACCCAGAGGCCCAGAAGACAGGAAGGAGGAAGGAGCGTCTGGTGATGGGACCAAAGCTCAGGTCAGCGGCCTGCAGGGAAGAGCACCTTTTCACGACTTTGTGACTGCTTTTCAAAGGCCTTAACTGCCCCGCTGGTGACGTCCTCCCTCAGTACTGATGTTTAAGGTTATGCTGACCACACAGTGACCGAGCCTCTTCAGTACCTTAGTTAGAGGGGCGATTTTCCATATTAAAAAAGTGAGGTTCCTAGATTCTAACAACATCCGTCTTAGGGACAGCACCCTGAGCCCTTCAGGGAAGGGAGTTTGCTGGGGAACAGGTGTCCCCCCAGGGAGTGACATGAAACAGTTAAGCAGCAGTGTCCCTGAGAAGCAGCGTTTCGCAGCAAGCATTTTAAATTCAGCTCCAGAGTGGGAGAGGAAGTTGCAGACAGGAAGCCATCTCGGAACAGTGCGCATTTAAATCGGGAGGGAGTGGATTGTCGTGAATTCTCAGCCTTCCCAGAGAGTGTTCTTTTCCTGTCTCCGTCCAGGGAAGACCACAGACCCCACTCCCAGCCTCAGAAGACATTTGCATAAGCATTTACATTTGAAGGGAGCTCGCAGATTGGCAACTCAGGAAGCCTCAGCCAGGCTCCGCTTTCTATAATAGCAATTAGGAACAGAAATAGAATAACAATAGCTGTAGAAATACAGTTGCTGAGCTGTGGGTGGATGAAGCAGAAAAATCTCTGCGTTTTAAAGCCTGAGCTTTGAATGATTGCAGAGTTAGACTAACTGGCTTTTGTTCTTTGTGAGCTGGTTGGGAGCTCAGTGGGGACCAAACCAATTTGGACAAATGTGGGGGCTGAAGAGGCCTCCCCGTGGCAGGAAATGGGGCGTCACTGATGGCAGAAGGCCAGGCCCAGGCCAAGACAGAGCCCAGACCCAGCAATGCCAGCCAAGGGATCCGCCGAGGTTCTGCATGATGGCCGGAGGTGGCAGCGAGCAGAGTGGCGTGGCAGTGCAGGGGACCGTGGACTGCCACTTAGGGAGCCCCAGGAACCAAATGCCAGGAGAGCTCCACAGCGGAGCAGGGCGGGCGAGGTTGTGCTCCTGAGGCACCCGGGCACAGCAAGGGTTTGGGGACAGGAGCTGGTGGCGGTTCTCCCGACTAAGGGAGCAAATGCATCAAGAGGCAAGGCCCTCTTCCAACCTGCAGCTCTGCTCCAGCCTCCAGGGACGGGACCTCAGCTGGTTCTCTCTCCTTCTTCCCCAACTTCAGTGCCCCCACCCCATCCCTCAGCCCGAAGAGCTGCTGGGAGATGGATGGGAGGCCATTGAATTTCTCAAAAGGTGTGAAAGCCCAGCCATGTGGCCCACGTGGGGAGGACAGGCCAGGACAGACAGGACAACACGGGAAATCGGGATGAGGGAGGACAGAGGAGAGTGCGTACTGCAGAGGGAGGTGCTCCTGAGAAGGCAAGCCAGGGGCATCCCTTAGGCCGTGCAGAGACCCGCCCCAGCTTCTGTAATCCCCTCACATCCGCCAGCCCCTAAACTACAGTGGAACTAGAAGGCTCCAAATGCCCAGAGGCTCATCACGGATAAAAGGCGGCTGGAACCCGGGCTCCGGGCTCAGCCTTTGGAGATGACTCCGCTGGGCCAGCACCGGTGCGCACTGAACAGTCCTTTTCCCATCCTCCGAGTGCGTGCAGTCTGTCTCTGCCCGCCGACCGAATTTCTGCCCCCACACTCACTAGGTTCGAAGTGAGGCCATCGGCCTGGGTGGCTGAGGTGATGTCTAACCACCAGTAGAGTTGAAAGACTGAGGGAGTAGGAGGAGTCGTCTTAGACGGGCCTCCCGCTGGGATATGGAGACCCCCTGGGATGATGAGGGGCTAAAATCTGGTGAGGCCATGGCTCAGGGGGTCTGCAGATGACAGATCGGAGGGCACAGGGGCACAGCTGAGAGGCCCGAATGTTAAGGGAGCAATGAGTTAGGGGTGAATCGGCATTGGAGCATGGATTCCGGAGGAACCCTTCTCCATCTCTCCAGCCTGCGGTGGACCTTGTTCAGTGTTGCACATGTTAACTTCCTGCTGGCAGTGTGTCCTCAGTGGGGTGCACCGAGAGGAGCCCTGGGTTTGGATCAGCACCTCAGTTCTGATTTCAAATTCAAGTTCCGTCTTCACCAGTCTTGGTTGGTTAAGTGATCCTATGCGAAGTCCACTCTTGTCGGGGTTGGAGTCCTCCTTTGTGAGAGTGGCCGTGGTAATGCCCTGTGGCCTCCACGGGGAGATGCTGCGAACCTGCAGAAGAGCGTGCGACCTGCAGACCCCGAGTCTCGGGAGAGGAGAGCTAGTCTGCATTACACCAAAGCATTAGGAATTATGAGAGGCGTTCCATAAATACATTTTTGGGATAATGATGTTGATGCAGAAAGCTAGAGCTTCTTCCAGAACTGTTAATAAAAATAATTGGTAGACATTTCTCCAAGATCCTCTCCCAAGGTGCCATAATTACCCTGAATGTTGTAATATGCTGTGAGCATATTGATTTTAATGAGGATGTCACCAAAATAAAGAGGGTCCCTAATTATGAAAAGAAACAGAGAAACGCAAAAAACGAACGCCCTGAAATCTTTTCCTAAGCCCACGTAAGAGAGTGTCGGAAGAGCTGTAACACAAGAAGAACTGGACAGAGAGCAGTTCCTAACCCAACACACAGGATCGACAGGTCCAGTGGAAATGAATACCATGTCTGAAAGGTTCCTCAAAATATTAAAATATTAGGAATGGGAGCGACTTCCTTCCCGTGGCAAAGCTGTAGAAAACAAGAGCCCATATTGTGCCTAATGGATAGACAAATTAAGTTCTGTTTAAAAATTGGAACAAGGATGGTTCCTTAATGGCATTCTGAAAGCTCTGGTTAATGCAATGAGACATGAAAAAATAAAGAGGTATGATAATGGGAAGAGAGGAAAGATCATTATTTGTACTTAACATAATGGAAAACCAGAATATGCAGAGAAACCACCAAAAATAATAATGTTTAATAAAGTGATTCAATAAAATGCTAGATTTGAAACAAACACGCCAAAATGAATAGCCTTGCTCATTGTCAGGGGCCACCAGCCAACTAATGAAAATACAGATCCTGATCGCATTATCAACCCCTTCCGCACATGAGACCCTTGGGGATACACCTACTGAGGGATATGTAGTTGCTATAGAGAACGTTAAAAAAAAAATCTTTAAAAAGAAAATAAAGGAAGAAGAAATTGACAGACACAAGCCTATTTATTGATTGATCTAGAAATTGATCTATCGATCCTTCGATCTATCAATCCATAAACTTGTGTATATATTCCTGAATGAAAAGATGAAATATCCTGTCAAGCAATACAACAGGTTTATATACTCTAACCAGGAAAAGAAAGGATGGACTCTATCCGATATTTGAAAACAGAGAAAGCAATTAAAGTAGTTTGCCAGTGGTCAGAAATAGCAAGTTAAATCAGTGGGGCTCAGGGCTCAGAATCCACCTCTTCGGTAACAAGGACCTCTGCGTCTGATGTAACTGCTACTTCCACCACTTGGAATGGTCTCTCGCCTGGATAACCGGTGTGGTCTCCCCACTGGGCTCAGCTTCTGACCCTCTTACCCCTAACCGCACAGCAGCCGCAGTAATCCCTTTGACACATCAGATCTTTCCACTCCGGTGTTCAAAGACCCTCCGAGGGCTGCCCATCTGCAGTGGTTGAATCGTGGCTCCCCGCGGGACATGTCCACGTCCTAACCCCTGTTCCCGAGCCAGTGGAAACAGGACCGAGGTGGATGTGATCACGTGCAGGGTCCAGGGCGGAGACCATCCCGGATCTAAGGTGGGCCCTCGCCCGGTGACCAGTGTCCTGAGGAGAGACCCTGGGAACACAGGGAGAAGCCACGTGAAGACGGAGGCGGAGGCTGGAGGGATGTGTCTGCGAGCTGGGGGGTGCCAAGGATGGCCAGCCACACCAGGAGCTGGGTGGGAGGCGCGGGCAGGTGCTCCCTGCGCGCCGCCCGAAGGAACCAGCATGGCCAAGGCTTTCGTTTCAGACGTTTGGCCCCCACAACTGTGAGAGGATCAGTTCCTGTTGTTTGAAGCCGACAAGTTGTGGTAATTTGTTACGGCTTCTCTAGACAACAAACGCACTGTTTCGTGTGGTGCAAGAATCAACGTCCACACAGGCCCGTCCAGCTGAACTGCAGACCGCACCAGCTCTGCCCTCCTCTCCTACCGGCCCCCTTGTCTGCTCCAGCCGGGCTGGCCTCTGAGCGCGCACCGACCCGCCACCCCAGGGCCTTGCCCTTGCTGTCCGTCCTCTGAACACGGCTGCCTGGCGTGCTCATCACCCCTCTGCTCTTCGTCACGTCCCGATCTCGGCGAGGCCTTCCCTGAGCACCCAGTTGCAAATTGCACCTCACCTACCCTGGCTGGAACGCTCTGGTCCCCTTCTGCTTTACTTGTCTTCAGAAGACGGATCGTCATCTGAGAGATTACAGTTTGTTTGTTGCCTCCCGCTACTGACATTGCTCAGATACTTCAGCTGGGTTTCCACTGTTGCATCTCAACACCCAGAACAGCGCCTGCCCCGTGGCGAGGCCTCCGTGTGCTCGTAGAATGAATGCAAACAGACTGAATGATGACAGGAATTTAGTGTGCAGTAGGCGAGCATTACAGCACGGTGGGGAGGGTGAACTGATCCACGATTCTGAGATACAGCACAGGGAGAAAACCTAACTTAGACACACATCTCATCCTGTGCACTAAAGGAAAATGGAAGTCAGACATGTTTAAAAATTCATAGAAGAATTAGTACAAAGTCGAATAAATAGGACATGAGTCTTTGGAAGGACAACTTTAAAGCATGGAAGCAATTGAGGAAGCCACAAAGCTAATAGTGATAGATTCAACTGGTTAAAAATTAACACTTTTGTATAATCCTTGCTGTCTGGGTTTCAGTAAGAGTTAGGACCTGCTGTTATCGGAGATAATTCTTGGGGCACCAGGTTGCTCCCAAGTCCCAGGTCTCTCCTTCCCTGGACACCCTTCAACCTGACCTTTGGCCTTTGACCTTTGGCCTTAGATGCTGTGTTCCTCCTGCCCTGGGCCAGACCTCCTCTTGGCCTGCAGGACCATGTCCCGTTGCCTGGAGGCAAACACCTGAGTGGCCACTGCTCGTCAGCCACTCCCTGAGCATGGAAGGTCCCGGGACTCAGGTCACCTGCCGACCTGTTGGAATCCCATGCAGCACCCATAGACACCAAGCTCGGCCAGGCTGGTCACCCAGGCCTGGTCCATCCTCCAGTGCCTAGATCCCAGCCCCCTCCAGCTCCTCTCCACGCCCTCTCCCTGGGCCACGCCAGCTGTGTAACAACTCCACGCTCGTAGCTGTTAGAAGCTGCAGTCAGGCAAACTCCGTTTTCAGGAGAGGTGCCACTTGAGCTGGGTGCAGCCACGCACGTGGGGCTGGTGAAGGAGTAAGCCCAGGTCAAGTGTTCCTTCTCAGTGTGACAGGCTCGTTCTTCTGTGCCGCACAAACCCACTGTGACACTGAAGGAGGACCTGCCTCCGGGAGCCTGTGTCGCACACTTACACGGTCAGTAGGAGGGGATGGCGGTGAGACAACAAGGACACCAGGGAAGGGTGAGGCCGGAGATGTGTGCTGTTCTGTGTCCTGCTTTAAGGACCCCGCAGACAGCAGACGGGACCTGGCTCAGTGACGCAGCTGGAACTGCCTTCTCCTTCAACACACTGCTGGCTGGGGGTGGAAGGGGGCACCTGCCCCGCAGAAGTGGGGGTGCTCTACACCACTGCATGGTGGAAGATTCCAGAACAGCCGTGCTCTCGCCGTCCAGCTTGGATCAATTATAGTCTCCACTTAAATAACCTGAGGCTTACTGGACACCCTCAGGTACCTCACCTGGTCCTTGAGAGTGACCTGAGAGGGGTGAGCGGGTTCCTGGGCCCCCCGGAGCCCACGCATCCACATGGAGCCTGGGCTGCGGTGGGAGGGCAGCCCTCTGGTCGCTGAACAATCGCTCTTCTCTTCTCTGCAGCCAACACCACGTAACGACGGGTCAGCCTGCTGGGGGCTTTGGGGTGGAATGTAACATTCTACTTCAATGGGACGGCTTGTTTTTATCGCCGTGGTGACCTTTTTCTAAAGTGAGAAACACTTTCAGGGCCTTCTCTTCCTCCCCACCCCTTCATCAGCTTGATCTCTCTTTCGGGCACATATTTCTGGTCATCGATGAGGCTTCTGACTCTTTTGTGACCAACAGAAAGTTCTTCCCAAGCAGACTCCTAAAAACCCAGATACTGGTTTTAAGATTAGAAATATTACATGATGAATGGGATTTTAAAACGCCTTTTTAGTTTGTTAATGGTGATATTGAAATGGTTGCCTATTTCAGGGCGCATGGAGGGGAGGCAGAGCCTGAAAAGCAGGGGGCAGAAGAAATCACTCTGCCGTCTGCTTCAGTACCTGCCTTCTCCCGGGTCCTTCCTTGGCCCCAGCAGCCTGCCCTGGCTACCACTGCTGGGAGGGGCTGGGCCCCAGGAACACGGGGGTCCCTCTCCTCTGCCGCAGCTGAGCTGGCGGGCATTTCCTTTTCAGGAGCGGCCCAGGAGAGATGCCCAAAGAATGCTTCTCTAATAGCGGAATTTCTGGCTCGGGAAGGTGCCTGGTGAGGGGAATAGTTGTGTGCCGCTTCATCTCTCCCAGTTATTACTCTGGCCCGATCACGCATCCTCTTTATGAACAGAGAATGCAGGTGAGAGCCACGGGCCTGGGGATGGACATCATCCTAGGCCTGTTTTCTACTGCTTCTCCGTGTGACCCGAGACAAGGCGCGGGAACTCTGGGGCCTGGGTGTCCTCTCCCGCAGAGGATGAGCATGTGGACAGACAATATCTGATGTCCCTCCTACCCCTAAAAGCCTCTACTTTTCACACAGACATTTGTTCTGGAACTTTCAAATGCTTTTGGACTCCAACCAATTTGATTTTATTAATAAAATTCTATTTGTTTACGGAACAAGAGCTCATCTATTTTTCACATGTTCTGATTTCTCTAGCGGTTTAGTACTTTGTAGCTGTTTAAATCTGAATAGGCTAAACCAGCAATGGAGAAGAACCACACACACACACATATGCAGGCGCACACACGCGCACATGCATGCATGCGCACACACATGCAGTGCACACACACGCGCACACGCCATCACTGGACATACACCCCTCACCATTCAGTGCTCATCATTTCAAAGCGTATCCGCTCTTTCCCTTGTGGCCAGGCTGGCTTTTTAAGCGACTGCTCCGTGTTGGACTGTGGTCACTACGTGTCTCAGGTGTTGTTAAGAGACAGACGCTTTTCCAATTCCACCTGCTTCTTGTCAACAGGTTAAAACTTCCAAGTGAACGTTTGAGGAAGACACTGGTGCAGCGCCCCCAGGAGGTCAACCAGTTTACAGTCGAAGAACAGAGCGCCCGGCTGACGGCTCCAGGCCGGCTTCTGGGGCAGAAGTTCACAGTCAGGAGTCTGCACCGTGGTCTGTCTGCGCGCTGTTCCCGGCGCACTGTCAGAACTGTCAGAAAGCCGGGTGCTTGCTGGTCCTTTTCTCTTCCCATGCCATTAATTTATAAGACACTAATTTGACTTTCCAAGTGACTTTCATGTTTTCCACTTTGAACCATTGGATGTTAAAGATGCTACATAACCTCTCGTTCACCAGCTTTTAACTAACCGAGTACACGCACAGGAGAAGGATAAAGAGTGGGAACTGGATAAAGTGGTCACAGGGTCTGCTTACAGGACGTGACTTGTGGAGTTCTGGAAGAACCAAAGGCGTACACGTGGCCAGTGGTGACTCTCTGGGGGCCTCATGTCTCCCGTGCAGGGAGCCTCGTCTCAGCCCCTCGCTTTGTATTAACACAGGTGCTGGAGTGGCCTACGTGGTTGGTTTTGCAGGAACAGCCATCGGGTGGTAGGGACAGAGAAATGGCCCGTTTCAGCGCAGATCATTCAGCTTCGATGACCTCTGAGCCTGCCAACCATTCCACACCTATCACAGGTCACAGGACAACTGGGCAAGAATGGCCAGGAGGGGAACAGCACATCTCACCCACAGCAACTCATCTCCGCAAGGTGCCAAAGGTCATCACTGACATGTGTCCACAGTTAGTTTATCTGGCTGTCAGCGTTTGCTTACATAGACTTCAGAGCGGACCTCAGTTTCTCTGAAGAACGGGACTGCGCTCCTCCATGCTCAAGCATGCCTCAGAGTTGGGTTCCGATCCTGGCTCTGTCACTAACGCACTGGATTTCCCTGTGTGGACAGAGAGGCTGTGGCCCCCCTGTGACAGTGTCTGCCACGCTTGGCTGAGCCTCAGAAGCCCGGTGCAGGCCTCCTAGTGCTGGGCTGTGGCTATGACCTGGACAGTCAGCAGACAGGGGGCAGAGCTCCCCCTAAATGACCTGAGCAGAATATGAGGGACACTTCTAAGACCAACTCTTGCACCCTTAACCTTCCTGCATGGGGCCCCAGCAGCATGGATGCCCAGACAGCAGCCGCAGACTAGAGAATCCATCCTCACTGACCACCACGGCCCCCACTCCGGCTCACGTGGACCCACCCCTCCTGTCCTCCACGGCCCCCACTCCTGTCTTCCAAAGCCTTCACTCCTGTCCTCCACGGCCCCCACTCCTGTCTTCCACAGCGCCCACTCCTGTCCTCCACGGCCCCCACTCCTGTCCTCCACGGCCCCCACTCCTGTCCTCCACGGCCCCCACTGGTCCCTGTCCTGTCATTACATCTTTATTTCTTCACGACTATAAACCTCTTTTATCTCTTAATTCAGTATCCCCGATATTTGGAGGACTTAAAAGGATCATTATTTTTATATAATTACTAATGATGACACGGTAGCACATAAAATTTCGCCTGGGTACTTCCAGGTTTTTAAAGAATAACAGATGCACCTTCGGGCCCTTGTACAGAGGACACTCGGGTGCCAGCGTCTCCCACAGTAACAACGAGCTCTGGCGACAAGCCCACCGGGGAGTCTTGCACTGCGGCGTTTACGTTTCTGCTCTGCTACCACGCACAGCAACGAGCTGTCACTGGGACGTGGCACCTGTGCTTCTCCTGGGCCCAGGGACGGCAGCACTGATGGGCCCACGGTGGGGCTGTTCTCTCCCTTCCATTGCTGACCCCGTGAACTGTTCAGACAAAGGTGCAGGGCCCGAGGAGGGAGCTGATACAGCCTCACAGAGCACCCATGACATCTGCCAAACCGAGGGCCACAGGAAACACGTTCCGTCTGCCTAGGCTACCGAAGACGGTGACGACTGTGGGGAACAGCTCAGGACCCACTGAAATTCCAGGTCATGCTGGTCCGAAGCATGGATGGTTTCTCCACAGAAGACGGAGTAGGCAACCTCCCTAGACATACCGAGATGAAGCTTCAGCAGTTCCACTAAAGGCTGTATGATTCCAGTTCTCTCTGAGTACGCGTGAGTTTTACGAGTAGGAGAAAGCAGCGCTTCGCTCAGTGAATGGGGAGGCGGCAGCAGATGCGGGGAGCCAAGTGGCTGCCCCGGGACCCCGGCGTTTCGGCGGCTGATTTGTTCAGACCAAGCACGGGACAGGCTGTCTCTCCACCAGGCAGGCAGTGGGCAAAATAATCTCCTATTTTCTTGCTTCTTGTGTTTGGATGGCTATGACGCAAATTCAATGTCATGGCACGTTTCGGTGAAGCCATCGAGGGGCAGTCTGCTGTACTGCTGTCTCCCTGTCCTCACTGATCAGAATTCCGTGTTGCTTCTTTAGCTGCCATGGAATGGGACACGATGATTTATCATCAGTGGGCAAAATGGGGTCACTCGTTCCAATGGACAAGGCAATGATTAAAAAATGTACTTGTCACCTTGTGGCCACCTGGAAGAAAGCCACCAATGATTCAAAGATGTGGTGGTCACAGATGTGCTCTAGGGGGCTTGCCACTGACATTCTCTGTGGTTGAAACTGCACACGGAGAAGGAAAGAGGTGTCATCTGACCAGGGGTGACTCGCCTCAGCTCAGCCAGCCGGCGTCACTTCCCTTCCCAGAAGTGGTTTGGCACAAGAGGACTCTTCAGTTGAGACGGGCCTTTTCTGACTCCAACTTCAGTTTTCACTGAGGGCCAACCCAGAGGCACACCCCCAGCCTGTCCCTGTCACCCTCCCACCCTCTCCCCCACCCCACACAGGTCACTGCATAGTAAGCTCTGCTGCCTGGAAGCCACAGGAACCTCTGTCTGGTTGCCTGGTGTGCGCCCCGGCATCTGCCGCCCTTCCCACAGCACACAGAGAACACCTGGTCCCACGGAACTGAATTTGCTCCAGACCGGGGATGGGGACATGCCTGTGTGCTCTGGAGGACGGGGGTGGGGGGAGCGCGCTGTTTCTGGTCTCTCAGCATCCTCCTTCTAAAAGGCTCATGCCTGTCACGAAATTAATTTGGGACCTTTTCAGTCATAACTACGAGTTAAGATTCCTATGGATACCGTAGCTACTTTGCCCCAAACAAATTGATTAAATATAAACGAGTATTTGGTGGGTAACGGGCACCTGGGTTTTTGTTTGTTTTTTCAAATGGACAAGCTCTATATTTGAAAAATCGTTGGTGCTTTCAGATCTTTTGAAAGCGTATATCCCGTCATTTACGCACGATGGGATGTCACGAGAAAGCGGAGTTCCAGGCCCGTCCCCCCCGCAGACAGAGTTACAACGGCCCAGAGCCGTGGAGCGGCCCTTGGCTCAGCGCACAGGCCGCTGGACAGGATCCGTTTAAAGAAAGGAAGTGTCCGGAGAAGATGGTTTGCTCCTACAAACATGCTTCTCCTTTCTCCTCTGGCTGACACAACACCATACAGGACAAAGTCGGGTGACTTCCTAGGCGCTGGTGTCTTCGGAATTAGCCAGAGTCGCGGCGTGGATTTGGCCTGGCAGGTGGCCAGCACTTTTTCTAGAAGTGAGCACGTGCCACTGCTCAGCCAAGACTGTTGGGGAACCCACCAGTTGTAAGACGTCAATAGATTTTGGGGTTAGATGCGGACTTCTGTGGAAAACTGGGAATTCTGTGGCTTCACAGGACAGGGGAGTGGGGTGACCGCGGCCCCAGGTCATTCAGGGAGACACTGGACAACCGACACCGCAGAAGCTCAGAATATTGCTTCTCGGAACCGTGTTCATGTTACACGTGACCATTTCTATTAATGGCAAATATTAGAATAATTGCGAAATAGGGTAGCAAAAAAAACAGATTTTTTTCTCTTTCTGCACAAAGCATGTGCAATTATCAACAAAACACTAGCTGCCCTGAAGGTGCCGAGGGACCCCGATACAATGAGCTTTTCAGTCAACAGTGGTCGCCCGGCCGTGGACCACAAGGAACTCTACAAACAATAGCAATGCCGATGCGTGCTGTGATTCTCAGGGACAGCTGACCAGACGATAAAAGGGCATGTTTTTCTTGGGGGGCACATGACCGTGACAGTGTCCTCACCCCGTGTCAGCAACATTCAAAACCTCTCCGCCTGGCACCGCGTGCGTCTATCTTGCCATTATCTCGCTGCCCGTCGACACGGGTGCCTTCCGTGTGGGGTAGCTGGGGCGTCTCTCGGAGGTGGCATCTGGGCAAAGGACAGAGGGTCGTGGCTTCCCCAGGAAGGGTGGGAGTAGAGACGACGGGCCCTTAAGCGCTGGCTGGTGCCGCTACCTGTGCCAATATTACGGGAACGTGTCTTGAAAAAGACTCTGGTTTTAACATGTCAAACAGAAAACAATTCCGTAGGGAAAAAGTGAGGAAAACTTGTTCTGGAATCTGATTGGAGTTGAGGGCAGGGCCTCCGTGGGCAAGGGGACAAGACTTGCTTGTTTGATGAGCGGGGACAGTGAGTGGCCAGTGGCCAGGGAAGCCGGCGGTGTGGTCACAGACGCTCGGCGACGTTGGTCTGAGATTGTTAATTATGGAGGGGAGTGACCACAGCTCCGTCCCGAGGCCCACCAGAGACTTTCCAGAAGTGCTTTTTAAGTATCGCTTTTAGAAGGAGAGTGTGCTCACGGGACCTGGTCAGACTGCTGTCACCGGAACACCCGACATTGTTCGACGCAGAATCCTGGTTCAGCTCTATGTCAACTCCTGAGTGTCAGCATATCGCTGATAGAACGTCCACAGCGATAATAATCTAGCATTTTTGTTTTTAGATGGTCAAGCACATTGCACCTTGTGATATTTCTTAATTATTTTTTAGTAACAGTAACTTGTGTTTTTTATTGTACAGGTAAGTAAGCCGAGGCTAGGGATAGATAGTAACCAAAGATTAGAATGGTGTACAAGGAGGTGATGGGAAAAAAAAGTATCCCAGGTTTAAGCTTTCAGAGTGGACAGAAAATACATGGAAAAAGTATGCAAGAGGAAACTATTGAGCATCCTTCTAGGCAGGTGACTTTTGGGGGGGGAGGGGGCAGGTAATATGAGTGGAGACATGTTCACACCAGCGTTTCTTTAATGCAGTATTTTCATGGAATTGTTGAAATCACCCGGATTGCTAGCAGCAAACATGCTGACTATGTCATTAGGTGAACCTTCCAGATGACTGCCACTTCTCGGTTCAAGCAAGGGTACCAGAAGACCGTATTCTTGGAGCACATGAACTCAGCCCCTAGTGACCCCCCTTCATTCCACTGCACTTTAGTTTGGGCCCTTGGCCATCATCAAGGAAACTGCTATTTGCAAACCAACAGTTGCCGGGGACACTGCCCTGCCCTGGGGGAGCTCGCCGGGCACCTGCATTTAGAATTCAGTCTTAGGAGAAGCACCGGTCTCTAAGCACAGTGCACTGCCTGCCCACGTTCCCACGGGAGAGCGTGACTGACCGTCATCTTCTCCTCACCTGCATTTCTCCCTCTGGTGCTCGGTTTCTGGTTCTGACTTTTATTGTATATGTTTTTGCTTAAAGCTGTTTAAAAATCCTTTGTGAAAAGAAGGGAGAAGTACATATGTATACATACTGACTGACTATTTTTATGTAAGTAATGGCTTTTAACTTCACTTAATTATTCAACAATATCCACTGAGCCCCTTCTGGGAATGAGGACTCCCACTCTGAGCAAGGCCATGTCCCTGCTCTCCTGAGGCTGCCATTCTGGTTGGCTAAATCTTACAATTACCAAGTATACAGCAATATAAATATGATGCATGTCTTATAAATATAAATATACATTGTAAATACTATGAAGAAAATAAAACAGGGGAAAGGGAGAGAGTGCGTTGAAGCCTGCAGGTCTGGACCACTATTTTTGACAGGGTGGTCAAAGAACACCTCTGGGAGGAGGTGGCATTGGAGCCGCAAGCTGACTGAAGAGAACAGAGCTGTGTATAGAACCAGGGCAAGAGTATTTCAGGCAGAGGGAGGAGCAAGTGCAAAGGTCCTGAGGTAGGAACAAGCTTGGTGTGGTTGAAGAACAGTAAGCTATGCAGTGGAATTGAAGAATGTTGAGGGGAAATACTGAATAAGAAAGAGGGGGGATGGAGCCAAGGAACAGGTAAGGGCCAGATGATGTATGTCTTGTGTCCAAGAGTCAGAATGTTGAAATTTATGCTAAATGTGGTCGATGTCATTGGAGGATTTTAAGCAAGGGAGTGACCAAACCTCAACTAAGTTTGAGAAAGACCATTCTGGCTACTGAGTAGAGAATGGACTTGGGTAAAGAGGGTCTTCTTAGCTGTCGTAGCAATCCAGGTGAGAGGCTATGGTGGGAAGACGAGGCGTGGTCAGAGCCATCAAGGTGAACAGGTGAATGGGTGGAGTACTGATGTGTGGTTGTCGAGTGTGGGTGTAGAAAGGGAAGAAAACGAAGTCTTCAGGATAACCTCACAGGTCTTGGTAGGTGGGTGGATGGTAGTTCTGTTACTTAGATGCGGCAGAAAATGTCCACGGGTCAAGTTGAGAATTGACTTGGATACGTTCAGTTTGAAATGCCTACGGGACAAGCGAGAGCAGCTGTTGACAGCTGAGTTAGAAGCTCAGAGTAGAGGGAGGAATAGGGTCCAGTAAGGGATCTCATGGGGTACAGATGGTGTCATCGGCCATGGAGTGAATGAGGTCACCCAGGGAATGAATACAGAGGGAGAATGGAAGAGACTGAGGGTAGAAATCCTTAACATGCGAGTTCCTTCCTCCTCCTCAGCGATGGCCCCTACAACTGTAGCACCCTGTGGCTGTCCACACCTGTACAGAAACACCTGGTCTGGGTAGACTGATGGTTTTTGGAATGAACAAAGTCATACCCAGCTAGAGTCTTCCCTGGTTAATACTAAAAGCTCCCCCAGTCTGATAATCTGCTCAATTAAATTTCGTTTCAGGCTACAATTATAATTCAGCAGAATTGCACGGTTCTGAAAGAGCAGTGGTATCTAGTGCAGAATTGATTTCAGGTAAGAAGTGCTTCCAAAGCAGACTCGAAAAGCTAAAGCCATAATAATCAACCACTGAACGCAGGTGGGCGCCCTCACGTAAAACATACCTTCGATAACTTCTTGTTTTCCTTGACTTTGAATTAATTATAAATGTACCACACGTTTGAAGTTAATATTATTTGTTGGAGAGTTTTGTCTGGGAAATAGCAACCGACTTAAAGATCGGACTTTAAAGAATGGTGATGGTAGAAAATGGCAGAAAGAAAGGGACAAGTGTCGCCTGCCTCCCTCCCTCCCAGGGCGATCAGCTTCCTCGTGGACGGGTTCCTCCAAAGAGAAACAGAACCGGGAGCGTGTCCTCCTCCGTTAAAACCTCCGCAATCTTTTATAACGCTGCCATTTCTCAGCGGCTGAAATACTGTGTTTGCCGACGTGGAAATCTCCCTTTCTGACACCATTATTGTCTGAGAAAAACTCTCATTTTAGCACGGTGCACTTTCACTCCACCGCAAGCTTCCATCACAATGAAGCATTCGTGTGGCAGCCCAATGGGCCGTCCCCGCGGAGGACGATGGATTGGGGGCCGCGGCCGTATTTCTCCGAGTCCTAACGAGAGGCGCAGTCCCGGTGGAGCGCTGGCCTCCTCGCGCGGGGGAGCCCACGGGGCCTCGCGGGCTGAAATATAGCCAGTGCCGGGCATTCTTCTCTAACGCACGTGCCATAAACCACAAGGAATTTCCTTTGTAAATGGCAGCCCACGACAAGGGACGGCGGATTATTCCTGTGATGCGAGGGCCCTTGAATTACCGTCCGGCAGCCAGGCGCTGCGGCGCGCGGAATGTGCCCATTTCCAGTCCCTTTGGCCCAATATTACAGAATATTACCCTGAACACTAGATGGTTCAAAGACAGATCCTTGGTGAAGCCCATGTAGAAAAGTGTTATAAACCAGCTGTACCCAAACTGAATGTAACTGGGGGAAAAATCGAGGAAGAGATCTAGGAAAGGAGTTTTTCTTTCAGAAAAGAAACAAAAACACCCACTGAAAACAATTTAAATGAATGGGTTTAGATGAAATGGCCCATCTTGTTCTTTCAAAGGAAATGAAGGGTCCATTGGAGACCAGGGCCTGGTTTGAAACACACGCCTCTTGGTACTAGAAGCACTGGTCTTTGAGAGTCACTGAATGAGCACACACAAGTTCCAGAAGCCCCACTAGTCAAACTAGAGGCCGCAAGAGTAAGGCCCCGTGCTGCTCGCCCCTGCTTCCCCGGACTCCACCCAGACTTTGTGCAGACTCGAACATCCCTCACCGGCTCTGTTTCTGTGACCAGCCTGAGATGGGTCTTACAGCCTCGGTTACCAGTTCTCAGCAGCTGGGCCTTGGGAGCCCAGATTAAATCTCTCTTTAAAACAAAACATACAAACAAAAAACAACCCATGAACGATGAACATGATTATTTATCTTGTAAATGAGATATAACTAAATTCCGATCAAGTTAGCACTTCAGGGTTTGCCTCCGGTTTTCTAGTTCCCTATCTGTAGCTGGTTTAGAGGGTGAATGGATAAGACCAGGTCCAGGACTTGGGGGAGACCATGGGGCTGGGTTAGATGGTGACAGGGACCCCAGGGAGGAAGAGCTAAGGTGTTCCACCTTCTCACCTGCCCCATGGTGTGTGTGTGTGTCTCTGTGTGTGCGTGAGTGTGTGTGCGTGTGTGTGCATAGCCTCAGAGATGAAAAGACCTACTTCTGACAAACACAGAAAGACACTCGGGAGCTTAAAAGTGTCATTTAAAAACCACCTAGAGCTCCTTGAGGGTGCATGCTCACCCTTGATATGTCTGTGAGACACAGACGGACCTACAGGGCCAGTCACACACTTTACAGGCTTTTACTGAAGGGGTCACTTGGTGCCAGGCACAGGCCTGCTCCCTTCCCCGTGGGACTCGGGTACTCACAGGGACCGTGTCTGGCCATGTCAGCTCCAGCCAGCTGCAGAGGGAGCAGAGTGTCAGGGACGTTTGTTTAGTGATAGGGCCAAGCTCCCAGAGCGATCAACAGCACCAACCACTAACACATTGTCTAAGTGACAGCTTGGGACACAGAAAGCCCAGCTCGGGCAGGTCCACAGTGGGCCTCCCGGGGTTAATTCAGTGATCCAAACAAATATTGGCCTGTTACAGAAAACTAACCAAAAAACCCACTTCATCAAGTATGCTCTGTATTGGTAGGGGAAAAAAGACAATTGTTTTCAGGCTAAACTACCAGCAAAACAATGCTCATTTCAACTGCAATTTGCAATTCATGATTGAAACTCATTTAAATGTTGGCTTAGGTCTGAACTCATTTGAACACAAGAAAAGTAATTCCCTGTAATATTTGAAGACATCATCTTCTTCTCGAGTAAAATGAAAAAAAAAATTGTTTTTCCCTCGAATTCTGAAAACATTTGTGGCTACAAACGACACAAGGCGGGAGTCTGTTAAGTATTCTAAAGGTGCTGTGGCTTAGCCACATTTAATTTTTCTACAGTTACTTTATTAACTGAATCCATCGAGGCCAAAACATCTTGGATGAGCAGTCCTAATTTTCCTCATTTGTAAATGTTTGCTAAACCATAGGAAACTGTGATATTATCCCATCACCCTTCTGTGTCGGATGCTAAAAATACTGTCTCTTTGGCCTTTTATTAGATAAGACATTTCATATAACTGAAGAAAGATAATTGAGCCCTATAAATCAACAGGAAAATGCTGCAATGATTACAATCTACCAGCCACCTAGCGCACCGTCCAAATGCATTTAAATTTCACTGAGGAATGTGGCGGGGGGTGGGGGGGATCAATGTTGCTCTATTAGGTAATTTTCATTTGTTATAAACACAACACACGGTGACATTAATTAATAGAATAATGGTGCTGATATATCTGTTAGTGATTAGCTTGTAGTGCAATTCATCAGATGATTATCATTTACCTAAAAATGCTGTGAGGAGAAGGAAGATGGAATTTTGACTCAGCAGGTCCCACAGGGCAGGCGCACGGATCTTCGGCTGTGAATGAACCTAATTTAATTTTCTGACTTTCGATCCTTTGTCTTTCGTTGCACGGATGAAATCAGTCACCATAGCTCAAGGAGAAGTTAAAATTAATTTTTTAGAGCTGTGGCTAATATGATTGGTCAAAAAAACCCAACAACGCTCTTTAACTTGAATAAACCAGTTAGGCAGTACCATTGTTGTTTGAGTCTGCTCTCGCTTCTCCTTCCTGCCAGGTTCGTTCACAGATGAATCCGAATGTCAGAAATTCCTGATGAGGCCGCAGAATCAAGATTCACTGCTCCTTTCCCACTGCCACCCATTTTGGGGTTTAGGTGCAGTTGCTAACCTTTTGCCCATCATTCACTTTGCTTTCTGGTTCCCAACCAGTTGTTGGAATCCAAGCCCTCATCTTGTCCTAATTCAAAGGATATAAACATGTACCTTAATTCAGATTACCCACCAAGTAGCCACCTAGACCACACTTTTTGGTGGCTCCTAGCTCTTTCCCCAGCTCTGGCCCTTCCTGGAGGTGACCCTTGACTGCCCTGACTCTCTAGTTGCTGACTCACTCCTCTGTGTGCCTGACCCCACAGCACGACAGCCCCCTTCCATGTCATGTTAAGCCGGGAGACACAGGAGGAAGTTGCCTGGCTACATCATCCCCACGCAGGAAAAACCAAACAAGCATGGATGGGCTGTACATTGTAATCACATACACACATTTTTTTTTTTTCTGTTAAAAGTTGGAATGATCATAAAGTTAAAGACTTTGTTTTGTATTCTAGTTTGTAATCCTTTCTGGTTTTCTTCATCTAAAAATCCAGTACAGGCTTGAGAAGATAAAGTGAGGCTGTGTCAAAAATATAACTGCTCAGTTGGATATTTCACTGATTTCTTCCCAATGAGAACACATACATTTAAATGAAACTTTTTCAATGTATTAGTTCGACACGAGCTGTCTCTTTTTTTTTTCTCCCTTCTTGAGTTAATGACAGTTACATGGTGTATAAAATCTTTGTCTAGAAAGCATGCTTCAACATAGCGAACAGCTACTTTTCTATGTAATTTCCATTAAGAATCGGAAGAAGATCGGCAGATAAATGCGTATATCAAAGACATTCTTAGGCTGCCTTTCATGGGGAATTAGAAAACAGTTTTTAAAATCCAACTTTTTCTTTTGTGAAATATCAAACAGATGTCATGAGAAATCTTTCTGGAACACGAGAAAGGAACGAAAGGAGACCCAAGCTTACAGGCTCGGAAGAAAACCCGTTCTAGAACCAGTTCATCTGCGGGAAGTAACTTGTTCAAGGTCGCCCAGCAGCAGGGGCAGAACTGGGGTGTGGGGACAGGGCCTTGCCTCTGTACCTACCGGGCACCTCCCCATGACACGCCCACCAGGAGCGCTCAAAGGACGGGTAAGTGAACAAAATGCTCTGGGCTGTGTGGCTTCCCATCCAAGGAAGTCTGACCTTGTAAGAACCTAAAAGCAACAGAGGAGCAAAAATGAGAAGAGGCGTTCAGGGTCAGTCATTGGAATCAAACTGAGAATACAGCCCAAGAGCACAGGCTGTGAGCCAGGTTACGGTGGCAGACAGGTGACTGGTGAGGTGGGGTCCGGGGAGAGAGGGCTCACAGGTGACTGGAAAAGCACTCCACAGGTCTCGAGCCAACGGATGTTGACAGCAAGGCCACCTGCCCTACTTGACTCGGCCCCCTTGGTCACCCCTGATCTCACTCAGTCTTCACTAACGGATTTTGGGAAATTCAACACCAAAAGCAGCATTCAGTATTATGGATTTTACGGAAGGCTTCATGAGGAGGGTGGTAGAGTGTTCTACCTTGAACAGCCAAACTTCTCCTAAATCTGTAAAAAACATTTCAGGTTTTTTCTTAAGTTTTCTGTCCCCATCACAACTTCCTCCCCCATGGGATTTTCCTCAACGCATCCCCAACCCCCCAAATCATCTAAGTCTTCCTCCCCATCACAGCTCTCTCCAGTCCCCCCTCAGCATCCCACTCACCAAACAAAAGCCTGGCAAAAGCCCCGAATTTACCCAAATTGGAAGTATCACTGTCTTACAAGCACATTCCTAGTGTGGGAGTGTAGGTATGAGTGTGAGTGTGAGTGTGGGTGTGTGTGTAGGTGTGAGAGTGGGTGTGGGTGTAGGTTTGAGTTTGGGTGTGAGTGTGGGTGTGGGTGTGAATGTGGGTGTGGGTGTGGGTGTGTGTAGATGTGAGTGTGGGTGTGAATGTGAGTGGATGTGTGTAGGTGTGAGTGTGGGTGTGTGTAGGTGTGGGTGTGAATGTGAGTGTGGGTGTGTGTAGGTGTGGGTGTGTGTAGGTGTGGGTGTGTGTAGGTGTGGGTGTGGGTATGTGTAGGTGTGGGTGTGAATGTGAGTGTGGGTGTGTGTAGGTGTGAGTGTAGGTGTGAATGTGAGTGTGGGTGTGAATGTGGGTGTGGGTGTGAGTGTGGGTGTAGGCATGTGTAGGTGTGAGTGTGGGTGTGAATGTGAGTGTGGGTGTGTGTGGGTGTGGGTATGTGTAGGTGTGGGTGTGAATGTGAGTGTGGGTGTGGGTGTGAATGTGAGTGTGGGTGTGGGTGTGTGTAGGTGTGAGTGTGGGTGTGAATGTGAGTGTGGGTGTGTGTAGGTGTGAGTGTGGGTGTGGGTGTGGAAATGGGAGAGGGCGACGAGTCGGTCTGTGTGCACTGCATCTGGTGATGACAGGAAGGAGAAGGAGTTGACCGGAGAGACCTCTGTGTTCGTGGGGAGAAGCAGCAGGTGTCCATCTGGGGATTCCCGGCTGCGATGCTGACAGAGCTCATTCTTACCGATCTGATTCTGGGGGAGGGTAGAGCTCAAACACTAATGTCTAGATCTTGGAGTCCTTTTTTAAAAGCAGTCCTTGAAACCAAGGGTAAGCCAGTTCCTTAAGGAGATTATAAAGAAGGAAACGTACTCCAATAGGCAGTTATCTGTTGAGCGCCAACAGCAGGCACGGGGTGTCCCAGTCAGACCCCAGAACAACATCCTGCCAGGATTCCTTGAAGGCTAGAACAATAACAATATCTGGCATCTCAACCATTACTGTATTTGGTAATCACAAAAGCCCAGAGAGAAGATATTATAGCCTCATTTTATAGATGAAGATAATATTCAGAAAGAGTAAGTGCCTTATTTAAAGTCACGTATCTAGGGGGTGAGATTTTGATTTGAAATTAGAAAAGCTTTCTTTCAATTCATTTACTAAGCATATATTTACCACCTGCTATATGCTGACCACTGGGGAGACAGACACAGACACACCATCTTCTGTCGGCCCAGACAATAAAAAATCTGATCAGTGGTTGTACATCAGAAATGGTGTTGAAGTATGAGATGAGTTCATTCAAGTTTGAAGGACAAAGAAAGAAACAAAGTGATTGATGGAAGTACAAGAGACAATATTTTGGGGGAGCTTTTTACATTAGAGACATTTTCTGGGAAGTCTAAACATTCTATTCTAGAATACTGAGAAAAATTAAGATAAAAGTCAATAGAACTCAAAGAAGAGTTATTCAAAGTTTAAGAATAGAGACTGAAAATCCTTGATGATGGCATTGAAAGTGTTTCTTCTTTGTTCTGAGACCTCCAGCAGTCAAGGGGCTAAAATGCCCAGCGTGGTAACAGGGATAAAAAGGCGTCTTCAGATCCAGTGAGGGCAGAAAGAATCGATGTTGGCCCTCTTCTTCCTTCATTCCACCAGCCCTTCACGGAGACCTCCTCTCACATCAACCAGGACCAAATTCTGTTCTGTCCTGGCTGAAACTCTCGCCCTCCAGTGCAATCCAGTGACGGATTCAATCGAACTAGCACTAATATTTGTCTCTATGCAAGAGGCGAGTTTTGAGTTCTGGAGTTGATTGGATTTCATTATTTACTCTTTTGTACAAAACTCGCCCGTTGAGATAGTTTCCTAAATCAATACACATTTTTGTGTAATACAATGCAATCGAAGAGGGAGCAAACGGAGAGCCTTCTTAAATAATAGGAATATGAAATTTTTTATCATAAATTCAATCGTAGAGTAAAATGAACTCTTATGTTAGTCTACACCCATTACGCATTTTTTTTCCCCCGCAGGTCACCAAAAAGGAATTGTAATGGCACTCTTACCTAAAAGGTTTGGTAAGACTCCTTTCCACAGCTGTTCGTTAAGGCATCCCCTTTCTTTCGGTGATGGATGAAAGGGTTTTAGTAGCATATGCAACACACATATCTTGTGGCAGGAATAAATAACACTCAAAACATAAACTGAGCGTTTTCTTATTGATGTCAAACAGGACAGTGGGTGGGGGCATCTGCACTCTTTCCCTAATGACGCGGCTTAGACTACCAGGCGAGACAGGCAGCCCTAAGCGGTTACATTCAATAGTGTGAGTTGTTCTGTACTGGCAGAATTTCTACAAAGAAAGAGTTTTCAAGAGAAAACAGGTTATAAAGTGATTAATTTTTGTGACCTTACACTAATATAATTTATGGCATTTCAATTTCTTTCTATAGGAACTATCTTAGGAGAACAGAAAGATGGCTTTGGAGCACAACTGGATGACAAAGGGACCCCTCCAACTCACTTTGTCTCAAAAGAACATTATTATTTTTTGAATAATGTTACTGCTGGCCTTACATTTATTCTCAACAAAAGTCGAGAAATTTTGTTGAGCTCAAGCAAAAGAAAAAGAGGAAATGAAGCTAGAATTTCTCCTTATTTAATAACATACGGTCAAATTAGCTATATTGGCAGAAAATGTTTATGTAGAAAATATTCACCAAGACAGAAATTCACTTATGTAGGATTGCATCTACCCAAAAAATAAAACTACTGAAAATCAGTTTGCAAGCAATCCCAAAATAATTTCATGAAACAACCATGTGACCAAAAATTATAGTGTCAGATAAAGAGAGGGAAGCAACCCTCCCAATAAAACAAGCCAGCAACCAACCAACCAAAAGTGTATCATATATTTAAGGCTGATGAAATTCATCATGCTGACTAATAAAAGGAAGTAGCTCTACATTATTGTATCTCAAACCTTTTTATCTGTGATCCAGCAACCACTGGCTACTCCCTTAGAGAGAGCTGGCAAATGCCTGGCACGGGTTTGCACACTCCACCCTCTCACCACCCTCGCAGCCTCCACAGCAGGCATTTCCGACTGGTCACGGCTCTTTATTAACCCGAGCATGTGCAAAGACTCGGAATCGCGTGAAACACAGCCACCCCACCAATCAACCTGAGTTAGAAAATGAGATGAATTTCATTGTCCTCTATGGAAGAATACATCTTCTTTATCTCATCAGCAGACAAATACTTAAGGAGTGTTCAAAAAAAAAAAAAATACCTAGGCTTAGGAATACTTAGAGGAGACTCGACTCAGTTTCTCCTGTCACAAATAGTCATTTCCAGAAGGGGAAAGAAGCTAGAAAAGCATAAATATACCTAAATAAGTCACTACCACGGGTAACTGCACGGCACCTGGGTGCAGAAGGGGAGCTCAGGATGGCGCGCGGAGCCATGGGGTCGGCGGTGCTGTCCAGGAAGCCCACTTGGCGGGGAACCGAGATTGTGTATGAAGAGAAATGGATGTGCTCTGGTGGGTGGGTGGACAGCACGCTTACACACGGAGCCCTGACTTCGTGTGATATCTGCCGTCAGCTTCAACCCACCCTGCCTCCGCTCCTGCCCGGGTAGGCAGAATTACCAACAGATATCTACAGACAAATCGCTGCTTGAAAATCAGTTCTCTAACAAGTAACCGTTGGGAAAGCAGAGAGTTGGCAGGTTTTCCCAAAGCCTTTCCTTCATAAGCAATGTTTGACAATAATAAAAGACCAAGCTAAACCATCAACTGGCTTGCCGAAGGAAACTGGGTACGTTAAGGACGCCCTTGGAGGGTAGCAAGGAAATTTTGAAAAATTAAAATCAGATCTCTATGCTATAGATATTATAACCTTATGAAACCTTATGAAAAATTCCAGAGATAAATATATCAGAGGAAGTGAACGCTATTTCTGATCATTTCCCTTCGGCTCCGGTAAGCTACTGACTTTTAGGTACTTCACTTCCTTGCTGGTTTATGAACGATGACACGGGGGATGAAGGCATGGGATGGCAATGAGGAATTTCAAAGCAGGTATTTCATATTATATAAATAAAAGAAAACCATATGCTTGTGATATAAGTTTTCAAATCACAAAATCCATCTCCACATACTCAAATGTCTGACCTTCATGGAGGGCAGCTATGTACATGGAAAAATTGGGAAATTATTTTAATTGAGCCTCTGTCTCCAGGAGGTTATGTATTAGGCTTAGTTTACAGAGATGGATTATACTCTTAAATGCTTCAAGATTATCAGAAGAAAACCAGCAAGAGGAAATATTATGGGTATATTATAGGTCCACAGGAAACACGGTACTTCTAGAAGCTCTGACCACGCCCGAAACATCTATTCTGCCCTCTGACCTCCTGTGAAGATGGGAGAGGTGAGCCCTTTCATTTAAAAAAATTATATGGGATTCATTAAGTTAGTAATTTCAGAAGACTGTAGTAACTATTAGACTAAATCAGCAAAACAAAAACTCTTCTGTTAACTGTTTAGCCAGTTCAAGGTAACTGTTGGGTTTATTGTAAACTCTCTCTGATTCAGTTGACATAATTGGACCTACTTCAGGTAATAAAAGTCCAATAGAATCCTGTTTTAGTTCTCTTACTCATCTATGTTAATAAAAGTGGTCATCTCTTGTGCTGGCTTCCCTCCTCCCCCAATTTATTTCTTTATTCCTGAATTTTAAAAAATTCCCATCTCTCCCACCCCTTGGGAAACCATCAGCTAGTTCTTTCTTCTTTTTTAAAAAAATATTTTTTCTTTTTTGATTTGAGAGAGAGAGAGGAAGGGAGAAGGAGAGAGACAGAAACATCAATGAGAGAGAACATCGATTGGCTGCCTCCTGCATGCCCCTCACTGGGGATCTGGCCCACAACCTGGGCATGTACCCTCACTGGGAATCGAACTGGTGACCTCTTGGTGCATGGGTCGAGACTCAACCACTGAGCCACACTGGCTGGCCCCGTCAGCTAGTTCTTTATATCTATAAGTCTATTTCAATTTTGTTTTGTTTATTCATTTGTTTTCTTGTTTTAGATTACACATATAAGTGAAATCATATGGTATTTGTCTTTCTCTATCTGACTTATTTCACTTAGCATAATACCCTCTAGGTCCATCCATGTTGTCACAAATGGTATAATTTCATTCTTTTTTAATGCTGAATAATATTCTGTTGTGTACATATACCACATCTTTATCCATTCATCTATCGGTGGACACCTAGGTTGCTTCCAAATCTTGGCTATTACTGGTAACGCTGTGATAAACATGGGGGTGCACATCTCTTTTCAGGTAGTGGTTTTGTTTTCTTGGGATAAATACCAAGAAGTAGAATTGTTGGGTCATAAGACAGTTCTATTTTTAATTTTTTGAGGAATCTTCGTACTGTTTTCCACGGTGGCTGCAGCAATCTGCATTCCCACCAACAACGCCTGAGGGTTCCCTTTTCTCCACATGCTCGCCAACACTTATTTGTTGATTTATTGAGGATAACCATTCTGACAGGTGTGAAGTGATGTCTCATTATGGTTTTAATTTGCACTTCCCTGATAATTCGTAATGTTGAGCATCTTTTCATATGTCTGTTGGCCATCTTTATGTCTTCTTTGGAGAAGTATCTATTCAGGTCCTTGACCATTTTTTAAATTAGATGATTTGTTTTTGTGGTGTTAAGTTGTATGACTTCCTTATATATTTTCAAATATCAGATATATCATTTGCAAATATCTTCTTCCATTCAGTCTGTTGTCTTTTCATTTTGTTGATGATATCCTTCAATGTGCAAAACCTTTTTAGTTTGATGTAGTCCCATTTGTTTATTTTTGCTTTCGTGGCCCTTGTCTGAGGAGACATATCCAAAAAAATATTGCTAAGAGCAATGTGAGAGAATTTTTATGGTTTTGGATCTTACATTTAAGTCTTTAATCCATTCATTGTGAGCTTGTTTTATTTATGGTGTAAAAAAGTGGTCTAATTTTATTTTTTCATGTACCTGTCCAGCTTCCCCAACAGCACATATTGAAAAAAAGTCTTTACCCCATTGCATATATTTTCCTCCTTTGTTACAGGTTTGTTGACTATAAAAGTGAGGATTTATTTTGGGATTCTGTATTATATCCCATTGATCTATATATCTGTTGTTAGTCCAGTACCATACTGTTTTGATTGTTGTAGCTTTATAGTATATTTTGATATCAGGGAGTATAATATCTCCCACTTTTTTTTTTTTTCTTTTTCAAAATTTCTTTAGTTATTCAAGGTACTTTGTGGTTTCATATAAATTTTAGGATTAGTTTTTCTAATTTGAAGAAGAATGCCCTTGGCCTTTTAATAGGGATTGTATTGAATCTGTAGATTGCTTTAGGTAGTGAGGGACATTTTAACAATATCAATCCTTCCAACCGATGAGCATGGGATATCCTTCCAGTTATTTGTGTCTTCTTCAGTTTATTTCTTCAATGTCTTCGCGTTTTCAGAGTACAAATCTTTCATGTCTTCCACCTTCTAATCTCAGACAAATTCGTCCCACCTTCTCGGGGGCCTCGGCCAGCAGATGACTTCCTTTCTGGTGTGTAGCTTCAGTTTCAAGGAGCTTATATCTGTTTCCTTTTCAACATGGCCGTGTCTTTTCCCTTTTCAAACAAACAACGCATTTCTCCCTATACCCCAAACTCTACCCCAATTTGGCCCATTTTATCCCTGTCACAATCAAGTTTCTTAAAAGAGTTGCCCGCACTTGCTGTCTTCCTCAACTCCCATTTATTTTTCACGCGCTGTTATCTGGCGTCTGTTCTCCCCCTCAGTGAAAACTGCTTTCTCCATGAGCAAGAACTGTCACACAGCTCAGAGGACATTTTTCAGTCCTTTATCTTACTTGGTCTCTAAGAGAATGTTTGAAGATGCCCTGCCCCCCTTGTTTAAACACAGTCTTCCTTCGGCTTCCACAGAGTAAACTCTCCTGGTTTCTCTGCTACATCACTGGCCGCGTCCTCCTGGTCTCCTCTGGGCGCCGTCTGCTCCCTGAATGTGGGGGTAACTCAGGACCTCGCCTTAGACCACACTTCTCCGCTCACTTCTTTCTACTTTCTGGAGAACATCTCCTCCATTAATGTCCTCAGTTATCCTCTGAAATCTGGTGACTCTTAAATCTGCTCTTTCCTACCAGGCACAAAAACAAAATAAACGAACGAGCAGAACAGAAACAGACTCAGAGATACAGGGAACATTCTGATGGTTGCCAGATGGGAGGGGAATTGGGGGATGGGTGAAAAAGATGAGGGATGAAGAAGTACAAATGGATAGTTGTACAATAGTCATGGGGATGTAAAGTGCAGCACAGAAATATAATCAATAATGTTATAATGACCATGTATGGTGTCCAGATGGGTATGGGATTTATTGGGGACTCCTTTGTAAGTTTTAAAAAATGTCTAATCACTGGGTTGTACACTTAAAACTAATATAATATTATACACCAGCTATAATTTAAAAATAAAAACTTATTATGAATTTTTTAAAAATTGAGTTCCAGAACCCAAGCCCAGTTATGTAGGGACCGTTTCCGGTTGGACGGCCCGGTGACATCTGCGTGGACAGAAGTGCAGCGGGCTGTCTCCCTCCTGCAAACTCGCTTCTCCCTCCACTTCCTGTTTGGGAATTTGTTTTCCTATTTTACTCAGTGCCCTCTCTCACCCACAATTCTCCATTATTAAGACGGTTCTTTATATTTTAAAAACATTTCCCAAAGACTTCCATTTCTCGCCATCTCCTGTGCCACTAGCATGCCAAAGCCACGGCCATGTCTCACGTGGTGTCTCTGTCCAGCCCCCTCAGTGGTCTCCCTGACAGTCTCATCCCTCACATCTTGCCATTAAAAATGTCCATGTTTCTTAATCCCACGGTGTATTTTTTCACACAGTGACACACAAGGTCGTTATTTCTTTGGGCTAACGCACAGAAGTCATTTAACCTACTCAATGTCATTCAGAAAGGAATGCACCTCAAGTTCAAGGCTGCTGTTGCTTCTCTGCCTCTCGGGACACTGAAAAGTGGTTGATGGTGATGGGTGCTGGACAACCTTCTCTTCCAGCCTCTTCCAGCCACGCTTTGTGCAATCACCTTTGACGGAGGTGAACAGATTAAGCTGAACAGGACTCGTTGTCGTTGGCATGAGCCGCAGAGTAGCTAACAAACCTGTCCCGCATGGCGTCCATCCACGCGGGGGGACAAGCACGCAGAGGCATGGTTACAGCAGCCGCGTGGCCCCCTTGCTGTGCACGGCATGGCCTGTCCACGGCTTTGTATAGGGCGTGGTCAGGAAAACCCGGTTAGGACCTGGCAGGATGTTAATAAAATGACAGGGACTGCTGTTGTCGTTGCTCTGTGAGCACACTCACTGGCATGGCAGTGAGTGGTTAACGCGACAGGAAAAAAGCTCGTGGCTGAAGGAAAGAGATAAGAGAAGCAGCAGGAAGCCAGTTTGGAGCGTGGATGGAGCCGCAGGCAGGTAGGGGATCCGACCAGGGTGCTCTGGGCTGTGGCTGTCTGCCCGTGTTCTTGGCTTCCTCAAGGCCATGCTGCCCCTTTGCCAGCAGCCGTGGGTCCTGACATGGCAGCCCCTGCCTGGGAGGGTCTCCGTTTTCTGGGCTAGGGGGAGGGACTACTAGCCTGTGCCTGGGTCTCTCAGCTGGGCCTGCATGGACGGTGTATTCACCCCCAGGCCCCCTTCTCCGTCCCACCCGCCAGAGTCATTACTGATTTCCAGCTTCTCTCATCGGCTGCTTTTCCTGACCATGGGATGCTCTGCCCACCTGCTCCTGTCTCCAAGTACTACCTTTTTGAGCCGAATTCTAGGTGTTCCAGGAAGAAATTTTCCGACAACTTAAGGCTAGGATAACATTTTGGTCCCCACCCCCTCTGACTCCTACTGAACTTATGGTCATTTCACATCTAGTTCTAGACCATCCCGTGTCCTGTGCTTGTATCTCTGGCCACGTTGTAAGGATTTTTAAGGTCAACACCACGCTGGTGTTCTCAACAGCAGTGAGCACCCTGTGGAGACTTGTGGCTGACAAATGGCTTCACTGTGTTCTGAGGGGCGTCACTTCCTAATACAACGACCAGTTATTTGTGCTGCTCCGGAGAGATGAAAAATTGCTTATGAAATGCTCAATCTTTAAGGAGCGTCATGGAATAACGAAGATTTGTATTTGCACTTTTCTTCAAACAATGCAACATGTCACACAAGTAGTACATCTGTGGACACACATTCCTCTCTGCAAAGAGCTTCAGAGGGAGCGCCGTCCACTCCTGGAGATGCCGCCTGCAGGTGGACTTAAGGACTCCTTCCCGACGCCGCCGCGGAGGATGTCAACGATGGTACTGTTACATTTGTATCTTTATTTTGTATTTCGATGCCCAGAAGCAACCTGTTGAATAGTTTCACTTTGGGGTCAGAAGTAAATTAGGTTGTAAATTATAGGAGCTTAGTATAAATCTTTGGGCCTGAAGTTGAAAATGTCCCTCTAATGTCACCTGAGAATGTTTAGAGCCCCCGTGACAGAGAAGTCAGGAGAATCAGAGAGGCTGTTGGTCCTTCTAAGAGAAAGTCAGGCTTGCTTCATCATCTCTTCCTTCTGAAGACCAGTTCCTCTCTGTTCTGTGCCAAAGTTCTTCGGAGAAGGTTCCTCCTTTTATTTAAGAGTCTTTCCCAATAGCTTTCCACAGTTATGGGACTATTATTTTTATTTTATTTATTAAAAAAATTTTTTTTTCTTTATTGACTTTAGAGAGAGAGGAAGGGAGAGGGAGAGAGATAGAAACATCGATGAGAGAGAACATCGATTGGCCGCCTCCTGCATGCCCCCCACTGGGGATTGGGCCCACAACCTGGGCATGTGCCCTGAACAGGAATCGAGCTGGTGACCTCTTGGTGCATGGGTCGACGCTCTACCAGTGAGCCACACCAGCTGGGTGGGACTATTATTTTTAAAAAGTCATGAAATTATTTAAAAGGGAAACTGATGATACTTGACTATGAATCCGGTGTAGGTGCCGAGGCTCTGGTCCTTCAAGCCTCAGCTGGAAGTCTCTGGAACTCTTACGCAATGCTGCCAGGCATCAGCTTCCCATCACTGTCAAGTTGTACCACTGTGTAGTGTGCGTGTCCGTGTGGGTGAACATGTGTGCATGCGTGAGCCTGCACTGGGGAGAGTGGAGGGTGGTGGGTGGATGGTATTTGTGGGAGGATCTTTGAAATAGACTCAATTTTGATTTTCTTAAACCGTCAAGGGCTAATTTTTGTTTTGAATTTCTCTTACTGTTTCTCATCTAGCCCAGCTCTATGTTAATTATAGAGTTTCCAGTCATTTATAAATATCTCCCTAAAAGTCCTGCCTCAGTTCTTGTTCCTCTTCGTTTTCTTCCCCTTTTCTCGATGGCAGTCTCGTGAAGCTGATGGTCCCGTGATTCTCTTCTGCCCTGTCCTCCATCAGACTTTGGTCTCAGTCCCCCTACTGCAGTGTCCTGGATGTGGTGGCTGCCCCTTGTTCCCAGGTCCCTTGTCCTTGCCTTCTCTCCCTTTGGGAAGATGTACCCTTTGCCGCTCTGACACTTGTGTCCTCAAATTGGCTCCACTGTTCCTGTTCCTTTAAGGTAAATGACAAGGACACTGGTTCTATAATCTTTCTATAAGAGCCAGTACTCTTCTACTCAGTTAAAATTTGGGGTCTCCGGGGTCCCATCAGGGACTCTTTTTCTTCATTTCTTTGTTTCCTTGGGTGATCTCATTGACCTGTGAAGGTAGCTATCTTTCCAGCAGAGATCTCTCGTAAATACCTCTAAGACATTTATTCTCCTTGTTTACTGGCTGTTTCCACCTTGATGTCTCATGAGCACCATCAAGTCAGCATACTTAAATCATCATGTTTCCCCCAAACACGCTTTTCCTGAATTCAGCATCAGGCTAATGTCACCAACATCTGCTGTGAAGGAAAACTGAATCTCCCCAAACTGGTGCCAGAAGACACAGGAAACAGACTGATACAATGAATGATACCATTAAAGCTATTAATAAATTACCTGTACATAGATGCCGTACCCAATGGCCTTAGGAGTGAGTTAATCGAGCTGTCCACAGAACGACTATTTTCCTATTTAATTCTATTTAAACTCCAGCCAAAGAAAGAAGCCTCCACAACCCTCTTTTTTAAAAGGATAGTACATCACTGCCACCAAAACCTGACAGAAATAGCTTAAATTAGATAATTATTCTGAATATTAAAAATTCCTAAAACAATTCTTAAGGAGATTTAGCAGTACAGTAGAAGAAATATACACAGCAGCCAAGTGATATTTATTTCCTGACTACATAGGTGGGCTGATGAAAAACTATAAATGGGTCAGCAAAATGAAAAGAAACCTACTGAGTAGAAGCAGATATTCACCAATAATACATTCCATAAGGGGTTAATATCCAAAACTTATAAAGAACTCATACAACTTAACACCAAAACAAACAAACAAAACAATCCAATTAAAAAGTGGGCAGAGGACCTGAATAGACGCTTCTCCACAGAAGACACATGGATGGCCAACAGACATGAAAAGAGCATATGTCAACATCATTAATCATCGGAGAAATGCAAACGAGAACCACGTTGAGATACCACCTCGTACCTGTCAGAATGGCTATCAGTGAATCTCCACAGAACAGGTGTTGGCGAGGGTGTGGAGAAAAGGGAGTCCTCATGCACTGTTGGTGGGAATGCAGTCTGGTGCAGCCACTGTGGAAGACAGTATGGAGGCTTCTCAAAAAGTTAAAAATGGAACTGCTTTATGACCCAGCAATTCCAATACTGGGTACATCTCCAAAGGAACCCAAAACACGAATCTGAAAGAATATATGCACCCCTATGTTCATTGTAATATTATTTACAGTAGCCAAGATATGGAAGCAACCCAAGCCCATCAACAGATGAGCGGATACAAAAGCTGTGGTACATATATACAATGGAATATTACTTGGCCATAAAAAGAATAAAATCTTACCACTTATAATGGCATGGATGGATCTAGAAGCTTTATGTTAAGTAAAATAATTCAAACAGAAAGACAAATGCCATGATTTCACTTATATGTGAAATTCAAAGAACAACATAAACGAACACGCAAAATAGAAACAGACTCATAGATACAGAGAACAGACTGACGGTTGCCGGGGGGAGCTGGGTGAAAAAGGCGAAGGGATTGAGAAGTACAGATTGGTAGTTACAAAACAGTCATGGGGATGTAAAGCACAGCGCAGGGAATATAGTCAATAACATCGTAATACGCTGTGTGGTGCCAGGTGGGTACCTGAAATATCAGGGGATCACTTTGTGAAGGGTACGCTTGTCTGACCACTATGTGTACACTTTGAACTAAAACAAAATAATACTGAATATAAACTGTAACTGAAAAATAAAACTAAAAATAAAGATAATTAAACATACTTAAAATTATAAATGGGTCAAATTAATATATAGTTGCAAAGGTTATGGAAGCAAATGATATGTCATAGAGGGGACACCAAATGAGGCATTTTCACAAACAGCAGCATCACTGAGGTTAAAAACTGTGGGCCTCTTAAGCCAGCATTTGGCTTAATAATAAAACACTAGAAATGTTCCTATTAAAATCTGGAACAAAACAAGGATGATGACCATTGCTACAACGATGTAAAATTGCAATGAAAATGGTCGGCAATGGTGTTAACAAGAGAAAATGTATAAATATTGGAAGAAAGAGTTATGCTACTTTTAGCAGACTGTATGACTAAGAACCAGAAAATGCAAAGTGAATCAGCTAAAAAACTGTAGGGGAATTCAGGTAAGATTGTAAGTGCCCATACCGTCGCTGCACCGAATGTATAAATAATAAGCAATGGGAAAACTCAGTGAGAGAAGGGAAAGGCAGGCACTCATTTCTAACAGCAAAAGCAAATGGAACAAAAAAGATAAAGAACCTATGAACGAACTTAAAAGGAGATATATAAAATTACGTAAAGAAAACTTTATTGAAGGACTTTAAAGAAGGCCCGAAGATAAAACACTCTAAGTGTAAGAATTCTCCTTGACGTGTCCAATAAATTCAATGTGACTTTTTCTGAGCAAAGAGAAACATCTAGTTTCCTTAGAAGCAGGAAAAAATAAGGAGAAGTAAACGTGAGAATAGCCGGGCAAATTCTGGGGAGTGAGTGAGTCGGGACTAGCCCCACCAGATAACCTGCCACCCACTATGGTAGCCACTAGCCACTGTGGCTTTTGGAAATAGAAATTAATTAAATATAAATAAAAATGTATTTAAAGGATGCAAGTGGCTGCTATACAGACAAACAGAACTTTTTCATCATTGCAGAAGGTTCTAGTAGAACATATCAGTAAAGTTTAATAGTGAAAGCAGTTTGGTGCTGGAGAGGAAATAGTTAAGAATAGAATTGAGTCCCGAGTGAGATCTAAATAATGTGGGAACTGATAGATTGTGATGAATGCTGTGTTTCAAAGGTGAAGAAAAGAGGCTGTTTCATATGATGTTGGGACAGTTGACTCAACGTTTGAAAAAAATATTCGGCTGGATCTTTATCTCTTTGTTTGAAACAATATAAATTTCAGATAGAGTGCAGAGTTAAAATGTAGAAACAGAACTAAGCAAAAACCCCTTCATGTTCTAGGAGAAAGGATGAGGGAATTTATTGATAAACTTGAAGTGGGGATCTTTGCAGTCACGTAACTGACAAAGGGCTAATTTCCTTCATTTCAAAAAAGCTTGTACAAACCACTAAGAAAAAACAACTGAACAGAAAAAAGAATGTCAATAGGGATTAACAAGAAAATAAATACACATGGCAGGAACCTAATGAAAAGACACCCTGACCTTGAAAGTAACACCCCCAGATACTCTCCAGTGTGTATTCCCTACCCACAAGGACATTCTCCAGTGTAACCACAGTACAAGCACTGAAATCAGGAAACCCACATTGCTCCATTGGTCCCTCTTGTCACCCGGTGCCCCAGTCCCCACGGAGGGCCACTGGAGCTGACACTTCTCTGCTCACCCCCTTCCCTGGGTCTTGGCTCCCGGACTGCAGGTGGACGGGCCTGTGCTGGGCCCCACCTAGTGGCTGGGACAGACTTTGGAAGAGGACGGACGCTCCCATCCCGCATCTCCTGTAGGTCTGTTTCCCTAGTTTCCAGCCAAGCTTGATGGGTCTGCAAACCGCTTACACACAGGAGCTATTCTGGGGGCGGCGGGGAGAACTAGGAATCCACCTTTTAATGTATATCTGTACCAAGCACAATGTTTTCATGAGTCATTTTTTACATGTGCAACTGATTGAATTACTGATAATTATGGCAATTTTGTTTTTTTCCAAAGGCTTATTTTGAAACTTCCATTATATAGAAATATACCTAGATTGGAGTTAAGAAAATACTCAATCCAATATGGCAGAGGTCTAAATTCTCATGAAAAAAGCTACGGATGGATGTAAGCTTTACATTTCTGTGTTATTGGTGCCAGTGTGGGGGCCGTGCCACCGGCATGCAGAGTATTTCACACGGATATCAATTAAAGCCCAACTAACTCAGGAAGCGTTGGCTACTTCCCCTCTTCTTAAAGGGTTTCAGGAGAAAGCCCTGCTTCAGGAAGGGACCTTGGCACAGTCACCCGAAGCATTGCCCCCAGCGTTAGTCAGAGAGTCCAGGCACGTCTACCAGACACCCCGTGTCCCATGGCTCCTGGGCTGCCCGGCAAGGATTCTCCCGCCAGGTGTGCTCAGCTCTTCCTCAGCTACCTGTAAATCGCCCACTCTCACTTCTGAAATCTAAGACCCCATCTTCCTCCCCGTTCTCCTTTGTCCAAAATCTCATATACACCCGATGTTGGCTCACTGTTTCTGGAATTTTCATGCTTATGCAAATTCTCAGTACACAGGTACTAAATCTTGACATTCTCCTGCTAATCTGTTGGTTAAGAAGATGGGAAGAAGAGTATTATTATGTTTTTGCCCCCACAATAGGATAAGGAGAAATATTTTGTTCATTAGGGTACGTTTCAAACAGCTGTGTAGACTGACCTCAGAGGTCTGCTCCTTTAATCTGTGAAACAGCGACTGTACCATGTGGGGAAGGTTGCTAAAGCCAGGCGGCGTTTCTCCGAAACCCACGATGAGCAGCGCGACGGAGTGTTCCCGGGAGTTGCACAGAAGCACTGAAGAATCACCGCGTTGCCTGAGGAAGTTTCTAACTGTCAGGGAAAGGTCAGCTTCAAGTGCTGAGGGGGAGGGTGGGGGTGCAGAAGGAGCCCCTCGAAGATGTCCCTCCGTGTTAGGCAGATTCCTTTGAGCTAAAGGCCATTTTAGCTTGAGGCTCAAGAGAAAAGGCTGCTGCTCCCCAGCCACCCAGAAGGGTTTGACTTAGATACCTTGCCCGTGGGGATGATCAGATACAACTCTTTCGACATCTCTGTAGAGCAGGACGAGCTCCTGTTTACTATAAGTCTGCTCTGCGAGTCATCCTACACGGACATTGAAGCGCCACCCGCCCCCCGGCCCTGGCCTCATCCGGCTCAGATGGCAGATGTCTCAGCTGCTCGCGCTCCTTCCTGTCTCAGAACTTCTGCAGGTGGGTCTGCGACTCTGTATGTGGGGTTCCCATGCACACGGATGTACTGAGTGGAGGTATTTTCTCTTGCTCATCCGTCTCATGTCTATTTGATTGTTAGGCCAGCCAGAGGAGCCGAGGGTAGAGGAAGGTTTATTCCTCCCGTGACGACAGTGTTAAGAGCCGAGGGATTTTTTTCTTGAAGGAGAGAAAGGTCCTACCACAACACACTGAGTGTCACCAAATGAGCCTCCGGGGCAGGGCCGACTTCTCCGGAGACACTGTTGCCGGGACGGAGAGGGAGCCGGTTCCGTATTGTAAGTCGCTGGGTCTGTTTGCGGTCTGACTGAGTAGGGCACAGAGTGACCCAGGGTCAGGGCAGGTGGCTGGGTCAGCGTTCAGACTCCTGAAATAAAGCGCCGTCTTTCCCCCAAACATGGTTGTTCACGATCGAAACAGCGTGTGGTTTCCTATTTGATATGTCCCATCTTCGGCATTATTCTAAGAGGAAAGCGTCTTTTTAAACATCCAGGGTTGTGCCCCTCAGGACAAACCAGGTGCACCCTGAACTGACGTCGCTTTATTTCAGCGTAAGTAAGGGCACACAAATTTGATTGAGAGTTGACCCCTGCCTTGAATCTAGACATTCGATGGCTGCTTTAATGTACATCAACCAATTTAATCCCCTCGACATACCTCTGCGAGAGATTTTGACCAACTCACCCTCAGCGTTTGCGCCGCTCGGCCACCAGGAGTGGATACACCCACCCGGGGGCCGGAGCTTCCAAGGCCACGCCCAGCGCCCCGTCCACTCGGGACGCCTCTGCTCTATTCTAGGTGGGCATATTTTTTAATGAGGACTCTCCAGTGGATATTTTTGTTTGTCCCTACGTTCAATAGTCATTGTAGACCGCCAAGTACTTGGTACCATCTTGCATTCTAGAAGGATCTAATGCATCACGGGATGAATAGGACTTTGGTGTAGAAACATCTAAAGTTCTCTGATGGTTCTATAAATACTTGAGAAGGAATATATATGGGTCACAGATAAAGTTCATTCAGAGCAGCAAATTAATACATTGGGCTGGGCTTCCTTTTATAGTCTCAGTGTGATTGAGTGCTCCGTTATCTTTAATAGTATATATATATATATATAAATATATGTATATGGAAGAAGAAGCCATGAGTCCCGGGCATCACAAGCACATTTCACAGTGATGACGTCCTCGCGGAGACATTTGCCAGCGGTGAAGTTCATGGAACATGGTCGAGAGCTGAGGGCCCCCAGTAGGCACGGTGTGATGTTCACAGGTGTTTAGGTGGCTCGGCTCAAGGGCTGCATACATTGTGGGGTGGAGTGCTGATTTTGATAGACTGTCTTAGGATTGTTTTATTGCTGAGTCACAGTGGCTTTTTCAAGAAAAATGAAAAAATATGAAGGTATATGCTTGTGTATTTTATTTTATTTTTTTAATGATTTTATTGATTTTTTAGAGAGAGAGGAAGGGAGAGAGAGATAGAAACTTAGATGTGAGAGCGAAACATCTATCGGCTGCCTCCTGCATGCCCCCTACTGGGGATCAAGTTCGTAACCCAGGCGTGTGCCCTGACCGGGAATCCAACCGGGACCTCTCAGTCCGTGGGACGATGCTCAATCCACTGAGCCACACCGGCTGGGCTATGCTTGTGTATTTTAGACGTAGGGAATAGCCTCAGTTTTCAGTTGTTGATTTTTAACACAGTATTTCCTTGGTGACATAGTTTTGCATCAGATTATGGTTTGACTGTGTTGGGACCTTGTTCAGTGATTAACTAGGTTGATGTACGTTTGTTTCACGCATTATGAAAAAAGAAATGAAAAGGAAACTCAGTCAAGTCATATTATTCCTTTAGAACATACATTACGTGGGGGTCTTCGCATCTGTGCTCCCCTCATCTGTGAAATCAGGTAATCCTTGTACTGTTACCTGTCAATATTAGCAAGTATTGTTGTTTGTACCATTCAGTCTCTACTTTACACCCAACCACCCACTGTGGTTATTTATTATTATTATTATTATAGATTTAGGACATGATTAATGAAATACTAAATGCTAGATCATCTTACAATTACTTTCAACCTCACCCCCCAAAATCTGCCTTCTGGTTCCCAGTCAAAGCTCCACGCTCACAGTGGGGGAGGGGACGTCACATTCATGCTGTTCGGATGGACTCCAGCTCCCCTTTACGAAGGCTGCGGAGAAGCTGGGGTGATAAGATGCTCTATTTCAGGGCCGCTCGTCACATGCGCTGGTGAAGGCTAACGGTTCACTGTGTGCCTCCTCTACGAAATGCACCCAACTCCTTGTCAACAGGGATAGGTGTCAGGAAGAATGTGCCGATATTGCTCACAGCCTTATTTAGTAAATGAATGTGAGTGCTAGCTATAGATTACGTTGACGCGTGCTTCTATTTTTAGCCCCTCGCAGATACAGCTTGTCTACCCACTGCTATTAAGTCTTCTTTGAAGGGAGTCTAACAGGCAGGGGAAAATCGCCACACATTAGGGGAAAAATACCCTCTCACGGTAGCTAATGCTCTTTTCTGCTTAATAATCTAACATTAGACGGTAGACAAATATTTTTGGCAGAAAGGTACTCTTTTTCCTTCTTTTTTTTCTTACTGGCCTTGGAACAGCAATTCTAAGAGATGTCCATTCACACAGTATGAGATGGATATTCATATTAATGAGACACATGTCTAGAACTGTTCCTTTCTCCAAATGACTTTACATTTTATTCCCTACAAAGAAAATTTTTTGGGGGGATTACAAGTAATATTTTAGCACTCTGTGTGGAAGCTGCTGCACTAAAATACTAGGGCGTTACATCACAAAGGTGAAACCCACGGGTATGATCAGCCAAAGCCGCTCAAAAGCCAGCACCGTGCAGAAGTAGCTAAATATAATAAAATGCATATTAGTTCTTTTATTTCTGGTCTTCTCCTGACATACTGACCAAAGTAGAGAAGATTCTAATCTTTAACGTAACAGTGTAGCACTTTTTTTAAAGCGACATTTGGCTTCAAACTTGACCTGTGTCATCACCTCTGTCACCGTCACCTTCATCCCGTCTTCATGGAATGGGCCTTACAAGTGTTAGGAAAAGAAAATAATAGGAAGGAAAAGCTCAGAAAGAGCCTACGAATGGAGGTTATTTCAATGCTTTCCAGAGTATTTGCTTTATTTAGCAAATAAAGCAAAAATAAACTTTGGACTAAAGTGTGTGCCATGCGCTAGTTTACTCACAGGATAACACCCGTTCAACTACAATGGAGTTCAAATTGACGATTGAGTTATGCTCATGTAGACAGTGGCAATATGTTAGGCAACGTGACGAGGAAAGGAAGCCCCGCTGACAGGCTGTGGCCCCAAACAGGCCACTTCCATATGCTCTCCAATGCCTGGCAGCTTTGCAGCCCAAGTCCAACTCCTTCTCAGTGACATCCATATGGTACCCACAGATTGAGAGCTTGCCTTTTCTGAGACGGTATCACTTGAGGTTCTATTGCACTGAATATTGGTGCACAGTGATTCATAATTTTATTGCAAAATAAGATTATGGATACCATGTTTTTCCACTTTCTTGACACAGGGATGCATCTCGACAGTCTTATACTTTAATTTTATAGGGAGAAATTAGTTGCATGAATTGCAATCTAATATTAACATGGATCAGGTTGCCATCTCTGTGTTACACAGTGAGGAGGGAGAAAATAAGAGAAAAAAAATGCAACTGGGCATGCATGCTATTGTTTCAATGTACTGCTCTCACATACACACAGAAAGGAGCTGAATTTAGTGGAAATGTTAGATAATGAGCAAAAATGTGAAGAAAAGATTTTTCTGAGAATGACAATTCATTTTAGTATTTCTTGAGGGTTTTCTTTTTATACGTCGCAAATTTTAGGCCTTACACATTCATTTCTTTGCTCATTAAGCATTTAGAGTTGTGGGGTTTAAAAAGACACTCATACTTTTTCTCCCAACTTCTAAGTTCTTCTAGCTGGACTAATCATCAAACTAAGAGACAGATTAACAGGAGAAAAATCAAAGTTTTAATACATGTGCCCGGGGAATTCACATAGGCATGGATTTTCCAACAGCACTGGGTACATCTGACATTTTGGACAAAGGAGCAAAGGGAGGGGAGAACGAGGTCTTAGATTCCAGAAGTGACAGTGGGTTCCCTTCATTGTTTTCAGACTTTTACCTTGTGGCTTCACCTCTGCTCCATTTGACAAAGACCTAGTAGGCAGTGGCCCTTACTTTCCTTTCCGCAGAGAGAGTGACCGTAATCTAATTATAAATGAAGGGTGAGAGCACAGGGTGCTCTTCGGGAGGAGGGGCTGCTTTTCGGTAGGAGATAACGACTACTTGGACAATAGATTACAAAGAAGTGTGTTCTTGTTATTGAAAGCTTTTTTTTTTTTATTTAAGGAAAGTTATCACTTTCTATGACGCTTTAAAAAACAATAACCAGAAAGTCAGAACATTGCTATGCTGACAAGTATTTATAATTTAGGAAGGAAAAAAAATATAAAATCCTAGGGAAACATTCAACACAAACCAGATTGAGCTGATAACAAACGGAAAGTGCATAATCATATTGGTAAAAGAAAAAAAAAAAAAAGAGTATGGCATTTCACAGACCGGAAATAATAAACCCAGATCTGAGCACCTTCTCCCTGTGTAGCTTCCGAAGGATTTATTTTGCATTTCCGTCTCTCTGCAGACTTAAGGGATAGAAAAGCATAATTTTCCCCTTTAGTCTATTTTCCCACTTACATTCCTCTCCTAGGGTCTTAAAGGAACCAACATTTTGCCATCTGCCAAAACTGCCTTTGGGGATATTGATTTAAGCTGGTTATTAAGAAACAACAGACTCAGAAAGAACCTTTGGCCTCCCTCCTTCCTGCCCAAGAGACTCGGATGGAAACACCTGCCTCAGGCAGGGGGTCTTAGGACACAGCCACCGCCTCATTTGGATGAAGTGGGGTGAACAGCAGAGCTTCAGGAGGGCTTCTTGGCTAGATACCCCCCTGTCCTATGGTTTCTGGGCTGCCTGGCAAGGACTCTCCCACCAGGTGTGTACAGACCTTCCTCAACTACCTGTAAATTGTCCCCTGTCACCTCTGACATCTAACACTCCGTCTTTCCCCGTTCTCCTTTGTCCAGAATGTCTCCCAATGTCCACATGTGTATCCCAGAGTTGCCTCCCCGTCTTTGGAATTGTCCTGCTTATGTGAATTCCCGTGTGCATGTATTAAAATCTGATTTTCCCCTGCTAATCTGTCTCTGCTAATTTGATTATTAGCCCAGCTAGAAGAATTTAGCCCTGACAGTTAAAAAACAAACAAACAAAACCCCACGTAGTTTCCTTACACGCCCCTCCATCCCGCTCCCCCCCGCCCCCGCCCCGTCCCCCCACACGGCTTAATCACCGCTGGCTTTCCCTGTCTGTCAGACCCGGATGCCCTGCTGTGGTTTTCGGCGACAGGGCCTCTCTGTTACCGGGTTCGGCATCGCCTCGTTTCTGGACCTGCCACGCGTTAGGGTCCAGGGGTGACAGGTGAGGGTGGGGAGAAGGAAGTGGGAAGCAGGGGGGTGTTTCATCTGTGCGTACAGAAACATGCACGTGTGCAGAAACACCGATCCAAGGGTGAAGGTGAGCATCTTTGTATTGACGCGCATCATCGTACAGGAAACTGAATCCTGTGATAACACAGATGACTTAGAACTGGAAATGAAAGAACTTGGAACCCCAGTCATCTATCAATCGTCTGTTAAAAAATGCTCCTAGGAAAAGTATCTTGCAGCCAACCTAATGTTAACAGTCCTATCTCACAGCTTCTGACGAGCATGTGTGAACACAGTCACTGTGTTCCCGAGTGCCTGTGAATGCAACGACAATGGGACTGCTCCGCAAGGATCGAGAACCCTCAGCGCTGTCACAGAACCCACACTCATCACCGCATGATTTCATTCATTTAAAACTCAATCATGGTTTTCTGAGAAAGGACTGTCATGAACATTGACGCTCGGTTCTAACTGTTTGCACGCACAGTCTGTCTTCCCCTTACAGGGGACTACAGGAATCGTGACCACACGGGGCTCAGTGAGGAGATGCCGCCCACAGCAGCGCCCCAGAACAAGGTGTGCGCCCACATCGTCGCGAAGACCGTGACATGCGACGCCTGACAGACAGGTCGCTTCTCATTTTGTTCTCAGAGCAAGTCGTCCTACGAAGCTGCAGGCCTCGGCAGTGTTGGTGTGCTGCCTGTGTCCTCTCCGATGTGTTGGTGACACCACGTGTTTTAGGGAGCCCAGAGCTGGCCATATCTGTCCTATGGATTCAGAAGGAACAGGACGATGTTCCCTCCAGGCCCCGGAAGCAGATGCACAGGGAGCCGGCTGGACGGGAGCTAGTGACCTGGAGGCCGAGGACATCCACCAGAAACCCGAGAACAAGCCCTCCGCCCTCATCAGAGAACTCTCCAGAAAGGGTCATCCACAGCGAGGCTGTTTCCTTCGTGTCTGAGGGTCAGCAGGCACGGAGGGGCAGACGGAGATGCCCCCGAGACGACCAGCCGTGGCAAAGGCATCGGAAGGTGCTTCTCCCCGGGGCACCTCAAGGCTCCGTGGCCCCCAAACTCTTCCTGGCAGCCCCCGCTCCCCAGCCCAGCACACAGGCTGAGATGAACTGTCCCAGGCTGGTCTGGGACCCAGCCTGCTAACTGCGTCTTCGGTATTCCTCCTTTATAACGCTACGCAGACGTGCTCACCGAGGCCAGGTGACCGGCCTTTCCTCAATTTTTCAGGAGATTGAGGCAAAATTGCATATTTTTTATTTCTTCATTTTTCTCTCTTTGGTATGAATTGCTTCAATCGCAGGTGAGGAATCCATCCGAGACCCGTGTGCCAGGGGCCTCCCCGGGCTAGCGGAGCTCACTGTTCTCATTCAACACGAAAACCAGCTCCGTACAAACACTTCTCCCTGAACTCTGAGGAGGCAGGCTCCTGAAAACCCGACAGTTGGTGGCAATTTATGTAACTTGTTCTATTACTGTTGGCAGAGTGTGGGAAAACAGAAGTGAAAGTCAGAATCTGCAATAGTATACACACACAGAGACGTATACATTTACATACTTTTTAACAGCCGCCGAGACAGAAACGTAGCACGCCGAGGCTGGGGAGGGACCCACCACTCCCTGGAGGCCCCGCTCAGAGACTTGCTTTTGGTTCCTTAGTTACTAATTAGCTCTGACCACCAAGGAGGGGTCACAGGAAGCGCTTGAACCCCCCCCCATCCCCGCTTCCCTGGCCCTGGTGTCTGGGGACACTCCCCTCTCAGGCCCTCCCAGGCAGCTGTCCCCACAAGTCTCCAGCAGGCCTGCGAACCCATCTGCTCACACTGTCCCCTCCTGGAACTTGTAAGATGAGCTCCCACCCGCCTGGGAGGCCCTGGGCAGGGTGAACAGCCCCCAGCTCTGAGCTTGCCCTCCCCATGCCGAGAAGGCACCGTCCCTCTCCCCCCACACACCTGTGCTCCTTGGCTTTCCGGGAGAAGGAATAGCAACTAGCGCTGGCGATAGGATTGGGGTCCACAGGGGCCTTTGCACGCGTGGGACCCTGCAGAAGACCCTCGCGGAGATGAAGCAGAGCAGTTGGAGCTCTGGGTCCACGTGACGGGGGGCCTGAGGCTGGAGAGTCTGGTCACCGGCTGGGGAACCTAGGGGGCACGGTGCACCCCCTACGAGTGTGGGCGTTGGCTTCTTCCTGTCTGTCTCCCCAAGAACCTGTGGCCCTGGAACTAGGGCAGGAGGTAGACAGCAAAGGGTTGGTGAGCTGGGTGTCTAATCCGCCCCATGGCTGAGGGTCAAGTCTCCATCTCTTTCCACAGCTGTTCTCCAGAGGCTCCCAGCCACGGCCGGGGTGGGGGCTCCTCTGCGCTGTGGCTGGGAGCACCTGGGACGCTCCACGACTCCGCTTCATAGAGAAACCAGGACGCCAGCGTTTGCCTGTGCACAGCAGGCCTGGGGAAGATCCCGCCGTGAAACTGCCAATGTTTTAGATGTCCCGATTCCTTAAAAATGAGTGTGTCCCGCGGAGGATCAGAAAACATATGTTCTCTAATGCAGTGGAAAAACGGCTTTGTGATTAAACCCTTTCTGTACGTGGAAAGGTTCTCCTAATTCAGTTATTCATTCTTTTTCTTAATGCCGCTTTAACCAATATTCCCCCGTATGCTTCTGTCTCTTTAACTTCCTGTATAAATGTTTTACAAATTATAAGGCAAGAAGTAATAAATATGCCTTTTGGGAAACGCGTAGTCTGCAGAATGCATGAAAGCCTGCTCACGGGAGGGTGAGAAAGTGCACCGAGGACTCAACATGGAGCCACGGAGCGGCGGGCCTGGGTGCTCTGACCCCCGACCCTGGGTCTGGGAGCTGGCAGGGGTCTCACTGCCGGGTGTCGGGTCGCCCAGGACACAGGGGAAGCCATGTAATCACCTATAAGAACAGGGGACCATCCGTCCCAGGTTTAGCCTTGACGTCCTGTGTCCTGGGGAAGCTCTCAGTCCCAAGCAAACTGGGACGGCGGGCCACCCCATGACACGCCGCCCATAACAAGGACAGTAAAAGAATGTTAAAAGTATTGAGGATTTGTAGCAGGTGCTGGTTTATCTGTTCCTAGGATCAGGTGTCCTCCCCGTGAGCACAAAGAGGTTAACATCTGACGCCCCTCGGAGCGAGACCGGCTGCGGCTCTGTCGATAGGTCCAGAATGCTGGTCATGAAATTCAATCCTCCCCCACGCACGGCTGTGCGCTGTTCGGAAAGTATGCATGAACTCACAAGTATGTGACATGTGCCCACGTCCCTACCCTTGGCGTTTCAAGTCCAAGGTTAACAGTTTTGCCTTAGAGTGAGGTCAGGCAAGTGTTATTGATGATGGACCCAAACCGCACACAGACACTGGGACAGGTGCGTGTGTGCACACGGGGATGTGCATGTGTGTGCTCGTGTGTGGGGGGGTCTCATTCTGAGGAGGCGCCCAGGCCCCAGAGTCTGACTTTGCTCCACGCAGTGCCAAGGCTGTAGGCACTAACAGGCCCAGGACCTGTCCTTCTCTGCATTTGAAAAAAAATTAGCTATGTTACTTTTTTTTCCCTATGTTTAAAAATAAAAATGACATGTAGACTTAGAACTGCAACAGGTAAAGGTGAGTAGAAGATTCCTCTGGTTCTCAGTCTATAAAAGCCAATTTCTTCCCTTCCTGGCCTTCCAAGTATCACATCTCTAATACATTTGAATATTAAAGACTGAACCCCAAAAAACCTCAAACTGAAGGTTGGCATCTTCTATTCTTTAGTGGCCAAATATTGTATATCCTTGGGCAGAAAGACACCTATACTATGATGTCAGTTAAGAACACTTAGAATGTCTGAAACATTACTACATATTAATATGGTAATATAGATATATACTACCTATAACACACATGTATCCCCAACTGTATAATTGATACCGTTGTAATAAACCTAGTTATCAATAAGAGGAAAGGAGCGAAGGGAAGGCCAGATATTATGGGCATGCCCAGTAAAGTCTGGGTGACATAGGGAAGGCACCTGCCCGTCAGTCACACCTGGGAACAGGCCATTGGCTGGAGTAGGCATGGCCACCGCAAGCACTGGAAGATTTAAGATACTTAAGCCTCTACACCAGCGGTTCTCAACCTTCCTAATGCCGCCACCCTTTAATACAGGTCCTCATGTTGTGGTGACCCCCAACCAAAAAATTATTTTTGTTGCTACCTCATCACTGTAATTTTGCTACTGTTATGTCTTAGGCGACCCCTGTGAAAGGGTCGTTCGATCCCCAAAGGGGTCGTGACCCACAGGTTGAGAAAGGAGTTCTCTCTCGGGTTCTTTTGGGATTCTTATTGCAAGGGGTGCACTCTCCTGGCTCCTGGCACCCGCGGTAAGCCATGTGGACCCCACACAACGGACTGGGGGACTGCGACCAGCCTGATGCTTCACTGGACCCAGCTCCACCATGGAACGTAACCTCTGGACACTGGCTGAGCTTCTAGCTCTGCTGAATCTCTAGTTGCGCCTCTTCCAGGACTGGACTAAGGGAAATGGGACTCTACAAACCCAGGGATGTAATTCCACACAAATAAGAATCACTCATCCTCCCAGTCTCAGAAAATTCTTTTTCTCCAGGTATCATAAGGACCTGACCATGGGTACCCAGTGGGAAAGGGACCCCCCACTTCCACTGGAGGTTACTTCATTTCCACCGATAACGTAACACATGTGTACATATGTATGTATGTGTTTGTATGCATACACACATCACTACACATGTGCGTGTGTGCACACATAACAAGCTTAAGAACCACAAGACAGCAGTCAGCTCTGGGGCCGCGGAGGAGCTGCGTTCTGGGAGGAATTCAGGGGAAGAGACCTCTCCTCGGGCACTCCTTCTGGGTGACGTTTCAATCTGGCCACATTCTTTGTCCCCCTCCACCATTTGCTCCTCTCCAAGGAGGTATTCGGCACCTGCGAGGCACCAAGCTAATGGTAAAAGGTGAGGCCCTTCGGGCTACCTGCCTGGTCCGAGTCCTGGCTGCCCTTTCTCCCTACGTGACCACGGCCCAGATGTTTGACCGTCAGGGCGCAGTTTCCTCATCGGTCAGTGGGACAACGGCAGCACCTCCTTTGTGATGAGCCGTAAGGAAGGCAGCTGACAAGGCCCCGAGGAGACTGCTCCAGGAGCTGGTCCTCTAACGAAAGTGGACTCGAATTGCTGGTTGGTGGTGTGTTAGTTTCAGCTGCCAGGACCCGCCAGCCACGGAGGTGAGGGCAAGACGCATCGCAACACTCCATTCTTTACGCTCTTGGAAAGAACCAGGCTGCGTGCAGGTGACATCATCGGTGCTCGCTGACTTCTCATTGAACGCATGGTTATCAAGCCCTTCCTACTGCCAGGCAGCGTGGCAGGGGCTGGGGCTTCAGGATTCCTACAACGTGTGGGCAGGAACATGGGCGCTGCTGCTAGACGGCCTCGGGGTGCATCCTGGCCCCACCATTCCCACTGCCTGACCCTGGGCAAGCCTCCTAACACCTCTGCACCTTACTGGCCTCGTCTGTACAGTGAGGACACTGATACCATCCACCTCGCAGAGCTGTGAGGATTAAATCACGAAGGTACATGTCCAGAGGAGGAAGAGCTCAGAGTGAGTGCCTGGGGCATGCCAAACACTATGGAGATGCTGCTGTTATTCAGTTATTTTCTTACATTCTCAGTGCATGATACCCTGTTCGGAACAAATGATCAGTGAATGACCTAACTCTGAACATAATATTTTCTAATGGACTGAGCAAGCTTGACTCACTGTATTAGCAAAACAAAGCATTTCTCACAATCAAAACAGGTCATGTAAATCATACCCAAAACTCTGAAAATCACTTTAATGAATACGTAATTCCTCTCATCTGGTCCAAAGATGGGTACATTGAAAGACCAGATAAAAATGGCCATTTCAATGAAGAGAGTGTATTTCTGGATAAAGGTTGGTCCTGTGCTTCCAATTTCCCTCAAGACATGAATGGTGGCTTGGAATTGGGAGGATCACAGATCAATACAGGTGGGGCAAAAGTAGGTGTGCAGTCATTCGTTTGGAAAATAATACAGAATTAATAAATAATAATGCAGGAATAAGCTCTGTGTTGCGTGGACTCACAACTGTACACCTGCTTCCCTCCCCTTCTCCTGCATCTAGGGGCCTCCTCCTCTGTGACATTAATGAAGTTGCCATCTCTGTGCTGTGCCTTACAGGTGTCAAGATGCTTCAGATGACCCCCGAACTTGGCGTTTCTGCTCTGTGCATTTGACACGGATGGGAGAGCTATTCTTTCCAGTTCCATTTGGATGTAGCTCACTCTGTGCCCCTTTGAAAGATAAGATGGCCCTTGCTCTGAATCGTTCCCTTGCCAATTCCTTTCAAATGGAAGGCAAAGAGAGAAAAATTTAAACTAAGAACAGGAGATAACCACCAGTTTCATAGGGACTCCAGGTGAATGGAACCCTATTTTGATGATAGACTTCTAGACAAAAGCATTTACAGATGGCATTTGCTTCTTCCTTTATAGCTAACGGTGATTTCAGAAGAGATTTGTACACCCCAAAGCACCAGAAATGGCCACGGAGACGAAGATTGATCAGCACTAACGGGAAAGCAGGTATAACGATATTTGAAGGGAAATTTCCTCCTGTCATAACAACAAAATACCCACTAATTAGATATGTATTTTGATGCTAGTGGAAAGAAAACGATGCTGAAGATTTAAAGTTTATGATTTTAAAATTCAGTAAAATAACCACAAATTCAACTAATTTTTTCTCCCTCCCTTCTGTCTTTCCCATTTATGTTTTCTATCACTTATCCAGTTGCCAAAGCACCTTCTGTCTGTCTGTCTGTCTACCTACCTACCTACCTACCTACCTACCTACCTACCTACCTACCTACCTACCTGTCTATCATTTAAAGAAGCGCAGGAAGGCTCCACGCGGATGCGGGGGCGTAGATGGAGGGAGGGAGAGCAGATTCAGCGTTGGACCTGGAGGCGGTTCTTGGTCATTTTCTCGGCAGGCAGCGGAGGCTGCACGTAGCCCTGGGACAAGTGAAGTCTTCTACTCTTCGCCGTTACCATGAACAGTTCTCCAAAGTGCATTTCCAGGAATTAGGGGAGATACTTTGTGACTAGGAAAGGAGGTTACACGGGATTGAAAGCACTGTGCACAGGCATGCTTGGAAAGGGGAGGAGGCCATGCTGTCCGCTGGATGCCTGTCCTCGGGGAGCGCACGGCCATGCTGTCCGCTGGATGCCTGTCCTGGGGGGAGCGCACGGCCATGCTGTCCGCTGGATGCCTGTCCTCGGGGAGCGCACGGCCATGCTGTCTGCTGGATGCCTGTCCTGGGGGAGTGCACGGGCCATGCTGTCTGCTGGATGCCTGTCCTCGGGGAGCGCACGGCCATGCTGTCCGCTGGATGCCTGTCCTGGGGGGAGCGCAGGGCCATGCTGTCCGCTGGATGCCTGTCCTCGGGGAGCGCAAGGTCCGGCTTAGCAGGAGCAGAAGCAAACTCACAGGGAGGTCTGGGATATGCGGTGGGGGGTGGGGCAAATGTGTGCAGCCTAGATGTCCTTCAATGGCATCCTCTTTGGATTCAGTGGCGTCAAGATTGGATTGAGATGTAAGGACTCATAAAGGAAATCAACAACTAGCCAACACAGCCTGTAGTCCCTTATCACGGAATATGAACATGATCTAACGTCAGTCATCTGTGAGGGGCGGACAGGGCCAGCCCTCTGGAAACACTGTCCAATGGAGCTGCTGCCAGTGCCCCCTTTGAAACATGCCACACCCTGAACACGGGGAGCGCTGGGGGTCCGCAGAAGGGACCCTCCTGGAGCTCAGCTCCCAGTCAGGACACAGGTTGACAAGGACCAGTCCCAGGGGAGAAGGGGTGTTGGGGGAACACTTCCCAGCAGCCTGTAGACATGAACGCAGAGGGGAAACACTGGGAATATCCCCCAACGCCCATGCGTACAGCAGGCATTGGTGACAAAGGAGGGCAGGTACAGGGGGAGGTGCAGAGAGGAGTCAAAGGGGAGGAGGGGAGCGGAGGGGGAGACTCCAGGAGCTGGACTGCGAACAGTCAGCCGTCCCCAGCCAAGTGGGCTGCACATCCTGGTTTCGTGACTAATCTCAGCAGCCCCAGAACACTTGCAGCTGATGCCTTTACAGATGGGCTGTTTGGACGAGCGAAGCGACCGTGGATGAAAAAAATGCCTCTTCGGAATAGGTGTGCCACGATGACTCCCAAACATTGTGTAAGCTCGGCTGACTCCGTCAGTCCGAGGAGCAACTGGCGGGTGACCGGGTCAAGCCTGCCTTCTGCATGACGGGCAGGCAGCACGGGGCCCGAGCAGCCGAGAACCCAGAGCCGCCAGCCTGGGGGCCCCGGGGAGTGCTCAGAGGCCCTGCTGGGAAAGAACGGCCAGGAAAAAAGACAGAAAGACATGAAGGGAGGGAGAGAGATAGGAAGCTGTGGGACATGGAAAGTAAAAACAGTCCCCTAGGGACGAGAGCTAGTGGGATCTCTTGTACTAGGAAGGACAAGTTTACAGGGACGGTGTGGCCCCATGCAGACTCTCCACCACAGGTGGCTGGTCCGTCGTCCGGTCTCACTAATATTATGAAATGGTCTCCTGCCCGGCCCGTGTGGCTCAGTGGATTGAGCTCGTCCCATGGACTGAGAGGTCCCAGTTCGATTCCCAGTCTGGGCACAGGCCCCGGTTGTGCGCTCCATTCCCAGTAGGGGGCGTGCTGGAGGCAGCCTATCCATGTTTCTCTCTCATCGATGTTTCTCTCTCTCCCTTCCTCTCTCCCTAAAAAATCAATAAAAACATGTTTTAAAAAAAGAAAAGAAACAGTCTCCTAATCCAGTATGAATTTGAAGTCTCTGAGTCGACGTTTTCCGACATGTTTACAATATGCGTGCTATTTAAAATACATTTTTATGGGAAATGCTAGTAGGAATGCTTCCAAATTATGATGCGCTGGTACAATTTTTAACTTTTAGCAGAATGTGGAAACTTCAAAGATTATCTGAGGAAAAGTCATCAAATTAAATAATACGAAGTTAAAAATAAAACACGTGTGTCTCTTTGGAGTCCCCCGCGGTTCTTGGGGAGCCCGCATTTCCCAGGCGCGCCGAGCGCACTAGCTGGTTTCTTACGGACTGCCCGTGTCCACGCTCGTGGTCCGAGCGCCCCGGGAGGAACCTTGGGAATAGGCTCCCGCGCTCTGCGGGAGAAGTCAGCCACCCCAGTGAGTTCTGCGAAAAGCGCTGACTCTGCCCCTCACTGCTCACACATTGTCTTAAAAGTTTAAATCAGCCCTTGAGAACAAATCAAATGCAAAACTGAAGAGTTTTTTCCCTCTCTGGGCATTGGCAAGACCGACGCTCATTTTTATCCCTTCAGTTTGAGCGGAGCCTCGTGGAAATGGCGAGAACCAAAAACTACGTTCAGTAATCGGGTATTCACAAACACGAGAAGGGTCTTAGTGAGGCTGTGGAACCTGTCGCCACTAAAACAACGAATGCTTCCCAAGTGCCCCGAGGGGACATGCCCGATGTGTTTGAAATTTTATTTTTGTTCGAAATATTCACTTGAGTTAAAGCCATCAGACATTGGATCAAGCAACATACTGTCATTTTTTAAACCAGGGAAGACGAGTCACTATTGATCAGGTGGCAGCAGAAAGGTTTGCATCCTGTTCCGGGCTTTGGGCTCAGGCTTTAAATCACAGAATACTAAGAAGTCTTGGCCTTCGGGGAAATGGAGGTCCCGGCAGTGGAGACATGGGTCACGTCCTCTCTGCAGCGGGAGACCTGGTGACAGCCGCATGCTGCAGAAGGCGACAGGTGCCCGCTCCCGTCCCACACACCTGACCGGGACCCACAGGCATAACCACCTGCCTAAAAGGTACAAACTCACACTAAAATAACAATATATTTCCATCAAGTCTCAATACAGTTCCGTAAAACCAGATGTAATGCGGAAATCCGGCTTTATCTACTGTAATAAAAATGTATTTAAAATGGAATCAACACCTTAATTCACGCTCATCTGGAGACATACCTACCAAAGTTTAAATGTTTGAAAACAAGGCCATAAAGACATGTTTATGGTGGATAACAAAACCAAATTTGTCTGGGGGGAAAAAAAATCATTCAGTGTTTGACAAAAGAGCTGTGGTAAGGGATAAGAACACAGTGCCCACTGTGTGAAGGCGCAGGGGGGACACAGCCTGTCCCCGATCCCACATTTTCAACTATGTGCGCTATGACTCCAGTTGTCAACAATGGACACCGTGTCAGCGCAAAGGCAAACAATAGGCCTTTTTCTGAAATTATCTGTAGGAAGAACATACAAAGTAGTCAACAAGGGGACTGAAATGATCCTTGTATTCTTTGTAAAAATAATACTCTGGGATTCATCTGCAAGAATGTTGGCATTCTGTCCCAGCGGGCGTCCTCCCCGCCTCATTCACTATAGAACTCCTCCACCCGGCACCTGGTTTGACCAGCAGTCAGCTGGCTTCTGAGGCTTCTCCCTGTTACTCCCTCCAAGCCCCGAGACTCTGTCCTCAGCTGCACAACGGTGCTTTCTTCCGTTATAAAAGCCAGCTTGTGACATCCCTTGCTTGACTCAGTTAAAAAACGGAATTAATTGACATCCACTCAACAAACGCCCCTTCAGAGCTCGCTGAAGGCACTGCTGGGCTGGCAGGGCACAGAGCGGAGGAGTGGACATGGTCTTCAAGAAGCTCACGGTCGCCCTGGCCGGTGTGGCTCAGCGGTTAGAGCGTCGGCCCGCGGATCAGAGAGTCCCGGGTTCAGTTCCCGCTAAGGGCACGTACCTCAGTTGCAGTTTGTCCCCGGCCCCGGTTGGGGTCATGTGGGTGGCAGCCAGTCGATGTGTCTCTCTCACGTCAATGTTTCTCTCTCTCCCTTCCTCCCTCTCTCCTTCCTGTTCTATCTGAAGATAAATGCAAAAAATATCTGGGTAAGGATTAAAAAAAAAAAAGAAGAAGCTCGGTCTATGTTGAGGGCAAGACAAGTCTAACAGGGCAGCAGGGGGATGATGGAGGGTTACGTCGGTTTAGAGGAGCAGAGATGGAGGGAAATGTGGGATCAGAGACGAGGTCCCCGGAGAGCAGCCTTGAGGATGTTGTGGCTGGAGGTGGGAGAGGGGAGAAGGCGGCGCTCTGTGGATGGACAGAGTGAGAGCAAAGCGTGGAGTGTGGTCCACCAAGGAGTCTGGGAGAACGGAGCCCACGATGCCGGTCTCCAAAGGCTGGAGGGCAGTGCAGAGGGAGTCCCGGTGTCTAGAGCTAACAGACAGACTCAAAACCCAAGAACCGAGGGGAACCTTCTAAACAACCTACCTGAGTGCCTTCACTCTGCAGGGGGGACGGCTCGGGCCACACAGGGGAGGTGACTGCCGCAGATGATGACACACAGAACGGCCACGGCAGCGGGCAGGGCAGAGTGGAACGGTCGCAGTCACAGGGGGGGAGCGGGGACCTGACCAGGACTCCGGCACTGGGAAAGGAACTGTGGCGTGGGAGGGACTCCTGGCAGTGGGTGAGGAGGCAGGGCGTGGACCCTAGGTGAGACCAGGCAGGGCCTTTAACAGACATCTGCTTCAGAGAACGGGGGGAGTTTGGTTTTGAAGCGATGATGGTGAAGTTAGTTAGTTTGTCATTGCACTGGGGGTATGAGTGTCCACCAGACGGAGCGACTTAGGAAAATCCTCACCGTCTATGCTGTCTTCCTGGACTAAGGGGTTCATTCAGAAGGCCTTTTAAAATTAGAGTTCGAGGAACATGGTCTTCAGGCCATTGAAACCACACTATGAAAACAGTATTTTAAATTACATATCTGAATAAGTGCCCAATAAGGAGATTTCTGCTTTGGGTTATTTCAGAAGCACAAAGAAGTTGGCAGCGGACCGTCTGGGCAGTAAGTGGGCATCACAGCCAAAGGCCAGGTTGGATGCAAGTCGTCGGGAAAGAAGGTGGACTCAGTGTAGTCTTTGTCTTTGGGGTGGGCTGGAGGAACAGGTGAACGGTCTTCCAGCAAGAGAGAGAGCCCTGCACTTGTCCCTGCTCTCACACACATTCTGCTGAGGCTGGTTTGTTCTTATTAGAGTTTATTCCTCTTAATAGTTTCAACCTCTGAAGTCCAATTAGAATAAAAGCAGAAAATAGATCATTTTTACCTCCTCTAAGAAAAGCAGCTCAGACTTCATGAGAAAGCACATTCTCTCAAAGTCCCTCGTGCTGCTCTCGCAGGGCCATCGGACAATGTTCAGACAGACACTTGACCTTCAGAATTACTTCTGTGCGCGGGGGCCTCTGCTGAGGAGCCCTGGCCCCCTCCTGCGGGCCTGTCTGCACAACTGAGGCTCAGCTACTCTGCACCCGCTGGAGCCTGCCTTGATCTGCACTTCACCTTAGAAACCCTGTCTTCAGGCATCTGCCGGGAGGCGGACTCCTGCTGGCTGGGTCCCCTCTTTCTGACTGTGCTCAGGAAGAACCAACACCCACGCACCTGTTTAGGACTTGGATGTAGTGGAGAAATGTTTGCACCTTTGTTTGAGGTTCTATTTGTTTTGTATTCAGGGAAGTGTTCTGGCCCCCGAGGGCTCCTAAGGAGTCCGTGCTGGTCGGGTTTGCAGTTAGGACCTTTCTGTAGGATGTCAGCGGGCTGTTTGCCCTCATCGCACCATTGCCAAGAAGGGACAAGCAGCGTCACTCCGCCTGGACGGTGCGTTGCTAAGACCCGAGGCGGACACCTGCTTCTTCTGCTCGTCCTGTCTGCTTGGGGTGATTGTTCTGTACGTGGCTTCTGCTCGTCCCAGTTCGTACGGACGAATCACACCGCTTCTGTAGGGCTCCCAGCTCTCACCTACAAAGCTGAGTGCCAGGCCGCCCGGGAGTCGACGAGCAAATGTTAATGGAGCATGTCCCTGGTGACCAGTGCCTGAGCGTCTGCATGAACCGGGGATGTGAACACAAGCCCCCGTCAGTCACGGGCACTGGGCTCATGCCACTGGGCACCTCGCCTCTCTGCTGACGCTGACAGCTTGACGGCTGTCGACCCCTCCCTCCCCCCAAGAAATCATGCGTCTCTGCCCCAAGACACCAAGATGGAGCTAACCTGTGGGGGGCAAGCGTGCAAATCATTCTCACAGAAGATGACGTGGAAGGTGCTGCTGTTTCGGGTGAAAGGGGACACGGAAGAGACCAGCAGTCTGAACCAGAGTGTCGATTAAAGCCTCGCTGCGATGACTAACCGTCAAGGGCGTGCTGCCTGTGCAGGTCTCAGGTAATGGACGTGCAGGGCATGAGGCCTCCAGCCTTCCTCTCCCTCTCCAATGCAGGAACGGCCTGGCCAGCGACGGACACGTCTCTGCCTCCCACTGCCCGTGAGGGGTCTCCCAGCGCTGTGTCCAGACTGGCTGAACGCTCGCTTGCAGAGCTACGCTGCCTGAAACCAGTCCTCACTGCAGCTGTGAGGCATCTGAGCACACCTCGGACTGGTTCAGTTCATGCCGACCCCTCTTGAAAGACCTGTTAGACGCAGACCTCCGTGGGACAGACCATGCTTCCTCTGATCACACAAAGGGGCTTTGTAGAGGCGTTTGGAATCTCCACTTTAATTGTGTTTTGGCAAAACGTTCTCCGCAGTGTCACTCAGTTTCACAACCTGGACGTTTTTTCACAATTATCCTCTCATCGCTTGTCAGGCTAGAAGAGGGTGGTTCCAACTGTTTCCAAGGAAAGTGTGTTGCTGGCTTACAAGATGAGTAAGATGCTCTCCGGGTTCTAGCACGCTTTCCCTAATCGTTCTTAGTAAATGTCTACACGTGAAGAGTGTGTGTCAGACCCCGGGCTTTGCTCTGGCTTCTGTAAAGGAATTCTTGCCCGCTCCTGAATGATACGGACGGACAATGAGCTGGTGTTCGGATCTCAGACACAATACAACAACAACACACCAAGAACACACAAACTAAGTTGCAACTGCAACTATGGAAGGATTATGTAGCAGGAATGTAACCAGACAAAGCGTGAGAAGGGCCACTGAAGGCAAATGGGGAGGCTGCCCTTTGGAACCATGGAATCAAAGGCTCTTCACATTCCCAAGCCAGAGGGCATCTCCGAGCTCAGGGGCCACCCCTGGGGCATGAGCCCTGCTCCCCACGGGAGGGCTCTCAGACCTAAGGACGAGCACCCAGCTTCTGTGAAGGGGGGCGGCGCACGGGAGCGTGGCACCAAACTAGAAATGTATCAAGGTCACCTCTGAGCGAGTCCCTTAGATTTTCTACTGCAGCTTTGGGGGAAGCGTCTGAAACAGGTGTCCCTTGAGTCAGAGTTACTGATGCCGTGTTGATCAGGCACCGGGCTTTGGCATCAACTGAAGAGCAATCTGCTGAAGAGCAAACCAACCCCACGTCCACTAAACACTTGGTTAATGCCTGCTATGTACAAGCCACAGAAAATGATGATTTGGGAGAGCTCTTTCACACAAACAGTGTTGATTTAGGGTTGAGCGCCCTGATGGGAGGAAGCAAGCCGCACACACATGTCTCAGGATTCCACTTGGGAAAAGAGTTTCATATAGATGCACGCAACCCAACCTAGCTGGAAAACGATAATTGCAATTTTCGTCTTCGCCAAAACAGGACCAGGATGAGAGTTGGGGTTTGGAAAGGTGGTCCTGTGGCCGCGTGAGGATGCGCTGACAAAGGACAGGCGTGTGGGGTCTCAGGAGGCTGAACAGTCCAGCAGGGAGACAGGAACACGTGGGCGCAGGCGGAGACAGTGGAACGAGACCGTAGGAGTGTCCCTCACAGGTAGAATCCCCGGGACTGAGTGTGTTGACTGCATGTGAGTGATGAGGGAGGGCATGGCCTCCCGATGGCTCTGGGTTCGAGGCCAGGAGGCTAAATGACCAATGTATTAAAAGCTATCGGGCATGCAGCAGGAGTAGATATGGGAAAGGGACCATGAATTCAGGTTGGGCCACACTGAGGTCACGGTGTCTAAAATGAGTTTGGTGCTCAGGAGAGAACAGGTTTCTAGGAAAATAGATGTGGGAACCACTGACTGGGAGGTGGACGGGGCGAAAGTGCCCAGGAGAGTGTGACGCTCGCGTGCTGGGAGCACCAGTAATGACAGAGCAGGCGAGGGAGGGAGTCAGAGAACATGAGCAAGTGAAGAAGGACGGGGAACCAGGACACAGGATCAAAGTGGGGATGTCAACATGTCCAGGGGTGAGAGCCTAGTACTGGCCATCGAACGGTCACCCTGCACCTGCTCAGTGGGGTGAAGAACCAGGCTGATCAGATCCCTCCCATCTGCGCCCTGCGGGAGGGGGCAGCATGGCCCCTCCAGGCGGGCAACAGGGTAGTGGTTAGAAAATATTTGCTGAATCGCATTGAATTCTATCAAACCAAACCGAGTCAAATGAATGTCAGCTCGGGGTCCGTGTATTGGGCTGGGGTGCCAAGCAGAGTCACCCTGCAGCCGTGACCGTCTCCACGGGGCCAGGAGACACGGCATGTCCCGGTGAGGGCGCTGGACATGGACCGATGGAATCAAGAGCCCGAACTCTTAGTCAGAATAAAAGACAGAAGAGACTCGATCGGGACGCAAATAGCGAAACAGAGCTGCGCACCGCAGGGCTCGTGAAGGAATCCCTCAGAAACTTGAGAGGGATCTGAGCGGAGACAAGACTGCGTGCCAGTCGCCGCTCGAAGGCCCTGTGTGGCCTGTGCCACCGCGTCTGGGGGTGTGGGGACGCGGAGGGCGGGGATCATCCCCTGGCTCCACTCTGAGCGGGAGGGGTAGAGGGGGAGACTTGCCCGAGTCGTATGCCATGACAGCTGCAGGCTGGGCGGCCCGTTATGAAGGTTCTAGAAGGTCATAGGTCATGCGAGCTAAGAGGTGCCTGCAAGCCACGGCGAGAGCTGAGCCGGTGTCAACAGAACGGCCCTGTCACCGTGAGGAAGCCTGTGCAGTCGCCTGGGAGACAGGGAGGTGGGCCTTCTCCACCTGCTGGGACAGGGCGGGTCACTCTGGGCCTTGGCATGGCGGGGGTGGGGCAAGGAGTCGAGAGGACAAAGCAGGAGAGCAGCTTGCAACCTGACGATGGCCTGGGCGGTGTCCCGTCCGGACCCGGTTCGGCAGTCGGGGGCTCCGCATCGGGAAACCGGTTGAGATGATGAAAACAAACGCGGTCCATCTCGTCCTCCTGCTCTGTGACCGCGACACTCATTCCCACGATGGCTGCAGCTAAGCGAAGGCGGTCGCTCTGATTTTATGTGGTATCTTAGGTGGGATTCAACTCCCAGCCCAGTTATTTCTTCCAGGATCTGCCTGAGCAGTGACGGGAAAACGGTGAACCTGCAACCAGCCCACAGGTTTGTGTGGTGGCCACTCGATTCTTCCCCGTAAGGAATTCTTTGATCATCTAGTATTTTCCTAAATCAGCTAATACCGTTGCAGTAAAGTGTACCGATCATTAAAGCAACAGCAAACGGCATTTAACATCATCGGGCCTTGTTCGTTGGAAACATCTGGGTTACCTGTGATGCGGTGACCCTGCCCCACCCTAGGACTTGACTCAGGCTGACCTTGAAATCCCTGTGTCAGCAGGTCCCGGTGGGATGGACCTGCGTCCCCGGAGCGGTGTGGGTTGTTTTATAACAAGGCCCTCTAATCTTTCTCTTGGAGTTTCATTTTCCATTACGATCCAGGCTTATTCGGGACAACTGTTCCCACTTACTTTTTTCAGTAAAAATCAATTGTGACTCCATCCCTCCTTTATCTTCCTTGCTCCCCCACCACGTGGGGCTGCCTGGCGGGAGTGGCGCCCTTCCCCACGTCCTTGGCTGCTGGCGGCAGACTGTGTCGGCCTCGGGACCACGCGTGCTAAGATAGCTACTTTTTTTGGTTCCTGCTCATTGCTGGCCTTCTGGCTGTAGCCCTCCCAGCCTTTCAGGTATCAGGGCAGAAAACAAAGCAGATCTTTGGTGATTTGGCCTTATCCGCACTGTTTATTTCTTTCTACCATGACTCGGAGCAGTGCTTTCTCCTGCCCACACACTGGGCACTGTTGGGGGCACCTGCGGCCCTCTGTTTTTCAAGAACGGTCAGCTCTCTCCCTCTCCTTGTGCCTCCCGGCACCTCACCTAGGTTCCTTTATGTTCACTCCCCAAGTCAGGCCACGTCTTAGTCCCTTAGCTTGCCGACCTCTCTTGTCCAGTGCTGGACGACAGCAAGAAACATGAGACTCCGAATTCTCTGGCCTCGGCCCGACGGATATTTTAAGGAATTGATAATTACTTTTTTCCTAAGACTTCTTTAGGAACTCACAGCATCTGTACTGCTTAGAACAATTAGAGGCTTTAAACCTATGTGACGATGGGAATAATACCTTCCGTGTGTGCATGCGCGCGCGCGCGCGTGTGTGTGTGTGTGTGTGTGTCTGCATGCTTGCACACGGACTTCCATTTCCTATTAAAGGCTCTTTGCGATCATTAATGAAATGATCGTAGCATTTTGGTCACGATGCTTAAATGATCGTAGCATTATGTAGGCACCACTCCTGCCCAACAGTTTTCATTACAGTTGGATACTTGAAGTTTCACCAGAACTTGCCACGGGCACAGAAAGCGTGTGGGGGACAGTTTCATCGAGCTGGCATGGAGGCAGGGAGAGCGGTCTGTGGCACTCCGCTAAAGAGACCATTTACGTGTGGGACTTGCCGCACACTTCAATGGGCCTGGACGGAAGGAGAAATGCTCCTTGAAATCCCCAGTGACCGTGTTCTGTCACCCAGGAGCCCTGCATACTAGCGCCAGGGTGAATTTCTTAAGAAATTGAGCACAGGGAGCTAAATTTGCCCATTGATTTTTGTCTTTTGTTTGCAGTTTAAGGCTAATTTAAAAGGATGGTGAGGAGATTCTATTTTCAACTGGCTGGAGTTCAATGAGAATATAATAAAACACTGTTGCTGTCAACTCCTTCACAGTGAGCTTCTGGCCGAGCGGAATCCGCCTCCTCTCAGGGCGGCCCCAATCCCGCCCCGGCCAGCGAGCGCGACGCCCGTGTGGGTGACAGGCTCCCTACAGCGCGAGGATTTTTCCGTCGTTTATTTTCAACAGACTCGGCATTTTGTTGCTTTGACTCCAGAATGAAAAGAGGAATTATTTCATAATAAAATCAATAAGAGGTATATGGTTTCATTACAGCTGTATTTTGTCACAAGCCTGCGTTTTTCTAATTTTAGAAGCCCAGTTGATTATTTCAGGGAATTGCTTCATCTGACTGTCCTTGCAGTGAGAGCTTTAGGAGTCTTTGGTGAGGCCTACTGGGTGGGTTCGAAATCCTGATGGAAAGAGCGGCCATACAACGGGTCTCTGTGGGCACAAATCGGTAATCTAAGTAACAGCATAAAGGAACAAACAAAACAGAAACAGACTAACAGACGCAGAGAACGGACTGATGGTTGCCCAAGGGGAGGGGGTTGGGGGATGGGTGGAAGAGTGAAGGGGCCTGAGAAGCACAGACTGGCAGGCACAAACCAGTCATGGGCAGCACAGGAAATACAGTCAATGATACTGTGATAACTATGGAGGTTGCCAGGTGTGCACGGAAATACCAGGGGAAACACTTTGTAAAGTATGGGGTTGTCTAACCACTACGCTCTGCCCCGGAAACTAATACAAGATGATACTGCTAAATAATATTGAATGTAAACTGTAATTGGGGGGGGGGAAGAATGGGAACTTAAAAAGATATTTCTTTCTTCTTCCTTTTTTTTTTACCCTCCTCCTTGCAGCTAGGTTGACCTTTGAGTCTCCTGCTTCCCACCGATGAAGAGTGACAGGTGGCTTCAGAGGGGGCACAAGGTGATGTTCTCATAATCAGCAGCATCACTTTCTCTCTGCGTAGATTTTGGTTCACTCCCTGCTCATCATCCTAAAATACTCAGTTTTGTCATATCACTTCCCTATAAGTTGCCAATCACTTCCCATTCTTTTCAGGATAAAGTTCTTCGGTCGAAAGCCATGCCGTTCTGACCTCATCTGCAGACAAGGTCAGCTCCGCTCAGCCTGGTCTTCAGTGCCCTCCGCCGTCCCAGTGCCTTCCCTCGCCCGGATCCCTCTGCTTCAACACGGATCTTCTGTGGGAGCCACTGTCCGACTCGGGGTCCCCTGGACATGCCATGGGGCTTTCTGATGTCTCCTACCCTTTTCATTCATTCTGCACTCATTCAACCAATATTTGATGGGACCAGCCATGCGGTTGTATGGATGCATTTTCTAGACCCTTCAAATCCTATCCATTCTTCAAGCTGTTTCTTCCACAAGCTTCCTAACTGCAAAGGACTGTCAGACTCTCTCCCTCTTCCAGATTCACAGCCCTTAGGCCACCGGTCACTCTCCTCCGACTCAGCAAAGCAGCAGTCCCCCGTCTGGACTTGAGTCAAAACCATGAAGCAAGACCATGCTTCGCAAATTCTCATCTCTGTGGTCTTGAACAAGCCAGATAACATCTACAGCTCTCAGTGTTTTTGTCCATAAAGTAGGGAAATATTTACATCAGGAGATTACTTGTGAAGATGAAATGAGATTTATATAGGAGGGAGTTTTCTGTGTATATAAAGCATTATTATTTCACATCTATGTCAACGTGTAAACATGTGTTTTCTTAATTTTGTTCATGAAATACTTTGAAATTCTTTCCAATGAAGCCTGCTAAGGGTAAGAGAGACCTGTAGGAGGAGAGACCGCATCAAACAGCAGAGAGTCTTTGGATACATCCTGGATCCAGGGAGTGTTCCGGCGGCATGGAGACCAGCGGACACTGTCGTCGGGACGGAAGGCAGTCAACCTCATCTTGCCTTACTGGGTGGAGTCCACAGGCAGAAGGACACCCCAGGACCACCTTGCGTTGTGTTTTAACGGAGAATCAGATCAAGTAAAACAAATGATCAATTTAAGCAAAGCCAAAAGTGTTGAGGTTTCTTCCATAACTTTCATCCAGCAGCTGAATTTGTGAACGCGAGTTTTCAGAAATAGGGGAAAGCAAGCGCCCCCGTCACGGAGGTGTTAGGGGAGAAGCCGCGGGCTCTCCGACCGGGGAGCAGTGCAATCCCGAGCGCCTCGAAGAGTCCATCACTTTCCGCTGAAGCTACAGGAGGAATTTAGGAGGTTACGCCCCAAGAATGTCCCCAGGTAACCTACTTGAGTTGAAATTTGACCAAGAATCATTCAACCTTCCCTAGGAGCAGTAAAACCAGAAGGACCCTAAGTGAGGGGAGCTTTGTTCTGAATCCCATCCAAAGGAAGAAGTGTCGTCAACAACAGTGTTGCTGTGACCAGGGGGCGGGCCAGGCCAGGCCAGGTCCCACTCTGCGTCTCTCCCGCATCCGCAGGGGGGTGGTGCCCTGCCCCCGCCTCGCCAGCCTCCCCTTCTCAGGTCAGGATGGCGGGCACAGTGCTTCTCCTCGGCGAGTTCAAAACACATCTATAGTCACTGAGTGGTTAATAATGAGAAAATAAACCAGCAATGCGGGTTACCGACTATTAATGAAACCCCCCCCCCCATGTCTATTTTGTAAAACAGACAAACAGACGCATCTACAGTGAGGGTTGTTTGGAGATGCTTGTACACGTTTTATTTCTGCTGCCTCAAGCAAATAATCTCCAATTCTCCCCCGCCCCCCACATGCACACACAGGGGGATCCATTTCCGGGGACAAGTCCTGGGGTGGTGGCTAAGAAAGGGGGTCGGGGGGACAGCTGGCATGAGACACAGTGACTGGGGACAAGTTCACAGTGCTCCTCTCCAGGCACCCACAGAATAGCCGAGGACGGGCTCTTTCCTACCCAGCCTCTGCTCAGTGTTCTGCTGCCCCTGGGCCTCTGCTGTCCCCAAGTGGCCGTCTGGATGACTTAGGTGGCAGGGAGATGCTGTGCGTGTAGGTAAACGTTTGCTAACCCTTCCACTTACCTGGGTGGTATCGTGTGCTTTTTACCCAAACCTTAGTTTACAAAACAGCCATGGTGTGGGAGTGGAGAGGACAGGGGTTTCCTCCTGCAGCTGCCTTTGGGGATATTGATTTAAGCTGGTTATTAAGAAACAACAGACTCAGAAAGAACCTTTGCCCTCCCTCCTTCCTGCCCAAGAGACTCAGATGGAAACACCTGCCTCAGGAAGGGGGTCTTAGGGTGCAGCCACCGCCTCATTTGGATGAAGTGCGGTGAACAGCAGAGCTTCAGGAAGGCCTCTGGGCTAGATACCCCCGTGTTCTGTGGTTTCTGGGCTGCCTGGCAAGGACTCTCCCGCCAGGTGTGTGCAGACCTTCCTCAACTACCTGTAAATCGTCCCCTGTCACCTCTGCCATCTAAGACCCCATCTTCCCCCGTTCTCCTTTGTCCAGAATGTCTCCCAATGTCCACACGTGTATCCCAGAGTGGCCCCCCGTTTTGGAATTTTCCTGCTTATGTGAATTCCCGTGTGCAAGTATTAAAATTTGATTTCTCCTGCTAATCTGTCTCTGCTAATTTGATAGCCCAGCTAGAGGAACTTAAAAGATGGGAGAAAAAGTATTACATTTTTAGCCCCCACAGTAGTGACATGGTCAGATGCATGGGTATCAGAGTCAGTGTGATCTGTTTTAAAATCCCTGAGCCCAGCATCCCTGAGCCCAGCATCCCTGAGCACAGCATCCCTGAGCCCAGCCTCACTCAGCCCAGCATCCCTGAGCCCAGCCTCACTCAGCCCAGCATCCCTGAGCCCAGCATCCCTGAGCCCAACATCCCTGGCCACAGCATCCCTGAGGCCAGCATCCCTGAGCCCCGCATCCCTGAGCACAGCATCCCTGAGCCCAGCCTCACTCAGCTCAGCATCCCTGAGCCCCACATCCCTGAGCCCAACATCCCTGGCCACAGCATCCCTGAGCACAGCCTCACTCAGCTCAGCATCCCTGAGCCCAGCCTCACTCAGCCCAGCATCCCTGAGCCCAGCATCCCTGAGCCCAGCCTCACTCAGCCCAGCATCCCTGAGCACAGCATCCCTGAGCCCAGCCTCACTCAGCCCAGCATCCCTGAGCACAGCACCCCTGAGCCCAGCATCCCTGAGCCCAGCATCCCTGAGCACAGCACCCCTGAGCCCAGCATCCCTGAGCCCAGCATCCCTGAGCACAGCATCCCTGAGCCCAACATCCCTGAGCCCAGCATCCCTGAGCACAGCACCCCTGAGCCCAGCCTCACTCAGCTCAGCATCTCCCACAGAGGTGCCCACACAGGTGACCAAATGATTCAGAGCTGCTCTGGGGAAGGTGGCAAAACCAAACAGTTAGAGACACAGATTTGGAGTCAGACACATCCGGACCACACCTCGGCTCTGTCATTTCCAGTCGTAACTGCTTGAGGCCCCGCTTTCCATATGAAATAGAAACTAACATACCAATTCGGCAAAACACACACTGCATTTGGCATTGTGACCACGGAGCTGTCCCTCCATGAGAGGTAGCGACTGCTAATTTGTGAACAATCTTTGAGAAAAGAAAAGTAAAGTTTGATTTTCTGCACAATGTCAGCCTCAGAAACAGAGTTTGGCCTCTCTATCTACTTGAACAAGGACGTTCGGAGCTCATGAGAGCACAGGGCATTCAGCTGCTTCGTGGTGCTGTGAGAAGTCCTCGTGACTCAGCCAGCTCTCCAGCACTGTCCTCACAGGCGTGTCGTATGCTCCACGCAGTGACGGCCGTGAAGTCACTGTCCTCACAGGCGTGTAGTATGCTCCACGCAGTGACCGCCGTGAAGTCACTGTCCTCACAGGCGTGTCGTATGCTCCACGCAGTGACCGCCGTGAAGTCACTGTCCTCACAGGCGTGTCGTATGCTCCACGCAGTGACCGCCGTGAAGTCACTGTCCTCACAGGCGTGTCGTATGCTCCACGCAGTGACCGCCGTGAAGTCACTGTCCTCACAGGCGTGTCGTATGCTCCACGCAGTGACCGCCGTGAAGTCACTGTCCTCACAGGCGTGTCGTATGCTCCACGCAGTGACCGCCGTGAAGTCACTGTCCTCACAGGCGTGTCGTATGCTCCACGCAGTGACCGCCGTGAAGTCACTGTCCTCACAGGCGTGTCGTATGCTCCACGCAGTGACCGCCGTGAAGTCACTGTCCTCACAGGCGTGTCGTATGCTCCACGCAGTGACCGCCGTGAAGTCACTGTCCTCACAGGCGTGTCGTATGCTCCACGCAGTGACCGCCGTGAAGTCACTGTCCTCACAGGCGTGTCGTATGCTCCACGCAGTGACCGCCGTGAAGTCACTGTCCTCACAGGCGTGTCGTATGCTCCACGCAGTGACCGCCGTGAAGTCACTGTCCTCACAGGCGTGTCGTATGCTCCACGCAGTGACCGCCGTGAAGTCACTGTCCTCACAGGCGTGTCGTATGCTCCACGCAGTGACCGCCGTGAAGTCACTGTCCTCACAGGCGTGTCGTATGCTCCACGCAGTGACCGCCGTGAAGTCACTGTCCTCACAGGCGTGTCGTATGCTCCATGTAGTGACCGCCGTGAAGTCCTGGTAGGGCTCGGGAGAATGGACTGACCGAGTGACAGTGGCTCGTCCCGGTGAGCAGCAGGTCCGTGCTCTGGGAATGAGTCTCTTGGTGACCCACGCAGCACGCTGCCCTGTGGAGGGAAGCAAGGACCCTTACAAGCTTCTCTCCTGGTATTTCAGGACCTACACTTCGGATGCAGCTAAGATACGGTCCCCGGCCTCAGGGAGCAGCCAGTCCAGATGCGAGCTAGCCATAAACACATGGCATGCAAGGGTAGCCAAGCTGGTGAGGGCTTTTTTTTTTTTTTAAAGAACATTAAATGAGGGGGGTGAACCCAGGTTGCTTTCGGGATTCTGTGCCTGTTTCCTGCGGAGGGGCTCAGCAAGGCGTGCATGGCACAGGAGGCAAAGGCAGAGACTTCCCTGTCCCCGCTTCTGCCTCTCCTTCTGGGCTCCCTGGCAGGGGGCCTGCAGACCCCCAGCCTCCAAGCGGGGTGAAGAAGTGAAGAACGCCAGGATATCAGCGCTCACCATGCTGCAAAGCTGTGTCCCGTGAAACCCCTCCTGTGTCTAAAGAAGCCCCCAATTTAAAACAAGCTCTTCGAGCCCCGAGTGGTAAGTATCCATGACTTATTTTACCAACCTGAAAACCCAACGCAGGACAAGTAAAAAGTGAAAACTTCAATTCTCTAAGAACAGAAGAGATTCAGCCTTTTTCAAGAAATAGCCCGATCCACCCAAATCGGAATCGTCACATGTAACGTCCTCAGACTTTGCTTGTGTTACTGGAGTGCTTTGCCTTCGAACGCAACTTGGAACACGCCCAGGACTCCGAGTCCCACACGACTGTCAATGAGACAGATGCTCGAGGCAGTGGCCCACTCTCCTGTTCTCTGTGACTGTGGGTGGCTGTGGGAGACCTGGCAGTGGGGCATCAGCTCCCTGTGACACCTGCCTCAGGATGCCCATCCCATCAGAAACTTCTGTAACTGTCCAGCAGGAAAGATGGGGCTTGCCTGCATAGACAGAAAGCCCTAGCTAACACTGGCTTAGGCAAGACAACCGTTTGGTCCTGGCCGGGTAGCTCCGTTGTTAGAGCGTTGTCCCCAGACACCAATGTTGCAGGTTTGATTCCCCATGGGGACACATCCCAGAACCAGCCAGTGAATGCATAAATAAATGGAACAACAATTCAATGTTTGTCTCTCTTTCTCCCTCCTCTCTTTGTAAAATCAATTAAAAATAAAAAAGGAGACAGATGTTTAATTTGTCTGTTGTCTGTTGTCAATCAACGCCTGGAAGGAGGCCCTCTATCATGAAATCTAGGAGCTCCACAAAACCTTGGGGAAATGACTTCCCCTGCTTCCGTACTTAAAGTCCTTTCACGTGTCTTCCATCTCGAGATGACTTCAGAGCCAAAAATGGCTGCTGGAGCCCCAGCCTTCTCGTCTGAGTCCCAGGCTGCAGGAAGGAGGAAGGAAGGATGAGAGGTCTGCCCTCCGCAGCGGAAGGCCACACTTCCCTTCTGCTGTGGCCATCACTTGGTCAACCTGCCCACACCGGAGTGGCTGTGACTCTCGCCTTGCCGCTGAGGGCAGCACCCTGAACAACACCGCGTGTGGTCACCCTGGAGTCGGGGAGGACAGGGGTGTGCGCTCCAGCGCGGGGACACAGCCTTGGGGAGGAGAACCGCCTCCTCTCTAGGTCTCTGCCGTCACTTTCGCCCTGTTCCTCCTGGCCCAGCCCCTTCTGCTGTCTCGCCAGCTTCCTTCCCTGCTCCAGAACCTTCTCACAGAAATGCTCCCTGCTCTGTCTTGGACCTCCAGTCGGTCACTTGGTCAATGACGATGGTTGAGCCCCTCTGAGGGCCAGGTGGTGAGCAGAGCGGAGCCTTTGCTGAACAAATGGCCACGCGGGCGAGACAGCCGGGCCGAGTCATGGCGAGCGGCCAGCGCGCGGGGAAGATGCCGTGAGCCCCTGGGGGACATTCCCGACCCTCCGCCCAGGAAACACGGTCACCCCCCAACACACACGAGCTGTTTCTAATGTCTCTCCTGCGTCCTTTCACCCGCTCTGTCCACTGTCGGTTTCCCCTGAGAGGGTTCATCCTTCCACACCACGGGTCCCCCCCAGCCCTTGCTGCCGGCTTCTGCCCCACGCTCTGCTGTGACTTCTCTCTGGGAGGCGCAGGCCCTGGGGACAGCACAGCCTGGCGCCTCCCTCAGGCTCGGTCTTCTGTGTTCCCGTCCCTCTGTAGCTTCCACGTCGTTGTCGAGACCCTGGTTTGGGGAACTCTGTGCTGTGGGTTTCTCTGACATGGGCACCCCTGGTTTTCTGCGCCCAGCTCTGACCTGTCACCTCCGGCTCATGGACTTCTCTCCACCTCTCGCATACAGGTGTCCGTGCCCAGAACCGCACCTGGTGTACACGGCTTCTTCTAAGAAGGTTCACTGTGAACTCGGTTTAGCCTTTGCAGTTAGGGCTTCACACGGACCCCCCACACCTCTCTCTCCCTCCCCTCCCCCCCTTCCGTACAATGAAGCGTTATGTTACCTGGATACTGTGCCCTGCCCCCATTCCCCCTGTAGTTCCCACTGTCCCTACCCTGCTTCGGGCTGAGTCTCTGTCCCACTGGCTGCAGCCTGGCTCCCCAACTCCAGCCCCAACTCCCCAAACTCCTTCCAACAAGGAGCTGCCACACTTCTGTGAACCAAAGCACAGTTGTGATCATGTCACTCATGAATTTGCAAATACTCAGCGGCAACGTATTGCCCATGGCGCCCAGTCCGGATTCCGGGGCGACATTAAGCACACGCCAGGCGCCCCTGCCTTCCCTCTCCAGTCTCTTCCATCAGCCACTGCGGCACAGGTGCCGCTCAGGTGCCTCTCAGGTCCACAGCCTCCGTCCCGCCGGACCCCGCCCGGGTCACGCCTCCGTCTGCCCGCCTCGCGGCCCAGGCCCACGCAGCGTGGTATGAACCTGCTCTCCACCCGAAGCCCGGCTCTGCCAGCGTCTCATCGGCATCACCCTCCGGCCCTTGGCCACTGTCTCCGGAACTTGGCCGCAGTCCCCTTAAGGACAGGGCAGTGTCCCTCTCTCTCTCTCCCCAGTCCTTCCTTGCTTCCTCTCTCTCTTTCCTTTCCAGCACTCAACACAGTGCCTCTCACCTGGTGGGCGTTCAAGAAGCATGAACTGAGTGAAGAGACCAACGGGAGTCCAGGGGAGGAGAGTCCGGGGCACGACAGGCTGGTGCGCTGTGGATGCGAGTGGACGTCCTGCGCTCCTGGGCCAGTGTCACTGTGATGGAACAGGGGCTGACCTTCTGTGACGCGGCCGGCAGATCGCACTTTTCCGGCAGCAGCTCTGACTGCAGGGGCCTCGAGATGGCTGTGTGTTCAGCTGCCCACCCTCCGCGCCCAGGAGCAGCCGTGGCCCCGGGGGAATGAACTGACCACTCAGACCAGGGAGAGAGACCACGCAGACTGACCCTCAAAGCTGCACCAGCGGGAAGACGTGAGCCGGAGCAGCGAACGTTCCACGCTCACGCTTAACTCATCCACCTGCGTGTCATTAGTTCCTTGAGTCGGGTGATTTTGACCTGGGAGCCCAGATCCCTAAATCAGGTGAGTGCTCAGAAACAAACAGAACAGACTTCTCACCGGGGGCCACAGACAGCAGAACCAGAACATTGGGTCAGGAGCAATTCAGTAGCTGAGACCGGAAATCAACACTGGAGAGGCCCATTTATCTCCTGATCCACTGTGACCCGGAGCAAAGTGCGGGCTGCGAAATGAAGAATTGCGGGGATCCCTCGGTGAAAGCACTGCCCGGGGATGCAGGCCATCCCTCCTCTTTTGGGGGGCGCCCCTCCGATCCCATCTGCCTTAACGCTCCATTATGTCTCATAGTGTACTGGACCAGGGCTCGGAAAATCCTGGTTCGACTTGCAGCTCGCATGCTCCGTGACACCCGGTCCCGTCTCGCTTTCTGCGATGCACCCCGGCAGCCACTGGCCTGAATTCCCGTCGGCTGGTGTTTGCATGAACCCCCTGGCTGCCAGAGGAATCCATGAGGCTTCCACAAAAAACACCTGCTACCCAAACGCCTCAGGAACAGCAGCACCCAAGGTTGCCGTGTGTGGGTGTCCTCAGACACTCCTCACAGCCTTCTCAGGTCCCCCCCACAAGCCACGCACAGACACGCAGAACCTAAGTGACCCTGTGTCTGGCCCACAAATGCCGCGTCAAGAGGAGTCTCCTTGGCCCCGCTCCAACCAGATCGGCCCCCTGAGATTTGAGAGCTGACATTGTTCCCCAGGCTTTGAAATGAACTCTCCTGTTTTTTCCAGCCCAAACCCAGTTAGCTCAGAAAGGTCCTCTTAGGGGGGAAACACGAATCTGTCCCCTTCTGCTCGACAAACAGATATCAGCAATGGTTTGAGTGGTACAGTGTTCCGGGCGTAAAACAGGGGAGACTGGGACAATTTCACCTAAGGAAGCTTAAGAAAGGGGGAAATGGATCAGTCCGCGATGATACAAGTTAAACGGCGCAGCCACACGCCCCGTGGAGAACGCCCGCAGACCCGGGGTGGTCCCACAGCTCTGCTATGACCAGCTGCCCTTTGCTCTCTCCCAGCTCTGGGTAGAAGAAGGTAACGCAAGGCCCTTCTGTGTTTGCTGTGCGGATGGGAGGAGCCGCCGAGGGGAAGCATCCCCCGGTGGGCGATGGTGCCCCCAGGGGCAGCGGCAGTGTCAGCAATCGAAATGGCAGTGACAATGATGGGCGTGGAGATGGTGCCCAGTCATCTTCCACCTCGAAGGAGAACTGACCACGAAGACGCTGGCAGACTGTCCTGAGGCTGACGTTGAACACATGAACTCATCATGTCCTGATGGTGTCTGCTGGCCGACGCCGGAGGGGCCTGGGCTTCTCCTGGAATGGTTGCTAAAACACAGGCCTTCCCGCCAGTTGGCCGCAGCTCTGGTGTGGTCTGGCCAGGCGTGGTAACAGACTGCCCGGTGCACAGGAGAAGCAAGTGCCTGCAACCCCGTGACCCGGCCCTGGGAACCTGGAAGGGACTCCAGGCCAGAAGCTCTCACTTCTCTGCTCTGTGTGCAGACCTGATGGTCGGGGACCCTCATGGGCCAGAAAGGAGATGCTCGGTAAGTGGGACTCTGGAAGCAGCCCTGTGTGTGGCTGCACCTCCCGAGCCGGGCCGTGTCGCCCCAGGCAGAGAGAGCACTGCTGGGTGACTGCGGGCCATTTCCCTGTCACAGTGCCCAGCTGGTAGCTGCCCGGGGGAGTGTGCGCCGTCCCATGCATTTGAGGAGCTTAACCCGGGGAGCCCGAGGCTGAGTTACGTGAGAGCTGGATGAAGCACAAGGCAGCCCTGCACCTTCGGGGTTCCCCAGGAACCCGGGCAGTGGTCAGGTGTGGGTGGAAATGCTGGCTTGGGAACCCACGGACACCCACGGAAGCGCACCCCTGCTTTTCAGTGTGGAGACAGTGACCCCCACCCCATATTGTCTGCAATCACAACAGCAACAGCAACAGCACCCCACGTTCTGGTCACCTGGAGGCCAAAGTCATTTGAACCGCGTGGGGAGAGAGGAGACCGGGCTGCTGGTCCTCGGGGGATTAAGATGATCCCACCCCCCTGTCGGACTCAAACGCCTGAAGGCGAAGGGAGAAGAGCCCCGCATCACCGAGGGGAAGAGCGCGGTTTCGGCGTCTAAAAGGGGTGCGGTGTCCCCGTCGCCCAGGCATTCGGGTCCTCCACAGCCCTGCCCTGGGTGAGGAGGTCTCTGTCCTGAGGACCAGCCGCGTGTGCAGAGCCCCAAACCTCTCTGCGTTTTTAAATTTTAAATGTTGGTTCACGCATGGAGTAGGTGTTTAGAATTCCACAGATACTTAGAGACCATCTAGACCAGTTTTAAAATAAAATGTTTTTCCTGATTGTACAATTTATATGGGAGAGCTGGTAAACGAGGAGAATGACGAAGAAAAGACAGCAAATAGTGATCTTCTCCCTACAAAGAAATAGCCACCTTGCTATTTATGTGCATTTCTGACTCAATTTCTGTACATTTAGAACAAACACATATTAGTGCACAATTAAGTTTATACTATATGTTTTTACACCTTGATTTTTTACTTAATTTTATATTATGATTTTATCTTGTCCTTAAAACATTTTCACTTTTTTTAAATGGCCACGTAATATGCCATCAGAGAAATAAAACATTATTTAACTGTTTCCTTATTGATGGGCATTTCTCACTACTATTAAAAACAAAATAAAATTCTGTAGGTACTGAAGTGTCTTTCCCATCTTTATTTCCTTAGTTTTCATTCCTGGAAGTAAAAAAACTTGTTCAAGTTTATAAGTATCTTAAAAAATTTACTTGGGCCCTGGCCGGTTTGGCTCAGCGGTTGGAGTGTTGGCCTGCGGACCTGAGAGTCCCGGGTTCGGTTCCCGCTAAGGGCACGTACCAAAAAAAAAAATTTACTTGGCATACCAACCTCTGTTTTAGCGATGATGGAGTCAAGAAGTCTGGCCCTGGACGGTTTGGTTCAGTGGTTAGAGCGTCAGCTCGAGAACTGAAGGGTCGTGGGTTCAACTCCCAGTCAAGGGCACATACCTGGGTTGCAGGTTCGATTTCCAGCCCCTGTTGGGGTCGTGCGGGAGGCAACCAATAGATGTTCTCACATCAATGTTTCTCTCCGCCGCTCCCTCCCTTCCACTCTCCCACTCTCCCTAAAAATCAATGAAAAAATATCCCCGGATGAGGATTAACAATAATAACAGCAGAAATCTGGAGTCTTCTGGAGATCCCACACTTGATCAGTGCCAGAAGTGTGCCCCGAGCCAGGTCTCCTGGCTCCCAGAGGACGCTCTCTCAGTGTTCGGGACCCAGGAAAATGAAGGGAGCCGGACACAGTCCCCCCTGCGAGCTGCGTCCTTTCCCAGGAGAACGTGCGCAGAGGGGTTTATGCATCCTTGGAGTGTGTGTGCGTGTACACCAATAAAAATCATTCAGCCACCGGGGTCAAACAGGCTTTCTCTGGGGCACACTGCTATTTACCCTGATGGCTAAGCCAATATAGTTTCTGGCAATTAAAATTACTGAAGGAGAAAAACCCCAGTTATCTGGGTTGTATTTTTGGTAAGTGTCGTTTAGGGAACTGCGTGTGAAGGTAAGTCCAGCTTATTTAGGTTGAGGGGGCGGACCCTTCTGATTTGGCCCGGGGAGGGTAACCACACATTTCCAAGGCTGGTGCAAATTCAAGACATTAAAAAGCAATTTGCACGTTTTAAGCATCCACCAAGAGGCACGAGGCCTGGTTCTAAAATTATAACTGTGGCTGGATAAAATGTAGAAGCTGAGAGCTGCCTGGGATGATGATAAAAGATGTTCCTATGCGTGGAAGACACTTTCGTAACTGGCATATTTATCAGGGCTCTCGCTAAAGAGAAGACCAAGGACAGACAGGGTCCTCACTCGGCGCCGGTCATTAACTGCGCGCCCAGTCCACGGCCTGCGGAGCATTTTGGTGTACCGATGAATCCGTGGCCGTCTGTACGTGGCCCCTCTGCACCCACCTGCTCTCGCAGGGAGACCTGGCCCTTCCTCGCTCTCAGGTCGGTGTCCTCAGGGCGGCGCTGCCAATCTGGGCCGACCCACCGGCGGAGGGGCCACCCAGACCGTTCCTTTCCAATCGGTAAGTCTTTCTCCTCTGCACCCTCTGTACACCTCCACCGCCCTGTCACTGCCCGGCCAGTGCGGACCGAGAAACTGGGGAGGTCACTTCCAGGTGAGGTCTGGCCCCTCTGCAGCAGAAAAGGGCTCTCGCTCTGCTGTCAGTGATGTGTCACTGGGTGGATGCGACTCTGTGCTCCAGAGCGGACAGGCCCAGGTTGGAGTCCCGTTTCTAGCACTCTGTGACCTTGGGCAAACTGCCAAACCCCTCTGAGCCGCGGTCTCCTCCTCAGTAAATGGAACCAGCAAGCATCGCTGCCCCATTGGGTGGGGAGGGTCAAAGGAGACACAGCAGAGGAATTGCTTGGCACACAGCCTGGCGCCCAGGAAGCACCCACCGACGTCAGTGGTACTGTTAGCTACTGGCACGTGGTGCCCCCTGGGGGGCTTCTCCCTTCCACGTGCATTTCTCTTACCTTGAGGGCAAGCTTGTTTCTAGTTCTTCGCAATTCGCCGGGCAGTATCACATGAGAGTGACCATCTCCTCATCCTCAGGCTACTTTTTAGCGAATGGATTCCTCATGTAGCCACAAACACAGTTCTGTTTTGCTTTTAAAATTAGGGTTGAACTTGCACTTTTTTTATTATTATTAAATTTTTTCTTTATTGATTTTACAGAGAGAGAGGAAGGGAGAGGGAGAGAGAGAGAGAAACATCGATGAGAGAGAACATCAATTGGCCGCCTCCTGCATGCCCCCCACTAGAGATTTGGCCCACAACCTGGGCATGTGTCCTGACTGGGAATCGAACCAGCGACCTCTTGGTGCATGGGTTGAAGCTCAACCACTGAGCCACACGGGCGGGGCTGAACCTGCACTTTTGATCCTTTGATATATAAGAACCAAATTAAATGAGCTATATTACCACTAGTTGATACAGAAGTCTTTACGCCCGTTTCACAGACAAGCAAGCCTGATGGCTTCTGAGGATCGGGTTATGATTTAACAGGAGGCGGAATCCCTGCCCTCCACTCCATGAGGACCTCCAGGAGCTGTTAAACCAACATGGGGATTGCCGCTTCAGCACAGACGAAGAGCAACGGGAGCACAAGAGAAGGAACGGCAAGGAAGTCTAAGTGGGAAACGAAGCAGGGACTGGGGCACCCCGCGGAGATCAGGGCTGAGGCTGCGCGGGCCCTGGGGAGGCGGAGGTGCACCGCTCTGCGGGGTGTCTGTGACCTAAGGACCTGGAGACGCGCTCAGCGCAAGGTGGAAACAGAGGCAGCTGGGGGGGATTTTTATGGGATGCAAGGCTCCTTCCCAAGTCTCAGCACAGGCAGCACGTCAGAATAAAAACTGGGTAACCCCGTGGCAGTGGACTGCGGAGCACGGGGAGGTTTTCCACTGAGTGATGTGCCACGTGGGCCCTGATACCAAAGGGCGGAGAGGAGTCTGGTCGTTACCAAAAATGTAAGACCACCCTCTAGTGGCACTTTGAGAAAACTGCAGGCACATGACCCTTAAGGTACAGACATTTACCAGGGGTTCAATGGCATGGACAGCTGTCTGTCGCACCATTAGCTCCTGTTTTCTCCAGGAGGAAGAAAGGGGTTCCCTCTCCTTCTCCACATGAGACCCCTGAACATCATGTGGGGACCTAAGCACTGCAGTTCATTTTAGCATAGTATTTACTGGAATGCAGCGTATCTTGGTCATCACTATTTTTATTCATTTAAAAAAAGGTATAACTACAATGAACTTTTCATGTAAGTCACTACTGCTTCACGGTTTGGGGATTTGATGGCGTTTGGTCCAAAGAAGGTTCAGCAGAGCACCTTGAGAAAAATTAATAACTGATAACAACGTTAAGACCATGGAGACCCTTCCACCCTTCTTCATTTAAAATAAAGAGGAAACAACCACGTGTGCCGTTGAATTGTATTAGCTTTAGTTATGGCAGCTTTTTTTCTTCTTCTTCAAAGATTGACACCCTTCGCAGCTGGTAAAATCAGCATGTTAACTTGCAAACTGCAGGTCAATCCAATTGTGTGCTAGAACATGGTGGGCAGAAGCTTCAGTACCGGACAAACGTTAGGAAGGGAAAACCCGTCGCAAATACTCAACACTTCATACATTCTCATTTACAAATACTCAGTGCCGGTGACCAGAGAATGTAGCCCGCAGGAATGAAAATTGGAACTCTGAAAGGGTTTCATCTGTTCTTCTGGTAACGGTGGTCTTTCCTTTCATGCCATTCCAAGCTCAGTCTAACAGGTAAATATGATATGGAATAGAGCTGGGCCAAAGGAAAGGAACATTTTCAGTGAATTGTGGTCAAAGTCTTTCGGGTAGTTTTTTGTTTGTTTGTTTGTTTGTTTGTTTGTTTGTTTGTGTAAATAGGTAGAGGGGTGAAGGCAGAATTCATCGGATGCTTTGGTGAATGTTTATTGGAATGTCTATCTTATTTCCTATAGACTACACTGACATCTCTCATCTGGACCTTACCCAGAAGTTACCTGGGGGATAAGCCCTAGACAGAATACGTTTAAGGTCATGTTCCAAGGTAGTTTGTATAAGAGAATGCTGAAACAAAACAAATACAGATACATTAAAAACTTGAGAATCTGCAGAACCAATATCAGAAAGGGTTACTGCCACAGTTTTAATAACAATACTATTATTAGTGACAATGACTGAGTTTTATGTCTCATTTTAAGAGTTTACAAATCACTTTCACATACATTATCATTGTCAAAAATACTTTGGGGAGATGGTGGAGTTGGTTTTAAAGGAACTGGGACTTAAAAACCTATGGAAGAATAGATGAAATCTAGTCATAATAATGGCTAATAATAATAATAAACCTTAGTCATAATAATAAACCTTAGGTTTATTCTGTTGGAAAGGTAGAGGTTTTAATGGATATCACTTTATGCTCCAGAAGCTAACTAAAACAACAGCTTAAATAGCTCTCCTGGAATGGGGATTATCAGCTCCCAATAGCATCATTATCCAAGTTGTCATGGTGATCTGTAGTCTGCTTATGAGAAGCTATAATTTCAGTTTTGGGGAAATACTTTCAGAACTTTATTTGGATAAAAGAGCATGGGGGTTTGAACACAAATATGGTTTACTGGCTATCCCTCTCTTTTGGATCTCCTGAAATCCAGCAGAAGACATTAGTCTGGGCTAGCTGCTAAAAATAGCCCAAAGAAGGATATTGAGTGTCAGATGTAGATAACAGTAGCAAGTAGACTATGCTTAATCCAAAATGGAATATTTTACAGTGACGTGCCTGGTGAACGTGTCCCCTACCAGCACAGATGGCATGAAAAGGCTTAGTGATTCTTTTTTCAGACTTCATGTCATGCTGTGGGAAGATATGGCTGAAATAAATACATTTTATTTTGCTTTGTGACATTTTTCCATATGATTTAATTATAGAGATAAGGGCACACAGAGAGCGTCACTATTAAGTGGGATCCATTATACGCTTAAGAGCAAATTCAAATCTTTTCTTGAGCACATTTTTGGAAAATAAATTGTGCACGCCATGTAAATAATATGACATTTGGTTGCAGTCAATTTGGTTTATGCATTTTGCCCAAAGGAACAGGTGATTCAAAGTTTAATTTGCCCCTCGTCTACTTATTCCTAATAACTTGGCACAGTAAGCAGTTCTTGGGATATCAATATACCAATTAACAAAATAATTCTTTCACTGCTGTTGAAATAAAGAGTTGATTGTCATTTGCATTTTTTTTTTTTTTTTTTTTGCTGTGCAGGGCAAATGGAACAGACAAAGCAACCAGAGAGGAGAGGGGGGAGAAGAGAGTCCGTGGTCTCCAGCAGACACAAGGTAATCAGCACGAACACCATGCACCGTAGTGGGTCAGAACCGGCACCGCCCAGAAACCTCCTCCAACCCACTGAGGCCAAGGAACTCGGGCTTGTGTGTTACCTGAAACAATGTAACTATCTTGTGTTAACTTTGTATTTAGATGGAATTAAGGGAGCTCAATGGCAAAACCAGTGGAAACCTCAAATAGGAAAACTTGTATTATAGTTGAAAGATGAAGTTTTTCCAATATGTTCTGTATTTAATACATTTGGTAGAAAACAGCTGTGTCTGCGGTGACATCTTCCGTTCATCCCTTTCCCACCTCCACTGTCCCGAATGAGCTTCCCTGGCCTCTGCTCTGGACCATGCCAGCTGGCTCGGAAATGCTCTTTCTCTTCCTCCAGCCACCTCCCTGAAGGCGCGGGGACAAGTCCTGAAGGCTCGATCGCCCAGCCAGGATCAGCTGCCTCTCCTTCGGGTGCCCTGGTGCTCCGTGCTCACCCCCATCACAGCATTTATCATGAGCGTGGAGACTGCTGTCCACAACACAGCAGTCTCCTCAAGGGCAGGGCCGTGTCCTATTCCCAGTGCCCAGAACCTCTCGGCAACAATAAATATAATATGTGTTGGGTGACGAGGACGTCACTTCCGTCAGTTGCTCCTCATTGAATTTTGGTGTAAAATCAAAGTCCTGGGCTGGTGCTCACTGGGTTCCAGTCCCGCCTTTGTCCCGCAGCATCTTCAAGGCCACCACACCCTCTGCTCCTTGGCTCTGGTCCCCGTCTGCACCTAGGGCCACTGAACTTGCTGTTTTCTGCCCAGGTGTCCCCTTCTCCCTGTTTCTGTGCCTTTGCTGTTCTGCTCCTCTGTCTAGGATGCAATTGAATGTTCATCTCAAGGAACCATAAGATCTCTTTAGGGCTTTTCTTCATCAGACCTTTTCAAGACTCCTGTCTGGAATTTATCGAGCCACGTCCCTTGCTTTTTATGTGTAACCCTGTACCACCTGTCGCACACAGAATTACTTTTTAATTCTCATGGAACCTAGCATACATGCAAGGCGCTTAGGAGATGCTTAATACATGCTTTTGGCATCACACTTTTATTAAGACCACAGTAGTAAACCCTTGTTAGTACTTTACAATAGGTGTCCAATCATCCATCCATCCATCCATCCATCCATCCATCCATCCATCCATCCATTTATCTATCACTGAGCTTGCATTATCTTGTCAAATGACCACAGCTGCTCTACAAGGATAGGGTCAATATCTAGGGTCAACGCCATGGGCCTAAGGATGACTCAGTGACTTGTCTAAGGCTACTCAGCCAGCGTGAACACTGGGGATTTAAGTCTGGGTCTTGTGTCTAAGGTAGGTGGCGCATCTAGTTCAGCAAGGTTTTAAAATTGCGTGTCAGGGGTCCCTGTGAGTCCTGCAGTATTTGTTAGTCTGATAGTTTTGCAATCTGGCTTATCGGATTCCTGCTGAAAGGTTTCAAGAGGGTGTAGGGTAGCCTTGCTTTCTCTCCTGGTGACCTAAGCAAGGGGTGAGCATGAGGCCTGCTCGCCACATCCCCAGAGCCCATGTAGCATGAACCAGATGGGGGGCTGGAGCAGAAGTCATGGCACATCTTGTCCAGACCCAGGAGAGAATGCCCACCTGGGCAAGGTGGGTCCTAGGTCCCCAGTTAGGGTCTGAATACAGTAACCAGAGTTCGGGGAGGGGTTGGGATGGCTACATAGGCTAATTTTGAAGACATTCTTTTGTTGGCTGCAGCAGGAGAGAAGATTGGTAGAAATCAAATGGGAGCTGAAAAGACGGGTCATGAACACATGTGATTCAGATATTTGAAGGCATTTGGGGAGGATTAGGGTTACTGCAGAACGACTGGGAATAGAAACAAACAAACACTATTTTGTTTCTTATTGTGACCCAAATTTTACCTCTCACTCTCCCTCAATGCAGCCTTAGAATTAAAAAAAAAAAAAAAAAAAAATGAACCTTTTATGTCTTTTTTTGTCAGACATTTAAAAAGAAGTGTAGAACTTTGTAGAATTTCACAATTATGTATGAGAACAGAAAAATAAGAAATTAAATCTGAAATAATCTATATTTAAGCAATATCTGCTGAGATTGTTCTTTAATTCATGACAACTTAACAAATAAATCCCAATAAACTATAGCGTTCATAGATTAAAACAATACTCCAGACCTATAAATTCTGTCTCCCTTTGAACACTCATCTTTGCAATGATTTGTTCAGCTTTGCATTGCACAGTGAAAGTTATTCCTCACACCAAAGCAACAGCAAACAGGCTGAAGGCCTACATCTATTTGGCTATCAATGCTCTTACAGATTTCAATGTTTAAAATGCTACTCAAAACATTTTTGAACTGCTCACAGACAATTTCTAAATCTGTACAATACAATTACAAAGTTAGATACAAAAATCAAATCATGTAAAAATATGGACAGCCGTATTTTTACACCAGTAAAATCGTCAGCATTTAAATCCGGCTTAGAAATGGAGTTGACGAGAGGTGTGGAATTAGCGAGTGGGTGTGGAAAGAGTTAAGATTTGCAGGTGGGGGCGGCCCCTCACACACTGAACTGTGTACACAGGAAGTATCCAATTATCTCACAAGAAGGAGGTCGGGTCCTGATTTCCTCCACTCCTCCCTGCTGCAGCTTCGCTGCCCTCCCCCTGCGGGCACCGTTGTGCTCATTTCCTAGGGAAACTTGGTCAGAACAGAGTGACATCAGCAGGCCGAGCCGAGGAGATCCGAGTTCGTTTTGCGGGGTGGTCTCCAGTGAGTCCTAAGGCACCCCATTCCCCAGCACAGTGCTGCCGCTCTAGTCCTGCTGGGTTGACCAAGTCTCTGAGAATGGCCTTCCGTGGCCATGTGTCTGTCACTCGTTTCCAGTTGGGACAGGAAGGAGATGGCTATGCCTTGCTTTGCTGGGGCCTTGACCCTTGACTGGCTCCTGCCAGCTCCCTGGGCTTCGGTCCTACTGGGTGGTTCTTGGCCAAATATTCCCACCACCTGGGAAGCTTTAAAAAGTGCCCACGCCCATGCTGAGCCCCAGAGCGGAATCGCTGTGGGACCAGGACATCGGGGAAAGTCACACGGGCATTTACTCTGTGTCTGCGGGGGCCAGTTCCGAGGATATTTTCTTGTTGCATCTGCTGGAGAAGGAGAAGCTGGCAGAAACTAATCCAAGCTGAAGGGGCTGTGTCACGAACACATGTGACTCAGATTATGTAGAGGCTGTTGAGGGGGACTGGGGTTACCAAAGAACAAGTGGGACTGCCAGTCAGCATCAGGGCTTTTACGACTTCCCACGTGATTTCAGTGTCTGGCCAGGACTGAGAACAGCGGTCCGCCCAGGCTTGACTAAACCTGGCGCCATGTCGGTGACGAGGTCTGGCTTCCAAGATCACCTGCTGCTTCTCCTTGGCTGCACCCCACTTAGCAGAAGGGGCCTCTTTGTAGGTCACCCCCTGTCCAGACCTCGCTCTCCTGGCCCCTCCAGAGGCCCCAGGCCCAATGCTGCCCGAAAGGTGTCCGCTGTAGCTGAGGTCCTGCATCTCCCCTAGTCAGCGGTATTGGGTCCCGTGCTCGGTGGAAGGTATACCTCTAGTCTGTTCCAACCCAAAGATTTACACCTATTTAAAATTTCATGCAAATCCATTTGAAAAGACAGTACTGTTATGGCTAGACCAAACAACTGCAGTGGATGTCTATGGTTCTGATCCCTTTCTAAAACTCAAACAAGTTGCCCCTGCATTTTGAGGGGTCCACGCGGCTCAGCAATTGCTGTTGGGTTCGGTGCAAGCTGTCCGTCCCTGGGGCCACAGAACCAACCCACTCCCGGCCTGAGTGCTAGGCCACACCCAGAGGCAAAATTTGAGAGTAAGACGTACACTTTGACAAACACCCTGAGACTTCGAGAGGGCTGAGGGGAAAGGGTCAGTCTCTATTAAAATGAAACATTCCATCCTATCTTAAGAGTGTGTTTTTCAGATGTATTCACACAAGTGCACATAGATAGGCACACGTACAAAATACATATTATAATATTGTTCTCAACAGCAAGATCCTCAAAGTCACCCTAACGTCCATCCACAGAGAAGTAGCTATGTACAGGTGTGGGGCCACGCAGAGGAATCCATTCTGTCTCTGGGTAAAGAGTAGGGCTAAGTGTCCTGATAGGGAATGTTCCCCCAGACATTGCATTACATGGGGTAAAGAAAGACAAAAATAAGAAATAAGAAGCAGTGCAATCCCTTCCTTGCAAAAACAAATGCTCTAAATAAGACTTTTATCAAGAAGAATGCCAATAGGGCACGTCTTGGGGAATGGAAAGATTCGCCTCGCTGATGAAGATTCAGACTCAAGGGTATTGACAAGGTAGAGTCAGTCAAGTAAGAACCAAATCGGAGGAACCTCAAAGTTCAGGTGATGAGGTTGGACACGCCGATGACACCAAGCAGTAGGCTGGAGGACCAGCTTTCTCGAAGTTTCGAACCCTGGACCTGCCCTTCCCCCCGGGCAGGTAAGAACAGCTGCCTCATCTGCACAGAGGATGCTTAGGAGCAAAGAGGATACAATTGAGAAGGAACCATGGAATCCCCAGGCTGTCAATGCTGGCTGTGATCGCTGCGGAGGGGAGACACGGGAACGCGGTGGGAATTCCTCCAAGAAGAGAGGGATGTGTTCCCTTCAGCACATCGAGGGGGAAATCGAGCTGAGCACACATCTTCTCAGCAATTTCAGGTTCAGTAATTCTGAATTGGGGCTGGGAAATTGGAAAGAGAATTGAGTTGTTGGGGCAAAAAAAAAAAAAAAAAAATAACGGCTGAACTTAATTAGGAAAACGCCTCACTTCCCCACTGGATGTCAACACTGCACGCTGCAGTTCCGGCTCTTGTGACAGGGCTACTTTGTTACCATTTCGGTGGTTCTCAACCTTCCTCATGCCGCCACCCTTTAACACAGTTCCTCATGTTGTGGTGACCCCCAACCATAAAATTATTTTCGTTGCTGAGGCAGGGACAGCGTCACTTAGTCTGGTGACAACTTTGAGGTCGATGGATCTTTGCTAGTCATAGACACATTTTCACTGTCATTTCCTGGTTATTAAAATGGCTGTAGAAACTTTATTACATTTCCTGGGAGCATTAACTCTGTCAAAATTAAGAAATCTCATCAATGCCCAGCTGCTGTGGCTCAGTGGTTGAGCGTCGACCCATGCACCAAGAGGTCGCCAGTTCGATTCCTGGTCAGGGCACAGGCCCAGGTTGTGGGCCTGATCCCCAGTGGGGGGCATGCAGGAGGTGGCCAATCGATGTTCTCTCTTATCCATGTTTCTATCTCTCTCTCCCTTTCCCTTCCTCTCTCTAAAGTCAGTTAAGAAAAATATATATATATCAAAAGAAAGCTCATGAAACTACGATGTCTACAAAATGCAAGTGACGACAATAAATCCACACCTCAGACTTGATAGAGGACAGGTAATAAGAGCAACTGCTTTGGTGTGTGTCTCTGATTTAACAATGGTTCTCAGACACACCGGACAACTAACTGGAATGGAATCCAAGGAAGCCATGGCCACGGGCAGGCCACACCCCGCAGGAGAGCCGGGCTGGGGCAGGTGGTGGTTGGTGTTTGGGGAAGAAGGTGGAGGAAGTCACAGTAATGGAAACATAATGGATGTGGGCCGGACCGAGAGGGGAAGTGGCTAATAGTCATGAAAACTCCAGGGCTGTGGGCTCTGGAATTCACGCAAAATGAGAAAATACTTTTCGGAGCAGTTCTTTTAGGGTACTGTCGCTGAAGTGGCCTGTGAGGGTGTTCGACACTCTTATTTTGCAGAAGAAGAACCTAGAAAATCTAAGTAATTTGATCAAGATTACACCTGGCCTCATAAGAGTCAGTAAGAGAATATATGAACAGAACTTAGCAGAATGCTTGTAATAGTAATCACGTAACATGGTAGCCGAGGGAGAGAGACAGACAAACCGGGGAGTGTAGAGCCAGGACTAAAACCCCGGACTCGGGACTCAGCCCAGCTCTCTTTCCACCAGACATTCAACACTGGGTTTTTATTCTTTTAAATTGTGTGAATGCAATTCTAATAACGGTAGAATAACCTTTCTTTTAGAGGACATCAGTTCCCTTTGTTTTAGCTAAAAATAATAATGACATTTTTAAACCTTCACCAAATGCCAGACATGCAACATTGAGATGCTTTAAAAGTACCGTATCACGTGATCCACCAACAACCAGATGCAACGACCAAACAAGCTCAGAGACGTTGACCACGTTGCCCAAAGCCACACAGCTGGCAAGCAGCTTACCTGGGTGGCCTAGCTCTCTGCTACTTCATTCAAAGCAGCCTGTTCTCAAGGGACTGACCTGCCTCGAAGCAACATGGTAACAGCCTAGTCAGGAAGGATGTGGGCGTGAGTTCCTAGGCAGACCCACAGTCTAATAGGGCAGCGCATTAGAGTCCTCTGCTGTGATCACAGCGAGGGTTTCTAAGACTGAATAAGACGTGTTTGTCTAGTTTGAGGGTGGTTCGTGGTGGCATCCCTACAGCTTTCAGAATGGCAGGCCGTGCCTGCTGCGGGGTGAAGGGGTGCCTGGGACCTTGGGGTTTGCAACGGGACTTTCCAATAACACGCAATTCAAAATTGCATATTTCAGTCATCTGAAGATTGTGACATATTACAGAAGCAATGAAATTCAGAGTTGCATTTTACCATGACCTCTTCTCACTTAAAAATCACTTAAAACACAAGTTCTAAAAGCGGTCGTCGCCACGCGTTGAATTCCGGAAAACCACCTGGCTTCCTGTCCTTTGCAGTGCTGCACATCCCACCGTAATTTATGTTCCCGACTTCTCTTTCCCGGTTTCATTGCTCTCGGCTATTCGCATGAAAATGGGGTCTCTGATCTTCAAGGGGTCATTAGCTCAAGCGGCTCATTCCTGGCCTAAGAGGCCTCAGATCTGAGCCGGGTGGGTGCAGGGAGCGGAGCGGTTCTGACAGGCATGCGCAGACAGGTGTCGAACCCCCCCCCCCCCCCCCCACTGTGCTGTTTCCACTGCAAGTCTCCGCTGGGGCGGACTCAGCGTCTGCCCGGCTCCGTGGACAAGGGTGGCCGCCCCCTGCAGCCTCGGGTTCTACGCAGGTGGCAGCCTCATTTACCCGTGGCAGAAATACACGGGCGAAGGTCCCATCCGGGCTTGTCCCCTCACTGGAGAATTTCTGCCTCTCAGACCTGCTGCTTTCTCCTCCGAGACATGGAGGGTATTGAGATCACGATCTCACATGGTCATGGTGGGGAGAAAAGAGACGTTACCCATCCAGGTCTGGAGGTGACCCCACAAGCGTTTGTTTTCCATCCCTTTCCAAGACCCGCGTCTTCCCCATGGACCCCTGGTCCTAAAACAATGTCCAGCCTGAGGAGGGGCCGATCTTCCTGGGTTGTCGGCTGACAGCACGCTCTTCCCCTCTGCTCCTGGTCTAACGGCAGTTGCCATGGACTTGTTCAGCACCAGGCAGGGCGGACCGAATCCAACACCAAGTGACCAAATCCGTGGGAACAGAACAGAAGGAACGACGGACTCCTCAGACCGAGCGCTGGTGGCGTCCTTTGATTTGCTGGTGATGGAGGGAAGTGAAAAACCAGACTCTTTTCTTTTCTTTTCTAAGTCCAAGAGATAAGTATGTATATTCTCAACCCACCAGATGACTCTCCTCCTATTTAGCTGGAAACAAACATGAACACGGTCAGTGGCCGTGTGCCGTGTTCTCCTTCAACATTCATGAGGCTCCGTGAGCGTCCTGGGAGAGGACAGCGCGTTATCCGCCTCCCGCCCTCCAGGAGGGGTTTCGGAGCCCAAGGTAAGCAGTGAAGTGGCGGAGGTGACGGAGAGAGGAAGGTGCGGGCAGAACAAGGACCCAAAGGAGGCAGCGTGCTGCCTGCCCGGGGTGTGGGCCCGGGAGGCCCTGAGCGCGCACGGAAGCTGGGAGGGAGAGCCGCGTTCGCAAAGGCACGGAGCCGCACACGGGGTCACCGTGGGGATTCCTGGACGCAGGGGCTACTTGCCGTGGGACAGAGATGGAGAACGTATATGCCCAAAGAGAAGTTTGGATTTTATCTTATAGATAGTATTAATAGTTAGCAATGATAAGTAAGGAAAGATAGGGGCTTTAGAAAGACCACCCCACTAATGGTGTGGTAGGCAAAATGATGCTCCCCCTCCCCTCCCCAAGACGTCCACGTCCTCATTCCTGAAACCCATGCACATGTCACATCACACATACAGGAACTCTGCAAACGGGCTAAACCTAAGGGCCCTGCGATGGGGAGATTGTCGGGGTGATGTGGGCGGGTCCGATGCAATCACAGTGGTCCTGAGAAGCACAGAAGATGCCACAAGAAGGAGTGTCAGGAAGGCGCACGTGGCTGGCCTTGAGGATGGAGGGAGTGCCCGTGTGCCAAGGCGTGGAAGGTGGAACTCGAAAGGGAACACGGCCTCCTCGGGCACCCCGACGGGAACACAGCACTGCCAGGGCCATGATGCATGCCCAGGAAGACTGTTAGGGCTTCTGAACCCCAGAGCTGTGAGGGCATTCGCTGGCGCCGTCGGGGGGCACTACGTGTCCATTTGTCACAGTGGCAGCAGAAACTGTCACAGGTGACTTGGAGGAGGGCTGGAGGAGGGGGATCCTGACTCAAGGCCGCAGCAACGGAGAGCAGGAGACTGCACCCTGGGCAGTGAAGAGACAGCACAGAGGGGGGACCGGCCTGGCGTGTGGGGGTAGGAGAGTGGAGGGCTCCCTGGTCCCTCTGGTGACCGGGTAAATGGTGAAGGGTAGATGGAGGAGCAGCAGGATTAGGGGAAAGGAGAGATGAATTTGGACAGACTGAGTTGGCCGACCTTTGAGACTCTGGGGAAGACAGGTGGTTGTCACATAAATACGTGCTTCAGGGGAGAATTCGGAGCTTGGAAGTTTGGAGTCGTGAGCCTGTAGGTGGTGGTTGAATCCAGAAGTGTAGCTGACTCCCCTGAGGGAGGGAGACCGCACGAGCTGAGATACAGGACAGAGGAGGTTTCCGCACACTGCAGGGAGTGAGTCCACAGGAGAGTCCCGCAAAAGGACACAGCCCGTGGCAGGGGTCAGAAAAGGGCTCCTAAAAGAAACAGCCACTCATTTAAGTTCCGAAGGATGGACTCAGAGGAAAGAGGGGAGGGAGCGTTCCCGAGGGAGGAAACAAATAAGAAAGAGACAAAGTAGCACAAGACAAGCCGTGAGAACTAGAACAGCTCGGCACCGCTGGAGGGTGGACGAGACAACGTGTGTGGACACGAAGGCGAGTGGAACGCCACCTTCGGTTGGAGTGGGGATAGGGCAGAACAGAAAGTCAGAAGGGACTTTTGAATTGGGCGTGGGATTTAGTCAGCTGAGTGGATTTATAGCGAGACTGAAAGTGAATTTTTAAAGATACAGATCAGAGGTGTTTTAAATTAATTTCCTAGTTTCTGATGCTTAGAATGACTGGCAGATAACTGTTCTTATTGCATAGCTCTAATCATGCTGCAGAACCGAGAAAAGCTTCTATGGATCACAAAGGTCAATCTGTCCTTGAATTGGGGCTGGTCAGGGCTTCTCGTTGTCCTTAAACACACAGGGCATGTCCCTGTCTCCAGACCTGGATGCGCAGCCCCCCGAGCTTTTCATTCCCACCCTCCTGTGTCCACATTTCACTCATTCTTCAAAGCACATTCAAAGGCCACCTCGCTCCGAAGGTGTCCTGATTCCTCCGACCTGGCATTGCCCACTCCCCTTCTCCGGATCACTCTCCTGTCCTTACAGATATTACAGTTTGTTTGCAAAAGCAATGCGTGTGGTCACAGGCCGCACTTACCACCCAGCACAGGGCGTGATGCAGGGTAGAGGGACCAGAAACAACCTTGAAAGTTGGAAAGGGGGTCAGGAAGGGCCCTTCACACCACTCTGGACGTTCACTGACGCTTCCAAGCAGGAAGTCGCAGTAGGACCGCAGGATCTCCACCAGTGGACGGGCAGTTTTCTCCAGCACAGAGGTAAGCAGTCAACTGGTGGGTAGAAAGTTCATTCGGTTGTCTCAGTGGGAGGGCTCTGGGGGCCCGGGATAACTCATTTTGCATGATCAGTTATGATATATAAATATGTAATATATGCAATACATTACATATGTTATTTATATATATATATCATGTTTTTCACATTCAATTTTTAAAACTTGGCTGACTTCTTCTGGAGTGGCGATCACATCTAGTAACTTCCAGCGTTGCCTAGACAGGGTCGCTGGGCTCGGTCACGGATGCGGCGGTTCTGGGACGTAGCACATAGGTGACAGTAGGACACAGAGCGTGTGCGTGTGAGGGATGCGGTTATGGCTGTGGTTGCCAGACAACACACAGGATGCCAGTTAACTTTAAATTTCAGACAAACAGCAAAAAGTGGCTTAGTATAAGTATGTCTTAAATATTGCATGGCATGTACTTATACTAAAAAAAAAAAAAAGGGTTTGTTGTTCACGTGAAATCCAGACCAACTGGACTTCTGTGTTGTTAGTTGCTAAATTCAGCAGGCAAGGTGCACACGAGCGGGAAGTCACGTCCACACGCAGCAGTTTCTGGCTAACCAGCGTGGCTTACTCAATCCTGTTATTCCTCTGTAGCTTCCAGGGTCCTTTCGTCTGCCTCGACGGGGAAGATGCCGGACTCTTCCAGGGGTCCACCTCGGGGGTATTATACGCTACAAACGGGAGGAGCCCATCCTTTCGAAAAGAACTGTTGGCGTATTCCCTGAGCGGCCCAAAGGGTCTTTCTCATCTTTAACCTGAATGTCTAGGTTGCTGACCATCTTCCTCATCATCCCGGTGGGGGCACTGGAGAACAGATGACCACAGAGTACCTACGAGAGCCTTTTATAATGACACTGGAGGTGTTGTGTCCTCTGTCTGACCTTTCCATTTGACCGAGTGACCTTGGGTTTATGCAGTTTCAGCATCTATCAGCTTGGGTCCACCATGGCTGCAGGGGGCCCTTGCTCAGGGCACCCCCATTTACGGATCACTGGCCCCAGAGATCCCAGAGCCAAGGCTGAAGAATGGGCTCTTGCCACTTCCCCTGTGTCCTGGCACATCCCCTTGGGGCCGGGGGAGAAGGGGACTTTGAATGCTCTCTGCACAGGCTCTCGGAAGTGCCCACCTTCCCGCAGGGATGCCTCACCATTGGCACCTTAGACTTCTGACCATTGCTGGACTCATTTCTCTCTTCTTTCCCAACCGTGTCCATCCGTGCAGCCCGCTCCCCCCCGAAGCCTTCTGTTGGAGGAAGACGCACCTCACGCTCAGCGGCAGACGTGTGAGAACCGGCTGTGTTCCCGACCAAACCCCACTTTCACTCATCAAAACCTCTCCGTCTTCCCCCACAGCAAATCCCGCCGATTTTCTTTATCACGTTGTATTGATAGGGTTATTACTGCTCAAGGCAGCAGTTCCTTTGTCTTTGTTGGCTCCCATTGTCCTTAATGGGGCCATCCATCCAGTTTCCTGCATCGTTCCGGGTGCTTCAAACTGTCCCCTGGTATCTAAACTGATGGGAAAACTGCCCCTTTTGGAAACCCGAAGAATTCACATGATACACTGGAAACAAAGACAAAATGACTTATTTCTGTATTTTAAAATACATTACCTAGAATTGCATGCCGAATACATTGGAAAACAATTCTGAACGTGTTGGAGTAGGGCGATAGCTATTGATAAAGAGAGCAAAGAGAATCAGACAGTAGTAAGTGTAATCGACTAGGGAGCACGGGCCTGCTTCCCAGGAAGTCACAGCTTCACACTGCGGGGGACCCACCAGTCATTCCCACAGATCCTGGGGGGCGGATAGAGCAGTGAAGGAGGGGTAAGCAACGCACAGCGGGAGCCAAGATGACCACCACAGAGGCCTGTCAGTCTAGCTGGGGAAAGGATCGGATTGGACAAGGGGACACAACCCTGAAAGATCTAGGAGATGGATTGGTTAGAGGGCGGGCCCAGCGTAAGCCCGCAAAAGCTTGGGAAGTTGATTGGTTAGTTTGAAAGAGTGCTCGGTCCTTCCCAAGCCAGAGATGATATACCCCCAGCTAGCAAAGAGCACGCTGTCTCTCCCAGTTTGAGGGTCTCCCTCTCTTGCTCAGTAACACAGCTCACCCCACGCACACGTTTTGTAGCAGCCAGGCAGGTCTGGCAGCTGCCTGGGACTGGTGGCAAACCGTGGGGACCCAAGTGCAGGCTCCCAGGACACCGGGACACAGCACAGCAAAGCCAGCCGGGAACACAGACTAAGCTAGCGGATGGGAGAGAGGGGACTGGGCTAGCCTTGGCATGGCACATAATTCTGGGCACTGGCCCTATTTCTGGGCGTGATGAGGGTGAGATTGGACTTTTTCCACAGCGGGAGGGACAGCGATGGGACTTTGGGAACCCAGGGCGGGCACCCCTTAGATTTTGTATCTGATGCCACCAATATATCTTATCAGCAATAATCTCCCATACGTGGGTCTCCTGGAATGTCTTCCTTGTGACACCCCAAGAACCCCCCTTCCCCTGGCAACCAAAGTAGTATTGTAATAAAAATACATGTAAAGTATAAATCTCCCAAATGAATTATTTTCAGAAACAAAGACACTAAAAACAGGTAGGTGGGAATCCAAGGTTCCCTGTCCCCCTTTTCCGTGGGGGAACAGTATAACGTCATACGGGAAGTGTTCATCTCTCAGGCTGAGAATACAAAACTATCAGTATCACCTCCGGAGGTCATTAAGAAGAACAATTCCTGCCTGTACTTCTGTTCTTAAAGGATAACTTTCCATCTGAAGCTTGAGAAAAATAAAAATCAACCTTTTCTCATAACAGAAAGTTTCTACCCAACATTTAAATACAAACACAAATTATTCGATATGGAAATTTGTCCACACATATTGCAAATTGTTTCCATTTCCCTTTATTGCCCTCTAATGATCTCATCAGGAGTGGGTAATCAGTTCACTAGACTGCGAAAGGCTGCCTCTGCCCCGCAGCGGCCGCGCTCAGTGCGTGCCCAGCCCCTCCCCTCCGGAGCGCACCGTCACCCGCGAGTGCGTGGGGAGAACGCTGCCAGGTGCTGTTACCCAGTGCACGCTCTCCGCCCGGCACCCACAGTGCAGGGGTGTCCTAGTCTGCACTGAAAGAAAAGAGGGAGCTTTGCCACAGTCACGTTGCCAAGGTCAGTTAGTAACGGCTTTCCAGACCTTCCAATATCCCTGTGAGCTGCTGGGCAGAGGGGTTTGGCATCCATAGTCTTTGGTCGCTATGCACCCTGGGGGCTCTGGTCAGGCGTAGGGTACTAGGGAAGGGAGTTCCAAAGGGAACCATGAATCCTGTCCTACCCACAATTACGATCTGGGTCTTTCCTGGGTCTAGGCCTTGTTCTGGTCCAATGAGTGTTGAAAGGAACCAGAGTTTTTCCACCTGCAGCTGCCTTTGGGGATATTGATTTAAGCTGGTTATTAAGAAACAACAGACTCAGAAAGAACCTTTGCCCTCCCTCCTTCCTGCCCAAGAGATTCAGATGGAAACACCTGCCTCAGGAAGGGGGTCTTAGGGTGCAGCCACCGCCTCATTTGGATGAAGTGGGGTGAACAGCAGAGCTTCAGGAGGGCCTCTTGACTAGATACCCCCGTGTCCTAGGGTTTCTGGGCTGCCTGGCAAGGACTCTCCCGCCAGGTGTGTGCAGACCTTCCTCAACTACCTGTAAATCGTCCCCTGTCACCTCTGACATCTAAGACCCCGTCTTCCCCCGTTCTCCTTTGTCCAGAATGTCTCCCAGTGTCCACATGTGTATCCCAGAGTTGCCTCTCCGTCTTTGGAATTGTCCTGCTTATGTGAATTCCCTGTGCACGTGTATTAAAATTTGATTTTCCCCTGCTAATCTGTCTCTGCTAATTTGATTATTAGCTCAGCTAGAGGAATTTAGAAGGTGGGAGGTGAAGTATTCTTTTTTTTTGAGCCTCCACAGGGTGAAGTGGAAACAGGACCTTTTAAACACTTTGGAGGGACCTAGATGTATAACAGGCCAGGGCGGTCCATCCTGGATACTCTGGCTCTAATTAATATGCAAATGTACATTGTACTTTAGCAAATGATCAGTTCGGGGTACACTCTAGCACTGACCTGTGTGTAATGGGATTTCAAGAAGTTTGTACTTCCTCCCCTAAATTAAGACACTGAATGCAGTGAAGGGGGGGTTTGGGAGGAAAGCAGGGTGAAGGGGGTCAATGGGGGAGGAAAGGGGGGAAGATCTGTAATACTATCAACAATAGAGATAAATTAAAAAGAGAGAAAGATATTGAATTCACTGAGGGGTTTTCCTTTATGAATAGCCACTTACTGTCACAAAGTATTATTTCCTCTTTTCTTTAATTAGTTAGAGATGAAATAATACTTGAACATGTCATACTCTTAAATTCACAATATTTTACTTAATCAAAATAGGTCATTGAGAAAAACAACCGGCAATTGCTGAAAGCTCTAAGGCCGAGGAGAGCTGGGCTGGGAGCATCTTTTCATCACAAATTGGGCTTTAGAGACCAAGTTCCGCACACAGCCGGGACGCGGCTCCGTAAATGCATTTACTTTCAGCAGCCAGCACGGAACCACACAGACCCAAACTAAAGGCAAAAGGCAACGGATTTCAGAAGGAATATTTGGGGCTAGATTTTAAGAGCCCGAAAGTATAAATATGACTTTTTAATCATTTATTAGGAAGAATATTGTTATATAACATAACTATAAATTTCTAACATTGATTTCATTTCCTACTTCATTCTGGAAATACAGTTTTGGTAATATGTATGTTCAGTGAAAAAAAAATTAAATGGTTGAGCATCGACCCATGCACCAAGAGGTCCTGGTTAGATTAAAAAAAAAAAAAAAATTAAGCCTGTGTATATTATTTTCCTTGGACCCAAATAGAGGTTTTAGTTGGTAAACTCAAACTGTATTCATGATTTTCAGAGTGAAGTCATGCATGGGGCAGAATCCATGTTACTGACGCCGGTTTAAATAAAGGTGAAAAGACCCGCCCCTGGAATAAGCAAGCCGCACTTCCTGCAGTTTGCTGGTTAGGACATGTAATGCGATGTCTCTGAAATCCCACGCAGCGCAGGAACGCGCTAGTGTGCAGGAACACCAGAGGAAAACACGTCCTTTGGAGGGCTTATTTGTCCAGGGGGAGGCTGTCTTGTTCAGGCCTGGAACAAAGCCTGTAGGTAAGGACCAGAACATGTGCAGACAGCATTGTGTGTGCTGGTGGGGAGGGCGGGCTGCCGCAGACCATCCATGCTCCGTGGAATTCGCTAGCATTTTCTCCTTGGTCACGCATTAAAAAAAAAGTTTTACACAACAGTGTAAAGAGCAAGGGACTGAAACAACAGAATCCAGGACCACGAATGCTCCCTTCCAGTGGGGCACAATGGTGCTGCTTCAGGTCTGCCAAGCTGCTCTTTCAAAGGAGGGTTCTTTCTCTTTCTTTGCAAATAAACATCCGAAATATTTATCACACTGCAGTTATGCTAAAACAACTGAGCCTTTTGCAGCGTTCTTGTCTTGTATGGGGTGTAGAAATTTAAAATAGCCACATATTATTTACTTAAGATTGCTCACAGAAAATAAAACAATTTGATACAAATACCAAACAAGAGGTTTTTCTTTTAAAATCGTTATTTTAAGAGAAGATAGGAAACCGGCTTTTAAAGTTTCAGGGTAGAACAAATACCCTAAACCGACAATGATGCCATCAAAACCCCACACACACAAAATTATCCTTTGCCGTGATTTTTATTAAATTTATAATTTAAAAATTTAATCCAGTCAATATTTATTTACCCTCACTGCATGCCATTTGCTGGCTGGGGAATCTGATGACGGGTCGGTCCAGATTCCGACAGGGAGGGGGCCACCACCCCACAGTAGGGGTGACACTGTGTGGATACAAGTGCTGGGTTAAACCATGACCCGTGTGCTAGTAGGAACTTGGAGCAAATAATGCTGCTAGGGTTCCCCCTTTGGGGGTGGGAGGAGGGCGACCCGAGCCTGGAACAATCCCTGAGGAAGGAGACACTGAGGTGACTCCCACGTAGAAGTGGTGGGGGACAAGAGGGGGGACTCTTCTGGTAGAGAAGTCAAAGAAACAGAGCCCAGAGGGCCAAAGGAATGGAGGGACATCAACGGCCAGGAAGATCAGTCAGATGGAGATGTGAACTGGATGTCCTATCAAAGACTGGCCACAGTGATTACAGGGACTCTCACCGAGTTCTGACTCAGCCCCTGGTCCTCAGGGCATGGCTGAGGTCAACTTGTTTAATTCTCCCCATAGCCCTGGGAGGTAGGTACTATTATTGCCCCATTGCACAGATGGTAAAACTGAGGCATGGAGAGATCTGAGTAGCACGTCCAAGGTCACCAAGAAACGGAGCATGTCGGATGCCCGCAAGATAGGGGCGAGTCTGGAATCCTAAATGGTTTGAAGGACACTGTCAGTTTGTGGGTCAAGGACCAGGGGTGGGGACAGGGACATAAAAATCCATGGCAGAAGTAGCAGTTAGAAAACTATTGAAGTGGGCGGGTAACTAGGAGGGATGGAACGAAGGCACGACTAGAAAGAGATTTAGGGGGAAATGAACAATTGTGTAATTTAATATTTTGTGATCAACCAAGAGTGGGGAGTCCCAGGGACCCCTGTCTCATCCAGAGAAATGGGAACGAGGCTGAGTTTTCTGGTCACAATAGGGCCCAGGTGGGAACATGAGAGGGGACCTCTGGCTGTGCTGGGACGGGCGCCTCCAGGGGTGGAGGTGCGGAGCCTTCCAGACTGCAGCAGGCCTGGGTGATAGAGCTGTCGGATGGTCGGGAGCTGGGCAGGCAGGTGAGGGAGGAGAAGGGCAGGCCCGGCCGGTCCTGGCAGGAGGCAGGGATGAGGCGTCAGGGAGGACGGGCTCCAGGGGCAGGAAAGGGACGACGCCAAGAGCCTGGAAGGAGGCGGCCGTGGACTACTTGGCAAGGGAAGTTTCAGGGAAACGTTTACTTGAGGTGGGGTGAGCAGCCAGGGAAAGGGAGGAAGCGGGTTTCCCGGTCAGGCTGTTGCGGAGCTGAGCAGGGAGGCGGCGGGGTGGGCGGGAAAGGCCCTGGGAAGGCCCTGGGAAGGCCCTGGCTTCTCCCTCCACGTGCAGAAGGCAGACGCCGGAGGGGCCACGTGTGAGCGGAGGTGCCGGCTCTGGGAGACCACGAGCTCGCAGGCTGAGAGCGGGGACTGTGGGGAGGCCACGGGGCCCACGGGCGGCGGGGGTTGGACGTCACTCCTTCCTAACACAGCCAACGTGCAGGTGCACGGGTGCCTTCCGCAGGGCGTGGCAGCTTTCAGTGTGACGCCGGGACATTTCTCAGGAAACAGTCCTTCAAGGACATCGTGAAGTCACCCATCAGTGTGGAGCAGCAGGGTGACGGTTTGGGGCGACCCCGTTATCTTTCCAGCAGCGGCACTGGAACCCCCGATTACCTTTGCCGGACAGACCCAATCAGTGAGCGCGTAAAACACCTCCAGAGTGAGCCCAGCCGTGCGGTGCGCGCGGTGCGCACGGTGCGCGCGGTGCGGCCTTCGGTGCTGGTCTCAAACACCGAGGACACATGCACCTGCCAGGCAGAAAAGCTGGGAGCTGGAGGGGGGGTGGTACTTTGCAAAGAAAAGCTCCATCCTTGGACTTTGTTTTTCAGAGTCTGAATGTCAGACTGTATTTAAGTATTGGGGAGGCTGTCGTGCGAACCTTCAGAGGGATGTGTAGATTTGGAGGTGCTGCTGGCCTGACCTTTCAGTAAGCAGTGTGCGCTACAGGGAGGGGCGGTGGGCTTAGATACAACTTTCCGGCCAGAAAACATTTTCTAAGTGAGATTCTACGTGATTTGACTTGCGCGTGTTATACTGTGCCCGGGATAATGCTTCTGAATGGAAAATTTGCAATGGATCTGTCCCTTAATATGTCAAGTTCAAATTAATTACATAATGAAAGAAAAATGTAAAAATATTTGTAATGTGCATGACATAGAGCAGACCCTGTCCTGAGCACGGTGGAAGGGTATGTGGAGGTGGGGAGCGAGTGTCCCCGGGAATGTGCCACCGGCATGCAGATTATTTAGAACTGAAATCAATTAAAGCCCAACTAACTCAGGAAGCGTTGGCTACTTCCCCTCTTCTTAAAGAGTTTCAGGAGAAAGCCCTGCTTCAGGAAGGGACCTTGGCACAGTCACCCGAAGCATTGCCCCCAGCGTTAGTCAGAGAGTCCAGGCACGTCTACCAGACACCCCGTGTCCCATGGCTCCTGGGCTGCCCGGCAAGGATTCTCCCGCCAGGTGTGCTCAGCTCTTCCTCAGCTACCTGTAAATCGCCCACTCTCGCTTCTGAAATCTAAGACCCCGTCTTCCTCCCCGTTCTCCTTTGTCCAAAATCTCATATGTACCCGATGTTGGCTCACTGTTTCTGGAATTTTCATGCCTATGGATTTTCTGCTCATCTCTCTGTTGATCTGATTATTAGCCCAGCTGGAAGAATTCAGAAGGCGGAAGGAAAAGTCTCATTTCCTTAGCTCCCACGTACACAAGCGTGTTTATAGACTATATTAAGCAATGCGCCCTTTCGCAGTGCTCATGGCCCTCCCTGGTACGTGGATCCTAAATGCTCTTATAAATCTATACATTGAACTGTGCTGAGTTCAGTGTGCGAACTCACATCAACCAGACACGGACACTAAACCTACGGGCTAATGAAGGGAGACAAGACGTTCTCCAGTAACTGCTGTGGGAGTTGACACTGAGCTTCACAAGGGATGTTCTGCTGCTGCAGAGGATGTTCCCAGGAGAACTAATTACACTCCGTGGGCTGACAGGACAGGAAAGGGAGGGATGATTTAGAGGCGTGGCCAAGCGTCAGCCAACACCCGCATGCTGGAATTTGACCATGTGCTAGGTGGCAGAATATTGTCTGCATTTTCTGAGGAACGTTGTGGAAATGAATTGGGCACTATCTGCAAAGCAATTGGAGATGCTTGGACCAAAGCCACTCCGAGGAAAAGTCATGTGTATCATTTCTGAAGTGGCATTTTAAAAACAGGTTCGATTGTAAGGCAAAACAGAACAGATTGGACTTAAAAGATGTTTTCAGACCCTTTGAAGCACGACATGATATACCTTATGTAAACAGAACCATGCAGAATCCCTATTATGGAAAGCTTCTGGACGGAGGTGAACGAGAGGCAGCCTTTTGATTCACCTGTGACGGGAAGAGAAGACGATCTCGCAGGAGGGGACAAGAACATGACATACAATGATCAGGATTTTCTAGAAAAACTTAGCTTTTCCTTTCTGTCAGACAATATGTTACACATATGGCCGGGTTCTTAGCTTGATAAAACATCTACCGGTAGAGAACTTGGAGACAGATGGTCGTTTCATGACTGTGCCTTATTAATTCCCTTGCTGTTAGACTGAAGAATTCACAATTCAGATGATCAACTCCATCTCTGTTTTGGGAAATCAGCAGAATGCATCTGGGTAAATGACCCCCGGTAGGAGTGAAACTTCCCTGTTGCCTTTGGTGGTTGATTATTCTGCTGTGATCAGGGAATGGTGGCAAAGACCGAGTCTGAGGATTCCAACTACAGAGTCAAGTCTCTAGACGGTGCCTCCTGGTCAGTAAGGGGTGCTGCACGCCCAGATTCCTGAAACGAGGCAGAGGAGGACGAGGGATAGAACAAGGATGACTGTACAGAGGATGCTTTGACTTCCCCGAAATGTGAGAGTGTAAGCATCTTTGCAGAGTCGGAGAATTAACAGAAGGGAGAAGAAAGCGGTAGAGGAAATAGTAAAATGCTAGTGTTATTTATACAAAATTGAAATTCAGTAACTTTAAGGTTTTTACCACCAGAGAGTGAATGCACACTTAAAAGGTGACATTCAGAAGAGATGACACAGCGCCGGCTGCCCTCTCTGTCTCCAGTGTGTCACCCTGCAGGACAAGCTCCTCCAGTAGGAACCACCTCTCCTTCCACAGTGCCCCAGGTCAGGCCCGGGACTTGCAGAATCCAGCAATCCCAGAATTCTGCCCGGCCCAGGCCATGCCATTCACCCCAGTCACTCTCTTCCTGCATCTCACACGGTCGCATTCGGATTCTTCTCGGGAACACGGGCTTGGAGGACGGATGAACAACTCAAGAAGGGTCTCAAACTCAGCACCACGGGCACTTTAGACGCTGTTGTGGGCTATCCGGCCCACCGTGGGGTGGTTAGCCCCATCCCTGGCCAAATTGTAGCAACCAAAAATGTCTCTGGACATTTCAAATGTCCCCAGGAGGGAGAATCATTCTCAGGTGAAAACCACAGCTGTAGGCAGGAGGTATCTCAGTGACTGCAAAGAGCCAGTGAAGCTCTAGGCCCCGGGGAGACCAGGGCACCTACCGCCGGTCCATGGAAGATGTGGACAGAAAGTGCAGATGGCACGGCTGAGGTGGCTCTACAAACAAAACAAGTCCCGCTGCTGTAGATCCTGGCATCACAGGGATGCTTTTAGCTCACAGAGGGTGGGGCCAAAGTAAACTTAACCGTTGTGAGGACACGAAACCCAGAGTTTATTCTTGTGTTGCTATTTCTTGTTGTATTATGTTCCATACGAACAACTGTAAACCTACTTTTGCCACACCCTGTAGTGTAAACAGAGTTATGCTAATGATTTGAAACTCAATTCGAAGGAGCAATCTGCTAGGAAGGTAGGCCTCCTGTGCCAGCCCTGAGCGGTACTGCTGGCGAGGCCCCATCTCGAGGGTCCGGCCCCGCGGCCACTGTTCCTCCACACCCGCCACGAGACGGTGTGTGAAGAGAACCCAGAGTCTGGGACCTGTGGCCTGGGGTCGTCTGTTCTTGACCTCCTTCACCGTATTTTCTGGAACAAATCCCTCAACTGCTCCAAGCCTGAGTCTTTTCAATCCACAACTAGAGATTATATATCTTCACTTTCATATGTGTGTTTGTGTGTGTGTGTGTGTGTGTGTGTGTGTTCACATACATTCTATATAAAATTATGCATGAAACACCCACACACAGCAAGCATACGTATTATATATTATGCATATTACTGTAATAATATAAAATAGTAATATATAATGCTTTATATATTATAATATATGAATATTTAGGACAAAACATCTATTATACCCCCTTTTTATTTCTACCACTCTGCATTTATGCCTTTTTCCCTGCATCCAGTCATAGTAAATATTTGTCTATTTCATTACCCATTTCAAAGAACAGGTTTTGGTTTTGTAGAGATTTTCTCCTGTTTCCTCGATATCCAATTCATTAATCTTTGCTCTTCTATGTATTTCCTTCTTTCCGTGTTTGTCGAGATTCCTCTATCTTTTTCTGACTTTTCAGCCGAATGGTTTATGTTTATTTTCACTCTCTTTAGCTTTAGCTCATAAACTATGACTTTATTTAAAACACTATCTTTTTAGTTATATTATGCCTAGAGAATATGGTTTGAATAATATAGATCCTTGGGAATTTGCTGAGATTTTCATATTCTTCGTGATCAGTGTAGATGCTCTGTGAGTACCAGAAAAGAATGCATATTCTGGCGGGTGAAGAGTTCTGACCTTTATGGGGAGACTTGCCTGTTAATTTTGTTGCTTAAAATTTGTTCCTCAATAATGTTGTCTATTTGATCCATTAGTTTGTTAGAAGTAGGACCTCCCACCTCGTGGATTTGTCATATTTTCTTACAATTCTGCTAAGGTTTGCTTCATGTATTTTAGGTTATATTGTGAAGTCAATACAAGACCATAATTTTAATGTTGTTTTGGTGGATTTTGCCTCTTACTATCACATGGCATCCCTCCTGCCTCTGTTGTTGGTCTGAGATTACTATTGCTACGTAGGCTTTCTGTAGCTTAGTGTCTGCCTAGAGTCCATATTTTCCATCTCCCTTTCCCCCAAAATCTTTCATCATGGTTTTATGTATGGAAAGTCCAGATTCAGTATTTTTATCCTCTCCCAAATAAAACAAAGCTTTAGCTGAGGACGAAAAGCTTCTCTAATATCTTGCCATTGTTGTCTGGAGTTTTGTTAGGCTTTTTAAAAAGCAGCCAATAGTTAACAGATCTCACTAACAATTGATCCGTTTTGGGACTTGCCATTATTTCTGGTTTCTGTCTTAGCCCTGTACATCTTGCTGATGCACGTAACTTGAGTAATTTTACTTCGAGGTAAGTGTTCTTGGTAACTTCTCTTAATCTATGCATGTCTGAAATTGTCTTTTGAATCACTCTTGAACTATGTGTTAGTTGTGTATAAAATTTTAGGTGGTCAGTTGTTTTTTTTTCTTCTTAGCACTTTTGAGATATCGACCCATTGTCTTAAGTCTCTTATTGCTGTCTGCTGCTTCGTAGCAATCCCTCTGTTCTTTCTAGTAGTCCTAAACATTTTTTCTTTTCTTTAATTCCTCCCGTTTTCTCATGATGTGTCTAGGTGGGATTTTTATAGCTAATCTTTATCAATTTGAGATACCTTTCCAATTTGAATAATAGCTTTCAACTCACGCATCTCTTCTAATGTTCTAGTTTGAAATTAATCATCTCCCTGAAGTTCTGCATTTTATTCAACCAAAATTTACAATTTGTTCTTCCTATTCAACTATTCTTGTTTTAGCTTTTTGAACCTTGAAGAAAAACACCTTCCTTTTCATTTCTATGTGATTATCTTTATTATTTCTCGGTACATCCAGAATATACTTATTCAGTCCCTCTCTCACTGTTACATACATCTGGTTTAATCTGGAATGAATACGTGTCCCAGTTTTTTATTGTGCCCGCTGTCACGTTAGCATCTGATTTCGTATGTTTTTTGTTCGCAGGCTTACTCTAAGTGGAAAGGTTTTCCCATTTCTCACTTTTTCTCAGTCCGTGCTCACTCTTCCTGCTGAGTAGCTTGGGGTGGTCTCTGCCCAAGTCCTCGGGCCTTCCAGCACCAGGCAGCGTTGGCGGTTGATTTCATTTTGTTTATTTTGTAGTATGAGACTCCACTTGAGGCTCTAACCCTGAGCAGTAAGCTTGGTTTCCAGAAATGGGATCTCAGGGAGCCTGTGCCTTCTGGACTCTTCACTGCCTAGGGTTTCTATTTGTTTCTGGTCTAAGGAGATAAAATGTTAATCTAGTCTGTGAGCCCAGAGCTGACTCCCTGGAATTCTCTCCCTGTGTCGGCCCGCCGCTGCCTTGTGCTTGGTACTGAGTGCGCATTTAGGAGCTGATAGAGCATCCAAGAGCAGCAGGGACAGCACCCAAAGGCGGTGACTGGCCCAGGCCGGTTGGCTGGGGACGGCTTCCAGGAGAGGAGAGAGCCGAGCTGGTCACTGTTGGACAGGCGAAGTTCAGGAAGGGGTCACATGCTGCAGATAGAAGCACAAAGGGCAGGAAGAAGAAGACTAGGCTGACGGACAAATCTCATCAGAATAGAAGATCTATGAAGACGTTAGTAAAAGGCAAATTGGGAACATTGTTGGGCCAGACGATGGACATACTGGGTTTCCAGGTGAAGAGATTTAGAATGAAAACGATGGAAAGATACTGAATATCAGCATATGGAAACAGAACAAATAGCTATTATTGCTTGAAATCTTATTTTTTTGCCAAGCCCCGGGCAGATGCTTTACATACATGATCTCATGTGAGCCTCAAACAACCCTATCAAATGGACGCTATTGTTATGCACATTTGATTTAAAAAAACAGAATTTAGAGAGATTAAATAATTTGCCTGAAATCACACAGAGTATAACAAGCTGAAGAATGGTCTGCAACATATCAGATCCCGAATCCTGGAACATATAAACGTTACAAGGAAAAGGAGTCTTTGCACATGTGAGTGAGCTGAGGTTTGTGACAAGGGCGGCTGTCCTGGAGTATCGGGTGGGACTGAAATCCAGTCCCAAGTGTGCTTCTGAGAGAGAAGCAGAGGGAGATTTGCACACTGAACAGGAGGCGGAGGTGAAGTCAGGGGCAGGAACTGGAGCGATGTGGCCACAGGCAAAGGGAAGCTGGCCTCCCCAGGAGCTGGACGAGACAGGGAGCCTCCCCGAGGCCGGACAAGGGGCGGGGCCTGCGGACAACTGGATGTGCACCCAGTGACACTGACGTTCAACTTCTGTCCCACTGTCAGAGGGAACATCCTGTGGTTTTAAGTGGCCGCGTGGGCGGCTGTGTGTGGTGCCAGCCTCAGGGCAGTCCTGCAGGCAGGGTGAAGGCGAGGCAGGACCTGGCCAGTCGCTGGGATTCTAGACTCAGCAACACTTAGGAAGGAAACGGATCCTGGGTGAGCATTCCAGGAAGGGCGCGTGGAACAGCAGAACAAGACAAAGCTGAGCTGGGAGGCTATGCCAGTCACCCAGGTACAGCCAGGTGTGTGAATCATAATGAACGTGGCTGCTAACTTCTTACTCAGCGGCACGATGAACAGGCGGGGACTAGAAGAACGCTCCAGTCTGAACTGCATTCCTGGGAGACTGCTTATCACACTGACCACTGAAATGGTCTCGTGTTGGGGGGGCGTTGTCGGAGATGACCCACGGTTGTGAAGACACGACTTTCATTTGTTCTTCAGAAGCCCGTTGGTGACCTTTCAGATCCAAATGAAGGTGTTAAACAAAATAATAGTTACATTGCTTCATAACTCAGATAAGTACCACGACCAGTTTGTAATGTGTTAATATAAAAATGTCGGTCAGATGGCTGGCTGGCACGCAGTTTGCTTTCAGTTTGCAGCGTTTGGCACCAGGATGTGCTAATTTCCTCCGCTTCCTCCACAAGTGTGCCTCATCGGTGCAGCCGCCTGGGCACGGTCTCTGCCTCCGCCTGGGCACGGCCTCTGCCTCGGGCCTGGGCACGGCCTCTGCCTCGGGCCTGGGCACGGCCTCTGGGGCCTGGGCACGGCCTCTGCCTCCGGCCTGGGCACAGCCTCTGGGGCCTGGGCACGGCCTCTGCCTCCGCCTGGGCACGGCCTCTGCCTCCGGCCTGGGCACAGCCTCTGGGGCCTGGACACGGCCTCTGCCTCGGGCCTGGGCACGGCCTCTGGGGCCTGGACACGGCCTCTGCCTCGGGCCTGGGCACGGCCTCTGCCTCCGGCCTGGGCACGGCCTCTGCCTCGGGCCTGGGCAGGGAGCTCTGGGCTCTGAGGCTGGAACAGTCACCTCAGCTGAGCCTCGGTTTCCTCACCTGTCAGACGGCACAACGTAACCACCTTTCAGGTCGTGGTCAGACGTTTGAGACTGTTCCTGAACAGCCTGCTCAGGGCCTGGTCCCCGTGCAGCGGGGTCCCTGGGCCGAGGAGCCAGGTGCCCGAGTGTGGATCCCGACTGTCATTTACCAGCAGTCTCTCCAGCTGCAAAACGTGTTCCTGCCTTTCAGGCTTGTTGGGGGATGAAATGAGTCTTCTCACGGAAAACAGCAGGCACTTGGTGAGGCTTTGTTAGCTGTCGTTGGTACGTGTAGCATGGCTGGGTGGAGGCCAGGACCCGAGCGCAGTCCAGAGCCCGCATCCACAGGGGGCCTGCGGCTTCCCTGGGAGTGGGGGGCGTGAGGAGGGCGGGGCCCAGGGAGCTGAGCCTCTCTCTGGTGGGGGAGTGTCCGGCCGTCTGTCAGTGTGGAACCCTGGGGCTGCCCTTTGTCAGCGCGACTTTTCTGAGGATCTCTCGCTGCCTGGGGACGGCACCCAGCTCTGCCGTGTTTAGCACGAGGGGGAAACGACTGAGGTCTCGAGCAAGCAGTGCAGCAGACGGGAGGGACGGCTGTTGGGATACACTCAAAGGGGAGAGGTGTCACGGTCAGTGCCCGTATTGTAGGTCATGGATAGTGACAACATGTACATTCATCTCCAGATGTGGGTGGCACGGCGGAGAGTGGGGGGCTGGGGAACGAGGCCTAGGTGAGGACCATCAAACGGAGCTCCCTAAGGGACTGATCCCAGTGGGGGCCACAGACAACCGCCTCATTTCTCAGTTCAGATCCAGTGCCGGCTTCAAAGCTGTCGTGCAATCTCTGCGCTTCTCTTTTCTTCAAATGCCCACACCCCTGAAGTCCAACATGCCCTTCCCTGCATTTGGGAACGCGGCTCCGAACAGGAGACTCTCCCAGCCGTTGGTCTTTCGGAACACGCGTCCAAAGCCTTTATATTTGAGGAATCAAACAGTCACGACGCAGATTCTTTCTACGTGGACGACACATTTAGAATGCATTTTAAATTAAAGCAAAATGGAAACATTTCCAATCTATTCTAGATATTTTAATTCATCGCATATGATTTTCTTTAAAAAAGTATTTCGCTGAATGAATTATTCAAAATGAAGCGCCCAGATTGAAACAAAACGCATCTTGCACTGGCTTGCTCGGTAGTCCCCAAATTGGAGAAAAACCAAGGTGTAGTACGACAGTTTCCGTTATAACCATATACATTTAAGAGATTATGTTATTTTAAAAAAAAAAATCTAAGGATTATAGTAAATAGCAAAGTATTTTTAAAAAATGAATTCTCACCAAAGTTGTGCAAAACCTTTATGGAAAAAAATTCTTTTAACATGAATGAAATACAAAAAGAACTAAATTAATAGAGATGTAATTTGTTTGCGAATGGAAAAAAAATCTCTCAAACATGTCAATTTCCCACAAACTCGAATAAATTCAGAGCAATCGTAAAAGACAATCCCAGCACAGTTTGTCCTGGAGGCTGACGAGCTGGTCCTCGAATGCAAGCAGGGGCGCGGAAGGCGGAGAACAGGCAGAGGACGATGGAGAGGGGCGGAGGGGGGTGGACGTGGTGATAATGCCGGAGAGGCAGGAAGCCCGCTGGTCAAAGGGACCCAGACCCTGGAGCAGAGCAGTGGCTCAGGGATGGTGCAGTCAAGAAACGATATTGGGACAATCTCATTCCTGTCACACCATTCAGGAATGTTTAACGTGGACTGCAGACCAAAACGTGAAAGCCAGAACTTCACTCGCAAAACTCGTGCTGTTTCAAAGCCACCATGAAATCAAGTGACGTGAGCCGCCCCAGGCCAGGCCTGCTCAGCGCTCCTGTCCCCTCCTGCAGCCTCCCCACTCCTTCAGGCGATCAGGGTGAGGACACCACAGGGAACAGGACAAATACAGACAAAAGATGTGCCCCACCACCAACCTAGGTCCCTGCCACTGCGGGACCAGAGTCCCCCTTTCTCATTTTATCTGCACCTGCCCAGCACTGGCCTATGGACCGGAAGAATACATACATCTACTGTGTCTCAAGCCACTGAGTTTTGGGGGGTCTCCATCCAGTTACTTTGGCACAGCCCAGCTTAACCTCACCAACACACTCACCTCCATGGCACAGGGACAAAGGCAGCCAAGAAAAGTCACCCAGAAATCACTCTCCCTAATGCCCATCACCTTCCTCTTCACGAATCCTAGGGACCGACTTAGAATTGTATCTTCCTAGTGACATGCAGTTGAGTTCAAGGCCACTGTGAAGTGAAATGAAGCTTGTGCCCCTCTCCCCACCATGGAAATGGACATGAAACACAACTAAGAGTTACTTAGGTGTTTTTCTTCTGGACTTCATCAATGCCAGGAGGAGCCCAGGAGGAATTTGTCAACTGAGTACAGGGGTGGGCAAAAGTAGGTTTACGTAATACAAGTAAATAATACAATAATCAATCAATCAATAATAATACAAGAATAAATTCTGCGTTTCGCATACTCACAACTGTAAACCTAATTTTGCCCCACCCTGCAGAGTTCCTGCCGAGGGGGTGTGGGAGTGGGTGGTGTCAGAAATCTCGGGTTCTCTTTCCGGCTCTGCTTGTCACTTGCGTGTCACTGTCAATGTCTAGCTTCTGTCCCTGTGGGGAGGAGCGCTCTGCCTCATTGGATTACTGCAGGGCTGTTAACTCAGGGCACCTGCCCACCGCTCGCAGTGGTCCTCAACCTGTCTAAGGCCACGACCCTTTATACAGTTCCTCATGTTGTGGTGACCCCCAACCATAAGACTATTTTCGTTGCTACTTCATAACTAATTTTGCTACTGTTATGTCTTAGGCGACACTGTGAAAGGGTCGTTCGACCCCCAAAGGGGTCGCGACCCACAGGTTAAGAACCGCTGGCTTACAGGGTCCTAAGGAAAATTAAGGTAGTAAGAAGGACATTCTAGTTGTTTCACTTAAAAAAAATTTTTTAAATGTTTTTATTGATTTTTTAGAGAGAGAGGAAGGGAGAGAGAGGTAGAAACATCTACGTGAAAGAGAAATATCGATCGGCTGCCTCCTGCACGCCCCCCACCGAGGATCGAGCATGAAACCCGGGCATGTGCCCTGACCAGGAATCAAACTGGGACCTCTCAGTCCATGGGATGACGCTCAATCCACCGAGCCACACCAGTTGGGCTAGTTGTTCCACTTTAAATAGAAGCTGGGTGTCAAGAGGGAAAGTTATTCTCATTCACTTTATAAATGATTCTTGGCATTCAAATTCTTATTTTTTTCCTTGCAAGAGATCATTTCATTGTGTTAAGACTAGAGGGTTTGTTCTATTGTTTGAATAGGTGATTGATTAAATTTATTGATGAGCACACTCAAAGGAATGCTACTAAAATAGCCATTTTTATGAAATATACATTTACTAGATTTCTAGTAATTGACATATATAAAACCAGACATACTTGTGAAAACAAATTAAACATTTTTTATATTAAATAAAATGAATCTTATTTTTGAATCCACAGAGATTTAACTTCACTAGCATGTTAGAAATTAATATGCAGTAGAATATTATCATGTACTATATTACTTATTTTAACCAGACAAACCAAATGATGTCTTTCTGAAACACATAAATGGCAAGACAGTGATCTGAATACAAGCCTTGTTCTCTGTATCTATGCTTTGGATCTTTTAAGGTACAACCAACTCAATGTATTTAAAGAATAAATTAGCCCTGACTGGTTTGGCTCAGTGGTTAAAGCGTCGGTCCGGGGACCAAAGAGTCTTGGGTTCAACTCCGGTCAAGGGCACATTCCTCGGCTGTGTGTCTCTCGCACATTGATGTTTCTCTCTCTTTCTCTCTCTCCCTCCTCCCTTCCCACTCTATCTGAAGATAAATGGAAAATATCCTCAGGTGAGGATTTAAAAAAAAAAGAATAAATTGAGGAAATATATTGAGCAAGCTTACCCGAGCACATGCCACGGCAGGGTTGATGCAAGGAACGAAAGGATTTTCAAAATATAAGAAGTTTATGTTATGCTTGTGTGAAGTTCTACACGTCTAATACCACACTCACGTTTCTGATCTTACCGGATGCCCACACACTTTGCTGCGGGAGGTGAGAAGGCGGGACAGCTCCGTCTCACAGCGGAGGACCTTCAGACCAACACCCTCCCTCTTCCTAGGTCTTCTGTAAACAGCACTGCAGGCTTGGCGGCTCGGGACCACAGAAGCTGGGGTTGCAGCCCGAGATCAGGGTGCGGGCCAGGCACGCGCTCCCTGAAGGCCCTCAGGAGCATGTGCGCGTGCCTCTCTGCAGATTCTGGCGCTGGCCCGTCCTCTGTGTCCCTCGGGTTGTGGAAGTAGTACTCCAGTCCCTCCGTGTCTCCTCTCTGGAGGTCGCTGTTTCGTCTGCTCTCTTCTTCTAAGAGACCTGTCATACTGGATTAAGGGCCCACCCTACTCCGGTATGGCCTCATCTTAACTAATGATATTCGCTCAACCCTATTTCCCAACGAGGTTACACTCTGAGACCCTGCAAAGAACACGAATCGGGGGTGAAGGGTGGCCCATTCAACCAGTGCACCCCCTACCATGCTCTGGCTGAGTGAAGCTTTCCTAGTGCTCCTGTCGGGGCACAGGACCCCCTGTGCCCAGGACCCCCCGTGCCCAGGACCCCCGTGCCCAGAGGAGGGGTGGGGCGAGCGTGCATTTGAGTCGAGTTGACGCGAAGTTGGTGGAGTTGCAGGGTGAAGACACAGGGGTGAGGGCAGGGGTCAGTGGTGGGAGATGATGCTGGGAAGGCCGGTGTGACCCGAGTGGGAAAAACATTGAAAACCACCCAATAAATTTTTGACATTCTTGTAGACAAGTCATTCAAGGCTCTGGCGGAAAAACGGTGGGGCCTGGAGATCCGGTTAGGAACTCGTCTGAGCAGCTGAGACGAAAGGGGAGCACCCGGAGCAGATGTCAGAAGAGAAAGCAAGGACAGAGGAACCAGAGTGACACAAGGAAAGAAAAACAGGCACAAATTAACCACTGACGTCATCTCAAGGTGAACAGAGGAGGGAAACTAACTGGGCCTTGACGTTGGGCCCTGGAGACTAGAGAGAGTCAAGGTCCTACTGACAGACGCAGGGAACTGGGCGTCATGTGAGTTTTAACTCTGTTATCCTCCCCTACACCCAAATGTTGCTCAATACAACCGCCCTTCGCCCCAGTGAAATATACATAATCAAGGTATGCACAGAACCAGGGAACTCTGTGGTTCTAAAACCCTAAGTACAACTCCATTTTCCCTTTGTTCCCTAACTCCTCACCTAAGACACTGCTTATTTCCCCTTTTGCATTTCTTTCTATTTATTTATTTTTAAAAACATGTTTTATTGATTTTAGAGGAAGAGGGAGAGAGAGAGAAACATCATTGAGAGAGAGAAACATCCATCAGCTGCCTCCTGTACGCCCCCTACTGGGGATTGAGCCCGCAACCCAGACGTGTGCCCTGACCGACCGGGAATCCAACTGGCGACCTCTGGGTGCATGGGACCACACCTAACCAACTGAGCCGCACAGACCATGCTGCATTTCTACTTTCAATTATTTTGTTCGGTTATGTCCCTAGGAGCTATGAGGGCACACTGTTCCAGATTGGTGATGATCCCTCTGTCTTTCTGTTTATTCTTTCAGTTCTTAGAATAATCTTATTCCTTCTAGTCTTTCTATCTCTCTCTCTCTCTTTTTTTTTTTTTACAAGCACTTATATCGTGTGTATTATTTGCCAAGCACTGTTTTAAGCATTCTGTAGATATAAACTCATTTAATCCCCATAGGCACACCTGTGTGGTGGGCGCTGTTCTCCCCACTTTGTACATGAGGAAACTGAGGCACAGGGAGGTTGGGTCACCACGACAAGGATGCACAGTGGGTACCAGGCCAAGGCCATGCTCCGAATCAGGGCCTTGCTGCCTGCGGTCAGCAGGAAGACGGCGTTGCTGACCAGGACAGCGTTTGCTTGTCTCCAAGACCTGGTGGCATTGGATGCAGAGGACTGGTAACCTCTGATCATAAGAAAACGAGAAGAAGTCATAATTCTGAAACACAGCTACTACTGAGAGTAAATCACATGAGAAGAATAGAATTATTGCTGATTAACTCTGGGACTGAGCATTTGTAGGCCAGTGGTGCGGGCTACAGTGACACCCCTCACCTGCTCGCCCGGGGCACAGACATGCCACCTCTTGGCTGCAGTCACAACAACCCTGAACACGAACAAACGACAGTTTCCTGTGATGGGACGAAATCCGGCTCCCAGATCATTAACGTGATGATCTCAGCGCAGTTGCTCTCAGACCGGGCGTGCTTACAAATCACTTGGGGAGTGGGAAGTGCCGAGTCCAGACGCTTCCCCCGGGTTCTTATCCAGGGAATGGCCGGGCCTAGGAAGGTCCGGGTTTCAACAGCCACGGCGACCCCAAAGCAGTCTGTCCAGGGACACGCTTTACAAAACACCGTCCGAGCCTGGGCCACCAGAACCATCTACTGGTTTTAGATGCTTTCCTCAGTAAGTTGAATTATTTTTTAGAATATTTAGAATGCTCTTATAGTTAACATTTAATACACACCGTCTAGGATTCTACTAAAATAGAGAAGGTATGAGATATCTATCAGACTTACCATTGGGGTTTTTAGGTGATAAATTCTTTAAAGCATAAAGAATTAGTACCTCTGGAAACGTGGTGAATAGCTTCCCATGAGGGAAATGTATCCCACAGCTATACTGAATGGGAAACTTTCCCGTTAGTTATATCAGTTTTGGGTAAGTTGCTCTATGCATAATTTGCATACAGTTTTGGCTAACTGACAGCCTGAGACCCTGACAGTGATTGTCCTCATGGCGTGTACGACCCGAATCTTCCATAATCGACACAATTCGAGTACACCAAGTGCCAGGGGTCCAAAGCCTCCGAGCCCAAGCACTGAACACTCGGTGCAATAAATGAAGTTATAGAACTTGCATGGTTATCGCTCGGATTTTCAGGAAGCTCATTCTGCATGGGAGAAATGCCAAAGGCACCCTAAGTTCATGTGCTCCAGGAGGGACACCATCACAGAGCCTGCCAGGCCCCGTCAGGACGCCAGACCGCACGCAGCCAGACCACAGCGGCTGCCCTGGGGACAGGCTGTGTTTCTCTTCTGGATGCGCTCAGAGCCCTAGGTAATCAAGTTTTTTCTTGCTCAGCTACTCCTGAGTAGAACTAAATTACCATTCTTTATGAGGGTATTTAAACTCATTCTCCATGTCCAACGGAGGGCAATTTCCCAGTCCTGCTTCTTGTTTCAAAGAAAGCCTAGATTAATATCGTGGGAATTAGGTGTGCGCTCTGATTCCTCTGTGTTATCCAGTTTGAAGTGGCTTTTCTGGGTATAGAGAACCATCTTCAGATAATCTCGCCAGTTTGGGTATTTTAAAACAATTACATTTTAAATTCAAAAACCTGCTGGAAATTGCAAAGCTCCTTGAAAAATAATAAATCACAATCAAGGAACAAAGGAGTATTAAAAAGATACAGCACGGATTCTCTCTTAAGTCAGGAGAAGAGTTAGAAAAGCAAGTGCAGTAATCAAGACACAACAATTAAGCACAATCTCTTCATTTACAAATAATCAGCAGGCTTTACTGTGCGTTTCCGAGACAAAGAGGCTTTGTCCCGGGCACGTGTTCAACCCAGGTGACAAGACCAGTCCTGGTGAGTCCTTTCCGTACCCTCTAACGGCGATGCCTTCTGAACACCTCACAACACCTCACAGTGGGCGCCTCTACTCTGCTGGGAGTGGTCAAGTCTTTGGCTACTTAAATGTCATGACTGACCTAATTTCATAGCCATGGGAAATAAAACTAATAAAAATCAACCCCAGTGAGGATGTACAGTTATAATGGGACCTAGCCCGGCCGGTATGGCTCAGTGCATTGGGTGTTGGATCGTGGACGGAGAGGTCCCGGTTCGATTCCCGGTCAGGGCGGTTGTGGGCTCGATCCCCAGTAGGGGGTGTGCAGGAGGCAGCTGATCGTTGTATCCCTCTCACATTGATATTTCTACCTCTCTCCCTTCCTCTCTCTCTCAAAAATCAATAAAAACATTTAAAAAAAAAGATTCTTATTCTACAACCACAAATATTCACTGAGGACCACTGTGTGCAGATGGTCCCTTGGACACTGGGCGAACCACGCCGACAATCCCTCCTTTATGGGGCTTCACGTCTCCGAGGAATGAGTCACAGCCAGAGTTCTCTCTCCACGGAAATATGAATTGACAGAAACACCAGTCAAAGCAAAGGTCATTTTTTAAATAAGTGGCATTAAAAGGCTCAAGTAGCAGTAGGCTGGGGCAATCTGTTCTTTAAACTTCATAATTTGACAAAGGGTCGTAATTGAAAAATATTTGTCTGAAATAGGATGTCTTCAATAGAAGTATCTATTTTTCTTTCTGCCCTCCCCCCTCCCCCCGAGGAAAGAGGCCAGTCAGAGCTTCGGAAACTATGTTGCTTTGGCTAAATGCCACTGACTCTGTTGGTATTAGTTTCCATGTTCTAGTAAGAAATGCAAGGGACCAATATACTCCTCCGTGTTGCACTTCCTGTAACTGAGGCTGCCCACGGAGGTCCCGGCCCGTGGGGTCCGGGAGGTGGTGGGTGGGTGGGCCGGCCGAGCACGTGGTCCTCTGTGAGCGGCCGCACAGCCCGCGGGCACGGACACACTCGGCCCTGTCTGGTATGGATGCCTCGCCAGCAGCTCCAGGCTCAGAAAGACAGTGAACAGTGTGGATACCACAGGTCTTGTTGACTTCACCACCGCCCGCATAGACCTCTCCTTTATGTCTTTGCTTTGACAATTATCCTGGTTTTTATCTGAACAACATCTGCAGACGTTCACTCACAGTAGGAACGGTTTCTGGGGAGTCACCTGCATCCCCTCGGCAGGGCCCTTTCGGATCGTGCGCCACTGCTCTGCTGCTGTGTCTTACTGTGACCGAGGGTGTGCAGGAGGGTGTGCAGGAGGAAGGCGGCGCGACAACCAGTGATGCAGAGGACGGGAGTTACCTCGCCCCGTCTAAACCGCATTTGCGCCCTGGCCAGTTTGGCTCAGCGGTTAGAGCACTGGCCCGCAGGCCAGAGTCCCGGGTTCAGTTCCTGCTAAGGGCATGTACCTCGGTTGCAGTTTGTCCCAGGCCCTGGTTGAGGTCGTGTGGGTGGCAGCCACTCGATGTGTTTCTCTCACGTCGATGTTCCTTTCTCCCTGCCCCCCATCCTCCTGCTCTATCTGAAGATAAATGCAAAAATGTCCTCGGGTGAGGATAAAAACAAACAAAAAAACCCCAATTAAACTGCATTTGCTCTGCTCCTTTGGTACATGCCCTCGTAAATGCTGAAGACAATCTTGGGGTCGGTGCCGCGGAAGAATAAAAGGTCACAGAAATCGGTGCTGCAGAATGGACGGAAGCGGAAGGAGTCACCGAGAGGAATGAAATGCGTTGGGCAGATGGCCGTGGTGGTCCCAGTGCCCTGTCCCACAGTCCAGCACTCCAGCAAAAGGTGTGAGGCCCAACGTCGGTTAGGGAGATGACACCGTACGCGAGCCACTTGTGACAAACTGCGCACCGTGTGCTGGCGGCTGGCTCTGAGCGGAGGGCCATCCGGCAGACTGAGATTCAAATCAGTCTTGACTCCCCGATCTCCTCCCTCCCAAAGGTCGTTCCCCTGCCGGCTCACCCACATTGCCCCCACGCTTCTTCTGGAATACACGTGCGTGTCTTTGTGTGCATGCACACACCCAGGTCACCTGTCGGATAAGAGTGGAGTCACGCCGTCATCCCTTCTTCTGGAATACACGTGTGTGTCTTTGTGTGCATGCACACACACCCAGGTCACGTATCGGATAAGAGTGGAGTCACGCCATCACCCCTTCTTTCCCGGGTCCGTGTGCATGTCTCATGTCCCAGTGAACGGTGCTCTTTCCCCACACGGCCAGGGGCACATCTCTTTATCCACCTGTTGCCAGCCCTCCTTCTCCAGGTGCGGAACACGCTCTCTTCACAGATCTCCGCTATGTCGATGACCTCCGTGGGGCGGCTTCCCAGAAGGAGAGCTTAGGTGCACTTCAGACGAACAGAAAGGGTTAAACTCTCTTTCAAAACAGGATTCTTCACCTTTTCGTCAACTGTGAGCAAGTGTCTGTTTCTATGAATTTCATAAAAACTAGAGATCGTGTCTGAACCGTGGTTTTAATGACTTTGTTAATTATTAATGAAGTTGGTTGTCTCTTCATTTGTTTTTGTGACTATTATACTTCTTCTCTGAATTGATTCTTCCATTGGGTTGTCTTTGTTTTATGGCTCTTTGGGAGCTTTTTTCAATTTGGGCTACTGAGCCTTTGCCCTTTCATGTCTTGCAGTTATTTTGTCACGTGGGTCATTTGCCCCATGACTCTACGCTGGGTTGTCGTCACTGCATTCGAGTCCTCGTGTTTATATAGTCACATCGCCCATCTTTTCCTCATGCCTCCTAGAGTTTGTGTTATGGTTAGAAACCCTTCCCCATTCTAACACTATCTTTTCTTTTCTTTTTTAAATATGTTTTTATTGATTTTTTAGAAAGAGAGGAAGGGAGAGAGATACAAACATGGATGTGCCCGGCCGGTATGGCTCAGTGATTGAGCATCGACCCATGCACCAAGAGGTCACCAGTTTGATTCCCGGTCAGGGCATAAGCCCAGGTTGTGAGCCCAATCCCCAGTGGGGGGTGTGCAGGAGGTGACCAATCGGTGTTCTCTCTCATCAGTGTTTCTCTCTCTCACTCTTCCTACCTCTCTCTTTAAAACCAATAAAGAAAAAATATTAAAAAAAAAAAAAAAAAAGAAACATGGATGAGACAGAGAGGGGCCTCCTGCACGCCCCCTACTGGGGATCAAGCCCACGACCCGGGCATGTGCTCTGATGGGGAATTAAACTGGGACCTCTCAGTCCAGGGGAAGATGTTCAATCCACTGAACCACACCAGCCGGGCGCCACTCTGACACTATTTAACAAAACTATCATATTTTCTTCTAGTACTTTTATAGTTTTAATATTTTACACTCAAATCTTTAAGCTACTGGGAAAGTATTTGAGGAGTTCTGCGAGGCACACATTCCAAATGGACGGCAAGGACCTGAGTTCCGTTTATTTGTGATTCGGACTTCCCCTGCTGAGCTGAAATGCCATCTCGATTAGATTTTAGATTCTTTGAGATTTGTTTCTGCACTCCCCGCTGTTTTCTACTGATTTATTTCAGCTCCTGCTCTAGATTGCTTAGACGAGGGCAAACATTTTTCTCTCCTCCATCTCTTCCTTCTCCCCCTTTTATAATCTTACAAATATTTCTTTGCTATTTTTTCATAAGAATATAATTCATGAGGATACACGTTTTGGAATGTGTAAAAGTTAGACTTTTACAAAGTTTACGCGGTTCGTAGAGAGGGGATTATGTTTGAGCATCAGAATAACGACAGGCCACCATTTCTAAGCGTGTCATCAGCTGTGGGCCCACACCGGCCGTGGGCGGGTGCTGCGCTCACCCTGCTGCCGGGCTGTGGCGTAGGAGAACACGGGTCTTGCCCACTGGCTGGGGGCCCCGGGTTCTTCCCCACTCCTCTCTGCCCTGCCGAGGCAGGACCCCATTCCTGGGGAAACTCTGGACATCATTTTATAGGGACAGAACCTCCTCCATAACTTCCTCAACCTCTTTTGCAAAGAGTTCTTCAGAAAAATGAAATAATGTTTGTATTTGGTCACACTATGACCTATTAAATTAGGGTTTCCATAGTCATCAGTTCAAGGACTTCATGAAGATAGTACTGTGGCCATTTCCATGAGAAGTTGGACATCGGTTCTACAACTAGAAAACGTTTGCTCTCATATCATTTCCTTGTGAAAAGTCAAATTCAGTGTATGTATATTTCCAGTTTTGGTATCTTTGCTAGAAAGCAGAATTTTCCTTGTATCGTGTTAACGAATTCGTAGGATTAATTTATGTTTGCATGCCCACAGTCAAGTTGGCTTGAGAACAACGGGACTTTCAACCGAAGACCCAACAGACGAGGTCTTTGATAACAGAGTATGTTTTCTAACGTCACATTTTATTCTAAGCATTTTTTTCCTAATAAAAAAAAAACAAAGTTTTAATCAATTTTTTTAAAAGTTGGTTTATCTCTCTCCCCCCTTTTTACACTCACTATATTTCCAAAGGATTTTCTTTTTCCTTTCTTTTTAAAAATATGACAGTTCACGTAGGACGAAGATGAAGAATACAGACAAGTCAGGGTCAGAAATACAGCATCAGCTCAAAGAAAAACTTGTAAGTTTGCCTACTTTTTCCCTTTAGAATATTATCTAGATATTCTGAATACGTTTACACCAGAGGCTTTCCTATTCTTTCCAGTCGAAACAGAGACCGGTGCAAATGCTTACAGTGGACACCGAAAGAACGGAGAGCACCTTCAGTAGACGTGACCCCTCTCATAGCAGCTCCCCCCTCCCCCGAAAAAAAACCCTTCTGATTTTACAGGCCAACAACCAAAAAGATCCCAACAAGAGTGAAATGGATACACTGTACAGTTAAAACAAAATCAGGAAAATGAGTTTCTTATTCCACTTCACTGGGGAGTGAGGTGGAATTCACAGAGCAGGTGCATGAGGCCGCCTAGCAGGGAACTTCAAGACCGATTGGCAAGCCCACGGGGGGGGGGGGGGGGGGGGGACAAGGGCTCATCACTCCATGCGTCACAGAAGCCCTGGAACAGACAGACAATCGCCACGCAGACGGGCCCTATGCTCATGTAAACAGGGGGTTTGCAGTGTTTAGCAGACCCAGACCAGTCCTCGGGGGCTGTAAGATATGAGACTAAAGCAGTACAGTCTGGCCCAAGGGATGGGAAAGAAAGAAACAATGATCGCTGGATAGTCCCTCACAGGTTACAGAGAGCTTCATCGTAGGTGGTCTTCACAACGAAGTAAGCACTGTTTCTACTTTTTAATAAGTAAACTGAGGCTCGATGAGGTTGAATGTGTGGTCAAAACCTCACATTTCAGGTTTCTACTGAGTCCGTAGTCATTTCCTACATTTGTGGCGACAACGTCTTCGTTCTGTGACTTTGGAAGTGGAAGACGCTACCCAATAGCTTTAATTTAGAACAGCTTTCCTTCCATTCATGAGCAGCGCTCGGGGTGGAGGCTGAGGGTCAGAGGCCTCCTGGCATTTGGTGGCAGGAATGTGTGGCCAGGGCCCAGCGAGGGGTGGTGCCCATGACAAAGGCCTGAGAAGGGCGGAGTCTGGCTCATTCCCTCACCACAGGGGCTCTTCCAGCTCCTTCATTACCAGAGCTCAGCCAGACGCCACAGACACCCCCTCCTTCCGGCTCTTCCGCTGCAAAACTTTGTCTAAAATCGGCGTCATGCACGGAAGCCCACCACGTGCAGAGAGGCCCGAAACTGAGCTGCGCTGGTCGTGAGCCGAGCATGGGGAAGCAGAGCCCTGCCTTGCACACAGTAGGAGCTTACATGCCGAGGAAGGGACTGTGCCGTCTCAGCTCACCCTCTCGGCCATCAGTCAATGCGCCACGCGTCCCATGAGCCCAGGGTGCCCGTCTTTGCAACATGCGGCCATCTGGTCTGAGGACTCTCATGCCCAAACAGCGTCTTCTAGAGCTAAAGGCTTCATCCGGACGGAGCCCCTGGAAGTGGCCATTTCACACACGGGGTGGCGCGGCCGGGATGCGGGAGCGGAGGGAATGAGCGGGTGTATTCACGGGGCAGGGTGCAGCGGGACGAGGGAGTTGCGCTCAGACGTGCGGTCGGACGCAGCTGAGGCCACAGGAAGGCCAGCAGGGGTTAGCACAGAGTTTCTTTCCAAAAGTCGTTGGCTGCCAGGTCAGGCCCCGCCATGGCTTTCCCGCTCATCTCATTCCGATCATCAGTCATTCCAGAGCCGTGCAGAACCGCGGCCTCCCCCGAAATTCCACCTGCTCCGAAGGCAACGTCAAATCACCGCTGTGCTACGAAAAAGGGGAGCATCACTCCTCATGCCGTGCACGGGGAATGAGCACTCTGCAAAGTGTCGCACAAGGAAGTCAGAGGCTGATCAGACACTAGAGACAGTGAACATCTGGTCTTTCGAATATGGAAATAGAAAATGAGTGGTTCCAGCCCTTTCGTTGGGACTATGAGCCCCCAAATCCCAGCACTTAAAAGTATAAAACAAACAGACAAAAACCCCAAATACAAAACAGGATGCTGAAAATGCAGTCGAAACAAACTCCTTGGGAGCAGACGGGCTCCCGCAGCACCTCCGCGGCCTCAGCTCCCTGTGGTCACTGCTCAGATACGACCCAAGGAGCTTTTGTGTGTCTGTGATCGGTCCTCACCCCCTTCCCTGACTCGTCTCTAACCGAGATTCGCAAATGAAGAGCGTGGGTTACAACCACCTTTCCGTGTCTGCTCACATCCGTGTGAAGTCCGCAGTATATAACACACGAGGTCCTCTCATTCCAAGGTGGGCTCCTCAGTGGTGGTGACTTGCTGCGAACAATCTCTGGGGCTTCCTCTACCCCCTTCGTGGACTCAGTGCCAGTTGCGTTGAGCAGCTGGGCACCGATCCTTGATCTCAGTGCCAGGAGGAGCCACCCCTCCACCGTTTACGGAGCAGACACCAGGGGCCAGGCAACGTTCTCAATGCTTTGCTAATGTTAGCTCGGCCCTTCAGACAGACTTCTGAGGTGAGCCCTATTGATACCCTCCGTTCGCAGACGGGAACGAGGGGGCGCAGACAGGTTCATCGGCCTGCTCACTGAGCTCACGATGCTGACAGGTGCAGAGGTGCCTGGACCCAGGAGTCTGGGGACAAGGCTGTCCCAGCTCCATGACCATCATGAGCCTTCCCCGAGAGAGAGCCTTGCTCGGTGGGGATCTCGCAGCCTTGGCTGGGAGATGTGTGTTCCTGGCCACGCCTGAAGGAGACCCTGGAGGGCTTTGTGTGAGCGGGGCCCACGCTGACAAGGGCACACTTCCCCTGCATTCATCCCGAAACAGGTTCTCAGAACTCAGGCCGAGTGACCTTACAGGGTGTCCCACAGAACAAACTGGACTTTTTCCAGCAAAGGAAAGACGATAGGAGTAGGTCATGGAAAATGCCCTCAGGCTTTATCTGTTTTGTTTTTGTCTTCGTTCTGAGTCGCTCTGTAAGGGTCGCTCTCTCACGTGTCAGGAGGGAAAAGGAGGTAGAGAGGAGAGGGGACAGAGAGTGGGCTATGCCCTGGAAGGCCACGCTCTGGGGAGCATGGAGTCACCCAGAAAATGCAGGCTGGAGGGGCGGACTGCACAGGGAATTTCTGTTACCTTATTAAGTCAAACAAGTTAGGAGCCATATGCCTCCTAAAAAACAGAACATATTTGTTTACAAACATACATGGTTAGTGACAAGATGTATAGAAAATAAATACGCCACCCTCTGAATTTTTAAAACTACTTCTTTGCTAAGTTAGCCAATGAAATAGGTGAGGTGACAAAAAAATACCACGTGACGATTTTCCTCCCGAGGACTCAGAAATGGGGGTTCATACATCACGTACACTTTGGCCATGCAGTAACCTTGTTAGTTTCCTGTTAAATTTCGGTCTTTAAGTGGCCGTCGTTAACTTCAGTTAGCCGTGTCCTATGGGACCGGGAGGAACGGATCCTCCCTCCCTCGAAGCCACCTCAGCCTGGACCCAGGAAACATCACTGCTCTGGCCACTGTCTGCCCGGGTAACGAGGGGCTGACAGTCCACACGGACCTCGGGTGTTCTCCATCCCATTTCAGACGGCCGTTTATCTCAGGCTTCGTCCTTCTTTTCAATCTCGTGCTAATTTTAAGATCGCAAACGCTGGTGATTCCGCGCAGGTCCACGAAGAGAGTTCAGCCTCGGTGGGTCCTCCTGTTTGTGACCCAGGTTCTCTGCAGCTGAAACGTTTGCAAGCTGGACGATGAGGTTTGTGGCCCCCTGGGATGGCCGCGCCTCCCTCTTTCTCTAGAAACTTTCCTTTGAAACTTCAGAACATTCCCTCCTTTTACAACCCCTCTGATTTCTCGGGGGCCCTGAGCGCCCAGCCCCCTCTGTGTCTGATAGAAAACCTCCCTTCGGGGTCCTCCTGTGGGCAGGAGCAGGGGAGTCGGGGCCACGACCTGAGGGCCACTCGGGAACTCCGTCATTGTCCCTGCCGTCCGGGAGGCATCCACTTTCACAAGTGCGAGTTGGGGGAGATCGCGGTGCTGGCTCCCTGGACGGTTGGGGGGGGCCCATGCTCTGATTTTACCTTTGGCTCACTGCACACGCTCTGCCTCTGCCTTGGCCCCTCCTCCAGCTTCCAGGTTAAACCAGGGGTCACAGGGCGTGCAGAGACGAGTGGCCAGCCCGCAGCACCTGCCCTTCTGACTCCCTTCTGAGCACCTTCCCTTGGGGGTCCCAGCAGCACCTCAAACTCACCCTGTCCAAGACTGAGCTCCCCAGCACCCCTTTCTTCCTGTGCTCTCTGCGTCTCCAAGGGGGACTGCTACCCTTGCACCCAGCCTTGCCTGGAGTCCCTGCGGCACCCAGCCTTGCCTGGAGTCCCCGCGGCACCCAGCCTTGCCCAGCGTCCCTGTGGCACCCAGAACTCTGTTCACTGTTCAGTCGGGGCGAGTTTTCAGGCCCCAGCCCTCAGGCCTCTCTGTCTCCTGGGCTCAAACCCTGGTTCAGGCCCTTAGCCTCTGACCTCAACCCTGGAACCAGCGTCACAGCAAAAATCAACTCCCTTGTTTCTTTCAAGTGGCAGCTGATCTGTCCTCCCCAGTGGGGGCATGCAGGAGGCGGCCAATCGACATTCTCTCTCATTGATGTTTCTTTCTCTCTCTCTAAAAATCAATAAAGAAAAAAAAAATTAGAAAGTCTAGTAAGCCACCTCGGTTTCCCTCCTCGTAGCTCTTACCCACGCGATCAAGCACTGCGACTGGTCCCACGTTTCGGCTCTGTGCGTTCAGTCGCAGTGCATTGGCCGTGGCGGTAACGTCAGCACCAAGCTCACTAAGCAGTAGGTTTCAAGTGCTTGCTTTATAACGGGGTCCTCGATGAGTTTAATAATTTGATGCGGGCATTACCGAAATAAAGCAAACCCAAGCGAAGACCTGGATTATCAGAAAGAAAAATTAGGGCATAAAAAGTCACTTAAAATTCAGAATATGATTCATTTCCTTAAAGGCGTGCCCCTCGGGCATTTAAGTACAGCTGTCCCTCGTTCATCGCAGTTAATCCGTTCCAGACTCTAGCGGGTGCACCTGGCGTTGAAGGGTTGGTTCCTGGGGTGCCCGAATACATAGGCCAACAGTCCACACGTACAGTGATTTTCATTGTAATTGTAATACAGGGGTGTATAATTGACTCGGACAACCGACCGCGCGCTGTATCATTTTCACTGTCTCAATCAACTTTTTAATGAATATATTTGAAAAACCGCGATAGAGTGAAGCCGAGAAAGTCGGAGCGCAAAGTGGCGAAGGACGACTGTATATGATTCAGTTTGTTAAAATTCGATTCCGTACCACGTGCCAGGGACCGTTGGTGAGATGGGATGAGGCACACCTGAGCTCGCACATTCTGCAGCGACAAGGGCTGACACACTTGGAAGGGCTGGAAGGAAGAGAAGGCTGAGCATGCAGCCTTGCCACCACTTCAAAGGCGCACAGCTAGTGCTTGAAAGAACACCGCAATCACAGGAAGGTGCATTAGCGACAACACCTTAAGACAGAGGCCAGGTCTCCGCCACCCACACAGAGGGCCTGGAGGGCGGGGCCGGCATGCACCTCCTCCCATGCACTTAATTAGGCTCTTGCAGCCAGAGCAGAATGCTTCCTATCAGTTCGGTGTGGATGCAGTTATTAAGCTTGAAGGTTGAATATTATTTTGCCCCAGGCAGTTCGACTAGCTGTGTGGATGTTGTTTGCATAAACGCCTCATTATGCATAAATACGGCCTGTATTTACTTCGTGATTCTGCAGAGAAACTCATTACCGAGAGCATCCACAATCGTGTTCCTCACCCTCCAGTACGGAAAGCTCACTGAGGCTGCCAGTGTTTACAAGGGCATCCTGAAATGCAGAGCCCACTGAGATCAGCAGCTTGGAGTGCGGGGCAGGGGGCACTGGGGAGTGGGGATTGGTGGGGAGCTGGGCACTGGGGAGGGGGATTGGTGGGGAGCTGGGCAATGGGGAGTGGGGATTGGTGGGGAGCTGGGCACTGGGGAGTGGGTACTGGTGGGAGGGGGATGGGTAGCGGTGGTCTCAGCAGTGGGAACCCGTCTCTCCTCTCCAGGGTCCAGATGACAAGGGTCCACACAAAGTCATTGCTTGACTATAAATGCCAACCAGCTCTGAGGCTGGAGAGAAGGAACACAGGTGGAGAAGAGGACAGAGAACTGTGTCGCAGAGAATGTCACCAGGAGACACTCTGCTTTGACCCACATGAGGATGTGTGAGCATTTCTGCTTCCCACCTGCTTGCTGAGGAAATACACGGACTCTGAAAGACTCCTTAGTGCTACCACCCGCAGTGCGGAGCAGTGACTGGAGCCCCCTCTGCCCAGCTGCACAGCGGTCCGTGGAAGAGGCAGAGCGCCTTGGTGTTCTTGCTCTCGGCTGGTTCATGCCAAACAGCGCCTCTGAGGGGCTGCGGTGCAGGGCGCTCCCAGGGCCGGCCCAGAGGCTGCGTCAGTAGATGGCTAGAGAACGCGCACAGCATGAGCCTGAACTGGACGTTCTGTAGACCCTCGCACCCTCCACACCTGTGCGGAGCTGTGTGGCTTCCTCAGGAGCCCTGGTGAAGACAGCAAAGTGACAGCCAGGGTCCCAGGCAGACACCAAGCAAGACCTCGGTGCTGCGGGCCGCTCCGTGCTCTCCGCTGGTCCATAAGGCCTGTTAGTGCAGAGCCTGGCGTGTCAGTGCAGAGCCTCGTGTGTTAGTGCAAAGGCTGGCGTGTTACTGCAAATGCTGGCCTGTTAGTGCAGAGCCCCACGTGTCAGTGCAGAGCCCCATGTGTCAGTGCAGAGCCCCATGTGTCAGTGCAGAGCCCCGCGTGTCAGTGCAGAGCCTTGCGTGTCAGTGCAGAGCCCGGCGTGTCAGGGCAGAGCCCCGCGTGTCAGTGCAGAGCCCCGCGTGTCAGTGCAGAGCCCCGCGTGTCAGTGCAGAGCCCGGCGTGTCAGTGCAGAGCCTCGCGTGTCAGTGCAGAGCCCCGCGTGTCAGTGCAGAGCCCGGCGTGTCAGTGCAGAGCCTCGCGTGTCAGTGCAGAGCCCCGCGTGTCAGTGCAGAGCCCGGCGCATGGAGCGCAGAGCTGTTGGCTCCTATCCCCACATCCTCGCTGGGCATGGGCAGGAGTGAACTTGTGTTTGTGCAGCTGTGAGTTCACTACTCTACGTTTGGTGCTGGGAACGGTGCCTGGCACGTACAAGGCCCTCAGGAAGGGACTGAACAAATGAGCGAGGGGATGAGTGCCTTTCTCTCTGTGGCACGGGGGCAGGGGCAGGCAGTACCCAGGCTCGTTCCACCCAGCCCGACCTCTCAGGTCTACACTACAAGGTCAACCCATGGCTGCACAGCCTTTGACAGACGTCATCATGTCCTCAGCTGTTCTCAGCCCGAGTCTGTGAGGACCAGCCTACCTGGTCTGGTTTCCTAACATCTGTCCATAAATGGACCTTGTCCAAGCGCGACCGGCACACGGTACCAGACATCTCGGCGATTTTGTCACATGGTTTTCCTGGCATCGCCATAAAACTGCCATTCACATTTGATGTCTCTCCAATAACCCAACCATACCCTTGATTTTGTGGGAAGTCCTGGGCCCCAGCTTCCTTCCCAGTCTTGCTGGGGGACCAGGTTCTTGCCCCCTCCCCTGAATACCTCAGCAACGGCGTCCACAGAACCCGACAGAGTAACCACGTGCATTGTCAACAAAGCAATTTTAAAAAAGTAAAAATCCATTCTTGTTTATCTCTCAACATTCCGTGAGTTGACATCTTTCTTCTCTTACCCAAGTGTCATTTGTCCCCAGAGCAGGCGTGCTGAAGCTTCAAGGCACTGGAAACAGCCGGTACTGAGGGAGCTGGTGTTCTCTTCGTGACAGACAGAACTAAGGTAACGTCGTGAGGGTCTAAAGATAGAAACATTGTGAAAGGAAGAAAAGAAACCCCACACCGCCTAGCATGCTCTTGTCCTGCGTTCTTTTAGGCGGTGACCTGGCGTTCCTGGAAATGCAGGGAGGCGTTGCAGTTTGAGCTGAGCGGCACACGTGACTTTGGACGCGTGGAGGACAGGGAAGGCTCCTGTGACAGACACGAGGGGCGCTGAGGCTGCCCTCAGCTGGAACAGGGGCAGCAGGGACGGCCATTAGCAGGGGGCCAGATGAGTGGCTAACAAAGCTGCAAGTGGCAAAGTAATACGATTGAATTTTGGCAAGTGGCAAGTGATTGAGCTTTGGAGTGCAAAGGAGAGGAAGTCTTGAAAGATTACTTCATTTTGGCTGGTCGAGAAATCTCACATACAGTCACAGATTGTCTCTGGCCACGTGTCACATGTCACTGACTTCCGCTAGCTGGGCTGTCCAGTGCAACGGTAATGAGCAAAATCACAGAAAAAATGCGTCAGCGTGTCTGCTGAAATCTTGACCCAGCGCCGTGCTGAGGTGGCATTTTGCTTTCAGACCAATACTGTGATCTAAGATTCACACTGTGCAGACAAGGGACCTCCGACCTTCACTAAGTTTGTGGGGATGACCTTGACCTCAAACACAATCATGTGTGCCAAACCTAACACTTAGGTAACAGAGGACTATCAACAATTGTTAATTTTTCCCATTTGGAGGAACACGGGATTCCCAAGTATCCGGGATAGCGTATAATTTGACATGTAAATTCGTATAAGAAGGAAGAAGCGGCTTTTAAACAATGAATCATGACTTTGGAGAAACTGGTGGAGGCCGGGAAACACAAAAAGCAAGCACGAGAAATAAACACTGTCCTGAATCGTCAACAAGAGGAAGCAGTTCAGACGGAGTCTTAGCGTATTTGGAATATGACAAGGAGGACAAGGCATACCTTGTTCAAAATCAATCAAAAAAAAAGGGGACACACAGGAAATGCGCACCTGGAGACCTGTGGGAGCCGGGGAAGGAAAGGGGGCCTGAGTACCAGGAGAGCGCTGCGCGGGGACCCCAGTGAAGACTCAAGTTACAGGAAGAGTTGCAGGAAGGAAGACTTTGGAGGAATGCAGGAAAGAATGTGATCCGTTGTGCTCACTGCGGGCCGATGTCCACTCCGCTGCTGTCACGCGGCCTCACAGCTCCAGGGACACCGATGGCTGCTCCCGCCTGATGCTCCTCCCGCCCCTCTCAGTGCTTTCCCTTTCTCACCGCGCTTTTCCTACACATCACAGCAAAACAGCAAAACAACTGCACAGTCCTTCTGGCTTGAGATTTCAGTCTCTCCGGTCCATCTGTGCTTCTAACCATTCGTGCCTTCTCTTCTCTTCTCTCTCACAATAACTGAATAGTTCAGCTGAAGAGCTACCATCCCACAATTTAGACAGAGGAACTTTTTTCTTCATCATTGTTAGCCACTCATCTTCCCCAGGCCTGCAGAAGTGCAGCTAGGGTTTTTGCCTCTCTCCATTTCACACCCAGGAGGAATCAAAGATGAACTCACATCGTCCAGGGGACAAATCTTATAAACTCTCCTTCCCGAAGGGCCTCTCTGGCAGTTGTCTTGAATCGTCGTCAGTCCTGCTGACGACAAGGGCTTCTACGTAGAAACTAACACTGTCAGCAAAATCGTCTTTCTACACAAAGAACAACCAACTGCCCATGAACTGTCTTACAGCTATTCAGATTATCGTGGCCAAGTGGCACTCCAGGCTGGGTTTATTAATTCAGCAAAGGTCTTCGCAGGCTCTACCCCTAACTGCTATAATAGAGCTTTAATAATATATGACGTGTGCAGCAGAGATCTCTATCATTGTATATGTGATGTATTTATTACAACTCTTTTTATAAACTACAGCCATGTAAAATATTCTATCCTATTGCATTAATGCTGAATTTGGGTTCAGTTTCTGTCCAAGATCAATGGCCACTTAAGATATTTAAAAATACATAGTAAATACTTAATATTGAACACACTTCTTTTTATGTAGTAACGACAATGAAAAAATAAATAAACTGCCTTTGGAACAAGCTGCGGGTTGAGGCGTGTTATTAGTTATTAGTGGCTGGTAGAAACACTGGGAGACAAAATCAACACCTTGCAATCACTGTACACTGTAATGCGATGCCTAATGAGTGCAGTTGAAATACTAAGTATTTGCGAAATAAGGAAAACTATGGAAGTTTCACTTTTTGTCCCTCTTTCCATAAGAATAATGTCATCAGTGCCATTTACCAACTGACTGACAGCTCGAAAATCACTTCATCTCTCTGACTTCATTTCTTCATCAGATAAATTAGATTAAGAACACTGTCTTCCTCCTGGTTGGGTGAGGATTAAATGAGATGATTCACGAAGAGCATTTACCCCAGTGTGTGGCATGTAGAAAAAACTAAGTACAGTCAGCTATTGTTAAGACAGTTAAATAATACAAAATCTTGGTACAAATACATAAGTAAATGATCTCATTAAAAACAGGAATATCTAGCGTAGCAATACAATGGGCAGAACAGTTGTCTGAGAGCTATATGAATGAAATACATAGTTTAAACCATTAATCAATTCTAAGAACATATCAAGTTTTAAGAGGTTTTCAACTTTCCATAATTGATGTGACAGAGATCACAGGATCATGTCACAAGATTGCATATCTTCCTGGCATAAACTAATTCAAATAGCATACCTTCTACTGAATGTGGTATTTTTTCAGTTAGCCAACATTGACTCACTTCACCTGAACACAGCGAATTGTAGATCTAACTATATAATGTCTACTCTTTAAACTTTCCAAAGTTTAAGCACTGTTTTTCTGGTCGAATATTTTTTTTGAGCCAAACAAATCAAGCCATTGTAGCTGCAAAAGGAATATCTAAGTGCTAATAATACTAATGTCAGAGTTAATTTTACATTATACACGCCAAAGATTTTCAACCAAGAAATTAAACAATAATTAGAATTATCTTCCAATTATAATCTAAGGGTGTGAATTCTTCATATGTGTTAGATTGCATTTCGCAGGTTTTTACAATGGAAATTCTTGCATAAGAAAACTATCATTTAACAGGCATGCTTGGTATATTATGCACTGGGCATAGTAATTATTTATTTAGAGATACTTAGCTATATAAATACTAAAAATCATTTATGTACTCAGTGATTATTGCCTTAGAAAAATTGTATTTGAAATGGATCATGCTTTCTTTTTAAAATATGGGAAACTAAGAGAAATTTAATAGTACAATGGATTTTTTAGTAAAAGTAGGCAGAAAACTCTCATAAAAAATAGGCTGATTTTCAGAAAGAGGTTTGTAGGAGGGCTTTTCTAGAATGCACTAGTAACTGTAGATAGATTCCACGTTTTAGATTGATAATAACTTTGTGAGTTACTATCAAAATTCGGAGAACACTTTCTCTGTGTGACCTACAACCACACCTAACAAGGCATCCATCTGCGAAGTAAATGAAGAGTAGGTGGCAAGGCTGATCTCAGCCTGTGCACCTGTTGTCTGGGAGCATTGCTGGGGGCCTATGTGCTTAGCGAGGATGAAGGGCTGTGAACTATTCCACATCGACAATTGGTCTCTGTTAAAGAACTACGTTTGAAAACAAAAACACTGTGCACATCAAATTGTCTAAAAGTAAGGTTTAATCTTGCTGCCTATCTTATTCGAATATTTCCAAATTATCACATGGAAGTTACTATTTTAACTTTCCCTATCAAGTAATTCTGAAATAAACCCCAAACATGACTAGCCAATAAAAAAAAATCCAAATTCATCAAACAAGAAAAACTCATTGAATTATGAATTTTAAAAAATTAGTCCGGCCAGTGTGGCTCAGTGGTTGAGCATCGACCCATGCACCAAGAGGTCGCCAGTTCGATTCCTGGTCAGGGCACATGCCCAGGTTGTGGACCCGATCCCCATTGGGGGGCATGTAGGAGGCGGCCAATTGATGTTCTCTCTCATTGATGTTTCTATCTCTCTCTCCCTCTCACTACCCATCTCTCTAAAATCAATAAAAGGAAAAAAATTATTAGGTATCAGTTGCATACACAGTTCAGCACTCCAGTGTCCTTACCTGTCGTGTGGACGCGGAGTTGTACTTTGTGTCTTGTAATGCAGTCAGGCTGTTCTTACAGCATCCATTTTATTGTACTTTCCTAACTTCATTACAATGCTCTCATTATCTTGTTCTACTATCATAAAGAACAAAAGTTCTACTATGTAGTTAGGGCTATAATTTCAAATTCAGTATTTTGAAAGCAGCTCTTTTCGAAATAACAAAAATTAAGCCCACAACTGGTTTTACAATGTTAATTTCTTGACCACTGTTTTGTAAAGAACACTGTAGAAATGGGGAAATATCTATTTTTTGCATCCACTAATATATCCCAAATAATTCCTTTGTTTTAAAAAATGTGCGTGAACTTCCCTGACCACGAAGCTCCTGGTTCTCTAACTAGGCTATGCATTTTTGACAGAGGGTAGTTTGGTAATGTGCCCAGTATTTGGAAACACGGTCTCTGGCCTGGCCTCCTCTGCCCGCGTCATCTGGGTCCGTGCCCAAGAAACGGGTACACACGCCAGCCAAGAGATCATAAGCAGGAAAAGAAGAGATTCCAACCCTCTTGGAAAACAAAACAAGTACATCTTGAATCAGACTAATTTATTTTTTATTTTTATTTTTTATTTATTGGTTTTTTTAATGCTCACCCGAGGACATTTTTGCATTTATCTTCAGATAGAGTGGGAGGGAGAGAAGGGGGAAGAGAGAGAGAGAAACATCGATGTGAGAGAGACACATCGACTGGTCGCCACCCACACGACCCCAACTGGGGCCGGGGACAAACTGCAACCGAGGTACGTGCCCGTAGCGGGAACCGAACCCTGGACTCTCTGGTCCGCGGGCCGACGCTCTAACCACTGAGCCAAACCAGCCAGGGCACACCAGACTAATTTAGATTTGAATCCTGGCTGCTGCTGAGGGACTTTTCTGTACACGGGTCCTGACACTCGCTTCCTATGGGGGTTGAGGACCAGATGAGGCAATGTGCAGAACAATCTATGGAGAACGGCGGTGCACGGTGACCACGCCACCCACGGGGACTCGCGTTCCAGTTTCAGGACCGCTGATGCCTCCCTTTAAGCTGAATCAGACTCAGTACATTTCATTAAGGCCCATTTTTACATCTTTGCATTTCTTAAAAAGGATGTTGATAGTGTGTCAACGTGTAGCTGGCAACACTTTTTTTTCTTTCTCAGGGCTGCCTAAAATACAAAGTATCTTTAACACCTGATTCATCTTAGATTCGATGAAACGTGGTAACAAGTTTTCCAACATTATTTGAAATATATTCTAGGGAATCACTTTCTGCTGGGAAGACCTGGTCCACAGGTGATTATACTATGTATACTGCTTTTTTTCGATAAGTGGGAGAAGGAATTCTGCTAAGATATCTGATTGGATGCCTTCTGGCAAAAAGAGCGCAGCTACGTCAGGGGTAGCGACCCTCTACGTTCGATGCTTTAAGTCAGGTGGGCTTGCTGCTGGGTCTCCACGGTCGGGGTTGTTCTCAAGCTGTTGTTGATCACTCTTCCACAGTGGAAACGATGACATGAAAACGTTTCTGCTTCACGCTGCATGTGACTTGTGGAGAAGACCATCACCGCTGCTTTGATCGACAGCCTCTAATAGTTGTTGAAGTGGGTCAGTGAAACTTCATCTACTCAGGGCGTTAAATAAAGCAAGCTGTGGATCAGAACCGCCTCGGATCCACTGCTTCCGGCCAAAGAACTGCATTTCCCGAGGGTCTGGCCCTTGGTGTGGACGCAGGATCTATTTATTTTGGAAGCCTTGGCTGTGGCTCATTTCTGCCATTACGACCTTGGACCAGTCATTTGATCCAATTGTAGCTTCTTTGTCCATAGAGGGACTCTGACAATCCCCAAACCGATGCTAGCCTGTCCTTTCTACGGCTGCACTGAGGGCATTTTAGGCGATGCCGATGAAATTACTCCGGAGTACGTTACCGTCCAGGACAAGGTGCCATACTGTAGGACAGGGAACACCACCAGCTGACGACACTTTGAATCTGCTGGGGATGCTGTGCTCTTATCCCTGGCTAATCTCCTCAGCTTTTTTTTTTTTAATTGAATATTTAGAGAGAGAGAAGGGAGAGAGAGATAGAAACATCGATGTGAGAGAAATATCGATCGACTGCCTCCTGTACGCCCCACAGTGGGGATCGAGCCTGCAACCCGGGCATGTGCCCTGACCGGGAATGGAACCGGGACCTCAGTCCCCGGGACACGCTCAGTCCACTGAGCCACACCGCCGAGCTTCCTGGCTAATCTTTTGAAAGACATGTTGAACTTCCTGATATTATTCTCCACCTGTATATAAATTACTGACTCCTTAGATAGTGTTGTTCAACTCCAAAGTGTCCCTTGTCACGCCCACTCAAGCTTTTCCCGTCCTAAGCGCTCTCTGAGTCTATCGTGGGCGTGCGGAGCTGTGCCGCCTTTGCCAAGTGTTTGCGACTAACTTCGCATCCTCTAAACACACACTTTGAGGTCCCAGCCATGGCCATTTGGCATTGACATTTAGATGGCTTCATCCAAAGACACAGTTCTAAAGATGTTCCCCCCAATTCCTGTCCCCTTGTCCAATCAAACACTCGCCTGGGCACTGCTGGGAGGGACCTCACAGATGGGACGAAGGTTACTAACCAGCTGACCTGAAATTAGGGAGATCACCCAGGATGCTCCGGGCGGGCAGCGTCATCACAGGAGCTCCTGGGAGAGAGAGGAAGGGAGTGGGCAGGGGAGAGAGGTCAGCGACGCTTGGACGAGGAAGGGGTCTGTGAGCCCAGGAAGAGGGCAGCCTCTAGAAGGTGAAAGTGACCCTTGCCAACAACCAGCCAGGAAACGGGGACCCCAGCCACACAACTGCCTGTAGATTTTTGAGGAGGACAATGGGAACAGAAAGCTGTTTTCATACTAAGTCGAAAATTCTTCCTGCAGTTCTGTGTTCGGCTCACGGAAGCCAGACTCGGCGTGGCAGGGACCTGTGAGACGCGCAGGCCCTACGTGTGGGCCCAGGGAGTCACCCGCAGTGTGACCGCGGGAGTCTCAGAGGACCAGGTCCCCCGCTGGACAGACCCGGGCCCTGGAAGGCACGCCCGTGTGGCAGGAGACAGAGAGGGGTTCCCAGGCCCTGTAGCTGTGCTCGGGTCTCAACCCCGTCCGATGGCGGCACAGTCGCAGAGCCCTGAGGTGTTCCCACTCAGCTTCCTGGAAGGGCAGCGGATCCTGACGAAAGAGACACCAAACTCTGGACTGGAGAGCGCCTGTCCATGGTGGGGGTCCCCGAGGAGCCCTCAGCACGCTCCACGACACAGGAGAAGACAGCGGAACCCCTGCCAGGCCGGGGGTGGTGCCAGCTCCAGACAGTAAGAAGGGCCCCTCTCCTCACCGGCCCTCCCCTGCCCTGAGGCCCCGGGGACAGAACCTGGGTCGTCAGGGCTGGGGGTGGCGAGAATGAACAGGCCGAGCAATAGAGGGGAAGCTCACTACACCCCCTTTCCCACTCCAAGCTTCCAGCCGCGAGCCCAGCAGCGGGGGAGGGGAGATGTTCCAGGGGAACGGAGTTGGGAGTTGGGTCTGTGCCCTCAGGGTGAGCACGGAAGGCCGCTGGGTTCCCGCACTGCCCGGGGTCAGTCCCCCCGAACGAAGCTCATCTTTTCCGCAGCCTCTTAACGTGCCTTTTAATTATGTCATGAGAAGCAACTATTCGGTGCAACAATTGCACTTGGTGGCATTCTTATTTTCTCCGCCATGTCCACAAGAGAGGCCTCTAGCGGGTTATTTGTTGTTCGTGAAAGAGTCGCATAGAAAAGAAAATGAGAATTAGACCTTAATTACCAGTAAGTCCACAATAGGTGATGCTTTCGGTGATTTTAAAAGTACAAATGATGACCTGACCGAATCTAGGAGCCTCTTTAAATGAAAACTTTGGGAATCACTGTCTGCTTGCCCGCCCAGATTAAATAAAACTTTCTGGTGCGTACACAGAGAAGGACCCTGTTTTCTCGTGGGCCAGTCTCCATGCCCGCTCATGTGCGGCCCATACCGGGCTCTGAGACACAGGGAGGGCATCATCGGCTTCCTCCCGGCAGAGCTCGGGGCCTGGCTGAGCTGGAGGACATCTCCCGTTCAGCTTTGCCAGTTTCCTGCCAGCAGCAGGGATGCTCCTGGCCGGGGGCTGGAAAGCCGCTGCAGTCCAACCCTTCCAGCTGCAGGTGACTTCTGGAGCACCTCAGAGGGGAGGGTGGGGACACAGCACCCTCGTCAAACACGGCTTTGCAGACAGGTTGAGCAAATAACCGGTAGTCCCCACTCCCTCCCTGCATCCAGGCCTCGCAGGCTAGTTGACCAGATGGACACAGGAGACGGAATCCACACACAGGGAGAGAGATGCTGGGGAGACCAGGAGAGACCCTGCACCCCGCAGTCAGAGTGGGATCGGGACGGTTCTCACGCGGATGCGATGTTTTGAGTTTACTTCTGGAGGGAAAACAGGCATTGTCTCGGGAGAGTCTTTGGGCTAGGTCTAGGAAGGCCACTCAGGTCAAGAACCAGGGGTGAAAGTTACATGCCCCACTGGGGACCAGGGCCAGCCCGCCTCCAGCCTTCCATTCCTTACAACAGGGACCCGGCTACTTCGGTTTAGAGGGGACTCAGGAAGGTTACCTACACATGCCGGTCTAGATAGTTCTAGACACGCCAGATGGCCACTGGTCTGGGGAGGACGCAGAGTGCCTGGCACCGAACGTCTGCGATTCAGGGTTGTTCTGACAGTCGGGCCCTTTAGGTGAAGTCACAGGGTGGGGCAGAGAGGGGAAATGAGAAGACGCAGCTCAGGAAGGGAGCCTGGGATGCCCAGGACGAACCCCGACACACAGACTGGAACGATCCCCACAGAGAAACTGCACACAGAAAAGCCATTTAGAAACTGACAGCGGTGTCCGACTCGGAGAGAGGCTGGGGTTTCAGGCACCCATCGTGGCATGCGGTTCTTGGGAAACCTCTCAATTAGGCCTTTTGATTAGATAAATACTGCCTATTTCTTCTGAAAGGAAGCGTGGGACCTAGGAAGGAGCAAAAACTCTCTTTGGGGCGGGGGTGGGGTGGGGCAGGGGAAGACAGTGGATCAGTAAAAGCATGTCCACATTGGAGGATTTCTGCAAGTAGGAATTACTAGCATCCGGAAAGCACACTTGCATTATGTTTCTGACGGCTGGCATACAGAAAAGATGCTGAGTCTTGAACATTTATTTTGCATCTAACACCTTAATAAGTTATCACATTAACTCTAATAGATGTCACGTGATTATCTGGAAGGGACTGCACAAAACCGCATAGATACACAAGCGCTGTGGCGCAGGGAATGGACTTTGGTAACCGTCACCTAGCGCTGCTCACTTGCAAATCCACCTCACTCACATCCCCTCCCCTCCCCCATCCCCTGGCCACTGGCACTCGTGGAAATGATGTCCTTGCAGTTCTCTGCGGGGCAGTGAGCACTTGCTTTTCAAGTGAAGGAGACTAAGGCGCAGAGTGGTTATGTAACCCATCAAAGGACACACAGCTAGTAACGCCCAAGCCCGGATTCACACCCAGGAACCCTGAGGCCAGAGCACCGCTCTCAAACTCAATCCTATTTCTTGTTTTCACGCTTATCATTCCGTCTGTCCTGGTCCACCAGCGAACCCCTGGGTGTCGGTCCAAACCCCATGCAGGCACGAAGTTGCCCGACCCTCTTGCCCAGGTTGGGCGGGGCCAGGCAGGTGACACAGTCCGCCACCCTGAGTGGCTCTCTGGGGTCTTCCAGGGCGCTGAGGCAGCTGCACCCGTGGGTGACTGTGGGATATCGGGGCAGCACCCGGAGCTGAGAAAACATCTGGGCACCTTTCTGCGTTAGTGTGCAGCATCAATGACGGAAATATCAAGTCCCTGCCATCTCCTCTACTCAGAACTTACCTCGATTCTCTTCGCTCCGTACTAAACAGACCCCTGCTGAAAGGAAAGGGGGATTTCCGAGTGGAAAGAGGTGTGCTCTCGGCCTTGCAGAGGGAGTCCATTTCCAGCAGCTGCAGGGTGCCGGGGAGCAGAAGGCACACAAACCCCCTAGCTTTAGTAATCTACCAGGAGTTGATCTCCACACACCGTAGGAGCCTGTCTGGGCTGAATGGTGTCCCCCCAATTCTCCTTTCTGGACCCTCCAGATGTGGCCAATATTTGGAACCAGGGTCATGGTCATTAGTAGAGTCAAGATGAGGTCACACTGGGGTAGGTGGGCTTCATCCCAGGCTTACACACACTGGTGTCTTCACAAGAACCGGAGAAGAGGCAGAGACAGAGCCGGGCAGCGTCACGCGGAGATGGAGGCACACACGGGAAGGACGCAGGGGGCTGGAGCACCAGGAGCCGGGAGAGGGGCAGGACAGGTCTTCCCTGCCGACACCTGGTTCCGGACCATGGTCGCCAGCCCTGTGAGACGGTAACTTTCCGCTGTTTCAGTCACAGCAGCCCTGGGACGCTGACACACAGCCTTCAGAACTGGTCTCTCAAGTCCATGGTGATCACCCTCCCAGCCAAGCGTTTCCAGACACAGAGCGACAACTCAGATTCATTCACCCTCTGGGCAGCTAGGGGCAGTGTCCCTTACGTGCCTGCCCCTAGCGTGGGTTTCTACACGTGAACTTGGGGTGAAAAGAACCCTGCACGAAGCCGTCTCGCGAAGCCACTCGGATCAGGACTGCATGAACAACAGCGGTGGTGCAGAGTGAATGAGCTCCAGCCAACCCCACAGCCAGCACCCACTGCGCCCAGGCGTGGCACCCCCGGCAGCGGACAGGAAGGCCGGGCACACAGTTCGCCCTCACGGAAGTGACAGTCTACTGTATTATAACTGGTAAACAAGAGAGGACGCAGAGCAAGGGCCCATGTGTTCTGCCAGCTCTGTCGCTCCTGTTAGGGTCCCGTTCAGACCAACGGTGAGGCCGCCGGGGAGGAGCCCGGAAGACCACAGTCCACGCATGACGCTCCGAACCTCACCCCACGCTGTGCGGCAGCCCCGACATGCCGCTCCGGACACTCGTCCCCTGAAGGAACACGCACACGCTCTCAACTCCAGTAACCCTAGTGACCCCAGAGGAACTTGGCAGTACATTTCTGAAAGATAAAGCCACAGACTCAAATTGTGCAGAAGTCCCCGGGGGATAAAACTTAATTCCAAAATTAAATGTAAAGCGCTGTGAAATAACCTTTATACAAGTCAATTACGAAACAGAAAAACTGAAGATTTCTTGGGTGAACCACCAGCTCTGAAAAGGTCATCTCACTTTAAAGGGCCACGAGACCAGTCCACAGAACGCAGAAATATCCACGAGACGTTACATCAGGTTGACAGAGAACGCTCTGGTCCTCACACAAGGTCTTAGACTATCTATCCGTGGATCTGATGAACACAATAGCTGGCGAACAAAACAGATGCAGAGACGCGGAAGTGGGGAACGGACGGACACACCTCAGAGGGCGGGGGTGGGGAGAGAGAAACCGAAGAACTTCTGTGCTTATATGCACAACCCATGGACACAGACAGCAGGCCGGTGACATGGGGGGACACGAGCAGGGAGGGGGGGGTCAATGGGGGAAAAAGGAGGGACATCTGTAATACTTCCAACAATAAAGATAAAAAAATATTAACCTGGAAAACAATAAAAGAAAGACCACCAGCATGAATATAATTATTTCTATTGTTTTTAGAAACGGAAGACTGAATTTCAGGGTCAAAGTCCTGAGACAAATATTCTAACATTTTGTAAATCGGACGCACTCTCATTGCCTCTGTGTTTCAATGCGTCTGGGTGAAGTCTAACACTTGAACATCTTTTCCGCGGGCTTTTATTACTCTACAGAGCGGTGGCTCTCAACCTTCCTCATGCCGCGACCCTTTAACACAGTTCCTCATGGTGTGGTGACCCCCAACCATAAAATTACTTTCGTTGCTACTTCATAACTGTAATTTGGCTACTGTTATGTCTTAGGCGACCCCTGAGAAAGGGTCGTTCGATCCCCAAAGGGGTCGCGACGCACAGGTTGAGAACCGCTGCTAAGAGGCATCGCGTCCCAGAGCTACCCTCGATCACTCTAAGACTATTTGACTTCCTCATGACGCTCGCATGTCCCAGGACATAAACGCACGGCGGCTGGAGTTGCTGGTACCTGGGGTGTCTGAACTGTCCCAGGCGGCGCCGGTCCGAGGACTCCCGGTGCAGTTAGGAACCCAGCAGGACTCGCCCTCACCTGCCAGCTACGCCCACCAGGATTGTAGCTGCAAATGTTTGAATGCCACTTATTGGCCCCCGCCTCTCAAACGCAATCCACTGCATCGTTCATTTCGTGGTTGCATCTCTGAAGGCTATAAACTGAACTTTCCTATTGTCTTAATTTTATGTAACTGTTAATAACATTTGTAAAAAGACACAGGGAAGAAGAAATTGCTATTTTAGAAACTCCCTCTTTTGCCCTCAAGCAGTCACTAACAAAGACAGCATGTTTCTGACATCCGGCCGTCGTTCAGAATCAAGGAAAATGAGCTCTACGGCGGAGACACGAGCTTGGGTCTTCCAACAAGGACCCTGACCCAGAGGAGCCCTGTCGGTCACACTCTGGCTTCCTTTTTGTAAATATGACATTCCCCCAGACATCGGGCACAGGTTCAAGCTCGAAGATTATGGCAGGAAGGGATGGATTTGAAAACCAGTCACCCTTGAAGGAATCCCAGAGCCCTTCATTTATTTGGCCACCTACCTGGCACCTGGCAGTCAGCGGTAGGACGAGTCCTGTGAAACCAAGGGGCTGTCGCCGCTGGGGAAGCAGGGGCTGCATCTCCTTCACAGGCTCGAGTGACCCGGCAGAGGACACAGTGCATGCGATCGCCTGTTCATGTCGCTATATAGTCATCTATACAGTACTGCTGTATGTGTATATATCATATAATAACAGATGCACACAATATTGTATATGTATATACTGTTCTATGATAATAATGGCTATCTCTTTCAATACCCAGACAAGGCCAGCCTCTGCACGAACGGGCTCTGGATACGTGATCTCGAATTGTCGGGCCAACCCGACACAATAGGCATTGTCACAACCATTTTGTATGGATGGAAACATTTACGTTGAAGGCCTTTTTGCTTTCTATGTTTCTTTTGGAAAATATACGCAAGTCCTGCTGTTGAGAGACAGCTCAAAACTTTCTGAGGACTCCAGGATTTCCGGAATAGTCTGCCTGACTATAAAAAGACATTTAGGAATAATATAAAAAATAGCGATTCCACATCAAGGACTTGTTTGTGGCGGGAGGTGCCATACACTCAGTTTTTGTTGGTTTGTGTGCACAATGAGAGGAGATCGTGATGCAAAATTTTCACGCAGTCTCCCATGACATTACTAATGCATTTACATGGACGCCGGGAATTCACTGTGATGTTGACGTACACCGTGCTTATGGAAAGTGTGGAACTTCAAAGTTAGCCACAGAAAGTAGAATTACGTTCGCAGTTTCAGGAGGCAAGAAAGGAGACCCACATTCTCCGTGGACAGATGCACACCCGTTTCCTGCCAAGGGATCCCACAACCGGCTGATGCCTGGGCTAGCCTAATGCAGGTTCATCTGAGCTCCTCGGTGCTTCCGGAATCTTACACACTACTATTTTAAAAGATGAATGTACCAGCGCATATATATTTTAAACAGTCCTCAACATCAACTAAGTAGCTACAAATAACCTATTGTTCTAGTTTGTGTTTTTTCTTTTTCCGAAATGGAAGACATATATTAAAACTCTCCAAACCACCTGAACCAGATTTTAATATATTACTTTAAAATTTCATCTTAAATCCACAAAAACTGCAATTTTAACAGGAAGACTCTAAAGGTGGGTGTACAATCGGGGGAAAGGACACACTAAAACCTACTAATGTATTCTGAAAACGATGTAAAACTTTACAACTTAATGACTGGAAGATTATAGAAGTGCCCAGCGCTTTGTGCCGAGTGGGTAAGGGGTACGTGTGCGGAGTGATAAACAAAATTGTTAATTTGCCTGTTTCCCTGGGGAGGGGAAGGAGAAGTCGTGGGAGTTATGCTGTTTAGATCTCCAAATGGATTGTGCTTTGTTTGCTACAATAAATCCTACATGGGTTGCTAATTAACCCTACTTCACAGCACTGCCCCTTCTCAGGACTTCAGGACCGTTCTGACTCGCGGGGTGACTCACCGTTCATGTTCTTAAAGATGTTCATGATGGGAAGGATTTGCCGGTAATAGGGCACCAAGGCTTCACCCACCATCTCGGCCGACACCACCAGGTGCTGCAGGACCTTGAGGGTGACGCAGATGACCTGCCGGTTCCGGAGGTTCAAGGCATCTACGGGGCAGGAAAAGGAACGGGCCCAAATGAAAAACGTTAATTTCTACAGCTATGGGGCGCGCTGACCAGTAGGCCGTTGAATTAGACCTTGCTCTATCGGGGTCACCAGTGGGGTGAGCCTTATTACAGCTCTGAGGATGCGCTGAGGCCCTTAACACTGCAGAGGGTCTTGTTGGAGTGTTGTTTGTTCTCCCAAGCGGTAGTGGGGGATCCCTCACCACCCTAAGAAAGTAGTTCATTCGCTCTCACAGAAGACACGGTGATGGACAGGTCGCATGGAAGAGGAAAGGTCGGTTAGTGTCGCTGGAGTTAAAGGACCCCCTGAAGGTTGATAACAGATCATTTTTATGCAACAGATCCATTTCCAATTAACCGTCCATGTAGTTCTTAAAACCGTTACCACGAAACACGCATTTATTCGGGAAGGGGACTGCGTCTACGCATGAGTGGAAACTACAGGCTGGTTACAGACCCCGTGAATGTTCTTGGTGGAAGTGAACTAAACTGACTGTGTGTACACTCTCAAGGACGCAGGGAAGGAAAGCAACGTTTTACATTCCAGAACTTTAAAAGGAATCAACTGTAAATAACTACAGGAGACCAAAGAAATACAAAATGGTTATAAAAATACAAAAATACAAAAAGAACGCTCCAGAATGCAGTGACGAGATGAGTTGCAGAGACAGGACGGACGATGGGACGTTCCCTGGTGTTCCCACATTGCAGGGGCTGGCAGGTGTCACTTTCTCCTTCCAGAGCGGAGAATTCAGAGCGCCAGGGACCAGGACACTGACCAAGACTGTATGAACTTGGCCAACACCCCCACACTTTCTTGGATCAGTTTCTTCAATCATGGGAACCGTACTGACTTTCTAAGATGACTGTAAGTCCCAAGGTTTTAGTAGAGGAGCTATGGGAAGCATGCATTACAGAAGGTGGTCCCAGGCGGTGACTGATAAACGGACGCCTCAGACTGTTCCAAGACAAAGGACAAAACTCTTATTTGTAAGATGTTCTGCCTTCTAAGAAAAAGGAAAAAGGTTGACTATGACCTTAAAGAATGTGCCATTGATGGAGGGACAAAAGGAACCAGGCTTTCAAAAGGGACGACACCGTGCTCAATGTACCTGCGAGGCAGTTCTGACCTCGTTCTTCATCTCCAGGTCACACTTCCAATAGCCTAAATCTTGACGGGCCCATAAATTCAGTGTGTTGCACAGATAAGTTTCTGCCATGAACTTTCTCTTGGTCCCACATTTCCCATATTGGTAATGCTACTACCAGGTTCCAGCCGACCAGGGTCAATTCTATTCCCATCTCCCACATTACTCATGTTGAAAGTAGTCCTGTCTGCAGTATCTCCTAAATTCATGTCTTCCTCCCCATCCTCACCTCCACTCCTCCGGTCTCCCCATTCTCACCTCCACTCCTCCGGTCTCCCCATCCTCACCTCCACTCCTCCGATCCCCCCATCCTCACCTCCACTCCTCCGGTCTCCCCATCCTCACCTCCACTCCTCCGATCCCCCCATCCTCACCTCAGGTACTAGTTCTCCACCCTCTCCCTCACTCTTCTGGTCCTGTGTCTCCATCCTTACCTCCTCCCTCTGGTTCTGGCCTTGGGACTCCCCCACTGGAGCACTGTCATGACACCTAACAGACCTCCCTTTGTTCTTTCTTCTCTCCCCCAACCTGTCTTTTCACACTGCTGCTGGATTAACTTTCCTAGAGCATATCTAATGATCTCACCACCTGCTCAAGACATTCAGCATCCCCCTCACTTCATTTCCTGTAGAATACAGTACTGCCCTGGCCGGTGTTGCTCAGTGGTTAGAGCGTCGGCCTCAGCACTGAAGAGTCGCAGATTCTCGGTCAAGGGCTCATACTTGGGTTGCAGGTTGGATCCCCCGTACTGTTCGGGGCGAGTGCGGGAGGCAGCCAATTGATGTGTCTCTCTTACATTGAGGTTTCTCTCTCTCTCTCTCTCTCTCTCTCTCTCTCTCTCTCTCTCTCTCTCGCCCCTCTTTTCTTCCCCTCCCCTCCCCTCCCCTCTTCTCCCTTCCTCCCTTTTACTCTCTCTAAAAATCAATGGAAATAATATCCTCAGATGAGGATTGATTAAAAAAAAAACAAAACAGAAGATATAAACTAGCCAGTCACAAGGGTGACACAAAGTTTGAACCGAACTGAATTCTCAATTAAGAATCCAAGACTATCAGAGCTCATTTGATGGTGTCACAACTATTTCCTCTGGAATCACGAACAAGTTCTTATAAATAAGTGGTCAGTTACATTCCTTCCAGCAACAAGGGGGCTGGGGCACGGAACACCTTCAGGCAGCCCCCGACGTCCCGTGCGGTCCAGGCCGCGTTCTCACCTGTTTGAAAGCACACACATCATCACGAGTGGAGACGAATGAATTCCAAACAACTGTGGAGTAGATTGCATGATGGCTCATTACAACAGCACATAGACACATTGCAGGCCCTGCCCTATACTCTGGAAAAAACAACAAAAAAACCCAAAACACTAAAAATAGAATGCTATAATGTAGCCTAAAAGCTGCAGGAGTGGCATAGGCGCAGAGTGTCAGAAACCACGGGAAGGTGGAGAGAGAGAAAGGCGTGCCCAGTACCTCACGGCCAATTGTGGGGGCCCTTCTTCTGCTCTTATCCCATCTAAGAGTTGTTTTGTCTTCTCCAGAAGTCTGGTGTTACCAAACCTTGCCTACTGTCAGCTCAGTTTAACCGAAGAGAACTAGAAACTGGCAAAAATATTGTTCTGAAGATTATGGGCAGCGACCATGCTTTGAAAAGTCTACCAGCCCTGGCCGGTTTGGCTCAGCAGTTAGAGCGTTGGCCCGTGGACCAAAGGGTCGTGGGTTCAATTTGGTCAAGGGCATGTACCTCGCTTGCAGTTCATCCCCAGCCCTGGTCAGGGTTGTGCAGGAGGCAACCAGTCAATGTGTCTCTCTCACATCTCTCTCTCTCTCTCTCTCTCTCTCTCTCTCTCTCTCTCTCTCTCTCTCTCTCCCTCTTTCTCCCCCTCCCTGCCACTCCATCTGAAGATAAATGGAAAAGTGTCCTCAGGTGAGGACTAAAAAGAAAAAGTTCTACCAACGAGTCTGAACACGTACAGGGGTGGGGACTGCGCAGACCTGTGACGGCTGCTGCTCCAGCCGCTAACATGTATCGAGCACCTCTAAGGCAAGAATGTAGCAGCACTTTACATAGATCAGTTACTTAGTCTCCATCCATCAAATGTTTACTGAGAATGCATTACGTTGTCAGTCACTGTTCTAGGACTTGGAAATACAGAACCGACCAAGACAAATATGGTACTCACCCCGCTGGGGCTTCCACAGTATAGGAGAAGACACTGAACACGTACTACAAGTATGATAAGGATTCGTAAGAAGGATGGGATATTTAAACAGCAAATCGAAAGGGCATTCAGGCCAGGCCCGAAGTAGGAACAGACACAGAACAGACCCAGGAGATGTGCAGACGTTACGTAGGTGACGAGCACCCCAGGAGAGGAAACAGCATGCTAGACACCGCCCCCGCCCCACCTTGGATCAAAGAGTTCTCCTTTCACCACAAGTTCAAGGTCTACCCCGCATGTGCGAGCAAAGCCCCAGGTAGCACAGATAGTCTCCCAAGCGGTTTGAGCGTTGGGCACATACTTTTCTTGGGATCATTTGGAAGTGGGAGGTAGAGTATGCAGGGTGTGTTGATATGTAAAGGAAGGTCAGGCTGTAGTACTTTTCCCCGAGCTGGAAGATCCCTACGCCCCGTCTGGCCTTATCAACCAAACAGAATCGGATGTCTAAGGTCCCGGGTTTCTACCTTTTCTGTCTACTCACCCCTCTCCCACCCCACTTCCTAAAAGGACCCTTAGCCGCATCCAGCTGTGTTACGAACCGTTCAGTGAAGATGAAACATAGAAACAACTACACGAGTGTTTTTATATGCATTGAAATAAACGTATAATTGAGTGCATATAGTTCTCATTGTACTTTGTGGGTTTTGTTTTTTCAAGAAAGCCTTTCTGTGGACGCTGAAAAGTCATGAGCAGAGAAGCTACTGAAGGCGTGAGGAGAGAGCGAGCTGGACGGGGTAGAGCCCATGGGGGAGCAGAAGAGCTTCGGCGGCACACCGGCCCTGCAGGCTGGCTTACCACACTGTCGTTAGGGTGCGCACCCCAAAACTCCAAATAAAACAGGCTCGAGTGTGCTCGTCACCACCAATGTTACAATTTGTCCATATAGAACATACTGATTAAGGAGTAACTTTTTATATATATATATATATATATATATATATATATATATGAGTAATAATAACATCAAACTTTTGTTGATTAGCTTTATGCCTATATGTATAGTTAATTGATCACTTGGTGAGAAATTAATTCTCTCTCTCACGATGGGTAGTCGATCTATTAGGAAATAATCATTTCATTTTTTTGCGACCCCTACTGAATTAGCATGGTTGTGACGAATGTTATTGTATTGACAATGACTGACAAGTAAAATGTCTGAATTGTTACTCTTATATTTTTATCCTCACCTGAGGACATTTTTGCATTTATCTTCAGATAGAACGGGAGGGAGAGAGGGAGAAAGAAAGAGAGAAACATCGACGTACATCGAGTGGTTGCCACCCACACGACCCCAACCGGGGCCAGGGACAAACTGCACCCGAGGTATGTGCCCTTAGTGGGAACCGAACCCGGGACTCTCTGGTCCGCGGGCCGACGCTCCAACTGCTGAGCCAAACCGGCCAGGGCTGAGCTGTTACTCTTAATGGCATCTAAAGTGGAACCCTGCGTGCTCCTGAATGACCAGGGAACGGCTGTGAGACCTCTCTGGCCCCTGCGAGGAAAGCAGCGTGTGCCTGATAAACCCTTACCTCTAAGAGGGATGCTTATATCGCTCATGGCCACCTCGGCGCCTCTATCTTTCTTTCTCATTCTCGGGGAATTGAGATATGCCATTAAGATGGAAATCTTTTTGTTCTTAATATCCCAATAGAATTGAATAAAAAAAGAGGTTGTTTTTTTTATTTTTTATTTTTGAAACAAAGCTCTTTTCTTTTGAAAAAAGTATGTTAACAGATATAAAGAGAAGACGATTCTCTAGCTTGAAAGAGAAGAAATGCGTTTATTCTTGTATTGATGGCCCTGAAAGCTATTGTCAAGACTTAAGTGAGGACTTTGAACTCAAGATTTAAGGTGTTGAAAAGGGTCTTACATGAGAAACCTACTGACATTACAGATCGGCCAGTGGGACCTTGTATTCTGAAAATCTATGGCGCTGCTTGCTGCTTCAAGAATAATCAACAGGGCCGAGTTTTCAGATGTACAGAAACTGGTGAAGAATAAGGAAAACATAATTTAAAGTCAAAGTGGTAAAACACTCATCTTAGATTGTTATAAAGTACATGTATGATTTTCTCAAGCATAAATTCTATTGCTGCTATAATCTTCGCAGAGTGAGAACATCTTCTACTGCTACATACGGTTCACTACTGTGGAATCAGAAAATGTGGAAATGTTTCTACTTCTTTTAAAACTGGAAACACCAAACAAAATGCAAAAGGAAAGAATAAATTCTCAAAGATATTTTTGATGGATGCTATACATATTAATATCCTTGATATAAAAATAGCTATCACAAACCAATAAAAGATTGAATCTTCTCATTTAAAAATGGGCAAAGAATATCACTGGATAATACACAAATACATAAATACAAATGAACAATTACTATTCTAGAATGTTGAGCTTCAGTGATAATTAAAATTAGAAGATAAATTGAAAATTTAATGAGTATGGAAACAGGGTTGAGAAAAGAGGCCCCCTCATAGATACCATGTTATGGAGACCATCTCCATCTTCCTAGACAATAGGCATGTAACACCTGCAATTTTACTTCTGGGCATTCAGTCTAGGGAAGTAGGCAGCTGTGAGAAAGATTTATAGGAAAGGAAAAGTATTTTTATTTATAATTAGAAACAAATGCTTCAAAAAAATAGCTAATTTAAATAAAATCTAGTATATTCATACAATGAAAAATTATGAAGTTATTGAAGTCATCTCATAAAAAATATTTTGATAATAGGAAAATATAAGATACAGGTGAGTTGCCCTGGCCGGTGTTGCTCAGTGGTTAGAGCATTGGCCTGCACACCCTAAGGGTCTTGGATTCTATTCCCAGTCAAGGGCACGTACCTGGGTTGCAGGTTCGCTCCCAGGCCCCAGTCAGGGGTGTGTGCAGGAGGCAACCAATCGATGTGTCTCTCTCACATCAATGTTCCTCCCTCCCTCCCTCCCTCCCTTCCACTGTCTCTCAAAAAAAAAAAAAGCAATGGAAAAAAATATCCTCAGGTGAGGATTAACAACAACAAAAAAAGACACAAGTGAGTAAAGAAGTATGTTATAGAGCATACTTTCACTATACTCTATTGCATAGAATAAAATGTAAATAGAAAGTACTGAAATGTTATATATTCAGATGCTAACAGTGGAGACTATCTTTTTCAATGGCATATCTAGATACAGGATTTTATTCCACTAAAAATCAAACTTTTTGTACTGCTCATTAAAAAATTATGAATATACTTTTGCATATTTCCCTAAAATATTTTTCATGATTATAACTTCATGTGTGTTTAATGTAGCAGAATTCAAGTGTTTCTCCTTATTCTTCCTCAATATTTTCTTGATTATTCCTAACCATATATATTTTGAGACAAACTTTAAAATAATTTGGTCAGGTTAAGAAATATGCTTGGCACTTTGATAAATATTCCAATAAATTTAGAGAATGGTTTTGGGGGAAATTATTATCTTTACTACTGAAAATCATTGAATATTTCCATTAGAAATGTATATATCTTCAATTTTTCTTATTTTTAATTAAGCTCCTCAGAAAGCTTTATAGTATTTTTCATGTAGATTTTGCATAGTTTTGTGAGATTTACTCAGAGGAATTTTATATGTTGTTTCTATTTGTGTAAGATCATTTTATCCTAACGTGGTTTCTAAAAATTATTGATAATACATAAAAGCACATGATTTTTGTATATTTATTTATAACTGTGAACTTACTTAATTCCCTTACGGGTTCTAATTGTTTTTAAGCAGATTCACTTGGGTCCCATAAGTAATATAAAGAAAATTGCTAAATTAATCTTTGTTTTCTAATATTTATGTTTGGTTACATGAAAGAGGCCAGATTTTCTAAAAGAAAATATAGTGTTGTAATGCTGAGAGTAGACCTTTTAGCTTTTCAATCATTCTTTTTTATTTTTCTTAAATAATCTATTTTTATGTTATTGTGTAAAATATATATGAAATATATTGTCATTTAACCATTCTGTGGCTTTAATTACATTCACAGTGTTGTACAATTATCACAATTTTCTATTTATAAAACCTTTCCATCATTCAAAACAGAAATTCTATAACCATTAAGCAAACACTCCCCATTTCCCTCCCCTCCAGCCCCTCGCAACCTCTTACTACGTTCTGTCTCCATGAATTTGCCTGTTATAGATGTCTTACAGTATTTAAGTATTATTTTCCTGCAGTAAAAATATTTAATTATTTAATTAATATTTGAGACTGTGGGCCCAACATCACATTTGTTGAATTACATTGAAGTGAATCTACATTTTGCCAGCTCAGAGGCACTAATGATGTAATTTATTAAATCACAGAATCAAATAAACCAAAATATGTTTCCAAACCAAATTTAGGTTTCAAAGTTATAGAAATCTTTCTCCTTCTAAAACGGAACTCACTTGCTGTGCACCTAGATGGGATGTGAACTGAGTTCTCACATTTTTGGAAAATTAAGACATCATCGATTTAGCTCACCTGTTACAGACATGGAGGGAGCCTCTAACAACAGTTACAATGTTTTCTTTACGTCATTGTTTCCCAGCAAGTGTCACATCAAAAAGGCATCCCTTTTCTCTCAGCTCATACGGAAAGGTGGTATCTTTAGGCAAATTCAGGTTCTCCATGAAAGCTTTGTCATTACAAGGGGTTCACTTTTTCACCTTTTTTTTTTTTTAATAGACAAGAATATATTCTGACTTTAGGACCACAGAATATAATTCAGTCTTTAATGAGAGCGTTTGGCCTTTCTTTTCATGACATACTTAGATTTAGGGATGCAAGTACTCAGTTACCAAAACGGTCTCAGCAACTGGGTCTCAACCGTTCAGTGCCAACATCACCAGTGTGAGCTCACAGCTTTCGAGACGTCAAGGACCCCGAAGACCACTGCAGCCCAGCACACCCCTTTCCAGCCTCGCGAGGCCGAGGCCGTGGGTGGGGGCTCCCACACAGACTGAGCACTCGACCAGTCGCCCAGAGCGAAGCGCCAGGGCCCTGTTTGTCAGAAAGCCGAGCAGGGCTCTGTCTTTGGGGCACTGCCCCCCGCTCTAGACTGCAGGCTCAGTCCAGCTTGAAAGAGTAGGGTGACAGGTGGAATGACGGCCAAAGGGAGGAGGCAGCCAGCCCCCCGCCACCCTCAGAGTAAAAGCCAATGACATGCCGACGGTGGCGGTTAGAGAACTGTGACGACTGTAACACACACAGGCTTTCCCAGAGCAAGAAGGTGAGACCGTGCTACAGAATCGAAAAATGGTAAACATGTCCATTTCCAAGGAGAGGCTCTTTTCTCCCCAAAGGGAGAGTCTGAAAAACTACACACTGCCAGCTTGACATCAATATTCGGTTCGATCCTGGGATTGATTAGGCAAGTGATCTGAGAGTTCCCAGGAAAACAGCAGTGACTCGTGGGGCCCGAGTGAGCTCCCTGGGGTGAGCCGGGCCCACTGCCTCACGCACTCTGACGAGCTGACTCGCAGGAGTTCACACACAGACGATCAGGTGGGACTTCTGTTGTAGGCAAGGCACAGAAGTGGTTGAAAAGCTAGACTTCTTCTTTTCTAATTTTGTGAACAACAGAATCCCAGGAACATGTACTGGTGGCATGGGTCAACCTGCACAGTCCCTACTGGGGTACCACAGAGGTCTATCTGTGATCCAGTCCAGTTCCCCCCTAAATTTTTACGGTAACGGGCGTGAAAGTTATGGAACACAAATCTATCAATTTTACGATGACCCCACATTTGGAAGTCCGCAGACATAAGCATGGAGGAACACCAAAGGGGTAAAACTAACTTACCATCATTGCCATCTTACTTTGGCCCTGTGCTGAATGGCCTGCTTCTTACGTTGATCCTTACGTCGTGCTTGGGTAGTCGGTTTTATACTCCCCTGAGAGAGATACGAGAACTGATTGGCCGAAACCACGCGGTTGGTCAACGGCGAGCAGGCCTCTGGTTGGCCTGAGCCCACTTGTCCCAGCATGGCATCAGGTCCCGGTGGACGACGGGGCCAGCCTTGGAGGGGGCTCAGGAGAAATGCTCGGAGCTGCACGGACGTCAGCCAGGCCTCTGAGCAACCAGACACGACACCTGTTGAGTTCGGAGCGTAAGTCGTTTGTCCTTAAGGAGCAAGTCATTTGGATAGAGCTGGGCTTCCTGACATCGTCTGGAAAAGCCAGTGGCACCTCGCAGTGAAGCTCAGCCCTCACGTGGAAGGGTGGAGCGTCCCGCGTGAGGTCTTAGCCTGGGTGACCACAAGCTGTTCCATAGTCAAGGTGGGGAAGGATGGTGGTGACGATGGTGATGATGATAATGGTATAACAACGGTGACCATGAAAACATGTATCACACACCGCGTGCTCTGTCTGCTAAGAGCTTGAAATAGATGAGCTCATTTAACCACCGAAATAACCCGGAAGATGGATCTGTTATTGTCCCAGTTTCATACACGGAGACATTGAGCCTCAGTGTGGTGAACGGGTCTGACAGCTGGCATGCGGTGGGGGCGGGACTTGAACCAGGTCGTGTGACTGCAGAGACCTTGCTCTTACCATCACGTGGTGCAGGAAGAGTGACAGGATTTGTTTATTTGAGAATAGAGACGGGACCGTCGACATGTGGTGAATTCAGATGGAAAAATGCAGTACTGCTATCTAGCTCCTTTCCCCTTGTTTCCATTACACCTTCCTGCTTGAACGGCTGTAATCTCCGTTCCCATCATCTCTGTTTCGGATCACTCTGACCCATCTTCATACAGGATTCCAGTTCCCCTCACAGGTCCAGAGGACTCTTTCCTCTGCGAGTGACCAGGTGACTGTTCCCAGGACTGCTGAGGACATCTAACCTCTGCCTCAGGTTGCTGTCATCTCGCATCTGATGGCACATTATTCTGAACAGGAATTCATTCGAGAGGCACCAGTTTGTATGTCATGCCCTTCTTGAAGGGGAATTGAGAGTGGGAGGGTAGAGGACAGATCAAGTGTGAGAGATGGACAGAGAGGGGAAGGGAGGGAGCAGCAACCGCCGGACACCTGGACTTCCTGACCCCACCTGGGAAGGACGGCCCACACCCAACACAATGCCCCGCTTATCAAGAGCTGCTTATCACTGACCTGGGCCCTTCTGTGTGACCCCACTTACTGATCACCAACTACCTAAAGTGCCTATTAATTTCCTTATTTAGGAGATGAGAGCTCATCCCTCGAGCTCAAAAAGGTGGACTTAGCCAGCACACAAAGGCCAGGTCGGCGGCCTTTCCAAGGGCCACGCCAGTTCTCAGAGAGGACAGGGAACGAGGGGCTTCTGCACCAGCCACTGAGGGTCCTCCGAGGATGGTTGCTCCAAGGTCCCAGAGTCCATCCCCTCAGCAGTTCTGGGTTCTCATCGGGGAATCTGAATTGGTCAGTATGCGTGACATTTGCTGCAGCAATAGATGGACCCTCAAATGTCAGTGGCGTCACACAGACAAGAATGATTTTTCATGGTGGACGTCCAGTCCGGGTCACTGTGGGGCAGGAGAAGAGCAGTAGGGGACTGTGTGTTGGCAAACACGTCCCCAAGCCCCTGATGGCTGTTTCTGAGCCTGACGTCGTGGTTTACACAGAGGGTCATGACCACTACGTCTTCATTGCAAATATGTTCATCGATATAAATCAATCCTCCTTACACACCTGAAAATTTTTATGTTAAATCCTACTTTTCTAAAGTTAAACTAGCAGCTCCTGTCTTCTTCTGTTTTTTTTTAATTTGTCCCAATATATCTTCTATTTGAAGTAAGTACTATTTTGCTTTGTAGAGAGAGTCTGTATTCAGATTTGTTTTCCACAAGCCACTTGCAAGTGCATGTTTGTGGCTGATGTGTTAGATTCCACGTTCTCACCTCACCTGGTGCTTGTGACTCGGCAATCCCTGCTGTCTACTCGGTGTTCGTCCTTTTAAGAAGGAGGCTCTGTTTAAACTACTTTTCCTCTTCTCCGTTGACTTTGGAGGCTTATACCTAATTTCCTTGGATTTTTAGACACATTACTGCAAAATTATTATTTGACATTTCACGCAGTTTGGAAACTCCTTTTCCACCAACTATATTCACTTAACTGGGTGTCGTGGGTCTTAGTGCTCACTGCTTCCAAACGATGGCTCATGACGTCCTCATTTGGGGGTTCTGACCTTGTTTTCCTCCCTGACGGGTGGAGCACACCCTCAGGAGCCCCCGTCTGCCGAGCTGGTGGGCATCACGCTCACCGAGCCCTTCGTCCGTCCTCACGTGGCTGGTGCTTCTCCCCAGTTCTCCAAAACACTTCCATCGCTGTCCGGGATTCACCGTGCCAACGAGTCGGCCCAGTTAGTCTCACTTCTTGGTGGATAGCCTTTTCCGGCCTGTCCAGGTGCCTGAAGGATTTTTGTTTATCTGAGAAACGTTTTGACGAAACATGCCCAGATGCGGGTTCTCTTTTCATTGGTTTTCTTTTCACTGCAGGGAGTCTTTCTCCCCACAAAATAAGGACCTTTCTCATCTCGGAAAATGCCTTCCCTGCCTGTCATCATTACTATTCCCGGGGTCGTCTCCTTGGGAACCTGGTAACGGTCAGCCCCTGCTTGCGCCCCTCATCCTCCAGGTCACATTCTTCTGTCACCTTTAGTTTTGCATTCTCGTCTTCTCTGAGGGGTCCTCAGGTGGCGGTCCCCATGTGCAGGGTGAGGTGGTGCCGGTGATACTTGCCGGACCTCCGGGGAGATGTTCCTTGCGAGGTGGTGATGTCAGTCCCCTTCCCTCACTCAGCACTGGCTCCTTTCATCCTGCAGGTTTCTGCTTCTGTCCCTCACGGGCCCTGTCTTCCTGAGTCCTGGGGGTGCCAAACAGGTTCCCACAAGTTTCTTCCGAACCCGGCACTCAACGTCGTGGACGTGTTCCAGGTCCTCCCTTCCCTGCCTGCAGCAGCCTCTCTGATAACCCATGTGATTGTGGTTGTTCTTGTCGTTAGGGGAGAGGGATTCCCCAACCCGGGGTCTGTGGGTTGCCCCTGGCGCCTCCAGCCCTCCTGGCCCCAGTTGGAACCCCTCCCGGGTGTGATGGGATGCTCAGAAGTCCTTCTCCGAATCGCTCGGCTGGATTCGGGTGGATCTGTGTTTCCCGGGCTGGATGGAGTCAATGGGCATCTCCGACCTGCGGTTCTTCCGCGGGGGCTCCTCTACCTCGTCCTCGCCACCACGTCCTGCCGCTGCCCTCAGCGACCAGAGCTCCACGGCCACCTGACTAGTCTAGAGCGGCGTTGTTTGGAGCTTCCGCCCCAGAACAGCTCCAGCAGGCGCAGAGCAGACGCGGGAGGCGGAGGGACGCGCCCAAGCGGCGCCATGCGGCAGCAGGCCCGGCGGGTCTCAGAGCGCACGGCCCCGGGGTGATGGAGCTTGGCGTCTGCACCCGGAGAGGAGGGCACGCGTCTTCTTACCCATCCTGTGAGACGCCCAGGGCCACGGATCAGTCCACTTCTCACTCCAGCAGCATCAGCCTCAGAATGAGTTAAAGCCAACTCCCCACCCCAGACAGACGGGCGGCCGACCCAGCTCTCTGCGCCCCGGGGAGCTGAGGTGTTTCCCTTGCCTTCATGCATACGCATCAGAACGTGAGAAAAGCTGGTGAGGACCTTGGTAGCTGGTGATGAAAAGGCCCATTTTTGCCCCTGGAGAGAGGAAAGGGATATGGTAGTACCCGTTTGGAAAGAAGACACACAGCTGTCCCATGCTGTGCCGACCCGGTGCGCCACCCTGGCCTCTGCTCCCATCAGCTCTTCCAGAATCCCACCTGAGAGACGTCGTCTGCGCACGGGATGATCTCCGCTCGGGGCTGGGTCGGGCGTGCTCTCCCGGGTCAATCGGTGTCCCCCCCGAGCAAGGCTGGGCTTTCAGGGCCGTGAACAGACGGGAGGAAGAAGCCCAGCTAGATTCAGGCAGCGTAGAAGAGCAGAGGCCAGGACAAACTTTCATTGCTGCTGGAACCTTAAATCATCACATCCCTGTACACTGAATATTCCCTGACAAGTCACATTTACTGAGTTCTTAATGAGGTTTTCACTCATCAGCAAATGACCCAGTGTGTCTCCTGTAGGTTCTGTCCTTCACACAACACACCACTTCTCTCCCAACCCACCTACGTGTCTTCAAAACACAGATCCAACCAGGTTGAAAATCAGCTCACCTTGGCCTGCAACATGCCAATTAGGTACGTGTTTTATTTATTGTCAACAGTATAATCAGAATGTTACTCGGAAACGCTCCTTCTGCCCTTGGTGCTCCCACGGGAACTGGGGGGGCTGCTGAACAGGCAGGGTCCCAACGGGAGCAGTGTAAGAACAGACTTGGGGTGTTGCTGCTGTTCTGATGGGTGCAGGAAAAGAGGGAAATGGGGCCCATGTTCCGGGCCTTTGTTATTTATTAATGAAACTCGTGCACCATCCTTCAGAAAATGTACAGTTTCGACTAGAGTTTAACATACTCAGAAGCTGTGCCTGTTAGAGCAAACCCCTCGGAAATGGTGTTCTTGTGGCCGGTGTTCTCCACACTTCCCGAGGGCCGGCCCCGCGAGGGAAAGGACAGCTGCGGGAGTCGCTCTTCTGTCCGTGTTGCTTCCCCAGCCAGGAGCTCTGTCCTTTGGTTTGGCTTTCTACGCCCTGGTGGCGACCTGGAGCGGCCAGTTACGGAGCTCTTCCAGGGTCTCAAAGACGAGAGCAAGTTTCAAAGTTGACTCAAATGAAAGAGTGACCACAGGAGGGTCAGAGACCTAGAAATCTAGTGACATTAACTTAACTCACTACAAAGGGGACCACAGACCAAGTTAATTCAGACTGTGGGACAGGATCCCAGGTTGAACTACGTTTTTCTTGTGGTGGTCAAAGCACTTGGAAAGAGCACCCCTGAGACAGAGAGGGTGGGGTTCCCCCAGATGCTAGGAGACTAGGCAGGCATCCTGTCAATCATCCCGGGAGGGAGTTCCTCCTAGAGCAGGGACCCAGGCAAATGTGAGGTGGGCGATGCAGAGACTTGCTCATCCCTCTGAAGCCAGGGACAGAGGGCCCACATGAAGCCAGAGCCGGGCGAGGGTGGGTGTCCTCCACCTCGGCAGTGCTCTGGGGCACCAACCCTCTGCCGTCAATCAGCTGCCCCCGTGTGGGTGGGGGATGCTGGTGCCACAGAATCTGAGCTCGCGGGGGGTGGTGACGGCCGGGCCTGGCCACTTGTATTTGGGGACAGAATCTGGCTGTCTCCTCCCGAGCTCTGTCCTAGTAGGTGGCTCCAGGACAGGGTCCGCAGCAGCGGTGGCAGCCAGGCAGGGAGACTGGACGGGAAGCAACTGTCAGAGGACTGTGCTCTGGACAATGACAACCTCAGAAACGGTCTTGAAAGGGGGCTGCTCGCAGACAAGCAGTCCACAGGGTCCATGCTGGAAGAATTTGGCCATCATGTCATTTACAAACAGATAAAGACAGTGACGGGGTTACTCTAGAGCCCACCTCCCACGCCCAGTGACCTGTCATAGATGAAAAATTTCAAGTAAAATATTCAGAAACATTCATCTTTTCCCCATTCCAGATTTTTTTCTTAAAATTATGAATCCTACTACCTGAAAGATGCCGCACATAACTGCGCTGACCCTGTGATTCACGAGTCAGAGAACCTGGAGGTCAGCGGCCGTGCACACATGCCCTCGCCCTGCGCCCGCGTCTGCCCCTCGGATCCGCACGAACGCGTGTCTTCGCTACGGAGCACTCACGATTGTGTGACCCCCGTGTTATTTAGGTCTGCGTGGCGAGCTCACAGTGCAGCATCGACGACGGCTATGTCAGGAGACTTGGGATGTGTGTCCCCGCACGTCCATTCATGAAAACCCCACCACCCAGGAGATGGCCTCCCCGTCTGCGGTTTTATCGCCTAATGAGCGAGTTGCCCAACAGAGGCACAGAAAGCCGAGCGGGCGCCTTCACCTGCTCACTTACTTTTGATGGGGATGATGAGCTGCGGCACGACGGGGAGGATCTTGTTCCCCCCGTGTTCCAGCATGTCGTGGACCCCTTGCCGGGCAAAGAACTCGTAGGGGAACGTCATTTCACAGAGCCCATCAAAAAACAGAGGCAGGTAGTGGTGGTAATCCAGCTTCTCGATCTCCACCTGGAAGGACAGAGAAGAAACGCCGCGTGAGAACGGCGCCCTGCAGGCGGCCCGGCCAGCTCGGCGCTGTCACCAGCTTGGGACGAGGGAGTGCTTCCCTCTTCAGAGGACTCGGTTAACCCATGGCTCTGGCGCCCTGAAGTCTGTCCTCACGTCTTAAATCTATTTGCAGTGGGGTTAAGATCATTGACCTTCTCATCTTAACAGATTAAAATGATAAACAATCTACATCGGAGGCATTTCAGTACTTGTTTCGGGGGACTTGGGGGTTCGCTTTGTACCACTGGGCACAAGTGCAATGTTGAAAAGAATTTCAGAATCCCATAGTATGTATGCTGAAAAGATCGATGTAAAAATAAAACAACAAAAAAGAAAAACAAAACAAAACAGAGATTATCATTTGTGTTTCTAACAAGAACCTACTAGGGAGGGTGCAAAATATATTTTCACGACTGTGAGAGCGAGGGGTATGACATGATCCCACGGCTGTTCCCTGGAGCCTCGATGACAATTAGCATGTTGGTGTCATCAGGAAAAAATGGGAAAGACACACAGTGGGCTGAACCTGAGCAGACCACGGGCACCTCAAAACCAAAATATCCTAAATCTCTCGTCCGCTTCTACTGAGAACAGACCCATCTCTTATCCACCTGAGGCCTCCTTGACCTCGTCCCTTTGCAGCAGTACCCAGCCCCCACGGGAAATGGGGACTAAAATGACAGAGCTGAGAGTAGGGATGGTGTGTGGGGGTCTGCTCACAGGCAGGAGGCTAGTCTAGAGTACATCCATGACCTGACTTAGCACCTGCAAGGTGCCAGACTGATGGTGAAACAGGGAAAGAAACCCACAGACTCAGACTGCGGGTACCACACACCCACAAAGCCAAGGATGTGGCGCTCCCAGTGACAGGCGCACATTTTCCTGGTTTCCGAGTCCTTATGAATATCCCCAGCATCTAATTATCACCTTATAATTAAGAGAGGAGCCCATCAATACCAGACAGAAGGTCCCTTTACATCAGCAGGTTTGAATACTTTCCAGCCCCCTCTCAGCTGGAAGGTTCTGGAGTCGCTAAGCACATGCCCGCCTGCTCCTGGGTTTGAGTAACCGCTAGTCACCCTACCGCGTTCCTGAGTGTTCACAGTGAGTCTCAGGTCATCAAATGTTCTACAGTTCACCGAGAGGAGCTCTGTCTCCAGTACCCACGAACTTCCCGGCCAACCAAGAAGACAAGCAGTCAAGGGCCAAGAATTCACATGTCCTCGTGGAAATGGAGGTACAGACTGACATTAATTTTATTGTCTAATCCTGAATATTCATGAAATTAGCTTTATTCATAGTAAAAGTTTATGGGATATATGCCTGATACCAGTTTTCTGAAGGATATCTGTGCATTTGAAAATGTCATAGAACATTATTCTGTACAATTAAAAACAACGCATTGATACACCATTCAGCTGCCAAAGGCATACCATTGTTATCTGTCATTTTACCTTGTAACCTCACTTCATGATAAAGGTGGCATGAGTACATACTGTTATTTACATTTTTGATATGTTTTGCTAATTCTCTTTCTTTATGCTCATTTTGGCACTTTATATATGTCTTTCATAGATAGCAAATCATTAATTTGATCATTTAATATGTTCAAAGGTATTTTTAATATATTAAGTCACACGCATTTATGTCTATGTCTAGGATAACTACCGTCATCTTATTTTCTCATCTCTGGCTGTTGTTTTCATTTATTTTTTTACTGCCTATTTTAAGGTTTGAATGTTTTATTTACATTTTTTTAATTATATGAAAGATAAGGCAGCCTGTCTAAATATTTTATTGCAACTATCTCACAGCTTTCTCCAACACTTTAAAACATATTTATCTTGCTTTGAGAAGCAAGTTAAAAAATCTCCTAAGATTGTTGACATGTCAAATTTTCCTTGGAATTCCGTTGATTTTTTTTTCATTGTGTGGTTTGAGGCAACGATACTAACAACATCAATAACAGCAACAATAAAAACGCCAGTGTTTATGATACTGTTGTAATGTTTACTGTTGTAAATACTTATGTGTATTAGTTCATTTACTCCTTGTAATGAGTCTAAGAGATAGGTATTACTATATTCCACTTTTCAGTATGAGGAACCTGAGCACACAGAGGTTTCATAACCTGCCTAAGGTGTGCAGCTAGTGGGTTCTGAGGCTGGGTTCCGAACCCACGCAGTCTGGCTGCAAGACCTGGTATTGCCTCTCGGGCCATGCTGCTGGGCCCATCTAGGTTCCGCATTGTTATACTCCTCTGGTGCACTGTTCCATGTATCCTCACTCCATTCTTTTTATCATTATTAATGCAGATCGTCCTAGTCTGGTCTAATATAAATGTTGCTATAACTTGTTTGTCCAGCATATCATTTTATTTTCTTCCAGACACCATGTTTAAACGCTTAGAGCTACAACTGGTTTCCTCTCCCATTTTAAAATACATCTTCAAAAAAACAAATATTGAGTATACATGCAATTCTTGTTCGCTAAAGTTGTGAGAAAGAAATGAAAGTAATATGTGAAAGGATGAAGGAAGAGAAAAAAAGAGGGAACAATGGAGAAACAGAAAACATTGATTAAAAGACCGAGTGAGAGATTGAGAAAGAAAAAGAGGATCTGTCTTTAACTCCCCTCGGCTCACTGAGCAGCAGTGCTTTCCCACCACAGACTGTCTGGTGAGCTCTTTTCCTGACGGTTTACGGTGATCTGGCATACCTGCTGTCCCTGCAGATCTGTCGCCTGAACAACGGAGTAACAACTTGCTGTTATATTTTGAGGTCACAAACTTCTTTAAACACGATAGATGTTGTTCTAATTGCTACAGGCTGATATTTCTATGTGTAACTTTCTTTTCTCCTTGCGTATCTTCTAGGGTTCCATTTCTCTTGCTAACACATTGTTTCGGTTGATGAATTTAGCCTAGGCAATGGGAAACCCTCTTACATCCCATTTACAACCAGGAACTTGTGTGTGTGTGTGCTTGCATGCATGCGTGTGTGCATTTGTGTGCATTGGGGTATGTGCCTTGTGCATGTGTGTGAGTGTGCATGTGTGCATGCATGTGTGCATTGGGGTGTGTGCCTTGTGCATGTGTGTGAGTGTGCGTGTGTGCATGTGTGTGTGCCTGGGTGCATGTGTGCATGCATGTGTGTGTGTGCATGTGTGTGTGCCTTGTGCATGTGTGTGTGCCTGGGTGCATGTGTGTGTTCAACAGTACATCTGACTGCTCTGGAAATTATTTTCTCTTCTGACGAGTTCCTTGCAGCTGTACCAGTCTCACCCTGCTTCCACAGTAAGGCTGTCTGCTTCCTCACCCCATTCTCTCTCCAACCCACTCCTCCACCTTCTCACTGCAGTGCCCCATACCCCGGTCACCAGTGACCTTCCTTCGGCTAATACCACAGTTCCTTTTCTGCGTTCATCAGCACAAGTCAGTTGACCTTGTGAAGCTGACTTTTCTCAGCCTCCTGACACCCCCTCCCCCACAAACCAAGGGTTGTCCATGATTGCCTCCCTTCAAAGCCTGGGTTTAATCCATCAGCAAACCAATTGATTCGGACTCCAAGCAAGTCCTCATTGCATGCCCTTTCCCACACGCTCACTCTCAGCTTGCCCCCCCGGAGTCCTGACTGCTCTCCCTGCTCCTGCCTTTGCCTTCCTATGTCCATTCTTCATGCTGTTGCTCCCGACTGACGTCCCACTAGGGCCTCCCTGGTCGTCCCCGGTCCCTTGGCTGCACACTGTCCTCCTGCACGCAATGTTCTCTGGAGACACTGGGCCTTTTGTTCCCAGACCAGCCTGGCCTCACTTCTCCTCCTTAGAGACTTTCCTTAGAGACACTGTTCCCTTCCCTCCAGACACGGAGTCGCTGGCTCTGCTCTGAACTGGACTTCAGGTCCGGAGGCTGCCTTACCGCCGCCTAGCGCCCTGCTGTCTGCGCTCCTCGGCGCCTCTATCACGGGTTCTTGCCGTCCATACGTTGTCGTCCAGGAGCTTGTCAGTACCCCGAAAGGTGCTCGGCATATGAGAGGAGAGTGCTCAGTAAGCATGTGCTGAATTTTAATTCTGACCTTTTGAATCTGTCCTGTGCGAACTCTCTGAGAGGCATGCTCAGCTCAGGAACGACGGCCGGAGGACACACGACCGTCCGCAGGGCTGAGGCTGAGGCCGGGGACCGCGGTGGAGGGTGCAGAGGGCCTGGGGCTGAGCGCTGACCCTGCGGCACGAAGGGCTGTGCACGCTTCCTGCATTTCTGTGTTCTACAAATACGATGCCCTTCTCTCCGTTAGGATTACAGGGGTGCATGTACATTTCGGGGATTTTATGAATATTTTAACAGACCATCAGGATGGGCTCTGTGGCGCTTCCATTGACCCTCATTTCACTGGGAATCGCCAAGGACTCAATTTCCTACTCTGTTTACTTTTAAAACCTCAGGAGGAAAAGTTTCTACTTTTCATAGTATCACAGAAAGCAAACTTACGAATGCATGTTCATAAAGAATAGATTGGTACTAACAATACAAAATCTTTTTACCTTCTATTGTTATTTTATTTAATCGTCAGCTGAGGATATGTTTGTTTGTTTTGTTTATTGCTTTTAGAGGAAGGGGGGGAGGGAGAGAGAGAAAGAAACATCCATGTGACAGACAGACAAACGTGGATCGGTTTCCTCCTGTGTGCGCCCGACCAGGGCTCGAACCTGCAACCTGGGTATGTGCCCTGACTGGGAATCAAACCCGCAGTCTTTCTGGTGCACAGGACAATGCTCCAACCAACTGAGCCACCCAGCCAGGGTTAAATCTTTTTTTTTTTTTTTTTAAATCTAGATTAAGAGTAATTTAAAAATAAAAGCAAAATCTGAAGAAGAGATGAATTTGGAGACCACTGCTGACCGCTCTCCCTGAGACTTGTTCAGAATTGCTGGCTTTCTCTGTTCACCTAAATTCACAAAAGGTCATTTTAATGGTTTATTTAGCAATAAGTCTTTCTTTCAGTTCTGTAAATTATACTGCTGTTAGGATAACTAATTTTTTAAAACAAAGGTTTCACTTTACCATGTCGTTAGTATTACCACAAAAAGAGTAGTTTTAAAATTTTATAAAATTTGGAAATCTTTCTTTAAAGTTTATACCAGAAATCCAGAACCAAGAGGACACTGTGTGCAGTGGACACAGAACAGGGGCCGCCGTAGACACCGCAGCTGAAGCCACAGGGTCATGCACGGAGGGGCGCCTGCTTGCATACCAACTGGAAAAGCATCAGGTACTTTCCTCACAGAGCTTCTCTCTTGTTAAAAGTTAGGTTTCACACCCTGGCCTGTTTGGCTCAGTGGTTAGAGCATCAGCCCGTGGACCAATGAGTTGTGGGTTCGATTCCGGTCAAGGGCACGTACCTTGGTTGTGGTTCGTCCCCAGCCCCGATTGGGGTTGTGCGGGAGACAACCAGTGGATGTGTCTCTCTCACATCGATGTCTCTCTCTCTCTCTCTCTCTCCCTTCCTCCCACTCTATCTGAAGATAAATAGAAAAATATTCTCAGGTGAGGATTAAAAGAAAAAAAATTAGTTTATAACTTTCTAAAGATCACGTAGAGCCCTGGCTGGTTTGGCTCAGCAGTTAGAGCATCGGCCTGCGGACCAGAGAGTCCTGGGTTCAGTTCCCACTAAGGGCATGTACCTCAGTTGCAGTTTGTCCCCAGCCCCGGTTGGGGTCGTGTGGGTGGCGACCAGTCAATGTGTCTCTCTCGTGCTGATGTTTCTCTCTCTCTCTCTTCCCCCCTCTCTCCCTCCTGCTCTATCTGAAGATAAATGCAAAAATGTCCTTGGGTGAGGATAAAAAAAATAAAATAAAGATCATGTAGTACTTACAAGTGGATCTCTAAATCTTACAGTGACCTTTGGTCAAAAGCAATAAAACTCAAACTTGACCTAGGCTATCAAATGTAACATTTCGTCCCCATAACAAATGTGTAAGGTAATAATGTCATCCTGAAAGGTCAGAAACACAACGAGATCCATGGTTTTCATTTAAAAAAAACTCAACCAGAAGCTTACTCTTACACTTCCCATTCCCGTGATTCAAGTAGCAAATGAAACACCACTGAGAACACCTGTTTTTATGACTTCTAGAGGAATTCCCGGGATCTTGCTTAGAGCCACAGTCGGGAAAAGTGTCCTTATCTATTGATATGTGATGGCCGCATTTGGACTTCTTATTGTATTCACAGAATAAAGCTTTAACTCACTGCTTTTCAACCGCTGAGGCAGCTGTGGATTTATTGCAGAAGGACTTACAAGTCACACAGGTACCAATCGCCCACTGCAGATGGTACACAAGGTACGTCAGACATGGATGGACTGCTAGAACTCACAATCATGGTGATGGCGTCGTCACGAGGAAGTCTCGGAGGACCAGTGAGCGTGGAAGTGAGCTCTGAAACTAGCAACTAGAAGTTGCTAGAATAAAATCTGAAGAGAAATATTTTCTAAAGGTTTAAAAACACAGAACACGATTTTATTTGGAAAAGAAGCAAATAAAACTTCCACGAAATAATTCTATCATTAACTTAAAAATCCAGTAGCTAGATTGATTACTAGATTGGCCACTGATGAAAGAAGAATTAGGGCCCGGGCTGCAGACCGAGGGGCCACTGCGGAGGCAGCGAGCGCCTCAGAGGAGCCCCACCTGAGCTGCTCCCACGCGTGACCCGTGGGAGTTCCAGACAGCACAGAGAGTGGACAAAGGCAGTGTATGAAGGAAGAATGGTTGAGAATCTTTTAAAATTAAAGAAAGAGGTGAATTTTCAGATTGAAGATGCTTATCTTTTCAGAAAAAGTATAAAACTCCAAAGTCAAGGAAAAGACTTAAAAGCAGTCAGAAACAAAAGACAGATCACACGTAAAAGATCAGATAGATTGAAACCATATTGCTCATGAAAAAAGGAGAGCCCCGAAGACAGATAAAAAGTCCTTCAACACGCTGAAGAACGATAACAGTTCATGTCCAATGCAATACTCAGCTAAACCACGATTTGAAAATGAGACAAGTTAAAAGTTTTTCACCAACACTGAGAGGTTTGGTTCTTTTTTTTCCCTTTTAAACCCAGAGATCACTGTCCTTACCAAAGGATAAAATTGATGAAAAACAAGATGAACACAGGACAAAGAAATGACGTGCAAGAAGTTAATAGTGAATAAATTGTTGCGCAAATGGATGAGACTAAAGCAGCATTGCCGATATAACAATAAAAATACATAATACTCATCAATTATGTGGGTTTACAAAGCCATAATACTAGAAAGGAAACGTGGAGAAGATGACAGGAAGGTGACCCGAGTCAAAGTGAGGTCCTTTCATTGACAGGGATGAGGACAGAGTTATTGATTCACTGTAGACTTAATGAAGTAATTAAGCATATTAAAGTACAGGGATACATGTCAAAAGAATAGAAATAAAGTTGACTTCTAGGAGAACAGAATTACTAGAGGGCTTGAGTAAAGCTCCGTCAATCCACCAGAAGGCCGGCCAGACATGCCCCCACCACCTCCAGGAACAAACTTGGAGAAGAGAAAATACACAGAATGGATGCAAATACATGAATAACTTTAAGAAATACAAATGGGCTAAATTCTCTTGGTAAAAGACTAATTTAATCCCTGGCTGGGTAGTTCAGTTGCTTAGAGTGTTGTTCTGACGCGGGTTCAATGCCCTGTCAGGGCTCATACAAAAAGCAACCAATGAATGCATAAATGAGAGAATGAGAGAGAGAGAGAGAGAGAGAGAGAGAGAGAGGCGTCGATTTGTTGTTTCTCTCTCTCTTCTTCTTCTTCTCTCTCTCTAAAAATCAATACATAAAACATTTTTTAAAAGACGGATTTGTCAAAGGGTATACATAGTTGCAATGTTGACAGATATTTCCAGATGGTGCTTCACAGGGATCATAACAAGTTGTATTCCCATCAACAATAAATGAGAGTATCTGTGTGGTTTTGGTTTTTTAAATTATTATTACCTTTCCAAAGAGAATGCTATCAAAGTTTGATTTCTTGACAATATTATAGGGAGAATATATTTTACTGGTATTTCACTAGTATTGCAGGGTTGCTTTAACTTGCATTTATCTTACTGTGAGAATAATCACCTTGTAAAGATATTTTTTAAAGCCATTTGTATATCCTTTGCTCTGAATTGTATTTTCATATCCTTTGTAATTTTTCTTCTAATGAGGCATTGACCCGTTGTGAGGTGGGGTGAGGAGCTCTTTTTTTTTTATTCTCACCCGAGGCCTTTTTTTTTTTTTTTTTTTTTTGCATTTATCTTCAGATAGAGAGGGAGGAAGAGAGAGAGAGAAACATCGAGTGGTCGCCACCCACACGGCCCCAACCAGGGCTGGGGACAAACTGCAACCGAGGTACGTGCCCCTAGCGGAAACCGAACCAGGGACTCTCTGGTCTGCGGGCCGACGCTCTAACCGCTGAGCCAAACCGGCCAGGGCAAGGAGCTCTTTTATATCAGGGAGAATCATCCTTTGAGTGGGATAGGAGTTTCACATTTTTCTTTTAGCATGCAGATGTTTTTTTATGTTTTAAAATGTATTGATCTTTTATGGGTTCTGAATTTTGAGTCATCATTAGAAAAGTTTCCCCCCGTTTTACAGCAGAAAGACTAGAAACAATTAGAAAAGAGAATCTATAATTTTTTACTCTAGTACTTCAAAGATGTCTTTTCTTGATATTTAAATCACCAGCCAACCTGCATGTTTTCCTGTGTGAGGTGTAAGCTAGGCCCCAACTTGTAACTTTCCCAGCGACCACGAGTTGTCTCAATGTACTTGTAGCGGAGTCTTTCACTGACGAGAAGCATCACGTTATCATAAGGCCCTGTTTCTCCACTCACTGTTTTGTTTCACCGGCTTTTCTTATTCATGAACCAGAACTAGTTTGATTTAATTAATGCAACTATTTAAGAGACTTTCGTATCTGATGGGCTAGTTCCCCTATTAATACTTTCCTTTTCTAGTTTCTTTTCTTTTCTTTTTTTTTTATCATACTATGTTTACTTTTCAATACAAAGTTCAGACATAAATTTTACTTACTGGACCTACATAAAACCCTGCATTCGATAATTAGGTAAGACACAATGTTGACAAGTATATAGGAGATAGTTTAGAAACTGAGCAACAAGCCACAAAGTAAGTCTCATGAAATTACAAAGTACCTACGTAATATTAGGGGGACTGGAAGGTAATGTCGTGTTTTTACGACATTAACTCAAACAGATAAATTTTTAACAAGTTTTTATTTTTAATCAATGATGTAATCACCCTCATTATCAACAACCTTTTGCCATCTAGTGTGCAAATTTTCAATGCCGGATAGATAAAAATCAATTGGTTTTTGAGCAAAATATCTGGAGATGGCATTTTGGACATCATCCAAATTGTCAAATTTTTTGCCACTTAGAAAATGTTGTAGCGATCGGAATAAATGGAAATCCAATGGTGCCATATCGGGTGAGTATGGTGGGTGAGGCAATACCTCCCACCCCATTCATTAATTTTTTCCAGGGTTCGTCTTGCGCAGTGCGGTCTTGCATTATCGTGTTGCAAAATAACGCCTTTTCTGGTGACAATCGCTGGACACTTTTCAATTAAAGATTGATTTACTCGATCCAATTGTTCACAGTAAAGGTCTGCATTCAGTTTGTCCAGGTTTCAGCACTTCAAAATGAACGACCCCGCGAATACTCCACCAAACACACAAAAGTGCCTTTTTGGGGTGTAAACCTGGCTTAGCTGTACTTCGTGGCAATTCCTTCGGAGAGAGCCACTGCCTTTTGCGTTTTGGATTATCATAGAGGACCCATTTTTCATGTCCAGTGATCAAGCGATCAAAAAATGCTTCTGTACTGTGCCACTGAAGCAATAAGTTGCATGTGGTGGACCGGTTGGTTAGCTTTGTTTTCTTCGGACAGATTATGCGGGACCCAAACACCTGCTCTGCTTACTGTACCAATCTGCTGCAAATGTTCTTGGATGGTCAAGCAAGGTTGGTTAAGAGTGTTTGACAGTTCCTCGATTGTCTGACACGGATTTGCTTCCACTTCCACCCTTAACATGTCATTGTCTAAAGTTGTTGGTCTTCCTGATCGATACGAGTCAGAAAGATCAAAATTACCGGATTTGAACTTAGAAAACCACCTTTGGCATTTACGAACATCTAATGCGCTTGGATAAACATCGCAAATGTTTGTGGTAGCAACTGTTGCGTTACTACCCTTGTGAAACTCAAAAAGCATACAATGCCGGATATGTACCTCTTCTGGTATTTGGCTGGCCATTTCACTATAAATTGCAAAAAAAAATTTAAGATTTAATTATTTATGAGTAAACAAGTCACTGTAACCTTAAAATGTCTCTGGCACGATTTTGAAGTACACAAGGAGCTGATAAATGACAACCGAATACCGAAACATGCAGAAACGACATTACTTTCCGCTCCCCCTAATACATGCCACATTTCTCTGAAGAAAATTAAAAACCAAATTACTAACCAAAAGATAGCCAAACTTTTAAACCCCACACATTTGAAAATTTAAAACCACTTTTAAGTCATTTATAAATCAGAGAGAAAGTCACTGTAGAAATAACAACATAATAATTGAATCATAGTGAAATTACTTAACCTTAAAATAATAGAAAAATGTCCGCTTATCCAAACTCTTTAAGAATCAAAAAAGAAGAAAAGCTACACAACTCACACATGAGGCGAATGTCACCTTGACACCAAAATCAGATAATGACAGTCCAATGTCACCGAATCAAAATAAAGTCCGAGGCAAACGGAACTCAGCACGTTACAATCGTAAACACACGATGTTTCAACATGTTTAAATTTTTTGATTAAAGGAGGAAAAATGAGATCATCTTAACAGATACAGATAAAGCACTTGATAAAATCATTCATTAAAAGATAAGAACTCTAAGCAAAAACAGTGAATATCATACTTTACGGTGAAAGTGTAGGGACGTTTCCCCTTAGGGTTAGAGACACAAAGACTGTTACCATCGTTTTTACTCAAAACTGCACTGGAGGGTCCAGCTACTGTGGAAATATAAGAATGCCACGTGTAAAGGTTGGAAAAGTAGAAACAAAACTCTTATTTGAGAAGAACGAGGCTGTCCACCCAGAGAATCTACACACAAGTTTAATTAGTAAGAGAGTTCAGAAAAATCACTGCATAAAAGAATAATAATAGCATTTCTATGTGTCATTACAAAATGACTTAGAAAAAAAATATTTTTTAATCCTCACCCGAGGATATTTTTCCATTGATTTCTAGATAGGGTAGAAGGGAAGGAGGGAAGGAGAGGAAGGGGGGGGGGAGAGAGAGAGAGAGAGAACATCGATGTGAGAAAGACACATTGATTGGTTGCCTCCTTCACAACTTCATCTGGGGGTGGAATTGATCCTGCAACCGAGGTACGTGCCCTTGACCGGGAATCAAACCCGAGACTCCTCAGTCCACTGGCCGACGCTCCAACTACTGAGCCAAACTGTTCAGGGCAGTAAATATTTTTTAAGTGTTCAACATAACAATAAAGAAGCAAAACAAACCCATTAAGGTAACTGGTAATAACACTACTGATCAATACGTAAGACTTACTGAGATAATTACAAAAGGTTACTGACAGGTGTTCAGGGAAGCTAGCGCAGCCAGGAATACGTGAATAGATTGACTATACTCATGGATGGGCAGACTCAAACACATGGTGATTCTGCCCATATTTATGTATATGTTCAACCTAAATTGAAGGGAAGTGCTGTGTCCTTAGGGAGAGAAGCTGAGGGATTTGGGACCCAGTGGCCTGCCCGAGGCCATGTCGCAGCCCTGGCAGTCAGGAGCTGCACCCCCAGCTGCTTTCGCTCCCTTGAAGGCTTGCCGTTTCACGCAAGGACTGATGGCCCTGTCTAGCTGGAAGATATTCATTACCGGGTAACAAATCTGGACTTGGGAATGCAGAATCAAGTTATTTTATGGAATAACCTTATTTTAAGTTTCTGTCAGAAATGCTAACGAGATAGCTAAAGGTCAGTTGCGAGCAGGTCTCGAATTTATGCACACTTAACCTTTATTCCCGGGAACTGTGTGTTCCGAGCTGCAGAAGTCCGTGAGTGGTGCTTTCCAGTGTCATAAATAAAAAGGCACAAGCCCTGCTTCTAGAGCTTTGAACGTTCTCACCTTCCATCACAAACCTTAAATACACTTCCCAAAACTTTTAAAATAGCATTGTTTAAACCAAACCAACCGGGGGATAGACGGAGCAAAATATGTATTAAAATATATACTCAAAGTTTCGCTTTCCTTTATCGCATTTCTGTATGATGCTAAAAATAGTACAATTTTGTCCAAGGTAGAGAGGGAATAATTATCTGTTGGGATAACACGTGTGGATAGAAGAAAGAAATGCATGATAGGCCTGGGAAGTCCTGCCAGAACATGAGCCATGGGGACAGAGCTAGAGATCGATTATTGGGGGCTTTTACCACTAGTGCTAATTGTATAACATGGCATTGTTTTACAAAAACTGCCCTGAATTAGATTATACTGTGAACCTTAATACGCTCAACCAAGTAAGTAGAATTAAAGAGGTTTGGAAAGAGTTCATTCGGGTGGAACTCACGCCGCGAAGCAATTTTAGGGAGAAATGATGGACAGCAGTATTGGCTGTCTCTCACATCAGCATAAATATTTTGCAGGGACTAGTTACAAATTTATTGAAGTTCTTTTTACTCAAGAGTTCTCATATTTATCAGTCAAATTTCACCTAAGAAACTAAAGCAAAATATATACTGAGTTGCTACACTAATTCTAGTCCTTTGTTGGATGAACGTCAGGGAGAGGTGGGGAGACTTGGCAGGTAGGACGGAGGACAGTGTTTGGAGAAATCTGCCTGCTTTCCTTGGATTTCTGTTTGGAAGGATTTTCTTCCTCCGTTTGGTAAGAGCGATATTAACAGGTGTCGGGTCACGAATCACTGTGGTCTTGATTTGCATTTCCCTGATAATTAGGGACGTTGAGCACCTTTTCATATACCTGTTGGCCATTGTATGTCTTTCTTTTTCCCTTTGGAAAAATGACTATTCAGGTCATTTGCCCATTTTAAAATCAGGTCATTTATTTCTCTGCTGTGGAGCTGTAGGAGTTCTTCTTCTCTTTTTGGATGTTAATTCCTTATCAGAAGAAAAGTTTGCAGACATTCTCTCCCATTCCACCGATTACCTTCTGACTCTGCCCACTGTTTCCTCGGCCCTGCAGAAGCCCTCCAGGTGACGTAGTACCACTTGTCCATTTCTGCTTTCACAGCTTGTGGTGTCCTCTCGAAGAGATCACTGCCAGGACCAACGTCGAGAAGTACTCCCCTAGGTCTTCTTCTAGGAATTTTACAGTTTCTGGGCTTATGTTTAAGTGTATAATCCATTTTCAGTTGCTGTATGCATGTCCATCTATATACACATGCATACATGTATGTGTGTATTTTATATACACATACATGTATGTATATGTATGTGTGTATTTTATATATACATACATGTGTGTATATGTATGTGTGTGTTTTATATATACATACATGTATGTATATGTGTGTGTGTTTTATATATACACATGTGTGTGTGTGTGTGTGTGTGTTTTTTTTTAAGAAAGAATGGCCTTAGAGTAGAGTACAGATGAATGACTTGGGAAGATCAAAATACAGGTGTGTCTAGTGGTAGAATCATCAGCTAATAGACTGCAGCAGAGGGACCTGAATTGTGGCATTGGCCCAGAAGATCAGAAGAAAATAACAGCAGGAGGATACACTGTGAGGAAATACCGTAAGAATGTTCACAGGGTTGGATGATCAATTGGACAAAGAGAATAAAGCACATGGTGACAGGTGAATGGACATTGATTTTGTTAGAATCAGAGGGCTCCGGCGGGGACCCCGTTACAGGCCATAATTTCAGGTTGAGATGTAGTCTATGAGACCTCTGGGTAGACGTGCCCAAAGACTTACAGGACACATTTTTGGTTTTGGAAAAGGGTCAGTGCTAGAGAGGGAGATTTCAGAGTCATCTCATCAAGATCATGGTCTCCAAGAGCATAACGCAAGAAGATCCTGTCAAGAAGCTGTGTGGACTGTCCTGAGCCAGGGAAACAGAAGGGACGAAGGACTTCGTGGTCAGGGAGCTGAAAGAATCACGCAGGACAACACGTGTTTATGAGCCAAACACTAAAGGAAAATATGGCTCGAGTGCCCCACGAACCTATCAAAGGGCAACAAATGATCCTTACTGCAAATGTGGAAACGGACACAGTATATGAAATCAGGTATAACTGTGAAGCCCAAGCAATGGTTTTGTTGCAATATAACAACAGTTTTACTCAGTGGGATCGGAACATGTACAGAGGAACTGGAAGGCTACCACGAAGAGGGAACGACTATCACCACTTCGAGAGACTGGAGTCATGCCAGGCCTGTGCCCGCTGGCTCACCTCGGGCGTGAGCCTAGACTTCACTCTGTGCGACCCTGGGGAGGGAAGGGGGGTCAGGAGCAGACGGGAAGACCAGATTGATAAAATGACTGTATCTTTTTAGAAACCAAAGACCTTTCGGTATGCTTCATCTTCCATGCTGTTTATACCTTGTGGTATAGCTGAAATGAGACTATCTAATTGCCGCTGTCCAAGGACTGAAATCACCGACTGTGTAACTGGGTAAAGTGGAAAGAAAGCAGAAGTAATGCAGGTGCGTGACGCCTTCTAAGGACTCGGCCACAGACAGAGGAGCCAGCGTGAAAGGTTTGGGGGAGATGCCGCCAAATTACTCATTAGCACGCCAACGAGCCCGACCAGGTCTCAGCACGTGTGAGTTCCTACCGCGCGCCGTGGGTTCTCGGTGAGGACCGAGGTGGGTGGGGGAGCGCAAAGGCACCGCTGCAGAGTACAGCTCCTCCGTTACGAGCAGATGGACGTGGGCAAGCTGCTCAATCCCTCCGGTGTCCTCGTCTGTACAACGGGACAGTCGCAGTACCTGCCTCCTGGGAAACACTGTGAGTTCATGCACATGCCGGCAGAGACAGCGCCTGGAAATCGAGGGCTCGATGGACGGAACGTGTGAGGGAGCTGCCCAGGAGCTCTGTTGTCCTCATTATCCAGTCACTGCTTTTTAAAAAAATTTTTTTCTTTATGATTTTAGAGAGAGAGGGAGATAGAAACATCGATGAGAGAGAACATCAATCGGCCGTCTCCTGCATGCCCTCCACTGGGGATCAGGCCCATAACCTGGTCCTGTGTCCTGACCGGGAATCAAACCAGCGACCTCTTGGTGCATGGGTCGACGCCAGTCACTGTGCAACACCAGCTGGGCTCGAGTTGCTTCTTTTTTTTTTATCCTCACCCAAGGACATTTTTGCATTTTTATTTTCAGATAGAATGGGAGGGAGAGAGGGAGAGAAACATCAATGTGAGAGAGACACACCGAGTGGTTGCCACCCGCATGACCCTAACCGGGGCCGGGGACAAATTGCAACCGAGGTACGTACCCTTAGCGGGAACCGAACCCAGGACTCTCTGGTCCGTGGGCCGGCGCTCTAACCGCTGAGCCAAAATGGCCAGGGCTTGAGTTGCTTCTTTATAAACTGAAGTCCTCAGCCTACTTCCTCTACAGTTACAATATTCTATAAATTTTGCTTTGCTCCTTTGTTGAAAAAAAATTGGGGGGGTTATGCCAACATTTTCTCAAATGATTCTGACCTGCTGTCGTGCTGTGCACAGTGATTGAAGGACAGAGGTCGAGTGCAGGACACAGCACGCAGCCTGGAAAGCTCGCGTCTACAGTGGGCACATCAGCGTCTGCCAGTGAGGCGGGCACTCTCGAGTCGGTCAGCACACCCTTACAGAGAAGGACGCGTCTTTTTGGGTGTGTGCGTAGAACAAGGGACTAGGGGATAAAAAACATAAGCTGCTGGAAGTTTCATCTTTATCATAGTAACACTGCGCTTTGTTAAACACGTTTTGAATGCAGACGGTAAGTTCATGAATGACTACAAATACACGGTTAAGCTGGTTGAACAACAGTACAAAAAACTATCGATACTGTATTGATCAACTAAAACCGTTGTCAATTTTTTAATAAAAATTGATCGGGCCCTGGCTGGTTTGGCTCAGCGGTTAGAGCGTCGACCCGCGGACCAGAAAGTCCCGGGTTCGGTTCCCGCTAAGGGCACGTGCCTCGGTTGCAGTTTGTCCCCGGCCCCGGTTGGGGTCGTGTGGGTGGCAGCCACTCGATGTGTCTCTCTTACATCCATGTTTCTCTCTCTCTCTTCCTCCCTCTCTCCCTCCCACTCTATCTGAAGATAAATGCAAAAATATCCTCGGGTGAGGATAAAAAAAAAAAAAAATGATTGGCCCCATAGTCTCCACTTCAGAGTCTACCCTCGAACCACATGACGAAGTGTTCTTTTACAGGAGACGTGCTCATTCCCAGCAAGTGATTTTCCCATTGCAGAATTGCATGCCACCGACCCATGGAAACATACTCTGTACCCCAGGATGTAATTCCGGAAACAAGCGACTTCCATCCCAGCACCCGAGCCGAGTCTGACAAACGTTTCCGTTTTCCTTGTCGTAAGAAAGACTGCACTTCTTCGTACTCAGTGTAAAGAGTATTTCCTTTAAGTCAGGGGAGGTTACGGAGAAAATTCAAAAGCAGTCACCGTGAAAGCGTCATTCTCACTGTTCTCATTACGCAGTCTGGGGAGCTGGCGTCTCTCGTCTCAGGTGCACTCTGCCTTCCCCACATCTGTTCAGACCGCTCTTTAGAGACCGAGCCCTGCGTGTGGGGTGTGCTCTGCAAGGCTGCTCTGCCCGCCTGTAAGTCCTTCCATCGCCCACACTCTGCTCACTGCCTCGTTACTAACTGTATGTGGCCACTCCCGTGGCTTCCCTACCACCATGTTTCCGCTGCAAATGATCCTGAAGAGACGTGTGTACGCTCCCCGAGGGCGGGGACCGTGTGTGGCTCACCACTGACACCTGAGATCGCCTGCCTCCTGTGAGCCTTAAACCTGCTGGAAAAAATGGACTGTTTTCTGTTTGGGAGTCAATGAAAAACTCTAAAGCAAAGGTTACTGAAGGCTTATTGCCCAACAAACATGCTCAACGAAGATACCTGACATGCAAAATACTTAATTTTCCCCCCTTTTATTGATTTTAGAGAGGAAGGGAGAGAGAGATAGAAACACTGATGAGAGAGAACATCAATTGGCCGCCTCCTGCATGCTCCCCAATGGGGATCTGGCCCACAACCCGGGCAAAATACTTCATTTGTACTGAGAATTCGCGATGCCTTAGGCACACGGGGTTTGTAATTTCTTTGCCACACTCAGAGGACTCGGATTGTGTTCCGGTGAGTCTGCAGATGGGCCGAGCCCTGCACCAGCCCCGGGCCTGCCCTCTGCGCTCGCGGAGGGTCCAGCCTGGCGGCACCAGAACATCTGTACCTGCCTCCACCAGGGCCTCTGCAGTGCCCACATACCAACTTACATTCTGCCATCCTCACCGAATCGTGAGCCCTGGAGGCCATGGTCTGCACATTTTGGGTCTGCATTTCATATTAATTCCTGGGGTCTAGGCCACCTCATATCTGTTGTTGTTTTTTTAAAGTATGTTTTTATTAATTTTTTAAAGAGAGAGGAAGGAAAAGAGAGATAGAAACATCCCTGTGAGAGAGAAACATTGATCAGTTGCCTCCTGCACGCCCCCTACTGGGAATCGAGCCCACAACCCGGGCATGTGCCCTGACTGGGAATCGAACCGGGACCTCTCAGTCCATGGGCCGACACTCAGTCCATTGAGCCACACCGGTTGGGCTCACCTCATATTTGTTGAAGGAATTAATCAATGAGCAGATTCTGACATGACCCCCGACACCAATCTCTCCTCTCATTCACTTTCAGAGTGCAGCCAGACCCTCCCTTCCAAAACACAGTCCACCCACGTCACTCATCTTCAAACGTCCTCCAGGAACATGAGGCTTATGCTGAACGTGTCACCACGGCATTCTCAGGGCTTCTGACTCTGTCCCCACCGTCCCTTTCCAGCTTCGTCCTGACGTTTCGCCCTCACGACCTAAGCTCCGATGACACCAAACAGCTCACTCTTTGCTGAATACTTGTCTACAGTCCCTTTCTCCATTGATCGATCTCTTCTCTATGAAATCGTAGCAATGCTGCCTCCTCTCCACATAATACCAGTTAATAGTTCAGATTTGGAATCCTAAGTCCCAGTCCTGCCCCTGCCTCTGCCACTAATTACTTACATGTCCTTGGGCAAGTCCTCAGTGTTCTCATTAAGTGGGGAATGACAATGGTCCACACGTTAACCGTCTGTGGTCAATCACACATTAGTTCATTCATGCAAACCGTCTAGAACAGTACCAGTATATGTTAATCATTATTATCATCATCACTTTGTTCTACTATAACAGCGTCAGACACACTATAATATAATTACATGTTAATTGTTACATGTGCACCCAAATATTTACCTGTTCAGCAGTACAGACGGTCTGCTGCTGCTTTTCTAGTTGTGGTAGGAAGCAGGAGGAAGCACCTCCTGGCCCAGAAAGGGACCACCAGGCAGGGGACAGGGGGCGATGAAGAGCAAGTGATCAGCATCAGGGTCCCAGAGCCTCCTGCTCAGGATGTGTGTGCATGTGTGCATTATGTGCATGTGCACACTTGTATATGTATGAGTATATATGTTTGTATGTTTGTATATGTGTGTGCATATGTCTCTCTGCGTGTTCTTGTGTGTTTGCATGTGACACATGTGCACCTGTGTGCATGCATGCATGATGTGCATGCACACATATTGGTGTGTGTGCGCATTTGCATGTGTGTTTATGTGTGTGCCCAGGTGTGTGTGTGCACATGTCTGTGTGTGTATGTGTGTGCACGTGTGTACATACATGCATGTGTGTATGCATGCATGTACATGTGTGTGCACGTGCACGTGCACATGGATGTGTTATAAACAACCAGGGAAGGCTGGGTGACATCCTAGGGTGCATAGGAATATTGGCAGAGGAGAGTGGTTGCCTGTGGGGCTTGGTTTCTCAGGGCACAGCCCAAGGAAGTTTCAAGTCACAGCAGAGAATGGAGGTGACGGCTCAAAGCCAGGGCCAGGGCAGATGTGTCTGAACCCCAGCAGAGCGCCCTGTGAGCTGAGCCTTGGGACCCAGCCAGCAGCTGAGCTTCAGAAGCAGCCACCAGGGCAGCATCAGAGCCAAGAAAGCTGAGGACCAGTTCGGACCATGGACACCTCCACAAGAGATGTGAGGGCAGAGAACGTGCCCACAGACCATGTGAGGTGCCCAATAAGCCCAAGTGCACGTCTGTGGGAACGAGAAGAAGACAACAGAGGCTGACTCCAGACCCTCTACGCGGCTCATATGAAGCCACCTAAACTTCCTCCCGTACCCAGGCGATGCCACCTGGGAAGGAGAGAAGGGAATAAGGGAAGGGAAGCAGACAGGGTCAGTTCGGCACGCCTCTCTCCCCTCCTCTCCCCCCTCCTGGGCCTCAGGAGTGCACGTGGACCCTCAAAGCAAGAAGAGAACAACTGTAGACAGTAAAGAGGGCTCCAGAGCTTTGCACAAGATGTTTGTTCCCATCACCACGCACTACCTCGCCACACGCACAGGACACACTCACTCGCTTACAGTGTGCCTCCTCGCCAGGTCTGTCTCCATGGCTGCTTTACACCTGGCCCAGAACTTAGCATGTTGCAGGGCCTGCCACAGAGATCTGGATGGGGGATAGATGGATGGATGGAAAAATGAATGACTAAATAAATTACTCTTTAGTTAATTTACACCACCCTCTCTGGATCAAATGTCCCCTCTTCCAGTGTGTTGTTCTGGGAATTTCTGCAGAACATGTCAAGCAAGTGTTGGTTTCAGACCTCCCGGATTTAGTCATCTGGGAGCAACGTGTCATTTTGCATGACTTCAAATCATTCGTTTCAATCCCCTTTTGATTCACAAGTGCGAACCCGGATTCCATTTAGGGTGACATGACTTGCCCAAAGGCAGAAAGTGATTGAATCGCCCACTCATCAATCCTAACTTATTTAGCCTCATTGTTCTTTTTTTTTTCAACTGAAAGAGGCTTTTGATTTCATTTAGTCTCCGGCACTTTCAGTTCATGAAATGTGTCAAACAAGGCCCAAATTATTAGGTCTATTAGATCCTGCCTCGGTCCAGGGTTGTGTGTTATGAGCCAGGCGGTCCAGAATGCCGCTGTTGGTTTCGTTTCAGCCGGTGGACGGTCCTATTACAGGACCGTGTATGTGTGTGCACGGCCCCCAGCTGCGGGAAACAGCCAAGCCCAGGAATTCCTTAGCACTGTTTCCTGGGAGCCTGGAGAGTTTTCACAGAGACAGATAAGAAACAGCAAAGATCGAACAAAATGAGTTTGAAAATGCTTCAGATACTTGAGGCTTCCAGCTTTCGATGGACTACTCGTTTTAGCAGATGGCGTCAACACATCTGAGCAGATTAATTCAGTGAGTTAAGATATCAATCATGTCAGTACATTAGGTTTGGAAACAAGGCACCACCCAGAGTCATCACAATGAAAATGACCCATGAGGGCATTAACCAAGCCTTCTCCGTGGTTGCTCCAGGGATGTGCCACGAGGGTGTAACAACAGGCTCGGCCTGGGCAACTCTGCTGGGCAGCACTGGCTGATTTCCGCGGCCTCGGAACTCCCCCCACGGCCCAGCTGAAGCTCCCAGTTTGAAATCACTGAGCGTGGAGCTGGGAAGAAAAGCGTATGGTCGGCTCACAGCCATAAGGAACTTCATGTTGTGCCTTACTGTGTCTTAACAGAATTTTGGCTAATTCTATGCATCTAGAGAACTATAGTCCTCATATAAAATTTAGCTCTGTCATATAACTGGACTGGCCATTTGAATCCACAGGTGCCCACTGTCTCCCGACAGCCCGGGTGCTGCGACCTCCTGAGGCCCAGGTAGGTTTAATCTGGTTTAACGGAGCAGTACGTGCGATTCCGACCACATGGTTTACATCAGAACGAGAGATCATCTCCTTCGCGCTAAATGAAGAAAAAGGAACTGGATAGACAAAGAACGAGGAAAATGCAAACCAGGAATTGAGTAAAATGGCTTATTTTACTAAAGGTATTGAAACGAATTTTCCTCCTGCTTTTACAATGTTTCTGGCATCTACCACTCATGGGATTCTTTTCCCTTCCACCTTTTCTTATTGGCGGTTCCTTTCCTCCTGCGCCCTCCCCATGTACTGCTGAAGGTCTGATCAAATGCCAATCAGCTGCACGAGTCTGACTTGCTCAGCGGCATGAATTAAAGCCCCGAGTTAGGGCAGTCTGTTAACTGAGTGCTTAACACTATCACGGGGGAGCCAGGTTGCTTTGGCTGTCCTCAGGCCGTTGTAGAGGGGCAGCTGGCTTCCCTCCTGCTCACAGAATGGCTGCAGAAGCTCCAGAAATCATAGCCAGATACAGAAACACCCAGAAATATAAAAAAGAAACTAATTTGTCCTCTTGTCTCCTCTTAACCAACCAAGAACATTTTCTCAGGAATAACCCCTCTCTTTTTTTCACCCTTTGAGTTTAGTTAAAATCTTCTTGAGCGACGTAATCCAAATCGCTGGCCGTGTAAATGCGTTTACATCTGCATTGTACGATCTTTGTCTCCTGGCAATAAAGGAGACCACAGCTGGTGGGTAAGGCCACTGTTTAAAGAAGTGTCTGCTTACAGACAGCAACCTAGAGAAATTAGAAAGATGGTCAGGTGGACACCATGATCTACTCAGAGGAGCTGGCTTGGAACAGGGTGTGTGTTAATTTCCTAAGGCTTATGTAACAACTTCCACATACTTAGTGTCTTAAAACAACAGGAATTTATTATCTTATAATCCTGCAGGTCAGACGTCCAAAATGGGTCTTTTTTTTTTTTTAATTTTTTTTTTCCTTTATTGATTTTAGAGAGAGGAAGGGAGAGGGAGAGAGAGAAACATCGATGAGAGAACATCGATTGGCCACCTCCTGCATGCCCCCACTGGGGATCGGGCCCACAACCTGGGCATGTGCCCTGACCGGAAATTGAACCGGCGACCTCTTGGTGCATGGGTCGACGCTCAACCACTGAGCCACACCGGCCAACCAAAATGGGTGTTAAATAGGCTAAAACTAAGGTGTGGCCGAGCTGCATTGGAAAGTCGTTCGCTCGTCTTTTCCTGCTTCCAGCGGCTGCCTGCGCCCTCGGCCCATGTCCCCTTCCTCCATCGTCAAAGCGCGTCACCGCACCTCCGCCCCACCGCCCCTTCTCTCCACCTGGGACCTTCTTCCTCCCTCCACAAGGACCCCCGGCGAGCTCACGATGAGCCCCGCTGCATACTCTGGGACAACCTCTTCGTCCCATCTGCCAAGTCCGCTTTGTCGCGTTGGCGACACAGTCACAGGTCCTGGGGATTAGACACAGACGGCTTTGGTGGCCGTTACTCTGTCCACCTGAGTGGGCGGCTGAAAAACAACGGTCCTCACGAATCCATAAGAAAACGGTTCTGTTCCTTCCACAGGGAAACGGGAAACGAGTGGATGAACGAGGCCCAGGAAGAACTGCGATGATTTCCGTGCCTCCGCCTGGTGCCCACGGGGCCCAGTCAAGGTTCGTCACCGCACAGTAAGCAAGGCGCCCTCCGTAGCTTCATGTGACCGAAGTCACTTTCAGTAGTTTGAACTTTACACTGAAATAGAATTGTTATCACGCGATTGCATTGCACACACTGAGGGTCTGGGACAGGTGCACCGGTGGCAGAGCAGAGTGGTGCTGACCCCGGGAGGGAAGCGGGCCCTCGAGGACAGCTCTCTCCCCCAGGGCTGTGTGGCCTGCCGCACGGCTGTCTCGGAGCCTGCCCCCGCCTGCGGAGCGATGACCACAGCCCCGCTTCGGACGTGTGCGCTGAGCTCAGCACGCCCACCGAGTGCCTCTAGCTGCCTAGACGTTTCCATGATTTTGATACAGCAGCTTTGAAACTGGCAGGAAAAAAAAGGCCTACAAAAGGAAACACAAAACCCTACAGCAGAAGAGAGCCGGGGACACTGAGATACGGACCCCACGATAGATGGTCTCATAAGAGAGACTTCTTTCATTCAGGTACAATTTACTTTTTCCTACTTACAATAGCCTGGGGCTTATTAATGGGACAGAAGTTACACAGCTGTTCACTAACTCATCTTCCCTTCCTCTGGGGTCATCCCAGCCTTTTGGGGTAGGGTGTGACGATGTGCTGGCCCTGGGTAGCAGGCGACAGGAGCCCTCCCGGTGGCTGCCCTCACACTTCCTCTGACGCTCTGGTGCTGTCTCCCCCCCCCAGGCGTGGAGCCCAGGAGCACAGCGACCTTGGCAGCCGCGGAGGAAGCCAGTGGAAGCAGAGACTGGCGGGGGCCATCAGACACCTCCTGTCATGTTCCCGTGAATAGAAATGAGCTTGTTTTATGGACGTGAGGGAGCCCTGCCCTGCGGGGCGTCCGCAGATGAACACCTGCCTCCTCCTCGTTTTGGCCTCATCATCTCCTGACTGGCAAAAAGGCGCAAAGAGCCCTTTGTGGAAGGTGCCTCGGAAGTGTTCCCTGTTGAGCCTGCCAGGATGTCTTCCAAGGGGAAATCGAGGCAGGCCCCTCTCTAGCTGTGGGGCTGGGTAATCATCTTCTGCAGAGACGGAATGATGAGGACGATGAAGGGGTTGACTTTCTAAAACACTGTATTAGGATTTCTTCATTCAAGTGAGGTTAAAAAGGTACATCGAGAATCACCTTGAAATGCTCCCATAAAGTAGACCAAGAGGCATTAAATTAATTCTAGAAATTCAGTTGAGATTTTGGAACAGTGATTTTAAGAGAGAATGTTTCCAGATTTTAGCCAATACTTTTCAATTTACTTGCATCATTAAGTACAGTGCAATCTTCAGTGTAATGAATGGGATATTGTACAGAAATTAGATCTCAGCATTAAAAGATGGAAAAGCAAGAGCAGTCAGACGGACCTTGAGAAACATGTTCTGCAAACCTCAGATAAATGCAGGGCGCCTGCACGCAGAGCTCCAGTGAAACAAGAAGATGCACCCAGAGTCACACTCCGCCTCCAGCCCAGAGAAAATGAAATTTCTCACCCTCCGATTACGTGCATTTCCATTCATACCCACTGTGGCTTTTAAAAGACGCAGGCACCTTTCAGACAAACCTAGTGGGTTCCTCCTTCGTCCTGAGTCCTCCCTTTTGCAGTTTGGATGAGAAACGACTTACCCACCCCAGGGCATCCAGCTGGTGTACAACCCCAAAGGAGAACCTATAGGACACTTGGCCTGGGAGAAAGATTCTGGGTCACCCTAAATTTTCTGTGACGTCTCTGAACCCAGTCCGTAGGTGCATGTGTCTCTTTCCTGAGGTCTCCAGCTGTATAAGACTTTAGTCATTAAACAAATATTTACCGAGGGCTCCAGGTGCTGACAACCAGATGCTCTTGGTACCTGACAGCCCCTGTCCCCATGAGGAGCTTACAGTCAACGGAGAGCACAGCCCTGGCTGGCTTGGCTCAGCAGTTAGAGCATCGGCCTGCGGACTGAAGGGTCGCGGGTTCAATCCCCAGTCAAGGGCATGTACCTGGGTTGCAGGTTCAACCCCCAGCCCTGGTCGTGGTCCTGCAGGAGGCAACCAATCGTCGTGTCTCTCTCACATTGATGTTTTCCTCTCTCTTTCCCTCCCTCCTTCTCTTCCACTCTATCTAAAAATCACTGGAAAAATATCCTTGAGTGAGGATTAACAAAAAAAAACAGACAAAAATAAAAAACAAAGGAGAACATAAATAAGGGAATGAGTGCTGACATGACGGGGGTCGTGGGGAGCGTGGGGGGTGACCTGTGAGGAGCCCTCGCCGATTCTTCAGCCGACACGTGACTACAGCCGTCACACAGCAGGAACAGTGGGCGTCTGATGTGTTTTAGACAATTTTCGAAAAACATTTCTTTTCTAATCTAGCATCCATTTGTCTATTATGTAATTCCTTGCTCAACAGTATTATAAATGTTATTCATCATTTTATAAAATTGTTCTACCCAAGTAAAGTAATAATTGAAAAGTTCACACCAAATACACAGCAACACTTAGTCTGCACCAGAATCATTTGTGAGAAAGCAAAATAGTCGATAGCGTCTGTGATTAGACGGACAAACTCCACTGATTATGAAAAGGAGCGGTAGGTGCAATTAAAAACAGTAACTGTAAGTATTCTGTGTCGTTTACGTGTGAGACAGGGAGGGAGGAGGAGAGACATACGCGACTGTCATCTGAAGGGGAGGGCACTGGCTGGCTAACTACACGGACCTTTCCCTTTGGGGTTCGAATCTCTGGATTCTTCCACAGGCTTTCAATGAGATAGTTTATTTTGTTCTTATCAAATTGATTTAGAAAGCTTTTTTTTTTTTGTCTAAATTGGCCATTCCTGTGCACCTGCAGGATAATCGGAACTCTTCCCTTGGGCCCTTGAGTGAGTGGGGTGGACCCCACCCGGACACACCCCTTCCCGGCAGCTGTCCCCAGCTTGGCCCTGGAGGCTGCCCTGGGGAGAAGCAGTGCCCCGAGCCCCCCGAGGAAACCAGGACAAATGAAATGCAGAGCCACAAACGTGAAACTCAAGAGGAAAACAAATTCTAACTCTGCTCACTTTTAATGCTTGCAGCCCATCTTCATCCGCATTTCACTCTCAAAACGACACAAAGAGGTTTGCTTGACACAGTGGTTTGTACCGAGCACCAGAGAACTGCCGGACACAAAGAGAACCGCTTGAGAGCTAATGGCCCTGTTCGCTTGCTCGTTTGCTTGGAGACGAGACCTGGATTCTGTGCAAGTCCTCGGCCAGCGGACGGAGAGCCCCAGAGCTCAGGGCGTGTCGCAGGGCCCCCGAGGTGCCGGCCCCTGGGCAGCAGCCACGTGCCAAGGAGAGGGAAGCAGGGACCCGGCTAAGCAAATCCCGTGTCGATTCAGTATAAGTAAATTATGACCCAGAACAAATGTAAGGAAACCTCATTATTCCTCAACCTCTGACTTGACACAGATTTTTTAAATGTTGAAAACTGTGAGGAAAATGGCAAATAGTCCACAAAAGTGTGGGTTCAGTGCTCCGGCTGATTGTGACATATAATAACGGCTCAGTCACTGGAGCAGGTAATTGGGCCTGGCACGGGGCCCACTCGGCTGGATCCTGAGTTTCCCGGGACACCTGTGTCAGTGACAAGCCGGTTCTAGAAAGATGCCCCAGGAACAGCCCCCCACCCCAGCAGCGCCAGGAGGCCCCTGGCACGGACTGTCTTCCGGGTGCCCCTGGACCCTTGTCCTGCAGTGCCCCCTCTGACTCAGGAAGGGCGGTGGGGGTTCCACCCGCGAGGGAATCACGAGGCAGAAACACAGGAAGAACGTGAGGCGACAGAGAACTCGATGGGAGACCGAACCTTCTCTGTGTGGTACCTACTGGAGTCCATAATTATTACATAATGTGTTTATCCGTTTATTGTCTGTCTGCCCCCCGAGACTGCAGGTTCCAGAGCAGGGGCTAAGGATGTCTCCCCATGAATTCCCAATTCCTACTGCAGTGCACATTTCTGAACATACAGCCGCTTCCTTTGTTGTGCGTTGAAATGAGTAAACGAGTTTCTGGCCCCATCCTCCTCCGACGGTTTGAGCCACAGGCCGGCGTGTGACTGGCCAATTAGGCTCCAGGACGCTCCATAGGGCACCGTTAGGCTGGCTGGGCACAGCCGTCCAGCGACAGCCAGGGGTTGTTTGCACATAACTGTTTTTAAAAGTAAGAATTCTTGCCCAGCTGGTGGGGCTCAGTGGCTGAGCATTGAGCCATGCACCAAGAGGACTCTGGTTCGATTCTCAGTCAGGGCACATGCCCAGGGTTGTGGGCCCGATCCCCAGTGGGGGGCATGCAGGAGGCGGCCAGTCGATGTTCTCGCTCACCGATGTTTCTATCTCTCTCTCCCTCTCCCTTCCTCTCTCTGTAAAATCAATAAAGAAAAAAAATTTTTTAAGAAAAGTAAGAATTCTTGAAAGAAGAACTCAGATAGTGGGTGTATTAAGACGGATTTTTATAGGATAATTTATGGTTAAATTAGAAGTTATAGAAAGGAAACTGAGGTTTGGGGCATGTGCCAGAAGGTCGTCTAATGGAGTGACGGGAGGCATCGGGGCAGCAAGGGCGGGTGGGCAGAGATGGGAATGTCCGTGAGCACTGCCGTTGCAGAACTCGGGGTTCATGGCGGCTGAGGCCTAGGCCAGGAGGTGGGGGCCAGTAGGAGATGAGGCTACACAAGAAGAAGCCAGGCACTGAGGGCCATGCGGGGTTTCGGTTTGGTCACGGAGGCAGCGGAAAGGCATCAAGCAGTGGCATGAGCAATGGATCTCTATTTCAAGGAGGGACACTTGGGCTGCCATGTGGAGGATGGACCCGGACGGACAAACTTGGAGCTGACAGACAGGTACTGCTGGTCGGTTGTTGAATGAGGAATGTGGTCCGAACCCTGGAGGGGCAGTGGGGATGGCAGGGGCAGATGTACCCCAGAGATATTTGGGAGATAGCAAAGGAGACAGAAGTAAAGGACTCAGACATGGGAACAAGGACGAGTCCGTGGTCAAGGATAGCTCTGGCTCCTGTCTCGGGTACCACGCGCACAGAGCCGTCACCCAGACGGGGCAGTGATGGAGGGCAGCTCTGTGAAGGGACTGGGCAGGGTGGGCATGAGACCAGGGTCTCCGCTGCGCACACACTGAGTTCTGATATGGCTGCTCCGCACCTCACAAGGGAGGTGCCGGCGGCCAGGAGGCGTCCGGGTGCGTGGGCTTGGAACTCAGGGGAGGGATCTGGGCTGCAGTGCAGGCCCCAGAGAGTGTTCACAGTGAGCGTGAAGAGGCCCAGGGCTCTCTGCTGGGCTGTCCCCATAAGGATGAACCCTTAGCAGAAGCCCGAGGGAGCAAGGCAGGAAAAGGATCGGACTGTGAAGCCACCGAGGGAGGGGTGCCAGCAGGGGGGACTGAAGCCTTGAGTGACAGCAACAAGGATGTGGAGAAGCATCGGGAGTCCGCTGTTAGCACTGTGCTGACTGACGAGGCAGGGCAGTTAGAGGTACAGGGCAGGCCTGACGTTCTTTCTCCTCCCCCATCCTCCCCTCCCCCTCTCTCCTGTCCCCCTCCCCCTCTTCTCTTCCTCCCCTTCTCCTCCAAAGGACATTGTTAGAGCAGTTAGAATACCAATGTGGACAGCACGGGATGCTGGAAAGCAATGGACCTTCCAGAGTGAAACACCGAAAGGGAGGAAAAGGACTGTCTGGGTGATGTGTTGTTCTTTAACAAATGAAAACTCAAATATGACAACAGTAAGAAGATAGCTGAGCATCCTGGGTCCTGGCGAGGCCGGAGCAGGGCTGCAAGCCTGATGCCAGCCGCCGGCCTGGCCTCCGCTCTGCGCACTGCCACTCCCCACCGGTTCCGGAGCATCTCTTTATTCCCACCAAAGGAGTTAAACACAGCGTGATGTCATCTGCCTCTTGGACCGTGTGCACAGATCAGGTTGTGGGGACTTGCGAGAGCGGGTTTACTTTTTGTTGCTTTCATGAGGGTGACCAAGTGCGGAGGGTAGGTGGAGAGCAATTCGCGGCTGGGTTTTTTTAAATAACTGGTCACAGCTCCGCGCGGTGTAGGCGTGTCCTCTCCCCCGCCGCGGGGAAGGTGACCAGTGTGTTCACACAGAAACGCTTTCACCTTCATGAACAAGGTGTGCGAATGACCCACTGCCCCAGTTACCCGGGCCGCCGCTGGGGGCGCTCTGCGCAGTCGGCCGAACTGGTGGAGACGAGGCTCCCCCTCTCCTCCTCGCTCTCCCGGCAGTTTCAACACGGGGCAGCGCGTCTGGGAGTACTGCCCGTGACTACGATCCTCTAAGGACTCCTTTAGTATTTTTTGCCAATGAGAAGACATCTTGCCAAAGACATCTGAAATGGCCCGTCTTCCTTTCCCCCTAACGAAGGCTCTCCTTTATCTTGAACAATTTCAGACTTGCAGTTCCTTAGCTGCTGTGCTTAGCCTGGGGGTCCGTGTCCACAGGCAGAAGGGGACGCATTCAGGGTATGTGAGTGACACTGTGACTCTCTCCCCACCCCTGGTAAAACTGGAGGAAGCAGCTATGGTCGCAGGGAAACCTGCCCAGGAGAGCCCAGCCTGTGCCAGGTGGCGTGGCCCTCCCAGTCTGCGTGGGTGCGCCAACAGGGAGACCTGTGTGACGTCAGCAGCTGTCAGGGGACGCGGAGGAGGGCGAGGGGGTGTCTCCTGAGCTGAGGACTGAACTTGGCCCGCAGATGCTGGAAGCAAAGCGGGCAGCCTGTGGACCAGGAGAGGTCTGAGCCATCCAATGCATGGGGGTAAGCCGGGTCTGAGAGGGCCTCCGAACCTCACGCACCCCCAGTTCCTCCCAGTGGGAAGCCCTCCGCCGCTGGAACAGAATCTGAATCGAACAGAGCAGCACCAGGAGGAAAGGAGAGAATGTCCAGTGAAAAGACGGGAAAGACAGAGGCAGATCACAGAAAGCATGAGGCCACGTTATAAACAATTTTAAATTAGTTTTAGAGAGAGGAAAGGAGACAGAAACATCGATTGGTTGCACCCGGACCAGGAACCAACCCCACAAACGTTTGGTGTATGGGAAGGTGCTCCAACCGAATGAGTCACCCCTGCCAGGGCGGTACAAGGCCACTTTCCAGCCACTTTGTGGAGCCGTGGACGAGGACTGTGGCGCTGCCAGCCTGGGAGAGCTCCTGCCCACTCCCTCCCTCCGCAGGGCGGGGAGACAGAAGAGACTCGTGGAGTCCCGCACAGAACCGTCGCTGCTGCAGAGACCAGGACAGGGCAAGGCTCTGCAGGTGCCGACGCATGCCAGTGGGACATGCTCCCAGACAGGAGAAACGCCAGGCTAACGTTTCACAACTGAACGTAGGTTTTAACTGATAGCAGACATTAAAAAACAGAGTTAGAAAAAATACAAAAACAAAGTGATAGAACACTCAAAAGAATTTGAATGCGAAGAAAAAATCAGACATGAAGCAAGCCTAAATTGGAAGGAAAGACGAGTCATAACAGATAATAGTTTAAGAGACGTAGAAGATGAAAAGGAGAATAATTTTTAAAATCAAAAATTAACAGAGAGTGATAAAAAGAATTTTAGAAAAAGTGACAGGTAAAGACAGGCAAAATAGCCTAAACCTACATAACTGCTCCCAAATAAAACCCAGGGTAATAAAACTGAACATGTACTAAAATATTATAGTTCAAGAAAACTTTCCTAGAAAGACATAACTCCAAAGTACATATTGAAAGGAAAAATCATTTTCCTGGAAAAGTGAAACCTGAAAGACCAACACTGGACCATATTTTGATAAAATTACTCAGAATACACTGAAAAATAAAGAATAACACCTTGCACAATTACCAGTTCACGTGTAAGCCGTCATCATGCTTTTTGACAACAATGCTTTAGTCCAGAAGAAATGCTGCAACTCGAAGGGAAAATTGTGAGCCAAAGATTTAATACCTAGCTATAATAACTTCCCAAAATAAAGTCTCACGCAAACTGCTAAGGCGTGTGCAACAATGCAGAGAATAATTAACCTCACAAACAAGGACTCTGCTGAAGAGAGAGCCCAGGCAACCAGATGTCTGGAGAGGCATGGCCAGAAGCATTGGAGTGAGGAGGAGGAATCAGAAAGGCACTGTCCAACTAGAGCGAGTGATGGTTATAAGGAAGAAAGGATGGTGATGGCTATATGCTTGGCAATATAAATACTACAGAAATCTCAAAAAAACAAGAGGAAGGAGAGTAGGAAAGCAGGTGAAAAATAGGAGAAGCTTTCTGATCACCATCCGGCTGTTTTGTAAATATTATTATTCCAAGCCAGATACTGTGGGAGGAGGGAGTAGAGGAATTCAGTCCTCCTGAAACATTTTACTGGAAAGGAGAGAGATGAACACACACACACACACGCACAGCCTATATAACAAACAGCATGGTCCCTGTCATTTTACAGCCGTTGCCTATGGGGGACAGGAAGCCAAAGGCAGAACACTGCTGTCAGAACATTAGATTAGTAATTCTGTTTCTCCTCTGTAAGGAGAGCAAACCAAAGACGGGCTCCAGGAACGTGCTGGACTAAATGAATGCCGTGCGCAGCGAGTCACACAGAGCACGAGTCCACCCTCACACTAAATATAGTATCAGGTAAAAAGGGGAGGCGAACAGGTGTTTTAAAGTGGATGTTAAAAGAAAATGCACTAATAAAATGTGGGTGTGTGTGTGTTTTTAAGGTCAAATAGAGAGGAGTAAAATGTAAGAGAGGTCAGCAATGTTAAAAGTGGTAACTCCTCTCTTTGAATCTGGCACCTGTCAACGTCTGCGACAACTACCTAGACATACTGTCTTCCCATTTTTTATATTTTTGTACATCGTATTTTAAAATTCAGGTGGAAAGGATACAGGGTATGTTTTCCTTATAAGAGATAACCTAGAAATAGTAAAATTTTCTCTCTCTCCTTTGGTACTTGACTCTTCTGTTAATAGCAAATATGAATTGAAGAAGGATACAAAGAAGCTTCTTAATGTTTTGGTGACTTTCTTTAGACTAGCTCATACGTATGAATTTTATGAAATATTGGTGTTGTTTAACGACTGTATGTGAGCACAACATATAGGTCTAGTGAAATCTGATTATCTAGTCTATCTAGTCTGCTGTCAGAATTTCTTCCCCATGAAGCTGTAATTGGTATTTCACCCATGCTGTTATTCATCATTGAATACAAATTTTTATGTACATGATGAGATACGAAGTAGCTCAATCATGATTTGTGGTTAGTTTGTACTTCTATGCTGATGTCTGTCTTATTTCAAAGTTCATTCAAATGATGAGCTCGATAGAGTAACTACAGCAAAAACCAGACCGAAGTAACCATTTAAAGAAGGAAAACTGTTCTCCTGCCTACAAGCGGTTTTCTAGGTGATAACAATTTTGAATATATTTTTAGGATCGAATATATTTTATGATTTCAGTTTTATATTAGGCAATATATCTGAAATAATCAGAAGTGTACTATATTGACCTGGTCTTACTGACCCTCATGAAACACTTTCCAAATATTTAAGTTTAATAGAAGAGAAATAGACCGAAGTATGTTTGAAATTAGTTCACATTACCCAGTGTATATAAAGATACTAGAATTTATAATAATATGACATTCTAAGAAATTTGAAGTCCTAAAATGTACATTTGTGAAAGATAAGGCTTTTATTGGTAGATACTAATGTTTAAAAATATTTAAAACAATATAGCTCATTAAGGTTATTTGAAATAGAAAGTTTATTAAAGAAATGCTAATTAAAAATATTTGAGTGATTTTTTCCCCCAAAATATCATAAAATTATAAGGAAGACGCTTCTGTATGGCATATATTACAAAATGTAACAGCCACTATGACAAACAATGGAAAATTACCCATGTAATGTCAGTAACAACTTTTCCTTAAGTATGCTGCTATTCCATTTTTTTGGTTTTGATCCAAAGTCAAGATTTGATCAAGTGAAAGGAAAGTTAATTTTAAAGTAATTCTATTCTAATAAGTAACTCCATAAGGTAAAAAATAGTTTTTGAAATTCAAAGACTATTTTATATTTTTATATGTAATTATGTAAATGTGAGTAGTTTCTAAAGATCGTCTTCATTGGGCTATGCGTTCAAGCAGTGTGAAGAGTTGGCTGTGGGTTTGGACAACAGTGCAGCCCCAGACACATGTGTTTGCATGCCCATATGTCTCCTCCAGACCCTAACATTCGGTTTGCACAGGCAGCTTGTGAAAATCCCAGTTCTTCCATCACTTGACATCAATCAGATCACTGTTAGACAGATCTGCAAAGCATAACAAGTTTAAATATAACTGAAGGAAGCGTCAGAGAGGGAAGACTATCCACACTGTCGAACAGAGGACGATGTACCCACAGGTCAGCAAGAGTCCAGGTAATAGCTGCTACTGCGACCTCACTCTGGCGCAAAGATGCTTTGAGCGCCACGGTGCAGAGGTTATGCCATTCCCAGTGACAGACACCGCAGCACTCCGTGGTCACAGTGCTCGTGTGTATGGCTACCAGGGAAAAACGACTTTAACTCCAGTCACTAAGTTTTTGTCTGAAGCTACTTTTGTCCCAAAAGATCAATGTGAGACACCAATACAAACCACACCCACAATTTAAAATCTTCTCACAGCCTAATCAAAAAGTAGAAACAAGTAAAACTAGTGTTAATATGTGTTACTTCACTCAATGTAGCCACAGTGTTACCATTTCAACACCGATCAGTGTGGAAAGGTGGGAGCTGTTTCGCATTCCTTCATAGACGTCTTCGCGTCTGGCAAGTCTGGCGCAGTCTGGACTGACCACCTTCACCATGTCAGTCACGCGGGCCTGTGCGTCCACTAGCCGTGCGTGGGTATTGCCTACTATGTCGGAAGCACAGGTCTTGAGGTTCCAACAGATCCTAGTTTGGTTCATTGCACGGACATTTATTGAGCATCTTCTGTATGCCCAGCATGATGCTGCATATTTAAAAGTGTGCAAAGGTGAGTAAATGTGCTGCACTCGGGTGCTTACACATGTGTCAGGAAATGGATACATAGTTGCATGGCTAGAGAACCGTAAGCCATTCCAGTCCTCTCTTCCCGCCAAGTGAGCACGGCGTCAGGCTGCAAACAGGTGCACAGCCAGGCCCAGCTCCGAGGGCGCGCACTGAGACAGCAGCCCTGGAGCTGTGGCACGCACAGCCAGCCAAACAGACAACGGTGAGCTCATACGTGCACGAGCTGCGTATCCCGGCAGCCCTGCTGTGAATCACTGCGTCTGAAGCAGATCCAGACCTATCGTCTAAAATAATACATACGTACGTGGACACAGTGGTCAATGCCATTGACTTTCCGACCTCCTTGCTAGCTTTTTGCTCTTTGTCGATCTTGTCAGTACAGGTCACTTCTGCAAATCTATTTAGTTCAGGATGCCGGTCGCTCTTACTGAACAATGAAAAGCAAGACCTTTCACTTTCTAGCTTTGCAGAGACTGAGCTCCACCTGAATGAACTTGAAATGTCTTAACAACAAAGGCATCCATAATTCTGTTTTGACGATGGGAAAAACATATGGACTAAATTTCTTTTGGACCTTAGGACTGAGATAAAAGGGGCACAGCATGGTAATCGGGACAAAAAATACTGAGCTTGTACATACTAAGAAATAGGAGGCTTACTTCTTGTCCTCAGGAAATTGACACCTACTGGTGGACGTTAGGGTGGAACTCTTCTGATCCTCCTAGGGTTTCCCTCCACGTGACTGGAGCTCAGTTAGCGTGACACCCTGGCCCTTCTCAATCACTGTCCCAGAGGTGGTTGAGTGATTGATTCTATTGGCAAAATTGGGAAGGATCAACTAACTGGGTAGCTATGGCAACATTGCCCATAAATGTTTTCCTTTCTATGGAAGCGTGGGCACTTTCTTGGGCCTTGGTAGGAGTGTGGGCCCCAGAGGCGATGGTTTCGGTATCTAACGTTCTGCACAAGGAGGGCTCAGACATCCACATGGCTGCATCCTGGGCACACTGCTGTGCCGGGGCCTGTCCCTTAGCTGCTGGACCTTGAAGTAGTCCTGGAGATCTGAGGAAGGCCAGAGCGGCGTGGGGATGACTGGGGGGAGGGGAGCTGGGGTAGTGGCTACTTAGTGTGAGTTGGAAGTATTTCCATAGTTCAGCAACCCATACTGCAGTTTCCCGGTGGGACAGTGGACCTGGTGGGGACACTCGGGCTTCGGTAAGGCCACAAGGGGCTGTCAGGGGCCCCGTAAGTGTAAGGACTTTTAGCATTTGTGAGCAACCTCCAAATACAGGTTGTCCCAGATTACTACAAGGCCCCAGGTGGGTGGGCAGGACTGGCCCATAAATTCGAGCTTCTCCCCACTGGGCGGGAGCCACACCCCTGGTTGATCACCGGCTGGTGTTTCAACCTGATGGGCAAGAGTAGGAATGTGGGGGAGAAGATTCCATGCCTGAGATCTCCTCCCCGTGGCAGGAGGGGCTCCGTCCTCAGCCTCTTTCCTTATCTTTCTCTGACCGTCTCAGCCTCCTCCTTGGGGAGGCGAAGTCACCTCCCTGGTCAGTACCTGTGGAGCTAATAATCTCTCCTGCTGGCACGGCTTCTCCCTCTTCCACGTGGGAGGGCCGGAGTGCCCAGCAGTGCCCTCTGCTGCAGACCACACAGCTCACTCTGGGGACAGGGTCACTGCGGCTGGTCCAGACACCCCCACGGCACTCTGGTCCCTTCTCCTCTGCTCATTGTGTCCTCCTATGGCAACCGCCACCTCCTGGCACCCTCTATGACTTACTTATTGATGCTCTTGTTTATTCTGGTCGCCTCCGATTAGAACGTCAGCTCCCAGAGGACAAGCTGTTATAGCGACACGTGCACTGGGGTCTCCTGCTTAGAACCGCGCCGGACACCTCGTGCGTGCTTACTGCTGCGCGGGTGAATCTGCAATGTACTCGGCATTCTGATGGGGGACAGGGTGCTGTTTAACAGAACTCAGAGACCCAATCTTGGAAGGTGAGACACAGACGCGAACAAGCACAGAAAGGAGGGTTGCGTGTTGAAATAAAGATACTGAAATTATTTTCTTGGACTGCAAAAGGGGAATAGTTCAATGAGGCTGGTTAGGAAGGGCGGGGCTTAGGATGAGGAGGGAGGGAGCCCATGGATGAGTAGACGACAGGGAGTAGGGGTATTCGCATGTAGGTCTGTTTGCCTCTCCACTGATCACAGGAAGAGTTGTCTGCATTTAAGCGTGCTAATAAAAATCACCAGCATGACCTCCTCATTTCTTTCCGCTGCTTCTTTGGGAATGAAATACAAGGACCAACCAAAAAATAGATTTTCCTTTTGCAAAACAGTAGATAAACCAGAGAATCTGGTATTGTGCTTTATCATCTCTACAAACAACAATGAAATGAAAGTTCGGTGTCATGTAGAATGAGAGCAGATTTGATTTTAGCGGATCACTCCATTACCCTTTGGTTCTTAACTGGGCTTCATGAGCTGTGTCTTAGGACACACTGGTAAGGGAAGCCGGAGCTTTCTTTATGGGACAAAACCCTACTGAGGCCTTAGATCTTCAAAATGACTTTGAATCCTGAACATTAACCAGACCACCACGTTCAGTATCAATTTTGAATTCTTTTGCTGGTGAACATTTACATATTTCCTACTGACACAGGACCAGCTATACAAACGAACACAAATATCTAAACGCCGGAAGATGTAACTACGCTGTGTTCCTTAAATATTAATTATCTTATGTTTCATTCTATGTTTTATTTTATGGCACTGAAGACAGAATTTGTAACGTTTACTTCATTCTACTCACTGAACCTAACCTTTAAAAAAAAAAAAAAAAAAAAGGTAATCCCTTAATAGATGAAAAAGAACACAAATCTCATGAAAACGAAATTTGATAATAAGAATAAAGTTTAAAGGTTTACAGCGGCTTCTTAAGTATAAGTTGAAAGTTGGAGTGTCACAGCCCCAGAGGTGTAAATAACTCCATCACAGTGGGTGAATCACCGAAGTGCGTGCCCACGAGGCGTAGCTGATGAGCCCACGGTTCGGCCGCGGAGGAAGCCAGGGGCTAGCTGTGCTAATCATTTCCACAATTTGCATTGTCAAGGAAATCATGCTTACATGAAATATTCTGGAGAAGATCCACGCAGGGAAGCAAAACCTTTTTCTAAAGACGACAGGAAGACTATCTAAGTGATTTTTGAGGTCCACTGTCTTTATTTTTCTTGAAATCATCAAATGTAATGAACCACGTTAATACAAGGTTACATTTGAGGTTCTGGTAGGATAAATCGCAGTGATGGAAAGTCTTCCGTTTTCAATTCCGACGTCACTTTCCTTAAACGCGGCACAATTTTATTTTGTACAGTAACACATGAAATGATATCTTTATGCAGGACAAAAGACTTGGAGATGCCTTGGACTTGATCCCCGACTCTGCCGCTAACCCAGCTGTATGGTCCGTGATATCACACATCTGAGTGAGTTAAATGCCTGCTAAATGACAGCCTCAGGGTGTGAAGGACTGTCAATGATTTAGAGTTTACCAGTTATCTGGATTTTGTTGTTGTCACCTGGACCCAGTGTATGGGTCCATCCACACACCTGAGAGCCACCTTCACCGAATTTACTGAATGAAAGAGCATTCCACTCTCTCTCACTCTGTCCAGCATCTAAGCCAAATTCAGCAGTTAAAGACTTGGGGAGCTGGAAAGGATCTCGGAAATCAAATTGTCACAGCTGCGTCTTCACCCACAGAAGAACAAACAGAAGCCAGCCCAGATAAGGAGTTTCACCCCAGGCTCCACAGATACATGACAAACCTAGTCTCGTCCCCTGAGACCTGTGACCCTTCCCCACAGCTGCAGGGGACAGTGCAAAGGAGGCTTCTCCCTGGGGCCTGGGTCCCATCAGTGACAGATTTCTACACCATTTTCTCAATGACGAACAGAACAAGGAAACCGAGAATCAGTCGAGTTATAGACACTAGGATAATGCCATCAGTCCGCAGATGCAAAGGACATTACAGGACATTATCAGCCAGTGGACCCGAGGGGCGTTTGTACAGCCCCAGAGCCCACAGGGGGAGCTTGCACGTTCTTTAATGCGCACACAGGATGTTTACCAAAATAGATCATATTCTCGGTCATAAAACAAGCCTTGATTAATTTAAAAGAATTCAAGGTAAATAAAGTATGTTATCTAACCATATGAATTTAAATTAGAAATTAATAATAGGAAGATATCTGTGAAATCCCCAAACATTTGTAACTAAACAATACCCATGTGCCAAAGAACAAATCAAAGGGAAAAAAATTTTAAGTACTTTTACTGAATGAAAATAAACCCATTAAAATTTGTGGGATACAACTAAGTAGTACTTCAAAAAAAACTTATAGCAACAAAATCCCAATTAGAAGATGAACTATCTCAAATCAGTGACCTCAGGTTCTACCTTAAGAAACTAGAAAAAATAAAATAAAATGCAAACCAAAGTAGGAAAAACAAAGGAAATAATAAACATCTGAGTGGAAATTAATAAAATACAAAACAGACAAGTAACAGAAAAAAAATCACTGAAACCTAAGCCTGGTTCTTTGAGAAGATCAATATTATACTATTGATGAACCTCTGACTAAAATGATCACAAGAGAGAAGACACAGATTACCGCTTACGGGAGTGAGAGTGGAAATACCACTCGCGTTTACATTATTATTCTGTTTTGCCCTATGATGTTCTGTAACACTTTAATTATTCTATTAAAAACATAATAAGAGAATGTTATGAGAAACATTATGCCAATAAATACTACAACTTAGATGAAATGGGCAAATTTCTTGAATGATGCAAATTGTCAAAGCACACTCATATAACCTGACTATCCTGACGTATATTCTCATTTCAGTTTTCAAATAAAGTTGGCACTGTTAGTCCATTTTAAAATGGAAGTCCTGAGCCTGGCCAGTGTTGCTCAGTGGTTGAGCTTCGACCCATGCACCAGGAGGTCGCTGGTTCGATTCCCAGTTGGGGCACATGCCCAGGTTGTGGGCTCGATCCCCAGTGGGGGGCATGCAGGAGGCAACCAGTTGATGTTCTCTCTCATCGATGTTTCTATCTCTCTATCCCTCTCCCTTCCTCTCTCTCTCAAATCAATAAAGAAAAAAATAATTAATTAATTAATTAATTAAAAAATAAAATAAAAGCCCTGAAATACAGAGAGTCAAGTAACTTGAGCAAGGTCTTACAGTAGTAAATGGTAGAGTCAGACTGCTTCCAGGGTAGGCTGACTTACTGCCCACTTTGAATGAATGAACAAATGAACAAGTAAATATGTTCATTAAGAAATAATTTAAATTCCATAGAGATTAAATTTTCATATATATAGAAGTTTGAACATAGACATTAGGATTGTGTATACTCTAAATATTATAACTAATATGCTTTGTATAAAATGTTATATATACACATTAGAAAACTATGCAATAGAAACTATGAAATTTAAAATCTTTTTTTATGTGTTAATTTGGGAAAGTAAAGACCAATTGTGGCTTAAATTAATTTTTTTTTTTGCAAGTCATATTTCAGGATCAATGAACTCAGGAACAGACTGATGTGGTTATTATATTTTAAGCATGAGTTAATGACCCAGCTGGAATGATTAGCCGACTATTGAGCAAGTCCGAGTGGAAAGAGCATGACAGCGCAGTCGTGTGGACCCAATTCCAACTCGGTTCTGCTTTTACTCACTGGGGAAAATTATTTAACCATTTAAAGCTACATCACATCATCTGTAAAACTGGGGGTATAAAGGCTATCTCAAATAATTGCTGTGAGGATTAAAGCTAATTTATTTAAAATATCTAACCCAATGCCAAGCAGAGAAAACAAGGACAATAAATGACAGCTATTATTGTCATTGGTGCTGTTGTTGGTGCTAGAACTCATCTCCTTACAGGTCCATCCTACCTCTGGTTGTTGATAAAATAATTTCTGCAGAGAAGATGAGAGGATGAGAGAGAGAGAGAGAGAGAGAGAGAGAGAGAGAGAGAATAATTAAACAAACACACAAAATCCAGTAAGAAATGGATATACAAAAAAAGTGAGATTTGAGTTGGAAATTCTTTTTTTCTCCCTGTCTCCATCTATCTCTATTGCCCCAGATTTTCCCAGCTCAGATCATTTGTAACTCCATTATTATATTGCAAACAGACTCAGTATTCTCCTCCTTTTACCGTTAGTATTTGTAAAGCAAGAATCCAAATTCAAATATGTACAGTCCTTATGCAGGTAAGTGAAAAATGGAAGCAGGCTGGGTCATACTCTTTACCCCCAGACACACTTTACTTGTGTATTAATCAATGAGAAAATTATTCACTGTCACACAAAAATGAGTTCTCTGCAATTTCCTGGCAACATGCCGTTCACCCAATCTAGGCCCATAAAAACATTTCTCTGCTTTAAGAAAAATAATAAAGGAAACAGGATAATTAACCACAATCGACATTAGGCTACCACACCGGCGTTAGCAGCCACGGGTGAGAACGGAGGGAGATGGTGTGAATGCGCCACGTGGAAGGGAAGGTGTTCCTTGACCCCAGGAAGGTGTTCACTGACACACAGGAATATGGGGTCAGACCTTGCAGTGTTCAAGAGAAGCCAGAAATTTGGACATGGAAATACTCCCTTTTTCAAATGGCTCGAAAAACTGTTGCTCAACCTTCAAACACACCTGAGGGTTAGACCCAGCCTTCGGAGCTCCAGGTCATGACTCCTCACCACAGAGGATTCAAGTTCCTCCATGTTTGAGAGTCACCGCTGGGCGGGCTTATGTAATAAATCAAATGGAGTCTAAGGACAAGATGACACTTTTGCAAAAGAATATCCTTTTATAGCCTCTTGATTATCTATAGTAATATTCTTCTCTATTCATCTGTCAACAAACAGAACTCCCCCAACTACTCAACTACACTGTTTATACAGGGCAACGACACCTCTTTCATCAATTCATTCATTTATTCGGTGACTATTTTTTGAGCACCTATTATGATCAAGGCACTGTAGGTAACACCAGGATAATTAAGATATAGTTGCTGCTCTCTCAAGTTCTGTCCTTTCCTTTTCTAAAAAAAATTTTTTTAAATTGATTTTAGAGAGAGGAAGGGAGAGGGAGAGACAGAAACATCGATAAGAGAGAACATCAATTGGCCGTCTCCTGCATGCCCCCACTGGGGATTTGGCCCACAACCTAGGCATGTGTCCTGACCAGGAATCGAACCAGCGACATCTTGGTGCATGGGTCGACGTTCAACCACTGAGCCACAGTGGCCGGGCTGTCCTTTCCTTTTTAAACTGAAAAAAGACATTTTCTAAAATCACTCTGTTTTTCAGTTCAAATCATATTTCTTTCCCTCCCTCCTTCTTTCACTCCATAATGTATACGGGACATTAGCGGATTCCTTGAAGGTCAGATGAAAGGAAGGGGTCAAAGACAAACTAGTGAATCTTACCAGCAGTCAATCAAGAATCTTTCCCGTGGAAAATCTTATCTAGTCACAAACAAACGCTGTGATGGTCACACATCAGAGGTGGCTCCCAAACCACCACGCGGACACCCAACACCCTCCACACGCTACCCAACACACTCCACACGCTATACCCAACACACTCCACACGCTACACCCAACACACTCCATACGCTACACCCAACACACTCCACACGCTACACCCAACACACTCCACACGCTACACCCAACACCCTCCACACGCTACCCAACACACTCCACACGCTACACCCAACACACTCCACACGCTACACCCAACACACTCCACACGCTACACCCAACACACTCCACACGCTATACCCGACACACTCCACACGCTACACCCAACACACTCCACACGCTACACCCAACACACTCCACACGCTACACCCAACACACTCCACACGCTACACCCAACACACTCCACACGCTATACCCAACACACTCCACACGCTATACCCAACACACTCCACACGCTACACCCAACACACTCCACACGCTACACCCAACACACTCCACACGCTATACCCAACACACTTCACACGCTATACCCGACACACTCCACACGCTATACCCGACACACTCCACACGCTACACCCAACACACTCCACACGCTATACCCAACACACTTCACACGCTATACCCGACACACTTCACACGCTATACCCGACACACTCCACACGCTACACCCAACACACTCCACACGCTACACCCAACACACTTCACAAGCATTACTTTGTTGTCAGCTAGGTAAGCCTATGTTGTGTAATATGGATCAATCTAGATGACTTTTTAATGAAAAGTTCTTAAGGTTTCTTACTTCCAAATAAATGATTACAACATTTTGATGCCGTTCTGAAAGAATTGCCTTCATTCAGTTATAGCAGACAGGGTACACAGTGCTTTCAATATTTTTAATATTGTAGCCAAGATTTCTTCATTTCATTTAAGATTTACTGCAGTGATTAAAACAGGTTGCCCAGCTCTCTTTAAACACATTATTTTGTGCATAATAGGGTCATTATAGTAAGCGAGTATACTATCGGTGAACTTCCCGGATGAGCGAGTTTCGTGAGCTAAACAAATACCATAATGTGTATTATATAGTTTCATCTTGGCACATTAGGCCAGAAAGTAATCCCCTTGGGTAAAAGGTATTGATGAAATCTTATCTGTATAATTTTTCCATATTTTCTTGTGTGAACGAGTAAACACTGTCTATTGCTTAAACCCCAAACCCACAAACAAGATCATACAATGAAATCAAATTCCACCAAGAATCAAATGCAGTGAAGGTGACTTGCCAAAATAGTAAGGGTGCCACATGAAGAGAAGAGGGTGCCACATGAAGAGAAGAGGGTGCCACATGAAGAGAAGAGGGTGCCACATGAAGAGAAGAGGGTGCCGCGTTCTTAGGAAAACATGTTTACGGTTACGGAGCAGAGACTGAGTCAGAGCAGAGGTCATCCACAGAGGCCTGTGTTTTCCTCTCTTCTCTTTGATTCGGTCTGGTGACCGGCCAACTTGTGACTTCTGCTTTCTGTCTATTGGCTGTGACCCCCACCTCACCAAAACAATTAAAATCTGGGTTCACCCTAGTTCTCAGGCTCCGCTCTCTGACGCCAGGTTTGGGAGGCACTGAGAACTGCACGCGTGGGGAGAAGGTTTCCTGGATCTGCGGCCCACGTCCCCCACGCCCGTGGCAGCACACACCTGTCTTTGGAGAATGAGTGTTGTTCACTATTCCCCTCACGGAGACCCATTTCCTCCTTGATCAATTTTGTTAAATATTTGGATAAAATCCATTACTAAAGAGGAATATCCCTTCTATTTAAGTCTTCAGCCTCAGCTCTGGTCACACTGAGGTCTTTGCAGAGCCCACGAACACCTCCGACCCCTCCCCAGGGTCCTGCATTAGCCCCACCTGTGCTGAGAAGGCTCCTCCCCTCCTCCCCGCAGACTCCAGCCTCTCCCGCAGAACCTGGGACATCGGCTTCTCAGGAAGCTGAGTGAAGAGCCCCCTTTGGGTTTCAGAAGCGCCCACGACTCACCCCCACCTCAGACTTATCTCACTGAACGATAGGTAATTTCATACGTCCTGTCTCTTTCCTCACTAACCTGTACGCCCTCTGAGGGCAGAGACTGCGTGTTCATTGTGGATCTCAGTACCTACCACAGCCCGTGGAGCACCGGATGCTCAGTGTAAACCTTCCGGAGAGTGAAATGAACATGAAGGACAGTCATGGGAATTACTGTTCACCCAGTTCCTGCTCGGCCAAGGGCTCCCTTACGTATGTCACTCCTGGTCCTCCCAGCAAGCTGCAGTGTCATCTCACAGACAAAGACCCCGAGATGAAGAGAAGTCGGCATGCACACCCAAGGTCACAGATCCAGAAAAGGCCAGAGCAGAGTGCAATTCAGGTCAGCTCTCTTCAGAGACTGCAGACATCACCATATAAGAAGCTCGCCACGCCCTCTTGGGTTTGGAGTGAGCATGGGGTGGGGGGACCAATGGGGGTCCCATTTACAGAAGAGCCACGGAAAGTGGTCTCCATCAGTGCCCTCAAAGGGCAACCTTTGGGAAAGCCCTCACCTGTCACAAAAAGGTATATGAAGAGGCTGGGGCCCCTCAAGGACACATATGGGGACCCACAGGAGGCCATCTGCCCAGGTGACTGGGCACTACCCACTGACTGGTGCAGCCTGAACACATTTAGGGACTATCGGCCAGGTCCGCCACAGAGGAAGGAGAAGGACTCTGGACGGAAAGCGTTCAGCTCTCTGCTGTCTCACACTTGCACCCAGAACACGGGTCTTAACTGCCAGACTGATCTAAGCGGAGCGCAGCTTTGCGTACTCTTATGCAGAATTTAACCACAGGATATTCCAAGTACATCCAGTTGGAGGTTCCTGGTACAATTATAAGCTGTAAAATGTTTACTGCTGTTGGCATTTGTGTTTATAATTATGTTTCGTAATTAATGTTCCTGAGCTATACTTTAGGTGGACGCCCCCATTTGCAGCTTTTTAATGAAACATTTCACACCAAAGACTGCAAAACACCAGGGCAGGCCACGGATCACCAGGGTTCATGATCTTACGCTTAGAAATTTTGAAAAGCTTAGGTTAAAGTAAAGCTCCCAGAAAAATTAGTCCCGTTTAATGGATTAAAGCGCGCGTGGGGAGAGCAGACCTCATGTAGTAAACAGCCTTCCTGATTAGCATGTGTTAACTTATAGAATGTTAATCTTCTTGAAGGAAACTTTGTGTCACTGAAATGTTAAGTAAACACATAGAGGCCCAAGCCAGTTTTGTTGCTGAATTTCTACTGTTTCATCCGATTTTAGTTTGTTGGGGATCTAAAGAGTTACGTGGCCAATGAATACCCAGTCTTTCGTTGAGCTCCCCCTGTGAGTCAGGCTCTGGCAGGCACACGGTTGTGGAATACAGTTACAATCACGGAACCTAAGCCTCAGGCTCGGAGCCCGGCGGTGCCTTGCACAAGGCAGGAAGGTGGTTCCGCACAGGGTCAGGCCCAGTGAGCGCCGGAGCTGGGGTCTGCATCCTGGGACGTGCCAGTGCCCACGAGAGGTGGCTGGAACCCTGACAGCGTCCTACCAATAAGGATGGACCTGCGCGCAACCTCATGGCATCAGCTCATACATATTGATTTTCACAACATTCCCTCCCCCGTCCCAATTACAGTCGTCCCTCGCCACTTCGCACTTCGACTTTCGCGGCTTCACTCTATCGCAGTTTTTCAAATATATTCACTAAAAAGTTGATCGAGACAGTGAAAATGCTAACAGCGCGTGCTCGGTTGTCTGAGTCAATTATACACCCCTGTATTGCAATTACAATTAAAATCACTGTACGTGTGGACTGTAGGCCCATGTATTCGAGCACCCCAGGACTCCTTCAACGCCAGGTGCACCCGCTACAGTCTGGAGCGGATTAACCGCGAGAAACGAGGGACGGCTGTATTCGGATGTTTCGGGTCAAAGTGGTTTGGGGCTGATTGCACAAGTTATTAAAAATGCCAGTCTTCATATTCTCTCTGCCGATACGAATCTCTGTCCAAGGAAATCATGTAAACTCTTTGCTACTTGGGTGTGCTAAAAAGCAGACTGCAGCGCCTTCCCGTCGGCAGCGCCCCGCAGAAGTGCAAAGTGAGCCCGCAGCACGCCAATTCCCGCGTCTGGAGAGGTGTCTGCGAAGGAAGGGGTGATTACTCAGTAAGAGGTGTTGCGACAACTCTCCGAACATTTTAGAGGGAAATTGTTACATTCCCTAATTGACTCTGCAAGCCAAAATCTATTCTAAATGACATTTAGTGTCATTAATGTATAGGGAGAAAATTTAAATGACATAAATCATTTCCCTGCAACCTTGGGGCGAGGGAGACCTTCCCGAGCATGCCTCCGAAAGCAGGGACCATCGCGACTGCTGCATCGCACTATTAAATTCTGCGACCCAACAAGCATATCTGCAATACGAGAGGAAAATATTTCATATGTTCAACAAAGAATGAATTCTTACAAATAAGGAAAAGAAATACCACCTACAACAGAAAACTGAACAGGGACTTCTACGACCACCAATTGTATGATGTACTGAATGTTTAGAAACAACTCCCATCTTAAAAAAAATTTTTTTTAACTAGAAATGTTGCAAAAACTATAACAAAGATCTGTTATAAGATCTGTTGAGAAGGTAAGGACCAGAAAGGGGAGCCTCGGAAAGGGAAGGGGGGGTGATACCTGGGCCACAGCTCTCCGGGGGGCCACCTCCCTCCAGGAACCGGGGCTCAGCCACCCACAGCACGAGGTCAGAAGACAAGTCCTCGGTCCCCACGAAGTGAGGAGCTGGATGACGGCTCCTGCTGAAGGCCAGGACTCCCGACAGACAGAGCCCTCGGGGAAAGGTGGGTTAAAACGCTCCCCTTTGAGGGAGAGAACAGCAGTAACTGTACGAACAGCAGCCCGCGCTGAGTTAGTGCCTACCACGTGTTGAACACAACTGCAGGTGTTTCACGTTTCAGTTCGTTTAATCGTCACGCCAACCCTCTCAGGTGGGGATGATATTGCACCAGTCTTCCTGGTGAGAAAACTGAAGCCCGGAGAGGTTCAGTGATGTAAGGACGCACTGTGAGTGACCGTGGGTTCAGGAAATCTGGCCCCAAGAGGGGAGAGAAGATAACCTGGCAAGGAGTCAGCGTCCGGGATATGAAGAGAACGCCTCCAAGTTCATAGGAAAAAGACAGACGACTCGAGAGAAACTAGGCAGAAGGTACTAACAGGCAATGCACGGAAAGCACGCATTGCCCAATAAACACAGGGACAGATGCCTCACCTGGCAAGTGGGTCACTAAGGCTGACACTGTCATGTGAGCCAGCACGAGGAACAATGGGGACTCATTCCTGGACGACCAGGATGTAAACTAACACCACCACCTGGAAGAACGTTCTGGCAACATCTACCGAGTTTATCTGAAGTTCTCTCTCCTTTCTACAGTCTTGCTTTCAAGACCCACAGCAGACTGTCACCTCCTTTATGACAACTGTCCTGCACCCGTGGGCTCGCGGTGACGTCACATGCCTCAGATTCCCAACATTCTCCCTCTGCTCACCACAGCAGGTGATTCTCTGCCTTCTGGGGGTAGTTTGCATGGTACTTAAGTGCCGGGGGCCGGGGGGCTGTTTTTGAATTTTTATTCCTAGCACGTAAGCAGAAGCTAAATAAATGTTGCTAGTCTGACTACAAAAAGGACTCATGTAACCCAATAAACCATATTTTGGCTTTCTCACTGTTTCATTAGCATATGTCAGACACATTCTGATACCCCAATTACAGTGAGCAAACGTATCTCAATGCAAACAAACCTTTAGTATTTTTGCCTTATGTAGATGTGTTCTCTGTTTTCTTGAAATTGAAATGATCGTGACGTGCCTTCGGAGGAAAAGTAAGAAAATGAATGACTGTACCCTAATGTCAGGCTTTATCTTTATCAAATCAGTTTTAAAAACCATGTTCATTCTGTCAAACATCCCCAAACGACAAAGGCCTCAGGCTCTAATTGACTTTTGATAAACATCTGAGCGAATCATTAAAATGTTTCAGTTTATTGTATACAACCTATTACTAAACAGTTATTAAGAGAGACAACATACTCTCTCTCTGAACTTTCAGGACCACCCGTGACTTCTCCTACTACTTATATGAGGATGATTCTCAAATCCACATTTTAACTCTGATCTCTTAGCACATATTCTTCCTGCTTTTTTGTTTGTTTGTTTGTTTTTTAAACCTCTACTTTTAAAAGTAAGGTGTGCTTGACCTGGCTGGTTTGTCTCAGCAGTTAGAGCGTCAGCCCGCAGACTGATGAGTCGCGGGTTCGATTCTGGTCAAGGGCACGTACCTCAGTTACGGTTCGTCCCCAGCCCTAGTCGGGGTCGTGCGGGAGGCAACCAGTTGATGTGTCCCTCTCACATCGATGTTTCTCTCTCTCTCTCTCTCTCCCCCTCCCACTCTATCTGAACAAAGATGGGAAAATGTCCTCGTGTGAAGATTTAAGAAAATGAAAGTAATGTGAGCTCTTGGTAGAAAATAGTTGAAAAATAAAGAACAGTTAAAGGGCAGTGGATCGCCCTAATGCTACCACTGAGATTGGAGACGACCACGGCCACCACTTTGTGTGATTAGTCTAGCCTTACTCATACGACATTTTACCGGGCCCAAGTCCTACTAAGTGTATATGTTAACCTGCTATTGAAAAAATTTAACAGGAGTGTTTTCTATTGTTAGTATATTATTTGATATACAGTATTCCACGAGATGGATTCATCATTATTTAATTAACCTTCCTCTACTTGGGGGGAAACGTCTTGTTTTTCTCTGTGTGTGTTTTCTCTCGGTTGTAGGCAACATCCTGCAATGAACATCTTTGTAAACAATGATTTTTGTGTGTGTCTGTTTTGGATCAAAGTGCCTAATGAATCCTCTAGTTTTGGTTTGATAAACAAGCACATAATACCAAAAGACTTCAAATCCTCTCCACCATGGGGCCACAAAGTGGCAGCTGATTGTATCTCTGTCAGTACTAAATACTTCATCCTATCTGCCACTGGGACACATCTGCCGGACACCCTACGGATTCCTCTCCAAACAAACATTTTCCGAATGAAACTTATGCATTGTCCCCATCCAGCCAGCTGAGAAGCCAGGCCAGTGGCACTGCCTTTGCCTCGGATCTTTCTCACCCTCCACGTTCGAGAGCACAACGTCCTGCCCGACTCTGAGCCTGTCCCTTCCCTCTGCATTCCTGCGGTCACCGCTGGGTTCAAGGACTCGTTTACTCTTGACTGGGCTATTTTAGAAGTTCATTAATCTTTACACGGCATAACTAATACACGTTTAGAGAAATGTACTGAACACGAATGTAGAAAGAAAAGAAAATATCACCAATAACCTCACCACTTGGCAGCTCCTACTGAACTGTTGATGCCTCTCCTAGGATTTTTCCTACACATAATTGTGTTACATCAGTCGGGATCGGACCATATCATGCTTTTCTATTTTGCGATTTCTTTGATTATAGCCTGATAGTTTTCTAATAGTATGAAATATTCTTTGTAAACTTCTGAATTTGTAATGTTTTCCTAATCATCGGTCAAGTCAATGTACCACAGTTTATATAGCCCTTTGCTGCTCAGCATTTTAATGAATAGCACTGAGCATAAAGCTCTGTTAACAGGTTCAGTTTTTCCTTAGGATAAGCTCCCAGAAGTGGGATGCCTCCAGCAGAGTCCACACACATTTTAAAGATCACCTGTTTCTCTCATTTCTCCACAGCATGGCTACATCTGCCTCCTGTAGGGCGTAGACGGTCCCCTCACTTCCCTCCAGGACACACCTCTGTGGCTGGTCGTTCGTACCCTATAGATACAGTCTGAGCTCCTCAGACCTTTCCTAAAGCAGATCCTCTGTCCCTGTCAGCTCCAGCACACCGGCTTCCGAGGGTACCGAACTATTCCTTATTCTCCAAACAGTCATCCCTGTGACCCTGTTCCTATCTCTAGATACCTTTACCCAGACTAACTCCCTTCTTTTTTTTTTTTTTTAACTTTTAAAACAATTTTTTAGAGCAGTTTTTGATTTGCAACAAAATTATGTAGAAAGTGCAGAGGTTTCTCAGTTCTCTCGTGTCCACAGGTGCACAGCCTCCCCCATTATCAACATCCCCTGCCAGAGGGTCGAGTTCTTACAACTGATGAGCCCGCACAGACACATGGTAATCACGCAAACGCCATAGTGTACCCTATGGTTCACTCTTGGTGTTGAACATTCTATGGGTTTGGACACATTTATAATGACATGTCTATCATTATGGTATCATACAAGATATTTTCACTAGAAAGCAGGAGTCCGCCTTTGGGTGGACAAGAAGGAAAAAAAAGATATTTTCACTATCCTAAAAATATCTGTGCTGCCCCTATTCATCACTCCCCTCCCCTCCACCCCTGGCAACCACTGATAACTTGTACCGTCTCCATAGTTTTTTCTTCTCCAGAACGTTGTGTAGTTGGAATCAGTAGTATGTACCTTTTCAAATTGGCTTCTCTCAGTTCTATTAATTTAAGATTCCACCATGTCTTTTCGTGGCTTGACAGTTCATTTCTTTTAAATGCTGAATAATATTCCATTGTCTTAATGTACCACTGTTTCTTTATCCGTCACCTACTGAAGGACATCCTGGCTGCTTCCAAGTTTGGGCAATTCTGAATAAAACTGCTTATAACCATCAATGTGCAAGTTTTCCTGTGGACATAAGTTTTCAGCTCATTTGGGTCAATATCAAAGATCGCTGAATCATATGATAAGAGCTGGGTTTAGTCTGTGAGAAACTACCCAACTCTCTTTCAAAGTGGCTGCACCGTTTTGCATTCCCACCCGCGGTGAACGAGAGAGTTCCTGCTGCTCCATATCTCCGCCAGCTTATAGTGTTGTCAGTGTTGAGTTTGGGCCATTCTCACAGGTGTGTAGTGGTATCCTACCGTTCTTTTATTTATTTTATTTTATTTATTTTTTAATGTTGATCTCTTTCCTCTTTATTATGCTGCCTTTATCAGCAGGTTAAAAAATTAGTAATTGACCATTTATAACACAAAAATGCAATTATAGATACAGATACTGGTCACTAGGGAGCTTTGTCATTAACAGAGGTGAGTTAACTAATAACTTTAACACCCACTGCACCAAAAGAGAAAACTTTCCTATGCACATTTTATATTATCAAATACCATTTGTATTTTAACACTATCTTTCTTTTTTTTCCTGGAGTACACTGATCTAAATATTTTAATTAATTTATTCATACATTGTCTATTTCCCAAAAGGAATTGAGATGTTTGACATATTTTATTATACTAAGAGGCCACCCTATCATTTTTTAAATTTTTATTTATTTTGTTACAGATGTCCCTCCTTTTTCCCCCATTGATACCCTCCTCCCTGCTCCCATCCCCCCCACCTTCACCATATTGTTGTCTGTGTCCATGGGTTATACATGTATGCATATAAGTTCTTTGGTTTATCTCTTCATGCCCTCCCACCCTCCTTTCCTGTTCTTTTAAGTTGCATTTCCCTGATGACGTGTATGTGGAACATTTTTTCATGTGCTTAGTTGTCATCTGTATGTCTTCTCTGGTGAGGTGTGTATTCAGTTCTTTGTAATCAGATTGTTTTCTTAATGCTGAGTTTTAAGAGTATTCTGTATATTTTGGATAGCAGTCCTTTATCCGATGTGCCTTTGCCTAACATTTTCTCCCAATCTGTGGCTTGTTTCCTTATCTTGACATTGCCTTTTGCAGAGCATAAGTTTTTAATTTTAAGTCCATCGTATCATTTATTTCTAGTTGATTGTGCCTTTGGTGTTATATCAAAAAAGTCATCACCATACGCAAAGTCATCTAGGTTTTTTCCTATGTTATTTTCTAGGAGTTTTATAATTTTGCATTTTACATATAGGTCTGTGATCTATTTGGAGCAAAGTTTTGTGAAGAGTGTAAGTCTGTGTCTAGATTCTTTATTTTTTTGCATGTGGGTGACCAGTTGTCCCAGTACCCTTTGTTCCATTGTATTGCTTTTGCTTCTTTGTTAAACATCAGTTGACTATATTTATGGGTCTATGTCTGGGCTCTCTATTCTGCTCCATTGACCTGCTTGTCTGTTCTTTTACCAACAACACACTGTGTTGATATTGTAGCTTTATATTAAGTTAAAGTTAAGCAGCATCAATCCTCTATCTTTGTTCTTCAATATTGTGTTGGCTAGTCTGGGTATTTGCCTCTCTATACAAACTTTAGAATCAGCTTGTTGATGTACATAAAATAACTTGCCGGGATTTTGATAAAAATTCCATTGCATCTTTAGAGCAATCTGGGAAGAACTGAAATCTTGATGATATTAATTCTTCCTATCCATGAACATGGAATATCTCTTCATTTATTTAGTTCTTGATTTTGTTCAACAGATTTTTATAGTTTCCCTCGTACAGACCTTGCACACATTTTGTTAGATTTATACATAAATGCTTAATTTTCTGAGTGCGTTTCCCTTCTCTACTTTACACAGTTAAATCTCTTCTTCAACACCAAACCCATCACTTTAGTAATATTAACCCTAAATTGTTCAATATAAAAATAACTGTTCCCTATTCATTCTTTCTGTTCTCATGATACTATATATACATATGTATGTATATATATATGCAAATACCACCATTTTTGCCATATAGTTTACTATGGGAAAATGTAATGAGCTTTTCTAAAGGCAGAACCATATGTTACTATATTTGTGTCAGACTTAGTGTCCTCCACACTGAGTGTTGCTTAGCAATGTTTATGAAGCTATATTTAGTTGAACCAATACAAGTTCAACAAAGTCAGATCTTAAATGAGCTAAGTATCCTTCTAGATTTCGTTTTGTTTTTGTAGGTAAAGTAGATAAAACAGTATTTCCCTGTTGTATTCCATAGGATATTTCTAAAATGAAAAATTATGCATATATGAATATGCCTAGAGATTCTAAACACACAAACAAATGAATGTATATAATGAGGGTATTATCATTTTCCCTTAATTTATAATCTACTTCTGAACCTAAGTTATTTGATCCTGATAGAAAAATATCATGATAACATCTAATTGAAGTGTTTTCTTAATATAAGGCAAGAAAACAATTAGATCTCAAACATAAAAATTTTTCATGTGTATTTTTCAAAGAGTAGGTAAAACAATGGGAAATTTACTAGATAATATTAGGAATAGACTTGTGACTGGGGACTAATGGCATGAAATATATATGCAGTATTATTGAGATTATTCCAGTAATTACATTGAAAATGTGTGTGTGTGTGTGTGTGTGTGTGTGTGAGAGAGAGAGAGAGAGAGAGAGAGAGAGAGATACCTGATTGTGATGATCACTCTAGTATTGGGAAAACTTTGAACCTTCTTAATTTTTAACAAGGAATTTGCTGAATAAAAGAAACTAATATATTGGCTATTAAATGCCACCATTCAACTGCATAAATTTCTAAAACTCTCAGACCTTTATTCTTTCCATATATAAATTTTTAGCAGTTTCTTATCCTTTTCTGTTAATTTTTAAGTTTTGTTTTTCTGGTCTGAATATTATTTATCAATTTTAGCCTTTAAAGACCCAGGTTGGGCCCTGGTCAATATGGCTCAGTTGATTGGAACATTTTCCTTTATACCGAAAGGTCACGGGTTTGACTCCTGGTCAGGGCATGTACGTGAGGCAACTGATCAATGTCTCTCTCTCTCTCACATTGATGTTTATCTCTCTCATTCTCCCCCTTCCCTCTAAAATCAATAAAAACATATCTTCAGGTAAGAATTAAAAAAAAAAAAAAGACAGGTTGGTGGGGGTGGCAGAGATTTTAATACCTGTTAATTATATTATTTAAGTAAACGTTCCAATTACTGCTAAATAGAAAGTGTATAAATGATATTAAAGTCACATTAAGCTATCATTAGAATTTTTTGCTGCCTACACAGCAAAGAACAAACTAAAAAAATGACTACTCACTTAAAGTAAAGCAAAAACAATTCATGTAACTTATAAAATTATATAAAACTTCAAATGTCTAAGAAACAGAAGTACATCAAACAATGTAAAAATAATTTTAATGTATTAGCACCACTTAAGAGGGGACTATCTAATAGAATAGGAAAAAATAACACTCGCTATTCTTTCATTAAATAGGTATCATTTGCTAGAATTGCCTAAAGTGAGGTACAATTTGAAAGCTAGAGATGAGAATTACGGACTGTGTGTGTAGACTGACTGAGACACGTTAGCACAGAAGCAGCAAACTTGCGACATAAAACTCCAAAGCCAGTCTGCTTCTGCTTCCCACGGTAGGTAGCTCAAAATCAATCCAGTCTGGCCTTTAAAAGGCCTCCACTAGGTGCTACGGCAGATTTTAAATGACCAAGAGATGGGCTCTAGCTTCAAGGACCTAAAAGGCTAGTAGATGACATAAGACATCTATACAATTAACCATAACATAATATATATATATATATATGCTAAGAAATATATTGTAAATAAAGACAGAGGGCTATGGGGTCACAAAGACAGCAAGATCCGTTCCAGGAGGAAGATTTAATTCCAGAGAACAGGTAGGATTTTGACAGGAAGCAACAAGACAGCTGGGGGATGGGTAGTGATAGGGATATTTTAAGAAGAGACAAAGGTGACTAGAGAAATAAACTCCAGAACTCAGACGAGGCTTGAGGAATTGCTGAGAGTCTGGCGTGGAAAACTGAAGTGGAAAATTGAAGAGGAGAGCAGAGGAATTTTACACTGGTAGGACTGGGTCGAATTCATTTTAAATCTTTAACAGGGAAATAAACATTCTTCCTAGGAAATCAAGTGATGCTAAGCATAGGTCATTATCAAAACAATGAGAAAACAGGACATAATTAAGGAATGTTTGTTTTAATGTTTTTTTTTCAATCGCTTTTCATAAAAACGTCGGAAGACTTGAGAACAGGGGTTGTAGAACTGCGCAGCTCGATTCTCGCTGTGAGAATTGATCACGCGTGTTCACCTGGGAAAGGAGTCTCATCCAATTCTCCTAAGGGCTCTAAACCTTTGAAAATGTTCAGAACCAGTGTTCTAGAGGAAACTGGCTAGTGGAACAAAACATTGTATTGTCTACATTTTTATTACTCTTTTTCCTACCAAATAATATAACTCGTGTTTAATTTGTCATGCTCCATTATAATCATCATTTTGCTTAAATGCTAGAGAATGTCACTCTGACTCCTCTTTCTCTTGTGTTTCTACTTTTTTTTTTCCTGGAAGGGCAAAAATAAAATGCTTATCAAATAAATCTAAAAATGCAGAGTTGCAAAGAAGAGAAAGTTAATACTTTGCATGTGCTTATACACCCATTCCCCGTACCACTGGGAATGTATTTGTGCATATATTTCAATCCTCACACCGTATAGATTCATGCTTATGCTGTGTGTGCACCAGTGTGTGTGTGTGTGTGTGTGTGTGTGTGTGTGTGTGTGTGTGTGTGTGAGAGAGAGAGAGAGAGAGAGAGAGAGAGAGAGAGAGAGAGAAAGAGAGAGAGAAAGATGGGGGAGGGGAGAGGAAGAGAGAGATTTTTTTTTTTCTATAATTAAACTGGTATTCTTCCAAACAGAAAGTACAAATTACTCTACACATTGCTGTTTTAATTTTTAAACAATGCACTATGGACATCCTTCCAGGTCAATACACATTATTTTTTTAAATATTCCATTGTAGATAGAAATATACTGTGATTCATCCTGGCACTTTCTAATTGACATTCATATTGTTTATGGCTTTTAGGTATTTAATATGCAGTTATAAACATCTTTATACATCTATCATTCTGAGTGCTTTTATTTTCAGCAGATTGAAAAAATAAGGTGTGATTGGAATATTAAAAATAATACACATAGTCACACAACTTTCCGGAAAGTTTTTGCAGTTCTTATTCCTGCCTGCAGTATAAGCAAATGCCCAGAGACAATATTCCAAATAGTTATCGATAAGCAAGGCAGAAACATTCAGGAACATTCAGGTGACATGCATGACCTTCTAATTACTGCATCTTGGAAGGGTCTGGCCTGTCAGAGAAGAGTGGATGGGGTCCTGGGAGAGAAGGGGGGATCAGGAAGTAAAAATTTTATGAACTGGAATGTTTGTTTCAGTGGCCTCCCTGAAATTGCTAGGTAAAACAATATCAGCCAGCCAGTGCTAGGACTGGAGAGTACTAGATTTTTTTGTTTTAATTTTGCAGAATTAATGACAGAAAGCAGTATTTCATTGGTATCTTTAATTTGCATTTTTTAAACTTTTTGTTTAAGAGAACAACTTACAGATGTCAATTTACATTTATCTGTTGCTTGTTAAATTTTTTGGGGTCTATCTTTATTTGTGTTATTTGCCATTTTATTGTCAATTTTAAGGAGATAATTTTATGTTACAAATAATGTCACTAACATACAAATAAATATATTTATTTTCTCTGGGTCTATCCTTCATTTTTAGTTTATATTTAATGTATCTTTAGCTGTACCAAATATTTAATATTAATATAATAAATAATCTCTTAATCCAAGTGCCATTACATTTATGTTTATTTAATAAATGTTATAGTTTTGTTTTTTTTACCTAAGTCTTACAATTTTCTTGCTATATTTTTCTTAGAAACTATATATAGTGTGTGTGTGTTTCTCATTTTTATTTCCAACTGGCTATTGAGATAAAGGAAAGCACTTTTGTTTTGTATATTTAGTTCATATCCTTTCATCTTTCCAAAATTCTTTTGGTACTTCTTGTAGTATTTAATTGAATAGTTTAGAGGTTTTTGTTGTTATAGGATGTAATCACATAATAAAATAATTTTCTATCTTTGCATGTGTCATACATTATATTTTCCTTAGTCTCTAAATTATGTGAAATAGTAGAAATATAAGCAAGCATACGTGCTTCAGTTCACATTTTAATGTCGATGACATTACTTCATCGTGAATAATTGATTTTGATTGGGTTTTGTTACAAAGAGTACTGTTTTTGTTTCTATCACACTTCATTTTCCTGAGCCACCTGACACGTGTATATTGACACGTTTTCCATTCTGAAAAATCACCTTTAAGTTCTTCCACCCCCTTGACTGCTTCTGCTCAGTTTATATCAATTGCTTCTACTCTTTTTCTGAATTTGAAATGTTGGCCATCCTCAGGACGAATCCTTGGTCTTCTCATTTTATTTGCCCTCTTTTTCCAGAAGCCAGCTCTTCACTGCCTGTGGTTCCAGCTGACACCTCCATACCAACTGCTGTGGGCAGAATGTTCGTGTCCCCGCAAACTCACACACTGAAGTCCTAGTCCTCCTTGGGATGGTCTCTGCAGATGGGAATCTGGGAGCTGATGAGGTCGTGAAGGTGGGGTCCTCATGAATGGAATCAGTGCCTTAAATAAAGAGACCCCAGAAATGGGCTCCTCCTCTCCCTTCTCCCCACCATGGAGGAAGGCAGCGTCGGCAAACCAGCACATGTCTGCAGGTGCCAGGGCCTCGCGGTCCCAGCCTGGGCCTGTGAGAAACCCGTGTGGCGGCTGAGCCCCGTCTCCGGTGACCCCTTGCAGCAGAGCTGACCGAGAACCAGCCGTTCCCATGTCCCCAGTCTGGCTTTACGCGCTTTCTCACCTCCACGCTTTAAGTACCTTTTTTTTTTTTTTTTTTTTACTTGATTTCTTCATCTGGATGCCTCACCACTGTAGAAGCTCCACATTTTAAAACCTGAAGCACCTTTATGCACAACCTGTCCTTACCACCTGTCCTGTCTCTTACAACAGCTCACGACACACCACCCACCACATCATCCGGTCTGGAAACCTGGCCTATCTTCACTCTGTTCTTATCCCCGCAACTCCCGTCGGTCACAACGTCCTGTCAGCTCTCCTGAAAACCAGCTCTCCAGCCCTCCCCATCTTTCCAGCCACGACACACCGATTGTGTCCCGTTCCCACGGCTCCGTTTGTCAGCACCTTCCAGCGTTGTTCCACTTCTGTCCATCCTTAGGACTGCTCCCAAAGTTACTTTGTGAAAACACAAAACGATTTTCCTCCTCTGTTTAAAAATCTCAAATGGCTCTTTAAACCTTCAAATAAAATTCAGATTTTAAAAACGGTACCCAGTGCCTTTCGCTGCCATTTCTCACTGCGGCGAGGGGCTCCCTGCCTCGTGGTGTCGGGATTAGACGCACGCGGGCTCTTTCTTCTTTATGTCTCCCGTCTGCTCAGCCCGCCCTGCGAGGCCTGGCTTTCCTGCACCCCCATGCTTCAGAGCTGTGTCAGACCCGGGCTCCCACAGCTCCTGTCCCTCTCTGCACACACGTACCCGTCTGTTCTCACTGCGGGGACACAGTCCTACAGTCACAGCACAGCCTCAGGAAGGCAGAACTTTAATGATACTTGTGGAAGGAAGGAAGGAAGGAAGGAAGGAAGGAAGGAAGGAAGGAAGGAAGGGAGGGAGGGAGGGAGGGAGGGAGGGAGGGAGGGGGGAGGGAGGGAGGGAGAAAAGAAGGGCTAAAGATTTTATTGGAATTGAATTATTTGTTTTAGAACCACATATTTATAAGACAGAGCTAAATCTATAAAAAATGTTGAGGTGATTAATAAGGATAAAATAAACAAACAGATTTTTAATATGCAGAAATTGTAGAACAGAATTGAGTAACTGAGAGAAAAAAATGAGTAATTGTGCGGCATGTCAGCACACTTATCTTCGGTGGAAAGTGGTTTAGGGGGCGAAAAATGAATGGAAATGCTGAAGTGAAACATGAAAAATGAGCATAGTGCTTTATGCTTTGCAAACACTTCATTGCATTTAAAGTACGAAACAAAGCAGGAAGCACAGGTATCTGGGACAAGTGCATCTGGGTGAGGAGCAGATGGTGGACTGTCCCGTGCGGTGGCACTCACCGCAGCACCACCCTGTGTCCTAAGACATGTCTGGCTGTGATGCATACTTCCATTTCCCATACATCAGGGCATGTTCACATTTACAATAGCACGTTTTAATTATTACGACGATAATCAAGCTTAGATCACAGGAGCGGCGTGCATGAAGGTGGCCGGGTCCCTCCTGTGGCTTGAGTTATCATTTATTGGCTTGTGCCCCCAAAGAGGTATCTTCAGTATCTTACTCACATGGTCTGAGTGTCTAGACACATTGCCAGGCGCGCTCTAGACAAGGCAGCAGGGGCATGGAACAGTCAGCTCAGGCTGAGCGCTGACCTGCTTGAGGTTCTACCCCATCTGCGTATTTTCTCTGAGTTTCCAGACCAACCGGGAGGACCAGCGAGCTCACCTCTCTGTGGGACTCAGCCACAGCAGGCCACGGCTGAATGGACGTTGTCACTGAACCCGAGTTGACAGGAGTGACTTAGAACACGGGCTCTGAAGGTGATCGCCAGGTTCAAGTCCCACTCATCACTAATCCGTAAGATGAGCTGGTGACTCCATTTCTCTCTGAGTCTGTTTTACCATCCACAGAAGTGAGCTAATAGTACCTACCGCGTCAGGCTGTGCTTGTGAGGAGTAAACACAAAGCCCTTAGGAATATACTGTTATACCAGTGTTAGGTATTACTGACGTCGTCATCGTTACTGAGGAAGTAGGAGGTAGATTAGTGGGAAATGAGGAAAAGGCAGAAAATTCTATGTAACAACTAATATTTCGGTTTAATGAAACTCGGTTTCTGTGCTATGTTTCAGGGGAGGTATGGTGTACATATACCACATTCCAGAAGAGAGCTGGTTACAAAATAAACCATTTAAAACAAAGTGGGTGAGCTCATGGTTTTTAAAATTCTGTAAGGAAATAAAAGCAAAAAGATCTGTGAGAACAGTAACATTAATTTTCAAGTCTAAAATTTCTGTATATTGGTTTTCTTAAAGTAAAACAGCACTGATATACTGTTATATTTCTCAGAACTTACTTTGGCATTATATTTTGAATTGTGGAAAAGTATCAACATTTTTTTTTTTTTTTGAATTTCAAAAGGGAAAATGGCTCTGTTAATTCTCCCACTGCACCCTTACGTTCATTACCGAGGTGGCGTGTGCTGGCCCCGCCCTACGTCTGCCGTGAGAAATGGTTACATTGTAGCTGAAATACTCGTGTGATCTCCATTACATGCATGACAGCCTTAGTCTTAAGCTATGGTAAGTCTGTAGGGCCTTTATTTTTCATTTTTTAAATTTAAATTATTTTATAATTATAATGTTACTTGCAATAAATTCTTCTCCAAAACGTTCTTCTAAAATTCCAAGTAAAAACGGATAACTGATCAGAGAAAGTTTAGAAAATAATCATTAGGGTCTTTAATAAATAACCCAAGTAACTTTGTAGCTTTGAAATTGTTTCACTTTTTCTTTCTTTCTTCATGAGATCTGCAAGTCTCTCCTGATGGTAAACCAGTCCATTTAACCCCCTCTGCCTAAGGAATGGAACTCTTACAGTTATTTTCCCGTTCGTTAAAAGATGAGTCTGTGCACACACACACACACACGCACACACACACACACGCATGCACACACACACATGCACACACACATGCACACACACACGCATGCACACACACACACGCACACACACCATTTTTGATGCTTTGTGCAAAGCAGGGCCACTGATGAGTTTCTAACACTTTATTCATCTCTACTGAAACAACAGCTTCTTATATCACAAATGTTCTGAGTAAGACCTGGAAAAAAGTAGACTATGTGGAATATCTCATTTTGGGGGGAAGAACTCGGAAAGGAATCTCAAGAAGAAAAGCGAACAACTTTAAAGACAAAATGATTTTTTAAAAATTCCAAACGAAAGAATTGCTGGGTCTGCTACAGAGCGACAGTAGGTACCATCGACCGCTGCGCAGCGTAAGGATGAGGAGGGAGTGGGGACCCGGAGCGGTTCTGTGAACAGCAGCGGCGGACAAAACGAAGCGCTGTCATGAGATGCGGAGGGCCTTCTCAGCGGGTGGAAGGACACATCATACTGGAAGGAACTTTCACATCCATCTTCGCATTGGGATTTCAAGGCAACGGGGCGAACTAGTTAGGGTAGATCTCCTTTTGCGACTTGACAGGGAGCACTGAGGGCAGAGAGGGCACAGCCTGTCTGCTGTCCCATGACTGCGCGGTGCTGATGTCGGGCTGGGGGTAGGCCCTGATCATGTACCGTTTCAGCCACGTCTTATCTTTAACCCATAGCAATCACCGGCGTTCACATCATTTTACCCTTCTTGGAACAATGCTGACTTGTCTGTGTTCTGGACTTTTCCCCCTCTGTCAGTGTTACAGGTTTAAAAGCAAGTTTCGCCACACTAAAGGACACATCCGACATGTTTCTGATTCCTGAGGTCACAGCTTCTTCCTGAGTATTACATGGTGGATAAAACATCAAAGAATTTGATTGATAAAAAGCCACCGTCTTGTCCTGGCCGCTTTGGCTCAATGGTTAGAGCGTTGGCCCGTGGATCAATGAGTCGTGGGTTCAATTCCAGCCAAGGGCATGTACCTCAGTTATGGTTTATCCCCGGCCCTGGTCAGGGTCGTGTGGGAGGCAACCAGTCGATATGTCCCTCTCACATTGATGTTTCTCTCTCTCTCTCTTTCTCTCCCTCTCTCTTCTTCCCACTCTGTCTGAGGATAAATAGAAAAATATCCTCGGGTGAGCATTAAGAAAAAAGAAGCCACTATTTTGTTTAGTTTTTTAAATCCTCACCCAAGGATATTTTTCCATTCATCTTCAGATAGAGTGGGAGGGAGGAAGGGAGAGAGAGAGAAAAAGAGAGAGAGACATCGACATGAGAGGGACACATCGACTGGTTGCTTCCTGTACGACCCCGACCAGGGCTGGGGATGAACCGGAACTGAGGTACGTGCCCTTGACCAGAATCGAACCTGTGATTCTTTGGTCCATGGGCCGACCCTCTAACTGCTGAGCCAAACCGGCCAGGGCGGCACAGTTTGTTAATAAACACTTGGGACTCCTAGATGCCATAACAAGCATTTAGATTTTAAAACTCGCAGCAGCAGCTGTCATGGCTTTAGAAATCTCATACACCAGAACGCACTGTTGTTCCCATCAGGGTATTTGATCTGGGAGACCTTTCGAATGATGGTAAATATGGAGCAGACAACTCCCCAGCTCTCTGCATGATCACTGTCTAGACTCTCGAGGTACAGCTGGCCTTGAACCTGGGTTAGCAGCTGTGTCGCGATCTCCTCAGCTTTCGTCCTGGGAGGATTTCCCACCTGAACTCTGGGGGATGCTGTGCAGGTGGCATCAGAGGCGGGAGGTGATGGACGGACAAGCCAATCTCCTGTAAGTGCAGGCGGTGAAATGACATGGTCCGCGCAGACCACTATTTTCAGCGGAGACAGAGCTGGGTCCGTGCAGAATGCTACACTGGTATTAATGGGGGGGGGGGCGGCTTGTTGGGGTCGCAGTGCACAGTGAAGGATTTGCTCATGATCAAGGCCAACAGAAAGAAGTAAACTCCAGAAGAAAGTACAGAGCAACTTGACCGGACGGCTGAGGCGGGCAGTCTTTTAAGACTTTCTCCATGCCCAAGTCAGGTGGGCTAGGACTCGGTGGCCTCAAGAAGCTTCACCTCTCAGCTGATTCTTAAGAGACTGAGGACACCTGTCATACTATAATCACTGCAGAAGTAGAAATGATCTCACAGACCACCAACCGATCTCTCCGTCCTACAGACGAGTCTGTACGTCAACACCAGGGTCTTGAGAATTGGAGACTCTCCAGTCTTCAAACCTAGGCTAGAGCTAGGACTGGGTGCTGGGTTTCAGATTCCTGGCCAGTGCTTTGCTCTCTGTCATCCTGACCTGTCTGCACATGGGCGTCAAAGCCCTCACGACCACACTTGGCCACAGAGCAAGAGGGACGCACGTGTCTCAAGAGGACCGTGCGACCTCGGGTTACCGAGCAGACAGAGCCGCAGAAAGGCAGGGAGAGAAGGAAGCACAGACACATGCAGCTCCCCTTTGCCTCCGAGATGCAGGTCTACCTGGGAAGCAGGCTGTTTTCCTTCCAATCCACATTTTCTTGTAAAAGGTTGACCCCGTTTATGTGCCCCTCTGAGAGTCGGGGTACGATTCTGCAGGGAGCTGCCCGGCTCCTGCAAACCTGCCATCCCAAGAAAGGTGAGGGCAGGCAGCTCGGGCCGCACCGGTTCGGTGGCTTCCCTTCTGCGCGTGTATAAACTCGTGGGGCTCAGACCCTGGTTTCCTCCCAGGGCGTCTGGGGGCTTGGCAAACACTCAGGGGCTTCGTGACACCGCTGTGCTTGTGAGAGGCGGTGCTTTCCTCCTCGCGGGCTCTCGTCTCTGACGGGTGACTTCATAGGTTGCACAGATTGGCAGTAGGGCCCATGATCCATATTTTGTAAAGGGCAGAACCACAGCCCAGATAGAGATGGCGTGAGGCTCCTCAAATTGACAGAACCTCGCTCCTGCTAGTCTGTGTCTAATCCTTTTTTTTTTAATTATTTTTTTTCCTTTTATTGATTTTTTTTTAGAGAGAGAGAGAGAGAGAGAAACATCAATAAGAGAGAACATTGATTGGCCACCTCCTGCATGCCCCCCACTGGGGATTTGGCCCATAACCTGGGCATGTGTCCTGACCGGGAATCGAACCAGCGACCTCTTAGTGCATGGGTCGATGCTCAACGACTGAGTCACACCCGCTGGACATGTCTAATCCTTTGTTCACCCACTTCTGCTCCCCACAACTCTGTCTGGGGGGCACCTTGCAAATAACAAGACTTCACCAAGCCTGCTCTGTGACCGCGAGGAAAAGCTGGTCTTCACAGCCTGATCTGTGTTAAGGAAACTATCGACACAAACAGATTGCAGCAGCGCGGTGGAGACCAGGTCCAAACGACACCCGTTCTTAGAATTGCATTAAAAGCAATGCCCACACCTTTACCCACGCTCGCTTTCGGGTCTGGGGATATGACAAGGGGCCTGCATCTGCAAACGGCCACCCCGGAACACGCTGAATCGCCGCACAGGCAGCCCCCTCGGTGATGACTCGAGCCGAGAATATATAGCTCGGGTGACAGGGGCGCTACCAGCATCACAGTTTGTTTTATGTTGTAATTTTAACCTGCTTGGGATCTGAGTGGTGGTGAGAAGTATTTCATTCTTTTGATTTACGGTGTTCAGAGCTGGGATTAATGACAGGCAACTTTAATTGAGCTCTCTCGGCAACTTTTCAGGAGCTAAAAGGCCCTGAAAAGACCTACGGGATGCCCGGCTTCCTGACAAAGGCAGCTAACAGCTCAGGGAAGCGGTTCCACAATCTGATTATCGCAGGAGCCCCTCGGGTCAGGAAGGGCTGGGGAGGCAGTGGGGGAAGCAAAGGGTGGTGAAACCGTGGTGAAACCATGTCAATAGTACTGTGCTGCTTTGCAGTTGGTGTCCCCACTGGCAGCTGAGGTTCCTGCCAAAGGAGAAGAGAGGGACCAGGTGAGTCATGGCAGGTTCGGTCCAGCCAGCTGGCTGCCAGGTATCCTGCTCCACCGAACCTGAAGTCATACCTGAACCTCTCTCTGCGACACCTCTGCTCCCGGCGCTCTGCTCAAGCTGTGCCCTGATGTATGCAGGTTCCAGCCACGGGTGGCATTCTGAGGGGCTTTATGATGCCTGCCATCTGCACAACCGGAGGGGTGTCTCCAAGATACCCGAGGACTCAGAGCGTCAAGAGCACTTGGTGAGCATCTGTTCTCACTTCTTTTCTTTCACGTGAGAGAACTGAGACCCACCTCACTAAAAACCCAGCTCCCAGAAGAAAGCCATTCGCATGGCATGCTGCACAGGGCTTAAAGTCCGGTTTAAGTGGCCTGTCAACCTCGTGTACAGCTAGTTCTGGGTAAGTATGTTGGGCACGTAAGCCTCTAGTATATCCAGCCTATTGGCACTTTTCCTTCACTCCTTCACTCACTCACTCACTCACTCACTCACTCACTCACTCACTCACTCATTCACTCACTCACTCATTCACTCACTCACTCATTCACTCACTCACTCACTCACTCACTCACTCACTCATTCACTCACTCACTCACTCACTCATTCACTCACTCACTCACTCACTCATTCACTCACTCACTCACTCACTCACTCCCTCTCTCACTCAGTCATTCACTCCCTCACTCACTCATTCATTCACTCTCTCAGTCATTCACTCTCTCACTCATGACAAAAAGGTAATTCATGCTAAACCCTCTAAAGGAGACACTTTTTTGCTTCATTCTTAGAATTTACCAGGATAAATTGCAACTAAGATGACAACGAGGGGAGAGAGATGGCAACGACTGATCTTAGACAGGGGATCGGGAAAGAGAATGCAGACGGTGAATCTGAGCTGAGGTCTCGGTGGTGGGAACGGGCCGGCCAGTCCCCGCAGAGAGGGGAGCCGCAGAGGCCCAGGCCTCAAGGAGGAAACCGCTGAGAGGTGTTCAGGAACTGAGAGATTGCCAACGTGGACGACCCTTGGACCTTAGTGAGCAAGGGACAGGCACATCCGGTCCAGGCAGAGTTGGCAGGGAACTGATGTGATCCGGTTGGCATTTTAAACTCACTTTTGCTTCATGGGGATACTGGAGGAGGGGATATTGGCAAGAGAGAAAGCAGGGTGACAAGTAGGGGTCAGATGCTGTAGTCAGGGCAAGAGAGAGCGTAGTGACGGGGATAGAGATGGATGGCTTTTGACACACTTGGGGGACAGTGAACACCAGCGCTGCTCACTCACGGCCTGGGGGAGGGGGAGGGGAGGAACCAAGGTTCACACCTGGTTTCCTAGCTGAACACCTGACTAGCTCTCAGGAATAAACAGCTTCATTTTGAAGTTCTTAAGATGGAAAAGTACCAGATACTGGTTCAGGAAATACAATTAAATGGTGTATCTTTATCAGTGTCTAACTTAAAACGAGGGAATAAGTAAGATGTAAGTAAGTAAGACACTGGTCATTACCTGTTTCTAAGTTTTCTATTTCCATGTTACATGGACTTCGGGCTTCCTTTTTGGGAATACTGTCTTCTCGTGTTCTACCATTTGATAGAAAGTTGGGTAGCATTGTCCCCCGCCTTCTTGGTGTCTTCATTACCTGAGTTCTGCCACATTGGGCCAGCAGTGATCTGGCATGTCCAAGAAAGCAGAAAGTTCACCCAGAGATGTGTATCATTCTGACTGCTTTCCGTTTGGTCGGACAGCAAAGCACTTGCCTTGCAAAGGAAAATGCTCTCGTGCTCTGGCCTGGAGAGTCCCGGAAGAACTGCACCGTCTGACTTCGAGCGTCTCGCTCATCCTCACAGCGTTTCAGCGAGGAGGAGAGATGCGGCGCTCCTTCGTCCTGACGGTGTTCTTAGTGAGGCGGATTGGATAGCAACCTCGCTACAGTTTTATACCAGACGGTTCAGGCTGATGATACATGGGAATGTTTAATTTTGGACAGCCAATGCTACCTTGTAAAGATGAACTACGTGTCTAGATAATCCCAAACAGTGATAGATCCCCAGCTTGGGGGGCTTTATAACACAGTGAAAGATGGAAACGCTCTGAGCACTGGCAGAAACACATAAGCCGTTAGACATTCGTTCGCCTACTTACTGATGATGGTCTGGGCAGGGGCTGTATAACTCACCATACAGGACTCCACAGGTTAGTACAGGTGAATGAACATATTCCTTGGCAATATTTGTGAATAACATCCAATGTTTGTGGGGAAGAAATATAAAACAATTTTAATATAAACACCACAATTTATTTTGGAAAATATGTACTAACATCCCATTTCAATTTTAATTTATGATGGGTTTTCCTTGACAGACCCATTATTGAAGAACATTTCTGTATTGCTAAGAAAAGTAACATTTTAGGATGTAAAAAGGAGGTCATCAAAAAGACGAAGTTCGCCAGCATCCCACAAAACCCACTGACCAAACGTCTAAATGTGATTGAGCTATGAAGACCACCGAGTAGATATATTACATCCAACTGTATGAAATTATGTAGACCAGGCATGGAACAGTTTGCCTTCCAATAACACACTCTTAGATTTTAATAGAAGATGCTAGTCTACGAATTCAGAAATCAGATATATCACGGACTAGACACATTTGATACCTGAAAAGGTTGTTTTTTTTTTTTCCTTTTTTTTTTTCTCAGTTTTACTAACAGAACTACTACCAGGTACACTCTAGCAAAATACCTGCTTCTTCATTTCAAACCCCAAATAGTAAGCGTGCGTCTGGGGGCGAGCATGCATCACCCTAACAAAACGTGTGTGCCACTTCGGAGCTCAGCGTTTACGACGACTGGTGTAATAAGAGGTGTGAACCACGGAGAGCATCAAGGGCAAGTGTAATGATCCCAGAGGTGAGGTTTAAGTGGCCCAGAAGCTAGCTTTTGACATATTTATTTGTACATCTAACCACTGTAATTTCCATACTATTTTAATGTAAGTATATACACTCCTGACCCTGATGAGTCAGAAAATATATACCAATGAAATACACCCTGTACATTAATTTATTAGTTTTCTTCCGAACTAGAGCGATTGACAAAACCTTACAGAGACTATCGAGCAACAAAATATTTGAAAAGATTCCCTCCGTTAAAATACGTATCAGACACCTCTGACCTGCAGACTTGAAGAGCTCGCTCTGCTGGTCTCTGCGGAGTGTATTCCGGCTCACTGTCCCTGACGCCCTCGGGGAGCCGTGTCTAAAGGCGGCTGTGCTCCCATCAGGCCTGGCTCTGACAGTCTTGTCCTGGCTCCGCATGGGGACCAGGCCCGGTCACCGAGGCGACCCTTCGTTTCTGGGTCTGCCCCCAGCCCACCCAGCTGGGTCCTGGAGCACGCGTGCCCTGCTTCAGGCCCCAGTGCCACCGGACACACTTCCAGCCACAGCCCAGCACCTCCAGGCTCCGGCCACTCCCTGGAGGAGCAAAGACAGACACATGTTTACAAAGACCTTGCTTCAGAAGCGCCTTGTCCTCGCTCATTCCTCCATGCCTTGGCCAAGTTCCTTCTCCACATAGGATGTTGACTACGGCTTCCTTGTTCCACGGGCTCCCCTTTGCCCTCCTAATGCATTCAAGTCCGAGGTCACAGAAGCACGGTGCGACTGACCTGCCTTAAAATCCTCAGAGGTCCAGGAAATTCTGCCGATCAGCGCCAGCCCTTCCCTACACCACCAACGTCCCACGCTGCCCCGTGCCATCCCCTCAGGACGAAAGGGCTCAGTTTCCCACCGAAGCAGTTCCTGGACGCATGGCTTTCCGCGAAAATGACAGCGTTTAACAGAAAAGCGGGCGCGTGTGATTTCATTAACTTAATACTTTTGTGATTATTACTTTTCATAAAAATAGCTGAACGTAATCAGGGTTTACCGTGTGCCGGAGATTCTGCAGCGCGTTCTCTCTCTACCTTCAGAGAAACTCATTTGTTTTATAGATGAGCAGAGTGAGCTTTAATGAGAGGGAGTAATTTGCTCAGTTATTTGGCTTGTGAAGGGCGGAGCTGGGACGAGAAATCAGTCGGGGATTTTAACCACCGTGATGCATCTCCCACTCCTGCTCCCCCGGCCTGTGTTCCCAGCGACCAGTCCGCTAGGACATCTCTGCCGCGTGTCCACTCATTTTCCCACCACTCAGCACAGAGATACGTTGAGTTCCAGATCCTCCTGGCGAGACACCCCACCCGTCTCCACGGCTTGACCAGCGTGTGCAAGGCAAGAGTGCTCCCCACGGGAACTCCTGTTGAGGCTGAAAGCGAGCTATAAAGGTGACCACGTGCGGTTTCAATGCGCGATGCAACTGACAGGACAACTGCAGTAAAATAGAGTAGGAAAATAAAAATGCAGGAAAAATGCAGGCTGGATAGAGTTCTGTAACATGGACACACTCCTGAGACTGGTGAATTTCGAGGTCAGTAAAAATTATTTCAAGTCCGTAAAACAATTATTTATATATATATATATTTTTTTAAATATATATATATTTAAATATATATATTTAAACATATAGACAGCTCTCTCTCTACACACACACGGATGTATATATGTTACATGTTAGTTCTGTTTTATCCTGTGTTGCTACGCTCATATTATCTTGGGCTGAAAATTTCGCACAGTATATTTGTGTTCCGCGAGAGCTTTATTGGCACCCCGAGATTGCTGGCGTCGCACGATGAGATTAGAAATTCCACGCTTTGATATTTGCACACCCAAGACATGAACATCTTTTAATAACTGATATAATCACTTCCTGGAAAATCTTTTGTTACATAGAATTAGTCATTAAAAACCACACTCACTAAGCAAATGTGATCTCTCATACTTTAAATTCCCCCGCCTGTCTTCACCTGCCCGAGCAAGCATCTCAGTGGTTTGCATAAGCAGTTTATTACAGGAAACCTGCCTTTCTTTCCATAACCATGTTTTTCCCCAAGCTGAACTTTATCCAGCCCTTCCCTGGACATCTTCATTTTACTGCGGCCAACTGGTATTAAAACTAATACAGCTCTCTTCCTGGTAGGTGTGGCTTAGTTGGTGGGGCATCATCCTATGTGTCAAAAAGTGTCAGGACCGATTCCCGGTCAGGGCACATGTCCAGGTTGCAGGCTCGATCCCCAGTAGGAGTTGTGCAGGAGGTGGCCGGTCTTTGCTCTCACATCGATGTTTCTCTCTTTCTCTCTCTCTCTCTCTCTCTCCATTCCTCTCTCTCTCAAATCAATAAAAATATTTTTTTAATTAAAAAAAAAAAAGAATACAGCTCAGAGGATGTCAACTCTGGTTGGGACCCTAGAGGGCTTCCCATCAAAGTGCCCTCTTTAGGAGATGAGGACCATTGGGCCCATGGAAGTCGATCCATTTCATGACAACCCTGAGTGTGCTCACTGCCGGGCACTCAGTTCAGGGTTGCTGCCCCCCTTGTCCCCAGGACTGTCCTTTGCCTCCCAACCTCCACTCCCAACATGCAGAGTCAGCACCGGCCCACCGTGTGAGTCACACCGTCAGGAGAAACAGTGTCAACACTTGCTCAGAAAAGCAAACTCACTCATCCCTTCACCTTAGAAATATGTATTGAATGCTCATAAAGATTGGCCAGTGGGGGCAGAAGCATGACAAGGAAGTGGTCTCTGCTTTCGATGGACTCAGCCTGCGGAGGCAGCCGGGTGGGGAGGGATAGAAATCACTACTGGGCTGGAGAGAAGGGGCCCGGGGAGGCGGGGCCCGGGGAGGCGGGGCCCGGGGAGGCGGGGTCTGGGAGGCGGGGCCTGGGGAGGCGGGGTCTGGGGAGGCGGGGCCTGGGGAGGCGGGGCCCGGGGAGGCGGGGCCCGCAGGAGACACAGCGTCACATGGGGTGGGCTGTAAGGGGTCTGGAAAGAGAGGTGCAGGTCCTGAGTCTGGACAGAGGGACAGACCGGGGCTCCTCACACTCGTGGGAGACGAAAGGGAAGTCAAGGACAAACCAGACTGGAAGCAGACGTGCAGACCTGGTTGGGTCGGGACCTGGGAGAAACGGGCAGCAGCAGCACTAGACACGTGCTCAGGAGACGCCATGGGAGTGAAGGCGCAAAGGTAGGTGGGGGCCAGCGCCCAGAGCCCTGGGCGCCCCACAAAGGAATGTGGGCTTCGACTGGTAAGAGAGGGTCACTGAAACATCTCAAGTAGGGAATACACCATCATGCCCTCCGCTCGAAGGGATCTCTCTGGCTCAGGGTCAGGTGTGACCTGCAGGAACCCAAGGAATGGGTAGAAAGGGGGTGGGGAAGGAGGAGGTGGATGGGCAGAAGGGAGCGCTCCCAACCCAGATGGGGCCGTGGGGAGGTCAGGTGTGGAGTGGAGGCGGGTGGTGGCAGTCAGGGGTGGTGAAGAGAAAGGAGACGAGCAATTCGATGCCAGGTGGGTTGAGCTCAAGGCGCCCATGCAATGCTGGATGGAGTCCAGGACGCGGGAAGACGCGAGCCCCGGCAGACACGCAGATTTGGGAGTCACGGACATGGACGTGACGGTGGGAACCCGAGGCTGTGTTTAATCACCAGCTCCACCTCGCGTGCTCTCAGGCCGCGGCAGCCTCGGGGTGGGGCTGGATACTGTGTAATTATCCGTGACACGATCAGGATTTGGGGGGAATCTCACTTTCCCCCCGCAGACAACTTACTTCACAGTCAGCACGCTCCTGGCAGCCCTGAGACTGTGGCCGTGACAGGGGTGACATGGCAAAGAGCCACGGGGAGCTCCCACGCCGAACACCGCTGGCGACAGCAGCTGCTTCCCTGTCTCCTGTGTGCGTGTCTGGGCTCGGCGTGGTGAATGGCTCCGTGGGCGCACGCGTGACGGCGGCAGCTCAACCAGCAAGGGAGGCATGGGGTCCTACACCCTGGCCCTCACTATGGGAAAGAGACACCGTCCTCACACTGGGGCTGCGAGGCTACCCGAGAGCGACGAAAACACCGCGGAAAGACCTGAACAAGGGGAACACAGGACGTGGACCATTTTGTTCACGGCTGACCCCGTGTCAAGCCAGTGTCCAGCATATTGGAGGTACGCCATAGGTATTTGTCAAGTGGATACATCAGTGTGTAAAGCAAAACAACACTCCGACCGTGGATACATCGGACAGATGCTGCAACAAAAATGACCGCGGAGTTCAGGTCCTTCAGAGGACCTAAAGGACCAGCCGGTGCGGTTCGCCTTGAAGTGTGAACACTAAACACGCGCCAGGTGTGCTGGGGAACGTCACAGTTTTCGTTTCAGGAATTATGTATGAGCCACGGCGGGCAATCATCTGTCATACAAATGAGATGTGTTGTGAAAAATCCTTAACTGGGCTATTTTAAAAATGGTTTTTTAAATGAATATTTAAATATTCATACGGGATATGAATATTTGAAATTCATTCATTTTTATAAAACAGAGTTAATCTCAAGGCTAGCACAGTTCTGAAAACCGGCTGCTAGCTGGCTTTGCAAAGCCTGCTGCCGCAGCTCCGGCCACTGTGTGAATCACTCTCGTCTAATCAGTGACTGTTTATTTTTATCAATTTTTTTTCTTTGCTTACAATTTTGGAGGATATCTAGGTGATTCATTCAGTCAAAAATCTGATTATTCTCAGGATTTCAATGGCTTTCCCTTTTCACTAATGCATATGTATGTTTTATATTATTAGTAAAAAAAAATGTAATACCTTTAATAATGAAATTAAAGTATCATTTATAGGAATTCCAAATAAATTTCAGTTTGCCTTCCCTTACACCTAAAGTATGGCCTGTTTCTCCAGCAATTGGCAGGGGGTCCACTCCCAGCTTTTTATTTTTGTATCTCTGTTTTCTGGGACTGTGGCTTTATATATGTCCTTTAGGATTAAAGTAAATTCTACATTTTTCCAACTAAATAGATAAAATAAAAGTTCTGGGCTTCCTGATTTTGAAAGAAAACCCTTTCTCTCTCTCCCTCTTTTTTTTTTTTTTGAAAAGAAGACCTTTTATATGGATGTTGGACAAAAAGTAAGTAAACAATGAAATAAAATAAGACATGGGAAAAAAACAAACATAAGGTCCCTCACCTTCAGAAACACACATGAGGCTCAGAGTCACATTTGCAAATGTAGGAACCACTGTTCTGCGCAGCTGATGACCAAGTGATACGTGACTTACCCAACATTCGTCACTGAGCAGTGGAGAACAGGCTCCTGGATGTTTGAGAAGCTGGTTTTTACGGTGAATGCACTGCATTTCAGCTGCCCATGTATTTACAATGGCTTTAGTGTACGACCTCAGAGCATAACCAACATTGATACTGCGATTGCCATGGGCCTGATCCTCTGGCCGGCCGGGCTGCCCATGGTCCGAAGATGAAGTTGGGGACAGGTGAGACCTTGCCCTGCATTGGGATCACCCCTAATTCAGACGCCACATACCCTCATGCCCCACCCCCTGCTAAAACGTGCTGTTCAATAATGCAACCCATAACTGGAGTAAATGCCTAGTAACAAGTTAAAGGGTTTCCCCCTTCCATCAGGGTGGCTTTAGCATAGCAACCAGCAGAATGTTTGCCATTCGAGGGTATCAGTCCGGAGGTAAGAAAGGATTGATGAGGCCCTCGGGACCTCTCTAGGGTCCCTGAGGTCAAATCCCAGAGGTTGGCATATCATCCTTCCCCAAACGTTGCGGCTCAGGCCAGGTGACACTTGATAATGAACACGAGCCTCTTACGGATGTCTTCCCCCTGCCCTACCATATTTGATTTACGTAAAACCAAGTGGCTCTAATTTCCACCAATTCATTCTTTCTTTTGTTTTTTATTGACTTTATTGGATGACATTGGTTAATAAAATTATACAGGTATATTGTATTGTGTGTTCCCCACCCCAAGTCAAGTCTCCTTCCATCACCATTTATGCCCCTTCACCCTCTCCTACCTCCTCCCACCCCACCCCCTTCCCTCTGGTCATCACCATATTGCTGTCTGTGACTTTCACAATGATTTCTTGCATGTACCTCTGGGCCTGGGGCCTCCACTCACAATGGAACCAAGTTCACCCTGTATCTGGTAACAGGTACTGCCAATGCCCAGTTCTGACCCTTGGGGTCCTTGGCCTCTTGCCACCCTAACTATTGCAATCTCCCACACCTCGCTTGCTTCTCCCACTGACATCAGGCTCCTCTGCACTCTGCACCTGCAGTGCTCAGTGTGGGGTGTGCCCAGCCCTCTAGTCCCAGTCTATGCCCAGGTAAGTTGACTGCCACCTACGGGATGGTGAGGAATGCCATGTTTTATTCATGCCTCAGTGAGCAGGACGTAATGCCCTCGACTGACAAGGAAAGAAAGAAACTATTAGAGAGTACATCATAGGGCTTACTTTATATTCTACTAAAACTGATTAAGATTTTCTAGAAGCAAAGGGACAATAGATTTCAATAACCATAACAGTAATAGAGTATCCACTCTGGGCAAGATACTATGCTAAGTGTTTAACGTGGATCAAGTAACTTGATTTCGTCAGCTGTGTGAATAAGGACTGCTGTTCCCATTTCACAGGCGAGGACACTGAGACCAGAGGAAGGCCGAGCCCACGGCAGTGCCAGGGAGCAGCAGGAACGAGATGTGAACCCAACTCTGTCGCCGGTGCTTACGGTTGCTTGCTTGTTCTTGTTTTTACCTTTTACTGACAAACATGTTAAATAGCTGTGTTTCTAAAAGCATCATTTGAGATCGACCCAAAATCCACATTAAAAAGGTGATACACTTCCAGGGGTGATATAAAGAAACAAATTCTAACTTGAACACCTTAGATAACTGTTATGAGTTCGATTGTGTGTCCACAAGACTCCAGAATGTGACCTTCCCTGGAGGGAGCCCTTTCAGATGAAGTCAAGTTAGTGTTAATGACAGATGAGGTCATAAAGGTGGCTCCCATTCCAACAGGACTGATGTCCTTATAAAAAGGAGGACTTGGGACTCAGGGATGGACACATGCAGAAGGAAGCTATGTGAGGGGACACGGGGAGAATGTCACGTGAAGACTGGACAGCTACAACCCAGCCAAGGGAAGTCAGGAGTACCAGGTGCTGGGCGAGGCCGGGAAGGACCCCTCTCTGGGTTTCGGAGGGACCGAGGCCCTGCCCAAATCTTGATCTCAGACTCCTGGCTCGGGAACTGTAAGACAGTGACCGCCTGCTGTTTACGCTGCCCCGTCTGTGGCGCTTCATTACGGCAGCCTGGCAAACTAACACAGCGACAGTGGACTGACTGACGGACATTGGGTATTAAGCGGCCTGGCAAAGGGTGACATTACTATTGATTGGCGTGAAGCAGATGAAAAGTAATTCGCCAATTTAGAATGGTTAAAAGGAAATCATCACAAAATACTGTCAAGAACATGCTGATAAAGAGAGTGATCCCCACCTGCTGGGAATCTCAAGCCGAGGTGTCCTGATGAGAGCCTGTCGCTGTGTCCAGGGCTTCTGCCTCTCCCTAAAACCAAACGCCAGTGTCTCCTGATCCTCGGATGGCAGCCTGTCAGCGTTGTCGGCTATGTTACTGCCACGGCCTTCCTCAGCTGTGACCCAGGTTTGGGTAGAGGACCACGCCGGAGCCACAGTGCGTGTGTGGGCTTGTAGCACAGGGGAAAGCGCAGGGGAGAGGACCAGCGATGTCGTCCCGGCTTTCTCTGCCTCCCCCATGGACCCCATCTGGCCACACCGAGCGTCTACACATGGTGCTGTCGCCGGCCTGGTGGACGGAAGGTCCAGACAGGAAATGGAAACAGTTGAGATCACAAACAGGATGGAAAGACTGGGGTGTGGTGCGGGCTGGACCTCGCAGTGCGTTTCCAGGACCACGACCCGCCTCTGCTCCGAGCGGAACGGGAAGGACGCCTGCAGTGAATCTGGGAGCTTCGCGACAGGCTCGGGGTCATAAATAAATAACGTGTCATTTTGAGGTAGTCCCAGAAAATATAAATGGAATATTAAAACAGATTTCTAGACCACCGCGGGAATGTGAAATACTTTCCCCTCGCTCCTGTTTAAGAATGCCCGGCCACCTTGCCCGCTCAGCCAACTCTCCATTTTGCTGTTTCTTGTTTCCTTTCCGTCTGTCTTGACCTCACATATCCGTGGCTGTCTTTAAGTGTAAACAACTAATTAAAGGCGATGTCAAAATAATTTGATTTTTAAATCCAGGTAGTTTAACACGAGACGAGGATGATCAGTTACGTTTACCCGTATTTCTAGTGACCCAGAAGTAGCAGGTGCTGTTGGTCTCCAGCTGACTTGCCATGATGGGCTCATTGTTGCTGCTGTTCTCAATGAGAACGTCAAGTTCATCTTTAACTCACGAAAAGGCGAAACCAGCTAGCTATGACCTGAGTCATTAACAGTTATCTCTACAAAGGACTAGAAGAACCAATTTGCAGGATTAAGGGTCAAAAAAATACACTTGCTAAAGCACTGTTTATTTGATTACTTTCGGTCTTCTTTCTCTCACCTTCAAGTGTCTTGACATGGGATTTATTGTTTAATAATTTTCTGACGTGAGATGTTTATTCACCCGTACAGCTTCATGTATTTTGGCACAATGCCTGCTACATAGTAGTCTTCAAAACTCGTTCAGTTAATGAATGAATCTTAATAAGATACTGAAGACAATCACTCCAAATTAATTAGTGGGAAACAATGGACACCAGAAACACCGCTATAATGCTCTAGGGTGCGAGGCCGAGGGCTTTTGCACGGTCACAGAAACAATGCTTACATATTTGGAGTGATCGACTCTAAATGGAGAAACTAAGAGTTGTTCAAAAAATCGGGAAGTTTTGTAGATTCTTTCCCTGCCTAAGAGTCTAAGAAAGGGAAGATGAGATGAGTTTATTCATAGTCCCCATGTCTCTCGTGTTGAACACGAAGGTTAGGGGTTTCAAAATACCTGCTTCATTAGTGTGACAGTTAAATAACTAAGCATCGTCCAGCCGGTGTGGCTCAGTTGTTGAGCGTCGACCCATGCACCAAGAGGTCGCCGGGTTCGATTCCCGGTCAGAACACATGCCCAGGCTGTGGGCCTGATCCCCAGTGGGGGGCATGCAGGAGGAGGCCAATTGATGTTCTCTCTTATCGATGTTTCTATCTCTCTCTCCCTCTCACTTCCTCTCTCTCTAAAATCAGTAAAGGAAAAAAATTTTTTAAATAAAAATAAATAAGCATCATTCTCTTTCTCAGGCAACTGAAAAATTAATTGTAAATGCATTAAAATAGCCTACTGTTTTGAGATGTTTGGTACCAACATGTGCAAAATGAAACCCTAAATCAATCTGTGACTTGTTAGACAATTTATACTATAATGTACAATAAGAATGCACACTTGTAAAGATGCATGTTACTTTGCAATACACTTATCCACAGAGAAAGCAACTGTTATTTATATTGCTTCATTTACTTTCAATTAGTAAATAAAAAGTACGTAAAAATATTGAGGTTACAGCTATTTAGTTCTCCTATATTAGAAATTTTATATAAAAATTGGTGTTCTATAACATTATTTTACCTTTATAAACTTTTGTTGTTACATCTGTAATACTTTCAACAATAAAAAAAAAAAGAAAAAAAACTTTTATTATATAAATAGAAATTTTAAGGGTAGTTAGTAACAAAAAGTTCAGATGTTATTTCCGTTTCTGCGTTTTTGCCTGTGTATGGCGGCGAAACAAAGCCACAGCCTACGTGCACCAATAAGTCTACAAAGTTGGTAAAAAAAAAAAAAAAAAAAAGTGAATTTATGTTTGAGAACAGAATGTGCCATTGCTTTTCCCTGTTTAATCACGGATGATTGACATTTGGTAGTGTAACAATGAGAGAGAGAGAGAGAGTCAGATGGAGAGAGAGACCGGAGGCTCTGGCAGTCAAGTGCTGTTGCTGTTCTAGACAGTTCCCGAGAAAAACCTCTGTTATCTGGTGCGTTTGCCTGACAGTCGGAGAGTAACTCAAGGTCATTTCAGCCCTCACATTCTCGGGAGCAATTTATTTTACATTTTCTATTTTTACCAGATAAAAGTTACTGTTTTATGTTACCTTTCAGGAAAAGAGTTTATTTTATCTCAGATTATTTTATTATCTTTTCAATTATTTTCCTTCCAGTGAATCATCTACATGCTGTGCATTTGAAAGAAGCCCCCAAATCGTGAGTAGATGCTGTACAGTGGAAGGTTAATAAGAACTCAGACATATTAAAGTAGTACTGATTGCTGAAGATATACTTTTTATATTATTTTTGTGGGAACCTCTCCTTAACTACTGTTACTATGGGGCCTAAAAGGCAATTAGCATGATTGATTAAATATAAGCTATAAGGAAAGAATATTTTCAATGTGGTACGACACTCCTGGTTCTTTAAATCCAAGCAAACTCCATTGAATTCCCAGGTCTCACCACTTTGAAATATTTTTTAAATAGCTAAATATAGCAGGTAAATAAACGCAATGCATTTTTGGATGCCAAAGAACACACGTGGACGACGGCCCTAGGAATAGTCTTCCGTGTTTGAAATACAGATATTTCTTACCATTGCTAGAGACAAATCATTCAGCAAGAAAAATTCACATATTTATCAGTAGATATAATACCACACGCACAAAAAAATCCAGAGCCAGAAGCAGCCGCAGAGAAGAAAATAAATCACTCGGAGCAATTGGAGCTGCAGGAGCTGATTCGGAGATGAACCCGGCGCGGAGCAGAGAGACATCCTCTATCTAGTCACAGGCTGAGGATGGCGCCTGTTTCTTAACATGCCCCTTTCATGTAACTGGGCCCTCACTAAACAGGGCTATCTCCTTTAAAGATGTGATACAATTTAGTGTGGTTGTTAGTTCAATTCTGGGACTCTCCTGAGCCAAGACTATCAATCACGCCGGGCGGTGGAATTATTCATCCGGTTCAGTATTCTGAACCGCTGCTCACAAGAGACTGAACAGATAAGATCAAGCTCATTTAATTTAGACTTGAGGCTGGACGTGAACTTCACTCCCTGTAGAACAGGACTATTTATCTACTGAACCACCCAAACGCCTCATGTTTTGTTGAAGCGGTTTCTGATGGAAGATTCCTTTAGGATATTTTGCATTAAAGAGGAAAGGGTTATATTATGAAAATGCAGAAAGCTCTATAGCAGCAAAGGATTTCTAATTTTGGGTACTTGAGCTGATGAAGGTGAAAACTGGACACAGTTGCCCCCTGGTATTTGTAGGGGGACTGGTTCCAGGACACTCCCCCCCCAAAAGATACCAAAATCCTTGGATGCTCAAGTCTCATATAAAATGACAAGAGTATCTGCATATGACCTACGACATCCTCCCGTATAGTCTGAATCGTCTCTAGGGCACTGATAACACCTGCTACAATGTAAGTGCCATGTAAACAGCCATTCTACTGTGTTGTTTGGGAAATAATGACAAGAAAAAAATCTCTACATGTTGAGTACAGATGCAACCATTGTAGGCCTAAGTATACATAATACACATCAGTAAAACACATTATTTTTCTGAATACTTTTGACCCACGGTTGAGTCAGTGGATACAGAACCCATGGACACAGATGACCACTGTTTGAACCATTTCATGACTATAATAAAAGTGCACCGTGTATTTTTTTTTTTTAGTTCTATTTTCCCCTTAGCACTGTCTCATAAGAGACCAGGTTAGAAACTAGACGATTTCTTACAACGTACAGAGCAAAGAGCTAGTTTATTAGGAAAGAATCTCTGTCTTTAATGACTCTGAGAAGTAACAGGAAGTAGATCCTCACCAATATCTTTTCAAGTTCAGCTGGGGGCGGGCAGGCTACCACCACTGTGCTTAATGACGGATCACATCCCTGCGCTTGTGAATGTAAAGAGCATCTCTTGTCTGGCTGGTGTGGCTCAGCGGTTAGAGCATCAGCCCACGGACCAGAGAGTCCCAGGTTCGGTTCCTGCTAAGGGCACGTACCTCGGTTGCAGTTTGTCCCTGGCCCCTATTGGGGTCCTGTGAGTGGCAACCACTTGATGTATCTCTCTTGCATCAATGTTTCTCTCTCTCTCTCTCTCTCTCTCCCTCCTGCTCTATCTGAAGATAAATGCAAAAATGTCCTCAGGGGAGGATAAAAAAAAAAAAAAGAGCATCTCTCTCCTAAGATGTATTCTCAGAAACCTGGAAAGCAGTGTAGACATCTCGGAGTCTCAAAGCTAAAATGATGAGATTAAGTCCAGGAAAACTATTTCGGTTGCTAGAGAAAGCTCCCTAAAATGAGGGTAAGCTAAACAGATGTGCTTTTTAAAAACTGTCAGCCGAAAGAATTCTGAACTGTTATCTCTGGAATGTTTGCAACTCAGTAACTGATGAATTGGGGTAAAATTTTTAAAATGAGCCTATAAATAAATGCCACCCAACTCACAGGGATGCAAAGCAGGCCATCAACCAGCAGTGTTACGTGCGAGATTCAGTTTCTCTTTAAGAGGGTAAAATCCTTCAACTCATCTGTTCAGGGATAAATTAAACACACCATCTGCTTCAGTTTGAATTTTTTTCATATATCAGTTTAAAAGCTGTGTATTTTTAGTCTCCTAACGTTTGTTTACTTGTTTTCCCTGAGAGCTAGTTTGCTTATTTTCACCAAGTGGCTTGTCTTCCTCACTCTGTCTAGGTTTTTTTTTTTTTAACTTATTAGACCTTTCCACACTGAAAGAATTTTTTTTGAGTGCTTGTGTTGAATTCCTTCCCAGATATATTTTATAAGCTTAAAAAAATCAGTTTGGATGAAGTCTAGGATTAATGAGCTATTTATAGTATTTTTTTCCTTTCATTCATTCACAGAGAGCAAGGAGACTTGAAAAGATTGATGTGTTTTAAACAATGAAAACCATTTTCGAATGATGAACATATTTCCAAACCCAGCATATTTTTAATTTGGGGAAAAGGAGGCATGTGATTCCCTGCCTCCTATGACCTGTTCACTAGTGCTTAATAATTACCTTCCCCCAACTGTACCTCATATTCGAAAAAGACAATTCATAGAAATAAGAAAGGTCAAAGAAAAAATAGAAGTCAAAATGATCGTTTTCACAAAGAGGAATAATACAATTTCTTCATTTTCAAAGAAGTAAGTACACAACAGCATTTTTAAAAAGAGATGCATGGTACATGATATTGCAAACGCATTATTACTAAGCCGAGTCCTTTCATTTGCGGATGGAACTCCAGTGCTTCGTAAGCTTTGCCCAGTGTCTAAGAACTCTCCTCACTCATGCTCATTGTCATCGCTAAAAGCACTCACAAAAGAACAAGAATGATGTGGGGAAGATGTGAATGGTTAAACAAATAATATTGTGTCATGGATCTGCAATACTCTAATTTTTAAAATATATTTAAACTAAGATGTTGAGCAGCAACACTGTAAAATCTGTTGGTAATGGTAGAGAGGCCTGCTAAGAGAAATTCCGATTTCTTTCTGGAAGCCCACATGAACATGTCCGAGGGCAGTGAGAGTCATGTAAACAGACGAGGACTGAGTGACAGAAAGATGGGCAGCACACACAGATACACGGGCAAGGATAGGGGTATACACCAGGATTGCGTTTGTCTTCATCTCCCTGGATGGTTCTTGCCAAGACAGAAAAGGGTTGGTGGCTCAGATCGTCGAGGCTTCGGAAACAGTGATCCAGGGTATTTTGGGGGCAGGAAGATGCGAGGGAGGCAAGGAGAGATGACTCTTAAAATCATTGACACGAAAGAATTTCTACTTCTGGATATCTTACAGTAAACTAACCATACTACTCCAGACGAATACAATGTTTTATATAAAATGTTAAGAATTAGCTGCTTGAAGGCAGCAGACAGTAACCGAGGCATCTAGGACTTGAAAGGCCAAAATCCCAGAAAAAAAGGAAAATGACTAAATTCACCCATGATTTTCCTCCCTGAGATGTATTCCAAGTCACTTCATAGGTCATAGAGACTGAACAGAAAATAGTGGCCTAGAACTTCTACCAGTCTCACGGGGCTGGGGGAAAATATTGGAATCCAGGCTATTCTGGCAACCAGTGTTTTTTGGCTCCAAGACCCAGGAGCAAAGGGAATCCAGAGAAGTGAGCCCAACATCTGATGCAATTTTCCCTTCACCATTTGCTCGCGCTCAGCTGCTGTGCTCGGAGGGAGGCCTAGAATCGGTGCCCGCAGCATCTGCAGAGGCTCAAAACCTAAGCAGAGATTTAAACATTGTAGCAACGCTGCAGAAGCCAGGATTCCAGGCCTGGCGAAGGAGGGGCGTCTCTTTCTGGGGAACCTGCTTGAGAGCTAGGCCCTAGGAGTCACCGAAACGGGACGAGCCTCAAAGATTCCGATTGGGGTTCTGCCCACTGTGTGATCTGCCCATCCACTGTCTGCCACTCAAAAGGGCACAATATCTCCGCAGAAATACATCAACCAGAGCCTCAAAATGTCTCACACACAATTGCTGGCATTCAATCAAATATTACCAGTCATGCCAGAAACCAAGAGCCAGTGACTGAAAGCCGAAAATAAAAGCAGACGACTGAAAGTGATTGACAGGTGAGTTAGACATTGTTATAAGACATGGACTTTAAATAAGTATATGTTTAAAAAGAGAGGGAAATGTGAAGAATTTCATCAAAGAGCTGGAACATATAAAAATAACCAAATGGAAATTCTAGACCTGAAAAACAGCATTCTATTTTGAAATTGGGAGTTCCACAGACAGGCTTAGGAGCCGACTAGCCCTCCTGAGGAGATGACTACGAACTGGAAAACTGGTCAGTGCAAGCTATGCAGAGAAACACACAGGAGAAACAGGATGAGATAAAGAAAAGAGAGCGGGGACTCCTACACTCTGCTGCGCGTGTTTCCCTGAAGAAGGACTGAGCGGGCAGGGACACTGAGAGGGGCTCGGGCTGAGAGTACCGTCCCTTCCGCCATCCCTTCCCAGTGTGTGGGGAGAACAACTCTTTCTGTTCTTCCCTGAATCAGGAAATCTGACCAGGAGCTTGGTCGTGTTAAAGGACCATAAGTGCAAATGAAGACACTGTTTTGGTTTCGGGAGCGGAGCTGAGCAGGACCAGGGCCGCTGCGTGGGGCCTTCGTTTTGGTTGCGCCCAGGAGGCCGGGGGTCTGGGCTGCGCGTTAACGCTGAGCGTGTGCGTGGGTGGAAAGGCGCGGCCTCGAGTTCAAGTCTGCAGGGAGAGTGGCTGACAAAAGGGTTTTAGGGCCAGGGGAGAGGAGGAGGAGCCAGAGAGGGTTGTAGGAGACAGCAGGCCGAAAAACAAAAACTCACCAAAAAATAAAATAAACTTCGCTGAGGTCAGGGAATTGCGGGTGAATTTTTAGGAGATTGGTGACTAATGCTTAGTTTTATTCTGATTCAATGTCCTCTTACTGTGATGTTCTGGTCCCCGTGTATTTCCCCAAACCCTGCGTACACATGTGTCACAAAGCAGATCTTGTGTTCATGGTACGTTGGGGGAAGGGAAGAAAGGGGACACCCCGTGCGGGATGCAACAGAAAGATGGAGAATCCGAGGAACCAGAAGGAATTGTGTAACCCTGCCCCAAACCTGGGAGATGCTGGAGAGGAAGGAGGACACCGGCCATCATCTCGTTCCCAGCACATGGACGGGGACTGGAGCTACTCTGCTGAACATCAGACGGGAGGGTGACCCCAAAAGGCCGGGCACGTGGAGACACAGGAGGAAGACCCTGGGATTCCGTGTCTGCAGGTCACACACACACTGAAGAGAAGTGTGTTGACTTTATTCATTAAGAAGGTGTGCCCTGGCCGGTTTGGCTCAGCGGTTGGAGCGTCGGCCTGCGGACCAGAGAGTCCCGGGTTCGGTTCCTGCTAAGGGCACGTACCTCGGTTGTAGTTTGTCCCCACCCCGGTTGGGGTCATGTGGGTGGCAACCACTCAACGTGTCTCTCTCACGTCAATGTTTCTTTCTCTCTCCCTCCCTCCCACTCTATCTGAAGATAAATGGAAGAATATCCTCGGGTGAGGATTAAAAAAAAAAAAGAAGGTGTACATTTGTCCATGTCATTTGATTTAAGACCAAGCTCTGGGTTCTCAAACCATTCTTCACGTTCTGTACTGTAGTTTCCGACAGTCCAGTGAACTCATTCCCCCCAGACTGCGAAGGGCCGGCGTGACCCCGTGTGCCGAAGCAGTCAGAGGACGGCCGTGGCCATCGGCGTCCTTCGTAACGTTTCACCCCTTCACAACGTGTCAGGAAGGCCGCGAAGTAACCCACAGAAATGCACCCGAGGCAGGAGCACATGCTGCCACGGACCCGCCGCAGGTGAGAGCTGGGCTCGACTGGGAGCTGGCAGGGATGAGCTCTAGGGCTTGGTTATGTCCAGGTCTTGTGAAGAACTGATTCCTCTATGATGCTATCTAATTCTTAATCTGTTTGCTTCAATCTGGACTCACGTGTGGGGGAGAAGGGGGAGGGGGAGAGAGAGAGAGGACACAGAGCATCACCTGCAAAAGTCGGCCAGACCTGGAACGCGGGAGTCACAGAAGCAGCACCCAGCTCCTGCCCCGCCTGGAACAGCGGGGCCCCTCAGTGGTTCTCTATTAGACCTCCCGCTGCTGCTAGTTCGCTCTCTGACCCGGGCACAGCAGAGCGCCTCTCTGAGCCCCAGCGTAAACTTATCTGTACATTCAATATTTGAGAGGTTTGCTCCCAGTGCTTCTCTTCAACTGGAATATTCCACAGCTCCAGATCCATGATCCAGAAGAAATATAGAAATCTATTATATAAAGACTGTTTATGTGCAATTAGAATTAGCAACAAACTTAAATTATGGGTTCGGTTCAGCTTCATTTGAGAAAATACTTTGATAGCCTAGTTTTAATTTGCCTCAATAATTTCAGAAAATATAATTACCAGTTGAACTAATTTACTGCATGGCTCTTAGTTTGAGAGAAAGACTGACAGCAGGCACTAAATAAATTTTGCAAATTAACAACTGAAATGTAACTATGGATTTAAAATATTGCCTGAATAGAAAGAAAATAAAAGCCCAACACATAAAACAGTGTTCAATAACATAACAGATCCTGCGACATGCACTTCCAGTCCACGCTGGATTCGGCTGAGTAAAGATAACCCTCCGAAATGTGCGCCTTTTTTTTATGATGCCAGCAATTATTAAAGGAAACTCACAAAACACGTAAATGGTTTGATAAATAGAGTAGGTAGATGATATGTACATCTATAGTAGATACCATCTACCTACTCATTTGATAAATGTATTTATGATTGGATTATATAAAATAAAATGGAAGAACTGGAAGATACAGGGTATTAAAAATGGGAAAGAAATAAGAGCAAAGAACGAGAGAAAGGGAATAAAAAAGAAGCAGTTGGAGAAAGGAGGCTAATAGACGCAGAAGTCGAAAGGGGAGAAGGTGGGAAGAGCAGGGGAGGAGGGCTCCAGGAGGACAGCGGAAGGAAGGAAGCTGGCCGAGCCTCCTCCCTCCCTCCACTGACCTGGGCTCTCGGGGACGGCTGGCTCTGGCCTCTGACGAGGTTGAGCGTGAATGACTACAAACCAAGCAGAGCACCGAGCAAGGCGGTGTGGTCCTGGCACTTCCCCCAGTTCTCACTGCAGAGCTTGGAGTCTTGGCCCAGCTGAGACCGGCATCCGTGACTCAGTGTGGACAGGTGCTGTGGCGGGGATGCTCCCACGCCACACTGCACTGGTCACCGTGGGCTGTGAATCCACCTGCCAGCCTCCGGTGGGGAGGGCACCTGCTCACTTGCAAGCTGGAGAGAACCTGTCCTTTCTCAGAACGGAAGCTGGGGGTGAGGCCGAGGTCGTGACAGGAGCCCATGTCTCAGACTTGACCTAAAGCATCTCACCATGGAGAAGGTGACCCCTGGAAGGAGGTGTGAAGGTGTTTGTGGACAAGCTGAGGTCTAGAAAGACCCCTGTTCACCTCCATGTGGGTCCTCTGCATCCCCCATTCTCTGAATGTTGGGGGTCCCCGAGGCGTGCCCACAGCCCTCGGCCCTCACCACTCTACACCTGCGCAGTCCAGAGCACTTCGCTGTCATTAGGGCCACGTGTTGAGATATTTTGAATATAACAGGCTAGTATCATTAAAAATAATTTGTTTCATTTTACTTTTCAAAATGTGGCTTCTCGTCTGGCTGGTGTGGCTCAGTGGTTGAGTGTCGACCCATGCACCAAGAGGTCACCGGCTTGATTCCTGGTCAGGGCACATGCCCAGGTTGTGGGCCCGATCCCCAGTGGGGGGCATGCAGAAGGCGGCCAATCGATGTTCTCTCTCATTGATGTTTCTCTCTCTCTCTCCCTCCCTCTCCCTTCCTCTCTCTCTCTAAAATCAATAAAGGAAAAAAAAAATTTTTACATAAAATGTGGCTACTAGAAGAATTTAAGACTACATATGTGGGTCATGTTGTATTTCTATTGGAAATAATGGGGGGACTCCCCATGTGCCCCCTTCCCTGAGGCCCGTCTGGTGGAGGGCGGTGAGCCACAGGGACAGGGCAGGGTCAGCCTCACGCCCTGCACACTCAGGACCTCCTGGTCCACACGACTACGCTGCTAGATTCCCGCACGGGTTCTACGAAATGTCTAAAGTTCCTCAAACACTCTTCCGCAACGAGAACCGATTGGTGTGGAAACACATGAACGTTCGTGTCGGGTTCCGCTAATGATTGCAGTTCACTCTACTGCTTAGTTCAAAAGTCCCCGAGTACAAATGCCTGTTTCAAATTATCCTCACAAACATATAATAGAATAGACGCATTATTTTGGAAATTAACTCCGATTTCATGAAAGCCTTAGGCAGATCTCATATGAATAGCGTTCGTTTTCACAAATGAGAGCTTTTGTCCTCCGATTTCTGGCACGGAGACAAGCCCCACCTTCAGTGGGGACTGGTGGACCCGACCTCCGTCCTGCTGCGAACAGGTGCTCATGTCGACAGCCACATCCGTTTCTCTGTGCTGGCTGCTCTCCACTGCAGGAGACCGAGCCCTCGGTCCCTCCTACACCACGGCGGCCGTCGCTGGTGGCTCGGTCAGCGGAGGGACTTGGAGGCTAACACGGCATCTCGCGTGGAGCATTGCGTTGTTCTGATTCACTCTCGCGGCCCACGCCCCACCCCCATCAACAGCTCTGAAAACACTTGCCGGGAGTCAGGGAACGGACGGGGTAAGGGACTCGGGATGCATTCACGCAAACCTAGACAGGTGTGGATTCACCCATCCACCCCAACCAAGAGTTCCAGTAGTGACCCAGGAGAAGGGAAGTGAGACACAAGCAGAAACACACGATGTTTGGAGGCGGGAGAACTTCAGGTGAGCGGTCGCTACGAATCCGGCCGGGACGGCGCCAGATACTAAGGTTTTCCAGTTTTCCTCACAATCTGTTTCCTTCGTACAGACAGAATCGCCCAAGCCAGAGAGCTGGGAGCAGAGCTCCTGTGTTCCTCCCTCACTCCATTCCTGCCCCCTCTCTCCCTTCCTTCACTCCTCCCTGCATCCATCCCTTCACCCAGGAAACCACAGCCAAGGTCGGGCTGCGCCCAGAGCTGTGCCCGGGGAAGGGAGCGCTTGGGGCCAGGAGGGGACCGCGAGGACGAGGCCGGGGAGTGTGCGCGGGCCGGGGCCAGCCTGACTCGGGCTCAGTGAGCCGTCCTGCGCTTTGGCATGGGGGGGGGGGTGTCACCCCTTTAGTACAGGAAGGCGTCACGGATCACTGTCACACACTGTGTATATATTTATACCTGATAGACGCGTGCTACTCCAATTTATTATATAGCTGTTCGTATGACTTCTCTGACGTGACACACATTTTAAATTTTAGAGCAGAATACACGCACTAGGGTACACGTGAGGGCCGTTTTCTGTAAAAACCTAGTTTAGTAAAATTCAGTGCAATGCCGTCGTTCACTTAATATTCATCTGGTCACCGGCAGCAATCTGTTGGGGGAGAATGTGCCGTGAGCATGCAGCCTGAAAACCTCACCCACAGACCCGCCGATGTCGCTCCACCCGGCCTGCCAGGCGCCTCCACCCCCACTGTCCCGTTGGCTGTCACTGACCTCTAACCAGGCCCTGACCCCTGGCTGAGCCCCACAGGCTCTGTAACTCCCCATCTAACCCATCCGCACAGCTGGGCAGGAGCTCGGATCCAACCCATCCGCACAGCGCTGCAGGAGCTCGGCGCAGAGGACTCGCGGCTCGGAAAGCTTCTGCCCGTCCCTCCGCCTGTCCGTCCACCCGGCCCTCCGCCCGGCCCTCCGCCTGTCCCTCCGCCTGTCCCTCCGCCCGGCCCTCCGCCTTGGGCACGCACACACCAGCTTCCTGAAGGAACACCATGCTCCTTGCCCGGACACTTCAGGCCTTGGCTCACTCGGGCCCACACGCGTATTTCCCATAAGTCACACACGTGAATTCTACACCGTGACATTGTTGTTTCTCTGGAAACATAGGGCACTTTTCCGTCTCCGTATGTTTGTTCCCGCTGCGCTTCACCTAAAACGCGGCCCCACACCGCCTCCGGTCCCCTGTGCGCTCCTCGAGGCTCACCCAGATGCCATCTCCTCCGTGATGGCTCCTGTCCCGCCGTCGACCCTCTGCGGGGCTCCATCCTCGCTTCAGCCACCGGCGCTGTGCCCGCCCCTGCGTCCCTCCTTGGTGACCCCAGTCATGGACCCCTGATCGCTGCTCTGTAAACGAATCAATTTCCTCAGACAGCCTGGGAGTCCTGTAAATCTCCTTCTTACAGAAGGGGAACCTAGAGAAACACATTTATACTTGAGAGCACAGCAGAATAGATTACTCACTAAACAGCTGGCCAAGCCGGCTGGGGGTGGCAGGCGTTCACAAGTTCCTCCGATGATCATTTCTTAAAAACATTTCCCATTATTTAATAACGCATTGACACATGCACTGTGACTTCTTTTGAAACACAAGTCATTTTACTGTCCTTAAAATTGTTTCTCGTAATCGTACCCCTAAACAGGTCCCCCTCTCCTGAATGCATACACCCACTTTCCACGGTGCTGTCACTGTGTTTCTCAAAAGCATCGGCGTGGCGCCCAAAACGCCAGCGAACGGAACTGCAGGCCGCGCACGGCCGAGGCCCCCTGCAGTCACCCCGTGGGCTGTCTTCACGCCTCGTTCTTACACTGATGAGGACAGAAATGCCACGTGTGCTTGGAGTGTATTATTATAAACGGGGTTGATATTTGTTACTGTAGTACAGATAACTGTGGGTTCACCTGGCGTTCATCCGTATGTCACAGCACGTCCTATGATTTGGGATTAATGGTCACTAAAATAAAAGGTTACCAAATCTCCTGATGGGACACGTTTTTCAATGAGTTTAATCCAGGACAACTAATAAATAATGCCTAGGACAATTAGCTACCTTATATAATGAGTAGAAAGTTGATTTATAATTTATTGAATATTATTAATTTGAAATATTTGGTGGACTAAAAATATTACAGTCTACTAACAAAATGGCAGGGGAAAGTAATAATTTGTCTGTGTCTTAAAAGGTTGATCACTGTGTTCAGATCATTTAAATAACTAGGTCACATAAGCATGTCATTTGTACCTTGCGGACACATTTTGCGTTCACAGAACTGTTTACAGACGGTCCATCCACCCAAAGAGCACAAGAATGACCACCGGGACATGCGTGGAAGCTAGAAATAGATCCCATTTTGTCCATATTTTCAGGGAATTCTGTTACCTCCAAACCCTGCTGCTAAAAGGAATCTCGTACTTGGGGGGGACGGTTGGTGGACCCAAGGAGGCGTGTGCGGGAGTGAGAGGGAAGGGAGGTGGCCGTCGGAGTGCCATCATGTCACACGCCAAAAAAAGGATGCAGGTGGACTGGACTGTAAGACAGAAGGACTGAAGGCGGAGAAGGGAGACAGGCATCGATGCTGTCTTAAAAGTTGGTAGTGGCTCTCCATCCCGATGGAAATGATATCTGGCTACATGAACCCACACCCGCCTCTCCTAATTCTCCTGAAGACATCTGTCCCTGACTCAGAGGCAGAGAGAGGGCCAGCATGCCCTGACAACGCTACTCCTTGAGGAAAAAGCTTGTATTTTTCAACCTAGAAGCAGGACCACTTGCTAGGACAATAAATCTCCCTGAATCCCAGGCAGAAGCAGGGGGACTGGCGGCACCCAGATGCACCGAGGGGTGGTCGTGCTGCTGAGGCTGACGGTGACAGTGTCCGGGTCCCCCGATGCTGTGCACCTCACGGAGCCCAGGGGAGGGGCCCTGTGCATGTTATTTCACAATCTCCTCATATAACTCAGGTGTACAGGTGAAACCAGTGACATTCTGATTCAGTTTTGTCAGAAGAGCGCAGTTAGTACAAGGCCAGCCTTCCACCCAGGCCCAGCGACAGCAGAAATGAAACACAGAGTGGAAGGCATGGTCTCTGCAATTAAAATATTCCAGGAAGGAGGCGAAAGTGAATGCATCTTGAGAATTATAATTTTTCAGAAAACGGGAAGACAGGCAGGCTGGGGAGAAGAAGCAGGCTTCCACAAGGAACTGGCACTGTGCCTGGGGGAGGGGTCCTACCAGAACCACGCTGCTCTGAGAAAGGGATCGGGCACTACCTGTGATCGGGAACGGGACCCAGACCTGCCCGTTCACTGGGTCTCCTGACAGACACCCACATTGCAGGACCTGCCTTTGTTTGAGGATATGTAACAATGCACACAACCTGGGCCCCCTGACCACCTTCACCCAGTCTCACCCCACCCCGCCCCCCGCAACCACCCATCTGCTCTCTGTTTCTGTGAGGTTTGCCTCCCTCAGATTCCACGTATAAGGCTAAATAAGAACATTTTCAGAAGAACAAAAACAGGTCATTGATTGTCAGTCTATCTGCTCTACCAAAATTGCTGAAGGAAATTTCTGTGGATTGGAGAGAAATGACTCAAGAGGGGATCTGGAATTTCAAAAAAAAAAAAAAAAAAATGAAGGGAGAGCCATGGAAATGATACACATCTGGGTAAACATAAAAATCATGTTTTCCTTTTAAGCTCTTTGAAATATATGTGAGTAGTTAGCACTGACATCCCATCACTGTCTCGTGAGGGAAACTGCAGGCAGATGGAACCCTCACCCTCACAGGAACCTACAGGTGCGAAGAGACCTGTGCGCTCACAAGGTTCTTACATCACAGTCCAAGTTGTACGACGTTACCTCTAAGTAGACCGGGAAAGGCTAGGTATGTAGACTGTAAAGCATGAGTCAGCGTCCGAAATGATGCAAAAGATACAGCCCACATCTGAGAGCACATCAACATGAAATAGTAACATATTCAAATAACCCTGCAGGAGACCTCATTCCAGACAAAAGATAATAATTAAAACTGATTATCAGACTAAACGTAAAACCTAACAATATAAAATGTTAACAAAACATAGGCGATCTCGGGATAGGCAAAGGTTTTAAGTCGCGTACAAAAATACAAAACATGAAAGCAAAAATTATTAGATTTCATCAAAATGTAATACCTTTGTTCTTCAAAACGTATCCTTAAGACAGTGAAAAAGCTAACCACAGACTGAAATAAAATATTTGAAACACATATAGTAGACAAAGCACGGAATTCTAAAATATGTAAAGAATACTTACAACTCGATAAGACAATTAACTCAATAAAAACGGGCAAAATATCTGAGCCAGCACTTAACCAAAGATACATAAAGTACATAAAAAAGATTTTCAACTTCATTACTCATCAGGGAAATGTCCCAAGAGATGTCACTACATGTCCATTAGATTGGCTAACATGAAAAGGAATGATATTTCCTGGATAGTTCTCCAATAGAAATGAAAACACGTATCCAAACACACACTTGTACATAAATGTTAATAGCAGCTTTATTTGTAAAAACTCCCAAACTGGAAATAGCTCAGATGTTTATCAACTGGAGAACAGACAGATGGCTATGATGTATCTATACAATAAATCGCTATTCAGCAACAATGAGTGAACTACTGATACGTGCAACAAGGCTGACCACGAAAACCGTATACTCAGTGAAAGAAAATACACCAAAATATGAAAGTGAAAAGAGTACACATTATGTGCTCACATTCCTGCAAAGCTTCAGGACACACAAACGAATCTTGCAGTGACAGAAAGCTCTGTCCGTGGCTCCCAGAGAGGAACAGGGGAGAGTTTGGAGGTGATGGAATGTTCATTATCATGATTACGTGATGAGTTTGTAGATGTATTTATATCCAGGTGTGTGTGTGTGTGTGTGTGTGTGTGTGGCAACACTGATCAAATTGTACACTTTAAATTAGTGTGGTTTATTGTATTTCATTTATACTTCAACCAAGTTGTAAACATTATAATTTGAACACACAAATAATTCCAGAGGCTAACATCAAAGCAATAGATAGAAATGTTGATATCTTGTCCTCTTTCTTCAAGATTTTATATCTAAAATTTTATATAAAATTGAAAACCTCCTTTGAGCTCAACCCCAAAGGTAGCTCCTCAAGTTAGTTTTTAAATGTTTTACTGCATATATATGTATAAATAGCATGCGGTTAATGTGCTTTACACTTACATGAAAGTATCATACAGTATGTGTCTGCCTCACTTACACTTGTCCCTTGGCAGAAGGTACAGATTGGCTAAGTGTTGGCCCGGATGTGGGGACCCAGGAACACGGGTGCTGCTTCTGGCGGGCTGACGACCACGCAGTCACGTTAAGTGTGACATGCAGCTGGACCAGTCAGCTCTGCTCCTCGGTGCCGAGCCCCAAGAAAGCACCAAGCCCACACAGACAAGAAGGTTCCGCGCTGCAGACTTTTCTGTGGCAGCGAGGCATTGCAGGTGATCGGGACCCGTTGCTGGAAAGAGGAGAGGTAAGAAACGGTGCACATATGCTAGGGAATTCTCGACAGCCGTCAGGAGCAGATGATGAGAGATGCTTTGCGTGCTTCAGATAGAGCCCGTGGTGGGCATATTCAGTTTCCCTTCCAGACCGCCTCTGCTCTCTGCTCTGAGAAGCTGACTGCAGGGTGACCCTCCATGGACTCTATGCCTTCTGTTTTCCAGCATTGCTGGACCAGTGGGAGGTTTTAACCCAAGGGTGAGGAGAGGAGAGAGCGAAAGCCGGTGTTTGCTCTCCTGGCTCCTCTCTGCCAGGTCTTCTCCAGTGTAGATTACTTGTCTTCTGCATGACCTCCAGGTCCAAGCCGACTTCGCCTCCTGACAGTCATCGTTCTGGGCCTAGGAGTCCAAAAGCTCAGCTGCCACTCGCCCTGGGTCACTGCATTGCTACTCGTTGGCCCTCTCCCCACACCTTTGTAAACCTTTGCAAATAAACCTTCCTTGAATTATCCTGCCTTTGAGAGGTGTTTGACAAAATCTAGTAAAGTAAGAGATGGGCATTTTCTATCACACAGAGAGGCCACTTCTGGATATACCTGGAGAACCGTCACACATATGTGTACCAGGAGAGACCTACAAATGTGTGTGTGTGTGTGTGTGTGTGTGTGTGTGCGTGTGCCTGTGTGTTCTGAAAATATCCTAAATGCAGTAGCTACTGGGCCAATTTATTTTCCCAAAGGATTCAAAAACATTAGAAAAGATGCTACCATTAAATAACATCAATTTAATAACTCCAGACCAGTGGCCCAGAACATTTCATTTGCTCTTGGTAATAGGAGGTAGAAAATCCTGTTTCTAAAGTTTGCATAAGAATCATCTGGGGACGAGAACAGTCCTGCAGGAGGACGTGAGGTGGAGTCTCACGTCCACCTGGGTGGCAGCAGTGTCCATCTGTAAACACCGGCATGCCTATTGTGCCCGTGTGGGCTGTGACGCGGATGTGCCCCATGCAAAGCAGACGGAAACGAATGTGAGATGAAGCCGTTTGCTTAAAATAACTTAGTTCTTGATTTTAATTGTGTGAGTTAATGAAAGTGGGTTGATATCAATGCAGACGTACATTATGGCTTAGAACATATACCAGTTATCCCACTGAAAACATTGTCTGGTGTGCTCGTGATCTTCCTAGTCCTGAGTTTGGGCTAGTGCATGAGCTATAGGCAGAATCCTCAGAACTGCTACAGCCAACTCGTGTCTGAACCGCCTCCGTGGTATGCCAGGCGAGAAGGTTTGCTTTCATGGGTTTGACCCATGTTTCCTTGTTTCTGGGTGGGCTTGCAGAACTCGTCTGCAGAGAAAATTACGGGCAATGAACTGTCAGCGCCTCCATTTGGCATCCAGCGCTTTGCAGACCCAACTGTCTCGTTAGGAATCTGACATGTGGGAATAGGGGGGAAAGTCCAGCTTAACTATATCCTGAAAAATAACTTCCGTTATTCTGAACTAGATACACTTTTCAATGTGTCTCATTCTCTTTTGGGGAAAAAAACTGCTAATATCTACACAAATAGCACAAAGGTTGATTATAATAGTTTGGGTCCCCCCCCCCAATTTGAATGAAAATATTGGCATCAACTATTTATGTTCAATTACCCAAAGGAAAAAACATTAAATATTTTTAAAGCAGTATACTCAACTATGGCACTATCTAAGGATGTTTGATTCATATTACATCCTGATACAAAAAATAATCATTAGTACTAAAACTAGCTAAGGTAAGAAAAGTATTTCCCTGTACCATTGTGACATCGTGGTGCAGTTGAAACCGGGAGGGCTTCAGAGTCAGGCCACCCTGATCTGGCAGCGTGGATCTGAACTGGCGTCCGTGGCAGTTCGAAAACGCGAGACACCTGACTATAGAGTCAGGGGCACTGACCTTTTTTCCCTTAGACTGTCAAATAAAAAAATGACTACAGCCAACACAGCAATAGCTGTCTGATGTCAATGGGTCAAAATTATACCTATTTTTTTGGTCAGATCAGCAAAAAGTATAACATGTTTTTTGGTGTGCCGCGGAATTGTAGAACTAGTTTATGTGTGCCGGGGGATGAAAAAGGTTGAGAACCACTGCTTCAGTAGAATCTGAGCTCCACCTTTCAGAACGTGTGTGCCCTTGAGCAAGACACTGGACCCTTCTGAGTCTCAGTCTATTCACTACAAAATAGGAATAATCCTATTTATTGCAGGGTTGGTGAAGATTAAAGAAAGCCCTTGGAACAGCGGAGACGACTATCACTGTCTTTTCACGGATGAGAACGCAGAGGCTCACAGGTGGGGCGCCTGGCCCACGGCTACACAGCGGGAACATGAACAGCAGGGCTGTGAGCGCTGGCCGCGGCCACCCAGCTCTGCAGCCTGTGCTCACAACACGCAGGTGATTTTCAAAGGCTTCTCCACCGGCTGCTTGCAGAGAGAACGTAGGGAACTGCTTCGTGTCAAACGGGTCTGAACCCATCACTCATTCATGCATCCATTCACTCACTGATCACCTGTTCACCCGGTGCCTCTTACGTGTCGAGCTCTGTGCAAGATATTGAGGGGTAATTCGGGGAGGATAAGTCAGATAATTCATGGCCCCTGCACTTAATAAGCTCATTGCTTAATGGGGAGATGCGCCCACGAGCCAAATATTAAGTACAGTGTGATAAATGCCAGTGATAACTGTAGACGCAGAGTACTACGGCCGTGTAGAAGAGAAATACCCTATCTGCCTGGGAAGGTGTGGGAAGTGGGCTCAAGGAAGGAAGTTTGGAGAAGGCCATGCTCACGAGTGACTTAAAATGATGAATAGACACGACAGTGTGGAAGGGAGTCCAGGCAGAAGAAATAACCTGGAAAAAGTCTCTGTTATGAGAAACAGTAGGGCCTGTGGTGTGGGGAGAAGCACAAGGGTTTGTCATGAGCAGCCGGTGGTTAGCCCATGCAGCCCTCCCCCTCCCCCAGCCCTACCTTTTAGTAATACATTTCAGCTTTCTTTTAATGAAAAGGTAGAACTAATGAAAGATTCCAGCTTCTGGATGTTTAAATAACCAGACCTAGCTTGAGCTGGGAGCTCACTCGGGCAGCTGGGAAGAACGCGCAGTAAGACGCTGTAACAGGAATGGAGGGTCGTGAAAATGATCAAATGATAAATAGATTACCTTTGCTCTTGGATTATGGTTGTTAAAATGTCTTTGGAATTGAAGAACAAAGTCTCAAGGGCAACATTTGTAACACGGTCAAGATAAAAGAAATGCTTTATTTTCCTTGTGGGAGATTCAGAAGAAAATAATTTGGCCAAGTGTGAAACTACAGGATTATTCTTGTCTAAAAAATTGATCTGAAAACTCAAGCAAAACCAAACTACACTGTGCCTTTATTGTTAAGAATTACACCATCTCTACCTAAAAATTTCATATCAGTGATAAAATTGACTTAAGTATTCTGTATACATCTCCTTGGTTCGCTCTTACTTTGATATATTGCCAGAATAGCAAGCCATGAGTGTTTTAATAAGATAGGATAATGGCCTATCAGTTCATTGGGCACAACTACAAAATGATAAATTAGAGCTAGACATAAAAAAGCACTTCATTTCTTAAAAATAGAGGGGAAAAACATAATTTGGAATATGTTATACACTGAGTATATGCTTAGAATTTCTATAGCCATTTAAAGAAAATAAACTACATTATTTCAGTGCTCTTTAAAGGTGTACCATTAGCCATAGATTTTACACAAAACATGAAAAGGTTTGCAAACCACGCAAATTCCTCTTTGCAACATCCAGACCGAGTGCTTCCCACCACAGTCCTCTCCTTTGGGAGGGAGACAGTATCATCGTATAGAGAGCCTTACGACACATTGGCCGTGGGTCCGTGTGGAGGAAAGACGTCATTCATTTTTTGAATGCTATGAAAAAAATCTCCCCAAATGGCAGAATCAATGCTGATTAGAAGTGCAAAGGCCTGCCTATTTAGGTGCACACTGTCCTGTCAAAACCCAAACGATAGGGGAGAAAGGAACTCTGAAGAAAAGAGTTTTGGTATCTGATAGGCGTGTACATGTTGATGCACGCGTATCGTATGACGTTAATGAAATATGTCTGAGAAATTGTCTTGAATATTCCCAACAGAATCAATGCATCCAAGAGATGTTTCTCACCAAGTAATTACCTTAAAAGGAACTCGGTGTTTGAGCGATCCTACCATGGTGTGAAGTATTTGGGGGATACACCCTTATACAGCCACTTTCAGAGTCCTCGAGATGTTCTTTCAAGTCTCTGCAGTGGAGACGCACTGCACCATCAGGACTGGAGCTGGGGCCAAGGTTATCTGACTTGAAATCTAATGAGAGAAATGCCTGACAACTCTGCGTGATCCAAACTGTCGCAAAAAATTATAGTGAGATTACAAACAATGGAACCCCCTTTTCCCCAGAACTCTGAATGAAATTCTGAAGCAGACCCTCTGAAGACAAGCTGGACGGAGGGAGCGCTACAGAATGGGCTATGTTGTTGTCAATCTGGTTTCTTTCGGACTCATTTCCATTTTAAAACGTGTAAGTGCCCAACTTAGTCTTAGATGAAGAGTATTGGGGTGTAACTGAAATTCGAGTCCATTTTCCCATCAACCTCACCTCTATTCATCACCCCAGAACAAGAGGCACCTGAGAGAAAATCACTGCTCTCAACTTCTTAAAGACCATCAGGACTGAAGGAACCGTAAGCACCATTTATTACACACAGCTATGAATCTCCTTTACAACATCTCTGTCCAAAGCCACACTGTCTATTTGTGAACAGCTATAAGTGACAGCGAACTTATCACCTCCCTGAACAGGCCATTACCTCCTTAGACAGCTCTTATTACTAGAAAGTTCTTCCCTAAAGGGTACCAATATACTCCCCACTCAGCTTCTGCCTCGTACTGTTTCATCTCCTAGAGGTGATGTACCATAAATTAAATCCCCCTTCTTCACGACAGTCCTAGAAGTATTAGAAGACAGATGTCATGTCTCTCATCTTTTCTAGGCTCAACTGTTTGTGTTATATATCTATATATTGTATATTCACTGGTGTACTCATTCCTTTGAATAAATAATAAGCTTATCATATACACCAAGCCCGCTTTCTAATCATGAGAGATACTAAAGCAAATAAGATAGACTTAGTGCATATCTCAGGAATTCTAGGTTGGGCGATAGAGAATGAGCAAATAGGATCATGTTAGCTCATGGTAAGTATTTTGAATGCAATGAACAAGGTGATAAGATAGTGGCTGCAGGAAATAGAGTGTTTGGGAGTGGGGCTCTCAGAAGTAACACTTGAGCTACCCCTGAAGGGCGAGAAGAAACCAGCCTTACCAAAGGCACAAAGAAAAGCAAACAAATCCCCAGGCAGCGAAGAACTCAACATGTTCGAGGGACAGCAAGAAGGCCACCGTGCTTGGAGCCCGAAGTAGAGGATAGTCAGCAACAGAAGATGAGTTTGGAGTGGCAGGGTGGAGGCAAAATTGTAGGGATGGACGGTGCTCGGTCTTATTCTAAATGCGAAACCATCTGAGGGCTATTCGTCTGGACATTGAGTCATCTGATTTACACACATAGAGAGAAGTCTGGCTGCTGGAGAGTGGACTATAGGGGCGTGAGCAGACACAGGGAGTCCCGGGGGAGGCGCCTGCAATAGTCCAGGCGAGAGAGTGCGGCTCAGTGCTGGGCATGGAGAGGAAGGTAAGAGCCTGAGAGAGAAATGGTCAGTGGTTTCAAATGTTCTAACTGCACGTGGTAGTATTTCTAGTTAAGACTATTTTAGGCATCCATAGACCCACATGTGTCCCTATTAAATGTAAGGTTCATCAAAGACAGTGTCTTTCTTATCCTTTCCGCTGGGCAGGCGGTTCCTTGGGAGGAGCTGGTTCAGGAAGCGAGGGTGAGGCGGAGGAGGACAGTTTGAGACAAGAAGTTAAAGAATAAAATCGGTGTCTCAGGGAGGGGGGACATGAGCTTCTGCACCCAGAGGACACATGGCAGTGATCTGAGTGTAGGTGGGTGAGATGCTTTCTCTCGTCCTTCTTGGATAACAGAAGGTCAGTTCCCTAGGATATCTTCACACTGCCATGGAACTCATTCTCTCTCTCCAGGACAACCACCCCCTCGCCCCAAACCTACCCTTTCTGCTCCCCTAGTTGTCTGGGGGGTCATACCTGCCCCTTCCCTGTTCTCATCTTCTGCATCTATTTTTTAAAATATGTTTTTATTGATTTTAGAGAGTGGAAGGGAGAGGGAGAGAGAGAGAGAAAAAAAAAAAAACACTGATGTGAAAGAAGCATCCATCAGTTGCCTCCCATACACACCCAGACCGGGGATGGAACCCTCAACCTGGGCATGTGCCCGGGCCAGGAATCGAACAGGTGACCCTTCAGTGTGCAGGTCGATGCCCAACCAACTGAGCCACACCGGCCGGGACGCTTCTGTAGGTACTGTGGTTAAGTGTGCGGGCTCCCGAGACAACCCCCTTCCCTAGCTCTGACACCATGAACAAGCTGTTTGAGTCTTCCTTGCCTGGTTTCCTTGCCTATGAAACCAGGGTACAGAAAGTATACAAATTCTTCAATAACTGCCAGCTACTTGTATCACCGTCCTCCTCCGTCCCCCGGGGAACGCCGTTTCTCAGTCTTAGTATCTTGCTATTCCTCAAAGCCAGTGGTTTCCTTCTGTCCTGGGTGGGGTTACTCAGCTCCCATCCCATCTGCATCTTTTCTCTGCAGTGCTGGGGGCTGGCCCTGCCCGGGAGGCAGGTCGGTGTGGTCCTGAGATCCAGCTCTTGGTTTCTGGCTGTTACCAACGTCTCGTTAATGCCGGGATGTGCCTCTTCCGTCTGCCTGCGACAGACCTCATCCTACCTCTCAAGCCAACCGCAATGACTGTCGCTAATTTTTTTTTAATTTTTATGAATTTATTGGGGTGACATTGGTTAATACAATCATATAGGCTTCAGGTGCACAGTTCTATAAGACATCATCTGTAGATAGTACTGTGTGTTCACCCCAAGTCAAGTCTCCTTCCTCCACCATTTATCCTCCCTGTACCTCTCCTACCTCCCTCACCCCCTTCCCTCTGGTAACCACCATATTGTTGTCTGTTTCTATGAGGTTGTTTTCTTTCAACAACTCACCCTGGGCTGTGACAGCCCAACAACTGGGAAACAGCCCACAAAACGAAATATCTTTCGAGACTTACAAGGGTTTGTCTATCTCCCAGGTTCATAATCTTGGCATAAACAACAGCTTCTCTTATGCCTACACATTTACTTCTTGATGCATTTACTTTGTCTTCCCATGGAGGAGCAAATCTCCACGTGAACTGGCTCTCCCTACCTAGTCTGATCGCGAGACCTCGGGTTTTGAAAAGAAGGTAGAACGCACAGGCCGGGGTGAATGGGCCCGGTGCAGCCTGGCTCTGACACAGCCAGGGTGCTGTTGGAGAAGCAGAATATAATATTATGAATGTCACTGTAGTGAGAGAAAATAGAAAGATAAGTCGGTATTTCCTTCAGCGTGGTTGATCTAAATTTCTTTTCTTATTACTGATAGTTTGAAAAAAGTTTCTTTCATCTTCACAACGGGCTGTATTTGCGTGTTTTTAGAACTGTCAACTTTGGGAAATCCAAAATTTCCCTTACACGGGGGCTACACGAGTTCAGGGTTTTTCCAGTTTTCTTTCATGGGAACTAGATCTAAACAGTCTGAACAGACACCGCGCATTAACCAGCTTGTCGCCTGTCCCCTGTCGCAGTGGCTCCTGGGTATATAACCAGGACGTACCAGTTCCTCTTCACTGATGTCAGAACTTGACGTCAAAACAACAGGAAACTCGAATCTGTTCCCGATGGGTTCATATGCACTCCTTCTCTTCACTGACTGGGTTATCAGACAGTCTGAGAGCCTGTGAATTACTCCCATTCAAAGTTTATCTCGTTCTCTTTATGAATTATTGGTTTTGGTGTCACACATGTGCCGCTGGGAAGTCCCAGACTTCTTCGGGGTAAGATGAGCAGATACTTTAGGACATAGCTCGAAACGTTGGAAGGGTTTCACACACAGACCACCTGCTTATTGAAGTGTTACTACAGGTAGCTCTCCTACAAAGGGAGGAATTGTGACAAATTGTATGCTACATAATTCACATAAAAAATAGATCAATATCTGGGTCCCTTTAGAGTAGTATTGCTACACCATTGGTGAGAACACAGCCTTCCTCTTGCAGTTTTCTTACACATCCGATACATCCTAGAGTTCACAGATCCAAGAATGGACCAGAGACTCGCTTCTGGCCCCACACACCCCTATTCTTGTTTCTCCCCTTGCTTCTCCTAACTGTGCCCCTCGCGGGTCTGCTGCCAGCACATGGGGCACGTTCGCATTGCGATACAATCGCGGGACCTCGGTGTGGCAACGCCTGGCGAGCGGGCGCAGTCAACAGGAAGAGTGAACCACGAAACGTATTCCACTGAACTCACACTCCGTGTATCTCCACATCAATGTCCCTCTAGCCAGGTCCCCAAACTGCCAGACGCCACTCCAGTTCCACCAGAACTGGACACAGGGGAGGGGAGTCGGGGTAGAGATGGCCGCGTTGACTGACTGTGGATACAACATCACACTTTCGCAGATTTTCTACAAACACGTGGCCGTGTGAACACCCTGCTAGGCTGTCCCAGGGCTGAGAAGAGGGTCACGCCCTCTGCGCGTCACAGCCCATCCCTGTCTACAGAGACGTAATCAAAGCCACTGGGATCCGCCCCCTCACCATTTCATAATCACCCTGTGATCACTGACAGTGTTATCCTGTAAGGGGAGGGGCCAGCCTGCCTAAAACCTTCAACTGTCCTCACAGTAAAATATTACAGAAAAATAGCTGTTTGACTTGAAGGAAGGCGGCAGCAACTTCGTGAGGAGGTAACGAAAGCACATTCCGGCCGCGCACAGTCAGTTGCTGAAAGTGTGTCTTATCCTGAAAACAATAATCAGATAACTCCAATCAAGACTGCTGGATGCGTGCTATGCAGTCTACGCATCTGTGCAGGTTCTTCTAAGGGTTCGAAAAGCAGTAAGATCGTTACTCATGAATAGGAAGTATTGTGGGTTTCATCTTCTGATTAGACAGGTCTTAAACCATCACATTTGGAAAGATTAAGCAAACTAATCCAAACACTGACTTACTTATTGTCAAGATTAGGCTAGGCGAAGGAAGTGTGTTTTCATGAGAAAGCTTTAAAATATATAAAGAACTAATACTCCCATCGGATGCTAAGTAAGGATTAAGAGATATGAGACCATGTAGCTAATGCTCTTTAGATACTGGGGACTTTGACAAGCCCAGAACTCTATGGCCATGAACTTGGAGTGAAAGATCAAAGACAGAGTTATGCTGGATAACTTGGCAATATTTTCCTTTTATTATCAGGAATTATCACTTAAAATAGAGTATATCTTCATTTGAAATTATGTTTTATGATTACCTGAAAGATAGAGTTTACTTTGCTGATATACATTGTTTAATTTTAATTTTTAATAGGGCAGAATGACATTTTTTAATGTCTTTCTGTCAGTATTATCATTTTTGGTATACTTGATGAACACTTTCTTTATGCTTTAACAAATGTCTTTAATAATAATAATACATGCCCATAAGAATCATGACAATTTCTACGCAAATGGTTAAATTTCTGATTCTGTATCAATGAAAATGTTCTCTTTAAAAATAAACTTAGCAAAGCTGGCATAATTTCTTCCACAAAGCATGTTTCACTTACCAATGAACAGAAAAAATTCCAAATCAACGGAAGGAAACATTTAAGTTAAAAAACCCTTGTTTTGAGGCTTATCATTAAGGAAGTCATGGAATACCACGCAATCCATGTGATCTGAGAACAAGAGCCTTGCAGGCCAGAGATACAGGTGCTCATCTAATTCTTTTCATGAGTGAACAGGGAGCCCGCTGGGCCTGGCACGCACCCTAACGGATCTTTTCCTTAAAACCTTACTGACCCTTTCCCCCCGGAGAGATTGAAATCTCTTTTCTGAATATTTGTATTACTAATTTTTGGTCCCATATAATTTTCTAATTAAGTAACAATACAAAGGAGTATTATTATAGTCATTTTAGTCAAATTGGTCTTACTTTTCCAACCAAGCTATAATTTCCTAGAGAGTAAGAAATATGCTTTATATTCATCTACATTTTCTATCTGCCTAATCTAGAATCGAGTCTTATAATGAAGAAATACTTGTTGGGTTGAAGCCTATCATTTGGTGCTCTATGCAAATGCTGTTTCAGATCAGGGCTCTGGGCTGGAGGGGGACTATCATAGACATATCCTCATATTCACCAACACTTTTTACCAGGGATAGAGGTTCATCCCACTCAGACCCCAAAGTGCTCCAAGTACAAGGCCAACCCACAACACCTTAGCAAAATCAGAATGAAAAGTACACCCAGCTCGGGTCCACCTGCCATCTATGCTGGGATTACCGCCAATGACTGTGACTGCTGCTTGACTCGGGGTGTTGGTGATGGCATTCGTGCTTGTGCAGACTCTGTCTTGGACAGTTAGGAGCAAGTCTAAGGCACCCATGACCAACCGCCCCAAGAGGAGGCCAAAGGTCTAATGTGCACAGTCCTCCAGGAGCACGTCGGGGAAATGCCCCATGCAAAAATGCCCCTGTGATACAATGGGCCACAGGTCTGGCATGCAGTGGTAGCTCTGTGCCCAGCCTATGACGGGGGAAGTGTTGCATGTCCAGTGTGAAGATGGGTCCAGGCGGCCCTGGTGGCCATCTGGGCAGTGCAGGCTCCACAAACAGCTGATGACAGTGGGTCTCAGGAGAGCAGGTCTACACTGTGAGCGTCTACATGAGCGACCCAGATGGTCTGATCAGCAGTGAGATCGTTTCCGTGGTCTGCAGTCCCCCAAATAGGTGCATTTTATCTGCCAGTTTATAGTTTTCCCAGTGGCAGACCAAAGAACCAGGCCACTGGCAACGTCCTCACACTCAGGAGATTATTGGTGAGAGTGGAGAATGGCCTTGAGTTCTGCTCTGTGAAAAGAGCAACCGCGTCCATTTTCGGTCCGGCGGAGTTGGGGCTGGGGCGGACCAGCTGCAGGAGCCCCAAGGACACTATCGGGTCTTCGCTTAGGCCATCATCAGTAAGGCAGGTCCAGGCATTTAGGGAAACCTCTGTAAATTGGGGGCCTCACCGAGCCACCAGCTTTATTTCAGGTGGCAGAGTAGAGGATACATTTTCCCCAAATGGTAGTTGCAATTTTGCACGTAAAGCTGCAATGCTACTGGGGTCAGGCTGAGAGGCCGAGTGTGTTCCCAAATATGCTCATTTCCACTTGACAAATGGGGCTTGCTGGGCCTTCCCATGCCTTAGCCACAGAGTCTAAGGTGACCCGCTCCAAAATGGGTATCAGGCCAAGAATCACAAGGATCCCTTGGATCAGGCCCTCGGTTTTGCCAAGAGCCCCGTAATAAGCTAACAGCTGCTTTGAAAAAGGGGTGCTTCTGTTAGCTGAATCAGGGTGGTGCAAAAGCAAAACTCCAAGGGGTGCTTCCAGCCCAGCTGCCTCCCTGTCCAGGCTCCAGTCAACACAACCATCTGTCACTGAGGCTCACAGCTCAAGGGGTCACAAAGGTTACGGGGCCTCTGGGGTAAAGCGTGAACCATAGCTTGCTGGACAGCTTACGACCCAGCCTGTTGGTTTGGATGCCACCCCGAGCACGCCAATTTGGAGGTTTTGAGATATAAAGACCAAGGAGGACACCCAAATGGGGCACACACTGTCCCCATGTCCAAAGAGTAAACGAGGCCCCAGGGCTCTTTGGGGTGGGGGGCAAAGAGGCAGAAGTTCTTCCTTACTGGAGTGCTCTCGAGGACAGGAAGTGGAGGCGCTGTGTCAAAGCCCTCAGCAGGGTCCGCTCTGAGGACAGGACAGCCCGTCGCGGGCCTGGAGAGGGAGCAGGGCATGGAAGCAACTCTGATGGTGCAAAATGTAAACATGAAGTATGCACAGGCCGACGCGGAGAGTGGGGGGAAATGGAGAATTTGAAAAACTTGGAGAAAAAGCAAAAAGCCCATCAAGAACAAAGCGGGTCAGGATGTCAGAGTTAGGACCCAGAGAGGATGATTTCCTTGCTGCATAGGATCCTGTTCGAGGTACATAAACATATTCACACTTACGGTGGGGGTCGAGGCCAGAACTTCCAGGGACTCTCTCAGGACTATACACACACACACACACACACACATGTACACATATGCATACACATACACATATATATTTAAATTATATAAGTGCATACACAAGAGCCTTAGAAGCCACTGAAACAGAAAATAATGGGGCTATAAACAGTCAATATTGGGTCAATGCTGATATGTTCCATGTAAACATTTCTACACAATGTTAAAGTCAGCGCAATATTGTCATTCATATTCGAAATGCAGCTACTCAGGGAGAACGCGCGCCGGGCGGGGAAATCACAGAAGACAGCCGGTCCCAGCTCCTCTGACTCTAAACCCACTCGAGAGCGCTGCTCTGCCAGCCTGCTTTAGACAGTAAACAATGATCTACTTAGATGATCACAGAGAGGATATCACAGGATCCAGGTTAACAAGCTGTAAAGTATATTTTCATTGCTTAAAGCAGCGACTCAGGACAGTCTGAAGTAAAAGACGTCTCGTTCTAAACTACTGCGGCGTGGAAAGCTGGGTTTTCGATTTGTCAGCCTATCTAAGAAACTGAGTGGACTAGCCTGATTAGCAGCAAGCAGAATTCGAGGAAAGATTTTTTAAAGGGGATCAATGGTGTAGAAAATTTGGTATCATCTGAACAGAGTTAGAATAGAGTGTATATTATTATAGAACAATAAAGAGCTCTTATTACTGTAACTGCCTTGATGAGTAACAGCTGAAATGTATGCAATGCTTATCAGTGGGCTGATACTTCATCGAGCCCAGTTTCCAGGTGAGATGGATACTTGATCGAATCCAGTTTGACACTCACACAGTTATTATTATTATTATGTTGCCAAGATAATGCTCATGTTTTTGACAATTTTATCTTTCGCCCTCACAGGGAGATTGAGTCTAAAGACAAAGCTAGCCTATTCTGATCGTCATGGGAGGATGTTATTTTGAAATATATACGTGTATGTCCTCCTTCCTTGCTAATTCCTATAAATTCTGACCCTCTTCCTACTGGGGCACCGAAGGGATATTGCTGCCTTAGAGAAGGGTTGTTATTGCGGAAAATCTGGAGAAAGATTTTTGTATGTTACATTCTTGGTCATTGGGAGTCCCAAGGCTGAAGAGTGCCAGTGGGCACCCAGGGCACCGTGTGGAAATGACTACTCAAGGAGGTGGTGCCTACTCTCCGTCCTCCAAGGGCAGAGGGTATTCTCCAGGCAGGGTCGGGGAGAGTCATGGTCGGTCTACAGAAAGAGGCTCTGTGCTCTGACTGTTTCTCTCCAAGGTTGTCGTGAGCCAAGTCAGGGAGCAGAGGTGACGGAAGTCTAAGAGCAGAGGGATCTGCAGCCTCTCTGCTGGGAAGAGAGAGCCCAGGGAGGATGTGAGATCCTCGGTTCCCCTGCAGGCCAGCAGGGCCTGGCAGCAGCCGGAGTGGAGAGAGCTCCGCCTTGTCTCCGCAGTCAGCCCAGGGTCCCTGAAAGGTGCCAGCCCCCCGAGAAGCCCCTCACCCCACGCTCAGGGACTGGGCTCTGTCAGCCCAGACCGAAGAGAGGACCCCAGCCCGCCATCAGGGACTGGGAGCTCTGTGGACCAAGGCTTCTTAAATACGTTCAAGAATGATGCGGGGCAAGGCCAGATGACCAGGATTATCTCAAGATTCAACTTCAATGTAGATTTTTTTAAAAATATTTTTTCTTTCTTGATTTTTATAGAGAGAGGAAGGGAGAGGGAGAGAGAGAGATAGAAACATCAATGAGAGAGAACATCGACTGGCCGCCTCCTGCATGCCCCCCACCGGGGATCGGGCCCACAACCTGGGCATGTGTCCTGACTGGGAATCGAACCAGCGACCTCTTGGTGCAGGGGTCGATGCTCAACCACTGAGCCACTCTGGCTGGGCAATGTAGATTTTTTTTTTTAAGTTACATTTCTTAACACTTTACATTATATCTAGAAATATCTTTAGTTCTTTCCCTCTGAATAGTTGCAGGACGTTTCACAGGGAGCAGCGGGAACCCCTTAATCATTACGGACATCACAGCCCAGACTTTGCCCATGTACCACTGGTCAGTAATGTTTATGAAGAAACAAAAATAGTGAAAAATAACACCCATAGGCTGTCACCCAGATTCTCCTGCTGTTAACATTTTATCGTATTTGCTCTATAATTTGCTATCAGTCTATCTGTTCATCTATCATTTACCTCTGCGTACATGTGATGTATGTGCAGATATGTACACACACACACTTTAAAAAAAGATTCTGAGCCATCTGCTGTTTACTCTTGCTGAATAAAGATCAAATGTACTGAACTGGCCCCAAGATGTAAAATATTAAGAAAGCGATAATCAGAGATATAATTTAAAAGAAATTATGAAACATAAAATCAATCACTGAACTGATTAACATTGTGAAAGCAATGTAAATAAGCAGAGAACCAAAATAATCTACGACAGGAGAGGAATGTTGATTGGATGTTTGTAATGAGCCAGTTCACATGCTATCAGAAAACATGTCTTTGTAATGACAGGAAATCACACTTTAAAAAGAAAATCTAACAGTTTAATTAGTGGACAGAAATGATTCTCAAACATCTTTTAGTAACAAACCGTCGGGGGCGGGGGGTGCATTTAGCACGGGAAGGAGAGAGAGGGCAGATGCTATTTTGATTATGTTATGTGTGTCTAGATGGTTTGATGCCAATTAAGACCTAAGAAGATGTGATTCTGTAACTGTCCAGAATTCTGGGGCAGAAACATCCTGGAATTTGATGAATTCTGTCTCCTGAAGAGAGTTACAGTCGGGGAAAGAGTTGTTATTCTGGAAGTCTGGCCTGTACTTGGTGAAGCTGAGTTTTAAGAGTACTTACCAGGGAAAAATAGAATCTAATAATTCTAAAAAAAAAAAAAAAAGATGGCAGACTCCACTGATCTCTGTCATAAAAGGAATGAAAGGGAAAACTTGTTGATTAGACATTTTCATTGTGCCAGACAGTTTATATAATATCAGTAAATTATGTGATAGCATGCTTTTAGAAAAATCTCACAAATTAATTAGAGGTAAGGTAAAAAAAAAAAAATGGGCAGTGACAGAAGGCAACAGGACTTTAACTATTGCTTTAACTATTAAAACTTGAGTTTTACTCAGTAAATAGCAGCTGAATGCTGCCTGTCACTGTTCCAAGGGCTGGGCATGATGGCCCTGCCCAGGGTCGCACTCAGACAGTTAGTTCATCTCAAGTCTGAAGGTTTTCATCACTTGGTGAGTGATCATAAAAAGGCTTGGGACCCCCCCCCCGACTGAGAGTCACGGCGGGTTAGGAGGTGACAAGGCAGGGCAGTGACTGCTAAGGTGGGTGAGTGCGTGCTACGAAAAGACCCGCAGGTCGGTCAGAACAGGCTTCCTGGACAAGACCCCTGTGAAGAGACAGCCTTGGCCACAGCCTGGAGCGGGAGAGAACAGACCTCTCCAGGGGTAGTGTTTAGGAGGTGCCCCCACAGAACTGAGCTCATCTGCTCTTCAGGGTTCACGCCCAGTGGGAGCACTTTGTGCAACAAGGTCGATTGCGTGTGGAGAGTATGCCCCGGGGCCCTTCCTTCAGCAAGGGAACCCCACAGGTGCACACCTTCGCAAACCTCTTGAACTTGACTACCAGGAATACCAGTCTTCAAACCTTATTCCCATACGGTGGGTGAGGGCTGGTACTCCCCTCCCTGCCCTCCTTCTTTAAATTTCCCTCAGGATTAGAGGCACTAATACACCTTTCTCTGAAGCACTCACCTCTTGTGTGAGTCTGGGTGTGACTTACACATGAACGCTAGACCTCAATGGTGGCCCCAAAGGAAAACAGATTCATTAATGAGCAGCGATCATTGAAAGTTTGTTCATTCTGAAGCCAGCCACCAGGTAGTCCCTAAAGGAAGGCTGTAAGCCACAATCTGGGTCTTAGGTTTAACAGAATGCCAATAGCCACAATCCAAAGACTACAGCACACACATGGAGGCTGGCCAAGCCTGTGGTTCCTACACTGGCTTTTTCAGTCCGAGTCTACACCTGGGTACCACTGTCGGCATTACCACGAGCAGCCCAGGAAGTGATATCCGATCCGAATGCTCTCTGGAGATGTGTCTTGGCATGGACATGGATGTAGTGGACAAGGCACGCCCCTGCTCCATCTAACACAGCACTGCCACATGGGCGGGGCTGGGCGGGGCGGGGCGGGGCGCCCGCTGCTGCCTACCTGCACAGCTCTCCTCGGGCTGGCATACAGCCTGGCCTCCCTGCCAGGCAGCCCCACGAAGACCAGCGTGATTTCTAGTTTCAGGGTAACTTGGAAGAAGAACTAAGATAGGTGCGATTTATATTTTACTGCACATTTTTGTAATATGCATGAGGCATGAGTTTAGAGCAATGTAAGATACGTTTTATTCTAAAGGTATATAAATATTCATTTTGTCTTTTTAAAGTACCCTTGTTTAATCATCATGGCTGACGTGAGTCTGTGTCTGGAGTCGCCTGGATACATTGTATTTCTCCATTTTTGCTCACAAGGCGGCATGCCGCCATTTACCACTGATAGTGTCAACATCACGACGCATGTACCCTTCTGCAGTGGATTACGTGGGAAAAGCTGCTCACCTAAGGGATAATTCTGTCCTGTAGATTCCAGGGACCCGCTCACTCACAGACTCCCAAGCACACTGCACAGCCTTTTACACGGAGGATGTTAAACAGGCGTTTGCAGAATTGAACTGAAACCCAGCAGCTCCTCGTGTTGCTACCTGTTGCATGAGGACAACGGTACAAGCTGCGACAGGAGGCCAGAGGGTCAGACCTTCCGTCCTCCAGAACATTCATGTCCACCATGGGGCTGACAGAGCAACCCTTTCCCAAGGACCCGTTTGCATTGCTCTGCACTCTCTGCTCAGCCGCGGCCTCAGCCGTCCACGGAGGACGCAGGGCTTCCAGAGGAACTGAGCTTGGTCTTTGCCAGGAATATGGTTTGACCTTGAACAGAAGAGGAAGGGGCTGCCCCGTACCTACTGCCTACCATGTGCCAGGTGCTCGGCTGAGCGCTTTAAGACATATTCCCGCACTCATTCCCACCGACACTTGACGGAAGGGGTGTTTTACAGATAGGTTTGGAAACTGAGACGCAGAGACATAACTCACTCAAGGTCTCTGCTCTTCTCACTGCACTACACGACCCCGTGACCTGCCTGACCACTGTTCCTCCTTGTCTCCTGGCGACCAAAAGCTACGTCTGTCTCTGTCTCGCTCACTGTCCTATCCTCACCAACTTCCCAGGGCCTGGCACACAGCAAGTGCTCAATAAATAAGTGATGAATGAATGAATGAAGCCTCCCGTTTACCGTAACCCCCGATTCAAAAGGTACCAGATTAACGTCTTGTGCCCTTTATCAAATTCATTTAACATCTGCACATTGCAAATGTACCAGCTGGTCCAAACGAACAGAACTGACCAGCTTCAGCATCACCTGGGCAGTATCACTGATGACTCTGAGATGCAGAGACAGGAGGCCGAGACAGAGGGCGGAACACCAGGCCAGCGGGGCCAAACATCACACCGGGGCTATGCACATCCTCCCCGGCAGACATAATGAGACTTCTAAAACTCTGAACTTTGTGAGCATGAAAGGGAATTAAATGCATAGTTTCACTGCATTATCTTTTGTGTTATCATCCCCCTTCAGTAAAGGCCAATTTCTCTAGAAGAGAGGACTTGAGATTCTTAATTAATGTTAAAAATAGGCTATGTCTCTTCAGGCATAACTAGCAATAAAGTATTTATTTTATAATATACATTTTACATGAAGTTTCATATTGTTCTTTTGTGAACGGATAGAGAATTGCATCAGAGTTTAATTTATGAGGAACATCATGTAAATTAAGAGGCCTTTTTTTTTTTTTTAAAGGTAAGGAAGGCTGTTGGCACAGTCTGAAGTTCTTTCGTATGCAATTACATGTCACCGGAAAACTAATATTCAGTGAATAAAAATTTGAGTGGTATGAAAATTTTAATACTAAATACAAAGAGCCATTCTATAATAGCGATGATAACAAACTAAGCAAAGCAAGACAGCTTTAGTTAACTGTGTCGCCGTAATCATTCATTCCACTAGCTTTAGAACAATGCGGGGCTTATGTTTATATATTAATGTCAACATGCTATGAATCATGGTAAACTACAAGCTAAAAGCAATCTACTGTGTGAAGTTAGAGGATTAATTTTTAATTGGTCCCACATGTGTTGGCTCTATTTCTGAACTCGAAGCTCAGAAAAATTCCAAATTTCCCCAAGAGCATAATAAAGTATCTTAATGAATAAAATGATTGACTCCTTAATTCTGTAGATAGATGGGCAGATACATACAGACAGATATAGATATTATATCTTTCCCCTTAAAAATCACCAAAAAAGTATATCTATCCAATACTCTTATAATAGTATCACCCCAAAAAAGTAAAATATTTAGCCCTTATTTATAAAAATGTTTCTTGTCATTACTTTAAGAAAGAACTGATCACAAAGATACTTATATTGGTGTAGTTGTACTTGGAGAAGAGACATTAAAAATTAAGTTTGAATAATTTTCTTCTCAATATTCTTCACATACATGGCTTTTAAAAACTATTGTTATCACCTACTCTCTTATTGCAACATTATAATATTAATTATTAATTTTATTGTAAAAATGTGAATAGTGATACTGCATATCATCCACACTAATAGGTATAAACATCCAAAATCATGTTCATAATTTCCCTAATATTAAAAAAATATATAAGGCCTGGCTGGTTTGGCTCAGCGGTTAGAGAGTTGGCCCGTGGACCAAAGGGTCACAGGTTCGATTGCTGGTCAAGGGCACATACCTGGGCTGCAGGTTCGACCCCTGGCCTGGGTCAGGGTCATGAGGGAGGCAACGTATCTCTCATATCAATGTTTCTCTCTCTCTCTCTCCCCCTCCCTCCCTTCTACTCTGTCTAAAAACCAATGGAAAAATATCCTCGGGCAAGGATTAACAAAAAAATAAACAAAAAAGTCTGAGAATTTTAACATTTTAACCCACTAATACTACACTTTTCCTTATACTATTTATAACTCTCAAGTACATTCTAAATTTAATATTTAAATAGTTAAGTGAACATAACTCATACCTTAGGTAAAGTTCCAAAAATAATGTTATAAGAAATAATTTAAAGCACTCAACTTAGTTACCATGGTGACAGTGCTATCTAATAGTATAGGGATAGGAAATAGTTCATTGGTAACTATAATTCTATAAAGAAAAAGATCACCAATCTATCTTTTAAAGAAGAGTGAAACAACTTCTGATATTTTATTTCTATGCTGGACAAGAAGGAGAAAGGCCATATCTGGGCCAAAAGGACAATGTCTAATACTTTCCTTAAAACATTTCTATGACATATAAATACATTTGCTGCATGTTTGGTCCTATTCAGTCCATATCTGATTGAAGACTTTTGAACACTAAAGTGATTTGATATGCATAACCAAGAGGGAAAAGTTGTCCTCAAGACTCAAACCACCCTGGTGGGGAAGCACACAGAGTCCCAAACAAGATGAATCCAAAGAGGCCCACACCAAGACACATCATAATTAAAATGCCAAAGGTTAAGGACAGTGAGAGAATCTTAAAAGCAACAAGAGAAAAGCAGTTAGTTACCTACCAAGTGGCTCCCATAAGACAGTCAGCTGATCTCGCAACAGTAACTTTGCAGGCCAAAGGGATTAGCACAAAATATACAAAGTGATGAAAAGCAAGAACCTACAACCAAGATTACTCTGCCCAGCAAAGCTATCATTTAGAATGGAAGGACAGATAAAGAGTTTTTCAGACAAGAGAAAGCTAAAGGAGTTCATTACCACCAAACCAGTATTACAAAAAATGTTACAGGATCTTCTTCAAGAAGAAGAAGAGAAAAAGATAAAAACTATGAATAATAAGATGGCAATAACTACATATCTATCAATAATTACTTTATTTATTTATTTGTATTGATTTTAGAGAGAGAGGGAGAGGGAGAGAGAGAAACATCAATGAGCGAGAACATTGATTGGCTGCCTCCTGCATGCCCCCCACTGGGGATCGGGCCCAAAACCTAGGCATTACTTTGATGGTTGCCCTGACCAGGAATCGAACCGGTGACCTCTTGGTGCATAGATTGATGCTCAACCACTGAGCCACACCGGCTGGGCTATCAATAATTACTTTAAATGCAAATGGATTAAATGCTCCAATCAAAAGACATCAGGTGGCTGAATGGATAAGAAAACAAGACCTGTACCTATGCTGTCTACAACAGACTTACCTCAGATCCCAAGACACACACAGACTGAAAGTAAAGGGATAGAAAAAGGTATCTCATGAAAATGGAAATGGGAAAGAAAAAAAAAAGAAACAAAGAAAAACACCTGGGGTAGCAATACTTATATCAGACAAAATAGACTTTAAAACAAAGGTTATAATCAAGAGACAAAAAACGACCCAGAAATCCACTTCTGGGTATTTATCTGAAGAGACCCAAAACACTAAATCTAAAAGATATATGCACCTGTATGTTCATTGCAGCATTATTACAATAGCCAAGATATTGAAGTCACCTAAGTGTGTATTGATAGATGAATGAATAAAAAACATGTGGTACGTATAAACAATGGAATATTAGCCATACAATAAAATATTACCATTTGTAGTATCATGAATGAACCTAGACAGTATTATGCTAAGTTAAATAAGACAGAGGAAAACAAATTCCATATGATTTCACTTATATGTGGACTCTAAAAAACAAAATAAATGCACAAACAATACAGAAACCAACTTATAGATACAGAGAACATTTTGATGGTTGCCAGATGGGAGCGGGTTGGGGGACTGGGTGAAAAAGGTGAGGAGATTAAGAAGTAGAAATTGGGCCCAGTCAGTGTGGTTCAGTGGCTAAGCATCGACCCATGCACCAAGAGGTTGTTGGTTCAATTCCCAGTCAGGGCACATGCCCAGGTTGTGGGCTGTATCCCCAGTGGGGGGCATGCAGGAGGTGGCCAATCGATGTTCTCTCTCATCAGTGTTTCTATCTCTCTCTCCCTCTCCCTTCCTCTCTCTCTAAAATCAATAAAGAAGAAAAAAGTACAAATTGGTAACAGAATAGTGACAGGGATGTGAAGTACTGCATAAGGAATATAGTCAACAGTATTATAATAACTATGTCTGGTGCCAGGTGGGTACCACATTTATTGGGGTGATCACTTCGTAAGTTATATAATGTCCAGTCACTATGTTGTACACCTGAGACTAATATAATACTGTATGTCAACTGTAATTGAAAACTAAAAAACTTTGTAAAAACCCACCTTGTTGGTTCTGGATGTATCTACCTGCCGGAAGTTGCCACCATGTTCTCTGCGTGGTCACAGGGCAAGAAGAGGAGAAGAGGTGGTTTTCAGTGGGATCTCCCTTTCCATTCTTGACTTACCAAAGAACACGTCAGTGTGGTTTAAAGTCTCCTAGGAACGCACCTACAGTGAGGCTTCAGCTGTGATTGTTTTATTTTGTGATTAAGCCCTACGATGGCCATAAATCTGTGACCTCTACCCCCTGGATGGCTGTATCCCATGTGGTCACAGTGACACCCAGGAAGCATCATGACATGCATGGCTTTTGCATAGGAAGGAAGGGGGGGTGAAGGAGCCAATAGCTAAGAATCATTTCTAAGCTTGGGCTCTATCTAGGGAAGGAAATACACACACACATTCCTCCTCATCACAGTTCCCTTCAGACAAACATGGTGTATGTAGCACAGTTAGAGACAGACCCAGGAGCTCAAGCTCCAGTGAAGTGGAAAAGAAAATTATTTCCAAGACAGTCAGTAAACATATAGCAGGTCACACTGAAGAAAACCTCCCTAGAAATAAAATTGCTGAAGACTATTGAAAAAAATATATAACTTGGAGCATTAAGGGATTGCAAGACTAATAATTCTCCGTGTTGGGTATTATACACCTTGAGTGAAGGACACAATTATTGGAGCAGACTTTGGCAGGGGAGACCAGCTTTGGACATAGAGAATGGACGGGGGTTAATGCAGAACCCGCGTGAGAAAGAAATGTACACAATAATAAAGAAGGCATTTCCTCCAACTACTTTTGGCTGAGTCTGAAAAATCTTCGGTGAGAAAAGATGAGGATGTACAAACACCACACTACACAGGAGTTATAGCTGGGTGTGCACCTGTGTAGATGCGACACCCCATTTCCCCCTTCTCTTGCCAGGTGCTCATAGGACAATTCAGATTGGCCTCCCCCCACGATGAAATAATAAAATCTAATATCCACACTTGGTGGGTTCATTAGGCAGAGATTCGGGGAAGGATAAAAGGAACCTCTGGTCTAGGCAGCATGCTCCCACATGATTTTTTTCCAAGGGTCCTGAACTTGAAGACTTCCGGGCACTTTCCCGTCTAATTAATCACCTGCCCTTTGCCTCTCATCGTCTGTCGCCCTCTCGTGTGCAGACCCGTTGGATGAGAACTCTAAGGGAGACGGACGATTATAAGATGCATGCCCCTAACCCTAGCCCCAAGCCCTAACTGATGCAAACACATAAGGGAGTCTATTCCAACAGTCACAACATAATAGGCAAATTGGCAGGTCAAGTTTGAGAGGAAAGAGAAAAGCAGTTTGTCTCATGAACAGAAATTAAGGGATCTGAGCATTCCGCGGGGAAGCAACACTTTAAGAAGTCTCTGGAGTATTGGATGCCCCATCCTCCCTCTGAGCTTGTGCTTTTCACTCCCACGTGGTTTTGCCTGATGTGTCTTATTTTGAATGCAAAACAAGTGTAAACCAGTTCAGTCCAATACTGAGTGTAGGCAAATCCCTAAAATAATCAATACTGTTAGGACGAGGTCTCACGTGGAAGTGCACCCACAGAAGTACTCTTCTGTAAGCGATGAAACCTGTTTCTAGCTTGGATTAATTTATTGAAAAGAAGATAAACTTGAATTACAAGGAATGTAAGCGTGAGCGAGCGTGCAGCTAACGATGTGGGTCATCTGTTTGTAGTTGAGCCATAGACAGCAAGACGCCTGCTAACCTTCCTTCCTTTTCCTGAGTGAAGCTGGGCCAGCGTGTCACTTTATTTTCAGGGACGTCTGATAAGATGTGAATCGCTGGAAGTTTGGGTGTCAAGTTGGGTTCTAAGCCAGCTAGCATCCAGACGAATGCGTAGCACATTTTAGAAGGTAGCGTTGACTATTTCCAGGTTGGTTGGAATACAAGGTAATGTATTTATGCTTTTGTGCATTTAATGGCATCGAGGATTTACTTAGGATCTAAACCATCTCACTAATGGTTTCATGCCCAAACAATCACCGGTGACATCTCGCAATGGTCTCCAGTGATCTCTAAGTAGGTTTTACTGCAGACATTTTGACAAATGCATGCTTTCCTGGTACTGACCAGATTATATAATTTCATAGCATTATATCATGAACAATGAAAGAGTTTTAGGCTGACCTATGAAACATACTCAGAGCTAAGACGTGCACATATTTGCTGAGTGAAGGAAATGGTTGTATAAGAACTACTTCCTACCACTAAAATTCAGAAAATAATGCTGTGGGACCCATCTTTAATGAGTCAGTCAGTATTTTATTAAGTATCTACTATAGCCTGGGCACCACACTAAGTACTGGGGAACCAGTGGGAAACCAGACATGTGCCCTCATAGAACACATGGTCCAGCTAATGAATTTTTCCATTGGGCAACTTTAACTTCTTTCAACCATTACCTGGAAAAAAAACTCTTGTAATTCATTATTCTCATTTATTGATTGATAACCAGATTTCACACATATAAATAATATATTCGGATTGGGGAAAAACAAATCAGGTAGAAAGCCCAGGCTTACACTCGTACTGTATATGACTTTATTGCACATTAAACTAGCTTTTCTACTTGTACTTCTTAACTGACTATCTTTTGGACGATACTAATTATCTTTTGGAATATACTAATAACATTGAGCTTCTGACCTAGCGATATGTAGATTTTGAGGCCAAGACCTGTATACTAATGAGAGATAATAATCTCTATCAACTTCTCTTTACACAAACTGTCCTTGGAAGACAGTGGGGTTGGCGGTGGGTGGGACCAAAGATAGCTGCTAGGAAAATGTGGATGCCTATAGCTGCAATATTTCCAGGTAAGGCTTTCCCGAAATAATCCAATCATAGAAACTGCCTACTTGCCTGTTCCTTCTATGAAGGTTTCCTGTAATCCGTACACGTTTCATCATTTCATCACAGTTTCTTAGGGAAGTTTCTCATTTCCTAATTTATATAGACATAAATGTAGGTAAATACACATAAGACATTTTCTTAATGGAAGAATTCTCTCCTTGCTGCTTTTTCCCAAATTTGTTCAAAAAATTGGCGGATACAAAAATGTTAAATTGTAACTCACTCAGATTAGGTGTATATTATTTTTTCAAAAAAACCAAAAGACTGGTTGAGCAGGAAAAAAATGTCTGGAAATAAGCAATTTCTTCATAGACAAGAGTAAGTGGGGAATGACAGATTTATTTATTTATTTATATCCTCAACCGAGGATACTTTTTTTCCCATTTATCTTCAGATGGAGTGGGGGCGGGGGGAGAAACATCAGTGTGAGAGGGACACATCTATTGGTTGCCTCCCACACAACCCTGACCAGGGCCGGGGACCGAACTGCAACTGAGGTACGTGCCCTTGACCAGAATCGAACCCACAACTCTTTGGTCTGAGGGCCAACCCTCTAACTGCTGAGCCAAACTGGCCAGGGTGGGAATGACAGATTTAAATATCTCCTTCCTTCTTGATTCTCAATTCAACATGATTAATTTTTCTTTTCTTTTCTTTTTTTAAATGGAATTAGAGAGAGGAAAGGAGAAAGAGAGAGAAACATCGATGTGAGAAAGAAACACCTATCAGCCGCCCCTCGAGCACTCCCCAGTGGGGGATCGAACCCACTACCCTTTGGCGTACAGGACGACGCTCCAACCAACTGTGCCACACTGGCCAGGCAACATGATTCATTTTTGTTGGCATATATTTGCGATAGGAATAGCAGTCGAGTACTCAATTATTGGAAATAGTTACTTAGATTTATGAATCTATATTTATAGAATGAAGATATTTTAATAATACATTTATTAATTGACCAATATTTTCCTAGATTTTGTTGAACCTCTGAAAACACATGCAGAGAATGATACTAATGTTCTTTGGTAGGCAGTTAATAATAATTATCAGGCAGCCCGCTAGATGCTTTGCAAACAGTCCCTGTATTTGAAAAATAAACAAACGAACATGCACATACGTGATGAGGACACACATGAGCGTGAACACAGGTGCCAGTCACCTGGATGTTCAGGTAATGAATATAGGAGGCACCCAGGAATGCCTCCTTTCACCCAGAGGCCTTTGAAAGAAGGACACCTACCACTCAGAGAGAGATCATCTCACCGTCCCTTTTAGCTCAGCTGCCCTCCGATTTGCCTTACTTTTGCATAACCATGCAGACCACAGCTCCCTCACACAGAGAGTCACGGAAAAGGGAACCTAACAGATCGCACAAAATGTCCTGTATACTCTCAAGAGGACTCACATTTGCAGGTAAAATTTTAATTCCTTGCAAATTACAATGTTTAGTCTCAGAGTAATGACCAAACGCTACGGAAGATACTTCTGCTGAACACGTCACGTCCCTCTGCACACGGTGTTGCTGATGATGGACTTACCGAGAATCCCGCTTCCTGCTTCCTCGCTTTCCAACTTCGAAAATAGATTAAAAATAAATCTGTGACATCTTACAAACCCCTCAGACAACTTGTAAGGGATTAATTTCACCATGGTAAACACAAGGGCCCCTTCCCCTGCCACGACTCCTCTAACTACCACATTTATCTCGGCAAGGGCAGAGCACACATTCATTAGTCTCTGGCCTCGCTCTTTATTGAACACAAAAGGCATTCTTTTTTTTTTTCCTCTAACAATAGGCTGAATGGGAAAGTAAACGTCATGAAAATTAAATCTCATAAAATAAGGATTAGCAAACTCGAAACTAATCATATATCATGGACTCTACATCTTTTTTTGCTCTAATTTATTATTCCCAAATAATAACTTCCAGCCTCTTACAGACAAGGTACCCTCCTGGGACGTGCCCGGAGGACCTGCCGCCGGCCTGTAGGGACACGTTGGAGTGGCTGAATCACAGCATCGGAGAACGCCGGAGCTGAGGGACCTGGAAGCCCGCCCTGGCGGTCAGTGGGAGACCCCAGCGACTTTGCCATTTTCTCCGCATGCCCTCAAGACCACCGGAACGAGACTGACCAGGGGGTGCTCGTCTCATGCTTCTCTGCAGAAGTAGTCCCTAAGAATAAGGAGGAAGGCGCCAGCCGGACTCATTTAGGTCCTTGCTGCGCACGCTGGTTTCTCAGAAGGACCAGTTCAGTCTCCATGAAGACACGTCTCCCAGGAATCTGCCTGCAGGTCTGGCCGCAGCGGGAAGAGCGGCGTCCTCCTGCAGGAACGACGTGGAGTGCTGGCTGTGACTGCAAGGACCCCGGCTACCGGAGAAACGGGGGGGGGGGGCGACGTGGTCCTCACGTGGGAAAGGAGAAGGTGACGCCGAGAGGAAGGACGGGCTCTGGCACAAAAGGTCCGTGAACTTGGGGTAAAAGCCAGAAGTCGGCGATGCGGAACAAGGGTCCCTCTCCAAACAGTGAGAGATGGGTGTGTCTCCAGCTTCTGTCCCTCAGAGAAGGCCACCCCCCGGGAGAAAGCCTGGAGACAGCCTTCCTGAGCATCGGGCTCCAGCTCAGGGGGCCTGCTACACTCTCACTGGGCACTTGCTGTGTACCAGGTCCTACTGAGCGCTTCCTCAGAGCCACCCTGAGACAGAGTGTCATTTCTTCCATTTGGGAGAAGAAACTGAGGTCCAGGCAGAAGCCTTGCGTGTGGTCAGCCCCCGGAGAGGCGGAGGAGCGCGGCTTTCCCAGCGCACCTGTGGCCTGGGTGCGTGGCCTTCCAGGGTGGCACAGGCCCCCTTGGGGCAGCTGCAAACGCAGGGGGGACGTGCGGTCCACAGAGGCGTGTGCAGAGGTATCTCAACAGCACTCTGCAGCGAAATCTCTCCTGACGCAATGAGAGGGAAAGCGTGACAGCAAACAGTCTAGAAGTGAAGTCACCTTGAAGGGCAAATGGCATGTCACACGGGGTCATTTCTTCTCTCCACTTCACGGATGAGAGAAGGGAAGGCCTGGAAGGTTCTGAAGCTTGTCTGAGAGCAAAGAGCCGGGCGGGGTTAGGAAGCGGAGTCAGAGCCCGGTCCTTTCCCTCCGGGACCCGGGATGCTGCTGGGACCAGGACTCCTTGGAGGCCTCTTCTCCTGCAGGAGGTAATGGGTGTGTTCCGAGTGACAGCAGGTCCCCAGGATACTTGGAAGGTCACTATTTGATTCTCAGGAGAAAACTTTTATTATTTTAAATCTGGTTCTAATTTGGGCCAGTTGTTTGAAGAGGACTCCATTTCTCTTAGGTTTACTTCTTGTTTTTGTTTGGAAAACACCTCAGATACATTCTGATTATGCAAAGATGGGACCACTGAATCAGAGGGGTGAGACAGGAGTCTAGTTGCTGCGAATAAGAAATAAGAATTCTAGCCCGGCCGCTGTGGCTCAGTGGATTGAGTGTCGTCCCATGGGCTGAGAGGTCCCGGTCCGACTCCTGGTCAGGGCACACACCTGGGTTTTGGACTCTATCCCCAGGAGGGGACGTGCAGGAGGCAGCCAGCCGATAGATGCTTCTCTCTCACATTGATGTTTCTATCTCTCTCCCTAAAAAAATCAATGAAAACATATTTTTTAAAAAGAAATAGGAATTCTGTAATGCCTCCAAGGTAGGGATCTCAACAGAGGCCCCCCAGGTCTGTAGAGGCCACAGTGAGAGGTGACTGCCATTGCTACGACAGTGATGTCCAGAGTTAACTGCTCACCCAAGCTGTCCCATAACCGCCCACGGCTACCCCCGAGCTTTCAGGAAGAAGGAGACCTGCTACCTTTGGGTTCTGTTACTAGAGATTTGGGGGAGAAATGGCAAGAGTGATGGAGAGAAAACGAAGAAGATCCACAGCAGGAGTCTGGAACCAAAACAAAAACAGAACAACAACAACGAGACAGAAAAAGAAAAAAAAACCCAAATAAGAAAACACTGGGCAGCGTCCTGAGGCTCCTGAGAGTCTGTGGGACGAGGCTCAAACCATCTTAACTGGGCGCCCAGACGGGCGGTGTCACCTGGGAGCCCTCGGGTGACAGTCAGGTGTGCCCTGAGCGTTCACTGCTGACCCACCACAAAGGGCCCCTCACTGCGGAAGAAGGCCCTCCCCAGTGGGCCCCATTCAACAGCTGAATACCACTTGTGCTCATTACTCAGCCTCGACAACGGTTTGTCACACACCTGTCACGTGACAAGGCCTGAGCCGAAGAACCACCGAGGAAACATCTCGTGTTCAGCTCCGAGAAGGCGTTTGGTTGCCGCTGATTTACGTCCTGTGATCAGCGTGCACAGCGGGGCGTGTGTTTCCTGTTTTTTCCCGTCCTGTCCTGAAAATCTGTGGTGTCTTTCGGTTCAAGTGCAACTTGCCTTCCTTAGCATATTTTTCCGGCTAGAATTCTTCTTCTGCTCCTCTGTCCCTTTTCTCGTTGGCCCTTCCAGTACCAGTGCCTTTCAGGTCCCCTCGTGTTCTTTTTGGAAATCAGAAAGCCGGTAACTAAGTGAAATCGGCGATGGAGACAGAAGTCAGCATTCCGGTTCAGATTTTTCCACGCATTGGGTAAGACTCTCTCGAAGAAAACGGAAAAACGAAGAGGTAAAGCTGCCAGCGGTGCGGGTCTCGGGGAAGGCTCAGGTCTGCAGGACAGTGGGTCCCTGCGTGGCAGGGACACGTCACCAGGCTGTGGCTGTTTATCACACAGAGTAAGTGGAGCAGAGTGCAGCTCGAGAGGACCTTGCAGGCAGGAGCTGTCTTTCGATTTCTGGAAGGGGGGGGGTGACGGGGCTCAAGGGAAATCAGTTGGCAAGGGTTAGAGGCCAGGGCTCTGTCATCTGCTCTTGATAAATGTGTGGCTTTCGTTACAGTTATTTCAAATGAGCGGTCCCTGTCACCAAACGCACGGCCTCTGTTTTTCCACAAGAACTGTTCCTCTCTCACCCATCCATTTGCTAATCCACTGATTAATTACCGTGCTCAGGCGAAAATGAGTTTGGATTAATTCAGCGTTTTGGTTTTCCGCGCGATCGCTAGGAAACCAATTCTGATTCGATCCCTCGTTGCGGAAAGTCTTCTCAGCATCTGTTGGCTCACTTTTCCACTGTAGCAAGTAGCAGTATATCAAACATAATCTGATATCCCCTTCGTGAGTCAGAGAACACTGGCCTCTCTGGTTCCTTGTTTTAAATGAATCGTAACTCTCCAGTTGGTGATGGGGACACCGGGCCGGCTGTTCACCGACCCTCGCACCAAACTTGAAGGCTGATTTTTAAAAAGAAATCCTTATCTTGTTTGTTTTCTGCTCATTTTATGCTCTCTCTGTAAAAGTATAGCAAAACGGAGAACATCCAGTTAATTGAAGGTTCTGTTTAGCTATGTGCTAGTGACGCCGAGTCTGTCTCAATACTGATTGCACGAGGCAAGTTACATTTATTCAGTTGAAGATGGGCCTTTTGTGAAGTAAATTTGAGGATTATATAACAGAGTTTGGTAGACCTACTAATCTGGATAGCTGCCATCTGAGCTTTGTAGAATCTTCGTTAGCAAGTTAAAAATAAATCAATATAGTTGAAACTTGATGTGTACATGGAAAGGAATTATGTTTTAATGTGAAACATCAACTTGATTTGCCTTGAGAAGCTTTAATGCAGGTTATATTAAAATGCTATTATTATATTATAAAATAATAGGTAAAAGAGCAAAACTAGGCACATTCCGCAGAAATACATAATTTTCTCAATATACTTATGTCCCTTAAAAAAAAACTTTATTTTGTGAGAGCCAAGGCAGACTGGATAGATAGCCCACAAGTGTATATGTCAAATAGCATTCTGACTGGAGCAGCTGTGAGATCTTAAATAACAACTGCATGTCAATTATTGTTGAGAGTAACAGTCAGAGCAAAAATTTGGCCATTTTCCTAGATTTCTTGAGGGTTCATACGATCCTAGGAGGAGAACATGGCACATGTTCTAACTGTTCAGTTAACATTTTGTAACCGGAGAGAGGATCGCTGGAGGGTTGCTCATAGTGTTGCCTTAACAGTGGCCATTAAGTCTACATTCATTTCTGCCCACTTATTTATGTTTTTGGTTAAAAAAGTCTTTGGACATGATATGAAACCAAACTCAATAGCGTCTACTTTATAATAGGTTGGTGTGGGAATATGATAGAATGGTACGCGGAACTTGCTTACAACATTGCCAAGTACATGTGGTCAGTACTCAGTGAAAGCGGAGGGTAACTGAGGATCAGAAGTCCTCCCTCGGCCGTCCCGAGTTTATCAGAAATGCTTGCCTACCAACTAAAGCATGCTTGGAGCTAACAAGGCAAGATTCGTAGGGCCTTGGACATTTACTTTGGTGCGAGTTACATTTTCTAAAGTATGTAGAGAGAGAGGAGTCCAGGTAAAGCAAGAACTAGAACAAAAGCAAGTGCACTGATTTCTTCTTGAGCTCTGTTCCTTACGAAGATACATGGACAGATAGACAGGAGATGGGCTTGTAGAAAGAATGTATCTTATTTTATGTTTCTTTTATCTATTTGTCTATCTTTTCTTGAAAAAAAAATGTTTTTATTGATTTTTTTTAGAGAGAGAGAGAGAAACAGCAATGTGAGGGAGAAGCATCGATCGGCTGCCTCCTGCACACCCCACACTGGGAACTGAGCCCGAAACCCGGGCATGTGCCCCGACCGGGAATCAAACCGCACCTTCTCAGTCCACAGGATAACACTCAATCCACTGAGCATAGCAGATAGTCAGCAAACACAGATGGAGTGAATAAATATTTGTTTGTTTATCCTAGGGTTTGGGTGTTTTTTTTTTCAGCTTTACTCTTGCTTTAATGAAGTGATTTCTTTTCAGAATAATATCTTTCGTGTCAAACGATGATTTTGTGATGGAAATCAAGCAGCAATGTATGGATAGTTGGTAGTCAGAGATTTTGAAATCTAAATTTATTTTATTCAAGTTGCATGAATAAACGACTTAATAAAATATCAACAGGGAACACAGTACACAATGTAAAGGGAGAGAAAGACGGACCAAAAATGATCATTATTTGAAGGTGAGAGCTAGAAACAAGTAGGAGAGGGCGGGGGAGGGGCACCACGAGTTGCCACCGGGAAAGCAGACACGTCAAGGGACCAATTAGGAAGGGAATGACGGACGCTCCAAGAGGAGGGGAGCCCGTACCAGACGTCGGAGATGAGGAATGAGCAGAGTGAGAATACAGGGAAGAAAACGAAGGCGAACAGGTAGAGGTCTTTGAAACAGCACCTTCAGTAAGCAGGTACAGAAGCATGAACCACTGATTCAGACCCACATTTAAATCTCGGCTCTATCCACTTATTATCTATGTGTCCTTGGGCAAATTAAGTCATCTCGCGGGGCCTGCGTGTCCTTAGTTATTAACTAACACCCGCCGCACTGCAGTCTTACAGCGTTCGTGAAATAACACATGTGGAAACAGCCGCAGCGTGGATGCTGCGTGACTGCTCCGTGTCGCTCCGTGTACAAACGGGTTTCACCTTTCAACCTGAGCTCACGCTCCCCAGCAGGGACCCAGCCTGTCGTGCGGCCCTGTCTGTGCAGGGTCGTCCTCTCTCGTTTGCTGGCGAGAGAGATACATGCATTTTCATCTGTAGGGAAATAAAAACGGACGCGGTTCTGCCCGCCTGTTCTCAGACACCTTGTAGAACGGTAGCACGGTGTTTTAAGATACGGCAGTGACGAGCTGAGGCTGCCTTCTCTTCACGGTTCACCGTTGTCGATTACGTTATGCACAGATCCTGGCACTAGAAGGGACTCAAAAGTTGTCTAGCCCAGCTCTTTGATTTTACAAATGGGGGAAACTGAGGCACGGCGAGGCAATGCTGATTCATGCGGTTATCTGGTTACTCCCTCGCAAACATCCGTTTGAGCGCGTGCTGCTCTTAGGCACAAGGCTAGGACGAGTTCCACGGGTGGCCAAACCCAGGGCCTGCTTCGGGGCTTTGAGTGCCCCGTGCCTGTGCAGGGGCGTGTGGCTAGTGAGGGGACTCCAGGGGACCCAGCCCGCCTCCCACTACCATGGGGATGCTGATGGGGTTAAGTCTGTTTTCGCCTGTGACACACGCTTGGCACAACCAGGACAAACCTGGGACTGGAAGTTCCAGTCAATCACTGACCCACTGAGACTTCCGAGAGAGAAGGGTTCACATTAATTTTCAACAAAATCTAAGCCAGACAGAAGGGCAGGGGGCCTCGGCAGAGTCGGCCTTTGAGGTGGGACGGGATGCAGTGTTTGCGTGGGCCAGCAGGGAAACGGTGGGGAACCGCGTACTGGGCCGGGGAAATGTCCCCGGGTGTGGGGCCCACTGGAAAGGCTCTCTCCACCCCAGTCCCACTTGGTCTGTGCTCGTGGGCCTTACAGTCTCACTTTACACAGACAAGCCTGAGGGTTGAGGGGGGAGAAACATGCAAATGAGGTCACCGAGCTGGCCGGCCCTGGAGCAGCTCCCGAACTAGCCTGCTGCCCTGCTCTCGGAGTCAGGAAACGCAAACGTCCCTCATCCAGAAAGACGGCCTCTGAGCAGCGTCACCTGGCGCATTAAATTCTGCTTTGGGTTGGCGGGTTCAGGACACATGACCCCCAAACATGGCACAGCTTGACATATTGCACATTTGGTCATTTAAAAACTGGCAGGTGCCTGCAGGACTCTGGCCTTCCCCCTCCTGGGAGGGTGCCCTCCCTGCGCCTGGAGAAAAGGACTGTCCTTATCTCCGAAGAGGAGGGTCCCTGAGAAGAACCCGGGTGGACAGGCTTAGCTGAGTTTCCCCGGTAACTACCGTCGTCATTCAGACCCTTCTGTCCTAGCACTTGGCACTTCCAAGGACTTGGCACTCCTCGTCAGCTCCCGTGTAAAAGTGCCCAGGCTGCGCCTGTCTTCAGGTCTCTCTTTCCTTATGAAGGTCATGTAAAGTTCATTTTAAATACATGTGTATGCTTTTCGCCTGTTAATCTGTGTTTGTCACTCTAATGATCTGGCCCAACCAGGAACCCTCAGAGGGTGGAGGGAAAGTGTGTCCTCCCCTTCAGGGCACAACCTGGACACTGCAGGAGACTTGCTCTGTGTCTCACCTGCCCGGGATCCACTGCCCCTTGCTGAGGTCATTCCCTGCTGGGGGCTCTCCTGTCCTCTGCTGTGTTTAGTATTGATGACGGAGAAAATAAAGGTGCTCCCCTCCACCGCCACCACTGCAGGGGACAAAGGAGGTCTGTTATGGACTGTGTGCGTTCCCCCTGGTTCCTGTGTGGAGACTGTCCCCGCTCTGTGATGGTGTTACGGGTGGAGCCTTTGGGAGGTGATGAGGATTTGATGAGGTCGAGAGGGTGGAGCCCGAGGGGTGGGATTCCTGCCCTCCTGGGGATGAACTGGAGAGCTTGCTTCCTCTCTGCTCTCCGCCCTGTGAGGATACAGACGTTGGCAGTCTGCAACCCGGAAGGGGGTCCCCACGGGAACCCAACCGTGCGGCACCCTGAGCCTGGCCTCGCAGCCTCCAGCACTTTGAGAATAAACGGCACTGTCTGCAAGCCCCCCGGGCGACGGTGGTTTTGCTATAGCAGCCTGACCTGTCTGAGACTTGGTCCCGGGAAGCTCCTTCGGCCAGCGCTGCCCTCTCGTTTCCTGGCACAAACACGGGACCACAGCGTTGCCCGTCTCTCTCCTGTAACCCTGGATCTCGTGCACAGCAGCACGCGGGGGGGATGGAGTTCGTTCGAGAGTGAGAGCCTCCAAACCCGGCTTTTGAGCTCCCTGCTCCTCCCCAGGTCATGACGCCAAATCTCCTTCCGACTAACACGTGCCCACAATCCAAGACGCTGCCTGGTGCCCAGATGCCATTCCACGGTGGACGGCCTCTGCAGCGTGTCGGCTCTGCGGGCATCATCTGTGAACAGCTCTGTAAAGGGAATGTTTTAGGTCCTACGACAGAAGCGCAAAGTGACTTCACCCGCCATTGGAAGTGGTGTACTTGAAACAAAGTCAGTAAAAGCTGAATTATCCGGGCTTCCCTCTCTGCCAACACCTCTGCAGACCCCTGGAGGGACAGATATTGGTGTTTGTAATGAGAGGCCATGTGGTCAGGGAGAGGGACACGAGGTTTGGCTAGACCCCTCACTTCTGAGAGCTCCTTAGGTTAATTACTTCAATCAAAGGCTCAGTTGCTTTCCCTTTGGTAGGTGGCTAAGGACACTTGCCCTACTTTTTTTGAAATTTTGTGGGTTTTTTTTTACTTGGAAATTACACATATTTGGGGGAATATAAGACACTATTACATGTCCAATATTATTGCTATCCTAACAGATGCTACATCAAAAGTTAAATATTTTTATTGTATTTCATTATATTCACATTGTTAGAATATTGAAATCTTAAAACAGTCTTTATTCACTTTTTCTAAGGCTAACCTATGCATGCAAACTGGGAATGTATACTAGGCAGCTGAATAAGGCATCCGCCCAACAACACATTCATTTTATTGAACAGTTACCAAGAACTCCTATTAACCCTCTCGAATTCTGCACTTTGGATTCACTGAAATCACAAAATGCTTTGGATGTGCAGGAAGTTGTATTCTTAAAGGCTCTCTGCCGCCAGCTGTGAGGGCTGGAAGGATTCTTCCTGCAAACAGAGGCACCCAGGGCTTTCTAGAGAGGCAGGGAGCCCCCTTTTCATTGTTTTTCTCCTTGATATGTGTTGACAGCTGATTTACAGGAAGTGGCCTCACCTATTTGCATCCCTATTGATGTGTTTGGTGAGCAGGAAGGGAAGCGACAGATTCCATTTTAATCTGGGGAGAAATGGACTTGACTCAGTCTCTGGAGCAACTACAGGAATTCATCAGATGTTCCAACCACCTTCTCTTATACTCAAAATGCAAATTCTTCAAAGGCAGCATGAGAACAAGGATAGAACAGTCACGCGCTTAGACGCTCCATGACTTAGGAGAGAGCGTGTCTGTGACATACATCGAGACATTTCAAATTGACATCTTGATTAAAATTTTAAAATAGGCAATAACATATTGACTGGTCAATTAGGAATCTGAGATAAACCATTAAATATTAAATCTCAAATGATTACAACAAGTGCATTCTACTGTCAAATCTCACACACACACACAAATCTATAGTTTTGGTAGATAAAAACAATAGCCGCGGTTACTTTAACTCATGGTGAAAGACTCCACATCGGGAACGGAAATGAAGCAGTGACAATTTAATATGGTAAACAGAACTCCATTGCATAGCGTTAAGTAATCGAGCTGGCAAGGTGTATTTCACAGAGAGGGTACATTTTTTTTAAAGAAAAAGACAAGTCTGTACAATTCATTTTTCCCTACACTGTTATTTCGTCTTCATTTATATAAAATTCATTTGATGAACTCCAATAGAAGCTTCTATAATTATAAATTACTAGCTTTTAGAGAAGTGAAATGCAGACTTGTAGATATGTGTATGTGGAATTATTTCTTCCCCTGCCACATGAATGATATTTTTTCACTTATCTTCATGGGGAAACCAGTAACTTCAGTATCTTCTTCCTCTGTAGACGACATACCATGCAAGTTAGTTAAAATAAGAAGATATCTATACAAAAATTGGTCTGTTTTTTTTTTTGTGTGTGTGTGTGTCCCTTCCCTCTTTCCCTCTTCTCCCCCCCTCTTTTAGAACGAAGGGCAGTCAAGGTCATAATGTATAATGTTACCAGCGCAATAACCTGGTTATTATTCAACAGGAAAGGAGAAAAGGAAAATTAGCTCATTTAATACTCCAGGTCTATTCCCCTCGTGGGGGAAGGGTCTGGACAAAGGCAGTTTAGAGGCATGCCCAGTAAGGTCTGAGTGACATGGGAGGTGCCTACCTGTCTTGGGAGGTGCCTACCTGTCTTGGGAGGTGACTACCTGGCCAGCACACCTGGGAGCGAGTCAGTGGCCAGAATAGGCGTGGCCACTGTAAGCACCAGAACCCTGAGTGTTTCATCTCCGAAGGAGCTCTCTCTCTTGCCCCCCACCAGACTTCCGGCTTTTGGGGCCTCCATGCCCTGTACCTGCTATGTGGCCCGCAGCCCCGGGGGCCCATGCGATAGATTATGGACTGAATCTGGACTATTCCTAATCTGGACACAGCTGCCCCTGGAACGGACCCTCTGGACTTCGGCTTTGTTCCTGGGCTTGCTATACCCACAGCGGCCCCTCTTCCAGGGCTGGACTGAGGGACATGGGACTTCACAACGCCAATTCCACGCCAATGAGAACCATCCATTCTCCCGTGCAAGTCTCGGAAAACTCATTTTCTAAAGATGTCGCAAGAACCTCCTGCCCACGAATGTCAGAGGCATCTGACCCCCCTTCCCTCCGGCAACAGTAAGAGGACCATCCATTCTCCTCAGGTCAAAGTCTGTGCTGAGTTTAGTTTCTAGTCATGTTCATTCAATCGAGAAAAGGCAGCTCCTTTGCGCTCATATATATACCGAAAACACACAAGGCGAAAATCGTGAAACTCCTCCCACGTGGGGCAGAGTTCCCCCTACTAGGCATCAGAGTGGATAGAAACTCGAACAAACGTCTTGCAGTAAGTGGCCATTTCATCAACCCACATTTAGAGACGAAAACAAAGCACAAGATGGCAAACAGAAGAAAGGTCAGGCTCGAGGCATCTCCAGCTCAAGCACGCGTAGGAAAGGAGCCACAGAGGCGGGCGTGCGTCCGGGTCTCCACATCGTCGTCACGCCTCGCTGGGGGCTCCAGCCACGTGAGGCGGCGAACAGCTGGACTTCCTCCAGAGGCAGCGGACGAGGAGCGCCGGGAGTTAGCACAGAGCAGCCGTGATGCGACCCGCACAGGGCTGGCCGAGCAGGCTTACGGTGGTAAGACACGCTTTTGAGTGAATACAGCTGTTGTCAGCATCATCACCTGCATGTCTTTTTCCATACGAACAACTGTAAGCCTACTTCGGCCCACCCCTGAATGCTTACTCAATTAATAGTTAATGTTTTACAGCAACTTTTCATAATGCATTTTCCTGTGGGATAATCACAACACCGTGTCCACATTTATTTTTTAGAAACCTGTCAAGTTGCATTAAAAGCAGGTGGCGGCGACGTGATTGGCAGAAAAGGTGCTTCCGACCAGTTGACACAGTTGCATTCCTCCAACAAATGGAACCGTGGGCAACAGGACGTACTTTATACCTGAGACCTGGTTTGTTAAAGGGACCCTTATACACACACACACACACACACACACACACACACACAGCAAATGCATCATCTGGAGAATTCAGTGCCTAAACTGATTAATTAGACCTTATTTTGTCTTGAACAGATTTACTAAGCATTTTTCAAATAGCCACATTGTTTGTAATTACCAGAATCACACCTCCACTGGCTGGCCTCAGTTACTTCATGCACGAACAGCAATCTGATTGAGCACTCTTGTTAGGGCTCCATTCTTCATTGTAATGAGCCATAATCATAGCCTTCCTGGGTGCATGAGAATGTGCAAGCAGCCATTCACAAGCTCGACCCATTTGAATATGAATCTTCTCAGTGAGGAGCAGGAAAATAGCAGAAACCAAAGCCGTTTCTCTAGGGAATTCTGCAAAGCATCTCTCCTCTAATTCAACCCCCTTCAAAATGTCCCCTCTCCAATATCTGGACTCTATTTGCTAAAACAAGGGCGGCTTAATGAAGACAATGGCTTATTATTTCTTAAGTGACACAGAAGGCCCGAGTCTTACAGGCTGGGCTCTTTCAGCCTTTGCCAAGGACACAAGGAACAAAAGAACAAGCAGTTGTGTGTGGAAAGGAGAACTCGGACCAGGCTCTACTTTGTGGCCGCTCAGAGTAAGATGGGGGCCTCTGCTACTCCAGATCTCAAAGACTGGTGCTTTCTTTTCCTTTACCCCCAGCCCCCACCCCCATAAATGACTCAGACGTTGTAGAGAAAGGCTCAAAGAAACAGGGACCGAAAACAAAGGCCGGGTGGAGGAGGGGTGACATTGTGATCCTGTCCCAAGCACATTCATAGTGAGCCACCTAGTGGCAACACCACTTTCCCTTTTGTTGTCTGATCACCTGACCCGCTGAGGGAAGACCCAGGTAAACATGCAGGAATCCCTTCGGGTGCCTTGTCAGCCAGCCCCGAAACATACCATGGGGGGAAGGTCTCAGAGCACTGCTAAACCGGTAACGGAAAACTCAGCCCTCCGCTAGAACTGAGGCCAGATGGAGAGGTCACCACTCAGAACACCGTGTGTTCTATAGGGAAACTTAAGAGATTCCGATTCCTTAAAAGGAGTGATCGTTTGGCTACTGAAGTTAAATCGCGAACGGCATCATCGCAGTGAGTAAGATATTGAGAGTGTGATGTGGCACCTGTGGAGGGTGCCAGTTCTTCTAAGCCTTTTGCCATCTTTGAGTACAGGGTTTCCTCTGAAACGTGACACCGATTAACAAAGTGCCTGCCTGTGTCCCTTGTTCCTGTGCCACCTCGAGACGCACAAGGGCTGCAGCGTGACACTGGACACCTCTGATGTCCTGCAGGGGAGCCTCCTGCGTGCCCATGTTAGAGGACTTTGCTGAGGTCACACAGCCAGTCGAACGGCATCTGCTAAAGCAATGGATGCACCCTGGCTGGTTTGGCTCAGCGGTTAGAGCGCTGGCCCGTGGACCAAAGGGTCTCGGGTTTGATTCCGGTCAAGGGCACGTACCTCGGTTGTGGTTCATCCCTGGCCCTGGTCGGGAGGCAACCAGTTGATGGATCTCTCTCACATCCATGTTTCTCTCTCTCTCTCCCTCCCTCCCTCCCACTCTATCTGAAGTTAAATAGAAAAATGTCCTTGGGTGAAGATTAAAAATAATAATAATAATAAAGTAATGGCTGCATCCGTGCACCGTCCTATACAATCACAGTCAGGACTGAACAAGGCTCAGTGACCCCCAGATGAGGTGTGCGTGAGCTTCTGCTTTGGCAGAGATGGCCCAGGACTCTGCAAAGGAGGACCTGAGGCAGGACCAGGACTCCGTGGGACAAGGGGCCACGATCGATGGCAATGTCCGTTATCGGCACCCGAGGGAGAGCAGGGACGTCATCTACCTCCTACCACACGTCTACCGCGAACAAGGAGCTGTGCTAGGCGCTGCCGAGGTCCCTCGAGGGGCAGACAACGCGACAAAATTTGCCGTGATAACTCCATCACCCCACAGCACGTCCATCACGCGCAGGCTGACGGGAGGGCTTTTTCCCAGGCATTTGCTTTGCTGATATTTTGGGGTTGTTTTATTTTTAAATCCATTTTAATACGTGGGAACTCAAATTATCCTGCTTTTCTTCTTTTTCGATTTTTCTTAGACTAAGACCGACTTGAAGCAGATGCCTATAATAAGGGGTTAGAAATGCATTTGCCATACGCACGTATCTTTGAGAAGCAGAAGGAAGTCTCCGTGACATCAGGAATTGGTCCACACTGAAGGACCTCGAGGCCAACATCCCTCCTACTGTCATGGCCGTCGCTGAACACGCCCCACTGTGTGCTGGGCCACGTGCTCAGGGCTCCGCACGCCTTCTTCGCCGGCTCCTTACAACGGTCCGACTGGGTGCTGACCGTGTCATAATTAGCCCCGATTTACGACGGAGCACACAGAGACCAAGGAAGCTTCAGTAAGCTGCCCAAGATCACACAGCTACTGAGCAGCGGGTTGGGAATGAATGAGTCGTGCTCGGCGCTCACAAGACTGAGTCGGGAACTGTCCCATCCTAGGATGTGGCTGTCAAAGCAGCCGAGGCCAGCCGGCTCCCGCCGCCTCCCACACCCAGGACCCGGCCGGAGTGATGCCACTCTCCGGCAAGCGTGCCAGGAAGCTGTGACGAGGAGGGTAGGCTCTTCGCATGCCATACATCTCCAAAAGGACAACCTATGTAGAATGTGATCGCAAGTCCCCGCAGAGGGCAGAAAAGGGGGTGCACTGAAGCCAGCTGTGGAGCGAGGCCTCGCTAAGGTGTCATGAGGCTTGTCCCCGTGCAGTCACAATCAAACACATTTCATTCTAGGCTCAGCACAGTCCTGGGCAAAACCCAAAGACTCGAATCAATTATTATCCAATTGATTTGACATAAAATAAGCCTTAAATTAAAATACAGCTCACGTGTGGTCTGGTGGCTTTTTTGTCGGGCTCTCATGTGTACATAGCAATTAACGTCCGTGGCATTATTTATCACGATAAAAGTTATTAAAACTGCATACACAGAGATCATTTGCTTTGCTTCTCTCTGACGAAAAACAAAGTCAGTCTCAACCCCCGAACCCAAAAAGTTCATGTGGGACCTGTAACACTTGCTATTTAATTCCCTCACTACAACATCTTATTACGTGTCAGACGGCATTTATCTGGGGGTCGCACAGACCTCCAATTCCTGAGCAAATTCAAAACATCTTGCGATTCCACTGGTTCAACGAGCATTACAGATGTCACTGTTTTGTGGAACTACACAGGTAGAAATTTCTGCTTCCAGCTTCACAGACTATCAGCCACTCACGGGCTTTCGCAGATAAGGAAAGGTCAGCTTTTACATAATTCAGTCCCACGCTTACAGAACGCTTGTCGTGTGCGGGGTACTAGATAAGGTCACGAAAGTACACAAGGAAGAATACGGTGAAAGCCGTCCGAGTTGTTGTTGTTTTTTTTTTTAAACCAGAAAAGAAATGGTCCCCTAATTCTAAGAATTCGCAAACGAGTGAGAAGCAAACGTGTAAGGCAAATACGAGACAAGTGACTACAGTTTAAGGCAAAATACCTGGGAGGCACTGTTTATAAAAGTCCGTCAGTAATACACTTCCCTCTACTTTTGACCGTAAAACAGGTTAGTAAATTTAAACATATTATGATACTAATGCCAATCAAACAATAATTAATATCTCTACCCATCACTAACCGTGGATCAAACACCGTTCTAACGTCAAGATGTATTATCTCATTGAATCCTCGGGACAAACCTTATGAGGTAGACACGTAGATAGGGATAAGGAAACTGAGGCACAGAGAGAGGCTAAGTCACGTTCCCAAGGCTTCATACCTGGTAATATAGTTTTATTTCTTACACAGAATACTGATCGGCTACTATTTACTCCTATATATTAAATGGGAAGCCTGGCTTTGTCCTTTGATATATTTTAAATCAACCTTCATTATTTAGATATTCTAATAATCTAACACATGCCAAAGATCTAAACTGCAATTGTTTTCATCACTGCAGATACTATACTGTCGTTTTCAATCATCTCCACGGTTTTAGAAAAATGACAAAAGTGAATTCGTGGAGCAATTCAAGGAGAGCAATCCACAAAACCGATCAGCGGAGACGGGACGTACCGTGTTGTCGAGTCCTCCGGATCCCAGGCCGGCAGAGGGCGCCCGCACAGACCATCCAGGCTGGCAGACGTTGGTTAGTCCCTCACACCGTTCCCGGGGGTACGGCACTGGCAGTGGGGCTCCCTGACATCAATGGTAGAACGGGGAACTGACCAGAGTAACGGAGCTTTCAACTGAGGTGATCCACCCTTTCCAGTTGTCTTCCCTCCCCCGTCTCCCCATGCCTCATTGTAACTGCATATGTCTGTGTGAGAATATCCCCAAACCTGTGTGTGTGTCTGTGTGCATTAAATTGACGCTTAACAACTTTCTTAATGGGCCCCCTTGCTAACCCTTTCACTCCTTCCCCAGTGCCATCAAGCTGCTCACTTGTTCTCCAGTAACGTCCGTTTCTTGGACACTTGGGTACCCTGTAAACAACATCTCCTGCCTGGACTCCTTCCCCCAGCCCCTCTCTTGTGTTTCTCTCCGCAAACCTCTAGTTCCTGCTTGGCATCAATTTAATTTACCCAAAGTTGCTCTCTTCTCTGTCTTTCCACAGCACTTGGGTTTTTAGATCTCTGTTACAAATGTTTATTATTACTGTTACTATTAGCACGTGTGGGTTCACTTCCCCGAGTCACTGAACTTCAGAGGGCAAAGATCCTTTTGTGTTACATATAAATTCTAGCATTCCTTTAGTGTCTGACACAGTATATATTCAATAAGTGATTATTATCCAATTGATTTGACATAAAATAAGCCTTAAATTACTCCAAGGCAATACAGCTACCATTCATGAATCCTAAAGTCACACACAATGGAGACAAGATGCTTCCAAAATTCCCACTCTTCTTCATAAAAAAAGGAAGTCTTTGAAAGAATAAAGGTCACTACCTTGATGTGAAAGTTGGAAAGAGAATATTCTAAGTATTTCCCCAAAGCTCTTCTTGACATCCTGTTGCAGGGCAAAGTACTTACAAGTGCACCTTGGTAGATTTTGAGAAGAGATGTATGTATTCATCCCGGGGCATTCTGTGATATTCCACGCGTGAGTCTGTGCCCTCCACCCCCCGCCCTGTGCACATGACATCACGCATCCCAGGCTCCGTTCTGCTGAGCAGCTGGCCGGATGGATGTTCTCTGTCCCCTTCCTGACTCTCTAGCCCTCCCAAAGCCAGAGGACACCTTTCAATAAAAGGTAAGAAGTAAGTGTGTGCTCTTGCTAGTGCTGTCCTGGGGCAGGCACACGTTCATTGACTGCTCACGGGAGAGGCTGAGGTATGACCACCTGCCAGACCCACAGGTCCGTTCCCAGCCACAGCTTGCCCGCTCAGTGCAGACACTGACCTGGGGGCGCTGCAGATTCTAACCCTCAGGTCTCTCTCCTTAAAAACCTCTCAGTGCTTCTCATTAGCTTTCCAGGTGGAGCCCATGTTAGTTACTTTGTACATAACAGTTCCTGGTCAGGTTTCTCTTTTCCTCCACCCTCATCTCTGTCCCTTCCCAGAGTGTCCCCGAAGCTCTCGTGATTCAAAACCACTTGCAGTTCTTCAAATGCATGCTGATGTTGGACACCTTTGTGCCTCCAAAGACTCGCTAGCATCCCCAACGAGGTGCAGGAGGCAGGCGCTCTCCTTGGAGGGTCTTCCTTCTCTTGTCTTCCTACCTTGGGGACCACATCCATTCTGACAGCTGCAGCTGTTCGCACACGTACATCTTAGCTTACATCTTCACACTAAGCCCAGTTCTTCATCCAACGACCGCTATTTACTCTGTTCTCATCCCTATCCTTAGCGAGAGAAATGGTTGGCGAGCAAACCTCACGGCACAGAGCACAGCGGGGTACTCAGAGTATCGCAACGTGTAGGAATCAGAGATTACGACAATGAATGGGAGACTGGAGCTCCAGGAAATGCCTTAAAGACGAGGACCATGGAGCTACAGCCGCTCATAGTCACGGGCTTTGAGTTCCTCAGAGGTGCCAGGGAAGGGACCCCTGAGCAGTGAGTGGCGCTGGGGCCTGAGCTGCCCACGCATCACTGACGGACAGAGGGGGAAAGAACATCCAGGCGAAGGAGGGGCGTGGCAGGAGCAGTGAGGCAGGCCGCCTCCTGGACAGGTCTCTGCAGCAGGCGACAGAGGTGCAAGGACCGCTGACCACCCCGCCCAGCCTTAGAGCTACAGTGCAGTCCGCGGGCTTCCAGCCCACACCCTCCCCCCTCTCTCCTGCGCTCGGGCACACATGCACCCTGCCTGATGGCTCTCCTGCTCTGGCGGGGCCCCTCCTGTCCCTCACAGGGCGCCACCCGCCTCCATGTCCTGCGTGCTCACCCTAGACCCGCGACTCGGGAGCCGCTCTGTGGAGGACACAGATGTTAACACGGGGACTTTATCTTTACTGATTCTGGGAACTAATCAGAATGTGATATTTAGTAAAAAAACAGGATGGGAAACATTAGGTAGTGTATGATAACATGTAAATTAAAATGCAAAGATTGAAAGAAGCAAACTGGCAATTAATTTTAGCAGCTGGAGGTAAATGAACACTTTTCTATTAAACTGTAAACATGTGATTCAAGGACATAATTTGGAGGAAGCTGAGCAGATACAGAGGTTGAAGTCCGAGGCCTCCGAGAAGGGCACGGGCCCGTCTGCCGTGATCTGATGTCAGAAATGTGAAAGGCGACCCGGCGACATTTTCTGAGATCACAGAAGGAAGTCAAATTTTCATTAAGTGGACGTTGATCAGAACGGGTTTTACAGACAATATATACATCTACTATCTAAAAATTTACGTAGTAAAATTTTTTATTATATATTTTATCTTTACAGTAAAACTTATTTTTAATGACTTAAGTTATGATTTTTACCAAGAAGTATGGAAACTCTCCTCCCTCCTAAAAGATAACACTCTCTTAGTACACTGCAACAAAGGATTTTGCACACTGGGGGATTCTTGCTCACTGTCATGACATGTGATTGTGTTTTCCATCGTTTGAATTCTGGAACATACCATTTTATACCCAGAGCTTTTTTTGTTTGTTTTTAATTTAACATTATATCATAAAAAGTTTTACCACGTTGTTAGTCCAAAACTAGCAATTACAATCTCAAAACTAGTAAAATTCCAGCACCTGGTCTAGTGCGTGTATTACGATTTGAGTAACTGTCACGCACATGGAGATCAGGCTGCTTCCAAGTGCTCGTGGTGAACGCGGTCTTCCCCGGCTCACCTCCGTCTCGCTGTTGCCTGTGGAGCCCGAGGAGTGGGGTCACGAGATGCAAGAGATTCGCTGTCCACACCACGGGCAAAGACCCTCGGGCTGGATCCGCAGAGGGGACCGCTCACACAGGAACGGGTACAACCAGACAAAAAAATAACGACAGCAACCTTCTGCTCCTAGTGTGACCGCACGGACACTTCATTTCTTTCGTACGACCTTCTCCTTTGACTCACCTGTCTCCACCTCCCTCCCACAGCTACTCCCATAATTATGAAACCCTTAGCACCATGAGGTTCTGGTCAGCATCAGAGAATCTTAGGACACAGCCCTGGGTCTGGTGGCCACAGAGACAGGGTTCTGGTCAAACTCGAGCGAACATCTGGGCCTCAGTTGCGTTTCAGCTCCCGACCTGGAAAAGTGGAGCCACCCCACCGACCAAATCCTTGTGAAACCAGACAGAGTGACGCCACGGCTGACATCAGGACGGAATCACTGATCAACTCACCCGGCCCTAGCTCCGACCAATCAGTAGAGACCACAACCCTAACCACGACCCTTAGTCTCCATGATTCACGATTCCCCCCTGAAATCCATGCCCTGGACGCCACTGGGGAGCCAGATCTCAGATGTAGCAGCTCCCCTGTGACTCTGGGTCACACACATTTCCTGAAATAAACCTTGACTTCCTTTGCTGCGGACTCCGGCTCATGTTTACTGGGCTCCGGGTGTCCCAGGCGAACGAACCCCTTCCATCTGGTAACACCGGCCCGGAGGGAGCCACTGGTACTGAACCAGCCTTCGCGGTATAAATAACCACGAAAGGAGACAAAGTCTAGGAAATAACTTTTAACACAAACAACAGCCGACGGAGGACTGTAAATTTAAAACAATGCAAAAATATGCCAAAATTCAAGATTTAGGAGAGGAAAGTTTTTAAGGACAACAGAGCAAAAGCAGACAGACCAGGATGTGGGATTTACAATGGACCCAAACAAAGGGGAAGAGAGGAAGAAAAAGAACATGTTGTTTTTAATCACTTGTTTTTCTACTGGAAAGAACTTGACTAATACATTTTACACAAATAGCCTGAGACCTCTTCGTAAAATCTGTAACAGCAAACCTTGAAAAGGGTTGAAAAGTGGCAATGAATTATTGTCATTATTGAAATGTGTCCCACGTGAAGATTGCAAGGCCCATGCGATCTTCTCTGGCCCAGTGACAAGCACCTGTACCTGACAGTGTGCCGGGGGGGGGGGGAGGGGGGCAGACGGAGAAGCACAGGTGCAGACCTGTGACTGGGACACCTCCACGCACAGGCCCCCAGGTCTCTCTGCTTCATACAGCGAAGGCACGCACGTGTTGTCAACCTGAAGCCGCCTTTTAGGGTACTGGTTTGACACTGCTTATTAAGAAACACAGACTTAGCCCTGGCCAGTTTGGCTCAGCGGTTAGAGCGTCGGCCTGCGGTCCAGAGAGACCCGGGTTCGGTTCCCGCTGGGGGCACGTACTTCGATTGCAGTTTGTCCCCGGCCCTGGTTGGTCGTGCGGGTGGCAGCCACTCGATGTGTCCCTTTCACGTCGATGTTTCTCTCTCTCTCTCCTTCCCACTCTATCTGGACAAAAAATGAAAAAATGTCCTCAGGTGAGGATAAAAAAAAAAAAAGAAAGAAAGAAACAAAGACTTAGAAAGAACCTTTGACTTTCCCCCACCTCTCCTGCCTAAAATTCAGAGGGAAAAAAACCTGCTTCAGGAAGGAAATGTCAACATAATCGCCTTAGCACTAGGCAGGAATCCTCCAAGTGCCACTGTGGACCAGACAGTGCCCTTCCCCACCTGGGTCTCATGGTGTCTGGGTCACCTGCCTTCCAGGTGCTGCTTCCTCCACAACCACCTGCAAATGCCTGCTTCCTCCACTGCTTCCGGCGACACTTCAGACCCCGGCCCCCCACTCTCTCTGTCCAGACACACACGCCCAGTTTCACCTGTTTCTGGAATGTTCACGCTTATGTGAATCCCCACAGCCATGTATTAAAAATGCGATTTTCTGTTCATCTGTTTCTGTTGACTTCATTATTAACCCAGCTAGAAGGTGGGATGAAAAGTAGTATAATTTTTCTGTAGCCCCCCACACTAGAATTTCAGAAATCCTTGGTTTTCTTGATTGTAAAGCTATATTACCAAACATATATTTTAAGATAGATAATTCAATAACTATTGATAAAATATACTTACGGTTAATAAATTATGTGCAGATATTTTAACTTAGTGTTTGCTTTACTGTTTTGTGGTGTATCTTTGTACACTTTAAAGTGTATACCAAGGAGTATTTCCTAGTCTGGTCTAATGACTCAAGACAACACTTTGTTCTCTTTACTAAATTATAAAGAGCAGAGCAGGCAGAGAAAGATTGGATTTCCCTGTATCTTCAGTTTAGAAATGGGATTTGCTTTATAAACAATTATGAAAGGATGACAAATGACAAACAGAATAAAACTTAATGTTAAGTTTTTTGTAATATTTCATGTATATTTTGCATATTAAATCAGATAGGAATGACTGATGAAACATTGTTTTATTAAATAAGCTCTTTCTAAAGTATATTCATCATCAGAAAAATGTACTTGGATAATGAAAAGATATAATTTAACTTGTATAATTTATTCCAAACCTCAAACCATGGAAGGAAATGCAAAAAAAAAAAAAAAGAAACCAAATAAGTATCAGGCAAAAGTCCTTGAAAGAAGGCTGAATGATACCAAGAAATACAGTAAAAATAGAAATGTCTATGTTACTTTTTAAGCTTACTTTTAATTAATATACTAAAATAAAGGAGATGTAATCTGTTATGTAAACCAAGAAAACTCCTTTTGGTTGAAAATGTATTACACAGTATTCATACCATTGTAATTAACCTAGTTATCACTAACAAGGAAGGAGGAAAGGGAAGGCCAGAAATTACAGGCGTGTCATTTGGAAGCTTTGCCAGGAAGCTACAACTTTATGCTCCCCAGGGGTCCGAGGGAGGGGAGACCGATGCATGCCCAGTAAAGCTGGAGTGAAACAGGGAAGGTGCTTGCCTGTCAGTCATACCTGGGAACAGGTCATTGGCCAGAATGGGCGTGGCCACTGCAAGCACCAGAAGATTTGGGATACTTAATGCCCTGAACAAAGTTCTCCTCTCTCTTGGCTCTTGGGGAGATGCACTTGACTCCTGGCATGCAGGGTCTCTGGCCCTCGCTTCCTGGCATTCGCACACGTGGCCCACAGCCATGTGGACCCCACGCACAGTGGACTAATGGACTGCAGCTAGCCTGATGCTGAGCTGGACCCGGCTGCAACATGGAACAGAAACTCTGGACACTGGCTTTGCTTTTAGCTCTACTGAAACCCCAGCTACACTTCTTCCAGGACTGAGTTAAGGAAAATGGGACTTTGGAAACCCAGGGATGTAATTCCATGCCAATAAAAATCACTCATCCTCCCCTGCGAGTTTCAGAAAATTCTTTTCCTTGAGATATTGTAGGACTCCACCCCCAGTACTCAGTGGGCAAAGGGATATCCCAATTTCCCCAATAACAGTGTGACATAAGAATTAAATTCTGAATTAACATTAGCATATGATAAGCCTCCATCATTCTCCTTAATGTGAACTCACGGATTCTGGGTGTGAATTGTGCCAAGGTAACGTACAAAGACCTGGACGGACCTAGAACCCCCGCTCTGATGTGGTACGGTCGCTGTGAGGCATTTTGGGCAGAAGCTCATAGCCGGACCCAAAATTCTGAGGCCTAGCTAGATACTTTTCACAAATACTAAAAATTTCTTAAAAAGCAAACAATTCCGAGTTTTAGCAAGGATAAGAGAAATAAGATCTTTGTCAGTGAAAGTGTAAACTGAATGCAAACATGCACGAAAACACATATGTACATAGGTGTGAGCACTACTAAAGAGACTGTTTGGAGAATGGCATATTCATAATTTACCTGGCTTAAAGCAACTGGCATTCTTTTGTAAGGTTGTATAGCCTTTTAAGCATGCATTCATTATATAACGCATGATTGTTTTACACCAGCTTTAAAAACACCCTTTTTCACCCTGATATTTTCATTTCTAATGAAATCACATGTGTTTTGTAATGGAAATTTTTTTTTACCACTTTCAATGGCTACTAAATATTTCAGGTAGATGTATTAAATTGACTTAAGTACGCTCCTTTTTTTTTTTTAATTTAGAGTCCCTAATACCAATGGCTTATGAAATATATCACACTGTGCCACCCCAAAATATGCCACTTGAATTGAAGGCAATTAAGAAACAGCAAACAGCCCTGGCCAGTTTTGCTCAGTGGTTAGAGCGTCGGCCCGTGGACCAATGAGTCACGGGTTCGATTCTGATCAAGGGCATGTACCTCGGTTGCAGTTCATCCCCAGCCCTGGTTGGGGTCGTGCGGGAGGCAACCAGTTGATGTGTCTCTCTCACATCGATGTTTCTCTCTCTCTCGCTCCCTCCCTCCCTCCCTCCTACTCTATCTGAAGATAAATAGAAAAATGTCCTCAGGTGAGGATTAAAAAAATAAAAAAAAATTTAAAAAGAAACAGCAAATACAGGAGGAGCTCTCTGTTCTCCCCTCTCAGCCGAAACGCAGGGCATACATTTCTCTTTTGTGAAACAAATCTCCATTTATAAAGTGTCTTTCTCTCCCACACCAGAAAAAGGAAAATGACTCATCACCTGAGACACCTTGAGTCTGCATAGCAAGCCTTATTAAACAACCCTTATTTGCCATAAATGTCCTAGTTACTGTCACACAATTTGCTCCCCTCCTCCTCAGTGTCCCAAACCTTCTTTTCTTTTGTTTATTCTCTATTCCACAATTTATCATCCTTTGTTAAAATGGTATATAAACCTATGGATCTAACACACTTTGAGGTTTTCACTTCTTATCTGTGAGGCCCCCTGTGTGCATATAAAATAAATCTTTTCTCCTGTTAATTTGTCTTTTGTCAGTTTAATTTGCATTCTTCCCTCACTAAGTAAAAGAGGGAAGAGAGAAAGTATATTTGTCCCTCGCACCTTCATAAATAACAAAATGACTTGTACATTAAATCTCTTACCAAATTCATAATGTTCTCTAAATAGAAAAAGAAATCGGAATGGTGGCTGCCAAGGGCGGGGGAGCTGGAGGAACGGGAAGGTGTCTTAGAGGTACAGAGTCCTAGTTCTGCAAGGGCTGGAGGAATGGGAAGGTGTCTTAGAGCTACAGGGTCCTAGTTCTGCAAGGGCTGGAGGAATGGGAAGGTGTCTTAGAGCTACAGGGTCCTAGTTCTGCAAGGGCTGGAGGAACGGGAAGGTGTCTTACAGGTACAGAGTCCTAGTTCTGCAAGATGAAAGGATTCGGGAGCTTGGTTGCACAACAAAGGGAATGTACTAAATATAATACTTGGAGGGTGGCACAATATGCCACCCTAAGATTTGTTGCTTTGGCATAAAGATTCTTTTGAGTTAAAGGTCTTTGAGAAATAGCAAATACGAGAAAGACCACTGAGACTTTTCTTCTTTTCCCATGTGAAAGGTGCTCTTGCTGTACCAGACGGACAGTAACCACCTCGTGGAGGGCAAGACGCTGAGACGGAAGGCACTCTCTATAAGCAGCTCTTGTTAAAATAGTTCATACTTTCCTTTCGCCTCTCCACATACTTTTTAGCTGCCTTTCCCACAATTGCCTCTCTTTGTTCGACCTACTGTGAAATGTGCATGTGGATTCCACCATTTTGTTGGGTCTTCATTTCTTACGAGGGCTCCCATGTCACCCAACACTTAAGTCAATGTGTAGGCTTTTCTTCTGCGTATCTGTCTTATGTCAATTTCATTCCCAGGCCCAGCAGGAAATCCCTAAGAGGGGAGAGGGAAACACGTGCCTCCCTCCTCACTAATGAACTATATCGTTAAAAATAGTGAGGATGCTAAAGTTTACGTTTTGTGTAACTTACTATATCTGTATATATTTTTAACAGAATAGCAATAAGACCATCAACATTTGTTTTAAAAGTCATTAGTAAAACTAAAAATGTTATAATAAAAATTTCACTATTTCCTAAAATTTTAAAAATATTCTTTCTTTATTTATTTCACTATTTATTTATTTTTAATCCTCATCCGAGGATATTTTTCTATTTATTTTCAGATAGAGTGGGAGGGAGAGAAAGGGAGAGACAGAGAAATATCGACATGGGAGGGACACATCGACTGGTTGCCTCCCACACGACCCTGATCAGGGCAGGGGACAAACCACAACCGAGGTACGTGCCCTTGGCCAGAATCAAACCCGAGACCCACTGGACCGTGAGCCGATGCTCTACCGCTGAGCCAAACCAGTCAGGGCTAAAAAATATTTTTTAAAAGAAGAGCAGGAGTTCACCAAGTGCAGAAACACTTCACAAACACGTTCTGGAGGCCAGGAGACGAGGAGAGTTCCAGGTGTCCAAAGTGGGAGTAAGTGTCACGCTGTCTCTTCAGGAGCGACGCAGTTCCCAGAGGAACAGCCATTCCCGCGGAAGGAGAGGGCACGTGCTTACTGGACGTAATGCTACCCGAGTACTGAAGTCGCAGCCTTTCCAAGACTGCCCGGCAAGCTGGCGAAATGGCACTGGTAAGGCACCCAAAGCCAGCTCATGAGTCCTGAAACTAGACGGGAAGACTGGGGAACCCGCTCCTTGGGGATCATGAGAAATCCACCACATGACCATTCGTCCATGGGGAGAGATGGAGAACCCTGCCCTTCGGCCTGAATACTTTGAGGAAGCGCCAGGAAGAGGAACTGGATAAAACTCAAAATGGGTCACGCTTCTTTCAAATGTTGATTACGCCTTCACTTTATAACGTATACCAAGAAAACGATTTCTAGAAAGTAAGTGGAGAAATTACTTGAAAAGCAGAGTAACAAATCACCGATTTCCATGTGTAGGACAGAAAGCTGTTGCCTAATATATAGTTTATTTGGAATTATCTGCTATATTTATTGGAGCAAAAAATAAAGAAAGAAAGAAGAAGAAGGTCGTCTTTACGTGCAACAGCCAGAGGTCCACCCCTACGAGGAAAATGTTTCACTCTGCAAACCACAGTGCGCGATGCTCACTCTGCCTGTGCACTCGTGTTACGAGGGAACGTATGCAGGAGCTGGTCCTTCACAGGTGTCAATTATCACAATAATGTGAGCTGCATTGTTCTCACTTTTCTTCAAGCAGCAAATCCCAGCAGAAACTGGGGGATGTGATAGACGTGGGGAAAGCTGTTTAGAAATTTGGAAATGCTACTACCACATGCTGATGATCAAAATCATTTCAAATACAGCAAGAACTGTGCTCAATTTCATTCAACTATCAAAAATTAAATTTAGAAGCAACCAGCCCACGTAAGTCAGAGCACTGATGCGACTATTTAGATGTTATGGTGATTAAAACGATTGATTAAATTTCTTTTTGTTAAATAGCATTGCTTTGCTCTAAAATCTGTCCTTTAATAGTGCAGAAAGGAAGTTTCATCAAAGAAACAGAACATGAGTTTATCAGATTTTTCTAATGCCCAAGGCTATCATTATGTGATATTCTGAGTTAAAATCTCAGATAACTATGATACCTATTTTTTTTTTTTTTAATTCATCATCTGAAATGACCCGAGCACCATTAGGGCAAGGATTTAGATGCCGAATGTCCAGGACCTTTCCGGAACCTGGCATATCACAGACACTCAGTAGGTATTTGTTGGATGAATTATAGTAAAGCGATGAAAATCAATGAAGATAAATGAAAACTCCATTAACTTTTAATCATGAAGGTCCATCTTAAATGGAGCAGCAGTGGAGAACATGTCAGCTTCAAAGAGTGCCCTTCCTGTCCCTTCATTTCTAGACCCTACTGCCTACCATTGTGCCCTGAATGCTATCACTGAAGTCTCGCTCTTTTAGGTTCAAGCAATGGACAGTATGTACTTGGGAAGAACAAGCTTTCCTGATGGGATTAACTTCAGAACAGGGGAGTGTCAACAGCCAGCAGAATAAGACAAAATAAAGCAGATGACAAGTAAGGCAGAAAGGGATCATTGAACTACTGACAGCAACAAAGGTGCTTGATGAATGTTTCTTGAATAAATGAGTAAATTAATGAATATAAGAAGGAGAGCTGAGAATGAGTATGTTAGAAGTTAGACCATGGCTGGTTTGGCTCAGGGAATCAAAGTGATGGTCCGAAGACCAAAAGGTCTCAGGTTCAGTTTCCAGTCAAGGGTATGTACATGGGTTGCAGGGTCGTGTAGGAGGCAACCAATCGATGTGTCTCTCTCACACTGATGTCTCTCTCTTTCTCTCTCTCCCTCCCTCCCTCCTTTCCACTCTCTCTAAACATCAATGGAAAAATATCCTTGGGCAAGGATTAACAAAAAAAAAAAGAAAGAAAGAAAAGAAAAAGAAGTTAGGACAGGGAGAAAGTGACAGTCACAGATACAAGGGATGTTTTAGGGTTTTTAAAATCTTCTCTCCCCAACTCCTCCCCTCAGCTGCACCCCTCCATGGAAGCCATCCAAACTTGTGCTTGATAAGTAAAATCTGTTTTAATGTAAGACCTCTACATTCCCCTACCCAGCCCTGCTCTCACACTTTCATCTAGATTATCATCCCTAATCCTTCCTGTCCAAAAAAAACGTGGAGCTCCTGCTGGATGGGATAGGATCCACAGACAAGTGCCTTTCTCGGTGCATGTTTGCCTGGGACAGGCATGGTACTGAGCTCTGGAGAAACCTCATGTCCCTGGGGTGTGGGACACAGGGATGGGCGCCATCTCATGGAGGATGGCCCAGGATCGCTGCTCTGATGGCCCAGAGCACAGACCTGAAGGAGGGGACTTGGCCCACAGTTGGGGGGAAAAGCATTCTTGGGTGGCCCTTGGAAAATTGAGGAAGCCAGTGTAGCTGGAGGTGGGGGTCGGAAGGGTGAGGAATGAGTGGGAACAGGCCAGGTTCACATGACATGAAGGGTCATGATGAAACAGAAGGCGTTAAACCTGCCAGTGACTTCACCTGATTTCCAGTCTGGCCGCCTGACCGAGCTCGCCGTCTCCCCATGGACCTTTGGACGCACACAGTTTAAAACCCTGATCATCCAGACACTCAAGTTTGATCTCTTCTAGCTTTGCTTTTAGCTGAAGTCCATCAAAAGCTGTCCAGTCAAACCAGAACATGCTTTGGTGTTGCTTTCAGAAGGGAATGGGGGCACAGGGCTGAGAGAAGAGGATCAAGGCATGCATCGACATTCAGCCCATCGGTTAGAAACCAGAGGCACACCGAAAGCAGGCCAAGTCTTCCTTCGTCACCGAGACAATGCCAGACCGCCCCTCCACTCCACACTGACTTTGTAGTAAAGCCGATTTGAATGAGAATGAAAAGAATCTAAGGTCCAAAATATGGCTAAAGTAATGATGGTGGCTTTCAAGTATTTAGACTCTGGACTTGATCACATTTTCTTCAAAAAATAGGCTAAAGTTATCTATTTAAATCTTCCATTAATTTTTCCATAAAAAATAATATATTTACATGTCATCTGCTATAAAACTCTCCTCAGCCCCGGCTGGGTGGCTCAGTGGGTTGGAGTGTCGTCCCAAACACCAAAAGGTTGCAGGTGCAATCCCTGCTCAGGACACATATGGGAGGCAACTGATCGATGTTTCTCTCTCAGATGGATGTTTCTCTCTCCCTCTCTCCCCCTTCCTCCCTTTCCCTCTCTCTCTCAACAAATCAATAAAAATATCCTCAGGTGAGGACTAAAAAAAAAAAAAAACCTCTCATCAGTTTTACATTAAGAAACAGATGAACATTTTCATGCTGACAAAAGAATTTTATAAAGCAAAATAAATGATGAGTATATATATTTATTAATTACACAAAATTTAGATGTTTGATATAATAACAGTGTTGCTATCCAGTTGATTTCTCAAGCACATTTCCTCGACTGATTATATGGCTCACAGTGGAGCAGAGATTTTGATTTATGGTTTCCAAAACACAGGTGATCTTGCATTCCTTTAAGTTACTTTGGACTTCATTTCACTTATGACTAGTTGTACGCACCGTGCAAAGGCCTCTATCACTGACTTCCACTGCACCTGACACATTGCAACCATCCAGTGTGATGGATGAAAGAACGCTTAGAACAGACGCATGAAGAACGCATGTGTTCATGCTCAGTTCCACCTCCTTACATGTAATTCCACTAATTTCTGACATATGACATTATAGCATGTAACTGGCATAGCGGACACCTTGATGTGTTCACATGAATTCATATGCTGTGAATTTATCAGATCGTGTCTTTGAAACCATCTATATCCATCTTCCCCACAGGCCTGAATCGGAAGCTCATATTTTGTGTGACCCATGTAAAGACAATGGGGATAGGACAATTCTGTAGCCAGAGGTGTCTGCTCATGTGTGTCTCATCACTTCTTGTTTGTTTTTCTAACTCTTTTTACAAGGAGTAATTTTACTTTCAAAAGAAGAGAGAAATGGGACTAAAAAATGGGTTTGCTTGGTTCCTTAGGATTCCTTATATTTAAAATAGGAAAAGCACTTTTCACACAGGAAATATGTATTTGCATATGCTTCTAAAATATTTATGTTGAAATATACAAAACACAGTCATTCATGATCCCTTAATTAGTCTTTAAGTAAAATAAGAACTTAAGCCCGGCCGATGTGGCTCAGTGGTTGAGTGTACACCCATGCACCAAGAGGTCACCAGTTCAATTCCCGGTCAGGGCACATGCCCAGGTTGTGGGCCTGATCCCCAGCGGGGGGCATGCAGGAAGCGGCCAATCGATGTTCTCTCTCTTCGAAGTTTCTATCTCATTCTCCCTCTCCCTTCCCCTCTCTCTAAAAATCATTAAAGAAAAAAATATTTTTTAAAAATAATAAAATAAGAACTTAATTAAAATATGTTAATTTGTTATAGTTGGGTTATAAGTTTGACACTGATTTCCAGCAATTAATAGGTCCTGAAAGCACACAATTTATTTGTTTGTTTACATTGTATTTCCTCTTCAATACTTTCTTCTTCTGGAGAGCACTACACTTTAAAAGGTGAAAGGCATCCAGGAGACACACTTATTTAAAAAGTGAATGTAGACTCTATTACCAAATGGCCTCTGATTAAATGCACTGCCATTAAAGGAATCATCCCTGATTAACCCAGAAAACTGCACCCTATACTTTCATGATTACGTCTATCACCCTACTTTCTTCTTTGAACGATCACCATCTAACAGTCTCCATGTTCACTGGTTTGGTTGTTGTTCTTCCTACTAGAATGGCAGCTCCGTGCAGACAGATCACGTGTCTGCTGTATCCATAGCTGTAATTCTAGAGTCTGGAACAGTGCCTGGCACACAGCAGGTATCCAGGTAATATCTATTGAATACACAGTCGTTTCTCACTAAGTTGCACGGACATCAACCAGATGACACCCAGTTAAAAACAACACATAACACAAGAATACAATTTCAGTAAGATCAGATCGCTAGAATTTCAATCAATGAATTCCATGTCTCAGCAGTAATATTCAGTGAGCTGATCCCTAAAAGGATTCCAAACTGCATTCTATAAGGAAATATAAAAGTAAGCAACTATCCAAAGCTCTATGAGGCTTGAAAATAAAATTTAAAATATATCTATAACCATCTCACTCTTAGCTCCCGAGTAGATGAAATTCAAATTATTATACTAAACAAACAACAAATGTAAAATACAGTATTTTAATAAATTGCTTCAAACATCAGCTTTAGAATATGTATTCATGATATATCAGGGGCCGTGGTAGGTGAAAGTTAAGTAACACTCTACCCCAGTCCACCATCACAAGGGGACGCATGAAAACAGATTTCTGTCTTACTCAGCATCGAGACTAAAATAGGGTGTTCTGGTTTTCCCAGAGAGGGGTGCTAAACCGTGAGTAAAGGTTAAGAGGCAAGGAACAAAATGGTACGTTTGGGAATCTACACATGCAAAGGTTTCTGATGTATAAAGCACAAGACAGCAAATGATGAGAAAAACAGTGGTGATTGTTTAAGAAGCCAAATAGTGAGGTTTTATATTAATAACTTATATTGCAAAATTTCTTAGCAAAATAAGTTTTCTACAATACTGGCATGTTCCAGAGATGTATTCACTGGATATAGAGCTCACTATTTCTGAAAACTGACCTAAATTCTAGTATTATTGACCAGACAAAATATTACTGGTAATATTGCAGCTAACCAATGGATGCTCCTTTCCCCCTTCCTAATGCTTCCCCGCCCTACAGTCACATCATGGGAGTCCAGGTTTCTCTTCATGGAATGAACCATCTCCAAAATTGCTGCTTGAGATTTGAAGCCAGTCCCATTGTTAGTTGATTTAAATGTAATAAGTTACAATAACGAAGTGTTAAAATTATAACCCACACAAGGCAGAGTGAGCTAGAGATTCCCAAACAGAATTATAAAAATCTGAACTTGTATATGTTTTGACTTGTGGTTTTAATATTGCCAGTCTAATACACTATCGTTTCTCATATTTCATTTAAAACTATATAAAGAGCCCTGGCTGGTGCGGTTCAGTGGTTGGAGCGTTGTCCCCTGCAAGAAGGACACTGGGTTCGATTCTCAGTCAGGGCACATACCTAGGTTGCGGTCTCGCACCCGAGTTGGGGCACATATTCGAGGCAACCGACTGATGTTTCTCTCTCACATCGATGCTTCTCTTTCTCTCTCTCCTTTTCTTTTTCTCTCTCTCTAGAGTCAAAGAAAAAAGCATCTCCTCCAGTGAGGATTAAAAAATAAAGAAATAATAAAAATATATAAAGAAAAATGTATGTAAAAAAGCCATCTCTTTTGTGCATTTACAAATACTTCATTACCCAAGCAATTCTTCAAAAATATAAATTAATAATAAAACTAAAGTGATGCTTTCTTTGAAGGATTTAAAAAAATTCTCTTCAGTCCAGTCTTGCACTTTGTTGATTTTTTAAAAAATACTTGATGTTTAGCAAAGTTTTATATAGCTTAATGCAAATGGAAAACATTTTTTTTCAATTGATGGGTTAATACTTCTCAAGAGATGCACTATTCCCAGATTTTAATAATGAAAAAATAAAGGTCTTCTTAGGGTCACCCGCAAACCTTAATTAGCTGGTAAAATTCTACAGAATGAAAATTGAAATCTTAACTCCAGTGCTGAAATTAACTGGATTATTAAATTAGAAGACAGAGTTGAGGAAACATCTAGAATGAAACACAGTGAATTAAAGAGATAGGAAATAAGTCAAGAAGAGACTGAGAGTTTGAACGTTCCGATGAGAAAGGCCAGCTTGGTGCTCGCTTCGGCAGCACATATACTGAAATTGGAAAGATACAGAGAAGATTAGCATGGTCCCTGCGCAAGGATGACATGCAAATTCGTGAAGTGTTCCACGTTTAAAAAAAAAAAAAGAAAGAAAGGAAGGCCAGCTTGGACTTAATAGGGACTCCAGAAGTCTTCAAATTTAAATCAGGTTGAATTCTAAACAGAATAGATCTTTAAAATTTACACCGAGGTAAAAACACGAATATCGAATATGTTTCAAAATGCAGAGCAGATTTTGGAGTCTGATGTGTCATTGATATTTGGCATTGAGGTAATATGTCAATATATACGTACATGAATTGATCACCTGAAGGCCATTGTACAGGTAACATTTACTGTTCCTTTATGTAATACTACGTAGACTAAAGTAGGAGAAAAGCCATTCACTTAAATATATACAAATACATGAACTGGTGAACATTTTATCATCTCTTAATTTTAAAAACTTGTCTACAGAAATTATTTGAACCCAATCATTAACAAAGTAAATGTTTAACACATACTGAATAAAGGACTAAGAATTTACGGTTTATGCGAGAGAAAGCAATTTGTTTTAAAACTTGACGTTTCCTCTCTGTGGACCCCTTTCAGCTTCTCTGTGGAGTAGTGAGGACTGCAGTCGAGGAGCTGCTTCAGGCTCGAGCCCTCCATCCAGGCCTCAGGGCCCACCATTGTGCATTACTCACGGACATGAGGACATGACTCACGGTTGCCTAGGTGTGGATGTGATGACATCACTTCTCAGCAATGGAACACAGTCCAGAAATGGACTAAACTAAATCGGACTCGGCTGTTTTAAATAGCATCTGGACCCGAGTCTCTGACAGTGTCCCCCAACATGCCCCAAAACTACCGCTAAGGATCCAGAAACAGGAAAACACCACTTGCCACTGCAAACAGGCAGGCAGATAAGGAATCTTTGCAGATAACGAGGCCAATGGAACCGGATAGAAAAACCACAGTTCATGGTGAAGTCATGTTTTGCAACCAGAGGCACCCATCCAAAGGCCGGTAGGTGGCTTGCACATTCCTCCTACAGTTTCTGCCACCTGGCCAGAAACACGGGGTCTGGAACAAACTCGAGGGCGTGGGTAGTAGACTAGGGCACCATCCTGCTACTGTGAAGTAGATGCTTTATAAGAAAAAAGGGCTAGTCACTTCCATTCTCATCCCCATCAATGTCACTTCTACATCCATGCATAGCCAAATCCCAGAAAACAGCTGAACAGGAAGTAGGGGCAGAGACCGCTGGTAGCACTCTGCATTGCATCCTGTACAGTAGTGTGCTCCACAAGCTACAGATGCAGGTAGGGGCAGAGGAAAGCACAACTGCCTACGTGCGCACTTCAGCGGTTGTGGGTTTTCATAGACTCCATCTACCTTAGTAGCAGAAGTCACAGGTCCCCTTTTAGGCCAACAGAACAGGACCTGGTGAAGCATGTTCATACCAGACACTGAGTATTAGCTAGGAGCTGGGCAATCTACCTAAGTTCAGCTGATAGGAAGAGCTCACCTGTCCCCAAGCAAAGAGTAAGTGAGGTCAAGCACAACCCCATGCTCTATGTCTTGGCAAACACCAGTTCTAGATTGAGGTAAAACCCAAGATATATGGTGATATAAGGGTTTCATAAACATCCTGCACAAAAAAGGAAATGGAATTTCAGCTTATAGACTTGACAGTGAAAAAGACCCTTTAAATTCACTTCTGCAGATATCAAGATTTTTAAAGATAAGCACACCCAAGGATCACAATGATTTAATAATAGTATTGCTTATAATAACAAAATAGTGAATAAAAACATTAATATCCAACAATAGGGAACTGGTTATGGAACACTCTAGAGATTCTCAAAATGATTTCTGAAGAGCATCTTCATTGACATGGAAAGTTGATTATCACTTGTGATTAATTAAAACTAGTTTTAAAATCTGCATACAAGCACAGACTTGTGTGTACAGAGATAAAGGGTCTGAAACTTAACACTAACAAATTAACAAAGGCTATCTCACAGTTGTGGGATTATGAGCCATTCACATTTTTTATTTTTCCTGATCTGGGTTACAAAACACAGATGAATAAATTGAAACATATTCTATGGTTAACTTGCCAATTTTTAAGCCAATGTGTGTAATGATATCACTGAAGAAATGAGCAATAAAAATATTGCAAGGCCAAATATAGCAGTGGAGGTAAAATTTGAATTGAGGAAGTGATAGAGAAATTGATACTAAAGAAAACAGAAAATATAAGAAAGCTCTACTACAAGTTTTTAAAAATATGAATAGAGATAAAAATATTGAGGGAGACAATGATGGAAATGATAGGATCAGATATATTTACAGTCTACATGTAATATTTGTTCTAAAGAAGAATGTAGAAAACGTGTGACAAAAATAATAATCAATGACATTATAGAAGAAAACTTTCCTCACTTGAGAAAAAGTTTTCAGTAGGTAGATGGAATAAGCTCAGTACATTAGTCAATGAAAAGAATATATATATATACACAGAAACAACTTCTAATTATACAAAAATAGTGCAATTACCCAGACTGTCGAAATAAGCAAGAAAGCACACAAAAACAGATAAAAGAAATGAAAATTAGACTGGTCTTAATGTCTCAGCAACCATACGTTAGACTACAGTGATGTTAAATCTTCACAGATTTAGTTGTAGGGGAATGTTTGTAATTTAAACATGTTAATTTGGATCAAATCATGGTTTGTATATGAAAGTTGAAAAAATATATTTTCAAGAAATTCAAGAATTCAAAAATAGTCAACCCATGTACCTGTATATATAAATATATCTATATATAACTGCTCAAAGATATACATAAATACAGAGAGATGAATCTAAAAAAGAACTCAAGAAATGGACACTTACAGCTTGAACGTTCTATGGATTTTCCCTTATTCAAACTGGAACACAATCTTTGAAATTCTGTAGGATTGTTTGTTGTGATTATGTCTTAGATTGGGTGGGGGGGACAAATATTTGTTTTATGATTCTGTCAATGATCTTTGTCCATTTTTATACTTGTCCCAATATCAAGAAATGTGCTTCATATTTAATGTCTTTTTCTTAATATCTGTTGCTGCTCTCTGTAACTATACGATGACATGCTCACAATGACAAACCCACTCATGTGGCTGGCACTGTAGCATAAGGATGAGAAAGGAGAAGCCATGTGTGACCTTGCCGGAGCAGAGCCGTATGGAGACACGTATTGCCATGTATCTTCCCCAGAGGCCTTCAGTAATGACCGCTGAAAACTTTAAAATATGTATTAAACTATGGTTGTCTTTTTCAGTGTTGCTGCAGTTAAGATGGGGAAACTATTAATAATTAATACTCCCGTGGCAATTATGTCTATTATTAATCTCCTCTCCTAATTAGTCCTTGAATGTTCTGTGGAGTTCCTTAATAATCATTATATAAAACATAAATTCAATAAAGTAAAAAACATAACTGTAGAAGACTGAACCAAAACATCAATACTATACTAAAAGTTGTTCTCTCAAGATGAATGTTGTCTTCTGTATAAATGTTAGCCATATTCCAAATTTTCTATAGCACTCATCTATTTAAAACTCAAAAACAATCAGAAAATCTAATAAGTGCCTATAATGACAACATTTTTAAAAAGTGTTGTATACACTATGTTCTCAAATATACAAAAAGAAAGACAAGACACATACTTTGAAAAATGTTAACAATTGCATTGAGTGAATGGTGGAATGAGGAGTGGTTTATTCCTTCTACTTTTCAATATTTTATTTTATAAAATAAACATGTATATATTTCATATTAAGAGTAAAAACTTAATAATACAGATACAAATTTATATATATATATTTTTTACATGAATTCAACTGATTATCCTACCATAAAATTTTCAGGATAACCTTCTTTGCGATAAAAGTCAAATACAATTTCCTAAAATTGGTGCCTCAAATATTGATTACAATTGGTGTAATTATGCATTAACACAGTATTTAGATTTTACTGAAAGAAAAGGAGAAACTTTAATACAACTGCAGGTGGCTGAACATTCACCGAGGACCAAAACGCCTCAAATGCAAAGACCACGCTAAATAAAAACATCAAGCAAACATTGATTTTTTTTTCTTACTATCTGATTTCATTTGTCATTTGTCAAAGAGCTTTTGATCTCCAAAGTGCTTCAGTAAAGAAAAGGGATGTGTGCCAAGTGATAAGACAGAGAGGAACTGTTCATTAAATCAGTAACTGGAAAGAACCAGAGATTCGTTCTCCAGACAGGTGCAAAGAAATCACCAAAGTCCAGTTTACATCTCCAAAGGGAATTTTCTGACAAGCAGCAACAGACATTTTTAGTGTCAAGATTAGAGTACCGATATTCCTGAAATGACAAGATCTGAGTGGCAGGGTGGCATCCCTGCCTCCCGGTCTTCGTGGACTAGCGAGTGACAATCCATGTCTACCAGTGGCACCCTAGCACCACCAAGGCTGCTACGTTTCAACAGTGGGGGTCGTTTCACTTTAAAAGTGGGAGTGATTTGTTTTTCCTGGAGCAAGGATCTGAAACTTACAACACTGCTTGTTTCCCTCAGGCCGGCAATGTGAACTGGTGAGCTGGTGCCGACCAAATCATGTCGCAGAGTGGCGGTCGACCTTTCTTTTCAATCTAGGCACTTTCCAGGAGTTATAAATCAGTTGACTTTCAAGCTCGATGAGAGGGCATATGCCCTCGTTTGAAGAACAGATGGAGGCTTGGGGGAATTGTTTCTGCAGGAGTTGCAGCAGCCTTGCTCCATAAAAGGGAGCCATTCACACTAATTTCGCACATAAATTACCCAGGCAGCCCATTCAGCAGAAAATCTTCCCTGTCGCCTTCAGAGGTCACCTCACCCGTTGAAATTAAAGTTATTTCCGACGCGCGCTTGTATTTTCACGCCGGACACTTTTCAGGCACAGTGATGTGCTTCCTTGTGCGTGGGGTCCCCTCCCCCAGAAACACGGAGCAGCACGTTAATTGCCAGGGGATTCTTTTTTTCAAGACTTCCAAGAATAAGCTCTGACTATTAATCACAGAGGAATTGACAGTGGAAACAAAACTCAGGTGAATTGTCACTTTTCTCGTAAAATTTGCCTTACAAGTTCTAGTAAGGGCTGTTTTCCAAACCTGAACTTTGGCTGCTAGCAAAGGGAATGGAAGGCCGGGACCAGTTCCAAGAGAACATGGCACACTTCTTCATGTGAAACAGATTGTTCTCCTCTGAAATAAATCTGCCTACAAGATTTCAGAAATCAGTATTGGATTTACCTGCGGGGGGAGTAGATTAATTTTGTGACTCTTCAAGATATTGAAACATTAAGAAATTGAAGCCCCCAAAGGACTAAATTATTAACCAAAAAAAATTATAGGATTTTGAGAACAATATAGTGAGGGTGAATGGATCAGATATCATATCACAGTGTGACGTCCTTTAAAATGCAACAATATTTATAGAAAATGAGCTGTCATGGTCTGGGGCTGGTTTTAATTATAAGAAAATTACTGAACATTTAATAATAATTGTATTCAGTAACTTTTTCCTAGTAGGAAATGATCAGTTATGTCAATGCACATAGTCACATTGGCAGGGGTTTTATAGTTCATGGTACCAGTGCTGCTAAGAACTGAAATAAAGGAGAACCTACCAGAGGAAAAACTCTGGTTAAAGTCACCCACGAGTATGAGCAACTTGTGGGCCAACTCCGAATGGAAGGCGTTCTCTGGCCACCTGTAGTAGAAATTTTAAAAACGATTTTAAGCATCCAATTAACCTGTGCCCAGCATTTTCTTTACTTGGATGTTACAGCTGGACCTATATTTTTAGTTCTTTGGGAAGAAAACGTGTCCTTTTGAAATTTAAGGAATTGAAGAAATGAGTGGCCATTGGCGGGGCATGCACCTATAATACAAGGAGGGTTTTCGTGATAAAGTCCAACCCCCTGAAACCACTGTCCAGGCAATATTTGTTCCTTGAAGTATTTCATGAACATTCTAAATATATTTATTTCAGTAATTATGAAAGAAAATTTCTTAGAGCTCCCAATTAAAAAGGGCCGTATCAATCACCCAGGACCTGGTCATCACTGACAGGACAGGAAGGTAAGGCCTAGAGAGGGGGAGACAGGGCCAGTGAGGCCGAGGCCGGGGCTCACATCCACTCAGCACCCGGCCCTGGGCACCCCTGTGCGCAGAGGCTGCGCTAGGCCCCAGGACAAAGGAGGAACGCGCTGGAGGCACCACGATCGATCCATCCATCGGATCCATCGGCCTCAGAAAACTGCAGGCCACACCCCTTCATTAACTCCACTGGCACCCTGCAGGTCCCTACTTGCTTTCCAGTCTTCTTACAATGTTTGAACTGTGAAAAACACCTTAAAATCTTTTAGTAAGAAACTGGGATCTAAGTATATAGATGAATATATATATATAATCTACTGGTTAAACAAAATAGGAAAGCGTGTTTTTAGCCCGGCTGGTGTGGCTCAGTGGTTGAGCGTGGACCCATGCACCGAGAGGTCACTGGTTTAATTCCAGGTCAGGGCACATGCCCAGGTTGTGGGCCAAATTTCCAGTGGGGGGCATGCAGGAGGCGGCCAATCAATGTGATGTTCTCTCTCATCGATGTGTCTATCTCTCTCTCCCTCTCCCTTCCTCTCTCTCTAAAATCAATAAAGAAAAAAAATTTTTTTTAATTAGAAAAGTATGTTTTTAGTTACCTAATTAATATTATTCTATGAAGTCACTTTTTCATAGAAAACCGGCGTTGTGATCTTAGATGGACAAGTGACTGTAACTGACATGAATCTCAGGGGAAGGATGCTCAGTGGCGGCCTGTGTGCACCTGCCGTAGGCCGGGGAGGGAGACACGTCTTCGGCAGTGAGGAGAGGCCGTCTGAAGGCCTTGCTCCCCTGCCCATGGGTATCAGTTCTGGTTTGATTAATTCTATCTCAATATCATTGGCTACTAAAAATCATTTACATATCAAATTAAGGATAAAAAAAAAAAAAAAAAAGAATGCCGAATGCCCACCTAGCACTGGCAGGTGGGGGCTGCTGAGAGGGGCATCCGAGGCCACGTGCAAGTCCGTTTTGACCTGTTCCCTTTTTGAGAAAATGTGATTTGCCACTTTAATTGCACTTGTGACAGGGTTTGTATTATATCCTCATTTGGTTAGAGTTATAGGGACTCTGTTTTTTGTTTTTTTTTTTAACCCACACCTCTCTAATATTTGGGACATCCTGTGTATAGTCATTAGAAACTTAGTGGAAAACAGGACCCTCTTAGTGCACCTCACAGTCCGTCACGTATCACAGTGTCACGGACAGATGGAGAAAGTGATTTCTAGCACTATCTACTCCATCAACATGCCTATAAATTGCAAGAATTTAGAGACATTTTAGTGTAGTTGCAGCTGTTTTCATCTCCAGAATAACTGAATAGTTTATAATTCTGTTTAGTTATTTTTGAAAACCCAACGTGACTAATTTTCTCCAACTCTTCCTCCCAAGGTCTGTATAGAAGTTATTTTAAAATAACGTGTATGCTGGTACTATTTTAAAACAATGGCTCAGAAGCGCAATTTACAGAAAGCGGCGATTTTCACAGCGCTGCCTGTGATTCATAGCTGTGTTCATTAACTGTGTCAGTAACGACGATTATTTCAAGTTCATCTGAGTGTCTCCACCACATAACTTTAGATCCCTGCCCAAAACAGAGAGCTCAGACGGGCTCCTGCTCTTGTATCGACCCTGGAAAAGCTAGAGGGGGAAACATGGATCCCAGAAGTAACCAAAAGAGGAAAAGAAGGAGAAAGGGAAGGGGAGAGGAGGCACGGACAGGAGAGGAAGATGATGGAAAGGAGGAAGAAGGACCAGAGGACAGAGAGGAAGGGGAGGGGAAGGGAGCATCAAAGACCTGAAGCCTGTTTTAAACTGATTGGGGGGGGGGATGTCTGGAGGGAGGAGAGGATAGTTTACAGAAAAGCAGTATAAACTCCCACATACGTTCATATCCCCGATGACTCATGCTGTCATGTCATTTAAAACTCCTCTCCAGGGAAGGACCACCTTTTGCACGTATGCCCCCCTTCGCGCCTCCTCCGAGCAGCACAGGTGGAGACTACACACGGAACATTCTGCAAGTTTGTGTGACGTTTCTTCTTCCTCCAGGGTGCCCACAGGAAGACTGACCTCACTCGTCAGGGGTATGAGTCACATCACAGGCGCGCAGAAAGCTGGAGAGTGGACATCTGAGATGCAGACACTCAAACAGCTTCTAAGTGTCCATTGGTCCCGAGGTGCTCTAGCTGCTTTACAAGGCATCAGAACGGTTGGCTCGTTGTCATTTCTGTCGCCTGCACTCAGTATGGGAGGCACCACCAACAGAATTAAGCCACGTTTCCTGACCGTTAGCAGAGTCAAAAAATGCAGAAAACGGGGCAGGTTACACATTTTAAAGTAATTATGATGCATTTTATGGCTTTAACCACTTGCTAATCAACAAATTCTTTGCTATATATTTAGAAAATGAATATTTAAAAATAATAAAGGATGCCAGAGCTTGCCTGGTGGATTTCATATTCTAGGTCAGATCTATCCATCTTGCCACTGACAAATACACAGAAAATGTCGCTACGAATATTTTGCCAAACTTTCTCATATTTACCAAGGAATGTTTCGTAAGCGTAGACAGCCATGATGAAAATGCACATATCAGTTCTATTTGTTCATTTGAATAGCAATTCCCACCTAGCTGCAGCCTTGTGTCTGGATAGCAGATTCAGGCCTTTTTTTTTTACTGCCATTATCTTAATCGAGAGCAGCACTGTCTAGTATGGTGACCATGTGGCCATCTAAATTAAAATTAATTAAAATTAAACTTTTGGTTCCTCAGTCTCACTGGACACATAGCGAGTGCTTAATGGCCACACACGGCTGCGTGATATGTCAGTGCAGATGCGAACCATCTCTAGCCGAGGGAGCTGTATTCGCCCTGCTCTGGTCTTCGGAGACACCACGAGGGATAAACGAAGCTGCCCAGATTGCGGCATTGGGTCGGCGCGGCCGGTCGGCATGAGGAACAAATGGCCACTTCCGCGGGCACTAAGCTGATGTGGGTTCAGGATGTGGGTTGAGAAACCTAAACGTGCATGGACGTCTACCTATCTCTAAGTCTCACTTCTGCCTTAGGACTTCATTCGGTCTTTTGTAAGACCCAACCACAGAGTCTTGTTGACAGTGATAGGCCAGCTATTCCGGAACAGGGAGAAGGGGAATCTGACATCTGGGGCTGGGACCCTCCGTCAGCGCTCCGTGGAGGGGAAGGAGCCTGAGATGCTGGCCAGCCTCCATCATGGTCCAGAGCAGTGACTCCGTACGTCAGAGTCACAGGCCTCCTGCAGTTCTGGTCAAAGAAATGCACTTCCTCACCCCTCAATCGTGCACCCCATTTCAGGCACTCACAACCCCTCTTGGTGTCCTGGGGGTGTCACAAGGAGTGTGGAGCGGGGACCAGTATTTTCTTGGGGAAGCACAGCTACTCAGGAGCCTTCAGCGAGGGATGCAGTGTGACATGAAGATGAGACGTTTGTCTGACCAAGTGCCCCCACTCTGTCCACGCACACGGAAGGACATCACAGGCGCTTGGGTTCGTTTGTTGGTTGTGTGCTTTTGTGTGTGTGGTGGGGAAGCCCTGCTTCCTTCAGTGTCCAAGGTCCCCTCCTTAGGAACGCACCCCAAAGAAGAGTCCCATGTGCCTACCAAGTACCAGATGGTGCCCGCAGCGAACGTGCCCGGGAATAGATATGAATGTTAAGCCTATGCTTGCTCATGTTAATGTTCTGTTTTGGTATGGGAGGAGTACAGAGGAACTGTGTTCAGCACGGCTTTGAAGGAGAGAAGGCTGTGGGTCACAGGGTAGGATGTTTCTTTGCAGTTACTCTACCAGGGGCCGCACATACATGGCCTCCCCTTCGATCCGACGTTCAGATGGTCGATCTGGCGCTGCAGTCAATGGCAGCTTAAAAGCATCCACACAGCTAGCAGGAAACGAAGCAGTTTCTATCCCTCCCCACTGCTGGATTAGCAAAGATAACGCGACATGATTCATCATATATATTATTTTCAAGACGAATTTTTTTCTAGTCTCTTGACATTTCTAAAAGTTACTCATAAGATTATTTGAACAGGTCAAAAAAATCTAGAAAGTCTCTTTATTGATGTGATGTTTATGTCCAATAATGACTTATAAGACCAAATCCACTCACTTTTTATAAAGAAATATGGCATATTCTTTTCCTCAAAAGGAAACAGGTTTTAAGAACCTCCACTGTGTTATCGTGTGAAATAGTAAATAGACAAACAGACATAAAAACCACATAATTAATCAAATATAAACAAACCCCCAAATCACAGTAAAGTGTTAGGAATATGTATTTAGGCTAAGACTAAAATATGCACATTTTCAAGTAACAAATTCACATTTTATTAATAGAGATGATTAAAATTATGATAATAATGTCCTTCATCAACCTAAAAAATTTATGACAAAATTCAATAACAAGGACCCCTTCAGATTTCTCTTGCCAAATAATTTGTAATAATTCTAAGTTCAATAACTGAGTATCAATCAGGTGTCTGCTCAAGGTTTAGAAATGTTTGATAATTATGTGAAAACATTCATAGACATAGTAGAAATAATGCAAACAGTTCTTTTACTTTTTCCATAAAGAGAGGAAGAGGTTAATTTCAATGACTCTAAGATACTTTGATGCATTCTTCAACTTGATCATTGTATCTTTTAACATAAAAGTATTTGTTACTAATTACAGACAATCCCTCCCTTCACTTTCAGACACTACTGTGACCCTTTTTAGTTAGATGCCTCAGTCGCTTAATTTAAATTATATTTGGCAAAAACCTTTTACGTTCCATAACCTGATATGAGATGCACACGTGTGCCCTGCCTGCTTCTCTATTTCTAGCCCCGAAGCCCTTTCAGCTGACAAATATCACCCCAAGCAAAGTCGTCGTTGGTTACAAAAGTAATTAAATAGCAGGAGCCGGCGAGAGATGCGCATCCCTTTTTCAGATTAAATGTAGCCGCCTGCTCCGGTGAGGAGAGGGACACGTTTCTACAAATAACATCTGTGAGCCTTTGAGAAAGAAAACGGCCACATTAGGACGGAGTCATTAGGCAATACATTTATTTTGAAGCCAATTAACCTTTTGTCAAAAAAGCGGCGGCGCTGTAATGGTTTCGGCGGCGGAGGTCGCCCTCCGACAGGGCACGTGTGTCAGCGGGCTGACGCGGGCTGCAGACAGCGCCACCGGCTTCCTTTGTATTCCGCGCCGACTGCCAGGGCTCAGACGAGCCTGACCTATCCATTTAGGTAATTAAAGCTTCCATTTGGAAGTGTCCTGCAGGAAGGTGAAATTTGGGGGAGATAAATGGCTGTTACTCTCCGCATCCGGCCACCAGCTCCATCATTTGATGGACTGCCTGAAACAGGCTGGGCTGCCAGGTCCTCATAAAGAGAGATGAATTGGGCACCGGGCAATTCTCTACGGCAAAGCAAGTCTGTCATTTTGTTTCGTGCAGGCTATCATTTAATTGTTAGTCAAGGTGGACAGCTGACACAGGGGGGCTTCCTCCAAGAGCTGACCCACCAGCTTCCATTTCCCGAGAGATCACTCCGGCTTACTGGCTCAGCCCAGTCTGTCCGGCATGGGCGGTGTCGCCGCGGCCAGCGCAGCTGGCTCTCCCAGCTGTGCCCTGACTTACCTTCCACGCTATTTTGTTTCCTTTCGAGTCATGCTCCAGGGCAATCGGGAAGTCTCCGCGCTCATAAAATTTTCGAAAGGCTGTGGGCTTGGTTGGTCTCTCTTTAAACGCTCCTGCAGCGGGAGGGCCTCTCACCTTCAAAGAACACAACACAGGAATCAGATTTTAGAACAAAGTGAAAAATGCACAGTGGGAAGACTGCTTCTCTTAAGTATCGGTTTGCATAAAATATTCTGGATGATAAAGACCAAATTACTAATAATGGACAAGAAAAATCTCACTAATACAAGCATCTGGAGAAGAAAATTATTTTACAATCACTCTTTATTTCAAGCTACTTTAGAAAGCATTCCTAGAAAAAGTCACTTTAAAATATCACTTTATAAGGAAGAACAGCCTGAACATCAGTTTTAAACGTTTTTTAATAAAGGCATCTAAGTTCAGAGTGTTTCAACTTCCCCAAGTTTCCTAATAATTGCAAATTCTAATCTCAGTCTGATGTATTTGGTGGAATACTGAAGTAATAAATTTAAAATACCTCCTTTAAATCTTTCTACATATGTAAAATAGTTGGATATAGTCTCATGTTAAGAATATTAACAAAAAAAGGATATGAACAAAATTGCAAAAATGTGATATATAATTTACTAATGATAAACGACGGTTTAAGAAGAAAAATGGCAGTCTCCTGTGTGCATAGCACCCATCTGATAATAAGAATTGATGAGAAAGTAGCATCAGAATAGATTACATGAGCATCATCCATCCCTCAAATTGAGACTTTTATTAAAGAAGAAATATTTTATATTGAGTTATTCATATTGAGTCCATCTTGGTGGGGCGACTATTTTCTGTTGAAACGTGTCCTCTGTGAGTCTGGATCTCAAACCTTCTGCTTTAGGTGTTTCAATCTGACATCGTTCAGGCAGAGATTTGGAGAGGGTGCCACCTCATTACTGCCAGTTTGCTGTCGAGGTCCTGGTACCCTGCCTGGCCTCTGCTGACCCCCGTAGAGGGAGCTCCTCATTAATACGGGGCGAAGGTGGGGCATCCACTGACAACTCCCTGAGAGGGAAGAATGCCCGGTTCCTGCTCCCCACACATGCAGGGGTGGCCTCGTTACAGCTCCAAAGTAGTGAATTCCCTGACTCCCCAGCAGGCCTCCTCTGACAGCTCCCAGTGGGAAAGGGGAGGAGTCTGTCATTGCTGGCTGGGGCAAAGTCACACCGCCATGGAATCTGACACTGTGGGTGTTGGGAGACCCTTGACTGCTCTAATCAAGATGAAAGACCCAATCCCTCATTTGAAAGAATTCAGCTACAACCATTGTGTAGATCTTTGGTCTGCTCATCATCTGCTGACCATCCTTCTGATTTTTTCAGAGGCTCAATGATTACTTCTGCTGTTGACGGCAAGCTTCCCCCTCGTTTAACTGACCTCGTATGTGCTTGCGATTCTCCATCTTTCTCCCTATTCTTTGTATTATATTACAGTCACTTTCTTTCTCCTTTTTTCCTAAATATACTCCAATCTTCTGAACTCAAAGTTTTAACTGTCCAAACTTTTCAAGGAATGAACACATATTTCTTTAAAAAGCCTACAGGATTTTCAAAAGGTGTTATAGATAACTCATATGTCACAGGTGAGACCTGTTAGTGCATTACCTAATTTTAGTCAGATGTTCTGTCAGTATATCTGTAGATGATATATTTTTTCTGTTCCAAATACAAGTGCATCCACTTAAACCTTATAGGAGGACATACTAATTTTTTTTTATATTCTACACACAATCCATTCCAACATTCCAAGTAATTCTAAAAATCCATACATAAAAAAAAAAAATCTAGTGAAATATAATTGACCTCTGGAAACGTAATAAAGACAATATTACTAGAAATCCTACCGAAAGGATGTCACTTGACTAAACGATTTTTAAAAACAAGCAAAAATACTGCTGAGAATCCCATGGAAGTCCCATGTTGGTAGAAGAGCGACTGCACATTTTATTTACCGTCTTAAGAATTTTACTCCAATTTATTTTCGTAAATAATATAGGGCAAATAAGGAACCATAAATCAAACTAGATTTGTGGGAAAATGCAATTAGGACTTGCCTGAATGGTGGGGGCTATCCCTAAACCGATTAGGAAGAGTGGATGTCGCAGCAGAATGCTTTTAATAAAATCTAATGCACTTGGGAGCCACGGTATTGAATGCACTTTGAAGCCAGTCCAGATGCCAGAGCACTTGATGCTCCGGCACTTATTGAATGTGCTGTGATGGATGCAGGGCTGAGATCACAGTCTCTGTCATCTGATCACAAGACTAATCGTAATTAGTGGGAAGGAACTGAAGGCGCTCGTAAATTCTTTATCACATAGTTTGAAAGTTTCCTTTTCAGGAGTTTTATTTTTAGCATAACTGAAGCTGCTCAAAACAAACAAAAACAACAAAAAACCCTTTTCCTTCAGGTGGGAAATCTACCTTGCGTCATTCTAATCGGTTCCGGTTCCTTTGGCCAACTGACTAAGATTGAAACGTTGAAATGCAAAGACATTAATTTCCTCTTTTCATTAGTTTCAACCTGAAATTTGGATTCACGGGGGCACCTTAGTTAAGCCTCTGGTGAGCGTGGTTGCATTGTCTCTGAGCTGCGCGGGCCCTGGAACGCTAGCCCCAGGGCAGGCAAAATTGTTGCCATTAGCCTAGACTTATGAGTAAGAAGTATTATAATTCAGTGTCTGCTCCATTTGCCAATTGTAATTGTTTTACTACATCAGAGCTTTTGCAATACTTAAGGTCACCAAATGACCAGGAAATTGCTTGCAAAATATGACACTAAGCAAAGCTGACTGTAATGGTGGATGTGGCAGCTCCCCATTAGCGAAAGTGAGCTCATCCACCAGGTAGCTATTAGGAGCAGCTTTAACAACACAGCAATTTAACGACGTAACAACACATTATGAGAGCAATGTTCTTGTTCGTAACAGCCAGAAAAGATAACAAGAGCTTATATGAATATTTATATGTATAAATATTCAATATACATAGACTACTATGGAGTCCTTAAAAGTCAGGCCCTAGGGTGACAGTGAGTGGCAGAGAAAACTTCCAGCTGATGGCGGTCACCTATTTTAGGAGGATTGCTCCACCGAGATCTAGCAGGATGGGCTGGTCAGGAGAATATGGAGTCGGGATGATTTATCTGAACTTATTGCAGTGGTCTAAGCATGCGATGGGAAAGGCTTTAAATTGGTGGTGGGCATAAAAAATAATAACAAAATCTGCTGATACTATGTTCACTGTTTTACAAACATTATTGGTGTCAACAAAACAGACAAGAACATCAAAGCTTAGAGACATCCAATAACCTGGCAGAAATCACAGTTAGTACATAGCAAGAAAGAAATTTTGAGACAGCAAAGGGACTTGGCCCAGAAACAGAAAATACTGGGTGTCCAGGAAGCCAAGATCAGGTGGTCAGAAGGAACCGGGATAAACTGACTGCAAAAATGTCACCACCCTTCCACTTCTAACGCACAGGTAGCTGAATTCACCTCCCTTCTACGCGCCTGCTTAAATGTGCCCCTCGTGCTCAGTTGACCTCTACACAACCTCCCTAGGGTGGCGGTCATGAGCAGTCTGCCATCTTGTTCCCGCTACTCAGGGGCAAGAACACACCAGGGTACACAGCTGGAAAAGAAGTCACAGGACCCTGACACGGAAAATTCCGCAAGCCTGCCTTTCTGCATAAGCCCACCTTGTCTCCAGCGTATAAAAGCAGCCAAGCCCAGCTGGTGTGGCTCAGTGGATTGAGTGTTGTCCCACGGACTGAGAGGTCCCAGTTCCATTCCTGGTCAGGGCACACGCCTGGGTTGCAGGCTCGATCCCCAGTAGGGGGCATGCAGGAGGCAGCCGATCCATGTTTCTCTCTCACATCGATGTTTCTATCTCTCTCTCCCTAAAAATAAAAACATATATTTAAAAAAAAAAAAAAGCAGCCAAGCAGAGCCAGCCCCAGGGCCAGTTCAGAAACATCCTTTTCTCTGTGCTGCCCCTCTTATGCTCAAGCATTAGCTTAATAAAATCTGTCTGGAACTTTCTCTGGGGTTTCCTCTTGATTTCTGTCTTGGGGAACCCAAGAACCTCAATGCTGGCATAAATTTGACCTCTGATCCTCTGCCACTAGAGGGAATGACCTCTGTCACTGTATTAGAGAATTGGGTTTGGGCCAACATCTAAACAGGAAATGGCTAACTGAAGGAGACCCAGAGGCAGAGATGAAACAGAATTCAGACTGCAAAGATGCAAACGATCTAGTCAAGTTACAGAAACAACAAACAATAATGGGGGAAATCTTCTTAAATCACTTATAATTCTAGCGCCTATTAATAAGTTTGTGCTTTCCCGTCTAGACTTTCCAAAAACATGTAGTAATACCATGTTTTTACATTTTGTGTTTTGATGTTGCTGGTGATACCAAAATTTCATATTTTGTGGCTAGGCAATATTTCATCAACTATCTGCAATGATATTTGGAATTCATATTATTTCCTTTTTTTTTTTTTTTTGGATCTTGTAATGACATTATTAGAAACATCTCAGGCATATTGCATGTTTCATATTTTATATTATTTCCTTTAAAGGCCCCAATATGACATAACAAGGTCACATTTTATTAATATTTTATGATGCTTGATAAAGTTATTTGCTAATTAAGTAGGAAGACAGGTCTTCTATATTAGTCTGCCTGAGCTACTATAACAGAATGCCATAGACCAGAGGACTGAAACAACAGAAATGTATTTTCTTACAGTTCTGGAAGTCTGAGATCCAGGTGCCAGCCTGGTTAGGTTCCGGTGAGACCTTCTTAGCTTGCAGACAGCTGCCTTCTCACTGTGTTCTTCCAGGGCAGAGAGAGAGACCTCTGGTCTCTCTTCTTCTTACAAGGGCACTAATTTTATCATGGAAGCCCTACTCTCATGGGGTAATCTCCTAAACCTACTTACCTCCCAAAGATCCACGCCCAAACACCATCATATTGCAAGTTAGGGTTTCAGTATATGAGTTTTGGGGGAACACAAACATTCAATCCATAGCATCTTTCTTGGTTCAATTTGGGTTACTATGTTTACCAAGAGAGGATGAACGTTTTCTCGTTTTAGTTCAAATGCCATATGCATACATTTGTGAATGTATGTTCATGTCTTTTCCAAATTAATATCATTGTATGACCTTTTTATATTGAAAGATATTAACTACTGGTTGCATTTACGGCAAATATCTCACCAATCTGTTTTCCACTTTTATTTATTTAGTGTTTAAAGGTTTTGCATTATTTATAGGCAAGTCTCTTTGTCTTTTCTTTACTTGCTCTTTTTGCTTCCAGCTTTATCTTCTCTAGATCATTCCTCTGTGGGCTACACAATGAATATTCTAATAGACTAATTAAATCATATCTCTCATCTACTTAAAACCCATAAATTATTTCCCATTGACACTCTACACAAAGATATTTGCATGCTGACTGTGATCTCTCTAGTCATTCTTCCACAGGAACCCCAAGCACAATTCACACCAAATACCGCCGATCTCAGACCCGCCTTGCTCTCTTTGGTCTCCATGACTCTGCTGTTCCATCCACTTGTAATTCTCCCTCACTCCTTCACTCCTTTGTCTCCTGACTAACTCCTAATCACCTTCAAGACTCAGCACAAATCTCATCTCTTCTAAGAAGCCTTTTCTAATGAGCCATAACCCTACCCTTCTTCACATTAGGCTTGAAATGCCTGCGGACAAACAATTAGACTTGGCCATTAAGGCACAATCTGTATACAGATTGTTAGGGGGGTGTTCTAGGCTATTGATAAAATTTGTCTATAATCAAAATGGTGGGTTAAATCCATAGAAATTGGTAAATTTTTCCACAGGGAGAGTATATGTTAAAAAAAAAAAAAAGTCTGAGAACATAAGCCATCGCTTGGAGATTTAATAGCAAGTGGATTCCATGGGGGAATAGAAAGACTAGTCAAGATGGCAAGAAAATGGGGAAAGGATGGTGTCAGGAGCAATCAATGAATGACAGGGACACATTTTGTTTTTAATGATACAGAGGTCAGTTAAGAAGAGAACTGAGCGTGGCCGATGTGGCTCAGTGGTTGAGCGTCGACCCATGCACCAAGAGGTCACTGGTTCAATTCCCGGTCTGGGCACATGCAGGTTGTGGGCCCGATCCCCAGTGGGGGGCATGCAGGAGGGAGCTGATCCATGTTCTCTCATCAATGTTTCTATCTCTCTCCCTCTCCCTTCCTCTCTCTAAAAATCAATAAAGAAAAAAAAAGAAGAAGAGAACTGAAAGTCCTCTGCAAATTGAAAAGCTAGAGTGGTGTGATGGGGCGAAAGCCCAGCGACGTGCTTTGAGGACAAATGGGATGTGAACCCCCGCCCACGGGCGGTCCAGGTCTGAGCTTCTAACAAGGTGTAATTGCTAAAGCAGGGTCAAGTTAATGGCAGTGGGAAACAGGGAAATAAAAGAACATCAATAGGCGTAATACTTGAATTCACAAACTATTTAATCACTTGTGGTACCAGAATGGATTTTAGCATAGAGGATATGTTTATAACTAATATTCTTATCTAAAAGGGCCAGAAAGAGTAAAGTATATGTTTCTCAGTGTTAGAAACTTATAAATATGAATTTAAGAACCTATGGACACATAAGCAAAACTATTTCTTAGAAACAGAGTTAAGAAACTGGCTCAAAAACAGGTTCTACCTATATCTGTGCATTGAAAAATATAATAAATATATAATATTTCCAAGTCACTAGGCTTGGCATTACCAGAGACACAAAGATAAGTCTAATATCTTATCCTCAAGATAGACATCATTTAAGAGGGAAGACTGTCCCCATCAGCTCCTATAGAAGTGAGACTATGATAAATGCTACAGAAAGATATATAGAATTCTGCACACTAAAAGATCAAACACTTGGGTTCTAAGGCATTGTTCCTTTTCATTAGAACATGTCATTTAGCCTTGCAAAGGATCTACACCTGTCAGCTGAACCAGGCAGAAATAAACTGTAATGTCCCATAAACCTGAATTCTGTCAATATTAATTAGAAATAATTATCAGAGAATTTGGTTGCTGAACCATAGGTTTGTCTATCTATAACCTTTGTAGTCATTATTAAATCAGAATTAATTTGCCAGTATTTTCTGTTTATTTCTTATATCTACTTAAGTAGCAATTATTACCACAAATTACAGCCAAAAATTCACTACCGATGAGACCAGATGCGTATTTCCTTTCGATGTAAAACCTCTCACATTGAAACCCACATTTTCTGTTTTGAAATTCACTTGTACAAATGGGAAAATTTTGCTGATTTCTAAGGCTTGTGTGATACTTGAAATGAAATAAATTAACCTAAAGTGCTTGCAGAGACTAGTTCAAATATGATTCGCATAAAAACTAAAGTTAGTATTGTGAATACTGTTACAAGTTCCGAGTTAGCATTGTCATGTGATGGTTATGGAAACATCGGAGTAACGCAGGCGGTTTTTCAGACAGGTAGCATGAGAAAGGTAGGTACATGGAGAGAGTAACATGGAGTAAAATGATAAATATTTCAATGAACACATGGAGAAGACTTTAGTACTAGACTTAGTTTTGCCGCTTGACAATAAAGCCTGCCCGCCTCGTCCCCTACGGTGGCTCGTGAAGACACCTACAGCCCAGGGGCATGAGCAGGGGTGCGTGAGCTGCTCTGTGACCCAGCAAGCGATCCGACCCTTCAGAGCCTCAGCTTCCTCATCCGTCAGACTAAAATACTACCCTGGCTGACCGCCAGGATCCTTCCTGCGCCTCTGTGACCTAGCATGTGTATTCATGAATTCAACAAACACTGAGGGCATGATGTTATCAGAGAACCCACCCCCTGGTGGAGCTAAGAGGGACCTCACAGGGCACACAAACTCCTCATTTTACTCTTGATGAACTGAAATCCAAAGGAGCCATGGAAACACATCCCGGCCCGCATGTCAAGGCTTATTTTTCTCGGCTCCATCACCTAACAGTGACCTGTGCTTCAAAGATACTCGACATCTCTCAGGCTGCCATCCAGTAACTAGATTTAGCAACGGTTCTGCAATGCTGAGTGACAGAGGACAGGCTCAAAGAGTTCCAAGTAATTTATGGTTACGTCATTCTACATTTATAACTAAAGGGAGCCAGGCGGAGCTGAGATTTTATTTCGTTGACTCTATAGTCTAAACGAGTCCTGAAAGCAACGGTTGGTCTACACGACTCCTTTTCAATGGTTTTGTTTCGGGTACTGGGCGCTGGGGCGCCTTCAAATTCTCTGCTGTAGGAAAAGAGAGAAAAAGAGATTGATAGTCTTTCCTAACAAAATTAGACCCCATAATCAAATGCTACAAAATGAAACTTGACAGGTGAAGGCCAAAAAAGTTTACTTTAAGCCGTTCTCCTCTTGAAGTTAAATGTAGGGAAACGGCAGGGATTTAAGTGCCCAGGTGTGATTCTCGCTATCAACTTGTCTCCAGAAAGTCATCAGAGATTTCAATTTAGACTACACTGTTTAGCCTCCGTCTCGGAGAACTGATAAAACGCCTGAATGACTGAGACAGCTTGGCTAATACACTGTCACACACAACGCCAGCGCAGAAATGAGTGAGCTCAGTGTGGAAGGAGTTTAAATGGGTACGAGTTTGAAAGGTGTGCCAGTCCTCCTGCACGTTTAACGTTTAAAGCACAGTAAATAGTTTACATCTAAACATATCTCTTCTTTGTCTTGTAACAAAGTTATTTCTTGCTGAATAATGCGAGTGAAAATGTTATTTTTGTAGATGTGAAGAGACTGTTACCACTCGCATTTTACATATCATGAATATTTTAATAGAAAATTTAAAAATCCTTGTGTCTAATGATGCAAACTGATATTCTCCAGAAAAGAACTAGCTATTTAATGGGAAACAATTGTTAGAACTGTCTACAATAAGATATATTTATATTGGTAAGAAAAGAGTTCTGCTACTCTTCAGTCTCCTGGCTCCCTCTGAATTAAAGGACTTTGACAGTTGATACAATTTACAGAGGTATGACATACCCTGATTATAGCCCTGGCCAGTGTGGCTCAGCGGTTAGAGCATCGGCCCTTGGACCAATGAGTCTCGGGTTCAATTCCGGTCGAAGGCACGTACCTTGGTTGCGGTGCGTCCCCGGCCCTGGTGGGGTTGTGCAGGAGGCAACCAGTCAATGTGGCTCTATCACATCAATGTTTCTCTCTGTTTCTCTCTCTCCCTCCCTCCCTCTCACTCTGTCTGATGATAAATGGAAAAATATGCTCAGGTGAGGAATAAAAAAGATAAATAAATAAAATAAATACCCTGATTATAACTTTTAAACTCTAGTGGACATGCAAAGGAAGAAATGTGCTGAAGCACATAGGTTCTCATACACACAAGCGCACATACGACAACTTCACTGGAAGCGAACAAAGAAATACTGGATTCCAGTTTTAGCACTCTCTGTTTTTTCCTACCATGATTTCCACTGCGGTTCAGTCAACCATGAAAGAAATGTTAAGAATGTGAAAGGAGACGATGAAGGAATGCAGACATGTCTGAATAGTGTGCTATCCTAGGTCAAGACACCAATGCAGCATACACTATCCAGATGTAGTGTGTTCTTGTTTTTATTTACTTTATATATATAAAATAAATAAAGTGCATTTGTCCTGTTTTTATTTGTTTGTTTTCAAATCCTCAACACATGCTTAAAGAGAGGAAGAAAGAGAGGGGAGGAGCAGAGGGAGGGAGAAACATCGATCAGTTGTCTCCTGTACGTGCCTGACCAGGGACTGAACCTGCAACCCAGGCATGTGCCCTGACAGGGAATCAAACCAGCAAGCTTTCGGTGCACAGGAGGACACTCAACCAACCTCTTCTCTATTAACAAGAGAATCCTGGCCATTTGTGTATTAGTAACTAATCCTGACTAGTTACTCACAATTCACCAATCCAGAAACTTCTCTCAATAGCTTTCTTTATATGCAGAAGTGTTCATCCCTGCATAGCACTAGTCTGCTTTAGATGCGTGCTTGTGATTGCGTGATTTGAGCATAATTTGTAAAGATGATTTGCAATATGTTAGATATTATCATTAGAATTTTATACCAGAACTCCATACACTTGTGTAAGTAATTTATACACACACACACACACACTGCCTGAGTCAGTGAAGAAGTTCCTCATACGTCTTCCCTTCAAAATACGTCACCGTATCTTTGTTTACTATACAGTGAAATATGGGATAACCTAACTTTCAAATAAAACACAGAGGAGTTGAGAAATGTCCTCCTTCACAGTCTACTTCAGTTCCTTGGTACCTAACAAGTACTAAATCTCAAAAGCTAAAATGAGTCCCAGCATGAATATTTCTCTCTTCTTTGTATTCTAAAATCGTACCAATGCAATAAGGTGAACAAAAACAAATTATGAACTTCATTTACTGTAATATTAGGAGAAAAATCAACCACCAAAAGCTAGCTAAGATACGGCACGTGTCATGTGGGGAGAAGGAAAAGCTAACATATTGTGAATGATGAGAGAGATCACTGATGCATTTGAAAACATCAAAAGCAAAATTTAGTTCTGGTGAGGAAGGTCCCACGGAAGGCAAACTTTGTTTCTTATTTGCAAAAATGGGTGTGTAGAGGGTTTATAGCAAAAAGGCCTTTCATGCCCATTTGGAGTCAGAGAAGCAGAAGGGAAAGGCCACCAAAATAAATGCATAAATAAATAATATGTGCAACCATCTTTCTTTCTGAAAGCAGAGAAACATTTCGGACTATAAATCCCAAAAGAATTCTACCCTCTACCAAGACCTAGAAACCTACTTTAAATGACAGTCTAGCAAGAGGCAACTCACTCAGTAATGAGTATTACAATGGGACCTAGCCCAGCATCAAAACAAAGATACTGTAGAAAAAAAGCAATCGAAGAAAAATGCCATGCAGAGACGAACACTGTGACCAATATTTTGCCAATAACTTTAAAAACTTGACGAAGAACCACTTCTGTGAAAGAAAACCACAGAGCAGAAACGTAGGAACTAGGAGAGGAAAGGTGAGAGAAGGAGAAGCAATGTATGTCGAGAGAACTCTGAGAACAAGTAGCGATAAAAAGTTCAAATTCTGAAGATGAAACCAGAAGAAGCAAAAGGAAAAAGAACATCTAAAAATACAAGGAGGATAGAGGTGACCGAAATGAGAAAAATGGATGATGTGAAAGAAAAATAAAGATGATTAAAGGAGATCTAACATATGCATAATTGAAGTTCTCATAGAGGAAATTCTGAAGAATAAGAAAAAAAAACAAATATTGCAAATTATGGTTATAATACCTTTATTGAAATATGAGAATTACTTACCTGAAATAAAGACAGAACTCTAGAAAATGTTCTGACGAAATTATCTCTTTGATCCAGGGAGAAAATAAAGCAAAGCCACTCCCTGAGACGCATGTTAGTAAATTTATCAGAATAAAAAAAGAAGTTAAAAGATCTTTGTATAGCTCATTAAAAAGAGCAAGTCACTTGCAAGAATCGGGACTTCATATTTTTTCCTTTTACCATTTAGTGCCAGAAAGTAATGGAAAAATACCTACAAAAGTCACAAGAAAGAGTTAGCCAAACTACGTATTTCCAGGGAAACCGTCCTTCACATATAAAGTCTACATAGAAATAGTTTTTGAAAATCAAGAAAATCAAGGATTCAAAGAAAATTGTTGCTCTGAACCACCCTTAGGAACCCTGAAAGACGCACTTGGGATTCTCAGTGGAGGACTTGGGCTTTAGCATGTCAGCACAGACTATGAAAGATGCATCGTATGCAAATTGTGCAATGGACACAAATGGGGGGGGGGAGAGATGAGGAAGAAGGTGGGGTAAAGACAGCTCGCTCTTGACTTCATCTATTATCACTGGGCGTCAAAGAACTTCCTTTAGAGCACAGAACTATATTTAACTGGCAAACACAAAGAAAGATAATATTGACTAACATTGGGTGGTGTTGTAGGGGGAAAAGAAAAGACAAAAACGTTAATTTTTTTCATTGTTCATATTAGAGAATAGCTACTATATAAAAATAGGAGATGATAGATGTTATAGGCAGTTATAATGACAAAGATAACCCATTAAAACAAAAGAAATATGCATACATCCTTGCATATCCCCCTGAGCAAAGGAAACAGAACACATCTTTAGGCTACCAGATATCCAAAAAAAAAAAAAATCTGACAATATGCACTGTTAGAAAAGAAATGGAGGAACAGGAAGTGACTTTTCGTCTGGTTGGAGTGTAAATTGATAGAGCCGCTTTGGAAACCATTTGGCACGGTCTGGTAGGTTGCATCTAGCCCGTGACCACGCGATTGCCGTCCTAGGCATCCACCCTGGAGAAGCTGTTACCCGTGACTACTGTCTTTCTCTATAAGGAAGTGGACAGGGAGATGTTTATGAGAATGTTCATAGCAGCACTGTGTGTATCAGAAAAAAAAGAAGCAACACAAAATCCTTAATAAGTGAAATGGATGCATAGTTACAGCCTTTCCCTGACATGGAGTACAGTGGTAAAAATGAATCAACTACAAATTCACCCACGGACACGCCTCAAGAGGGAGCCCTGTGTTAAGAGGAAGATCAACTCTCCCTTGGTTGCCCCTCCTCAGTTCAGGGTTCAGGAGAGACCTGAGCTCAACAGCACTGCTGCTCCCGTCCTCACAGCCAGTCAACGCCTCAGCCTTGACCCTGTCCGGTCTCATCTCATTGTGTCTTTTAGTCCAAAGAAAGTGTAGACAGTGGTTGCCTCTCATCCTGCACTCCCGTTTTCCAGTTCCTGTGTGGTTCTACACATCCTTTTTCTAAGCCTCTGCCACTTACAGTCAGTCCCTACCAAACCTCCTTTACCCCCTGCCCATCTCGGAAAGTTTTCCTTACCTCCTGGTTCTGACTGTGACCTGACATTGCCCCAAGGGTACTGTCTCCTTGCACTGTTGCTGGTCTTCTCTCCAGAACCCACCCACTCCCTTTTTTTTTAAATCACTGAACTTAGAAATGGAGTACTGCCTTGCCCCTCATTGCCCTTTCCAGACTGTTCTATAAGATCTCAAAATCTATGTTGATAACCAAACCAGTATCCTGGCCTCTCTAGTTCCTTAACCTGTTCTCCTTCAATGGTCTTGATTGGCATCCTGGCCAGCCGGTTAGTCCAGGGTGATTAGAAAAAATTGCTGCCCCTCCATAATTTCAACTTTAAGTACGCTGCTCCAAGGCGACCACGTCTTCTCTCTCCAGCTCCATCCCTCTGAAGCTCTAACCCTAAAACACTTCACCATAACAGCGATCCACCTCTTTAAGTGCCCCTTATTCCCTCTTCCCACTCTCTCTCTGTACTTCATGGTCAATCAGTACAATAATCTCTCCTTCACACTCATCCTCACTCCCTTAACTTTCCCTTGGTTTGTTGTACTTTGCACAACTTGAGTGCTGCCTAAGCCGAGCTCTCTGCCGACACTGGGAACACCCATGCAGCAGAGTTTAGCTGGAGCGATGCCACCAAGCTGGCGACTGTATCACCCCCCCCTCCACTCACCACTCGCATAGGCGACTATTTCACACCAGTTATTCTCTCCCCGACCTGCAGCTCCTCTTCCCCCTCCTCATCCACGCTGATGGTCTTGCTTCTCTTCACGGAAAAAGGAAATAACACAAAGAACTTCTAGCCCAGCGGTTCTCAACCTGTGGGTCGCGGCCCCTTTGGGGTCAAACGACCCTTTCACAGGGGTTGCCTAAGACATAACAGTAGCAAAATTACAGTTATGAAGTAGCAATGAAAATAATCTTATGGTTGGGGGTCACCACAACATGAGGAACTGTATTAAAGGGTCGCGGCATCAGGAAGGTTGAGAACCGCTGCTCTAGACGCTCCTACCCCCCCCCCATCGATGCACCTCACCGCAGGTAAAACATACCTTCCTGCCAGGTGTGCATCAGGACCCAGCCCTCTTGGGGCCCACCTTTTCAGGAAAGCTTCCCATGACCACCCCACTCCCGTATAAAACTGCGGATTCCCCCTGCACTCCCCATCTTCCTTCCAGAACAGAGAATGAGGTGGTGAAATTAAACTAGAAAGAATGATATCTATTTTAAATAATCTAGTGCTTGTCCAAGTGCAAATGAGACATAAACACAAGTACCATTCATTAATTTACGAAACGCATTCATTGAGTATCTGCTGTTCCAGGTTCTCAGCATTCAGGGGTGAACAAGACAGGTGAGGAGTACCTGCTATCCTAGAAAGTGCTGGACAGAATGATCAGGCAATCCATCAGTGCATTGTCTAACATAACAAGACAGGAGCAGGTGCAGGAACACATTGCTGTGACAGTTCTGAAAATGTATATGTTGGGTGGCGGGGGAAAGAGGGGAAAGTCCACAGTGCCGCTCACATCTTGAACCTGGGCCCTGATCTACGGGAACAGGAACGCAGTGACGTCTTGAACCCGGGCCCTGATCTACCGGAACAGGAGCACAGTGACATCTTGAACCCGGGCCCTGATCTGCGGGAACAGGAACGCAGTGACGTCTTGAACCCGGGTCCTGATCTACGGGAACAGGAACACAGTGACGTCTTGAACCCGGGTCCTGATCTACGGGAACAGGAACACAGTGACGTCTTGAACCCGGGCCCTGATCTACGGGACCAGGAACACAGTGACGTCTTGAACCCGGGCCCTGATCTACGGGACCAGGAACACAGTGACGTCTTGAACCCGGGTCCTGATCTACGGGAACAGGAACACAGTGACGTCTTGAACCCGGGTCCTGATCTACGGGAACAGGAACACAGTGACGTCTTGAACCCGGGTCCTGATCTACGGGAACAGGAACACAGTGACGTCTTGAACCCGGGTCCTGATCTACGGGAACAGGAACGTGGAGTGAAGCACAAGGCAAACCAGAGTCAGCGTGGAGGACAGACGCAAACGCATCCACTGACACCACTGTCTTCAGTCTTGTTTTCAGTCCGTATAAGTGAACCCTCTCTAAATGTGGCTGCTTCTTAATAAATCTCATCCTCACTATAAAACATACCTGAAAGTGCGTGAAATTATAAGGACCACGTATATAAACTGAAAGCATCACGCTAATCCTACCTAACTATGGTATAATTCTAGGGAAAGAAAAACTGGTTAGAAATTTTATGCCCATTTATACTAATAAAAAGAAAATTCTACTTCCTCTTTAAATATACGTTTCTCCTTTAGAAAATTTTCCTGGACAATACACAGTAACGCAAGACCGAGGTTTTATAAGCAATAAATCTCGTCATTTTATTAGAGCTATCTAGTGGAATGTAAGTCCATATATTAGAAGTGCAAAGTAATTTTAAAATGTATTCAGATCTCTTCTGGCTTTAGCTTGTCTTTTGATACATAGCGGGATCAACCCAGATCTAGATAAGACCACTCTGAGAGACATTTTAAAGTTCAAACGTCTCTTCCAAAGCAATTTATATCTTCAGCCTACTTAAGAATGTATAATAAATTCTGTGCAGAGGGAAAACCATGTTTACTGGGGAAAGGGATATATACGGAACAATTTTTAAAGGGCAGTACAGATGATCAATGAGCCAGAAAGATTGATACATGAGGAAAGATTAAAAGAATTAACTATGTATGGAATGGCTACGTAGAAAAAAGTTATAAAGGAGAAAATGATTTGACCTGTTACAAAACAATAGAATACTCCATGAGGCTATTGAAACTTGGACTACAGAAGGGAAAACTATACAAGCGCCTATAAAGGCCAGGAGCATGCGTGTCTGAATTATTTCGTTTTAATGAGATCTATTTTTTTCACCCTAGTCCCTGTGGTAACAACATCATTGGCAATTCAGGAATATTTAGTTCATGCCAACATTATACAAAGGAAACAAGTAAATGTTTTTTTATTATCATGGTAGATCTAAAAACACTTAAATGTTATTTAGATATACTTGGCTACTTTAAAAAAATTCATACAAAAGCAGAACCTGTTTAGGCAGGTGAGACGGAAGGATTGCCTACTATTTAAGGTCCAGTTCTCATATCAGAAAATTGATATTGGGAAAGGGTAGACCATCCATCAGTGCTATAGGCTGATTTTATGTGCAGATAGAAATACAGGTTTGGAGGCCATGGTTCAAATCATGCTGAATTGTAATCAAGCTTTCCCACGATACTTTTAAGAGTGGTCCAAATGAATCTGCACTGTCTCTGGCGAACCATTTTGTCACAGGCATCTCGCCTGGTTCTACAGAGGGAAACAGTTCATGTAGATTCACAGGACATTTTCCATTGAGGAATCCAAGAGACATATGAGAACAGTTTGAATTACTAGCTGATGACATACTGAAAGATACAGTAGTTCATGTAAATTAATGTAGGATGTTCACATGATTTGAAATGAACCTATTTAATTTTAAAATAGCTAAGTATAATATCATGTAAGAAACCTCATCCTACCAAAAACGAAAAAAAAGGGGGTGGGGTTCAAGACCCATGTGCTACAAATTTAATTCTCCACCCAAAGGTACTTAAATATGGTCCTTTTCTCACCCCTATTCTCCTAAATAAATATGATCTCTACTTAAACAAACAAAAACACCTCGTCCTGTAACTGCACCAATAATAACTTGAGATGGTAGACATTCCTTTTATCTCTGTAAAGAAAAATATGTTCTGTGGTGTCACTTATGCCTTGAAAATCAACATGATTATGGATTTTCATGGCAATCTTTGATTGTTTTATTCAAAAGACGAGTCGTTAGTTTCCTATTAACAACAGGTATGCTCAAATATTGGATGTACCAATACTGTTATGTTATAAATCTAAATAAAAGACATTTATATATTTCATCAAAGACTGTTACCTAGTGTTATAGGAACCTACAACCGCTTGACAGAAATAGTATAAAAACGATTATAGCAAAGCTCAGTCAAGGTTCAATTATTCTGAAGATTGTTCCAAGCTTTCTTTTTCAATAATCAGAAGTTTATTTAGAAGGTCTCAGAGGTAGAAGGGAGCCAGCTGGGCTGTGTGGGCTCAGGAACAAGTTACAGAGGCAGAAGAAGGGCCCTTGGAGCTCAGGACTAAGACAGCCGGGATACCGGTGCCTGGGACAGTCCCTGTGCCTCAGAGAAGCTTGGCTGGGAAAGTAGGGGGTGGGGGAGGCGCAGGCATGCTCAAGAGAGGGAAAGAGTGCACTGGGTCCCTTGTCCTAAGGCTTTTAGGGTGGGATTTGGGGGGGGGGGGGTCCCAGGGGAGGATCTCAATAGAATGTTCACCAGCTTTCTAGGTATGTCCTTTCCGGGTGGTGGCCTCCACTGATTGGTCAGCACTAGGTTAGGGGGTCATTAGTCACTGCAGCTGGTCCTGAGGCCGGCCATGGCACTGTCCCACTGGGTCTTGCTGCTTTTCTGGGCCTGGAGCTGAAACACAGCTGAGGCCTAGATGTCAACTCCAGCTCGACCTGTGGTCAATAAACCTCAGGCTTTGTTCCTAAGATTTTTTGATGCAGGTCAGAACCTCACTGTCTCGAGAGCTTGATGCTTAAAGGAGTGGCCCAGCAAGGGCTTGTATGGGAGTCAGATGAGGCTGTTCTCTGGCCCTCTTGCTCCTCCTCTAAGGGGGTCTACCGCATGGCTAGTGACATGTTAGGGGAGAAAAGGTTGGGTTAGGGCATGGAATCACATGACCAGCAATGTGCTAGGAGAGGAAAGGTCACCCTGGTAATGCGGTCTCACCCTACAACTGTCCATTGCTAGGTGCCTGGGGCTTTCTGCCCTGGCGACATTCCACACCTTCCCTACTGGTCCTACTGTGCTAAGGCCTGCCTGCCTGCCCACTGTATCCCCCTGTCCAGGACTCCTGGCTCTGGAGACTTCACGGCTGTGGTCCTCAACCTTCCTGAGGCCGCGACCCTTTAATACAGTTCCTCGTGTTGTGGTGACCCCCAACCATAAAATTATTTTCGCTGCTACTTCATAACTGTAATTTTGCTACTGTTGTGTCTTAGGCGACCCCTGTGAAAGGGTCGTTCGAACCCCAAAGGGGTCGCGGCCCCCAGGTTGAGAAGCGCTGCCAAGGGAAAGGGGCATAGGGGCTCCTCTGCAGTTGTTTCCTGAAGAAGAGGGGTGTTCTAAGCTTTGCAAAGTCACCGTCACCTCCCTCTGACACCAGGAGCAAAGAAGGGAAAAGATCCCTTTGCTATTCTTGCAGATTCCTTGCAAATAGTGGAGATCTGAAGTTTTACCACAAAATTAAAAAATCAAATATTTATTTCGATTAATCTTTTAAAATTGTTGTCCCAAGATTTTAAAAACCTGGAGTACTTGTTCAATGCTGACATGGAACTAGCTTTAATAAGTTTCAAAAAAATTAAAGGAAAAGCGCCCTGTGCTCCCTAACTCCATGATATCAATGTTTTACATTTTCTTTCTACACCATGGTGTGTTGGTTTTTTCAATATTTCACAAACCTGATCACATAGACAAGAGCATGTTGATTATTTATAATCACAGACAGATATTTAATATCAGTTTCAGACAAAGCTCTGCCTAGGAAATGATATCTCTCTCTCTATAGAACTATATATAGATATTAGACTACATATACATGGTAGACCTCCTTCTATTGTGTTTTACAAGCATTTAGAGAAATTAGAACCTTAAAAAAAACCCTTAGTACAATTCCATCAATCAAACATAGGGATTTAATCTAAGAAATTTGCTGACACAAGGAAACAAAGTGCTTGTTATTAAGGACTGCCAATACCTTGTAGCTTCTCCACCAGGTAATAAAACCTTAAGTACAGACTACATCAGCAGCCCTAAGAAAATTGGTAGGTTTTCTTGGTCTGACGGGGTAAGAAATAAAGCACAGGTGAGCTACCCATAAGTGAAGAACCTAAAATCAATCACTTCTTCTCCATCATGCAAAAGCTAAGGGAAGATCACATATTTTTACCCCCCGGTATAAACTATTACTCATGGCAGAAATTTCAGCATTACTCCTTGCAAAACTGCTACTCTTTTGTGTCATTCGAAATGGTTTTGGAAATTATGACCAATACATAGTTCATTGTGCAGTATATTCGACTTAAGAGAACTCTGCACTAACATTTGATTTTTTTAATGAAATCTAAGTTAAACCTGACATAATACAAATTTATGGACTCTTTTCATACTAGATTCTTGAACAAGTCACAAGGACAACATCCACACATTAAAAAGCAGAAAGAAAAATTTAACAACAAAATTGTATTAGTGCAAAAAAAAACACCTGCTGCTCACACCTGCTTCTATAACAATCAAAACTCCCAATCAACTTTTATTGTGTGAAACCCATTAAAATTTGGGGGTTTTTTTCCTGATCAAAATTCAAAGCAGACATCCCTGCCTTCCACTTGGTCGTTCTGGGAATTGCCCCCTCTACACTGCGGCTCTATCCTTTTCCAGGTCCTAGGAGTCTTCTCCTTTGAGTCAGCCGACAGGAAAGAGAGAACAGATAATTCCCCATTATCTGATCTCTCCTCTTTCCTGTAACACCTTGCTTAAGGTGTTACACTATTATTCTGAGCTTTTCCAAGTATCTCCCCAGAGCCTCAGTCTCGGTAGGCACAAAGTCTGCCTTCCAAACTGTCAAAGTTGATATTTTTAAAAATTGTCATAGAATCACAATATTGGTCAATTACTGCTATACCTTGTTTCTCACAGCCCTGCTGCCCAGCTGCTAGGCCATGGACACATATGTACTTTTAAGGTTTTGTTATGGCATCACCCTAATCTAGAACCAATTTCTATATTAGGAAAAAAACTATCTGCTATTACACACACACAATCAGTAGCCTAAAACTCTAAAGTCTAACTTTAAAAAGGTTTTTTTCTTTATTGATTTTTTTTTTTTTTTATCCTCACCCAAGGACATTTTTTTCATTTTTTGTTCAGACAGAGTAGGAGGGAGAGAGAGGAAGAGAGAGAGAAACATCGACGTGAAAGGGCCACATCGAGTGGCTGCCACCCGCACAACCAACCAGGGCCGGGGACAAACTGCAACCAAGGTACATGCCCTTAGCGGGAACCGAACCCGGGTCTCTCCGGACCGCAGGCCGACGCTCTAACCGCTGAGCCAAACCGGCCAGGGCTCTTTATTGATTTTTAGAGAGAGAGGAAGGGAGAGGGAGAGATAGAAACATCGATGAGAGGGAACATCGATGAGAGGGAACATCGATGAGAGGGAACATCGATGAGAGGGAACATCGATGAGAGGGAACATCGATTGGCCACCTCCTGCATGCCCCACACTGGACATCAGGCCCACAACCTGGACATATGCCCTGACTGGGAATTGAACCGGCGACCTCCTGGTGCATGGGTTGACGCTCAACCACTGAGCCACACTGGCTGGGCTGAAGTCTAACTTCTTGATTGCACAGCGCCCAGGGCAGGTGTTCCTGCTTGGAAGTGGCCTCTAATGTAATTCTCCCATCTTGTAGGTCTACGTTCCTCTAGGTCAGCGGTCCTCAACCTGTGGGTCGTGACCCCTTTGGGGGTCGAACGACCCTTTCACAGGGGTCGCCTAAGACCATCGGAAAACACATATTTCCGATGGTCTTAGGAACCGAGACACCCTCCTCTATCCGTCTCCAGGCGGGTCCGCCCACATGCAGATAGCCCACATACAACATGAGGAACTGTATTAAAGGGTCGTGGCATCAGGAAGGTTGAGAACCACTGCTCTAGGTCCTCCTAGTCCTTTCAATCCAGACAGGACATGGGGAAGCTCAGAGAAGATGACCACGGGTGGGGGTTTTTAGAACAAGTGCTGGAAGTTGTGTCCATCAGCTAGGACTTAGTTACATGGTCTTTTTAACTACAGGGGAAAAGGAACCAGGGGGAAAGAAACAGGTCTGGTGAGTTCCCGACATGGTTGAATGACGAAAAGAACAAAGCTCAACTAAAGGACATACAGGAAGACTTGAAGAAACGCACACTCAAATCTTGTCTTTCTGTGGGAAGACAGTATTCTCAATGTGTTATTTTCACCTAATTAATCTATAAAGTCAGTAAAATTATAATTCAACTAATGAAATAGTTAAGGAACTTGACCAAGTGATTGCAATTTATAATAAAGAGTAAAATATATTAAAAATGGCAACCAGGCATGTGAAAAGATAGTTCTCACATTCAACTAACATAAAAATAAGGAGATGCCATTTCCTCTTAACCAATTGTCAAAAATCTGTTGGTAATATCATTTGTTGACAAGAGTATAAGGGAAATACTGACAATCATATTCTGTTACAGGGACTCCAGATCAAACACTTCTAGAAGGAATTTTGATAATAGGTCTCAAAATTTATGTTAATATTCTTTGATCCAGCAATTACACTTCCAGAAATTTATACTAATGAGATATTGGAAAGTTCACAGACTTACACTTGTAAGAATAATTATTATATTCCATTTTAAAACAGAGAATAACTATTAAAGGCATCTAAAGTAGAGATTAAATAATGTCCTTAAAAGAAATTCAAAACAGCCACTAAAAATTAGGATGTAAACGAATTATTCACATAGAATAAGATGTCATACATACTGAAAAGCAGCAGATACAATGTGATTTCACTTTACTAGTAGTATATAGGTGGGTGTATGGAGAGCAGAGGGAGAAAGAGAGAGAACTGAGACTCATGGGAAATGATTCCAAAATGCTGAGAGTAGATTTTTACACAGTCCAAAAAGAATCACTTGTTTTCCCAGTCAACGCTTGGATAGAGCATGGATGTATTTTATCATAGTGGGATGGTCCTATTTTGAAATTGTAAATTAGATTGGCTCAAATGCCTTTATTTTGTTTTCAGCAAACATATTTTCGGGGAAACATATGTTAATAAAATATGTATCCGTTCCTTTCACCACCTTTACACGTTCAGTTGTTCATGTTATCAAAACTCAGCTGTTTCCCAGGTAAGGGACTATTTCATCAATCACCAAAAAAGATGTTAGAAGTGGGTATTTCCAGTTGTGAGTCCAGGTGATTTATGTCTTGCGTAAGTTTCGGTATGAAGTTAGTGGAAAAATTACTGGCCATGGATTTGGAAGATCCCTTTCTGCTGCTATGCAGTTGTGTGACTTCCAATAGATGACCATGATACCATATGAGCTTGAGTTTGCTCAACAGTAAAACTGAGGCAATAATGCCTACCTCACAAACTTGTAAGAATTAAATTAGAGAAAATATTTAAAAGTTCTTAGGATATCCATCAAAATTAATTTCTAAAATAACTTTTTCCTGAAAGTTTGCTTCCATTAAAGAATTTGACAAAAATTATTTCTAGATTTACATGAACTCTGGGATAGAAAACTCTGAATTAAGTTAATAATAGCTCATTTTGCCAGAAAACCCTTTCTTTCCTCCTGAAATCTCCCTTAAACTAGGTAATTCAGCAAAGTTGCACAACCGAATACTGTAAATAATCCACAGATGCGCACAATCCACACTGCCATTCAAAGTAAGTGCCGTTATAATTTACTTCAACACTGTGAAGCAGGTGGTATTGGAAAATGGACTTTTAGAGAAAGTGCCGTTTTACAAAGACAAAAATCCCCTGAAATTTGAATTTCCTTAAAGTAAGAGCTGATTTACACTGCCTAAATTTTGCTGTCTAAGATATAGCATTATTTGTGCCCCACTTAAAGAAAGTACAATTCATAAAACAATTTGTTTGAATCCACACATATTTTACAATAGTGTAAGTTGGTTATAATAATTGTAGGTCATTTTGTGCCTTTTATTTTTTATTTATGCTTTATCTATAGTTCATCACCTTTTCTATTCATAATATTGTTGTTGTTTCACACACACTTTGTTTATCCATTCACCTGCTGATGAACAGTTGGGTTGGCCCAGAATACGGTCTATCTTGATAAATGTTTCATGTTCACTAAAAATAATGTGTGTTCTGACGTTGTTTGTGGACTAGCCTATAAATGTTAGTTAGGTCAGTTGGTTGTCAGCATTGTTTGGGTTGTTTACTTGTTCTAGTCGTTATTGAGGAAAAGATGTTGAAATTTCTATCGTTGTGGACTTGGGTATTTCTTCATGCTATTCTGTTAGTTATTGGTTAATACTTAGGGTTGTTACGTCTTCTTCATCAATGGGTCTTTTTATTATGAGATAATCCTTTTTATTCTTGGTACTATTCTCTCTCCTGATATCTACTTTATTTGACATTATTTAGCAACTGTGTCTTTATTTCAACTAGTGTTAGCATGCTATATCTTTTTCCATCCTTTTAGTTTTATCCAATTCATCTCTCTCTCTCTCTCTCTCTCTCTCTCTCTCTCTCTCTATATATATATATATATATATATATATATATATATATATTTTTTTTTTTAATCCCCACCCGAGGACATTTTTGCATTTATCTTCTTATCTTCAGATAGAGCGGGAGGGAGAGTGGGAGGAAGAGAGAGAGAGAAACATCAACGTGAGAGAGACACATCGACTGGCTGCCACCCACTCGACCCCAACCAGGGCTGGGGACAAACTGCAACTGAGGTACGTGCCCTTAGTGGGAACTGAACCTGGGACTCTCTGGTCTGCAGGCCGACGATCTAACCGCTGAGCCAAACCGGCCAGGGCCATGTCTTTATATTTGAAGAGGGTTTCTTGTCATCAGGATATTGTTGTGTCTTCCTTTTATATGCAATCTGATCATTGTTGCTCTTTAATTAAAAATCTTAAGCCATTTACATTTAATATATTTACTGATAATGTTGTGTTTAAATATACATACTGCTATTTTTTCTTTTTAATTTCTTTTTTATTTGTTTTCTATCTACTTCCTGCCTTCCTTTGTATTATTTGAGAAATTTTCATCATGATTTATAACCTCTTTTTAGCTTATTAGCTATAATTATTATTTTCAAGTGATAAAATGCTACACACATCAGGTGTAGAATATAAAAACCTTCCTTTTCTCCCCTCGGGGACTTTATGATATTGCAGTAATAGATTTTACTTCTGCATATGTTATAAATCCTATACTACATTGCTATTTTTTAACAATAGATTAATTTTAAAGATTTAAATAATAAAAAATATTAGTTATTATCTAAACTAAGTAGAAAAATGGAGTATATCTACTATTGTACCTTCTGTTTCGATTTCCCCATTTCTCTGTGTAGGTCCAGGTTTCCCTCTGGTTTCATTTTCTTTCTGTTTGAAGGACTTCTTTTAACATTTCTTTTACTGAATGTCTGCTGGTGAGAAAATTGTCAACTTATGTGTGACTCAAAAAGCCTGTGTTTTACAGTGTATGCTTCACTGTGGACGCTGCAGTTTCCATCCCTCAAAGCTGGATTCGTACCTTTTTATTTCTTGAATGTGTCTACTAACAGGTAAGATGTTTCCTCTAGCTCCTGGAAAGTACAGAATATAGTCAAAAGGACTGTTTTCATGTCCTATTTCTACATCTGCGTAATTTCTGGCAGTTTCAATGCATTCAGTTTTCTCTTTAAGTTGTAGTTCTTCGCTTCTTTGCATGTCTAATAATTTATTGTTGGTTGCAAGACATTTTGCACATTAACTTTTGGATACTAAAAACTTTAGTATTCCTATAAACATTCTTGAGCTTTCTCTGGAATATGGTTCCTTTACTTAGGATACTTGGGATCACTTTGAGTCTTTCAGATCTTGCTTTTAAGCTTTGTTAGATGGTCCCAAATCACCAGTTTGACTAGAGTTCATTTTCTCCACCCCCAGTGCAGGAGGACCCTTCTTACTGTTCTAACCAGCGCCCCTTGAAATACTAGGTTTTCCACTTGGGCCGTTGGGAACAAGAACCATTTCCCACTCTTGAGCCCTGGCACATTCCATAGTATCATTCCAGGCAGCCCTGTCCCAGCCTCTGGAACTCATGCACTGATCAGTACCACCCCACCCACCACCACCACCAAAATAAAAACCTGATGGGAGTGCTCTGTAGATCTTGGCGTTTCTCTCTGTGTACCTCATTCCCCCCTGAGACCCTATCCTGTGACCTCTAGCTGACTTGACTCCTCTGAACGCCCAGATTCAGCTCCTGAACTTGAAGGGACAGCTGGGCTCTGGCAGTCAAGTATGATAGCCACGCCGTCTCGTGATGGGAGCGACCATTAGATTATCTTTTTAATGGAATTCCTGGTAAGCGGACCAATGCAGCACTGTTGACAAAGCCTTCCCTTTCAGGAATAGAACTCTTTTCTTTCTTTCTTTTTTCAGTGTAGTGTCAGAGTCTCAGGGGCCATCTCACGCCAGGCTCCCTCTGAGCGTCTAGGCAGGCCCAGGCCTGGGGAGAGGACCGGCCTGCTCCGTGTCCCCGTGCCTTAGGAACCCAGGAGCTCCGTGAGCGGGGACTCAGTCTTAGTTCAGACAATGAGGCTAGAAAGCGCTTCTTATTGGGAGGAGTCGATACATTTGAATCATTGCTACTCAGATTTCCTTGAGTGTCTATCTTTTTACTAGGGACCTCCTCTACAACAGGGTATTTCAAATGTGAGTGACTTCATAAAAGCAAAAAACGTCTTCTCTTAGACCTCCACATTTGTGCTGAATTATTTTTTATCACAATGTAACTAAAACATCTGGAAATAAAAAGAGTTGATATAGTGTCTGGTAGGTCATCAGTGCTTTATAAGTATTTGTTAAACAAGTAAAAATATAAATAAACCCTATAAAAACTAGGTAGATGCTCTTCGGGTTTATCACACTCATGTAACCATAAAAGCAAACCCGGTTCTCAGATCACGTACTTAGACAAGAAGTACAAATCCCTCTCTCCAACCCCTGACGTCATTTTGACGGACAGAAGTGGTTCCACTGACAATGACCCGGGACTCTCACCACGAGTACTGGGCCGACTTGCTTCTCCTCTAGGTCGGCGCAGCTTGGCCAAGTATGCTGTGTGACAGTGCCATTCTCACACCCACATTCTCTTGCAGTGACTGAAAGGCCTTCATCACATAGCTACGGTAACACCTTCGCCTGCGGTTACTGCGGCTGCCTATTTGACATATTAAGAGTGTGTGCACTAGGCCAGGGACCGTGTCTGTTGTCACTCGAATAGCGTTTGGTGCAGAGGCTGTGCTCACTACATCTGTGTGGAGAAAGGAAGAAAGCTGGGAAGGAGGGAGGGAGGAAGGAGAGAGAGATCCTTATTTTCCCACAGTTCAAGGCAAGTACAGGGAACGTGCTCATTCAAACAAACGGCCCTTGAATTATTTGGTAGGGTTCACTTACAAGATAGTCATCTTCAAGATGCTCCAGAATATGTTAATATTAAACTTTAGATCAGTCTCTAAAATGAAAAGATTTCCTTATGAAATCTCATGTAGCAGATAATAAACCCAAGGACTCACAGGGGTCTGCTTTGCCAGTCTGCCTAGAGCTGAGACTGGGGAGAAACTTCAAGGGGGTCAGGTGGAACACGGAGCCAGAACAGTGTGATTGATTTCATGTAACGTGACGTAACCTCAGGGAGAGGTGGCCTGCGGAGACAGACATAGGTCAAACACAAAACTCCTTGTAACTGAGTATGTGCTTTCTTTGATTCTGGGTACTTGGCAGGTCAATTAGGATGTTTTAAATTCTTAGGAAAAAGGAAAATAGTTTTTGGCTTTTTGCAAAGGATTTACCATAGGCAGAGGCAGGTAGACAATGGAATTAATGACGCTTAAGCTCCAGGGCCCCTCACTTGTATACGGACTCTTTCTGGAGATGCAGGATCAGCTACCTGCGGGGACTGGAGCCTGGTCGGCATTCTGCTCTGACCCTGGGCCAAAGCGGGCGGTGGGCCGCCAGCACTACCTCCCCATTGGCCTGTGCCCAGATTCAGCCCGCTCCACTGTGTCTGGACTCTATCCCACGGGTGGTGCGGCCGGGGCTTGCGAGGCCTGACGAAGGACGTGCAGATGGAGAAGAAGTTAGGGAGGGGCCAGAACGTGTCTAAACCATTCAAGGTGAAGTATGAGTTTTCATCAACCATGCTACGGGAGAGTCTCATTATCTCTGTATGCTTTCCATAGAAAATGACATCACACAATTGCTAGCATGAAGAGAAGATCAAGAAATATGCAGCTAATAATTATAGAGAGAAAAGCATTGTCGAGATCTATGAGACAGTTTAACACTAATAATGTTAATTTCTGGATTTTACTCTACTCGTGGTGTTTGCCAAATTCTTAATTCCTTTTCTCATTCTAAGGCGATATTAAATTTCTTATTATGTATTCCTTTACTTAAAAAGGGCTTCCCAATTTATATAAGCTCAAAGTCTCACAAAACCCAGTTCCCTCTGTGATCATAAAGTGATCATAAGCCAACCCTGTACCGACTCTATACATGTCCTATAGTTTCTCTGTGCCTGTTTTCTCATATTTAAAAGCAAAGGTGGCGGGCTAGGTAATTTCTAAGGACCTTTTCAATGTCAAAAGATACAATTATGAGTATAATTATAATTAAGCTAATTACATCATAGAATGTTTAATATGCAAGGAAGACAAAGCTGATACAGAAATCTGTTTTAAGATGATTCAGAAATAAAAATAAAAATAAAACATCACCGATATAATAGACACTGAAAAACATTTCACATCAAAAGTTGATGTGCACATAATTTGAAAAGCATCTGCATTATATAAACGGATGTTACCTTTTATGGTTAAACCTCTTCTATACTCTGTTATAGGCATTTCAGATAAATTATGTAATTACTTATAGTCATTAAATGTATAGTTGTCAAAGGATATTAAGTCTTTGAAAAAGCATATGTAATTTGTGCATTCAATTACATCTTAAATATTATATGGTATAGTACATATTTTTGATGTATTATTTAAAATAAACATTAGCTAAGCATATACCTCTAATACTTATAAAATTCTCTTGGTCAAAGTCCTAAAATGTTGTGCTCATTGGTAACAGGTAAACACAGAGGTCAAACAGACTCAGTTACAGCGGGGGAACCCCTGAGTGCCGCTCTGTGCCCAGCTCGTGCTGAGAGCCAGTCTCAGGTAAGAGATGGAGCCTGTCACTGAGGAGCGCAAGCCTAGCAGGGGAAATGGCCACATGCACTGAAAATGTTACATCATGGTGTCTGCAACAATAAAAGAAGAGATGAAGCAAGTATCCTGAGTAGTACAAGAGCAATTAATTCCCACTAACTAATCAGATAAATTTTATAAAGGTTTATGAACTTATAAAGGATATAGTCTGTGTCTCTCATCATACACTACAAGAAAGCTAAAAAAAAAAAAACAAAAAAAACCTATGCTATGAACTGAGTGTGTGTGTCCCCCTAAAATTTATGATGAAACCCTAATCGAATCCCCAGTGGGATGGTATCTGAAGGTGGGGCTTTGGGCGGAGATGAGGTAATGGGGGCGGAGCTCCCATGAACCATGAAGGGGGTTAGTAGTGCCTGTATAAAAAGAGACAAAGAGAAGATCTCTTTCTATGTGACGTGCAGACACAGCAAGGAGCTGGCTAAATGCAAACCCGGAAGAGGGTTCCCACCAGAACCTGACCACGCCGGCTCCCTGATCTCAGGCGTGTTAGCCTCCCACACTGTGAGAAATACATTTCTGTTGTTCAAGCCAGGCAGCCTCTGGTATTTTGTTAGGCAGACTAGAACTGCTTGCCTGAGTGCAATAAGGATGAAAGCCTTTAAACAGCCTTGAAATGAAGGAGTAAAGGGGATGCAAAGTCAGGCAACAGAGAAGAGCTATGCATGGAAACAAAAGAAAATGGTCCCTCATTTAAATGTAAATGGAACAGCCTACTTTTCTCCCATGCCATTACTTCTAAATACCACTAAAAGACAATCAAAACAATTCTTACACACAATATTATCATGTTGATAAAAAGGTATCAAAAAAAAGAAGTTCTGTAAAAGCAGTTCCATAACTACAAAGCATTACACATGTCTCTCATTTTACTTTTAAAATTCATTTCTGATTTATGGCTATACCTTAAAAAAGGACTTTATTTTTAAAGAAACAAAATCGAATTCTTTCGGATAAACATTGAAGCCAAATCTGTCCAGAAGGGTGCTGCCTTGCTGTTTATAGCCAAGTCTGCAACTTTAATTGACAATGTCATACAGAGCCTTAGATGAGGCCTTTGGCAATGGATCAGAGGTACACAGGAGTCTGTCTGTCACTGGGGCACTGGGAGATCTTGTCTCAACTCTGTTCTAATGATACCCATTTATCAAAACGATTTCCATCATATCTACCACATGCTGATCATAGAATAAATGTGACAAAAACTCAAATAGTCTCAAACTAAATAATTTCGATTGCTTTTATTAGTGAAAATTGAGTCCTTACCTAATGACAGAAACAAAAAATAAAATAAAATAATAAATTTTGGTATGATTTTTAAACTTTTTTTTTAAAGGAAGACCATGTGAGGCCATCAAAATCCTGCCTTTATAGGATTTTCCAGCTAGAAGCAAGGATCTCTCATTGCATTCATATGCTGATTTTTATAAAGGCCTAAAACAAGAATGTAATTGAATCTAACTAATGATAAGCTGTGAAAATAGACAAATACCAAAATATCTCAATTTGTTTAGTTTTCCATTATATAAAAACTAGCTATACAAATGGATAAAAAAGCTGTGGTACATATACACAATGGAGTACTATGCAGCTGTAAGAAAGAAAGATATCTTGTCCTTTGAGACGACATGGAGGGACCTAGAGAGTATTACCCTAAGCGAAACAAGCCAAGCAGAGAAAGACAAATATCACATGATCTCACTTATTTGCAGAATGTAATGAACATAACAGTCTGAGGAACAGGGTAGACCCAGAGACGTGGAAGTAGGGTACAGACTGACAACCCTCAGAAGAGGGGGGGAGGGAAAAGATAAACCACAGAACTTTTATGCATGTACGCATAACTGATGGACATGGACAACAAAGCTGGGGATGGGGTGGGGGGGATGGGGAGGAAGGTGTTAATGGGGAAAAAAAAGGAGCAACATCTGTAACATAAATAAATTAATAAAATAAATAAATAAATAAAATTTCAGGAAAAAAAACTAGCTAGAAACTAGTTAGTATAGTTAATACATGCACTTGTTTTGAAATACATGCTAGTTTCTGTGTGTGTGTGTGTGTGTGTGTGTGTGTGTGTGTGTGTGTATTGGGAACAGCTTAAAAAGCAAGCTTGTTCCCTACGGTGGCATAAAAATCACAGGAAAGTTTTGTGAAAATCTCCTGTTATTAGGATGCTCTCTTTCACTGTATGGAAAACACAAATAATGTACAAGTTTTCCACTCTCCCTCCCCTAAAGCAGCTTAGGAAACTGGTGGAACTCTGCTGGCTCCCACCCACAGGCCTTCGCAGGCCCACTTCCTATGTCTCAGGTCCCTCTCTGGGCGTCCTCTAACCCCATTCCAACCGGCTTTCACTGCCGCCTTTCCACCCAAACTGTCCTCTGCAAGGTCACCACCGTCTTCCACATGCCAAATTCACTGTCCAGTCCTCAGTCTTCAGAGACCACTGTCTCTGTAATAGCCAATAATAACATATCGGCAATTTCCAGTACCGCACATCCAGAAGCTTAAAATGGAAATTACCTCTCAAATCCTGCAAGAATCAACACTTTAAATTTTTACTTCTTATATCTACATATCCAGTTCTTTCCCATTTCCTGATCATTTTTCTCCTAAATCTGTCCTCTATTCCCATTAACCCTTTTCAAACAGCCCTCAGTCCCTTTCACTGTATAATTCTTACCTTAATCCTCTTTTCCCCTAACCCATTCTTTGTTATTGCCAGGTTAATGACCCTCAGGTCAAGTTTGCTTTCAACGGGTCCTCAAATACCAGGAATTCAAGGCCCAGGGGAAGGGGGACCCTGCAGGCTTCTGGATTCTTGTCTCCTAGGTTCTCTTTCACACAGCATTTTAAACACTGCATCCTCCTTTTCCTGTTTGAGGATAATTTTTTCTCTTATTGCTCCAAGAATACAAAACGTTTCACAAGTTTTATTTTGCTCTTTGCATGTAATTACAAAAATTTTGTTTGGACTTTTCCTCTTTGTGTTCTGGAGTGAGGCTTTCTTTACTACCCACTAATTTAGATTTCTTTGAGCCGTGAACTCGGTTACACCCGTGGAAGCTTTGCAGCTTCCAAAATTGTCTTGCTTTTATAATTATTCCCCATCTTCTGTAAATTTATGTGTAATTTAAAAAAAAAATAATTCCTTCCTGTTATCAGAGCTAATGATGGACTTGAAATAAAAACGTTTGATTCCACCCTGGCTGGTTTGGCTCAGCAGTTAGAGCATCGGCCCACAAACCAGAGAGTCCTGGGTTTGGTTCCCACTAAGGGCATGTACCTTGGTTGCAGTTTGTCCCCCGCCCCGGTTGAGGTCGTGTGGGTGGCAACCACTCGATGTGTCTCTCTCACGTTGATGTTTCTCTCTCTCTCTTCCCCCCTCTCTCCCTCCTGCTCTATCTGAAGATGAATACAAAAATGTCCTCGAGTGAGGATAAAAACAAACAAACAAACAAACAAAAAACCCAAAAAACATTTGATTCCATTGGCCATGCCTCAACCGAAGTCCCATTAGTTTTCAACAAGCTAATTTAAATACTTACTGAAAACATTTTGTGTTTTTACACCTATGTGACCCCGCACACGCCCTTCCATCTTATCTTTCTCTCCAAAATACTATGCAAACGTCTTTGACAAATCCTCTGTCACCAACTCGCACTCGAAGTAGTTTCGTCTTCACTCATCTCCCACAGCCGTTCATTTTATTCTGCCTTGAAGTGTGGTTATTTGTACGGTTGCCGTATTTCCCTGCTAGACTCCCCAAAGGGGAGAAGGGGTTTCATTTTTCTCTATCTGAGATACTGTCTCACACACAGCAATGAGCAACAAAGATTTCATTAATAACACAATAAAGCAAATACACTTTTCTGGGAAGCATTTTGCTGTCAACATGTTCCTGAAAGTCATTGTCTTCATTGCTAAGGAAACTTCTCTTCATGTTTTCAAATCATTACCCACTGTATCTCGTGCAGATGCCAGCAGGGATACGTATCTGTTATACGCGCTTGTCCTTATTGCACACGTCCGTGTTGATAATTAAGGCTAACCTCATTGAGAAAGGTGTGCGAGAAGAGCCGAAAAGTCTCGTCTCTGCGATTTCTCTGAAACGCTGTTGACCCTCCAGGGGCTGTTACAGTCTAAGCCTGCGGAAGATCCAACAGTCCTGCTTCCTACCTCTCTTGTCCCAGCAGTCACTCAGGACCTAGTCACATGCAAACGAAATCGGGGAAACAACAGACAGTTTAATTTGTTTGAAAATCATAAAACGATAAAATTGAATCCTGTTAGAGGGCTGGCGGACCTCTAATGAGGTGTTCATCTGACAGGAACCACGGTCTTCCATTACGTGACAAGGAATCTGTGCCTTAGTATCAAAACCGCTTAATTAAAGAGACTCCAAGAAAATTATGAAAACATTCAGAGAAAAAAATGCATTTAGATAAAAAAACAATACTATGCTAATAGATTTCTCAAGAACAGAAAAGAGAGAATCATGGACGAATCTCTTTGAAGTACTGGGAGAGACTCACTCCTACCCTACAGTTACACACCCAGACACTTATCTTTCAGGAATTCCAGTAAAATATTTACCTGACTGTAAAGACTACCACCCAGACCTTCATCAAAGTCGGGGTAAAGCATGTTCTTCAAGAAGGAGAAACATGATTTCAGAATGGTCTGGGAGGCAAACAAGAACGGTGAGCAAATGCAATACTAAACAAACATGACTATCCAATTACCTCTTTAAAACAATGAACATAATGTCAAATTTGTAGGGTCTAAAAAAGGAGAGAACGATAATGCTGTAGAACATGATGTAAGTCTGAGAGTGTTGATCATAGTTTAAGCTTCTAACATTCTCTACATTCTTGGATATAGAAGTTTAAATAGTTTAAATTCAAATTTTATTTAGCTAAATATACCTAGTAAAAGTTCAAGTGTAATAACTAAAAACAACAACAACAAAATCAAACAAACAGAAATAGTATGTATAAACCCCTCCAAAAAAAAGAGAGAAACTCATAAAATAAGAATAAAATAATAAAAATGATAATAAATAAAAATGATCATAGAATAAGAAAAGCAAATTTCTTAAATAATAAGGTAGAAATAAATCCAAATAAATTGATGATCACAATAAATGTAAACAACTTAAATTCTCCCAAAATTATCAGAATGGGTAAAAGTAAGAAACAAAAACAGCTTATAGGCTGTCTTCAAGAGCCACCAAAAAAATAAAAATAAAATAAATAAAAACAAACAAAACAAGGAATGAAAAATATTAAAGTAAAAGATGGGAAATATATTCCAGGAAAGCATTAAAAGCTGGAGTAGTTATGTCAGACAAAATAGACTTTAAGGCAGAAACAACAACAAAAACTGTTTAGGAACGGAAAGGGTCAGTGTAGAGTGATAAAAGTTTTAGTCACCAGGAAGATATGATAATCCTCAATAGCATGCACCTAATGAAGCCACCTGAACATATATAAACGAGAAATATAACTCATTATAGTAGGAGACTTCTCCTTAGCTCTCTCCCTTACAAAGTCAAGCAGTTAAGCAGACCAAATAAACCAAATGAAAATATTTATAAATATATACATACATACATAGATGTATATAAAATGTAGAATGCTTGAACAATTCAAAGACATTTCTTACTTACCTATAGCATTCCTGAAACTCTTATAAAAATCTATAGATAAGTAGGTAGGTAGGCAGGTGGGTAGATGAATGGATGTATAGGTAGGAAGGTAGGTAGGTAGGTAGACACACAGAATGGGGTATATATATAAATATAAACCTTTGGATTCCTGAGTGTCTAGCCTATCAAAATTTTTTTATTTCTATTGTTATTTGTATCTTAACTATTAATTTATATTTAAAATAAAAGTGTGAGATGGGAAGAAGATAAGTTAAGCAGAGTCCATTAAAATATAGCAGAGATAAGGAGAACAATTAGTTTGAAAACCGGTAAGAAATTGGGATAAAGCAATGTAAATTACTGCCATTCAGTCTCCCATCTCTAAATCTGGACATAAGTTCAGGATAACCCTGAATTTTTGCTAGAGTAGACCACAAAGCAAATGTTTCAACATTTATGCTTTCAAAGTGTCAAATCTCAGCTTACTCTAACACATTAGCCTATTACCACTATGCATTAAGTATGAATTCTGTTATAACAAAATATTAAGAGAATGCTAGAAAAATTCAAATGATCTCATCCGTATCACTGATGATGATAACAGGCAGTTACCACAATGAGATTTATGATCACAGTAATATGACGTACTCCTTTTAAAAAGAAAACCCAAGGTTTTTGTACGATACTTTAAAAGAGTTCATTTGCATTCCAGGAAGACAATAGAGTTTTTAAAAATTCATTCCAGGATTTGCTTCCTTGCCATTCATTATTTGAGAATGACTGGAGAAACAAGGACGAGGAGTGAGAAAGAAAGGGAGCAATAAGAACATTGCCAACTGAAGTTTGATTAGAAATAAAGCAACACTGTACTTTTAATGTAAGTCAACAGAAAAGAAGCCATCATTGAAGTTCTAGCAATGTCCTGGTGCACACCTATTTCGTAAAGAAATATCTAAATACTGACATCATCATCGACCTAAATGTAAAAGGGAGTCAATAATTAATCCATGATTATTCAATTATCAATATTCAGAATGCTGGGATATTAATTTTTGGAGAACAGAACACATGCATATCATTGGACTGTGCTACCATTTAAAGTAATATTTAAAAAGGGGTGCGACTTTATGATATGGAGCAGTCCTTGACTTTCATAATTCTTAAGCACTTTCTTTTATCATTTTGCTGATGTATGTTCTATTTTTAAATCGGAAGGATAATGGATGTGCTCCCTAAACTGTAAATTAGGTTTTCTATCAGAGCCTTGTCAGCGCCATGACAGGTGACCCGACAGTGGTCTTGCCTCCGCAGCTGTCCTTCCTGTCTGCTCTCAAGGACAGAGGGTCGGTCTTAAGGAAAGTGCGGGAGATTGCTGAATCCCTCAGGAAGCATCTTAGGGTCGTAATAACATTTACTGCAAGCCATAATGATTTTATGTTCTCTCTAACAGCTTAAAAGCAGAGCTAGACTTTGCTGTCACATGTATTTTTATTAATCAAGGGCATTTAAAGTTTGAATGGATATTGTAAATTTGAAAGTCTGGATACTTCTGATTTGTGTGAGGCAAGTCCTAAAATTTAGAAAAATAGGGAAGCTGCCAGGATCATTACTTGGTTTTAAGAAAACAGAACCCAGGTGCATTTTAGTGGCTATTTTTAGTTAAATATATTCTTAAATGTCATTAAAAAGAACACCCAGCCCAGTCGGTGTAATTAGAGATAAAACAGTGCACATGCAGGGCAAACTAGTATAACTACTTAATATCAGGATATAAATCAAGGTTACACTTTGCTGTAAAATAATATTATACTCAAATCAATAGAGTCCTTCCTAGCAGGATGAAAATCCAAGACTGGGTTTTTAAAAATGCAAAACTAATCTCCTTCCTAAATGGATTATTCACTGCTCTATATGTAAAACTGATTTATAATCAGCTATCTCTAGCATACGACAAGATACAAATAGTAACCTATTCATATAATATATCAGTGTCCGTGATGACAAGCATATGACATCCAAGTTCCTGGCTATCCCTGTCTTACTGAACTCTGTTATGACCAAAAAAAAAACATTGTTTTTAAAAGTCTTTTTTAAAAACATTGATACACCATGACCCTTTAGACTAAAACCCAAAAATAAGAAGAAAAAGGATTGTAAGGCCCTCGTGATTCCTACTTTTAACAACCCCGTGCCCCCACCACCAAAGGCTCTCCAACATGGAAAGAACATGAAGAGCATGAAGACTGTCAGGTCCTAAACGATCCGTCGTAAATGACCTTTCCAGCCTCGGTTCTCAACGTTTCTGCAGAAGAGAAACTATGTCTTACACAACTCCTTGATTTTTCTCAGTGTTTCTTCTCAACCTGTTGAAATCCTTCTCAGTCTTAAAGACCCCTTGGAATACCACATCTGCAATGAAGCTCCCAGTCAGAATTGGGTTCTTCTTCCTCCATACTTCCACTGCCACATCGATAATGCCTTAAAATTGATTGATTGATTCATTCAGCAGTTATTTATAGAGGACGAATTAAATGCCAGCTAATGTAACAATATACAGGACAGTGAAGTCCTCTGCCCTCGAAGACCTTCCCACAAGACCTCTTTATTTCCTTGTATCTTTAAAGACATTATCAAGTATGTAAGTTTAGTGTCACTAGATAGCCTGAAATTTGCCTTACTGGGCATTTTTTCCTTAGGTAATTCACTTAACCCTAGTGAATCAATTTCCTCACCAATAAAATTGGGGTATTACATTCTAATAGATGGGGCTGTTATAATAAAAGAGATATAGAAATATAGCTTAGACCTGATAGTGGAGTGAGGTGAAAATTATTAAAAACCAAAACATACTTTGGTTTCTAAAGGGAATAGAGTACTTTGTGTTCGTGAGAAACTAAATCTTGATCCCGCCCCTTTCTGTTTAAAGAGAATGGCAGTGAAGAAGAAAAGCAAAGACAGTTTATGAAATTCTACTTGGCTACTTGGTCATCTACATTGCTAGAAGGTTAAGACCCATCCACCAACGGCTTTGTAATAGCAGTGCAAACCAAGGATTAGTCTTTGGATATGCAGAGATGGACCCAGAGACAAGTCAAAAGGGGGAGCTAAATGATTCACTTTCATCTTGCCATTCTGGCCTTCTTGTGGTTCCTCAATCCCATCGAGCCATGACCCATTTCCACTGGCTTTGCATGATGCCTAAAATACTCCTGAAACTCTTCCTTTGGCTAACAAGGTTCTTGATGCCCTGGCCCGTCCTTTTCCATCTCCTCTCACTAGACCTCACAGTGTCCTCTTAATGTTCCTCAGCATTCCATCCTCATTCCTGCTTCTGAAACTATGTCTATGCTCACCAGTGTGCCTGAATCTCCCTCCAGTGCTCACCAGTGTATGGACTACAACAATAGTTACTTATGTGTGAAGTGATGAAGGTCCTACCGTGGTTGGCAGTAGGTCATTGGTACTCCATTCAGATCCCTGAGACCCGGTGTATGTCACAGCTGATGGCTCGCACCCGCAACATTCTCAGGAGGACCGAGCTTGGGAGATTGAAGCAGTCTTGCCCAGAGGTGCCTGAGAGTTATGCCCCCCACCTGGACCATCCAGGTCAGTAGCCATGGCTGACTGCTGCTGGGTGCATGAAGAACGCCCATGCGCAGAAGCTCACTGCTCTGCCTCAGGCCAGGAGGGACCTCTGGTGCAGTCTCTTCATGGGGTCAGTGCTCAGCTTCTCTCCTCCTCTCCTCCTCTACTTCCTCCCTTACAGAGGTCTCCTGAAAACTCCCCCTTCACAAACTGCTGGCACAAAAATCCCTGCCTCAAGGCTCTACTTCTGGGCAACCACAGTTAACACACACACATCAATATTTGAAGGTTTATTTTCAAGAAAAATAGAACTAATATTGGACTTTAGGAACACGGTGTTAAACACAAATAATATACCTAAAGCTGCATTTATATTACTGTAGGCAAAAATAATAGCTCATACTTAACCACATATTCTATTAAATGGGTTTTCAATAATTCTAGTTATCTAAGATTCTTGTAAGCAATATACTACCTCTATATATCCAACATATATATGTTTCTTGTCCAATAAAGTACATTCATACCCGGTGAAAATGGTGGGGGAAAAAAACATTAGTTCCTGTAAGTATTAGTCTGGGAGTATGATTCCTAAGAAAATAAAATTATGGAGTAGCTGTATTATAAACTTCATTTAAATGAATAATATCCCACATTTCTCCTCCTATGTCTCACCTCAACTCTTAATCTTGTGGATGTTGGATTGTGGGTCTGGAGCTTTTATTACTGTGCATTTCCTCACTGACCAAGACTGTTCTCAGAAACATGCGGTACTGTGGAAATTCTCAGGGCTCTCATAACTTAGAAACATAGCTAGAGTTACTCTCGGGTGCCGGAATCCTAACCTGATACCTACATTCACAAGAAGACATTATATACAGGGGTTGGTAAAAGTAAGTTTACAGTTGTAATACACATGCATAATGAAATCATTAATAAGTAATAGTGCAAGAATAAATCTGTTCCACACACAACTACAAACCTACTTCAGCCCATCCTTGTACAATGAGATGGCATTGTCCTTTCCTGACAAAAGCATTCTGACTCCTAGTAGCACCAATTTGTTGGTTTGCTCAATTAAATGTGGTCTTAGAAATTCATAAATAAGATCACTTGTAATCAGTGAAAACCATCTGAAGTCTCTGTATTCTAGGGAGCTATTTCTCTTTACTAAATGAACATTCCTCTACCCATTCTAGTCATATACGTAATAAAGGAAATCCCATGTCAAGACTTCAAAAATGTATACTATTTGTTATTTTGAAAAATGTTATTGAAAACAGAATCCAGCCTGGCCAGTGTGGCTCAGTGGTTGAGCGTCAACCCATGCACCAAGAGGTCACCGGTTCAATTCCCGGTCAGGGCACATGCTCAGGTTGTGGGCCCGATCCCCAGTGAGGGGCATGCAGGAGGCAGCCAATCAGTGTTCTCTCTCATCGATGTTTCTATCTCTCCCTTTCCCTTCCTTACTTTCTAAAATTAATAAAGAAAAAAAATTAAAAAAAAAGGAAAACAGAATCTAAATTTTACAGATACATGGTTATTTTTATGTATTTAAGGCTAAGAAAATGGCTTTTTTTTCAGGTCATTGATAGACATCTGCATCCAGATACCAATAAAAACAGCAAACATATATTTAGCAGGCCATGGCCGTAGTGTTCTGAATGTATTATGTCACTTAATCTTCATCCCCTATGAGGCATGTGCTTTCATTGTCTGCTACAGATGAAGGAATTGTGAGAGAGAGAGAAATACCACAGCACACAGGTAGTATAGCTGGGATTTCGAAGCCAGGCAGTCTCTGCTGTCCATGCTCTTAGTGACCACAGTATAGTTCATACTCCATCTATAATTATCTATGGATCGACACAAAATACCCTACATAATGACCTAAGAAATCACATGACACTTAGTTAAAAACTGGGCAATTTGCAATCAGAGAGAAACATTTTAAAATCCTACACATAGGCTGAAAATATGCTATAGTCAAGAGAAAACCGAGAACTGAAGTTTATGTATATTTACAGTCGTGCATGAGCATCAGCTGTTTGCATGTCACAGGCGTCTGGGGCTGGAAGAGCCTTTAAAAATAACACATTTCAGCCCTGGCCTGGTGGCTCAGTTGGCTGGAACCTTGTCCCATGCACCGAAAGGCTGTGGGTTCGATTCCCAGACAGGGCACGTACCTATGTTGGAGGTCCGAGCCCCGGTGATGGCGAGTGCGGGAGGCAAATGATCAACGTTTGTCTCTCACATTGATGTTTCTCTCTCTCTACGCCCCCTTCCTCTCTCATTAGAGATCAATGGAGGCATGTCCTTAGGGGAGGATTAAAAAAAAAAAAAAAAAAAAATAATAATAATAATAATAATAATACATTGCAAATGCCTCATTTTACAAAGAAGGTAAGACATCAGAGAAAATGAACACTTGCCACATAGTACACAGCTGTCTGAGGAGAAAGCTGGAAGCAAAGCCGTGGTATGTTGACACTCAAACTGCTGTGCTCACTGTCTCGTTCATCCACAGCAAACATGGCATCTCCATGTACTGGACCACATGTTCCCTAATCTTCTCATCCCAGTTTCTCTGCGCTTTTACAATATACAGCGATATAAAACAGGAGATGTACATAGGGGTGTATATATTCTTTCTGGTTGGTATTCACGATTGCTAAGATCTGGAAACAGCCCAAGTGCCCATCAGTAGATGAGTGGATAAAAAAGCTGTGGTACATGCACACAATGGAACACTACGCAGCTGTAAGAAAGAAAGATCTCTTATCCTTTGAGACGACATGGAGGGACCTGGAGAGTATTACGCTGAGAGAAATAAGCCAGTCAGAGAAAGACAAGTATCACATGGTCTCACTAATTTGTGGAATATAATGAACAAAATAAGCTAATGAACAAAATAGACCCATAGACATAGAAGTAGGGTTCAGACTGACAAAGCTTAGAGGAGGGGGGCAGGGAGGGAAGAGATAAACTAAAGAACTTATATGCATATAAGCATAACCAATGGACATAGAAAACAATGCGGGGGGGAGGGTCGGGTCGGGAGGAGGGTGTCAATGGGGGAAATAGGAGAAACATCTGTAATAAAAATAAATTAATTGAAATAAAAATAATAAAAAGGACATTTATAGGACAGTATCATTTATTAACATAAACTTAAAATATTAGCAAACTGATCGCAAGCATATGATCATCTCAGTAGATATAAAATAAAAATCTAAGATATAAACTTGAAGCAAATTAGAAATAGAAGAACACTGCCTTCATTTTATTATGGGAAGCTAAAGTAAAGCTATAACACGTATTACATTTTATCATGAAATCTTGAAGGCTTTCTTTGTGGGATCAGGAAGAAGGTAAACACACCCACTATTATTTCTGTATTCAACAATACACTGGAGAGCAAACACTATTCAGTAGGACAAGAAAAATGTCATATGATTGGAAAAGAAGGAATACAATTTTCATTCACATATATCATTATGCATGCAAAAAGTCCCCAAACTCAACACACACAGTATTAAAACTGATAAATTGTAAAAGTCTCCTGTATAAAAATAATCATATATGTTAAAAATTAGGAGGAAAAAATCTCAAAAACTAGACCACCTACATTGGCATAAACATGTACTAAGGAATAAATATTAAGAAATATATGTAGGACCTCCATAGAGAATATTATAAAACTTTATAGAGAGAAATTAAAGGACACCTAAACAATTTGTGATGTAACACAATCATGGCTTAGAAGATTCAATATAATAAAGATGTCAACTCTCATCACTGATGTATGTAAATCAAAATCCCAATCAAAACCCAAACTTTTCCCTGTAACTTGACAAACTTAATATGGAAATTTAAAGCTTGTAGGAAACTGCAAGGGGCCAAGAGTAGCTAAATCAATCCTGAAAAAAAAAAAAAAACATTGGAAGACTTACTCTTTCAGATAGCAACGTACAACGTAAAGTTACAATACGCAAGACAAACACAGCAGACGAGAACAGTGGGCCCAGAAACAAATGCACACGTATATGCACACTTAAGCTGTGATGAAGGTGGTCCTGGGAAGCCATGGGATAACAGCGGTGCTTTCAAAGAGGTGGTGCTAGGTCGACCAGAAGTACAGATTGAGGAAATGAAACTAGATTCTGCCTCACAGCAGTAATTCCAGGTGGACTGTAGATCTAAGAATGAAAAGTAAGGGTAACTTTATAGTCTCGAGATAGGAAATGATTTCTTAAGGCCAAAAAAGGCATACTAGCCCTGGCCAGTTTGGCTCAGCGGTTAGAGCGTCGGCCTGCGGTCCAGAGAGACCCGGGTTCAGTTCTCGCTAAGGGCATGTACTTCGGTTGCAGTTTGTCCCCGGCCCTGGTTGGTCGTGCGGGTGGCAGCCACTCCATGTGTCCCTTTCACGTCGATGTTTCTCTCTCTCTTCCTCTCTCTCCCTCCCACTCTATCTGGACAAAAAATGAAAAAAAAAAAAAATGTCCTCAGGTGAGGATAAAAAAAAAAAAAAAGGCATACTAACCCTGAAGAAGAAGATCGATAAATTGAACAATTATAAAATTAATAAACTGTTTATCAGAAGACTCTAGTAGTTGAGTGAAACGGTAGAAAGGAGGGAGATATTTGTAAAGCATGTAGCCCGTAAACGATCTAAAGATCTCCAGTATTCAGCTCTCACCTCCAGTAATAAGAAGAGAGGCGCCTAATGGAAAAATGGGCAGAAGGCACAGTGGGGAGTTCACAAAGGAGATCCTCAAATAGCCAACAGCTACATGAAGCACTGCTTAACCTGATTACAAAGGAAAGGTGAAATGAAACTGTGATATCAGACTGCCCAACTCTCAGGTTTTTCTCAAATTAAGAAACCTGACAATAATGAATGTGTATGTGCATAACTGCATAAAGTGCATAAACTGTTCCATATGACGCAGACATTTGGCTGCCTTCGTAAAGGAGGACTGGAATAAAGGACTCTTCAGTGAGTGCCCTTCTGACTTGTAAACGATTACCTATTACCTATTCAATAAAACAACAGAAGTGTGTACAGTGTGTGTGTCTAGACAGATGTTTTTCTCCCCTCTGCTTAACAGATCTGGTTTTAACTGTGCTTCAGGGTGAATGGTATGTCAAAACTGCTGTATATGTTTTGCTTATGTCCCAGCTCTTAATGGGAAGACAAGAACCAAGAACTCACTTCTAAAGACACAATCTGTGTACCCCTGCACAAAATGTGGTTTCCGACTTCTTTCTGAAGCGTGTGGTGGAACGGAGTACCCACGGCTAGAATTCAAATGTCTAGCGCACACATTCCGACAATACATTAAGGAGGTATTACGTCACCTAGCTTGTGTCACACATGCATTTTAATATTCTTCTAAGGCAGGCTTCTTTGCTCAGTGTCTGGAACTAGCTCTAGAAATAGAGCTGAAGCAAGCACCCCGCACCCCCGAGACTAGAGGTGCGGCGTGCCAGCTGTCAGTCTCTGCACAGACCCCCCTTCCGCTAACCTGCTTCATCAGGCGGCTCTCTCTTCCGTGATCCTTGGGTTTCCTACGATCCATGGAGCACTGGGAATATCTTTAAACTTGGGAAGTCATAGGTAATTTTTTGCAAATGTTCTTGTTGAAATCAGGAAACCAAGGAAGTCTCCAGAAAAGCTGGTGTTAATGGACATTTGTACCCCTGGCGTATGCACTGTCCTCCTAGTCCTAGCATCCCTGCCTCTGCCAAAGGCCACACGACTCTTCCTTCTTTGGACCCTTCTCCTCATTCCTGTGGCTGAACGTCACCTTCTCAACTTCAAACAAAAGACAAACCTTTAAAGACAAATAGAGCTCATCTTCGCTTTCACTCAATTGAGACACAGATACGGTTTTCCTTTGTGTAAGATGGACCTTCACTTCTTCCGGGCTGTCTGCTACCAGAGGTTAAGATTTCTTTCTTCAGCTGAATTCTGTGCACTGGCTTCACATCTTCTTGTTAGCAGTTGAAATGTTTCGGGTGATTGGCTTCTAAATAACTTATATTTTATGGTGCTTTATGCTTTTTTCCATATGATGTTCCTTGTAGGTAGGAATAAAATGGAAACTATTTTTTTTGTGTGTAAAAAATATACTTCAATGTGGAAACAAATTAAATACATAATAACAGCATTTGGTGTTTTTTTTAAAAATCAATCTAGAGGATTAATATTGACCACAAAGCGATATTCTGAAGAGAAGCATTCTGGGGTTGGAATGTGAAAATTGTATCAATGTACTGCTCAGAATGATAGGCATTTAGGATGGCAGACAATTATGATAACAGTATTTCTTTTACTGCGTTTTTTCTACAACCAGCAATACACTTTTCCGGTTTCCACAGCAACCCAATCAATTTCTGATTACAAATGCAAGCAGAGCAATTTAGGCCCAGACTGGGGAAAATGAGGAGTGTATTTGTACATTTAGAGAAAATTTGAAATTAGCCTATATCACTCATCTGAGAGGCTCTATTTGATATTCACAATTAAGATAGAGACTAAAAACTTACATGAAAAATTTCTAACAGAAGGTAAACCACATTTTATAAAAAACTCTTATTCTCTTTTTTTATGTCTTGCAAAGATATAAAAGATACCAGTACTGCTGCCAGATACACAGTATCAAACGAATTAAAGGAGAAACAAATGGCAATTATGCACCAATGTTTGAAGGAATAATGGAAACGTGAGTAACCTCTATAATCTCTATTTGCTCGGATTAATGCATTTAGGTGTCAAATTAGAATCTAAAATATGTAGGGTATGAAAATTTTCTTCCTATAACTTTATTATTTACTTAAAACATAAGGATCACCCTAATGAACTCTAACAGAAGACAGAAATACCAACCTGGTTAGATGCCATGCTAATTTTTTTAATTGAATTTACTGGGGTGACATTGGTTAATAAAATCATACAGGTTTCGTGTTTACAATTCCACAGGACACCATCTGTATATTGCATTGTGGTCAGCACCTCAAGTCAAGTCTCTTCCATCACCATTTATCTCCCCTTTCCCTTCTTCTACCTCCCCCATCCCCTTCCCTCTGACAGTCATCATTGTTGTCTGTGTCCAAGAGTCTTACTTTTTTTTTCCTTTGCTTATTCCCTTCACCTTTCTCACCCAGCCCCCAAGCCCCTCCCCTCTGGCAGCTGTCCGTCTATTCTCTGTATCCATAAACCTGTCTCCACTTTGTCAGTTCATTTTGTTCATTAGATTCCACATATATGATGTTATGCTAATTTTAAAGTGCTTCCTAAAAAGTTAAAGAAATCACTTATAAAATTGCTCGAATCATGTACATCAGCAAAATAAAAATAATGTGTATGGTTGGTTCAAAAATACCTTTTACGAGCATAAAAATGTCAGGAGTAGTGTTCTCCCGTGGTGAAGTAAGTGCATCTGTAAAACACAGTAAAGGCCGATGCAGTGATTAGGCAAACACGAAATAGCACCTTAGTGAGCCATGAGCATTACTGTCTTCCTGAGCACACTCACTACCGCAGGTGGGCAAAGCCGCCAGGACGTTAGCATCCTATACAATTCATAAAGGTCTGTTTTATAGGCTAGGCCAGTTACATGTTAGCGGATCTGTGACAAACAGAAAGCCCCACTCGTGGGCACTGCCATTGACTTCCACGTTGCCCTTGGGACCTGAATCGTTCACTGTAACGTTTCGTTAATCCTCCATGAAGACCCTCTGAAGTTACAGCAGTGTTTCTAACTGCTGATGAAGCATTTGAGGCTTTGCGTGTTTCAATCCAAGGTCGCTTACTGGCCAGGACTGAATGGAGACACCACCAGCCTCGTGACAAACCACTCCACGTGTGACTAGCATCCTAGGTGCCACATGAGAGATTTTCCAAGAATTCTACTCAATTAGTTGGAGGTGGACAATCTGGTTATAAATGCCTGTTCTAGCTTTCCAAAATATTTATCTTTTTGTTTGTTTGTTTTAATCCGCACCTGAGGATATTTTTCCATTTATCTTCAGATACAGGGGAGGGAGAGAGGGAGGAAAGGTGGGAGGGAGAGGGAGAGGGAGAGGGAGAGGAAGAGAGAGAGAGAGAGAGAAACATCAATGTGAGAGGGACACATCAACTGGCTGCCTCCTGCACGACCCCGACCAGGGCTGGGGACCGAACCGCAACTGAAGTACTTGCCCCTAACCAGAATCAAACCCATGATCTTTGGTCTGAGGGCTGACACTCCAACCACTGAGCCAAACTGGCCAGGGCAGAAGATTTATCTTGAGTCAGGTTAAATCATTTGATCACCAGAAAAAAAAAAAAAAAAAATATATATATATATATATATATATATATATATATATATATATATATATTTTTAGCCCTAGGAATACATGTTGTAACTTATGATCCTAGAATAATTTTAATGAATAAAATGACAGTGAGAATATCTAAGAAATAATTTTTTTGAATGCGATAAAAATTTTTATTGGTTCATTATTCCAGTTTAATGTGCCATCATTCAAATTTTCAAAATTCCCTGAATTGCATATATGCATCTAGGTCAGCATGGAAGCTGGCTGTGGGCCTGAGGCCAGAATCAATTTATGGTTCCGTATAAAATGTGAAAGATTCCTAAGATATCATTGAAAGAAAATAAATGAAGGCAAACATAAATTTGAGTTTTATGTACAAGGAACCAATAAATCTCAACAAATGCAGCAAAATGTTTAAGTACTAACTTCTGTAGTTTTTAATGAGAAATTCTAAACATTGATATATGTTGGGTAACCTATCGTGGAGAAAATAAATACAAGCATAAATATATTTAGTAGGGAAAATTATGAAGATTTTGTTTTCATACTGTAACGTAATAATACTTCAAGAAAGCTCACATAATGGCTGCATGTTTGATGCCGTATATAAATCAACCACGGGTGCTCTGCCTTTACGAGAATGTTTCTGTGCTAGTGACACTGGTTATACTCATTAGAACAAGAAAGAAAACGGATTTTTCTTTTATTCTATGTATTATAGACCTAAGAGAACAACTCTCATGTAATAATCAGGCTCATACATACTCTGTGAGATCTCCAAGATGACAAAGATGAACTTGTCACTGTCATTAATAATGGCATGTGCCAGCTGGGGCAGGAGCGGACATGATGAAGTTTTGATCCTCTCTATTTCTTTTATTTTAATATGTTTTTTATTGATTTTTGAGAGAGAAGGGAAGGGAGAGGAGGGAAGGTGAGAGGAAGGGGGAGAGGGAGGGAGGGAGGGAGGGAGAGAGAAAAAGAAACACAGATGTGAGAGAGAAACATCTTGATCCCAACAAGGACCAAACCCACAACCTGGGCATGTGCCATGACTGGGAACCTGACCGGCGACCTTTCGGTGCACAGCACGGTGTTTAACCAACTGAGTGACACTGGTCGGTGTAATTCTCTCTACGTTTTGACAGTCAGGGCAGCTGGTCAGTCCACCCTCAGGTATTTAACCACGGGAGATGAACACACCTTGATACAAAGACTTGGACACCAATGCTCAGAGCAGCTGTTTTTGACAGCCATACACTGGGAACAACCCAAAAGTTCACCAACACCTGGCTAGACAAACTCTGCGATACCCACACAAACGGAGCACTCCCTACAATATAGAGAACGAGGTATCGACAGATCCAACGATGTGGATGCATCTCAGAATAATCCTCCCGACTGAAAAAGAAGCCAGGAAGAAAACAGAGTGTGTTCTGTATAATTCCATCTATATAAAACTCTAGTGAGGAAAGGAGACCATCAGTTAAGTAGAGATGGAGGAAGGAGTGAGGGGGGATTACGAGGAGGCACAGGGAACCTTGGGGTGAAGGAGATGTCCATTATTTTATTGTTGTCATGGTGTCACCGTTGCATATTTCAAAACATCCAATTCTATAATATATGTAGTTCATTGTTGGTACCTCAATTAAGCTCTTTGAAGAAACAGATGTACAAGCATATTACTGTATTTATAGATTAGAAATAACAGTATTAAACTATTTAAAATTGTGAATGGTAAAAAGTGGTGGAACTGAAGGAGTGTAGGCCTGGGGAAGCGGGAGGAGACGCAGGACAAGGACAGATAAGCCCTGATGAGCTTCTCCAGGACTTTACCCATCAGCCCTGTGCACCTGCCACACTGTCACTTTAAGAAACACTTTTCAATTGGAAAAGGCATTGCCAATGGAACAGAGATAATGTGGCTTCCACTACAAACTAAACGTAAGTTCGGAGTTTGCCGATACTTAATCAATTCAGCAGATTCACTCCCAGCCACTTTCCCTACTGACCAACGTCACTTATTATTTTGGGGTGACTGAACAGGGATAGAGTGAGATCTCTATTAGCCTGTGTTTCTCCTAACAGGGGACTAAAGGTTTCAGTACCTTTTGGCTTTTCCGAGTCTCCTCCCTCCTGTTACCCATCTTTTTTTTGCTTGGATCTTGCTTCACTTTGGGACCCTAGGTTTGGATTCTGACTCAACCGTTTGCCTCTGCCGAATCCTGTTAAGCTGTCTCCCAGGTCGCTCTCACTGTAAGACCTACCCCGGCTGAATCAAGCTGGCTGATCTGGGTCTGCAGCAGTTAGTTCTGGATACACCTGCTGTTGTACATCAGTCACTGGAGGTACTTCAGTCAAGTCCAGCGTACCCAGTACCTTAGTCTGATTCATGCCTTTGACATCCCCACGATGTTTTTTATTTTCTTGGTTGTATAGTTACTAATCTAAAACACCATTGTGATTTTTATCAAAGTATCAAGTGTGGACAAGTTTTAAATCCATCAAATTAGCTTCTAATCACATCAATAGAAGGCTGAACGTGATCTAGAGAAGGGTCTTTTTATCTACAAGAAAGTTTTTCGTTAATCAATCACCTACATTTCTTTCTATATGAAGGAAATGTGTAACAGGTGTAGATGGACATTCACAGCTGAATTACTTTCACAAAACAAGTTAAAATTAAACAACCGAAGAGCACAGCTGAGCATCTTTTATGTCTGGAACACTGGACAAAGTGTGGAGTGGTGCAGGGACAAAAAAATCGCGAGACATTAGCCACTTATACTTCATACTTTATCTTATAAAAGCCATATTTGATGCATCTCTAAAACATTTTCATTATTTACTCCTAATAATGACAGAAGATAATTTTGTGTATGTAATCTGTGAAGATGTGTTTAATCCAGGGCGAACGTGAGTAATTATGATGTATCATTTCCCCAACAAATCCCAGAGGGAAATACGGCATCCACACAGGCAGCCTTCATTATTGCTTAAAATGACCAATATTTCTTTCATATAACTGTTGCTGCTCTGTGTAATCACTACCTTATATAAATTCTAAAATATATTTAGTTATCATACCTTGTTAAATTCAAATAAAATGTTGTAGTCACATGAAAACATTTACAACGTGTCATTTTTCTTAATTTTGAAATAAAGTTATAGTTTTATGATGTAAAATAACCTAGATTTTTAAATTGACTTTAGAGAGAGCAAGTGGAAAGAAAGAGAGAAACATCCATAGGTTGCCTCCTGCACGTACCCTGACCGGGGATCAAACCCACAACCCTTTGGTGCATGGGACGATGATTCAACCAACTGAGCCACCCAGCCAGGGCTAAGTTTTTTATACCAAGTGCAGGACGGAAGATTTGGTAAAGGATTTCCTGCTGTCTCAGGGACTACTTGTTCATAGCTACTTTAATTTAGGATAGACAATCTGTAAATTATATTTCTCTGTGGATTCTCTTCTAAGTACAAGCCACAAAAGGATGAGAGCCATGCTCTGTTTTGTACTCATTATTTTATTTGACATTTGTTGTATAATCATATTTCTAGTCTTACTTTCTCTAGCTTATGTTACATCAATGACTTTAACTTAAATTGGTTTAGGAGGATAATTCTAAAATGTAAATTGTTACTTATACAACATAAATATTCTTTATAATATCAATTTATATGCCTTTTCCTAAATGACAGTAACTTTGGTAAATAAACAAATTAATGAGTAATGATACCTTAAATTTTTGTTTATGCTATGATTCTTACATGTGTTTAAAAAAGTTAAAAACAGCCCGGCTGGTGTGGCTCAGTGGTTGGTATCGACCCACACACCAAGAAGTCACTGGTTCGATTCCCGGTCAGGACACATGCCCAGGCTGTGGGCCCTATCCCCAGTAGGGGGCATGCAGGAGGCAGCCAATCAATGTTCTCGTTGATGTTTCCATCTCTCTCACCCTCTCCCTTCTCTCTCTAAAATCAATAAAGAAAAAATATTTTTTTAAAAAGTTAAAAATAAATCTCTCCCTGAATATAACGCTTCTTCTCTACCACAGACTAACTGAACTACCTCACATATGCTTTCGAGTTTCAGTTCTTGGACCGCAAACACTAAACCGACATGTCTCTTGTCTCACTTTCTAGGTCCTACAGAGTCAGCGGTCACCCTGCGGGTTAAACCCGGGTGTGCCTCTCACCACTTCATGGTCACTCTCTGATCAAGGGTGTGTCTGAACACCCTCTGAGCGCCCCCACAGTGGGCCAGGTAGGTTTTCAAGTCAAGTCTTATAAAGGATGTTGAGCAGAAATCAACAGATCTTCCTGAGTCCTCTTTTTAAAAATTCATTTTGAGGGCATTAACTATGAAATATGCACACTGGACATATAAATACCTTCCAGAAAATAAAATAGTTGCAATACTGTGGACACGGTCTAGAATTCTGTGTCCCTCAAGTAAGTGAATAGAACTGTGACCCATCGTTAGGTCATTTTCAGAATTCCTACCCGCGGAATGTGTCACCCAGAATGCACCGTGATGCCGTTTTCTCCCTTGTTTTCTCGTTCTTGGTTATTTGTTTTCTTTGTATTTTTCTCCTTACTGATCAAAATCATAAGTGCCACAAATGTTTTATATTATAAATAGGTTATATCAAATACTTACATATTTTAAATCTTCCAACAATTTAGATAACCTAGAGAAAATACTGCTTAATGGATATTAAATAGGGATATAGAAAATAAATAGGTAGAAATACCAAAAGTCCTCTGCCTGTTTCAGATTTGCTTATGATGGGTCTAACCCTTATCATTTGTGACTTACATTATTAAATAGTAACAATACTTTTAGAACAATACTCTGTAATCTTCTGCAGATAAGACAAGTTATCTGAAATTAACAATTCAAAAAAACTACAGACAAAATATGTTTCGGGTTTCCATAGAACATTTCTAGAAAATGATCCTATTCTAGATCAATAACTTTAATAAATTCCAAGCAGCCAAAACTGAAGAAACCAAATTACCTACCCAACCATCAAGCAACTAATCTATTAATTTAAAAAATCATAATCAGAACATGATCATAGAACCCCAACTATGGGGAAAATAATCCCTCATAAGTAATATCCATATAAAAATGGAAAGCAAAAATTTAATTACATATCTTTTTAAATAATATGAATAATAATTTGTAATACAAATGAAGGCATTTAAAAAGAAAGATATGAGACAGAGAGAACAAATAATATGTAAGAGTAGACATAAGAAGTCTGTTATCAAAACCCAAAGAATTAGCATATAAATGCAGAAGATAATATATGAAGAAACAAAGGAACAAAACAAACCATAAGTAAATCTAATCAAGGAAAGCAATAAATTAGCAATGAGAATATAATGGCAGGTAGTCAAATTTAAAATATATTAACAATGTATATGTGAAATGATTCCAATTTTATACAAATGCATGTGAGATGCTTTTTGGTAATAATTCAAAAGTGATCAACACTAGTGTCAAAGATTTGATATTTATTTTCTTTTTCCTCTTTTAGGTATTTTCTTAAAACTAACACAAGAACTTTTTCCTTTGTCATGAAAATAGTTGTTCAAAAACACAATATTAAAAGAAAGATATATTACAATCCAATATATCATTTTTTACAGAATGCAAGTGTCATACACATTTAATTTTCTCCCTAAAGGAAAGATTTAGTTTATGGAAACATGGCTTTGTTCTAGCAGCAAAGACCTCCAGGAAGAGCAGCCCCTCCGTTTAGCCTCCGAGGATGAGCCAAACCTAGCAAGCCCATCTCCCCCCGTTACAGGCTGGACATCCACGCGCCTTCAAATGCACACGCAGAAGCCCTAACCCCAAGGCGATGGTATTTGGATATGAGGCCTTTGGGAGGTAATGAGGGTTAGGCTAGGTTATGAGTGGGGCCCTCGAGAAGGGATTAGAGCTTTATAAGAAAGGTAAGAGAGACCCTGTCCGCATGTGTGCAGGAAAGTACAGATGAGAACAAAAGGATCGTCAGACCATCTGCAAGCCAGCAGGGAGTCCTCCTCCCCAAGAACTGAAACGGCTGGCACCTGGATCTTAGACTTTCCAGCTTCCAGAACCATGAGAAATAAATTTCTGTTCTTTAGACACTCAGTCTATAGCATTTTGTTATGGCAGCCAAGCTGAGGAAGACACCACCTTAGTAATAATACCTAGATATAGGGGCTGGTGGTGGCTTTCTGCAAAGGATTTTGCTCCCTGATAAATGAAAGAGATATCAATTATCTTACTTGTGTTTAGCTAAACACATCATGATTAAATTGTATGCAATAATGTAAGGATGATTTAACATTAGAATATCATCTATTCATTTAATTAACATTATATTAACATTAACAGACTGAAAGAGCAAAACATTATGATCATCTCAATAGATGCAAAACGTATCTTTGATAAAATTCAATTGTGTACAGACACACACACACACATTTTAGCAGACAGAGATTAGAAAAGATGGTTATGATCCCCAAACCATCCTGTACATTCTCTACAATTCTAAACCTTTCCTGGAATTTTCATGAAACCTGACATTTATCATAACCCCCTACAGCTAATAAGGCACCAAGAGGATGTCAAAGAGGATGAAAACAAGTTGGGGTACCTCACCTCACCAAATATCATGACTGACCAAGCTACAACAGTGTGATGCTGGCTCAGAGACAGACAAACAGACGAACAGAACAGAAGAAGTTCCCAGTTACTGAAGGCCCAGCAATACGTCATCACTCAGGAATCCACGTGCGGTGCACCTGGACAGGTGCACAAGGAGCCCTACACAAGTGTGCTGTGCTACTGGGCTGCTGAAACCTTGGCTCAGCAAGAGAGTGCATGAACAAACTGTTCCTCATGCAATGGAATCGGGATGAGCAGGTAAACCAATTTCCTGTGAGTGTTTCTGCTATAACAGGGCATGCATTCCTGAAAAATTGCTCACTAGAAATAACAAGGTGTATGGGGGAAATGAATTTAAGAAGCCCACAGAAAACAATGCAATTTGGTAACCAGAGCACTTAGTAATTATTCTCATAAAATGTATTAGCACAGTTAAAACATTACGTTCCTAACCTTTGAAAATGAAATATTGGAAGAAATCTAGTGCTGCACCTTTAAAGAAAATGCTAGCGGGAGGTGTTGTCAGGATGTACAAAGATGAGCTCGCCTCACCCTCAGTGCCCCGAAGAGCAGGTGCACAAGCAGAACCAGGGGAAGGGGTGCTCTCTTCATTACTTGCATCACTCTGCAGTCATTCTGGGTCCAGCAGTGTCAGAATGCTTTTCATTCGGCTCCTGCTTGCTGGCACAAAACATCAATAACATGGGGAGAACTGCATGGGACCCTCCTACTTATACTGACATCATTCCCCTATTTATGAATTAAATCTGAGCTAAAAAGCATCACAGAAACATGCTCTGTAACCAAATGGCCCAGGTGAAAAGGCAATCTGAAGAATGACTCCTAAATTTCAATCACACACACACACACACACACACACACACACACACACACACACACACACAGTTACAACATGTATGGATGTATATGTGTGCACCACATATATTTGGGAACGATATACGTAAACTTTAGATCTTGGTTACTTCTGGGGATGGAAGGATTGAGGGATGGGAAGGATTTATATATTTTATCTGTAAAACCAGAAGCTTATTTAAAAACACATTATTAAAGGAAAACCTTATTTATTAAATCTAGATAAATACATGACTATTTTAATTTTTAAATTTTTTTTATCCTCACCCGAGGACATTTTTGCATTTATTTTCAGATAGAGCAGGAGGGAGAGAAGGGGAAAGAGAGAGAGAAACATTGATGTGAGAGAGACACATCGATTGGCTGCCACCCACACGACCCCAACCAAGGCCAGGGACAAACTGCAACCGAGGTCATGCCCTTAGTGGGAACTGAACCCGGGACTCTCGGGTCTGCGGGCTGACGCTCTAACCGCTGAGCCAAACAGGCCAGGGCTATTTTATTATTTTCTATACTTATGTGTATATTTGTATTTTCAAAACGTAGAAAATTAAAATAAAACATGAGGTTCAATGGGAACATTATTAGACTTAAGGGTTAATGAGGAAGCTGGATATAAACTAAATATAAAAGCACTTATGAACAGAGTAGATACATAGTATAAACATGAAGTGATAAAATATATTTATTACTTCAAATGAAGACACTAAAAATGAGAATTCTTTTGTAAGTGATGTACATGATCATTTCAATTTCAAAGGGATATTTCAGTTTTGCATATTAATAAAAGGTCATCTGGAAGATTAAACTGGTAAAAAGTTAAAATTTTAAATCAATATTCTGGATATGAATTAATAGGAGAGATTAGTCTTACCATTTTCTAAACTACCACGTTATAATAATTAAAATTGTGTTAACAGTAGTTAAAAACTCCTCAGGGATCTCTGAGTATCATGTATAGTTATAACACAAGAGTAACCTAAATCAGTGGGGGACAGATATCTCTCTGGAAAAAATGACTGGCTACTGGAAAAGCATTTTTGAGATCTTTCCAAAATACTCTGCCCCCAAATGTTTTGAATCCCTACTAAACGCAAATTAAACCACCCCCAGAACAATTAAGTCAGAATCTTGGAGGGGGGACCCAGAAATCATTATTTTTGAGCTCTCTGGGTGATTCCAATTTGCATCCTGAGCACCACGGCCTTGGGGGTTTGCAATCCATTTTTAATTCTGTCCTGAATGGGTTTCAGGGGTGCTGAGACACACTGATGCCCTCAACATTCGGCAGGTGAGGAGGGTGGATGGCAGGCGGGCCTCGGGTTCCTGGAACCCCCAGGCCACAGGAGAGAGAACCCCAGTCTAACACGGAGGCGGCCAAATAAATCAAACCTCCACTGGAGTCCGCAGATTCTAAAGATCTCTACCTAACCCAGAAACGCTACTCCAGACGTCGAATTTCAAGGAGATATGTTAAAATACGGAAACCAATTTATATAAAAATGTTCATTTCAACATTATGTATAATGGCAAAAAAAAACTGAAAACAACCTGGGTAAATAGCTAAGTAAATGACGGCATATTCAGGGGATAGAATTTTTATGAAGTCTTTTAAATGCTTATGAGTTTGTAATGACATGTAAAATATTAGCATGTTAGAAGAAATCCATAAAATGTCATATAAAGTAGTATAATTATACACAGTACAAACTGAGTCTGCTGTAAAACGTGTACGTACTCTTCATAAAGCACATACATACTTTGCATATCTGTTCTATACAAATATATACAATTTAAAAATGTTCAGCATTATTATAAGGAATAGAATTTACGACATAATTATTTTGGTCCAAGAAGGCAGAAAATAAAGACTGAAAAGCGAACGCGCAGGAGGCCCGGTGTGTTGTCTCCGGGCCTTTGCACTGCCCCGGCTCTGCCCCTGGGCCGCCCTTTCACATGTCAGCAAACAGGTCCTCTCTGGGGCCTCCCAGACCTGCCTCTTTCAGGTCACTGTCTGCTCTGGCAGCACGACTCTCGTCCTCTCTGCCACCTTACGAAACAGCAGCCATCTCGCTGGTGCCATAAACTGAACTCAGAACAACCAGGGCTGAGACAGCCTGCACCCTCCCGCAGGCACAGTGAGTTCATGTCCCGGGTCAGGCTGGACCAAGGGCTCACATGCACGTGCACATCGACTGTATCACATTCAAAATCAATCCCTCACAGTGAGATCTGCTACTGTATTTCTTGTAAGATATTAAAACTTGTAGATGCTGTGTGTTGCATGTTCGGGAAGTCCTTGGTGAATGTGAGTTTCACGGAACGAGGTCTAATGAAACCAGTGTCCCTGTGGGCTAGTTGCTATAAACAAGAGCTAAGTTCCTACAGCACATGTCTGGTCACAGAAACATCACCAAACACCTAAATAAAGACCCGAAACACTTCTAATATTAAACACTGAAATAAATGCGAGCTCTACACACATTTAAGAAACATGAATAAAAACAAAGAAGAGAGAGTGCTTTTTGCAACCTGCTGATTCGCGGTCAGGGTCCCCAGCGGGCGGCGTGGGCCTGTCCTGGAGCGCTGGGCAGCACCCACCCTGGACAGAACGCCCTCTCAGCGCAGGGCCACTCACGTTCTCACTCAGACCGGCCGGTGGGCACAGCCATTCACCTAACACGCACACCTCTGGGATGTGGGAGGAAGCCCACGCAGATGTGGGGAGAAATGCAAACTCCACAGACAGCGCACCAGCTGCGATCAATGTTCTTTCTCATCAGCATTATTAGGAACTCACGCTGATGGTAAGGACTTTGAAGGAAACGACGGTAATGGAACCTACTGCATTTAAAACGCCACCTGGTCACTTTCTCTGAGCACTCAGCACTGGGAAGGCTTGACGTCCTTATAGGGATTGATGGGTTGCTTCTTTTTTGATAATGGGAAGTGCAGAATGTCTCCCTTTGCACAGCAGATGCCAAGAAATAGAAAGACATTCGAACATCAATCAACAAAAATACTGATCCAGAAGAATGGCAAAGTTGACTCTCCCGTTCTTTAGCTCGGGCCTTCTACTTTAATTACATTTTACTTCATTGTTCCATAATTGTTTGTTTTCTTCTGATCACTAAAATTTATTTTCAAAGTCTTGTATCTTCATATATATATATATATATATATATATATATATATATATAATTGTGAGACAATTAAAATTGGTTGAGGAACACATTATACATAAATACATAAATAAATATTTGAGATAACTTTTTCTCACAAAAGATAAGTTTTTTATATATTTTAAAAAGAGAGGGATAAAATTCACCATTAAGAAAATGGAAAGGAAACTCACAGAGTGGGAAACTATACTTGTGATACATATATTTGACAAGTGCCTTATATCATTTAGAATAGACTATGAGAAATTAAAAATACTATAAATAAGGTAAATCAAGCCAAGAAACAGATGGAAGTCTTGAAAAGACACTTCAAAAAGGAGGATAATCACATGGTAAATAAATATATTAAAACGTTTTAAACTTCACTCGTCACAATAAAAATAGATCCACAATGAGATAAACATTATACCCTCACTAGAATTCCTAAAATGCAAAATAAAGAACACACCAGCTTCAGGTGAGACTAGGGAGCAGACGGCCCTCTCGTGCAGAGCCGGCAGACTTTAAATTTGGAAAATCAGTTGGGAAACAGCTGATGTCCTTACTAAAAGCACACACATGCTTTCACCTTGGGACCCGGCAATTCCCAGGTGTATGTCCTTGGACATTCATACATATGTTCTCCAAAAAGGTACTAGAAGTTTCTTAGCAGCAGTACTTGTAACAGCTCTAACCTAGAAGTCACACAAAGACTCATCAACAGGGGGACAGATAGTGTTACACTCACAGATGAAAATACTACAGAGTGATGTGTCTGGAAGATCCGTAATTAAATGCAACAATGGGAGAGAATCTCACAAATATAGCGGTGACCTAGAGCCAGACACAGAGCAATGCCATATTTTATGATTCCATGAATACAAGCACAAACCTGCTGACAGAGGTCAGGGGAAGGGTAGCCTGGGGTGTATCTGGCAGTGAGTGGACAGGGCCTGAGGGGGTTTGGGGCTTCGGTAAGGTTGTTGATCTGGGAGCTGGCTAAACCAGAGTGTTTGGTTTTATCACATGATACACATACAATATGTGTTTTCTGTTTGCATATTATAGATCAACCAAAGGCTATATAAAAAAAAGTATCCAGAGAAGACTATTCTGAGTCAGCAAAATCTAGAAATGTAGGTTCCATTTCTTGCCCTGCCGTTTAATGTGTCCCAAAATCACAACAACAAATTAAATTGTCTTAGGTTTATATGCTAAATGGGAAAAAAACAAAAACAAACAACAGTCTTTTCTGCCTCCTCATAGGATTGGTTGGAAAACCAAACGGAATAGAGCTGACTAGTCCTATTAGATATATTAGAGCATGTATGAAGCTACTACAATTAATATACATATAGCAATGATAGATTATGCAGAGCAAATAGAAAGATATTTGATAGGATTTAGTTTTAATTATATATAAAGAGTCATCTAATAACTCTCTGACCAGTGGAAAACAATCTAAATTTTTACCTCACTTCCTAAACCAAAATGAATCTAGATGGAGCAAAGCTTTAAAATAAAAAGTGGAAATTCTAAGAGGAGTAGGGTGGAAAAAGGCTAACCCTTTTCCCATCACCTTAGCTAGGAGAAAGCTTTTCTAAGCCAAACCATTTTATCGTTTCACAGTGAGCACATACAACTTTTATAATAAGCTAATTAAAATATGGCATAAAACATATGTAAATTAATCTAATTCCTATATTTTACATTTACATAATACATTAGCATTTTCTTGAAGCTGCTTTTTCAAAGATGATTGTCTCATTATAATGTAAAACACTGTCATTCATTAATTTATTTGATGGCACGTACCATGTGCCGGGAACTTTTCTAGAGCTGGAGATACAGCAGCGAGTAAACAGCAATAATTCCCTGCCCTCGAGGAGCTTCCTCTGCAGTGGGAGAAGGCATAAGATGCACTAAATTAATATTAACGGGTGAGAAATATTCATGAAAAAAGACAAAACGGAGACCAGAGGGTCCTGCGGGAGCAGGGACGGAGGGGGGGTCATTAAAGGGTGGAAAGTTTAAATAGTCAGGGAAGTCTTCACTAAAAAGTTAGTTTCTGAACACAGATGGAAGGATAAGAGATGGTAATATGCAGGGGAAACGCGTTTCAGGCAAAGGGAACGGGAGGGCCGAGGTCCTGAGGCAGCCGTGCAAACCAGTGTATTCAGGGAACTGCAAGGAACCTATCGCGGCTGGAACAGAATGAGGGAGGCAGAAAGTACTATTTATGGATCAAGAAGATATGGCAGCTAGATTAGGGCCTCAGCGGAAGGTAAGAATGTGAGCTTTTCCTCTGAGTGAGATGAGGAGCCACCCCAGGGCTTAAGGGGGGCAATGTCATGATCGAGCTGAGTTTCAGGGCATCTTCTGGGCTCCTGACGTGGACGAGGGTGGTCACAGAAATCCAAACCAGAGATGGAGAACAATTAGAGGAACAGGAAAGAGGGAGACAATGAGAAGAGAAGGGTAGAGTTGCTTTCCTTCATTCAGCAAATACGTGAGTACACTGTTAGGTGCTGGTTAGGATGATAAAAATTAGTTAGACACAGATTGTGCCTTCACGGGAAACGCCCACGAGGAGATAAAACATAAGCAGAATTCACTCTGATACACAGTAGAAAACAGTGAACAAAGGACAAGTCCCCGTCTTGGTGGACAAAGGGGGAGAATGGAAGCAGCTGGCATTTCAGCTTGGCTGCAAAAGTACAAGCTCCGCGACGGCACACGCTCTGCTCTTCCAGACGGCTAGGTTCCAGCACCTAAAACGGTCCTGGCACAGCGACCAGAACGGATTTGTTCCCTAATGACTGAGCAATTTCTGTGTGCAGATATGTAGGGAGAAGGGCACTCGAGCAAATGCAGCAACATAAGCAAAACCCCAACTACGGAGAGTTACAGTTTAATTTGGTGGAAGCAAATGAGAATAGCGGGAGATGAAGTTAAAGCCATAGAGCAGGGTTAGGTCACAGCTGGCCCCGTGGAGGTACCGTGACTGTATTTTCTGTAAGGAACTGAGGGACTCCACAAGCTTTCAGCAGTGATGAGAGGACACTGTACTGGAAAGAGGAGTGTACCAGCAACCGCAGTTGTTTGACGTAACCGAGCATCTGGTGGAGGGCGTCTAGTGACCGGTTTGGACGATACTGTAAAAACCTAGACAGGAGGTGACGAGGGTACCAGCAGGTTATTGGCACTTGGTCCCTTCACCACGAGTACTTCCACTGTACTGAGTATCTGTAGATGTGTATTTATTTGTGAAGTAATTATTTTACTTGTCTACCTCCTTTTCCTCACCAGAAACATCAGTACTGGTGCAGGGCACGCCATCAGCCCCCCGTTTTCCTTGTTTTCTTTCTTACAGGAATAAAGCACCCGAGGTTTTAGCTGGACACAGAGCTAACAGTCAGCGATTACACTTCTCAGCCTGTCCTGGAACTGGACATGGCAGTAAGACCGAGTTTGAGCAGAGGTGACAAGTGCACCTTTTGAGACATCCCTCTTAAGGAAGCTTCTTGCTGTCCATTCCCGCCTGTCTCTGCTCGCAGGTGGCTCCTCCCCCTTTTCTCGTGCCTACATGGCACAGGTGTTGGAGATGATGCCCTTCTGGGACTACATATCTTAGGCCTTTTCCTGATGGAATGGGGGTGGGGGCCAGGAGATGCTGCAAGGATTTATCTTTCATAGGGTTTTGCAAAAAGAGAAAATATAGAACTACGAATAAATTCTGTCCAGTGGGATGTGCGGGAAAGTGCGGTACAGTGTCTGGGTCATGTCCTTAAAAGGAAGTTCTCTGCCTCCTCTTGCCTCCTTCCTGAGGGTGGGGATTTGACCCTGGTGGTGGTGAGCCCACCTTGGCTCAGGGTGTCATTCTATAGGATACAAAGCAAGAATATGCAAGATTCCTATGTCCCTGGACCCATCTCGTGGGGAAGCAGGGCCCAACCTCCCTGGCTTGTGTACAGATGTGGACATTGGTATGTGAGAGGAGCAACTTCCATCTCAGTTAAGCTACCATTATTGGGTCTCTGTTCACAACAGCCAAATCAGTTCCTTAATATATAATTTATAAATATTGACCATCACGACTATGTGTTGAATGAATATGATTATAAGTATAAAAGTTTCTATGTAAGTAAACAAATAATAAATATTTTCCCATTCCAATGAGCTTTGAGCATAAAACATTTATAGTATATTAAAGAGGAAAAGAGTAATATAAAGCTTAAATTGCAGTCAACTTCTCTATCATAACCTTGGGCCCGTATCCTAACTTGCTTTATCGTAAGGTTAATGAGCACAGCGAGCATCTGTTGGTCTGTTGCCAGTACACATTGAGCTACTCCATTCTCATTCCAGGCTGTATACACCACCACCAAGGCCTTTAAAGGGAAAAGGAACTATAAAATCCCCACATTCTGAATTTCATATTACTCTTTTCAGGTAAACATTATAATAATATGAGTTTGAATATTATTATTTGATGTGGGATATGTGTCATTGCGTGTTTTCATGGAGCACGCAACAACAATTTCAAGGGAGTCTAGGAACTACTTACTATTGAAGAACCACCTCTGGCACTGGGGTTTAAAACATTTACGTCTACATTTATTACTACTTTGTAAGTAAGTTTGCAGTTTCGTATATAAATTATGACTTTAAATAAGGATATCTGCTTGCACAGCTCATCGGATCAAACGTGTTTGTGATCAAGTTTGTGTACTTCCATTACTGAAGCACTCTCAGAGAAACCACAGGCGTCACTGAGAACTCCTTAGGGTCAAGTTCTGTGTGCCTTTGGTGAAGAGTACTGGGATGGTGACTGATTGGATTAGCAAGTGTTGGAAATAGGGAATGGAAGGCAAGCCCTAACACTAGAAATATGGTTTGGGGGTTGGCTTTTAGAACAAGAGGGTGTAATTAAGAAAAGCTGGAGAGAGGAATATTATTTTCTGAATAAAAATAAATGTCAAATAAGAGGGGCATTTTGACTTTATAATGCCAAAGGTCCATACTCTGTGCTGTTGAAAACAGAAACATTAAAATGTAAATACTGGATGTGAAAGAAAAACGGTTTTATTTCCTATGCCACTGAAGTTAGTTTGTATAAACAGTATTGCCTATCTTTCCTGTATCAAGACTTTGTTGGTGGTGGTGGTTTGCCTTGGAGTGGTAAGTACAGGGGCTTTGTTTTGCTGATCCTAAATTCCTGGAATTGTGTTTAACAAGTTATTAGCTTAACTTTTAAAAAACGTTGTTGATTAAATGAATAGATGAATGGCTGAATAATGTTTGCAACTATGAATTATGATTTCTACTAGATAAAATGAAAGTTACCCATCACGTTCTGAAGATCCCAGTAGAAAAATAGATATTACACAAAGAGATTTTCCTTAAAAATATGAAACTAAGACAATTTATCTTAAATAAGGTTTTTATAAAGAAGGCTGATTCATATCAGGTTTTTTTGTTTGTTTGTTTTGTTTGTCTTGTAAGCATACTTATTATGTTTGGCAATACTGAAATATTTGATTTTCCAGAACTATGACTGTAGTGTAAGGCCTTTAAAAAAATTAACATGATTCTGAACATAGGTTTAGAAAAAGAGAGAAAGAATCTGACCAAATTTTTTACATCTGTGAAAAATATACAACATTGAAAAGTCACTATGATTACAATCATTAGCTTGAACAGTTATGGTATTTGGTATTGTTGATCAGTAGTCATCCTGGCTCCCAGGACCACCTATTGATATGAAAAACATGCAAAAGGACTGAAGCTACAACTCGCAGGAGTTTTCATCTATTTTCAATAATTTTAACTATTGTAAACCAGCTGACACACATTGCAATGACCAGGATATCATTTGTGTAGCAACATGGAAATCTAGCCTAGGGAGCAAAGAGGTAAACTGTTTCATTCATGTTTTCATGAAGAATGTGGTTTCAGAATAGGTATTAGTTTCACAACATTTATGTAAAACAAATAATGTGACACTGGAAAGCAATACTATTCATTTAGCATAGAGTTGCTATGCAATAAGTCAGATCCTCCCAGAGTGTAAATTATACAAATTTGAAAGTGCCATTTATTATTTAATATCTCATTCCCAGACAGGTGCTTACTCAGTAGTAAAATCTGGTTTAGCATACCAAATTTAAAGCTGTTCGACAGATAGGAAGGCTTTTTTAAAAACCTATCATGCATGTAGCTAAACCATGTGTTCCTTTTTTCCTGGACAGTGTTGGAATTATTTTAACTACCACAAATAATAAAAGTGAAATATGAATGGTATTAATAGCCAGAGATACTTGAACTGAAGCTTGAATTTTAAAAAATTTGTCATTTAAAAGATAGACCTATTAAGTTGCCTTTCAGTATTCTATCAGGCTGATAACATTTTCTAAGAAACAGTATCGTTAGAGTAAACGCTAGGATATCCTGACATTTCCTAGGTTGAATTGATGGGATTTCTTATTGTATATTATTTAATGGGTTTATAGTCCCAGTTCATAAGCATCTGTCAAATGTGGAAGAGAGTTTAAGATTTCTAAGAACTCACCTACTTGCTACAAGGCTTTTTGCCCAGTGGGGCCAGTTTAGGAATAGTAAAGGGGATCTTTTTCCTTCATAGATAGCTTAAGAGTAATTTTGGGTGGTCTAGAAACCATGAGTTATTAGGAATGTGCGTATAAATGCACATAATATAACACTTGCTCAAGATCCTTTCTAACAACCTAGCCTGGACCTCTACACCGTTGGATACCGCCTGCTACTGGCTGAGTAATTGCCATTTTTGGCAAAGACCACCCAGGACATGGGCTCGGAATCCATGCTAGGGCCGGCCAACCTCTGTAACCTGGTGTCTGCTGATTCGGAGCGAGTGCATTCAATACAGGAAGATCACTTACGACTGAGTTTTTCATCATGGCTTTGACTGTGAAGCCCTCAGAAACCAGGGAGTGAGGCTGGTGCACCGGGAGCGGCTGTTGTGCCAGCAGCTTGGTCCTCCTCTTCGGCATCTTGTCTGGGCATTTGTTTAAGCTCAGGGTCTCTTTTTCTGCCACCATCTTCCTAGAAATGTCTTGTTCTCATAAAACGTGTAGCACAAGAATCAGTGGGTTTTACGGATGTGAGAAGGAGGTCGAGGGAAAAAATGTAAAAGGCGCGTTAATGGTAGAAATTGTAGTGCCCAGGTTGATCCAGATGTTTGGCAGCTCCTAGGTGAACGGAGTTGAGGGGAGGGGAGGGGTGGGAAGAGGGCAGGACCTTTGCTGGAGAGGCAACGAGCTTCCTAATGTAAGCCTCCTGGTTGCTTAGCGACGCGTCAACACTGCGGGTAAATGGCCCCACCCCCGGTGACGTACATTTCCTGGGCCTTAACCCGGAAGAGCGGCGGGCGGGGAGAAGAAACTATGCTCTAAAACTACGACTCCCAGAAGGCCGCGGGCTGCTCACAGTGTGCGCACGCGTACTCCGACGGCGGGCGCGGGGGAGGGGAGTTCTGGTGGATTTAACTCCGGAGCGCACAGCTCGTGGGAGGCGCCGGTGGGCGCCGCTGTGGGCAGAGGTCCCCTTGTTGTCCAGCAGTTTGCACCTGCCCAGTGACCATGATCGGTACGTGGTGCCTGTCAGGTACAGCCTCTCTGCGCCGCCCTGCGCCCAGCTGTGGCGCCACGCCGGTCCTCGGACGACGGGGATCCCAGGGTGCCCCCCCAGCCCCCCGGTACCAACTGTCAGTGGTAGCGCGGCGGTGTCCGCGCCCCCTGAGCCCGCGCCGCCGGCCGCCCGGTGCCCGCCGCGCTGCGGGAGAGGAAGTGTGTGTGTTGCTGGAAGCCCCCGCCCAGTCCTGGTCTGACAGGTGCCCACCGCGACGACTTGGCGAGGGAGCCTGGTGAGCGCCTGTGCGCCCCGCGAGGGGAGCCGGCCCCGCGGCGAGCGCTGCGCGCCTGACCTGGGGCTCCGTGCCCGGGCCCCTCGGGGCGCCCTGGCCGCTGTCTCCCCGCGGAGCACAGACAGACCCTGTAGTCTAGACCCACTGTCTGCCGGGCTCTGGAAGGGAAGCCCTCGCAGAGCATTCACCTGGCACGGAAGGAGCCTGGTGAGGATGGTTGGAACCCCAAGAAATTTACACTTGTTCCCTGGAATGTTTCCTATTAAATCTCCCATGGGCGGTCTGACATGAAAGGAGAATTAAGAGTAAATAATAACAAGAGTTAACACTTTTTGCCTGTTGAGTGAACCTAACGTATTCCTTATGAAAAATTATTAAACACAAATGACCCAGGTGCATTATTGTGAATAAAGCTTTGGAAGTGGCTATTAGAATTGTTTATAAACACTGAAATACTAGTGTATAATATTAGCAAAGTTCCTCTATTCAAGGATTGTTAAACCAAAAGTTATTGTAGGGCTTATTTCCCCAGATTAGTGGAAATGTGTGGTATGATTAGAAAATTTTGCTTCCCAGTGCTCACCATGATTTACTAGGGGAGTTTGGGGAGTTTATAATGACAGAGACTTGCTCGAGAATATGTATCGGTTTGGTGAGTTTGTTTGGGGATTATTCCCAGTGAGCGCAATGTACGTAACGCGTGTGATTGCAACCAGTGCGTCTGGAGTCAGATGTAGTCAATCCAGAAAGATGAGAGGTGGATTTTTAGTATGTGTAAGTTTGTGTGCACTGATAAGCTCTTCTTGTCTTTTATTTATTAAATTAATGTTAAAATGTAAAACCTGCTACCCAGCCCTGGGAGAATCAGGCCAGGTAACTGAGGCTGTCTTTGAAGCAATGGTAAAACCTAAGGATGTTGTTCAGTTTTTCTTCCGTTTCTAGCCTGGTGTGACTTTTGGAAGTTATCAAATTAAGAAAAGTGTATGAAACGTTTTGAAACTTTTAGGTTTTTAGGTGAGAAATAATACCTACTTGTAAACACTAATTTGGACTGAATCAGAAAACCAAGTTGAAAAATTGCTCAAAAACCATGCTGCCAGAATTTTAAAGGAAAAAAAAAAGCCTTATTTTGAAGATGATTGTGCAAGAGTGTGATTTTAATTCAAATTAATCTAGTGCATGGCTAATTTTAAAAGAAACAAATTTATGGTGAAGCTATATAACAACAGGGACATAAGATCTAAAAATTGTCTCTTAATTCCAAATTAGGATCTAATAACTGATCGTATAAATAGCTGTTAGCATGAGATACGGTTAGGCAGTTTAGTTTAGTTTATTTGGGATTTAGGGACACAAGAAGGAGGAGTACAGTCTTGGGATTTGATGATTAGACCGTTATCAGTTACTGGTAATGACATGAAGAATATAAGGTGGATTTTAAAAAGCATTCTCTTCATACTCCAGCTATTGTTTTAAATAGTGCAAATAAGTGTATATTACAACATAAGTAATTAAATCCATGCCTCATCCTAAGAAAAGTACCTTACATATAACAACTATGAGGACAATGTATAATAAATTATTTTATATATCTAGGTGCATGGCCTATGTCTATCAGTAGGCACATTTAAATAAAAATCTTAATGGCCATTTGGGGTTGGTTGTGTTGGATAGTGGTAACGGGGGTGGAAATGGGAGCAGTCGGAGGGGAGGCTTAGAATGAGGGGTTTCCTGTGTCTGTGACTGAACTTTGGAGCTGGGATAGGCATTACAGTTTATACCCAGTGGTAAGCTGGAGATAAAAATATACATGGCTATGTACCTGGGGATTGTTTTTTCTTTTTTCTGTTTAAAGATGTGTGCTACTCAGAACTTGCCCATTTCATGTCTGTGCTCTGCCTCATTGCTACAACCTCTTCAATGCAAACAGTTCTCTTCCACTTTCTTTAAATCTTGGCTCACTTTTGAGGAAAAACAAGAAATGGGTTTTTTGCCCTGGCTGGTGTGACTCAGTTGGTTGGGCATTATCCCGTGCACCAAAAGGTCACTGGTTCCATTTCAGGTCAGGGCACATGCCCATGTTTCAGGCTTAATCCCCAGTAGGGGGCGTGCAGGAGGCAGCCAATCTGTGTTTCCCTCTCACATGGATGTTTCTCTCTCCCTCTCCCTTCCTCTCTCTCTAAAAAAAAAAAAAAAAACTATTAAAAAAAGAAAAGAAATGGGTTTCTTGGTAGAACAGGAGTAAGGTATTACCTCTCTGCCAATGCAATTACCTTGGCACTGAAACTGTTTCAAAAGTACTTACATTTCTCACTTGGATAATGATTGATATGTTAAATGCTCTGACCTAGAGAGCTACAGAAACACAATTTAATTGAAGTCAGTGAAAAATTATGACTTTGTGAGAAGTATGGAGAAGGACTTCAAGGTAATAAAAGCAGAATGGGAAAAAAACTCAAGAAAATTCAACTTAGAAAAATGTAATTTTGGCACCTCTGTTTTTTTTTAAATTTGACCCCCTTTACCTTTTACTTCCCCCCACCCCCTTTCCATCTGGTAACCACCATACTGTTGTCTGTGTCTATGAGGTTTTGTTCGTTTGTTTTTCTTGCTTGTTCATTTGTTGCTTTCACTTTTATATCCCAAATATGAGTGAAATCATATGGTTCTTGACTTTTTCTTTCTGACTTATTTCACTTAGCATGATATTCTCAAGATCCATCCATATTGTCATAAACGGCAGTATTTCATCTTTTCTTATGGCTGAGTAGTATTCCATTGTATATAGGTATCACATCTTCTCTCTCCAATCATCTATTGAGGGACATTTCAGTTGTTTCCATTTCAGTTGTCTTGGCCACCGTGAATAATGAATGCTGCAATGAACATATGAGTGCACGTATCTTTGCAAATACATATTTTCACAGTTTTCTGGTAGATACCCAGAAGAGGGGTTCTGAGTGATATGGTAACTCTATTCTTAATTTTTTGAGGAAGCTTCGTATCGTTTTCCTTAGTGGCTGCACCAGTTTCCGTTCTCACCAGCAGTGAGTGAGGGTTCCCTTTTCTCCACAGCCTCTCCAACACTTGTGATTACTTCCCTTCTTGAGAAGAGTCATTCTAACAGGTGAAGCTAGTGAAGTTGAGCGTCTTTTCATGTATCTGTTGGTCATTTGTATGTCTTCTTGGGAAAAGTGTCCGTTCAGGTCATCTGCCCATTTTTTAGCTGAATTTTTTATTATTTTGTTGTTGAGTTGTATGAGTTCTTTATATATTTTGGATATTAACTCCTTATTAGAGATGTTCGAAAACATCGCCCATTCAGTTGGTTGGCACTTCTATTAAAAATATATCTCACCCTTTTTAAAATTTTTGTAGTGATATTTATGGTATATTCTAAATGCCCTTTAAAACTGGATTTAGGTATTTCAGTAGTATCAGATATTAAAGTGCAATGTTGCCAGTACTGAAATTCAAATTCAATGTCTTTTTCTTTAAAAGGATTTTTTATTTAAAATAATACAATATCTGGAACATAGTCTCTTCTGTACCTTGTTTCACTTAACAGTTCTTAGGAAACTTACCTATCTGCCTGTTCAGCTCTACCCCATGATAATTCCTGCCCAGTCTTTCATTTTATGGATGTACATAAATTATGCAAATGATCTCCAATAAATGAGCCTTCAGAAAGTTTACAGACAATTGCTATCATCAGGAATGTTTGTGTCTATATCATTTTATTTGCATATATTAGCATATATGTAAAGTAAAAACCTTATTACACTTTCTGGGTAGGTTTTCTAGATGAAGGCTTTGTAGATTTTGAATTTTGCAAAATATTTCCAAATTGTCCTAAAATAAATCACACTATTCTATAGTCCTGTGTATCACAGTAAGGTAGTAAACAGCAGCCCCGCCCTCTGGGCTGAAAGATTGCAGAAAGACATCCTCCCCAGAGCACCTTCTAGGTTTCCTCTGTCTCTTGCACACCCGCTTGCCACCCCCAGGGTCAGTGCCTTCGAGCAGGGAGCAGTGCACAGCTGTCCTCGGTGGCTCCGAGCTGTGTGACAGTGTTTGTAAACTGCCCGTTTCCCCCGTGTCCTATAGAATCTTTTCATTTTTGCCTTCTGATAGATGACAGTGTATTTTAATTTGTAACATGAATTTATGAAGGAAAAACCTCTCACCTCTCATTTGATAATGCATTACACTCATGAAAGCAGATCCGACCATTGAGCACCTACCAGGTGCCCAGTACCGCTCTCGGTGCCAGGGATACACGAGTGGAAAAAACCACGTAAAACGCGCCTGCAATCATGCATGGGCAGTCTGGCTCTACCGTTTGCCCACAAATCTACATATTTGTTTAAAAGCTTGTATGTGGTGAATTTTAAACTCTCAGAATTTATGTTTCTAGTTGAATATACCGTGTACTGCTACTTGCTCTGCTGTTTCAATAATTTTGGATGAAGGAGGACCCTACACCTGAGTACCCATGGTGGGCTCTAAGGCCTCTATTTATGATGAGGTAGACTGTACCACACGAGAAATTCTACTACATTTTTGTATAGAAGATTTTGCATAATTATGTACAGTCCTTTGAGTCCAAAGGCTCTAAAATAATGACCTTGTGCCCTTTTCAATTTTGGAAGTATTACTAAAGGTTTTTTTGAAGTCTGCATTTTTTTTTGAAAACCTCATAGCTTCATCGCTTGGAAATGAGACAATGAAAGTACTTTGTACTAAGACACGCAAATCCATTTCTACCTCCAAAGCTTCTTTGAAAAACGCAAAAAGAAAAAATTCTCCTCACTTCAAAATGTTTCATATTCATGAAAGCGGTTTCAATGCAGAATGCTTTATTCTGTTAGCTTTTAGTTCTTTGATCAGGGAAAATTGTTTCTCACCTGCTGTTTCTTCAGCCTTTAATTGTGGCCCACTGCTTATTCAGAGTTTCTGTTTTAATTTGCATTTAATGAGCTCATTTTAAACGTCTCTTTGTAGTAATCTGAATGGTTTCTCTCTTAAGTTTTGTGATATTAAAGAAAGAAACTTATGTGACATTTGGCTGATTTACATGGCGGCTCCCTTTCCTGGCTTATTTTGCTCACCCTGTAGGAGAGAATTTGGTTAAAAGGAATCACGGTAATGCCACTGTTTCCCCAGTGCTGTGTGTCCTAATTATCTAGGACTTCCACCAGCTTATTCAAATATCTGTTTTCGCCAAACAGAAAACGTTCTTCCTTGGATGGATAGGTATTTCAGTTCGCAGTAATGATTGCGGTGTCATTCCTTCCCAAGGTGTTGGATGAGGTGGTGCAGGGAAGGGGGCCCCAGGGGGGTGGCGTGCGTGTATATGTTACCTGTGGGGAAGGGACACGGAGAAATATAAGATACAGAGAAATATCTGATAACTTTCTAAAGTTATTCACCAAAAGTCCTACCATCCCAGAAGAGTCTGATATCGTTGGACAGGTAAGACGTACATTTGGGGTGAGGATTCTGCTGTCTCCCCAACAGAAGCAGAGTAATTAGAAAGAAATGTGTGTGTATGAACACACGTATGCACCTTCACACCACGAATTTTCACGCCTCTCTTCTTTTGCTCATGTTATTCTCTCAGCTTTGGGCGCCTTTCCTGCCCGTAGGACCTCCAAGATCCCTTTCAAATGACGCCAGCTTCCTATGAAGTTTTTCTTAAGCTCTCCACCTGTGTATCACCTCTCACCCACTTCTCAGTCTGAAGCAATCCGTTCCTCCTTTGCATCAGCCAAGAAATTTGCAGCTACTATTTGTTGGGTCCCTGCGCCTGGTGTAGAAAGTGTACAGAAAACTAAAGGTTTGTAATCCTACGTAGTAATACTGTGATGAAAGTTTGTACAGGGAAGCCTTGGAGAGGGCCTCTGAGAGAGCCCGGGGCCCACTGTTCCAGGGGCTGTTGAGCTGTCCTGAAGGACAGGGAGGAATGAACTAGATGAAGGCAGCATTGTGAACTGGGGGGAGACAGGAGCCAGGCTTGGAGGGCTAGGGAAGCCCGGAATGGGGAGGGCCTGTGGTGGGGCTGGGGCGAAGGAGGAGGCTGGCAGCAGGCTAGGACCTGCTATGTAAGCAGTGTTAGGAGGGTGGGATTTTGTTGGGGAGCAAGAAGGAGTCACTGCACCATTGGAAACAGAAGAGCATTATGAATGGACGGTGTTTTGGAAAGATGTCTGTGGCCATATGGAAAGCTGCAGTACAGTGCCAAGAAGTCCAGGTAACCATTAATCACTTCTGTCTTCTCTCGGGTAGGAGATGTTGGTCCACCTGCAGTGACAGGGCGGCTGTGGGGTAGGAGATGGTTTTCTCAGGGTGATGACATTGACTCCGTATGTCATTAAATCATCTCTGATCAAGGGCCATATTTCTAAACAAGTTGTTCTTATTTCTGTAAAATGTATTGTCTTTAATGGACAGGTATGCTTTTATTCCTGGTACTAAAGCTTTCAAATTATTTATGTTCCCGAAGTAATCTGTATCGCCTTTGCTATGTGGCCCATGAGCTTCGGGTTCTACTTATAGGTTGTTCTCTAAGTGGAGAGAACGGTGTTGCTGTCGTTGGAGCTGCTGAGCCACGCAGCACAGTGCACAGTCGAGTTCCTCTTCGGTATCTCGTGACTTACACGCCTGGCCAGGTATCGAGAGCATCCTTGAGCAAATGTTTGTATTTTTCATTTTTTTTGATGATTTCTCCAATATAGTTGTAAAACTTGAACAACACTCCCCATAACAGATGTTAGAGTCCTTAATATTGGAAGAGAGAAAAACCACTATGTAATATATATAGAGTGTTACCCATCCTTCAAATCCCCTCATCAAAAATTACAGATTAGGGAACTAAGTAATATTGGTGTTCCAACGGAGATAGTTTATTATTTGTCTGTATGATTGATGAATGTACCAGTTATTGCTTTTATTAGATGTTTTTGGAGTCTCGACGCATAAATAAGATGACCTGAGATGAAGCCCTGTGTAACTTGATAGCGATTTCGTAAGCTTATTGTTCAGAGTAGGCCGTGTTCCAGACCCCGGGAAGAGGGTTGGGCATCTGAGCTCGCGCAGTGCTGTTTGTACCGTGGACACAGCCTGCAGTGCCGTCTGTGGCCCTGCGGTGAACTCGGGGTCGCACCCACCTGCCTCCATTTGCTCGGAGGCTGGAATTGAACATTTCAGTCTTTAGCTCACAGGAGCAGCTGGAGTCTGAATAATTAAGAGGTGAGCTCTTTGCTTCCAGGGGCATTTCCACCAGGCTTGATGGTTGTGATCAAGTGTTTGTGAGGGTTGTGAGGGTTTTGAGGGGAGTGGCCTGACCGCACAGCCCTGGAGCCCCTGCGGCCCCGCCCTCTGCAGGGAGCTGGCTGCCAGGAAACCAGTGTAGGGCTCAGGCCCCGTGCGGCTCCTGGAGGACTTTGGTCCTGCTTAGAACTCTTTTTCCCTTAAGCCACAGTTTTGGGGAGTGGTGAACTTTGGGCTGATCGGAGGATAGGGAATGCTTAGGCTTACTGCCTGGAGAAAGAAAGATTTAAGAATAGTCACTCATGCTCTAGGTCTCCTCTGTACCCTTGGACTCTGGCTGGTGTCCTTGGCAGCTCCCTGGCGTGTCCTGGGGAGTGAGAGGCACAACTTTAGGCCCTGCCCAGGCAGCGGTCTGTGGGTTCTGCTGTCCGGGCTGCTGAGCACAGACAGGTGTAGAGCACAGGAGTCAGTTGGCAGTTCCCCTGAGATTCGGACAGCTCTGTGTGGCAACACCAGAAGATGTTTTAAATGCAGATGCCTGAATTTCTAGTGTTGGGTAGGGACTGGATGTGTTTTACTGTGCAGTCATTTTGAACATAATTGTTTGGTACAGATAGTGGAGATCTGATATTTGCTTCCTACCCTTGTTCATTTAGGAATTGGTGAAATCCCAGCCAGATGTAGGTAAGGGAGTTTCTTCCTTCATCATGGTCCTCTGTAGAGTTCCCTTCTTTCTTTGTCCATTGTGTGTATGTGTGGGACACATGCAGTTGTTCACGACATGCAAAGTTTCAATCAAATGTGTTAATTTCTCCCCATAGCTTGATTTCAAGGAAATCAACAAGTAATCTTATTCTCAGTGTATGACACTGGGGCTTTAGCCTGGGTCTGTGTGCTTGTCTCTATACCCTGGCAAGTACTGCGCACTGCAGAACATTTTATAACTTTTTAGGAGGAATTCTTGAAAAATTTCTATTTGGGGCTTAATATTTAAGGAACTTGTGTGTTGGATCTAGTCCTGGTTGTCACAATTCTTTGTGTGTAAATTTATTTTAAAAATCCCATCTGACTTCTGCAGCCAATTTAATTAGTATAAATAATTAGGATGCAAGGTGTGCTGGGAAAGTTAGTCAGAGAACGGTGATGAAGCCGTTTGAGGTCAGGTTACTGGAGGCGACATGATTTTTTTGGTCCTTAAATAATGATGGCAACAGGGTAATTTAACATTATGACCTAAGACTGATGAATATGTGTGAATTCTTTAATAGTTAAGAAATTGTTTTTTATTTATTTATTTTTTTTATCCTCTCCCGAGGACATTTTTTTTTCATTTTTTATTCAGATAGAGTGGGAGGGAGAGAGAGGAAGAGAGAGAGAGAGAAACATCGACATGAAAGGGACACATCGAGTGGCTGCCACCCGCATGACCAACCAGGGCCGGGGACAAACTGCAACCGAGGCATATGCCCTTAGTGGGAACCGAACCCGGGTCTCTCCGGACCGCAGGCCGACGCTCTAACCGCTGAGCCAAACCGGCCAGGGCAAGAAATTGTTTTTTAAAAGTATTAACATCAGAGCTTAGTTACCATAACTGAAAACTAGGTAGCATTAATTGCCATTTATATATGAAATATATTGGGAGGCATAACCAAAAATTATCTCTGGGTTGTATTTTTTTTTTCATTGTAGTTTTCTATGATCTTCAGTATTAAGCCTATAATATTTTAGAAATACAGACATACAGTAAATGTTATAAGCACAGTTTTTAAAAAATGTCCTTATTGATTTTTTTTTTTTTTTTTTTTTTTTTTGGAGAGAGAGAAAGGAAGGGAGAGAGATAGAAACATCGATTTAAGAGGGAACTATCGATCAGCCGCCTCCTGCATGCCCCCCCCCCCCCCCCCGGATGAGCCGCAGCCCAGGCACATGCCCTGCCCGGGACTCGAACCGGGACCGCTCAGTCCAGGGGACACACTCAGTCCACTGAGCCATGCCGGCCGGGCAGTTATAAGCACAGTTTAAGGCTAGCGCACATTCATCACCATCGCAATATGTGTAGGACATGTAGGTTATACTTTGTGACAGACTGTGTCGGATAAATGTGGTGGTAGCCTGGAGGAATTTCCTGTCTGGTGAGAAAAGTGTTTCCTGGAGAACACGCGTGACTGCCAGCGTCGCACTGGGTTTTCTCCATGGTACGCACACTGCTGAGGCTCGCTGGGTCCGTCTCCCATTGTGTTGTCACACGTCGCCATGAGTTTGGTGGCTTAAACAACAGAAAAGTCATGAGTTTCAAGGGGCGGAAGTCGAGGAGTTAGCAGGACGTCCTTCTGGCTCCTTCCCAGCTCCTGGCCTCGCCCCAGTCTGCTTCTGCATCGCACTGGCTTCCCTCGACTGTAACCAAGCACCCCTGCCTTCCTCTGGCGGGAACACTCGTGATCACATTTAGGGGCCACCAGGATCACCTCCCCATCCGAGGACCTTCACTTAGCCCCCTGCCGAGTCCTTCCTGCCGCCGGGTCACTGGCTTCAGGGATTAGGACACTGACTGCTTGAGGAGACCCTGTTTGGCCTCCCAGTTACCACTAAGGCCGTCACCATTTGGAAGCGGGTTTTGAGGTGTCGTCTCAGGACTAAGGATGACAGATACAGCGTGTTGCAGTGCTGGGACACTTGATGTGGCCTTTTCTGGGTCGTTTAGAGGCAGTGCAGTAACGCTACACGAGGGGTCCGGCGTGTGTGGGTTAGCTGGTGAGCCCGGCCAAGGACATAACTCCCGTGTCAAGGTAGTTCTGCAGGTGGCACAGGAACATGTGGCCCACTCCAGGACCGAACGGGGCGTCACAGCTGGGTAATTTGCTGGGCCAGGTTGCTCATTTGTATCCTGTGGAGCAGGGTGAGCTCTGTGACAGGAAATGTGACTTCACCCAGCCGCTCAGGATCCGGCAGAGCAGGAGCCAGTAACCGTTTCTGTGCAAGTCGATTTCCGATCTGCCAGTTCACGCGCAGCGTTAGACAGAGCGCTCTCATGGAGTGGTCGGACAGTGTCTGGCGCCTCGTACGTAATAACTGATCTTGCTTGGCTGAAAATCGCACAATTAGATGTTTTAATTAAGTTCTAGTAAAGGTATAAAAGACCAAAAAAAAAAAAAAGATCAAAAGTGTGTCACTTAATTTGCTTCACTTTTTAAAAAAAGATGTCAGCATAGAATTTGGTTTCATGAGGCAGTTTTAGCTGAAATATTGGGAAATATTTCATTACACATTTTTAGTACAGTTAGGAGAAACTTTAAGGGAAATATGCAATACATTTTAAAATAGAGGCAGACTGTGATTTGTAAGAAAAGAAAAGGCTCCTTTTTTATTAGAAAAAGGTAAGAAAATAAATGTGCAATGCAGCAAACATTTGTTGAGAGTGTAAGTTACAGGACATGGGACAGGCACCAGGTCACATGTCTAAGTGAGGACGTCACAGTTCAGTGAGGGTGCTGTGGACGTCAGCAAAATACCGACCAGCAAGAGGGAGCTAGAACGGAAGCTCTGCTTTCATGGGGTGTGGTGGGCAGACCATGTGTTGGGGAAGGAGTAGCTGACAGGATAGAGCACAAGGGGTGGGGGAGCGGATCTGAAGGATGAGGGTAAAGGGGCTAACCTTGGCAGGTTTCTGGGCCAGGCTGCAGAGTTGGGTTTTGCTTTGTGAGTAATGAGGAAGCTACTTGGCCTTCCTGCCAGGAATGGGCGTGGTCAGGTTTCAGTTTAGAAAGCCGGCTTTGGCAGCAGGACCACGGGAAATCTCACTCATTGACTGTGGGTTAACACAGAAATTAGGACCATACTGATATGGTCGATCCTGACTTAATAAAGAGGAGACCATTGTCCTTTCTCTTGTGTTGTCCTTGCCAACCTTCCTTCCTGTGCCTGCGGTTGGGGTACCACGTTAGAAAAGCCCAGACTCTGCTGATACTTGCTTTGGGATGGGGCCTCATTGCATTTATCTGTGTGGCCCCCAAGCCCAGCACCATCCCAATGAGTGTTGAAATGGATGAAAGAATTAATAAACAGGGGTAGTGACTACTCTGTGGTTTCATTTGGGTATATACTAAGTATATTAAAATGTTTCATATTCTGAGAAGATGATTCATTCATTTAGGAGAGAGCTTAGTCTGTTACATTTTCCTGTGCAGGAATCGGAGCTAGCAGGGACAATGACTTTTTCCATTTCCCCCACTTAACTGTTGTTTCTTCCGATTGCTTCTCTAAGGTGTGCCCTGGGAGGAAAGCTATTGCATTATTTTAATTCTGGAATGAGCTGGATTTTAAAGTAGTTGCTCTATGAAAGACGGTTGGAGTATAAATCGGTCCGATGCATTGTGTCTTGTCCACCTTTAGCTTTTAACTTGACAGGAAATGTATTTTCACTTCTTCCCGAGGTTTGTATTTACTTGTTTCCCTGACGCAGCTTTTCTCTGTGGAGTTCTCAGTGGAAACATATGCTCAAAGCTTCAGAGTAATTACAGTATCACTAAAAGCTTCATAATCACATTACTGAAACTAAATGTTAAAAAATTTGATTTTCCTTGATCCAATCATTTCAATTTAATTTTAGGCTACTGCATGATTGATTGAAGAAACCTGGGAGGCCAAAGTCAAGGAGCCTTTGTAATGCCTAGAGCCCTGCACAGAAAACTTCTGGGCAATTTCATTTGGGTAGGAATTCATTTGAATTATTATGAGGAATTTCTTAATGGGCACAGAGATTTGTTTTCATACTCTCAGCATTTTCTGGGCTCTGATGTCATTTCTACAGCCCTTTCTCTGGAGTGCTCATGCACCCTCCTCCCCCCAATCCTGCTGGACAAGACTCTAGACTGTGGGAAAGTCCCAGTGCTACAAAAAAGGACCAAAGTTGGAGTTTCTCATAAGTGTTCTACCGATGTTCTTTCATGTCTGTAAGATAGGTTTAAGTTTTGACCCTTTTGGAAATTAGGGGTAGTTTTGAAGTATTTGCAAGCACAGCTGGGGTGTCTTTGCACCGGCATTTCCTCCGCCTGCACCCAGCCCGGAGCATCACTGACCCGAAGGACACCGAGCACTGATGAGCAGGGCTGCCTTCCCTCCGGGCTCACGGCCGGCGCAGACGGGTCGTCCAGCAACTCATGACTGCTGCTTCTCAAAACCCACTTATTTTCATTTTTATGAATTGTGGACACAAGTGAAGATGAAATTACTTTCTGAAGCAATGTGAATTCTCCTCATTTTTAGCACAGTTTGTTATAATCATATACATCACCAAGCAGTAAATTGAGAATATTTACTGATCACATGTGACACTCAGCTAGCAGTCTGGACAGAACTCTGAAGCAGTTTAACATTGGCTCTTAAAATTCTGCTTCCAAAGTGTGATTTCATCCTCTTAAGGTTTTCTATTTGCTTCTAACAGTGAGTGAGTAATAGCTAATAGACAAATCTTTTGCAGTTAATTATACAGTAAGCACTTAGTGATGTTTGTGTCTTTTTGTTAAATCTCTGAAGGTGAATTTTGAACCTTAAATACTTTGCTTTGGTAGGATTTTTGATAATGGAAAATGAAATCATATTTCTCAACTCTTTAATTCCCCGAACCTGACATACTTTTCCTGCTTTCCCTCCCCTTAGGTAGAGACCTGGTTTATAGATAATGGTCTTTTAGCCATTTTCTGCTTCCATGATCGTAGGCTTATTGTTTGTTTGGTTGGTTAGTTGGTTGATTGATTGATGGTACTTATGAAAATCAGGCTTGGAATTAAAAAATACGTATCTTGCCCATGGCTAGTAGCACTCCATGCTCACCCCGCCCCTGTCCAGGCCGTGCCTCAGGTCACCCTTCCCGTGAACTAGAGCGTAGCGGACTCTCATACACTGGACATCTGTTCTCCACAAGGAGATGGAGTGAAGTGGTAGCAACAGTTCCCCTCGGGGTTTGCTCTGGGGACACTGGGACTGAAGCGAAGAAGTTCACCTTTATGTGGAGTTCTCACAGGAGAACCCAGCGGGGTAGGTTCTGGAAGATAGGACGTGATCCTGATTTTCACATTGGTATGTTGATGGTTTTCTCTTGTTTGCATCAAATAAGAGGATGAGTAGCATCGACTTCAGAACATCGGGTATGGGGGTGGTTGCCTGAATTGGGCTTTGGGTCAGGTATCATAGGTGTTTCAAGTCAGAGATTAGCATGTTGGGTCTGGGAATCGTCTCTTAATGTACCATGGGTACTGGCAGAAGATATTAGAGTCATGGATATCAAAAAAGGACTTACTACTTATGGTACAGCAAATTACACAAGCATTGTCATATTTATGACAGTTTCCTTTGCCCCCCAATTCCACAGGGCTGATGTGATGTGGCCCAGATGGATTCTGTGCACATAGTGGGTTTGCGTTGTACATGAGGTCCATTTATTAAACTTGAAGAATCAGCTCGGCCGGTGTGGCTCAGTGGTTGCACCAAGAGGTCACCGGTTTGATTCCCAGTCAGGGCACATGCCCAGGTTGTGGGCCAAATCCCCAGTGGGGACCATGCAGGAGGCGGCCAAACGATGTTCTTTCTCATCCATGTTTCTACCTCTCTCTCCCACTCTTTTCCTCTCTCTCTAAAAATCAATAAAGAAGAAAAAGCTTGAAGAATTCACTGCTTCTATCACAGGCAGTAAGCAAACCTTCTCTTTGTCTTGGAATAAACATTATCTCATTTCTTAAGGTCATCAGATGCGTGAACAACCCTGAGAGATGGACCAAGTAAAACAGAATTTGGGCGATGCATTCTTGGTTCACTCAGCAAGACATGCAAGAGAGTGTGAGAGGCCCAAAGAAAACTATCTTTCCCAATAACCAACAGTTTTTCCTATACCAGCTTCACTTGTGATGAATTTTCACTTAAGTATGCTACTCCATGGTCACTGATTAATTGGGCCAACAGAGACTGGGACCAAATCTATCCAACTTGTCTCATATAGCATTTAATTCGAGCTGTGATCAATAGGATCCCAAGCAGCAAGAGGAGGAATATTGACTCCATTCATCTCCCTCCCATCATACCCCAGGGTCTCTGACTCGGCCTGTGGTGAATAAATCCCAGGCAGAGACCAGTAGGTCTTAATTAAGACAGTCTAATTCAATTCCGTTATCTGTTATGACTTGTACGGGAAGTTTGTAGTGACTTGTTGATCTTTGGTGTCATTGCTAATAATAACAGGGGCAATAGACGGTCTGGAAAGCAATTCTCATGCCTGTCGGAGAGCCATTTCGTGGTCCACTCTCCCCCACGTAGAGAGCACGGGTCACTCTGGTGTGGAATTTGCTGCTACACTTGATTTGGATCACCATTATCTGGTCTGATGAAGCCACACAGACAGTATTCTGAGTAGCTGTAACTACAAGGCACAACCTATGGCTGCTTTGGAGTTAGGACAAGCCTGTGAAGTTGTATCAAATTGGAACAAGGTGGTGCCAGTCTGGGAGTTTGCGCAGGTGTGAGGGGGAGGTCCGTGTTTTGGAGCTGCTCTTGATGGCATCAGGCACAGAAGAATAGGTCAGGACCAGCTATGTCCTCATGACTTTGTTTTTGTAGCTCATGGAGGGGGTCACAAGCTCAGAGGTGGGTCAGTGAGGCAGATTGCCAGCCACTGCTGCTGCTTGATTCACACGGATCATGTGTCTGCTTTGCCAGGCAGAGGCGCTGATTACAGGGGACTGAGCGAGCACTGGTGCTACTCCCTCGCACCTCCTGGGTTTTGAGGTGACCCCTCCCAGTTGCCAGGTTTATTACTCTCTCCACAGTCATGAAATCGGTATGTCCCTTTCTAGTAGCTATGACTCTGCCTTTTCTCCAGTCATCCCTACTTGTATCCAGACCTTCTGTTTGGAAAGGTCAGGTGCGAGTGGGATGAGGGCATCTCTACAAAATCTGTGCAGCCTCATTATGCCCAGCACTTTGGCCTCTGCAGGGGGACCTGGTGACCAGTGTACTCAACTCAGTCCCGAACGGTCATTATCTTCAGAGCTAGAACCATGTTAGTCCAACACAAATATCTAATGGCTGGGCCAAAAATATGTTGGAATCTTTTACAACTCCTTTCAATTGGGTTGTCACCTGCAGGCTATACCAGTCATCCTGGCCTGGGGTTTCTGTTAGGGGAAAGAAAAAATGATTTGTGCCCAAGAATGGCCATTTTAGGGCAAAATCTCAAAATTTCAATATACATCTGTGTAACTTCCTGAACTATCTGGGGATGGCTACATCTAGTGACCAGACTGCCTTATGAAAGTGTGTAGACCAAGAGGCCATGAAAGAGTTAGAGTCAGAAACCCTTTTGATTTGATATTTTAGCTACATTTTACCTCTCAGTAATGCCAGCAACTTGAGGACGGTAAAGGTCGTGCAGCGCTCACTGATCACCTTTACTGTCGGCCCCTTGTTGAGCGGTCTTCATGGCAAAAGACTGACCATTGTCAGACTAAGATGGTATAGAAGGCGAAAAACATGACAGTTCGGTTTCAAGAGCCACAATGGTGTAGCTAAAGTCAGCTGATTGGACAGTTGGACAGTATCCTGAAAAAGTGTCAACAGCGGAAGGCATTAGGGCTATCCCAAAACAGGAGTCAGAGGTTTGATGGTTGTCAGTTTGGAGGGAGTGGACAAGGCAAACATGGCCTCCTCACTGCAAAACAGGCCAAGTTTTGGCAGGAGTCACAGTCAGGTGTGCCTCAGAAACATCGCTCCTTTGTGTCACGCCCGTGATGGTGGGTATGCTGCCACCTCTGGTGTAACGATGGATCCTGGTAATCATCTGGGCAGCACAGGCCTGAACCACAGCTTGACTCCAATTGGTCTTCTCAGAGAAGGGGCCCTTCCCATGGGCGTCTGCACCAGTGACCCAGACTAGCAAGCAGCCACAATGTATTCACACAGCTTGTGGCACCACAGAGGGGTGTCATTAATCTGCCAGTCCATAGCCTTTCAAATGACAGACCAGATGGACATCCAGGCCGTAGACAATAGTCCATAGGTCTGTAAAAACATAAACTGCCCGGTCCTTAGAAGCATTGCCTAAGGCAAGAGTGACAGCTTTCAGTTCAGACCATTGTCCTGACTGGTCCTTATCACAGTTGGTCTTCCAGAGCTGAAATTGGGAAGACCTGCTGGCTGGCTACTGCTGTTCAGAGGAAACATCAGCTTTTAACTTAGTCAACTCATCAGGGAACTAGGCCTAGTCATCGAAAGAAACCTGTTGATTTGTTTCAGATGGTGGATGGAGAATACAGTTCTTTCCAAAGGAATGGCTGCTGTTTTTTGTTCCATGTAAAACTGAGATGATGCCAGACCAGCTGCGCTCTTGAGCACACCATTTCCATTTGATTCGCAGAGCCTACTGGGTGCTTCTCGTCTCATTCATCAAGTCTGAGTAGACCCACACGAAAATGAGGTGTCAGGTGTGCATTTTCCATAAGAGCTTAGATGCACATTAATACCTACTTGTTTAAAAAAAGTGGCTCCATCAAGAAGGTGAGGCCATCGTATTGGGAATTGACCTTTCTATGGACAGCAGTTTAGGACCGTGAAGACCTCTTGTGACTCTTGTGGGAACCGTGAAGTGCAGACGTGTAGCACATTAGTTCTTATTATGCAATCCGATGTGGAAGCCATCACAACAACACATTTAATAAGCCCAAAGGGCTCCTCCCACAGGGTTACTTCCCTTCTCTTACCCGCTGAGAAGCATCAAACCCCATCGGTTGAATTCAGTGCCCCTTCCGTCCATGGGAACAGGTAGGATGTTATGTCTCTGTATCCAGCAGAGACATAACAGTTTGAGACCTCTCTTTCCCATTATACCAGGACTAGTGTGTATGGTTTTCAGTACCCCTTGGTGCAGGAAGACCTAGGGTCCACTCAGAGTATCTTTCTTCTAAAGGAACCTGAGGTCGGAGTGGAGGGGAGGAGAGTGGCCAGGTGTGTGGAGGGAGACAGCAGCTCCATGTCAGTGAGCAGAGCACGTTACCGCTGGTTTCCAACAGCTGACGACTTGGGGCTCCAGAAAAGGAACTTCTCATGCTGATGGCCCTCTCCAAGGGCAGTAGGAAGGTCATCATTACAGACACCACTGCACAGCTTTAAGGACTCCTCGACCTTGCACCCACACACACTGCCTTTCCTGGGCAGAAGGCCTTGCCGCCCCATTGTCATGGCAACATCCTTTCTCCACTGCTTGAAGGAGAGTGAATGAGACAGCAAGTACATTGGTGTAGCTTGTTTCAGTCCTGCCTCTCATCTCTCCGCCCCATTGATTGGTAGGACAGTGGGGACCTTTATTTCCCCGCCTCACTTGGGTGAGAGCATTCACTCACAGATCTCGGGGAACTTTTTCCTATTCCCAAACCCATGTGTGGGCAGTCTCGTTGCCCCTGAATCCCATGGTCCAGGTGGAGGTCATGGACGTAGTGAGTTTGCAATGCAACTGAGGAGCTCTGAGCCTGGGGGCTTCACTGATTTATGAAACAGCAGTAACCAAGCCTGCTGTCTGTCTGGGGGAGTGGTTTCCTTCTCTCTCATCTGCAAGAGCAACCTGAGAAATGGCCCAGGTTAAAAATGTAGTCAGGCCCTTGCCATCTTGGCATACCCAGTAAATATGTAGGATTTAAGAGCCCAAGGAAACTGCTTTCCTCACAAGAAGCATCTTTTCTTCGCTTCCCTGTGACACTGTAACAGGGCAGGCAGCATTGTTCCCAAAGCTGCCCAGAATGGGGTTGGCAGTGTCTGAAACCGAAGAGCACAGGCTATTAGATTTTTGGCCTTCGGGTTAGTGAAATAATAGATATTTTCAAAGTGGGGGAAAATTCTCAGTGCAGAAGAGAAAGATGACAATTCCATGTTTCATTTACTTTTTCATCGCTGTTTAGAATCAATGTCCTAAAAGTCCTGTTGGGTTGGTTGTTTCTAAGGGAATCAGCTCCCCGGCCCATTTCCAATTTATTGAAAATGTAATAGGTCCTGCTCTATTATTTGGCTTTCTCTAGTACTTAGGGAAATTTTATTTTACGTTAACTTTATAAAAGATAATTACAATAAAGAATTGATTTCCACGTCTTTTATCTTTCCTTGCAGATTCTTCTTAGCTTATTTGCTGGTCTTAATTGGGGCATAAAATCTGTATGTTTCTAGTGTAGACATATGTGTATGGTTTCTTATCCTCTTTTCAAGTACTCTTACCATAAACTTTTATTCACTTTTCTTGGGATAACACAACTGGATTGAGTTACTAGGAATGTTAAAAATTAACTATAGTAACAATTCTTTTTAGATTGTCTAAATTGTTTTTAAAATATGTTATTTGCTACTGTGGTTGTCTTATCTGAGCCCATAAATAAATTTTGAAGATTATATTGATCAATTTATTCATGATATTTTCCCCTTCAGAAAGAGAATATATTATTAAAAAAAAATAGTGATTGTGCTATTTATTTAATATGGCAGTAAAATAGAATATTTGTAGTTTTCTCAAAACCAAATCAGAGGTGAGCTGGCAAAACTAAAATATTTTAATGACTCTTTGTATTAAATAATATTTCTAAAAGTATATGTCCTGCCCTGGCTGGTTTGGCTCAGCAGTTAGAGCATTGGCCCTTGGACCAAAGAGTTGTGGGTTCGATTCCGGTCAAGGGCACGTACCTAGGTTGTGGCAGTTCAGTGCATGGCCCTGGTCGGAGTCGTGCGGGAGGCAACCAGCTGATGTGTCTCTCTCACATGGATGTTTCTGTCTCTCTCTCCCCCCCTCTCTCTCTCACTCCCCCTCTCCGTCTCCCTCCCACTCTATCTGAAGATAAGTAGAAAAATAAAATAAATAAATAAATAAGTAAATAAATACACGTGTATGTCCTTTCTCATGGTAAATAAATAGCCTAAACGTAACTGTATATTGTTTTGTTCAGAGTATCTTTTATTGTATTAGAATCATCAGTTATCATTTAACAATATTACAAGTTAAAAACGAAAAAGTAGGTTAACTTGGATACCTAGTGATCCCATAATTTCACTTGAATATTACAGTTTTTGCTTCATAAAGAATATTTTTATTTTGTATATCTTAAAAATGAGGCTACTAGATATCTTTCCATAGTATCTTCCTATAAGGATTATCTTTTTTATTTAAAGACATTTTATTTATTATTGATTTTTAGAGAAAGAGGAAAGGAGAGGGAGAGAGATAGAAACATCGATGAGAGAGAACATTGATTGGCCGCCTCCTGCATGCCCCGCACTGGGGATCAGGCCCACAACCTGGGCATGTGTCCTGACCAGGAATCGAACCGGAGACCTCTTGATGCATGGGTCGACGCTCAACCACTGAGCCACACCGGCCAGGCAAGGATCTTGATTTTGTCCCAGAGCCATTATTTACAGCTTGATGGGGGAAAACTGCATTCTGACTTAGAAAACATATTTTATGTTTATCAGACGTTTAACTCCTAATTCAGTGAACTCGTCTATATTCACTCTACAGTTATTTTTCTTAAAGAAGTAAATGTTAGAAAAATCTTTTTAAATTCTTGATGTAAGGATGAAATTATCAGGATTCTTTTTCCCTTTCTAGTGATAGCAAAATAAGAGAAGTTTTCACACCTAAATCCCACCAAGTGTCATCAGGAGACTCATACAACCTTTAGCTCTTACCATGTTCTTAACAATTTTGTCATACACATATACATATAAATAATGGATTCTTTATTTTGGATTCTACATTTTGCAGATAGGAAACGAAATGGATAAAAAGAACACCCGGTGCTTATTGAGAGCACATGTCGTGTGTGAGGTTTCAGGCGCTATTCTTGCATCATGCCCTTTGATCTTCACAGCCTCTCGTGACACTGTGTGGTCTTCATGGTACCCAGGAGCAAACCGAAGCTCCAAGGTCAGGGAGCTTGCCCAAGATTACGGGGAGTGACTGTCAGGGCTGGGATGTGAGCCCAGGTCATGTGGCCTGGCATCTTCTGCACTGGGTGTTGCTGCTGCCCAGGCTCTGACTGTGCTTTCTTCCGTCCCCTTTCCAGGTCTCTTCTTTCTTTCCTAACGGAATGCTCCCCCAGCCCCCAGGCCTCCTGAGTCAGTTTAGAGGCTAAAATAGCAGATGAAGCTAAAAAGTTTCTTTGACTGATAACAGTTTCCTCCAGAATTATCTTGTTGAAAGTAAATAGCCCATCTGGCTTCCTCCTTTCACAGAGCAAAACTCCTAAGTGAGCTGTGTGACTGGGGCTGGCTGGGTTCCATGCGGCGGCTGTTGGCCCGGAGCAAGATGAGCTCAATCTGTTTCTTCTATTTCTAATAAAGGGAAAGAGTGCCTTCATTTGCCTCTTTAATTCATTGCTTGCTTTTTATGTCCTGCCTTCTCACAAGAACAGCTTTCCTGCTGTGGTTTTTGTAAAATATACAGGTAAAATGGAAACCACATAATAATCGCACTTCAGTACAAGGCCACTGCAATGAAGGAACACTAAGACTTGCATTTTAAGGCCAAGAATGAGGTCCTTAGCTTTGTGACTCCCCTGGGTCTGCAGGTGCTGGGGGGACGGCTAAGAAAGCCTTGTGTCTGCTGGCCCATTCGGTACCTGCCCTCTGAATAAATGCAGGTGTTTCGTGTTCTGCTCTGGAATCCCTGGGAACCAGACACCTAAGCACTGCACCACCTGCGAGCTGACTCTGCGTGCCTCAGGGCAGCTCCACTGCACTCAGACGGCGGTGGGGACCCCTGGCCCGGTGCTGCCCTTCCTGCGGGGCTGACTGGGGGATAGAGCAGGATTTCAGATGGAGCCCGAGCGTTCCCTGGCCAGGCAGAGAGCTCCCTTCTTCCCGTGGCTCAGAGCAGAGTAGAATCTTGTGAACTTGACAAGCACTTCAATGTGCTGTTTTAATTTCCCATTTTCTTTGGGGACCAGGTTTCACAAGGTCATCATACAGTGTTCACTGTTGTTTCCCATGACTGACAGCTGTTCTCCGAATCTCATTATTTTGAGGGAAGAGTTCAAAATGCCAGTTCCTTGCCACACGGAGGACTGGTTTGGCTTGCTCAGTGCCAATTCAGACATAGGGATACCTAGATTTTATTCCTGGGCACATGCCTCCTTAAAGAAGTGCCACAGGCAGGTCCTCCTTGATTGAGGGCACTTCTGATGAAGACAGTGGGTTTCAGACCTGGAGCACTGGGACTGGTCCTGCCCTCTTTAAATTACACCTATGGAACTACATACACCTGGTGATGCCACAGGGCTGTTCCTGAAACCTTGTCCTCTGAGGGAGCAGGGTCTTCAAGGGCGTCACTTGGAGGGCTGGGCAGGGCAGGGGCAGCCTAAGAAAGGGCCTGACCCTCCCCCTTCCCCTCTGCCCTCCAGCTGCAGCCCCCCCCCACACACACACACATCACCATTGTGCTTGTGTGACAGGCTGAAGTGCCATTGGTGGAGGGCTTTCACAGGCATTCAGCAAGTTAGAGGGGCTGACGTCTGGAACTTGTTACCGAAGTCTTTGCTTGTTTTAACATTTTTTATTTTTCTGCTAAGAGAAACATTATTTACCATGTAATATGTAAAGCACATTTTTACCTTTGAAACTTCACAGTTATCAATGTTTTCATTTTTCGATTTAAAACTCTATATACTTGGTAAATGCAGCAAAATTCTTTGATATCGTTTAAAGGTGGCTAACAACAGTACTGTTTTTCTTGTAGATCCTTATAATATAAATAAAACATGAAGTTGTTTGTTTTATAGTTTAAATGTGACCACCTTTGAGCACCTAGATCGTACCAGGCCCATTCATATACCATAACTAATTCACTTTACTATTCCTTTTTTTTTTTTTTTAAATCCTCACCTGTGGATATTTTCCCATTTATCTCCAGAGTTCGAGGGAAGGAGAGAGAGAGAGAGAGAGAGAGAGAGAGAGAGAGAGAGAGAGAGAGAGAGAGAGAGAGAAATATCGATGTGAGAGAGACACATTGATTGGTTACTTCCTGCACGACCTCGACCAGGGCCAGGGACCCAACCACAACCGAGGTACATGCCCTTGACCGGATTTGAACCTGCAACTCTTCTGTCCACAGGCTGATGCTCTAACTGCTGAGGCAGACTGGCCAGGGCTCTTAACTATTCTTAAAGAACTAGCTCTCATGATCCCTAATTGCAGATGAGGAAATCAAGCCTTGTTTTTGCTATTTCGAACGTATTTATATTTATCCACAAACATTTATAAAATATAACAGTGACTAAAATGTCTTAGCTGATGATGCTCTAAGCAGTCATGTTTAAGCTGCACATTGGAACTCAGCATCCATTTCTCCTAAGAAAACAACAAGGTGTTCATGAGCTTTGGTGCAGTTTAAATGAGAGCTGGGTCTAGAGCAGCTGGGGCCTGCTGAGGCCTGCCTGAGGGTGGTACCCAACTGGAGACGAAGACAGAGGCTGAAGCTGTGGGTGTGGCTGCTAATGATGTCGGCTCCGCCCTCGTGCTCAGGCTGCTGAGGAGTTGGCTGAGGTTTGTCCATGGGGAGGGATGCAGGGGCAGAGCTGTGCTCCCCTAAAGGAATGTTGCGGTCCTTTGTTTCTGCAGAGCACCTCCCAGGGAGCATTCTGGCCGTCACTTCCCGTGGTCCATCCGGGGAGCCTGGTGGCAATGAGCCTTTTTGCCCAGAGGGAGGGCACACCAGGTTGGGCAGTTGTGCAAGTCCCGAGAGCCCGGCGAACACGGTCTTCACACTCTGCTTCGACTGCTTCCTTCTGAGTCCCTGCTTTCCGTCCTCCTCTCTGATGCTAACTGCAGAGGATACCAGGTCCAGAGTGTGAGTCCTGTCCCGGGTTTATCCACTCAGGCCCTGCCAGTCTCTTCAGTAAGGCGCTAGATCCAAAGCAAACCTGCCTTCCTCCCAGGCAGAGGGGCCACATCTGTGCTGTGGGCCATTGCAGCCCCAGCACCTGGGAGAGTTCTGGCCTTTAACCGAGTCTCCATCATATTGAATCAATGAACAGATAACTGAACACGATCTAACACCTCCGTGTTTACCCACAGCTGGAACCAGGGCACTCCTGTAAAGATCATCTTAGTGGGAAAACATCCGCCACCACCGTGTGTGTGGCTTCTGCATTCTAGTCGTCTAGTTCAGGAATAGGCTTCGCCCGTGACATTCGATGTGACTGGGAGAGGGACCTCTGTAAGCATGGCCTTTCCATCCTTAGGTGGGGGTGATGTCATCTACCGCTTTGGAGGTCCCCAGGGTTAAATGTGAGTTTCGTAGCCCAGTGCCTGACACGGTTAAAGAGTCGTTAGAGCTGGCTGCACAGCTCTGTTGCTGGGAGTGTGTGTCTTCCTCTTTCCAGGTATTTAGAATGATACACCTGATTTGGTTTTACCCACAGGATTGAAAACAGAATGGAATAGTATGTTTATGAGTTAATGAACATGAAGGAGAGACAAGGGAAGATTATAAGATGTTGAAGTTCAACATGTTAAAGAAAACGTTATACATTTTTGTTTTAATCCTCACTAGGACATTTTTCTATTTATCTTCAGATACAGAGGGAAGGAGGAAGGGAGGGAAGGAGGGAAAGAAAGAGAGAGGGAGACAGTGGGGGAGAGAGAGAGAAACATCCACGTGAGAGAAACACATCGACTGGCTGCCTCCCGCAGGACCTGGACCAGGGCCTGGGATGAACCACTACCGAGGTACATGCCCTTGACTGGAATCAAACCCACCACTCTTTGGTCCGTGGGCCGACGCTCTAACCACTGAACCAAACCGGCCAGGGTGTTATATATTTTTTACATGTATTAAAAGTTTTTTATTTTTAAAAAAGCATGAAGGTTTATTTCATTGTATTTCATTTCATTGCATTGTATTTCATTGTAAGGTTTATTTCATTGTCCTTTATTAGAATCCTCAAACATAAGAGTTCGAAACACTCTCTATACTGCTTTTCAAATCCAGTAGTTTACTTTTTACTTTTCTTTTAGGTAACAAAGAGTCTAGTACCATAGTCTGTTTTGCTGAAACTGTATGGAAAGGTTGAATATTTCTTAATAAACAAATAAAATGTAAAATAAGATTTTCTTAGTAACCACCTAGAACACTATTGAAACCCACAGTAAAATCTTAAGTAAATATTTCAAATAATAAGTGAAAGTTGGGTCATTTAATTTTTACTGAAATTATTTAAAAAATTGGCTTTTGGTATGCCTTTATGATTGACTCAATCCCCTTAGATATCAATCAGCAGTGTTCAGGCGGTGAAGCCTTTCTCTGACACTGATTCATTAGGAAAGCTCATTTAAGGAGTTAAACATCTCTCACTTGTCAACACTGAGATAATTATGCACTATTAATTCTCGTGTCATTTCAAAAGGTGCTATTTTAAAACTATTCATTTCATCAATTCTAAGCACTAGGATAAGGTAGACAGCCTGCTGTAAACCAATTTAAGATGTGATTACATTGCTTTATTCCTGCAATGCACGAATGAGAAGGTTGATTTAATGTGCGTACAGCTTTTGCAATGTTTCTTACTTCATTTTAAGAGATGAATATGATTAGGCAGCCTTGCGATGACAAAGGAGTTGATGGAGAAGAAAGGAGCTTTAATTTATTCTGCCATTTGCAGAATCAAGGTGGTGGGTGGGAAGGGCTGAGGGAGAAAATCAGGAAATGGTAGTTTTCCTTTTGTCGTTTTATCTAAATGAACCTTTTGTGTGTATCTGCTCTCTGCATACATTAGCTGAGATTTGGAGTTGTTTGAACTTTTTTACAGGGACCACCGATGGAGGAACTGGAATATGAATTTTTTCAAAGTAGAGGAATTTTGTTAAGTACTTAAAGTTACTTTCAAAGGAATAATTTTGAATAAACCAGAGAGTTAATAATATATCATGGCAGATTTTTGGAAACATTGATTTCAACATCTTGCCAAGTGTACAGTACTTAATATGCAGACTTGACATAAATGTTATTGTCTACAATTTAGGTTCTTTAAGCTATTTTTGCTAATTTCTTGACCATGTGGAACAATTGTCAAGATAACTTTCAGCCCTTATTTTAAAGACATATCAATTTAGAGCAGATACTTAGTTTTACAAAAACATTATAATGTGGTTTGATTTTTAAGCACTTTGTTTAATAGAAGATGCATGGAAGTAGTTTGTTCATAAATGAAATGATTCCCCACATACAGTCAGGTGCTTCCATTGGTTTCATTTTGTGGTGTGTGTGTGTGTGTGTGTGTGTGTGTGTGTGTGTGTGTGTGTCTGGAAATAAAGAACACGATTTTATAGTTATAATTTGCTAACCACCAAGAGCAGTGATGAAGTCATGACTGACGTGTTAAATGTTGATTCTGGTTGTGCCCTGACCTAACAAAAGAGAAAAGATTCTTGCCTGCAGATCCTTGCCTGCGCAGGCTCAGGTGTGCTGGACTTTGTGTATGTGAACTGTTTTGCTCACATTTAAAATGGCTGAGCGTTTATGTAAGTTACTGTTGTAGGAGATTTCATTTTTGTGCTGAGCCCGTGAGCCATTCTTTTTAGAATGCATCTCAAACTAAAAAAATTACTTTTAAATTACTTAAACCTCTTGCTGGTGATTCAGCGAACATTCTGATAAAAGTCCATTTTTATTTTTAGTTCTTGACTTTCTGTACAATTGTCAAATAAAAATTATGGTACCACATCTTTTTACACAAGTCCTTTATTATAGTATCTCACTTAAGCATTGCTTTTTAGGCCAAACCAATTGCTATTTTTCTTGTTCATTTCAGTTATATCATATTGGATTCTGATTTTCTCTCCAAATGAGAGGAAACAAACGTGGCATTTCATATGTTTAACATATATCTCAATTGACATTAGTCCTCAAGTTTTATGGTTAACCTCACCGATTCTTTGTTTTTAGCAATTTGTTGATCTCTGAGGAGGGCTAGAGCCCAGTCTTTTCAAACCCAAACAAGTTGAGACAGACTGCAGGTCAGAGACTTGTGTTTTCATTGGGGACACCAGCCCTAAGTACATAAAATAATCTATAGCAACCTATGTCACGAGGCGTTTAGCAAAGGGAAACTCAGTACAGGTTGGAGTGACTGTTTACTTGCCAAAACTAAGAGCCTTGATTGGACGTTGAAGAATGTTTACAATTTTTTGTAAAATTGAGAGGAATGGAGTGCGCAGGAGTAAAGGCAGTGTGATTGATAGGAATAGATGATGTTGAAGGATGGCGAGGAAAAGGGTCAGTCTGACGTGAGATTCACAGAGAACCAAAGCTGGGTTTCAGAGAGACAGGCCAGGCAGAAAGAAGGAGGGGAGACATACTAACCCACGACATCCTGGGTGTTGTTCATGGACTATGCTAGTTAATTCTCAAAATATAGTGCTGTAGTTTGGTGTTCTGATTCCAAGTTTGTAATCAAGGAAACCAGACCTTAGAATCTTGCTGAAGGCTACCCAGTGCGGAAGTGGGTGGCCTTTCGATGTGGATAGTCAAGTCTGTGTCATCCAAGTTCCTGTTTCCCCTGGATTGCACTAAAACCGATGGGCAGAACAGGGACTGTCCTGCTGTTTATACAAATTGGACATGCTTGAAATGTAACTTGTCATCTCTTCTTCATCCCAAATTAATGTATTCCAACTTAAAAAATAATTAATGGCTTCATCATTCTTCCAGTAACTCAGACTTAAAACATTGGAGTCATTTTTAGTCTTAAAACTAGCTTTTATTTTATATATATTGTTTGAATGAGAAATGTGCAAAGGACAAAGAATAGATCACACATCAGAAGGCTTGTTTTAATGATCTGTTGCTATGCAGTAAGCCTAACTTATTGGTGATCTCCAGTGTACTGTATATACTAATCATTTTTCACAACTTACTAGATGCTATCTACTCAGGGTTTCAGCATAGTATCTAGAAGAAATTGATTTGACTATCAAATTTCATAGCCTTGTATATTTTGCCATAATTTGGTAGATTATTTTGGCATGTATTTTTTTCATATCTTATATTTATAAATTGATTTCAATTAATTTTTTTCTTCATGTTAGTCTTTTTTCTTCAATAAGATTCTGAAAAGGCTCGGGTGATTTCTTATACTTGCTCGGTATGTTCCCCACACTTTGCTCATCAGCTGGCAGTCAATGTGCATCTGCTAACTTACATTACCTGCGGTTACCTGAAGCATACTGATGTGTAAGACTCCTGTGGCCTTGTTTCTGTTCCAGTGGCTATATATAGCTATTGCCATCCAGTCATGGGAGTGACTTAATAATATTTGCAAAATGGTTAACAAAAACCTTTTAATGGACAGTGAAGAGCTCTTCAAAAACTGCTGAAGTATCATTGTTTCTGTGAATTCCATCCCTGGGTCTGGCTTTATGACTACCACTCTCTGATCAAGAAATCATTCATAGTAATATCCAGTTTGTAGCAGTTCCTTGGGGCTTAGCTTGGAATAAAATTTAAGGGATTCTACCTCCAAGGATGAGGCTAAGACCATGCTGAAGTTGCCCCTCCCCCCAAAGGAAACAGCTATAAAATCTGGACAGAAGACCAAAAGAACCGCCTAAAGGTGCTGAAGAGTGAAGAGAAGCAGAAAGACTGGCAGTGAGTGCGCGCTGGCTTGGAGGAGGGGACATAGGGAGCCATGGAAGTAGGTCAAGTCTCAGTGGCTTTTAGCCTGGGGCCAAGTAAAGTACCTGTGTGTGCATGGGGCACGTGGGAAAAACCTCACAGACTTTCTGGTCAAGGGCAGCGGAAAAGCGAAGCCCTTTGGCTCTGGGAGCCACAATCTTCAGGGTTGGCCAGGATTCTCATGCTCACGGGACGGCTCTGAGCTCCCGCCAGCACAGAGTTACTGGCAGAGACCAAGAGGAGCGAAGGGCTGACAGCGAAGAGTAGCACACCAGCCTGTCTGGCCCTTCTGAAGGGCTTCCTCACAGCCCCCCAGAGGTTTCCACTGCACCCTCAGTAACGAGGACTGGGCCACATGCCAGCCCTGGTTGGGAAAGGTAGTTTTATAAATCTAAGCACATTGTTATTAGGGCTCTGTGAGCAAGGAGGAGGGAGAAAGGGATAGTGACGACGCAGCCAGCAGGATTTGCCATAGTTACTGATGCTTTATGTATGTTGATCGTCCCCTACACCCTACTGCCACATCTGCTGAGATGCTCAAGCAGGGCGGAAAGCATTTCTTCCACAGCAGCACAGACCTTTACTCAGCATATAAGTAGGTCTAAAGATACGTGCCAAGTCCCCAGTCTCCTGTGATTGCCGTTCCCAAAGGAAACAGGTGAGACAATTGAGGGAAATGCGGACGTGTCACCTCTGTATTCTTCGTGGCTCACAGGTCTTCCCTTCCTCAGTGTGCACTTCCTACGTGTGCTGGGGTGTGAGAGCATTGCTTATGAGAAGGAGCCCAGGAATTGTTATTTTTAGCAATCACCCTTTCCTCAAGAAATGGTATTATCCTGTTATCGATAATCTACTAAAATGGTTAGTGCACAAAAATTGACTCTCTAAATTTACTTAATAGCTTTTGGAGTTCGCAGTGAGTTTGCATCGGACTTCAACAAAAGCCTGAACTGCTGCTTGAACCAATGCCTGCACACTTCTTGATGGCACAGCAGAGGTAGAAGATACCGTGGTTTCCACTGTTGGTGTTTGTCTGTGCTTACTTTTCCATCACAGAAAACTTAGAACACTTTCAGTGTAGAAAACGTGAAGGTTATACAGAAGTTGGGAGAATAGTATGCTGGACTCCCGTATACCATTCACCCAACTTTAACATTACCATCTGAGAGCTGACTTTCTTTGTCTACACTCGCAATTGCTCACCCTTGCAGCCCAAGCTCCTGCATTGTTTGGAAGCAAACATTTGGATTCTGAATGGAACAATCTGTTAAAAAATGTTATGAGACAGTGGGACACATTTGAATCCAAATTTGATAGTAAGGACATATTGTTATTTTTAGATATTTAATAGTATTTTGGTATATTTTAAAAGAGTCCTTACCTTTTAGAGATACATTCTGAAATATGTATAGATGAAATAATCTCAGGTTTTGCTTAAAATTTGATTTTTAAAAGTTCTTCCTGTCACAGTCATTTGAATAAACAATTCAGTGTGTTCAATGTCTAATTTCCTTACAAAGGACTGTTCTTCAAATGACATTTCCATTCCTAGTTGTTGAAGCCTAATCAGGACACAGGAAAAACAAAACACCTCACCAGCCTCTAAATCAAAAGTTTCAAGAGGAAACCCAGCAGCAAAACAGGGCTAGATTTTCCTTTCCTTCTTTCTCGCATGAGCATGGCCTTTCCTTATGTGGGCAGCACTACTTCTTCCTGGGGTTTGGAATTGAATTGCTTGGCCTCAAAATCCAAGATTTTAATGATCTAGTACTCAAATTATGTTTTATGGGCTTTTTTGTTCTTATATTATCTAGCAGTTGTTGCTACCAGGATATCTTTTGTCGTTTATTTTATTCTGCCCTCTGCTATCCACTCTCTTCGCCACCCCTGTAAAAAAGAGAGAAAATTGCATTGACTGAACACCCTGTGCCTGACACACTGTGCGTAGATAGATGTGCATTTAATCTTCAGAGAGGCCACACATTCTGCATGTTCCCATTGTACAAAAAGTGACTCCTGGGCTCAGAGACGTCAGAATTGCCCCCAGATCAGCACTTGTTAAGAGGTCAGCCACAATCTGGACTCTAGTTTCTCTGACTCTAAACTCCATGCACTTCCAATTCTGCCCGATTTTACTATTAATACTTTTAAATATTTTTAACTATTGCTTGGAGCCTCTTTAATTTATGTAGATATAACATGTTTTCCAACTCAGGACTAATTATATTTTGCTCAGATTCAGAATTTTCTAAATTATGAAAGATCATTGGGAGTCTTTCTAAAGTCAACTTTTATATCCTTCTCTTTAAATGTACATATGTGGGTAGGTAATCAAGAAATATCCACTTCCATTTAATTTATATTTTCAGACCATTTCACCCCAAAGCAGCAGAATATACATTCTTTTCAAGTGCACATGGAGCATTTTCCAGGATGGACCACATGTTAAGCCACAAAACAAGACTCAAAAAATTTAGGAATATTGAAATCATATCAAGCAAAACCACAATGGTATAAAACTAGAAATCAATTACAAGAAAAAATCTGAAAAACCGACAAACACATGGAGGCTAAATAATACACTACTAAATAATGAATGAGTTAACAATGAGAGCAAGAAAAAAATCAAAATATACCTTTAGTCAAATGAAAATGAAAACACAATGACCCCAAAATCTATGGGACAAGCCAAAGCAGTCCTAAGAGAGAAATTCATAGCAATAAAGGACTACCTCAAGAAACAAGAAAAATCTGAAATAAATACCTTACCTTACACCTAAAGGAACTAGACAAAGAACAACAAAGTCCAACGTGAGTAGAAGGAAGAAAATAATAAAGGTCAGAGCATGAATAAACTAAAAAGAGCCTAAAAAATAATACAAAAAGATCCATTAAACCAAGAGCTGATTCTTTGAAAATATAAACAAGATTGATAAACTTTTAACCAGACTCATCAATAAAAAAAAATAGTACCTAAATAAATAAAATCAGAAATGAAAGAGGAGAAGTAACAACTGACACCACAGAATAAAATAGATTATAAGAAAATATTACAGACAACTATGTCCCAACAAATTGGACAATCTGGAAACAATGGATACATTTTTAGAAACATACAATCTTCTAAGATTGAATCAAGAAGAAACAGAAAATATGAACAGACTGATCACAATCCCCCCCAAAAAGAAGCAGTAATCAAAAGCCTCCCAACAAACAAAAGTCCTAGACTGGATGGTTTCATCAGTGAATTTTACCAAATATTCAAAGAAGAACAAACACCTATCCTTCTCAAACTATTCCAAAAAATTCAAGAGGAGGGAAGACTCCCAAGCTCATTTTATAAGGCCAGCATTATTCTAGTTCCAAAACAAGATAAAGACACTAAAAAGAAAGAAAATTATGGGCCAATATCCCTGATGAAAATAGATGCAAAAATCCTCAACAAAATATTAACAAACCAAATTCAGCAGTAGATTAAAATGTTCATACACCATGCAAGTGGGATTTATTCTTGCCATGCAAGGTTGATTCAATATTTGCAAATCAATTAATGTGACACATCACATGAGCAAAATGAAAGATAAAAATTATATGATCATATTGATAAATGTAGTAAAAGGCAATTGATAAAATTCAGCACCCATTTATGATAAAAACTCTCAGCAAAGTAGGAATAAAGGGAACATACCTTAAGTAATAAAGGCCATATATGACCCACAGCTAGCATCATATTCAATGGGGAAAAACTAAAAGCATTTTCTTTAACATTAAGAACAAGACAGGGATGTCCACTTTTAACACTCTTATCCAACATACTAAGTCCTAGCCACAACAGTCAGACAAAAAGAGGAAATAAGAAGCATCCAAATTGGAAAGGAAGAAATAAAATTCTCATTATTTGCAGATGACATGATATTGTATATAGAAAACCCTAAAGAATCCACCAAAATCTATTAGAACTGAAAAATGAATTCAGTAATGTAGCAGGATTCAAAATAAATGTATAGAAATAGATTACATTTTTAGACAATCATAATGAACTATCAGAAAGTCAAACTAAGAAAGCAATTCCATTTACAATTTCATCAAAAAATACCTATGGGTAAATTTAACCAAAGAAGTAAAAGACCTCTACTTGGAAAATTATAAGACACTGAAAAAAGAAATTGAAGAAGATACAAATAAATGGAAGCCTGTATAAGCTCATGGATAGGAAGAATTAATATCATTAAAATATCCATGCAACCCAAAGCAATCTATAGATTCAACACAATTGCTATCAAAGTACCAATGGTGTATTTCAGAGAACTAGAATAAATCATCCAAAAATTTATATGGAACCACAAAAGAGCCTGAATAGCCACAGCAACCTTGAGAAAGAAGACCAAAGTTGAAGATATCACACTACCTGATATAAAGCTATATTACAAGGCTATAATAATCAAAACAGCATGGTACTGGCATAAAATCAGACACATAGATCACTGGAACAGAATAGAGAGATCAGAAAAAACAACAACCCATGCCTATATAGTCAGTTAATATATAACAAAGCAGGCAAAAACATACAGTAGAGTGAAGACAGTCTATTCAACAAATAGTGCTGGGAAAACTGGACAGATACATGCAAAAAAAAAAAAAAAAAAGAAAAGAAAGAAACTAGACCATCTTCTTATATCATATACAAGAATAAACTCAAAATGGATTTAAGACTTAAATGTATGACTCAAAACCATAAAACTCCTACAAGAAAACACAGGCAGGTAAATCTCTGACATTTCTCTTAGCAATATTTTTTTTTTCTGATTTATTGTCTTGGACAAGGGAAACAAAAGAAAAAATAAGCAAATGGGACTACTGCACATCAAACTAAATTTTTTTGCATAGCAATTAAAAAAAGGACAACCTACCAAATGGGAGAAGATATATTCACTAACAATACATCCAATAAGTGGTTAATAGCCAAAATTTATAAAGAACTCATACAGCCCTGGCAAGTTTTTCCCAGTGGTTAGCGCATCGGCCCTCAGACTGAAGGGTTGTGGGTTCGATTCTATTCAAGGGCATGTACCTGGGTTGCATGTTCCATCCCCAGCCCCAGTCAGGGTTGTGCGAGAGGTAACCAATCGATGTTTCTCTCTCACATCAGTGTTTCTCTCTCTGTCTCTCTTCCTTCCTCCCTTCCACTCTCTCTAAAAATCAATGGAAAAATATCCTCAGGTGAGGATTAACAAAAAACAAACAAAACCCAAAAAACAAAGCCACAATGACATATCACCTCACACCTGTCAGAATCACTGTCATCAATAAATCAACGAGTACTGTCAAGAAAAGGGAACCCTCATGCATTGTTAGTGGGAATGCCGACTGGTGAAGCCACTGTGGAAAACTAGAAACCGAAAAAAATTAAAAATTGCACTGCCTTATAGCCCAGTGATTTCACTACTGGGTGTATAATCAAAGAAACCCAAAACACTAATTCAAAAGAATATGTGCGCCCTATGTTCACAGTAGCGTTTTTTTCTTATAGCCAAGATATGGAAGTAACCCAAGTGCCCATCACTAGATGAGTGGATAATAAAGCTGTGGTACATATATACAATGGAATATTACTCAGCCATAAAATAAAGAATGAAATCTTCCCAGCTTCGACAGCATGGATCGACCTAGAAGGTATTATGCTAAGTGAAATGAATCCGAGAAAGACAAATACCATATGATTTCACCTATATGTAGAATCTAAAGAGCAAAATAAGCAAACAGACAAAATAGAAATAGACTCATAGATACAGAGAACAGACTGATGGTTGCCCAAGGGCGGAGGGTTTGGAGGCTGGGTAAAAAAGGCGAAGGGATTAAGAACCACAACTTGGCAGTCAGAAAATAGTCCCAGGGATGTAAAGTGCAGCATCGGAAATATAGTCAATAATATGGTAATACTATAAATGGTGCCAGGTGGGTCCTGGAAATATCCGGGGACCACTTTGTAAAGTATGTGATTTTCTAACCACTATTCTGTATACCTGAAACTAATTCAAAATAATATTGAATATAAATTTTAATTTGAAAATACAATTAAAAAAGAAATATCCATTTTCAAGGGTCAGAAATAATATTGAACAATAAAATGTACTTCTAAGAAAAATTTTCTGTTGAATTGATGGAACAATGAATGGGGAAAATATATAGGATGAGTAAAGACATAGAATGTTTTTGCAGATCTAATTTGACAAAAAAGTCGTGTGCTGGCCTTTTTAAATGGGGCTATAAATTCAGTAATATTTCAGTGGCAATAACAGGCTCTTAAATAAGACTGTTCATTCCTGAGGTTTTAGGTTTCCCTAATGATACTTACCATTACTGAGAGCAACCAACCTTGAGGGGGTATTTAACTTAGATTTCGAAGTAATGCTTGATACGACTTCAATTTCTGTGACCCAGAAATATTGATGTGCTAATTTTCTGAGTTAAAAACTTTCTTTTTATGTTTTTGTCCTTGCTTAAATGAGCAAATGTTGGCTAAATGTCTTGGAGAATACAGTCTTTTCAGGAAATGACACAAGTATTGATTTATCTTATTCTTCTTCCCTCAAGCTGAACGGCCATAAAATATGTTCAATTTCTTCTCATTTCTGTCTGCAGATTGTACTACTTTCTGTGCCAATGACAGGTGTAGACAGGCTAGGAGCACCATGACACTTACTAGGCTTTGGCTTCACAGCTTGAGAGCTGAAAAGCACGCAGACAAAGCCAACCACAGCCTGATTCATTTAATTATCGTGGCGCTGAATTTTATTTGTTAGTTACAGAAACAAATGTAGGCCTGACAAAAAATTCAGGTAAGAACCATTCCTTTTATACTGAAACATCACATTTAACATAAAATCTGCTTGGGAACTATTTCAGAAAACTGAAGCTACTCAGCATGTTATGTATCATTACATTTCATAAAATATATCATTAAATGAAATGAAATTCAAATCAAGTTCAAAAATTCTGTCTCAGATACTGATACTTTTTTTTTTAAAGGATGAAAGGCTAAAATTTAACTTAATTTGACTTGTATGCAGTTTTTCAGTATGTTAACTGTTCTTAGGTTACTCACAGGTAAATGGATTCTTCTAGGACTAGCTTCTCTTAAGGAGTGAGACAGTTTAATATCGAACAACTTTCAGTGCGTCTCTGAGCTTGGTGGTGCCCTTCAGCTCCTTGGCCCCTAGGAGCACTTGTGCAATGGGCAGGTGTCCCAGGGGCTGCCATAAAGCACATACATCACGTATGCTGCTTCTTCCTGTGCTTCTTAAGGCCTCTTATTCTACCGATTGCCATGATTGTCACCCTTATCTTTGGCATGTAGGGTGAGAGAAGCAATCATGATTAAAATACTGATTGCAGCTATTGAGAGCAATGCCTACTAGAAGTCTGTATTTCCTCTTCTACATTTAAACACACCAGTTCCTCCAATATTTATCCTGGAGTGCACAGGGTCAGTAGGCCCACTTTTTTCCGTCTATTCAGTAACGTATGTGTATTATGTTAACAATTCATGTGTAGGCTGAATTGACTGACTTATTTGCCTCTGGTTTGAATGATTCTTTCAGTTACTATTCACTTCTTCAAATAGCTCTCTTAAAAAGGCTACAATTAACCTTTTATTATGCACCAAGAGTTCTGAGATACAAGGTGATGCATTTGAATATTTTGAAGGATCTGTGTGTCAGCAACCAAAGTTGCTTAGAAGCAAAAAAAAAAAAAAAAGTTAGCTCTTGGCATCTCATATTCTGGTGCTGGAAGAGTGAAGTCTAATGGATGGATGATTCTCCTTTCTCAGGTTGAGTCCCTTTACCACATCTGGGGGAGGGGCTGTTGAAAATGGTGATGGTACACTCTGTGCTGTCCCCACCCTCACATTTGTTATGGACAGCTCTTGCCTCTCTGCTCTCCATCAGCCCAAGGCCACAGTAAGAGAAAAACTTGAAAATAAACAGTCATTATCCTTTATCGCCAAAAGCAGAACTAGCAACTTGCGTCTTTGAGTCTTACACCTTCCTGTTGTAATCTCTACCGAGGCTGCAGTGTTAGTGACAGGTGTAAGGTGATACATTGGACAAGGTGGGCTCAAAGCAAAGGCAATATGGCTGCTTTTAGGAGGACCTCATGGGCACATCATTCTTACAGGGTTGAATTTATGAAGCACGCTAATCTCCAAATGGAAAATAAACAGTCATCAGCAATAAGTTGGAAATGATCTAATTTTCAGTTGATCAGTCTCATTCATTCATTTTACGTTGATTCCTATAATTAATTTACATTTAAGAAGTTGCTGCTTATTTATTTCTGACAAATTGTATGGGCTTATTCTTTCTGTGTATTTATTTCTGCGGAGACCTGTGGCTGATTAAAATTAAAGGGTTCAAAGTAAATTGAAGGGGTTCAATGGATATTAGGTGTCTGAACAGAGAGTGTGGCCATGACCAAGAATTTGGATAATAAATCTAATTGAATACTAGAGATAACCCGTGGGAAAAAGAAAATCTAGGCTATGTTCGGGGTGCCCAAGACCACACTCAGGTTCAATTATTTGCTAGAAATATTCACAGAACTTAGAAAAGCTCAGTTATGGTTTATTACAGCTAAGAATCTGAGTTAATACGAACAAAGGTGAAAGGAGTATAGGGCAGAGTCCAGGCAGACCAGGTGCAAGCTTGTCAGCCCAGCGGGGTTGCATGGACTGTGAGTGCTTGCTTCTCCTGCAGTGGACGTTTAATGACATGCATGGATTGTTGTCAGCTAGAGAAGCTCACTGAGCCTCGGTGTCCAGGGATTCTGCTGGGCTTGTTCAGCATGGCTGACCTTGGTTACTCCTCCTCCAGCCTTTGCAGAGGTCACATTGATACAATGTGGCCCAGGGTCCTAGGCAAACAGAAGTGGATGTTCACCATAAATCACATTGTTAGCATAAACTATCTGGTGTGGCCCAAGGCTCCAGGTATAAAAAGACACTTGGACATTCCAGGGGCTTAGAGTTTATGTCCCCGTTCCCAACATGTAACTCCAGCATTGCTGAATTTTGCCCTTGGCCTGGGTAAGAAGGTTCCTGGAACATATGCACATGAGTCTGCTTGCAGAAACAGTTCAGTATTTAAGTCCGGGCCAGCAGAGGGCAGGAGTCCAGCGGTCGCACATGACCTTGGTGAGATGCAGCATTTGCTGGAGCCCATGCGGGACAGAAAACCCCGTGTCTCTGTCTTAGATGGTGGTACTGATTTCTCTGCTGCTGGGTACCCCGAGTGGCTTTCTCAGTCTCAGCTCAGAGCTATTTAAAGGGTGCCTAGTGAGCTGATAGTGGTTCAAGAAACTAATTTAGCAAGTTATAACTAGTTTCTATTTAATTTTTATTTTTTTGAAATCCTCAGCTGAGGATATTCTTCCAGTTATCTTCAGATAGAGTGGGAGGGAGAGAGAGGGAGAGGGAGAGAGAGAAACATTGATGTGAGAGAGACACATTGATTGGTTGCCTCCTGAACGACCCCAACCAGGGCTGGGAACCGAACTGAAACCGAGGTACATGCCCTTCACCGGAATCAAACCTGCAACTCTTTGGTCTGCTGGCCGACGCTCCAACCACTGAGCCAAACCGGCCAGGGCATAACTAGTTTTTATTTTGTAATGGAATAGACTAGAAACAGAAAGGAGAGCGCGTCTCATCTAGATAGGTTTGTGTGGTTTCATGGAACTGAGATTTAACTTAGGTACCCGTGAATGAATGTGTGCTTGCTGGGTCGTGATGTAAAATGTACTTCTTATTGTGTCTCGTGATAAAGAGAACTCTGAAAGCTATCACTCTAGCTGTGCAAGCTGTTTGTTGATTGGACCAGCATCTGCGTCCAGTCTTCCCGCACCTACGATGACATTTTCCAATACAGTGGTTGTGCCCTCATCCTTCCTGCCTGTCAGTTCTCATTAGTGTGATTTCTGTATGCCATCTGTTAATGCATTTTTAGCTACAGCAAACAAGAAGAATGACTTCAATTCAGTCGGCCAGGGCAGTCTCTGAGGATGTGTCCCGGACTCCTGTATCTTATCTCCCTCTAAATAACTAGTAGATGTTTGTTCTCTGTGCACACAGATGCACATGGGCTGTTATGCACATGTCACCACCTGTGTACTTACGAGCCCAGCGAGGGAGGGCGTTGGTGGGAGGGGGCCTGGGGAGCCGCACAGCAGACTGCTCTTCTCCCTGTCCAGCTACTGCTGCTTCGGGGCCGCGGGGCTGTTTTTCCAGATAAAGACTGGTTTTGAACATAGATGAATTAAATCAGAATAATGCTTGTAGAAGTCCTGGAAAACACTCGATGAATTTCCCCAATTGTGTTCCATGAAAGAATAATTCCCAAACTGTTAATGGTTTGCTAAAAAGGTCAACTGCACTCAATAAACATTGGGTTCACAAAGTTAACTTTTTTCTAAAGCAAGATAAAGCACATTTTGATTCCTTGTGTTATCCAAGCTTTAACCATAGATCCTTTTTTGGGATATCTAATGAGGTGATTGTTGAGAAGAAAGACAATGGGGGTATGTTTAAACTATATTGACTGTTATTATCTGGAAATTTTGAGGCTAAGATTTTCTTCTTTTCTTTGGGATATACATTTTACATTATGCAAAAAGTTGACATTATCTGGTCCTAATCTCTTACGCAGAATGCTGTATAGCTGTCTCTGAGATAGTGACATGTATTTTTAATTCACTGAAAACAGTAATTACAATATTTGGTGCTAAAACATTCCTTTATATTTTAAGTGTGTGTAAATAGAGAAATATGTTTTTACTTTTATAGTTATCTGAAATGCTCTAGTTTTACATTTTCAGTTATATCTTTAGATACAGTAAGAGCTTTTATTGAAAGAAGCCTTTTATGTATTTGTGCAGTATTCCTTATTTATAATCTGATGTGTATCACATATGGAGAATAATTTATTCACTTTGAGTCTGGTGAAGTTCTATTTATTTTGAAAGCGGTCAATAGGAGACACCCCAGGTGAATGATTATAATATTGCTACTGAAGACTCCATTTCTAGTACATGATATTCCTTCATGACTCAAGCTATTTATTGCAGCATGAAGGCGTAACACTCAGCGCCAAGAGGGAGATCCCTTGGTTATATTCTGTAACCATGGAATCAGTAAAATTCAACATTTGCAATCACCAGTAAAGAAAAACTCAAAGGTTTTTCAAAGATCCTTTACTTTCTATATTTATTCTGTCTTGGGGCATTCCATTAGTGAACGAAGAAATAAAGATGAACATCTGATTCGACACAGCAAGAATCTTAAAGGAACCAGAGACTCCAAAGATGTCAATTTCAAGTAAGGGATGAAAGCACTGTGTGATTATAGAACCAAATTTTACCCAAGTTGACCTGATATTTTTTATCTCTTATTAACAGGAAGTTTACTCATTTACAGATTGTCTAAAAGCCTTTTTCTTTCTCAGAACTTGAAACTCTTCTGCCGAGTAGCTGAGCAGGTTGTCATTCATGTCGCGATTTTGGTGGCGGATTTCTATTTATTTCATATGGGATACATGTTAGGTATCTTCCCCCAAATTGACTTCGGTCTTGCTAAGGAATGAAAGCGATTCCTTTTCCTTGATGATCCTTTCATGTGGTGCAAAGAGATAGGACTTTCAGCAAAGAGGCCAGGAGCATCATCGTGGGAGCGTGGACTCTGAAGAACAGAAGCCCCGAGTTTGAATAGCAGCTTATTTTTCATGGGCTGTGTGTCTGTTGGCAACTTATTCAGCCATTCTGGGTCTGCTTCCTTTCCTCATTGAAATGGAGGTAATAATAGTGCTTTCTCCATAGGGTTACTGTGAGCATTCATTATAAATGTGTTCATACATGCAAAGTGCTTAGAATGGTACCTGGCACACAGTAAGTGCTCATTAAGTTTTAGGTATTATCATGATTATTTTTAGCTAGAGCAAGGTTGCTTTTTACTGATATTCAGAAAGTTCAAACGTTGCTTGAAACTTAATTTGTGTTACTTTCTAAATTATCAAGTGCAGTTCCTCAAATACATCTTCAAGAAAATAAATCGTCGCTCAACACGAATGTCTTCCATTTAGAGGGAAAACGACGCCTTATTCTGAACCCTTATGTGTGCAGAAGGAAGACTTCCGATTTATGCCACGGGTCTGAGGTTGGTGCCTACACCCCCATCTGCGTGTTTGGCCTAACAATATTTTGTTTTGGTTTTGTCTTGCTTTTGAAATGCCTTTAAGCAGAGCACAGTCACAGGCCACAGGCTTGGCCACGTTCCACTCTTTCAGACTTTTGTTTGGTTCTCCCCTTGAGGCTTCTGAGACCAATTCCTGTTATTCCAGAGGAATCTTATAGAGGATTGGTGTGAACTGTAGCCAGGGGTGTCTATGCATATGCAGGAGGACCTTAAATGATGGGGTGCTTCTCCCTGGAGATTTGTTCTCAGTCGTAACAGACACTGGGAGCCTTAGTGTATTTCCTTGATAAATAAATAACACCAGAACACAAATGCTTCAGCATTACGCCGTATGTCATTTTCCTGCTGAAAAGGTTAGTTTGGAGAAACTAATTCAACAAACAGCATAATTAGACTCAGGGTCATTGGTGATTTCAACATACAACAGAGGGGAATGATCTGAAAAGAATGTCTGTGTTGATACAACTGATACAACTCTAAAAGTGGTTGGATTCAACCAGACAGGCCACATAAGCAGAGGTGAGGCATGCTGAGCATCTTTTTCTTTTTTGGGGCTGTAACTAGAGCTCTTTAACAGGCCTTAAATGTCCACAAATTCATAGGGGGCCGCTTCTGTTTGATGTGTGGCGTTTGTGTGCCCATCCCTGTCCACTTCTTTCAACAGGAAGGCCGCCCTCTGAGTGATGCCCCTGTTGTGAACTAAGAAAGACCCATGAATTATTAATAACCCGCAGGTGGCAGAGCTGTGGGAATGAGAGCCGTGTGCTCGGTACAACAGTTCTGCTCACCTGATCTTGACAAATTGGGAGCATCCAGCACTGCTTGTTAATACGAGAAGTGGGGGAAAGGTGACTTGGAAATGCATCTATATCGAGCCCTTTTGTAGAATCTCAGAAGGATAATAGCAAGCAGTGTTTCTTCATAAATAACTGTCTCTCCTATCTTTGTGGTTTAGTGTGGTAGGCTAATGCCTTTCTGTCAAGTTAAGCTTTATGGCTCAATTTCGGCTGCACTCCTTGTGAAACAACTAGAAAAAAAAAATAAAAACACAATTACAAAGATGCCTACTCCATAATCATTTAGTCCTGTTTATACAGCTTGATCCCTTTCAAGTATATTTTCTCCTATGTGTTAAGCTTTAGGCAATGGGAGCGAATACAACTCTTCACAGAAGTAGCAATTGTGTTATCAATAGCCTGGCTCATGTGGGACCTTGACAGGAGGGTAAGGACTTGCAGCCACCCTGAAATGTCAAAGATGCGGTGCTGTGCCGCACGACACACGGGCATCGAAGCTAAGTGGTGCTCTGTGGCACTTACTAAAATAAGTCAGACTGCAACTGAGCCCTGGCCGGTTTGGCTCAGCGGCTGGAGTGTCGGCCTGCAGACTGAGGGGCCTCGGGTTTGATTCCTGGTCAAAGGCACGGACCTGGGTTGTGGGTTTGATCCCCAGCCCTGGTCTGGGTCGTGTAGGAGGCAGCCAATCAATGCGTCTCTCTCACATCGATGTTTCTCTCTGTCTCTCTCCCTCCCTCCCTCCCTCCCTCCCTCCCTTCTTCCCTTCCACTCAATCTACAAATCAATGGGAAAATATCCTCTGGTGAGAATAAATAAATAAGTAAAGTTGCCATTGGAAATTTCCTTTTATGAAAGATAAAGTCGGTTATATATTTATTAGATAGTTGTCTAGTACTATTGATCTGTTATTCATTTTTATTAGCTAGCAATCCAATACCGGAGACCTGTTTTTTAATTTTAATTGCAGTGTGTCATACAAACAGTGCAGTGCACCAACCCTATGTGTAGAGCTCGAATCACTTTTTCATATGTACACACTCATGTTCTCCCTGCTCAGGTTCAGGTATGCAGTCTAACAGTCATGGAGGCTCCCACTCTCTTCCCCACCGACAGTAACCACCGTTTGACATGTCTCACCACAGAATAGCTTTGCCTGATCTTGAACTTCATATAAATGGAATCATGTATTATGTTTTCTTTTATGTGGTTTCTTCCGGTCAATGTTGTGTCTATGAGATTTATCCATGTATACAGCAGTGCCATTTGTAATTTAGGTATTTACCTATGCCGTGATTTGTAATTTAGGCTGCTTTTTTAAGCAACACATTTCTCTGGTTTGAGCAGTGTAATTGTAATAGATAGCCTGACACACAGGCATGTGTAAGTGCTTCATAGCTGTTAAAATTTTTACCATAATTTTTGTACTCCAGATCCATCACCAATAATAGTATAGTATTCATGTAAGTGCTTTCAAAATGTTCCTTTTCTGTTATTCTGACTAACCTCGGAATAATGTGCTCTCCACTGTGTAAATTAATAATACCTTGGTATTCCTAGTTTCCTGTTGGTGCAGGTTGTAAATTGACATTCTTGCAGTCCTGCTGAGAATCAAATTGCATTTGTGGGCAGGCAACACCCTTGTTAAGCCATCCCACTGGTATGATAATTAGAGATTCCTGCTAGGTTTGACCTGTATAAAAAAATAACCCAGGTGGGAAAATTTACATGCATGTCTTCAAAAACAAATTGTTATAGTTTCTCAGAGGGTTAATTTTTGTATTTTATATAGCTTGTTCAAATCAACAGTGTGATTACTTTTCTACCATATATATGTGATATAAAAGTAAAATATATATATATATAAAATAAATATATATATATATATATATATATATATATAGAGAGAGAGAGAGAGAGAGAGAGAGAGAGAGAGAGAGAGAGAGCCTCTGCAATACGATGACTACATTGGAGAGAGACCTGGCATTTTATGAACATTAACTTAATTTTGTCTGGCTTTATCTCATCTCTTTTCCATACAGAAAAAGTATAAGGAAACTCCCAAGAAAAGACTATAAGTTTGTCCATTTCTTCCAAGATATTTTCAAGAATATACCTTAAGTCCTCCTCCACAGAGCTTTTAAGTCTTGCTTTCATTGTATCCTAATTTCACTCTGTTGCATAAAGGTGAACTAGCTCAGCGAGTCAGTTCTAAAACAGCTGCATGCACTGCAGGTGTTCGTTCGGGGGCCCTCTTTCAGTCCAGACCCACTGTCAGTTGCTGCTGTGGATGGACTTGTACCCCACCCCTCCTTCCCAGATGCATGTATTGAAGCTCTATGTGTGTGATGAGCCTTTGGGAGGTAGTTAGGTTTAGTTGAGGTTATGAGGATGGGGCCCTCCTTTTGGGATTAGTGCCCTTATGAGAAGAGATACCAGAGAGCTTGCTCTCTCTCTCCCACCACATGAAGTGTTCGTGACCACCTGTGCTGCCAAGATGACTGCAAATGCTCATGGGTCCTCATGAAGTGCACATCTTCATGATTTAGTTATCACGGCAACCCCGTGATGGTGGTGCCAACATCCCCTTTAAGAAACGAGAGCATTCATGGTCAGAGGGTCAGTGTATCCAAGGTCCACAGCCGGTCCGTAGTGGGGCTGAATTGAACAGGGCAGGAGAATGTCAGGACTTGCTGACTTATCAATAGGACAGGTTCACTTTATATAAATTGCCAATCTTCTTTATTTTATGTTATAAACATGTTCATAAAGAATGTTATGTCTGCTCTGACTGGGTGTGTCAGTTGGTTGGAGCGTCATCCCATAGACCGAAAGGTTGCGGGTTTGATCCCTAGTCAGGGTGCATAGGGGAGGCAACTGATTGATGTTTCTCTTGGACATTGATGTCTCTCTCTCTCTCCCTCCCCCTTTCCCCCTTTTTCTCTTTGAAAATCAATAAACATATCCTGGGAGTGAGGGAAAAAAAGAATTTTATGTCCTCACCCTGGCTCGATAGCTCAGTTGATTTGAGCATCGTCCCATACATCAAAAAGTTGTGGGTTTGATCCCTGGTCAGGGTGAGTAGGGGAGGCAACCGATCGATGTTTCTCTCTCACATCAATGTTTTTCTTGAAAACCAATAAACATGTTTTCGAGTGAGGGGAAAAAAAGAATGTTTTATCAAAATGACGTTTTTAAGTGACATTTTAAAAGTCCGAGGAAGTTCTTTCTATTTAATGCACAGTTTGTAGAAGGAACACATTCCCTTATTTATATTTTTCAAAGATCTGTTTATTCATATTACTAGATATATTTAAGGGGAGGTTATCCTGCTGTGGTTAGTTTTTGAATTATAACCACTTTTTTCTGGTTTTGTTTCAAATAACTTTCCTTGTTAACATTGATCAGAACTTAAGTATTATCTGCTCCGCTTACCATGCCCGGTACCACCACAGCCACCCCCCCGAATCATGCCTTTTTACCAGCCCCATTTAATCAATACCCAATCAACAGAATCGGTCAAGTCCAAGCCTCTGACTGCTAATGCTAAGCTTATTCTTTTAACAATTCTGGCTCTCTAAATAGACACATTTTCAAGGTAGTCATTAAGCTTATTGTTTCTTAGGATTATCCACTGATATTACTTCCTGTGGGGATAAAACTCCCACCTGTAAGGAACATTTAGTAACCTTTAAAAAGATACATAATGCTTGAATTGTACAGAGAGCTATTGGGAATTAAAACACTTTTCAATGCCACTTAAGTCTTAATACTTACAGTTTCTGCTGCCTCGATTTCCTTGGCTGAGGAGTTGGGTTTTAAATCTCAGAGGTGAAAACCACTGAAAAACTCAGAGGATCTTGGCATGCTTCAACAAAGATAATGGCCTTTGGTGGTGTTCCCGGCATGTCAGCAAAATGCAGCCTGCGTATTCGAAATGAAGACAGCCTATTCATTTAAAATTGATCGGGCCATCTCTGTACAATGATGAGGGCGAATCCGACTAAGTAAACATTCTGATGGCAGTGTGTACTGGTCAGGGAATACCATGCAGCAAGCTGCCGCGGAGCAGCCTGGTGATGACGGTGCGCTGAGCGCTGTCCTCGCTGGTCCCACGGCTGCATTTTCTGCCAGAGATGTATGTGTCTTCCCTCTTAAATATTTATCCACCTCAGTGATTTTCATACTGTGAAGAGGTGCTAGTCTTTCCGAAGAATTTCTTCTTTTGCCTTTTTAAACAGACATTTTTAAAAGAAATGAGTTTTAAAAAATATTATTGCCAAAATTCTCTTTTTGTTCCCTCTATTCCCTGCCTCCCCAAGATAAGCCACTGTTACAATGCAAAGACCGATTTAATTACTCTCTGGGAAGGCTGCCTGTTGGTGGAATTGTTCCATTTTAGGGTGAATTCTAGTCTTTTCAAGTCCATAAACCTCCAAGAGACATTTTTATATGAGTTTTTTTTAGATACCAGAAACAGCATCCCCAGGAAATTAGCCAACATACATAGTGTAATGATGGATTGTTGCTGACCTGGGAGCCAGACGTTGCGGCAGTCCCTCCTGGAAGGTGAGCCCCTCCACGGGGGAGGTGCTGGGGCAGCGTGGGCTGACCTGGGACTGCTCCTCATGGTTCTCTGCGTGGCTTGTTCTTCTTCTGATAACTTGTGCAATAGCTCTTTGCAGTGGACTGCTCTGGGTTGCTGGGGACGTCCTCCTTGCCGTCTGACACAGTAACCACTAGGCGCATATGACTAGAACTACATTTTTCATCTTACTTCACTTTTATTAATTTATAGTTGAGTAGTTACCTGTGGCTAGTGGCTGTTTTATGAGACAGCACCATCTTGGAGGAAAATGGGCTTCTCCCCTTCACTGTTGTAGAAGCATGAACGAAAGTATATGTTTTGGTTCTTTTATTTAAAACATTAAACATTTTACACTTTAAAATAATATGTGCTCATTGAATAACATTTGTAAAAAGTACAAGAAAGTAAAATAAAAATGAAAATTCTTGTACTCTCATTGCCACAATAAAACTGTTGTTCAAGTTTTTAGTGATAGTGGATTTCTTCACTGTCTTTTTGATTGTATAAAACATTTTAATAATATAACTGTAATTATCTTCTTCGTACAATTCTGTATCTGAAACTTTTATTTATTATTACAGGATTATCATATTTTGTTTGCAAATGTAATTTAAAAAATTTATAGATTTTAGAGAGAGAGAGAAAGGGAGAGGGAGAGAGATAGAGAAACATGGATGAGAGAAACATCGATCGGCTGCCTCCTGCACGCCCCCTACTGGGAATTGAGCCAGCGACCCAGGCACGTGCCCTGACCACGAATGGAACCAGCTCAATCCACCAAGCCACACTGGCCAGTGCTGCAAGTGTAATTTTAATAACCTGCATAATGCCCCGCCGAGTGAACAGAATACACCACATTTCACCTAACTAGTTCCCTGTGGCTGGAGAGCTGGGACGTTTCAGTAGGTAGGTAATTATACATCACACTGCTATGTGCATCTCTGTGTGTGAAGCTTTTTCCAAATTTAGAATTATTTTTTTTGAAAAATTTCTAGTGGATTCAGAGAAATGGAATTTACTGGGTCAAAGGGTATGAACATTTTAATGCTCATGAGTATGTATAGACAAGATTTTTTTTTACAATACTGTCCCATATAAAATTATACCCAGCACCAACACTGGGGACCCAACACAGCTATGTGTTTTCTTTCATTTCGGTCATGACCATTTCCTTTCATGATACAACTTCCCTGATTTATGTGTATCTTATAACCTACAGGGTTAGAAGTCTTACAAAAGAACTTGTCCTTGGCCAGCTTCTGTGTTTTCTGCTGATATATTACTTTTTCTTCCACTTTATTATTTTCTTGATGGGAATAGGAGTCTTGAGTGTTGTTTTGTGCTGTGAAGCAAAGAGGAATCTTGGCTATTTTTAGAATTATTCAAAAACATGTGAGGTTGAGAGGCTGAATAAGAGAGCTCCTGTATTTTGCCTACATGTTGTAATAACTTTTGTTGTATTTGTCTGTTATGTTTTTGAATAGCATCCTACTTGAAAGTGAGGCTGGAATCTAATAGTACTTTCCCAGCATTTATCACCTTGTGGCTGCTGAGCAAACAGCAATGAAAACAATCCAGAAAGCAGCTGACATTAACATCTCCTGTTGTACACCATTAAAATATTCTTCTGGACACTGTGGTCAGATAATGATTCCATGTAGATTGCTTTAAACAAAGCCTATAGATGTAAACTTGAATTTATGAGGAGAAATAAAGATAGTTCTTGACTCTATAAATGTGTTTATTGTAGGTGTATTACCTAAATAGTGAGCTTCACTAGGGAATTTATGTTTCGGTTTAAAAAAAATTGATTTACATGCCTTTATGATCTTATCTTTTGCATTAAGTGAATATATTGAAATAAGCATTTTACTGAAATGCTCTAAGACTGGAAACAGATCTGTTACCTCCAAAAGATAAACTACTTATTTCCTCTCTCATCAGTTTATCGAGGCTGCTCTGTGGAGTTAAAATTACAGTGGGAATCAAGTTTTGCATTTGCTAGCAAGCTTTCGATTTGTATTTCAATAATCTTGATACAAACAACAAATATACATATCTGTCTATTCTTAATACTATTTGAGGAAGAAAAGGAAAAGCTAGTCATATGCATTTGAAATTTTGGGAAACCATAAAATAATATTTTACTGTGAAAGGAAATAGGATCAGAAATGAGAAAGACTAACATTGAAAAAGAAATATACTCAGTGACCAAGGAAGTTAGAGTAGAGAGAATTTCAAATGTGACCCCTCCCACTGCTGAGCGCAAGCCTTAGTCCTGGGCTCTGACCTCACCCGCACCTTCTTCCTCCCTCCTGGTTGAGGCATCACAACAGGCAGTGCAGCCGGGCCAGGGGCGTCCCTCTGAGACCACAGTTTCTCTTCATGTTGACACTGCAGCACAGCATTTGGCCTTTGGAAACGGGATGATACTAGTATCAGCAATTATTAGTCAAGATTTGCTCCCAACTGTCCCCTGGGGTAGCTGAGAAATGATGTCACAGTGACTTAATCAACAGGTGTCCTTACTTCCCTCTGTCAGGGGAGATGTACTTTTTAAAAAGCCTGTTTCTTTTACTTTCAATTTTTTGTTACTTTCTTAAAAATATGCACTTTGGAGCACGTCATTTAAACCCGTGAAAGTAGCTTTTCAGATCGGCCTGTGGTGCAGTTGCAGGATGGTTCTGTAACCAGGTCACCCTGAGGACACCGCTGTGGTATTGTAGACTTTAGATTCAGTCTCTAGACCTAAGCTGAGGTCCCAGATCTACCTAGTAGGTGTATGTGTTTAGACGTTAATTGTGGCACTTTCTGATAATGTAGATAATGTCTGCAAAGCAAAGGCGTTAGATCCATGGATCTTAGAGATCACTTTAAAAAATTATCTTTATTGTTGAAATTATTACAGACATCCCTCCTTTTTCCCCCCACTAAAAGATCACTTTTAGATTAAAAAAAAAACTGTTGTCATTTAACTTCAATCCATACCTCACACCATATACAAAAATTAACTAAAACTGGATCATGGACCTAAATGTAAAATGTAAAACTATCAAATTTTTAGAGAACATAGAAGACAATCTTAGTGTCTTCGAAACAGGCAGATTTCTTAGAGACAACACCAAGAGTGTGATCCATAAAAGAAAAATAATAACAGGGCTTCATTAACATGGCAACTGCTCTCCAAAGACACTGTTAGGAGAATGAAAAGACAGGGCATGACTGGGAAAAACATATTTGCAAATTAATGTCTGATGAAGGATTATATTTAGAGCATACAAAGAACTCTCAACACTCAATAAACATGAAAATAATCCTATAAAATTTAGGCAAAAGATTTGAACAAATACTTCACCAAAGGTGATATACAGATGGCAAATAAGCACCCGTAAGGGGCTCAACATTATTCCTTGTTGGGGAAAAGCAAACTGAAACCACGGTGAGGTGCGATTATACACCTGTTAGAATGCCTACAATTCAAAAGACGGATCAGACCAAATATGGGTGAGGATGTGGAGTGACTGGACATCTTATCACCATGGTGGGAATGGAAATGGAAGAAAAGCACTCTGGAAAGAAACAGTTTGGCAGATTCTGAAATAGTTAACTACAGGACTACTATGTGACCTAGCCATTCCACTCCGAGGCATTTATTGGAGGTAGATCAAATGTGTCCATACAAAGACTCGTACCCAAGTGCCCATGGCAGCTAGATTTGTAATAGGCAAACACTACAAATAACTCAGATCCTCATCCACAGGTAAATGGCAAACAAATGTTGGCATATCTGTACAATGGAGTACTATTCAACAGCAAAAAGGAACGAACTATTGATATATACATCTATTGGCGTGATTTTCCAAATCACTATGTGGAAAGAAAGAAACCAGGCAAAAAGAGTATAAACTGCATAATTTTATTTGTAGAGATTTCCCAAAATACAAACTAATGTAGAGACAGAGAACAGATGAGTGGTGCCTGGGAACAGGGAGAGGGAAAGAGCTGGTCTTCAAGGATTAGAGGGGAGGGATTACAGGGAGCAGGAGTGTGTGTGTGTGTGTGTGTGTGTGTGTGTGTTGTATGTTTACTCATTATCTCAACTGTGTTAATGGTTTCATGGGTGCATACATATTAAATACCCAAACATCTCAAATTTAACACTTCAAATATGTGCAGCTTATTGTATGCCAATTGTACCAATCAATAAAGCTTTTTTTTTTTTTTTTTTTTTTTTTTAAAAGTCCTTTTAATCTGTTTACCTGGATAAACTTTTTTTCAGAGAAATTTGCAAGCTAGCCAGTACTTCCTGCGTGGCTGCAGGTGCACACCAGGGTCTGGTTGACAGGGGCCTTTATGCTGGCCTTGGCCACACTGCTTTCCCGTTACATCGGTCACATGTGAGTCTGAATACATTGCCCTCTGGCAGAGAGAGTTCCAGACCCGTGACTGAGAGAACAAATCCTGAAATTCGGAAATAAGCAGTGATTTTTACGTACTTTCTTTTTTCTCTACTATACAAAGATACCGAGGATTCACCAAGTCCACCATTTCAAAAATGTTGACTTTTCTGGCAGTTTCAGATGGAAAGAGTGTTTTTGTTTCTTTGTCATTTTTATCATCCACAGTAACTTTCACATGCCCGGGACTCGTGTTTAGATGCTGGAAGGGCCCCCATAAATGGAGTCATTGGACATGAACCTTTGCAGAGATAATGAGATATTCCAAAGGGACAAAGGCAGGTCTCCTATCCAGCTCGCTGTCCCTATCCTTGAACTGTTCTTCTCCCATGGACCTTCTTTTAAAAGCGTTTTTACCTCTCCTTGGCCGAGACGGACTTTCTCCTGAGCTTTCTGCCGCTTCCCTCGGCGCACTTTGAGGCTGCTGGGAGTGAGGCTCTCAGGGTGCCACGGGAATAAGCACTTTCAGAGGCCCCCATGGGAGAATGAGATGTGGTAAAAGACTTTGTCTGCATGGAGTTACATTCCTCGGTTTCCAATGTCTCATTTCCCTCCAGGAAGAGGGTAGCTGGGGCTTTGGTCAGTCTAGAGTTTTCATTCCATGGTATAGCATCAGGCTAGATTCAGTCCATCAGTCCACTGGGCGGAGTCTACATGGCCGTGGACCACGTGGGCGAATGCAGGGGAACGGTCCCCGTGCAATAAGGGAGCCAGGAGCGCAGGCAAGCAAGAGAGAGAGAGAGCAATTCCTTTGTTCCGGAGTTTATGTATCTCAGGTTCTGCGCCTTGCAGTTGCCATGCCTCTTCTGGCCAATTACTTGTTCCCAGGTGTGACTGACAGGTAAGCATCCCGCACGTCATCCAGCCCCTGCCCCCAGCGGTCTGTGGGAGTAGACCTGGAGAGTGCTCACTGCAGCTTCCTGGCAAAGCTGTGCGAACGGCATGCCTGTGTTGTCTAGTCTTCCCTCTAGTCTTCTCCTGTTAAACAGTAACCAGGTTATCATAATGGTATCAGTTAGATGATGGGGTTAGCCTTAGGTTTGCCAGTATGTCATCCAGCATATCCTCCAATAGTCTTTGATGCTCAATTCATCTTTCACGATCTGTGTGCTGTGTGTTAGATGCGGTGCAGAGATAAATTCCGTGTGCCTTGCAGTCCAGTGATCAGTACCTTTTTACCCTAGTCAAAGCTCAAGATACATTCAGCGAAGTCACTTCCTTCCCTCTGTCTTCATCGATCTGCCACGAGGCCATGCTCCTCAGTCAGGGAGGACTGGTCACTTCGTCGCCCATCCCCTCGGCCTTGACTCTCAGGCACTCCTTTGGGGAACATCAGCGTCTGCATTACTGACCTGTCAGAGTCCCGGCCAGACACTCCCAGTGCCGCGGTCTGATTTACTATGCCATTTCTCAGAACCGACAACTCAGAAATCTTAAACTTGGCAAGCCCGCTCTCTGACAATAAAGTTTTATTTCTTCACCTCTGCTGTTTCTTCATTTCCAGTGAGTCGGATATCAAAACTCAAGACGTCTACTCTCAAGGGCTGTCCCTGTCATTGTAGTCAAGTGATTCTTCTTGACACTTTCTGGAGGCTCCTTTTCAGTACGGTCAGTGGTTTCTTCTCTGACCCTGCCAGCGTTAAATGCTCGTGAGCGTCCATGACGCCCGTATTTCCATAACTTCCCAGTGAATGAACTGCTGGCCTCTGTCTTTCTGTCTCCGGGGTCTTCCTCTCTGCTGTTGAATAACTCAGACTTCCTCCACCTTCCCCAACACATCTCGGAAGAAAAACTTGCATGTTTTTTTTTCTTATCTTTCCCCTGCTGATTTGAAATTCCAGGTTTTTATAATTTAAATGATTACATGTACTTGTGTGTATTTCTGGATTTTCACATCTAGTCATCTTTGTGTGTGAGTTGGTACGTATTACTGTGCTTTTACGTTTCAGTGCCTGCTAGGTCAGATTTCTCCTTTCATTGTTCCCCTTTTAACGATAGCTATTCTCTGCTGCTTATTCCAGATGACTTTAGAATAACTTCATCAAGTTCCCCAAATTATATTGCAGTTTTTAGATTGGAATTGCATTAAATCTACAGATTAATTAGAGAATCGATGACTTGAACCAAATTATTCTCCCCATCCAGACACATATCTCTATTTATTGAAGGGTTTCCATCTATCCCTTAGTGTAGCTTGTAGTCCTCGCCACATAGGTCCTGCCTAGTTATTATTTTGGGTATTTTGTGCTTTTTATTGATGCCGTAAGCAGCTTTGGGGTGGTTTCGTTCCAACTGTAGATGCCTGTATGTGAGTTCTCCCAGCGCCACGCATTTGGCTGGGGTCTGCATGCGAATTGCTGCTCAGTCTCCATTCTGAGCTCTGGCCCCTCATTTCCGTCTTTCGGTCGGACATCACACCCTGTTCCAGACTTACCTCAAACTCCATGTGTTTAAGAATAAACTCTTCTTTGTCTTCCAACCCCAAAATGCCCTCACTCTGTTACCTCCCTTAAGTGTATCGCTGTCCTCCCGTGTAAGATCAAAAGCGCCAAGTTCTGTTTAACTGTCCTGTCTGCCAGGTGTTTGGAACGTGCCTCCACGCTGTTTCGTACGTGGGCTTCCTTCTTTCCAGCCCCACCTCTCGTCTTGTTTCCAGTCTGTGTCATTTGTTACCCGAGGTGGTTCTGACGGCTTCTTTATTGTGTGTTTCAGCCTCTAGTTGCCTCCCACTCTCCAAACCCAGTCTGTTTTCTGGAGTAATTCTAGAATCTAAAGCACTTATGTCGTGATTGGCCCAAGGTGACTTTCCTGTGCTTCTCTGACGAGTTCCAAATATCATGCCTTGCGCACGAGAGCCTTCAAAGATCGACCCCAACAAAATCCTACCGTTTGGTGCATGTCACGTTTTCACGAGCATCGGAGCAGTTGTCTCGCAACCACTGTCTGCTTCTCGTGTGCTCCCGGCCTCAGCGTCTTCATCCTGCAGCCTGGTCTGCCTTCAGTGGCTTTCCAGAGCTGTCTGCCCTGCTAGGTACGCGCTGGCTTCTCTGCACGTCCCTGTTCCTCTATCACTTTCACTGTGAATCTTGTCTTACTGCCTCCCCGTCCAGCAGTGACCCATTGCTCCTCTCACTTCAAGGGATGCTGTGTGTGCCTCCGCGTGCCTGTCACAGGCCCCCATCTGCCTGTGAGGCTTTCAGAGGCATTGCCTGGCCTTCAGTAACTGTGTCCTTTTTTTTTCTTTATTGATTTTAGAGAGAGAGGAAGGGAGAGGGAGAGAGAGAGAGAAACATCGATGGGAGAGAATATCGATGGGCTGCCTCCTGCATGCCCCACAATGGGAATCAGGCCCACAACCTGGGTGTGTGCCCTGACCGGGGTCAACGCTCAACCATTGAGCCACACCGGCCGGGCGCTAACTGTGTTCTTAACACAGGTCTCCATACATATTGAATATACGAAATAAATACAGCCTGGAAGAACTGAGTGGTGTCTTTTTCCTACAGTCAAAACTATAGTCACAAATATCATGACATTTTGCACGCGGTGAGCTCTCAGTGTGTTCCGACACTGCAATTAGCACTGGGCGTGGATTCGCTCAGGTTAATCCCAAAGCCCTGTGGGATGCTATCATAGTCACTGCATTCGACAGGTGGGGAAATGAACCCCAGGGAGAGTCCCTGTGCGCCCAGAGTTCTGCCATGCTAACCCCCGGTGAGGCCGGGACGTGGATCCTGCTGGCTTGTCTCTAGAGTTTTACCTGGGAACCACTGCCTTGTGACGCCTCCCGGATCGTCCTGCCCCAGCCTCTCCTGATGCAGCCCAGCGAGGCGCTGAGTGTGGTATGAGCGCAGGTTCCCCGTTCTGTGCTTCCCTCCTCCTTCTGGATGGTTTCATGTCTGTCTTTTCCGCCTTTTACTTACATTCATTTGAATCTGCATTTTAGCATGCTTCATTATAAGCTTCTTCCATTTTTATTTTGTTTTCAAGTGTGTGGTTTTAAGTTACAGATGACCAACTCTTTCATTTTACTCTCTTAAATGTTGACGGCCTCGTGTTCCATGCCAAGCGCTGCCCGGGCACTGAAGGCACAGGGTGCACGAGGCACACGGTTGGTCCCTGTCTCAGAGGCACTTAGTCTTGGGGTCAATTTAGTCACCATCCTTCAGAGTTTACAGATGAGTTGTACACATTCAGGGGATATTTCTTCAAAAATTAGGACAAAGGGAAGAAATAAATGGATGGACATTATATTCAATATGTTTAAAAAGAAAATCATGACAAAATGTGTATATGTTTCTAAATTGCTTATTAAATGCTTTGCTTTTGGCTGTTGAGATAGCTTTTTTTTAAAATCCTCACCTGAAGATATTTTCCCATTGATTTTTAGATAGAGTGGAAGGAAGGGAGGGGGGGAGGGGGAGAGAGAGAGAGAGAGAGAGAGAGAGAGAGAGACATCGATGTGAGAGAGACACATTGATTGGTTGCCTCCTGCACGACCCTGACTGGGGCTGAGGATTGAACCTGCAACCCAGGTACATGCCCTTGACCAGGAATTGAACTTGAGACCCTTCTGTCCACGGGCTGACACTCTACTGAGCCAAACTGAACAGGGCCAGACTGCTTTAATTTTCACTCTTTCCAACAGTGTTGCGTTGAACATGCCTACCGTTAGACCACTGTCCCTGTCTATAGATTTTTCTTTAAGGTACGTTTTTGTAAGTGCAGTTACTGTGTTACTTTCATGCAATGATTTCATGACATTTCATTTTAATTGTTAAGTTATAGGTGAAATATTTCTATCTCCACAGTAAATTGTTGGGAAGAGGCCTATATCAAATGTTACAGTAGAGCCCTGGGTGGTTTGGCTCAGTGGTTAGAGTGTTGGCCTGCAGACCAATGAGTAACGGGTTCGATTCCGGTCAGTTGCACGTACCTTGGTTCTGGTTCGTCCCTGGCCCTGGTCAGGGTCATGCAGGAGGCAACCAGTCGATGTGTCCCTCTCACGTCAATGTTTCTCTCTCTCTCTCTCCCCCTCACACTCTATCTGAAGATAAATAAAAGAAAATCCTCTGGTGGGGATTTAAAAAAAAAAGTTACAGTAGATATCTCTTGTGAGTAGACATTCATGGAATTATTGTATTTTTGTGATATACATATACATATATATATAATGTTTGTTTTTAATATTGAATCAGCTTTGATGAATAACTTAAGATGCTTTGTATTTTTAAAGATAGTAAAGTATATCAATTTAATGTGTGTTCTTTAAAGTAAAACATTTAGAGCTGATTTATCAAAACTCCCAATCCCAGTTTTTTTGTGTTTTTTTGCCAAAGTGTTTAATGTCCCAAAATAAAATGAAGAATTCAGAGGGACTTTCCCTTAACTTAGTTTAATGATGTTACTTTACCCGAAAACCACTATCATAAGTCATGAGTCATTTTCTTCACAGTCAAACATTTTTGGTCATTTAAATGAAATAGCAAAGAAACAATATTTTGGTTTAGAAAATTAAGTTGTATTTTAAGTCACATTTTTATGACCAGTGAGATAATACCTTTAAAGTTTTCTTGTTTTGTTTTTAGCTAGGAGTGAGCCAAAATTATGACCTCAGTGATTCTGCCTAGATAAAATGAATAACTCTATATTATTTGAGGTCTCTACCATATCAAATTCAAGCCCTTCAGCCTGATTTTCTGGGGGTTCCAGCATGTGGCCCCACCTACTTCTGTATGTTACTGTGTGGGCACCCCCTGCTGGGCCAGGCCCATCCTCCCACACAGAGCCTCCTGACTCCCAGGGTACCTGCTCCCCAGGGTCTGCCCCGTGACCAGTCTCCCTCCCCTCCCCCATCTCCTTCCCCCCCTCCCATTCCCACCTCATTTCTGTTCATTCTTCAACCACACAATTTGACATTTGATTATTTTATATTTTTTAACATAGTTTTCACACTTGTATATGTTTTGTAGTCCCTGCTAGCAATATGCACAGCAGATACTCAGTAAATATTCCTAGTATGACCAGTAAACTCAGTGATTTGAAATTTTTAATTATGGTATAAAGATGTTAAGGTCCTTGATTTTTCTCTTAAGAACTAATTTACCAGCCCGAGGGATGCTGGCTTACTCTATGTTCTCATCAAAATGCCATTTGCTCTCACTCAGTTTTCCTGGAAGTAACTTTTCATCAATAAGCAGGATCGCCAGAGCTGGGTTCGAGTGCTGCTTCTTCCATTTCCTAGCTTTCTGGTGTTAGATATGGGCCTGGTTCACACGACCTGTAAGTGGACAGGATTATCCTAGATTATTCCTGCGATCCCTCCTGTTGCTTTGGAACGCCATCTCGGATCTTCCAGAGTGTGAGTGGTGTTTGCACAGGTGGGCGATGGCGAGGTCACCTCCCCTGCTGAGCATAATCAGGTAGACTCTCATTGTTAAATCTTAGTTTGCTTATGGGTTCATACTTGTATCAGTCAGAAAACGTAAAAATGGACTAAAACAGATTTTAACTACAAAATATTATGGTTTGACTAGTAGCTTCAGAGACCTGGTGATTTTCTTAAACCCTGTAGGAAACTAATATAAATATGACATATTTGATCTCACATTTCCCTCCTTAGTTTTAATAACCTTGAAAACAAATAACTTCCCTAATTTTTCTTCCATAAAACCCACCTCATTGAAGCAGGACGCTTAGGTGGCTGTCAAGCTTTCTTTTCATTTCCGGGCCCAGCTTTGTGCCTGGCTGACTACGAGAGCCTGACCTCTTTGTGTGGCTCTGCTGAGGTGTTCGTGCCCCGTGAAAGCCCACGCAACCAGCGGCACCCGCACAGATAAAGAGCTGCGTGAGGGTGTCTTTTGGTGGCAAGGCTGTTTTGTGACCATGTTCTGCAGCCACACTGGAGGTGACAGCATTATTTACTTTGGTTGCTTGGGGTCCGAAGAGGGAATAAATTGCTATTGATCTCTGAGACGCTGCAGTGAGGGGTCCGCATGCTTGGAAGAGCTGGGTGGCAGGGCAGCGGATGGCACAGGCTGCCTTCGGACGAGAAAATTCATTTTCTTGTTATTGTCATAAAGATTTTTTTTCTTTCTTAGAGCCGGTTACAAGAAGATGTGGCTGTGGGCTGTTGCTGTTATAAATGTTTTCTATCCCGCTGAAAGAATGGCATTCAGCACTTCTCATAGTGTGAAATCGGTACACAGAGTTCTGTGTGGGCACTTGCCCACGTGACGTGGCTGGGCTGGAAGCGGCACTTCCTTGCAGTGGCATGTCAGCCCCTTTACCGAGGACACTGAGGCTTTGCACACGTTGGCAGCGCAGCAGATGGAAGTTGGCTCTTGCCTTGTTTTGTTTTCACTTGTACACGTGGTAAACGTGCTCCTGAAGGGATGCGTTTGCTTTCCGTGGTGACTTTTAAAGTACATTGTCCAGATGTAGTGTTGAAATGCACACTTTTTTTAATGTGGAACATATTGGAGACATTCTAAGTAAACCCACGCCCGATGCCCCCTTTGACACCTCCGTAATCCCTCCCATGATGTCACTCCTTAGGACATGTAGGTCCTGTTTATGGTACCACCTGAGGGACAAATACCGAAGGGATCGCTGGCAGTGAGCTCGCACCCTGCACCTGTCAGTGCTTTTCCATAAGCTGACAGTGCACTCCTCATTTAACAGTCCAGGGTGACTCACGTTTTCAAGTGTCTGCTTTGGGAAGGGAGTGTTATCAGCCTTCAGAATGTTCTGGTATATGTGGAAGTGGGGACCAAGTAGAAGGCTAGTGATGGCATGGGCCAGGGAAGAGATTGTAAATGAGGTTAGCTCCCCTGAATTAAGAAGTGACTTTGTAAAGAATGTAGAAACTTACATACGTAACCAGAGTTAAATCTGAATTTCTTCATTCTGAAGTTTAGAATGTGAATCAACAGCCCTCTTTAAAAAAACGTAACTTTTTTTTTTTTTTTATCCTCACCCAAGGACATTTTTGCACTTATCTTCAGATAGAGTGGGAGGGAGAGAGGGGGGAAGAGAGAGAGAGAAACATCGAGTGGTTGCCACCCACACGACCCCAGCCAGGGCCGGGAACAAACTGCAACCGAGGTACTAGCGGGAACCAAACCCGGGACTCTCCAGTCCATGGGCCGATACTCTTAACTGCTGAGCCAAACCAGCCAGGGCTAAAATACAACGTTTTTAAGCAGGGGGTTTCTGGTTTAAAACGACGTAACTTTGAATGTTTTTGAATTTGTTATGTCAATATATTCATTTCATATTCCCTGACAATTTGCTACTATTAAGCTGTTCAGATGCGAACACACTTAAAAAACATGTTTGCTTTTAAAAAAAGACATCCACACATTTTTTCAGTTTCACAAGTGGAAATTACAGGCTTTTATGACAGCAATAGAGTGCCCTGCTCATGGAGAGGATGGTACAGAAGAAAAAGAACACAGGCTTTAGATGTTTAGAGACTTGAGTTCAAAACTCAGCTCTTCCAGTTGCTCATTATATAATGCAGGCAAATTGTTTAACCTCGCCAGGCCTTGACTTATCGGGATCTGAAAGCTGATAATTGTGTCTATCTAATGTGGAAATGAAGTCATCATGGTAGGTCAAAGTGTGTTGTTCTCCTCCTCCTCCTCCTCCTCCTCCTTCTCCTCCTCCTCCCCCCCCCCCCCAGAAGGAGGTAATTGCTTAGAAAGCATGTACTGCTGAAGATGGGAACACAGAGCTGACAGAATCTCCCTGTCGTTTTCCTTCTTTAAGTTCCCCAGTGGCCTGTTATCTATTTCTCACGATTCCAGACTTGAGTCACCCTAACTAAGCAAGTGGATTCAAATGATAACCAAGTCAGTGTTTTCCTGCAAGCTGACCATCTTTGGCAGGGTTTTTGATGATTAGCACCACCTCTGTGTCTGTGATTCCTGCCTCTCAGCCTCAGATCACAGTCCATGGTGCCCGCCATGTGCTTGGCCCCATCCTCACGGCCACCGAAGCTGCAGCTGCCTCCTGGACACGGGCTTTGCGTCACTCTGTCCCAGCCCTGGAGCTCTGCAGGAGCTTGTTGGGGGATGACTGCAGCTGTGGCTGTTTGCCCGCGGTTGGTCCGACCGTGGATGGTCCAGAATAGACCTCATCTCTGCTCCATCCGCATGCATCTGTGTTCCCTCCTCCTGCTGCACCGCCGGGCCCCGCTCTCTCCAGGCTGCAGCTGCCCCTCCTCTAGCCGCTCTGTGGCTCACAGTCCAGCCCCTCCACTCAGGGTCTTCCCCCTCTGCTGTCCCTTCGTCCTCCTGCAACTTCAAGTCCTGGGTTGACGGGTCCTGTTTATTCTACCGATGTAGCAATGGGAACAAGGTGAAGTGGGCATTTGGTATTTCCAGATGTGATAATACGCTTTTCAGATGTAAATCTTTCTTACTTTTTAAGGTCCATGCCTCCTTTTACAATAAAGTCTCATATTTTATTGTCGCAATTAAGAACTTTTTTATTTTCTAAATATAACTTTCTATTAGAATATTTACTAGCTATTTCAATAAGTATCACTAAGGCTGCGCCCTCTTCTGTCATTTTAATCTCATCACCATAAACTTAAACTGTCAGAAATGTATGACATTTCTCTTAAAGAAAAAACACAGTCTTTCTCTTCTCTTGCCTAAGGTTTATCTGTTTGAAAATACGTACTTTTGCAGTAATAAGAGCTAACACGCAGTATTTACTGTATGCCGGATTCTCTTCCAAGTGCTTTGTGTGTATTATCTAATTTAATCTTCACAACAACGGTAAGGGGCACACGTGAATATTATCCCCATTTCATCGATGAAGAACCAGAGGCAGTAAGCATTTAAATAATTTGCCTACTCTTATCAGGGTGGTAAGTGGTGAACTGTGACTCCACTCTAGATATTCAGGTTTCCGTGTCCACGTTCTCAGTCACTCCCTGTGTATGCTGTTTCTGTCGGGTGCTGAATGTTACTGTAACAAATGATGTTACAAGTGAGACTCTCACCAGCAATCCAGATCGATATTCAAGCGTCTAAGTATGCCTTTCTCGTAGTTGGCAGCTAATTTTGTTGGTAGGCATTTAATTAAATTAATTCTATGTATAGTACTTATTGTTGAAAGAAAGGAGGATGAGAGCAAATGAGCAGGAAAGAGAGAAATAACTCAAAAGATCTATGTTTACGGTAGATCGTGTTAAAACATATTAAAAAGTAGGACACCTGTTCACTGACTACTTGCAACTCCACATGTCGCTTCCTGAAGAGTCTGTAATGTTATCTGCAAAATGAAATCACAGTAACTCACAGGGCACATTATATGACTTAAATCTGAGACACTTTCAAAGTGCTAAAAGAATTCATCTTTTAAAATTTTTATCACGATTAATTTACCTTGACATGCATATATTAAATGTATTCTGAAAGCTTAACTGAACGATTTTAAATAGCAGTCAGATGATATATACTATATGTAGATTATATACTTGGTAATTTATCCATTTTAAACTTTTAAAAAGTCCTGGCTCGCTTGCATTGTGATCTAGCAAGAAAGGAAACTGATTTTTAATACTGAACCGAGAAAGACCGACTGTCCAGGTAGATTTGTCACGCACAGAAATATAATCAGTGCCAGTAAGAAGAACTGGTAAGTTTGCCACTGTTTAGGGTTAGCCAGCTCTCTTCATTAGCATGGATAATTGAGGCTCGACAGTTCTTGGTAGTATTATCTTGAGTGTCTTTTCCATGATGATTTCCTTTATTGTCATCGATTAATTTGTAAGTTTAGTGGTAACCTGTGTTCACTCTTATTAATATAGGTGGAAATTCATGATTCTAAATACTTTGTAACCTCATTGTAATATGTCATCTGGATTCCACTTGTAAACTTAATGTTTGTTAATAGTGGAAACAAGAATTAGTTGAATGTGGCTGTCCTGAAACTCTGGTTGCTGTGTTATCTAAGTAGTTGTTCAATTTTAATATGCAGGTTATAGGTATCAGGTCCTTCACAGTACCAGGAAACCTCTTTGCAGTAATGATTTTCCTGATGTACTGTAATTCTTTTACCATAATTACCAACTTAGCTTAGAAACTAGTTTTCAATTTTTTTATTGTTGAAAATATTACAGATGTCCCCCCTTTTTTCCCATTGACCCCCTCCTTCCTGCTCCCACCCTACTCCTGCCTTCCCCAGCCTAGGGTCCTATTGATTGGTTGTGCATATATGCATATGAGTTCTTTGGTTTATCTCTTCCCACCCCTCCCACCCCCATTCCTTTGAGGTTTGTCAGTCTGTTCCCTACTCCCATGATTCTGGATCTCTTTTGGTTAACAGCTTATTTTGTCCATTATGTTCCACAAATAAGTGAGATCGTGTGGTACTTGTCTTTCTCTGACTGGCTTATTTCGCTCAGCATAATACTCTCCAGGTCCCTCCTGTCGTCTCAAAGAATAAGAGATCTCTCTTTCTTACAGCTGCATAGTATTCCATTGTGTAAATGTGCCACAGCTTTTTTATCCACTCATCTATTGATGGACACTAACCCTAACATAATTTTGAAATTGGCCTTTTTCACAATTTTTGTGGGGAAAAAAATTAATCCCACATGTATTTGTGGCATAAAAACATTATAAGGTAACATTCCTGTGAACAGCCATAATTCACCTGCTAAATTTATTTATGTTCTTATTTCCTCTGCTTTCTTCAGGTTCCAGAACATTCCCCTCCGCCAGGACTGATATCTTAAGTACTGTGTGGAAATACGAAATTTGGGTCCTGTAACATGCTTTGTAGAGGGAATGGCAGGAGTATTTGTGTATACATCAATATCATTTTTAAAAAATGACATGACAAGTTCCCATCTGTTTTCCAAGGAGTTACAGTTCCTTTGTCACTTTCATTACTTTCCCAGAGTCTGTGGAAGGTGTGGACTTGATTCATGGGTATTCGTATTTATATGCTGATAGAATGGTCCTCAGACCTTCAGAAGTGGCCTCATTCCGGCTGCAGCAGGAAAAAGCATGCATCTCGTCGTGACAGAAACACAGGCTGCCTCCCTTCTGTCCCCAGAGACCCTCAGCACTGAATGGGCAGATCGAGTGAACAGAATGACCGCGCGTCTGGGGGTCCCCGTTCCTGAACGCAGGGAACTCGCCACGTCTTTCCCATCTGAACTCAGCCTTTCCTTAGACTCATGCAGCTTGGAGCTGGGTGTGGGTTTCTGGCAAAGGAGTTTGTTTATTTTTGAATTCTGTCTTCTCTTTCCATACGTGAGGAAGCGTCATCCCCACCCTTACTGGTGTCCTTACTCCCCTGTCTTCTCTCTTCCTGGGTGTGCCCACTTCTCTGCCATCCACGGGGCGCCAGGGGAGGACGTATCTCATCGTGGTGCTTTTATTTTAACCTGTACAAAATAACGTTTTAAAACAATGTTAAAATGCTCTTATTTTTATGATTATTTCCTCTGGACATGCAGATGAATGTTGACCATACAGGTGTGTCTGTATGTGCCCCAACTCAGAGGGAGAGCCCCACGTTCTGCTGCTCACTTCTTTCCTTGTGTGTGTGTGTGTGTGTGTGTGTGTGTGTGTGTGAGAAATCTCTGCTTTACGTGCTCATCCCCTCACAGGACCTTGGCACGTATTCAGCCTTTCCCTGCCGCGGTTTTCTCTTCTGTGAAATGGGCACGATCTCAGTGCCGGCCTCACAAGGGGACCGTGAGCACTGAAGTAGTTCATACCGCGGTGAAGTGTTGAGCGGGCCGACACATCAAAGGCCTTTTGCTGTGTATTCGCTAGCAGGGAACAGAACCTGGCTGCTGACCGGTGGGAGCTGCGGGGGTGGGTGCACGCCCTAGGACAACTGGAGGCTGGGCCCCTGCCCTCACGTCTGTCCGTGCAAGGCGCTTCATGCCGAGGCCTCTGCTTCCTCCAGATTCCCTTTGGCCTAAGTCACCCCCTACCTCCCTTCTCCCAGCCTCAGCCTCGGAACAGAACTCTGCAAGTGTGCATCTGAATCTTTCCGCCTCACCTTTAACTGGTTCTCTGGGCCTTTGTCTCTGCTCCGAAAAGAAGTGTGAGGGGCTAGAACATATCAAATGCAGGTATGCATAGGTCACTACTTCAACCCTAACCCTGCTGTATTTGACAGACCCACGCACTGGGTTTGCTGATCATAGACACCCAGGGCCAGGAAGGTTCATGTCAGAGGGCAGAGCTCAGCATTCTGTGCACACCTTGGTTCTTTCCCAGGAGAAACCACTGTTCAGGGTTCTGCACTCCACCTTGGTCATGCCACCGCTGGGTCTCCCCGCCGCTCGGACTAGCCGTGGTGTCTGTGGGGACTCCGTGTCTCTCACCCCTTTGGCCTCCGCCGTGGCACTTACTCGCCTTTATTCCTCTGCTCGCACCTGGTCTGGTTTCCTTCAGCTGCTCGCTGTGCTTAGACTCGGGGCTTTTCCCAGGAGCATCGTTAGAAACGTGTCCGTCCAGCTCTGGACTCAGCCGGAGAAGCTGGAGCCCATGCCGACCAGCGCTTCCCAATCCGTTCTTTCTTGTTAAATGTTTCCCAGCACCTGGAATTCTTGGTCCTGAATTTCATCTCTTCTTCAGCCTGAAAGTCAAACAGCTGAGAACCAAACCCAGGGGCACTCATACCAAATTGAACACAGTAGAAGGATTAGATAGGCATTTGTAAATAAATCGGCAAGTCCATAGTTCCAGGCTGAGCACCTTAAGACGAATGGACAGAGCACGTGAATTACAGTCCTTCATCGCGTTCATCTGCTTGCAGACTTCCTTGGGGGTCTGCTGTGTAGGGGATCTCGAGGTCCTCTGGATACAAGCATGGGTGAGAGCTTTGTCTTCTAGAAGACTCCACCTGGTCAGGAAGACAGGCAAGTAAAGAAACCAGTAGAGTATAAACTGAGCCCTGTCTGTGGGATCAGAGAGAAGTCTGGGAAAGAGCACAAGAAGACTGTGTGATTGGAAGGATCAGCTTGCATTTCCTAGTGGGAAGGGGAGAACGTGTGGAGGAAATCGCATGCAGGGATACATACAGTGCATTGCTGAAACGGAGTGGCCTGTCGTGGACAAGACATGGACCAGGGCAGCGTACGAGGCGAGCGGTGCCCTCTGGCACCGAGCAGTGGCCCTCTGGCACGAGCTGTGGGAGGGAGCTGGGCTTACTCGCCGAGCAACCACGAGCCCAGTGTTGTAGGAGTCACTTTGGCTTATTTCTAAGTCAGTGGCAAGATGGGCTGGGCTGTGTATGCTGTGAAGCTGGGGAAGCTGAGAGGGACTTCCTTATAATAAAATAATTATGCTCTGCATTTTAAATAATTTTTTAGTTTGTATTTATTTTTGAGGGAAGCAGTTTTGTGTTGTGTTGTGTTGAAGAAATGTGTGTCTTTGGATGTTGTAGGAGAGCATGAAAAAAATGAATGCAAGGACTAGAATAGGATTATCATAAAATACATTGGATTTGCTATACCACGTGTAAATTTCACAGGGTTTTCTAAGGTTGTTTTTGATGTTTTATAATGATGCGACAAGTTTACTTTGTTTGGTGGAAGGTTTTCTCTGCAGCTGGAATGCATGCGTCCAAGCAGAGGCAGCGTGTTTGGGCGTGTCATCACGACCATTTGATAACCCTTTCATGGTTCTTTTATTTTAGGGAAGTAGATCACTTCTCGTTTTCCATGATGAGAATGTAATAACGTAGTGTTTTATGAAATGCGCCTGTGGGAAGTGTGCAAGAGGGCAGATACACTTCGGTTTCATTTATTGTTTTTCTGATGTGGAACTTCAGAAACAGAATATTTTCCTTTTTGGCATCCAATGGGTTAATGATTCAAGGGACAAAAGCCCATTTTTATGTTAAAGGAAAATTGCTTTGAAAAATATGCTTTAATTGAAATCCTATTTAAGGGTAAAATTATGTTATTGATTATGATCAAAATGCTCCAGACAGTGATGAATTCATCAATTCTGGTTTCAGTGGTGTTATAAATCTTTCCGTGGAAGCTGGGGAACGTGAACAAGATGAATTTTTTCAAATTATAGTGGCACATTACTTATTCTGTGCAACTTTCTTCGTCTGTAGACTGTGCAGGAACGGGGACGGCCTGTGAGAAGCTTGCAGTGATATCTACGTCACAAATCAAACCGCAGTGACACTTGTTCCCATGTAAACTTTAAAAATGTGAACCTGGAGGGTGACTGCACAGCATATTTGAGTTAAAGGAAGGATAACATGCAAATGAGTTAGTATAGCCAGAATGAACTTTTATTTGCAATTATAGACTAGCAGCCCCTTGAATTCACGTGACTAAGGAGAATACTATACATTTAAACTCCCCTCTATATTATACGTTTGTGAAAGATTGTAAATGACTAATCCATAAAAAGTTGTACTTTTAAAGTCATTCTTATCTATGTAAATTAAGACATTTCAAGCTTTTTACAGCTTGATTCTTTGCAACTACTGAAGAGATGTATGTCTGTCTATCAATAAACACCTACGTAGCTATTTATCTATCACCGAACAGACTTTATTTATCTCCCACAGGTCAGTAGTTTTTAGTCATAGACCTATTTTTATTTTTTATACATTTTTAATTTTTTTATTTTTCAGGTACAGTTGACATACAACATTATGTTAGTTTCAGGTGTCCAACACATTTAGACATTTATACAACTTACAAAGTGAGTTCCCCCTGATATGTCTAGTACCCATCTGACACCACACATAGTTATTACAAAGAATATATTATTTTTTCTGTTTACCACCAAAGAAGTGGTAAGACCTGGGTCTGTTTTAAGCATTATAAAAATATTAGTGCAGTTACCCATTTTAAAAGCTCCTTCTGAAAGGTCCTTGAAGTCGGGTTTGTCACTACTGCTGTGAGTGGTGACCATGAGCTGGGTAGTGTTCTAAGCACACAGCCCACTTTGTGCCATTAACCTTGAGTGGGGATTAGCATTAGGAATAATGTAGCTTGATATCGAACCCCGTTGTGGTCAAGAAGAATGTATCCAACTTGAGCCTTTCCATAGTGGGATTTTCATTTGTCAAGCGAATTCCTGGTACATATGGACCGTTTGGAGAACATTGTGTCATGCCACTAATATTTTCAGTTGCTATTAATGAATAATTAAAAGTCGGTTTACGCTGCGCTCAGCATCGTTCTCTCTCATTTGTGGTGCGTGTCTGTTTGCAATGGTCAGTTTGCAGCTCGTGGTCTGTGTGCGTGGACTGTAGCAGAAGCGTGCGGGAGGTGCCAGATGGAATTACGGTTTCACGGTGCACCAGGTCTGCCTCTCATTTTCTGTATATCTGTCTCCCAGAGCCAGGGACTTCCCAAGTACCTGAATCTCTCCTTTCTACGATTGAATTCCAAGGGGCTTTTTGTGATTCCTTTTTTTCTATTATAACCATAAAATTAAAATAATTCTCATAATGCTATAAGTAACTAAAATTTCTTTAGGAGCAAATTATATGTGAAAACTCATAAAAGCTAAGGAGGAAATATGTTTTTCTTCACTTTCTAATTAGTATTAATGTGTATAAACTCTCTCTTTGTATATAAACTCTAGAGAAACAAAGGCGATATGGCCGTTTCTGTATGACAGCACCACTAGGTTACGTTAGCCTACTCGGTAAAGTTTCTGGAGGCAAAAATCCCTTCCGTGGACTTTTAAAAATGTTGGAAGGCAACTAATTGTTAACCAACAAAATACTAAAGAAATTCTTAAATATACATGGCTTAATCCAGCTTTGTCCTCTTTTAAAACAGATTGTTTGGCAGCTAGCACCAAGTTGTATTCAATAAAAATGTGAACAAATATTTAAGGCCTCACAACTGTGTTGTAGGTAAGATTGCCAAAATCATTTACATATTGTAATAAGAAATTCCACATCTTTTTATTATTTGTGGAACTTTTTTTGTGGAATTAAAAAAAGACCCTTTTGCCCTGGCCGGTTTGGCTCAGCGGTTAGAGCGTCGGCCTGCGGTCCAGAGAGACCCAGGTTCGGTTCCCGCTAAGGGCATGTACTTCGGTTGCAGTTTGTCCCCGGCCCTGGTTGGTCGTGCGGGTGGCAGCCACTCGATGTGTCCCTTTCACATCGATGTTTCTCTCTCTCTCTCTCTCTTCCTCTCTTTCCCTCCCACTCTATCTGGACAAAAAATGAAAAAATGTCCTCAGGTGAGGAAAAAAAAAAATTAAAAAAAAAATAAAAATAAAAAAAGACCCTTTCAAATTTACTCCACTAAACGGTCAATAACATTTTCTAATTGTTTAAATTTACATTGGTATGATGCACAGAATTATTTAGAGAATCATATTCACGTTTAATTATTAAAAGACATTCTTTTTGTATGGGAAAGAATGTTTCTTAAGGCAACATTGAAAATTGGTCTTTACTGGAATGAATCAGAAGATTTGAGAAGATATTCTGGAAGGTAAGTGCCAGTAAGCAGATGCTGCTGGGTGATCTTTTATCTTCACGAGGAGAGTTAAATTAATCCCACTTTTATACCGGAAACATAACATTATTGTCTAATACCAGTTAGAGGCATGTGGTAGAAAGCCTGCGTGCTGATGGGGTTCCAATGCTCTGCTGTTGCTTAGTAACTGTGTGACGACAGAAAGTACTTCATCTCTACCCCACAGCTTTCCTTGGTGCAAAGTGGAAGTGCGGAATCACGCATCTCACGATGTATCTCCCAGAGTGGGTTGTCCTGTGGATGTCCGTGTAAATCACTTAGCACAGTGCCTGGCATAATACACTTTATTTTATTTTATTTTTTAATTCTCACTTGATATTTTTTTCCATTTATCTTGAGATAGAGTGAGAGGGAGGGAGAGAGAAACATCGATGTGAGAGAGACACATTGATTGGTTGCCTCCCACAAGACCCTGATCAGGGTTGGGGACTGAACCACAACCAAGGTCCATGCCCTTGACCGGAATCAAGCCCATGACCCTTTGGTCCTAGGGCCAATGCTCTAACCGCTGAGCCAAAACGGCCAGGCCATAATACGCTTTTAAACAAGTTCTCAAACTAAATGGTGAAAAACAAGTTTCTTGTTAACCTAACAAATGATCCAAGTTTACAAGAATTTGCTGAAATTTTTATTTTAATTAAGATACTATCTCCTCCTTTAATTTCATTTGTACTAGGAAGAAGAGACTACAGGCTTCAGTTTTTTTTTCTTTATTGATTTTAGAGAGAGAGAAAGAGAGAGGGAGAGAGAGAGAGAGAAACATTGACGAGAGAGAACATCGATTGGCCACCTCCTGCATGCCCCCCACTGGGGATTGTGGGCATGTGTCCTGCCTGGGAATTGAACCGGCGACCTGTTAGTGCATGGGTTGACGCTCAACCACTGAGCCACACCGGCCGGGCTACAGGCATCAATTTTAAGGTCATGGATTTTTATTTCGTCCTGATTTCAAACTAGAAATTCCTGTGGATTGAATGACTTTCTATGGGACTCAAATGAAGGCAGAGTGAAGGGGCAAAGTCCAGGAGCTGACCCTGTACCGCCTGAGACCCTGGGAGTCAGCTCTCACTCCTGTAGCTCTGCTCAGTTCTTACAGGAGGCTGTCGTCTCTCCTTGTCATTTAGAATTATAAGGAATGTTTGCTGTCCATTTGGGTGTGTGTGTGTGCATGCGTGTGTGTACATACGTGTCAGTCTGTGTGTGTGTGTGTTTGTGTGTGTGCTTGCAAGTTTGACACCCTGGAATCTAACCATGTACGTCTCAAGCTGTATTTTGCTTCTTCGTGTGTTCTTTCCTCATTTCTGTTTTATGATGCATCCGTTCTGTGTCGCTGCTCACACAGTCACTGTCTCTCGACTAGTGATGTTAAAACCGGCAGCCAGGAGGGGAGTTGCTGGAATGCCTTGCTCAGCACTGTGGACAGTTAGGACTCGCCTGAGAGTTCACCTCAGAAACCCCCTTCCGGTGCCTTCGACAAGCATGCTTTGTTCTCCTCTTTGTACACGTTGCCTCGTTGACGAAATAGCCCAGACGCTGTCCAGCCCTCCTTTGTGGGGTGTTTCCTGCGTCGCTCCCCTGTGGGCACAGGTGGCTGAGCAGTTTCAAAGCCGTGAGCCGAACACTCCCTGCGCTTCTCATGGATTTGTGTTGAGGATGTGTTTCATGTCAGGCTTGTAGAATAATGTGTGTCACACGTTATTTTAACTGCATGGGTCCACTTGTGCGCGGATTTTAAAAATAAATGCACTTCCCTTCATATTTGCTGGTTTCACATCCACGTGTTCAACCACCTGCAGGTCAAAAGCAGCGTTTTTGTGTTCCCAACTGCACATTCCCCACCATGGGCCAAAAATACTAGATGGAAGCCAACTGTAGTTATTCTGAGAGTCAAAAGTGATGTGCAGATTTTCAACTGCAAGGGGGTTGGCACCCCAATCCTGCCTTGTTCAAGGGTCACCTGTAACAGAATTAGGAGCATATGAAGATTAGGGCCATTTAGCTGTAACATTTTGGTGCACATTATATTAGTATTTAAGTAATATGTAGCTGTTACTGAGATTTGACGTGTTAGATAATTACTTTTTCTTATAATTTCCACGGATTTCAGTCACAGCACTAAAGAGAACAGACCCATTTCAACTCTTGTGGAGTCCTGGTACCCAGGATGGTTTAGAACTGGTTGTTTTAGTTTCGGAGCCAAGCATCCTGACGACATTGTGCTTCAGAGCTGGTATTGCTACTAACTGAATGAACACAAAGAAGAGACACGGATAGTGCTAGAAAGAGTGGGTGACGTTCCTACATTTCAGCTAGCTGCATTGCGCAGAATAGACCTGGTTGCCAGTCCCGAAACCTGAAGTTGTGTGATTGATCTGCCCGTATCAGTTAATTATTGGACTCATCAGAGAGGATTAGGCATCACCAAACGGGTTTCCTTCGAACTGTTATTATGTAGTTACCATTGAGAATCAGCAAACTCTTTAATCATAATGACTGTTAAGAAGTCTGAATGTCATTCAGATTAGGAGATGAACAATTCCTAAAAGAGTGATGAAAAGTAAATTATTTAAATAAAATAAGAAAACTTTAATAACAAGGTGAGGTAACTTAATAACAAGGTGAGTAAATTTTACTCTTAGAAAATCTTTGAAACATGGGTAAAAACAGCATCTCTAATGGACAGGGTCTTATGCAGAGTCAAAGTCAAATTTGAGCCTTTTGAGTACGTATGTCTTTATTTAGCGTCATCCTGATGACTTTCCCCTCAAAGTCAAGCCTTTCGTTGCACTGGTTTGATTTTCATGACTTTTCATTTTTCTGGTCAAATACCAAGAAAGAGAAAGAGAAAAGGGTGGGGCAGGGTGGTGGAGGAGGGGAGATGGAGAGGGAGAGCAGAGACTAAAGACAGAGGAAAGGACTGATTTTGGAAACTGGATACATGGCTCAGAGTGCAATAGACTCCTCTTCTCAAGACCCATGCCTGTGTACATTTCCCATATGTGAAACGTATGTCCAGGTGGTTGTGTTAACTGTCGTGTGTGGAACTGGGCTGCGAGGAGCACCCAGGACTGGCTTGCATGAACTAAGGAGTCGAGGTAAAGCACAAATAATGTTTGTTTGTTTTTTTCTTTGATAAATACAAATCGAAGAACTAAACTTATTATATTGTAAATAGCTGAGGGAAGAGTCCTGTGTTTGAATTTTTGAAATGAAACTATAGAATCATAGAGGTTGAAATGAACATAAAACTTCCGTATTACAGATGAGAAAACTGAAGTCTAGGAGAGTTTGTTATACGAACAAGTATCTGTCCATCACTCTCGCTGGTGATTCAAGCTGGATGAGACATGCGCGCACTGCTGTGGGCGGTGGGGGTGTGCAGGGAGAGAGGCCAGGAGTGCACTGTGGCAGTGTGACATGATCAAGGCTGTGCGGGAAGTGGCAGAGGGCAGGCTTCCAGAGGCAGTGGTCTGAGTCCCCAGCCTGTGCCGCTTGCATTCCAACCTCAGAGACTAGCCAGAGCCCTGGCCCAGAGACGGGAGTGCCAGCCACCGTGCCGGGACTGGGACCGCCCTGGTTCAGGAGCGTTGCGGTTTGAAGGAATGGCAGTCGGCACCGGAGTCCTCTGTAAATGCTGGCGGTTCTTGCCAGGACGCCGTGCAGTGGCTTCTTCCGTGCGCTGGGTTTTCTCTGTCGATGTCTAGTTTCTCATTTAACACTTTCCATTTCTAATTATTTAGAAATGATTAATGTGTTGTTAAACACCGTTTCTATGCCACTCATACCTAGGACATGTGGGGCAATCATGAAAAGTAGATTTCCGTCTTTATTTGCTTGTTGAGCTCATCTTGGCATTTAGTTCTCCTTCCGCTTCCCTGTCACATCGTTCTGTGGTCCAGGTGCATCCAGGATCGAGGGGGAAAGCCAGAGCAGGGAACCAGAAAGGAGGCTCATTAGACACCTACGTTCACTGTGTGGGTGCAAAACCCAGGCAGCCTACAGCCTTTAAGTCTATGAATTCATGTGATTTACCAAGTAAAAAAATCAGCCAGATGTGTAAAGTTTGATAAACGTGTCTTTTTTTTTTTTAATCCTTACCTGAGGATATTTTTACATTTATCTTCAGACAGAGTGGGAGAGAGAGAGAGAGAAACATTGATGTGAGAGAGACACACACAGGACCCCAACCAGGGCCAGGGACGAACTGCAACCGAGGTACGTGCCCTTGGCCGGAATCGAACCTGGGACTCTTTGGTCAGCAGGCTGACACTGTAACTGCTGAGCCAAACCAGCCGGGGCTATAAATGTGTCTTTATAGACCATTGAACTCCTCTGGAAAGTGGAGTCCTAGGAGTTATAACCTCTCCTTTCCCAATGACTAATTGGATAAATTTACTTAAAGGTTTAGCCTCATAATTTTATATCATGAAGTAGTACTGCTCACCTGGGTGGTATAGGTACCTCAGGGAGTGCATCTTTAATATCCATTCAAGATACAAAGTTCATACACACATAAATATACAAGTTAATTTTGACAGGTATTGAGAGTTAACACACAGGATTGAACATACCAAATCCTTTGGATCTCAGTTTCAAATATGTTTTCCAGAAAGATAATTATAAAATATATTTTTATAGTTATTACATTATATATTGTTATGGAGAAAACCTCATTCTTTTTATTATATTAGACTAGACTATTTTATTAGGCAAGTGTTTTATATTTTCATTATATTATTATGACAAAGTGGATTTTTGCCTTGGGCACTTTTTGCCTTCCATTTTATTTTTTGCATCTGTCTTGTCTACCTAGTTCTCCTTTTCATTGCAGTTATACAAAATCAATTCTTAAAGCCTCTGCCGGATTAATATCACCATGTCTTATTGGAAAAGCTGGACTATAACAGAAGTACAATCGTTTCTCTATCTGTAAGTGATAGTTGACAGTTGCAATTTGATTTCAGCATTAAATTTATGGTCTACTTTAAAAAAAATTTTTTTTCTTTATTGATTTAGAGAGAGAGGAAGGAACAGGGAGAGAGAGCTAGAAACATCGATGAGAGAGAACATCGATTGGCCGCCTCCTACATGCCCCACACTGGGGATCAGGCCCACAACCTGGGCATGTGCCCTGACCGGGAATCGAACTGGCGACCTCTTGGTGCATGGGTCGACACTCAACCACTGGGCCACACCAGCCGGGCAGTTTATGGTCTACTTAATACCTCTGACTTGCACCTTTACCCGGACTGTAATGGAACAGTCCTTCAGGTGGCCTGGCGTCTCACCGAAGTCGAACATGTAACTGTGCTCTCAAGCTTTCCTTTTTCTCTGGGAACGCTGTGCACGGAGACCACTGTGCTTTCACAGACCACAGCAGGTTCATTAGACCAACACTGGGTGGCGAGTCCCGTGGCCTGTCGTCCTTGAATGAAGTTTTGGAAAAAGACAAAAATTTCTACCAGAAAGGCTAAAGGACTAATAAGTGTAATTCCCTAGATATAGTAGCCAGTTTGACCAAAGTCTCTTTAAATTGTGGCCAAGTATTTCTAGACTTTTTTTTTTCTTTCTTTTTCAGACTCATTTTGCCTCCTATTGATTTTCTTCTTTACAAGTTAGCAATTCTGATTAGAAAGTGTTTTACTCTGGATACTGATTATCAATTTGGGGACCTGTTTCCAAATAAATAGATAAGATGGTGCACGATGTATTGATGTCTTTTGGCAGTTTTGGTGAAAGGGAGGAAACGGGAAAAGTGGCTTTTTAACATACTGGCAGAATTCAAGGCCACTTACTGTGAAAGAAACGAGGAATAGCACAAGGAAGAGACCTTTGCTGTGAAGGCGTTATGAAAGGCTCATGGCAGAATGAGCTCTTAGAAGTAGAAATACTTTAATTCCCTAGATAGAAGTCCCGTTCTAGGGAAGGGTTTCAGGTAAGGGCCACCACGGCCACATCAAACGTTTATTACATTGTCAGTGACTGGTGTTAATGTTGGTGGCAGTTCCTAATCAGGTGGGGCGGGAAGATGCTCAGATTTGGGATCGTTTTAAAAGGACTTTAATTACTAAGTTCCATTAGCAGTTTAGGCAGCCTGGGAAATCAGAGTCGTCGATGTTAGCGCTGTGGAAGATCTGTGCAGTATTCATAACAAGGAAACCTGCTAGCCTGGCAGGATCGTGCCAAGTTTAGGGAAGAATTTACAACTGCTCATTGAAAGGTATCCTTTAGGATGCCAGTGAATTGTTTGATGTATTCAGTATTTTTTTGGCTTTTTATAGACTATTATTATATGACTCAGGTGATAAGTCAGTATCTCCACTAGAGGGGAGAGCACTGGGAGCTGAGCGCTACGGGCTTGTACTTCCACGGATGCTCACGCCCCCTGCGCAGACCTTCCTGGCCGCGTGGTCAGTCTCAGTCCCGGCCCAGAAACGGTCCCATGGGGCCGGAGACTTTGTCCAGGGGATGAAGGGGAGAACATACACAATATTCCGGGAAGGACAGCAGCAAGGTTTTCAATAGGACTTAAATACTTCAATTTTAATTTGGTGTCATTTCCTCTGCCACACTAAATGCTTACACATTAAAAATAATAATAATTCTTCTAGATTTATTGTATGACAAAATTCAGATGTAATTCTAACATTGTTTAAAGCAGATGTCCACAATTAGATATGACTTATGTAAATCAGATCGTTTTTTTAAAAGAGCTGATTGCTTTTTAGCTCGGAAACTGTTGTCACAACACATTCCTGCCTACCAGTCACAGTGCGTGCTCCAGGCTGCCGTCCTCCAGTGAAACAAAACTGCTGTGCGGTTTGGTCTGCTGAAACTCTTATCTAGTGATTAGCATTCGTTTGAATGTAAATCATCGGTTCTTTAAATACATGTGCATATAATTATTAATATATGTTTTTGTGCAGTAAGTGCTATTAAAAATATGAATGTTCTTTGACAATGTTTTGTTCTTTAAAACATAACTGTATGCCCGGCTGGTGTGGTCAGTGGATTGAGCGTCAACCCATGCACCGAGAGGTCGCTGGTTCGATTTCTGGTCAGGGCACATGCCCAGATTGTGGGCCCGACCCCCCGTATTGGGGCATGCAGGAGGCAGCTGATCAATGCTTCTCTCTCATCGATGTTTCTGTCTCTCTCCCCTTCTCCCTTCCTCTCTATCTAAAAAAATCAATTAAAATATATTGCAAAAAATGTATAAAAGGAGGGATAAGTCTTTGGGGAAGCACAGTACAGTTAATAAGCGGCAGCTGTAAACCCTGTGCTGAGATTTGTAGGTAATTAGCAAAAGGATGGTGAGACCATATGGTGAAGCAGTATGTATGATTTTTTCACACCAAAAAAATGTTATAAAATTAAGCTTTCTTAATTAACTCATTGTTAAAAACTCTTATTTATTCACTGAATTCTATGATCAACTAAATATAATTTGTAAATATGTCAACACTTTGGGGTTATTTTAGACCATGTTTTCGTCTGTGAATAGAAGACATAGCAAAGATATGTTTTTGTCTCTGATTTGGGGCAGATAGGAAACCCTTGAAATGTCAAATTATTCTTTTTATGTTCGTTATGGACCATTATCCAGATTAATGTTGAAATAATTAGTTTTAAATTAGTCATTTGATAGTGATTCCCAGGATGTAGTTTTCACATAATAAAATACTTGTGAAATAGTACATGAAACATTATTTTAGTGTGACTTCATTACAGAAATGTCTTCACTGACTTACGATTAAGTATTACAGAGGATAGATTACATAACATCAGTTTGAACCATATTCCCATTTCTTTTGCTAAACTAAAGTCCAATGTTTATTGAGGCATCTACTGGACCTTTATATAAGGATACACTGATTGTTGAGCTAGTGCTTGAAAAAAGTTAAACCATTCCAGATTAATTTTTTCTTATTATACAATAATGACTACATAATTGGGTTATTTCTTTCCTGTTTTATCTGCCAGGAATCACTTCTCTCATTGAATGCATTTAATATAGGCCTTCTGCCATTTCCACAACCCAATTCCCAGTGCTGTTGGGCAGATGACCTTGTCTGTTATTTCATGGAGAGGTCACCACTTCTGAGATGGTCCATCTTCAATAAACCTCTCTACTCTATCATTTCTTTTTTTGAATTTTTTCCTTTTTAAAAAAATTGATTTTAGAGAGAGAGGAAGGGAGAGGGAGAGATAGAAACATCGATGAGAGAGAACATCGATTGGCCGCCTCCTGCACGCCCCCCTCTGGGGATCAGGCCCACAACCTGGGCATGTGCCCTGACCAGGAATCGAACCAATGACCTCTTACTGCATGGGTTGACGCAGAACCTCTGAGCCACACTGGCTGTGCTACTCTATCATTTGTTGACTGTAAGTTAGGGATGACAATGCCCTGTAAGTAGTGTTTGGCTGATTCAGGAAATACATGTGAAAGTATATAGCAAAACATCTCGCATACACTGAGTGCACAGAAACAGGGTCTCCTTGCTGCATCTCCAAGGTTATTTCTGTCTAATCTTGCCTCACAATTACGGCTTCTCTCTTTGATATCGTAAATCTGTCCATCTTCGTTCTCTCCTTCCGTGTAATCTATACAATGATGTTTCAGTTGCCTCGATCTTAATTTCCAACTCTACTTTGCCCACAAATGACTGTCCGTATTTTCTGTGTCTCACCATCGCCAAAACAGAATGCCTTTGTTCTATGCTTTCCCACCCATTCATTCCTGGTTTCATGATAACCTGGGTTCTAATCTTCTCTCGAACTTTCCTCGCCAATGGCTTCTTTATTGCTCTATCTAAGGCAGTGGTTCTCAACCTGTAGGTCATGACCACTTTGGGGGTCGAACAACCCTTTCACAGGGGTCGCCTAAGACATAACAGTAGCAAAATTACAGTTATGAAGTAGCAACGAAAATAATGTTATGGTTGGGGGTCACCACAACATGAGGGACTGTATTAAAGGGTCGCGGCATGAGGAAGGTTGAGAACCACTGAAGGGCTTCTCCGTCCTCATACAGTTGATGCTGTTGACCTTATGACGTGATCACCTACTCCCTGAAGGCGCCGACCCTGGACTTCTGCAATCTCTCTCTCTATTGAGTTGTCTTCAATATCTCTGATTCTGCTTTCTCAGGTTCCTTGATTTCCTCTGTAACATTTTTGTAGGGATATACCCTAGGGGATATCTTAGACTCTTGAGCCAATTTCAACCGCCACATGCCCAGTCAGGGTTCTGATGTCTCTCAGGCTCACTCTGTTGTTTGAAACTGCCCACTGGTTATCTTGCCTTGCCCCTCAGTTATCTGAAGTCGTCATGCCCCAAACAGTTCCACCGTAAGTTTCTAATTCTTAGAGTTGCCGATTCTTGTCTCCTTCTGCCTCCATGTCTCCTCACACCACTGCATTTGGAATAATTCTCTTAGATCTGTTTGTCTTCATTTACTCTGCCTCACTGCCCTGTTTTTACCCTTCATTCGCTCTGACCTCAGTCATTACAGTTGCTTATCAACAAATCTCTTGGTCACTAGTCCCCCTCACCCCCAACTCCAGTTACCTTGTTTCAATAAGGAAAAGGAAATCGATCCTAGCACTCCCCTTCTTGACAGCCACTGATACCTCCTCACAACCTCATGAGATAATTCCGAAATGCTTAGCATGTAGTATAACATTCTTCACAATCCCAGGACATCATTTCTATCTGAAATCATTTCCTGTGGCAAACATTTAGTTGATAATAAGTATTAGTTGAATAAATAATCTGTTCAAACTTCTTCCAGTTTATCGAGTAGTCTGTGCTGGGTGCAGCCCCTGCAGCTCGTTCCTGAATGTGCTTTGCCTTTTCTCCTCTCTGCCACGGTGCACGCTGGACTTCGTAAAGGAAGGGCCTTCTTCGTGTGACAGCTTCTGTGCACCCTTCAAGACCAAGTGCAAATATCAGTTCCTGAAAGTCTTCCCTTGGCTTCGAGACGCAGTTACCTCCTCTGTGAAGTTCTCGTCGCACTTTCTATAAACTTCTGAGTCAGTTTGAGGTGACACAGTGTGTGTCTGTGTCTGTCTCCCCTGCCATTGGGTGCCACAGAGCAGGGACTTTGCCTCATTTATTCTGACGTTGAATCCCTCCTAGGACATAAACGCATTTACAGCTATTGGTAATTATCACGTACCTGAAGCTTTTTTTTTACTTCTCCAAAATTGAACGTCAGTTGTTTTCAATTTTTCATTTAAAAATGAATGTTTCATAGAACATCATGTAGTTAAAGACATGTGAAGGTGCTATATTTTAATCATCCCACGCTCAGTTAATTTTTTGAACACCGACACAGAGTTCTAGTTTAGATATCTTTCATCTGTGAAGTAGTAAAAGTAGAAATTTATAAGCGAATGTTCTTTCTCTATGATTAGTTTGAGGGTTGTTCTCAAAGGCATGGTGTCTTACTTGGAGGGGAAAACTTTTTTTTGAAGAAAAAAATCACGCTATGTATGCGAGGTCTTGTGTTTTGCAAATAGACTGTAGTCGTCCTTCACCTTTCACGTAGTAGCACGACAAAAATTCTTAAAAGTTGTTTTGTTTAACAGCTCGAATTTGTTTTGCCATTAAAAAACAAAACAAAACGTGAAAATGGTAAACTCTTGAGCCAGCTTAAAACAAAACAAAATAAAAAAATAGCATAATCATAATTTAGCAGACAAAGCTCAGTCGTCAGCGATTTCACTACCCCACATACCTCTGTGTGGGGAACCAGGTTCTGCGTTCGAACTTGGGCCTGTCTTCGGCAGCAGGAGGGCGTTTTCCTGCCACCTGCTCCCTTGTGGATACAGCATTCGTTCGCCAAGCTATGTCCGGACAGCAGAGGTTAAAGTCAGCCTGCACCGTGGTGTATTTTATCGGGTAGAGAAGTCAGGCTGAAGTCTTCCCTGCAAGTCGGTGCTCACGAAGTAACTGCATTGAACTCCCAGGGCTTTGCCCTTCCTGCTTCTGTCTGTGAGAGTGGGAATGGTCACTTGCCTCCTAGTGCGATACTGTGAAGCGTATAGTAACTTTCAGGTTTCTGCAGCTTAGGGCGTACACGAGTTATGTATATGTGTGTGCTATATGTGTCCATTCACGTGCACAGAAGTGGCGGTGAAGGGCTGTGGAGGAAGCCCGCAGGTGGGGGACACAGAGTGTCAAAGATGAGCGTGAGGCCAGCTTGCAGTTTTCAGCGAGGCCATAAGGCTCACCGAGAAGGTGAGATTTGAGCAAAGACTGAAAAGCAGACGTGTTTCCTCCCGTCTTAGGTTTCTGGAGGGCTGGACGTGAACTTGGCCGCCCTGCTGCCTTGTCAGCCCCAATCAAGGTAAGCACACCCATGGCCAGGCTGAAAGCCCTGAAGGCGCAGGCATGTTTGGGGACGAACACTGGCGAGGAACCTGCGCCGATGCGCTCCTGCTGACCTCGGTCCTCTCCTGCACAGCTCCCTGCTCTGGTTCTGACCCGCGCCAGCCAGATGGTCTGCGGCAGCCGAGCGTCTCCGGGGCCTCACCTCGGCTGGCATGCCCCTGCCTCCACTTCCTGCCCCTGTGGGTGGGCAGGGGCAGGCTCTACTGTCTTCACCCTGGGGTGGAGGCTGGTTGCTGGTTATGGGCACGTCTGGCCTGTGGCAGAGGAGAGAGGTCATGCCATCTCTGCACTCCAGTTCACTGCCAGAGCAAGTCTGACATGAGTCAAGAAGGGGGTCTGTCCTCCCAGCGGGGGGCGCAAATGCATTCGACCCTAACTCTGTTTCCCACACTTAGCTATTTAATTAAATGTTCGCTCAAATTCCGTTATGTGTCATTTCCCATGTCATTGCACAGTGCCCTCCTGTCACCACAGCCCAGTGGTCCCCTTTGGGGCCTCCCGTGCTGCCTGTCTTCCTTCTCTGGTTGGCACGGATGTCAGTGATCTCCAAGGTGCAGTCAAGGAGCGTCTTCCCCGCTTGCTCTGTAGTTAGTCTGCTAAGTGCTCCCACCTCTGTGGCCTCAGAGTCACTCCCACACGGTGGCCCCAGCCTCCTGGTGACTGCTGAGTGCTGGAGGTGAGCCCTGTGCCTCGCCCGGCACGGAGGTCTCGGTGTCGCCCAGCGTTTGTTTACAGAGAGCTAGCTGTCCCACAGACGCGTTGCTGAACTGCTTTACTTAATCATTTTCAATCAGTATTTATGAAAAATATATCTATATCGGTGTTAACATGTGAAGTCACAATTCTTTTTGTCCTTCATGAAACAGAAGAGTGACTTTCAGTCTCCTTTGAGGAAAAAGGTGATTTTGCTGTTTTCGACCGTGAAGCTAAGTTACAAGGCTTTTCTGCCCCACCCCCAACCTCCTCGAGCAAAACAGCTGCACTTTCTGTCTTTGACATATGTGTCTGTGGGTTTCTGTAAGTTTTTGTTAGGTTCTGCTGCCAAAAAATTTTAAATCACTGTTTTAAAATAAAAATAGAGTGAGCCTTACTTGATAGACATTTTCACACAAGACATAGTTCTTTTGATCACCATAACCTGTCGGACACCAGCCTCGAGCTGTGAGACAGATGAGTATCAGTACATCTAAGCTAAACAGGAGGTGGGTGTGTTTAAGAGGAGCATGAGCTTGGGAGGTGAGGGTTACTGTTCTCCTGCCAATCTCTAGCCTTGTGAGCAATCCTTGGGAAATGGTTTCTCTCTGTTGCCATTGAAAAAGAACCTTCTTTTATTTTAATATATGGCTTTTCTTTTTTTAAAAAAATTTTTTTTCTTTATCGATTTTAGAGAGAGAGGAAGTGAGAGGGAGAGAGAGATAGAAACATCAATGAGAGAGAACATTGATTGGCTGCCTCCTGCATGCCCCCCACTGGGGATCGGGCCCACAACCTGGGCATGTGTCCTGACTGGGAATCGATCCAGCGACCTCTGGGTGCATGGTATATGGCTTTCCTTTTGAGCTTGTGTTGCTTTCATCAATTTGGAAGCATAAGAGAGAAATATCATTTAGCATCAAAAGCATAAGTGAACTTTAAATCCAGCAGTGTTTAGTGTAACAAAGTTTGCAAATAGTAACGCCATTCATCTATGTAACTACTGCTCTCAGATATCCTTTGCAGTGTCATAATGTATATATTCTTTTGAAATTAATAGAAAAGCCAAGTTTTTTTTTTTAATCTCTCTGTCAGAAACGTTAATGATTCTTTACAAGTAAATTATTTTCTATATAACTCATTCTCACAATGCATTCTCTCAGAAATCCAATGCTCTGAAATGTTTTCACAGCCTCAGACATGTGACCTGGAGAAGCTAATGTATGAGAACCTAAAAAGTGGGGGAAGGTAATCCCTGGGCTTCTGCTTCAGTCAGCTTCTCCTAGGCAGCATTAAAATAAGGAACATTGTTTTTTTGTTTTGTTTTGTTTTTATGGGGTTGGTTTTTTGTTTTGTTTTTTGACAGTGAAATACTACATTGAACTGGAGAAAAAGTAGAAAAAGTGTTCAGTAGTGAAATTCATGAAACATTTCATAAAGTAAACATGTCTTCTTTGGACCTGGGAGGGTCACCAGCTTGCCTGCCTGTTTCTGCTCACGTCCTACAGAACGTCCTGGCTGTAGACGTCCTGTCGTTCCATGGAGGGGCTCTGGGCATAGTGTATCTCACAGTGTAGATGAAACAATATGAGCTATCTTTATTAATTGACATCAGTTTCATTTAGGGAAAAAAACTGACCATCAAGAATCACTAGGTATTTAGAGGAAACTATATTTAGATGAACAAAGAGAGTTACTGATACTAGAAAACTTAGGTATAATTCAGGGATCACAAGAAGCCTAGTTAGTATCCTTAGCAGAATCTGACAGGATATTATTGCTATTATGAAAAAGAGGCCATCAGAGATCAAGAAGTTTGCAGGAAATTAAAAATATGGTCACTGAATTATAAATTCTGTGGACCAACGGATAGAAAGGGCATTGTTGAAGTTTAGGCTAGTTTTTATCTTCAAGTTAAATTGAAAATTAACTCCCAACACTTAAAATGGGAAGATAAGGAAAGGAAAAATAATCAAGTTAAGGGGAACAAGGAATAGTCAACATCTGATTAATATAAAAGAGTAAGACAGTGGAAGGCTATAGTTTAATAAAATAATGTTTTTAAAGCAGAAGAAATATTCTGTGAACCTTGGCTGCGTAACACAGGACTGCAACACTGAGTAGCTTAGAACAGCAGCCTGTGTGCCTGTGACCTGGCTGGTTGGTTCCGGGGGTTTGGGCCAATTGGGGTCTTCTCACCTGCACTAGCTCCCGTGACTGTTCAGCTGGGGGACTGGCTGGGGACTCGCTGGTGTAATAAGATGGACTCTCCCCTGACTGGCTCTCGGCTGGGATGACAGGAGTCTCATCCTCCTGCTAACTTTGGCCTGTTCTCTCGGCAGCAGGATTCCTAAGGGCAACGAGGCTGCAATTTCCAAACTGTTCTTTATTTATGTATTGAATTCGTTGCGGTGATATTGGTTGATAACATATAAGTTTCAGGTGTACAACTGTATAATACATCATCTGTACACTCCACTGTGTGCCCCAAGTCCAAAGCCTAGTCTCCTTCCTTCATTATGTATTTGGCCCCCTTTACGCTCTTCGTCCTCCCCCACGCCCTTCCCCTTCGATAACCACCAAACTGTTTCCGTGTCTACGAGTTTGCATGTCAACAACCACAAAAACCGTCAATGGCAGCATTAGTCTCGGCGTGCAGTAGCCTGTGCACAGGGCTTTTCCACGTCCTTGCCTGCACTGCTACTGTCCCAGAGCAAGTGACACAATGTCCAGACAGCCGAAGGCTTGATTCACACACAGACTGGCCGTCACCACCCTCCATCTGCCACAGACATCAGGGCTCAGACTTAAAAGTCGGTGAGCAGGGTGGATGCAAGCGAACTATATGTATACATAGCTTGTTGAAATATCAAAATCCTCATAATGAAGACGAAAATGTTACAATTGTCCAATGTAAATAAATTAGATGATCTGCAAAGAAATGAAAATCAGGACGACAGATTTGTCATCAGCAATACTGGATCCAAGAAGGCATCAAAGCAATATTGTCAAAGACCCCAGAAGAAATCAATTTAAATATAGACTTCAATGCCCAATTTTTAATCATACTAGAGGAATGCACAGGTTGGTAAAGATTGTCTATATGAAAATATATTGAGTGATAATCCAAAATCATTTGAGTAAAATAATAATATGAAGTACAGGAAAAGTGGTAGCTGAATCATAACCCAAAAGAAACCTGGAAAACTAAAAGAAAATTAAAAGATAATCCTCTGAAGCCTGAAACTGAAAATTCTCCTTCTTGCAGCAAGATTTCACTATTAGGGTGGCAAGTCCATCCCTAAGGGTCTAATCATGCTACTTGATTCTGCAATGTAATATTTAGTCATAATGCTCGAAGTGTTGTTTATATTGGGTTTTAATTTTTAGAATCCAATTGTGTGCAAAGCATTGGAGAATAAATTACTGTCTTGATGTTACAAAAATAATAATGTAACTGAGAATACGAGAAGATCACAGGACGTGGGGATGTGGGAGGAAGTGGATGGGTAGCAATCTTCGTCTTTCACTGAGCAGGAGTTCATTTACGGTCGGTAGGGCTGTACGTTTAAGTATGTCTTACCTGAGGTTATAAATGGTAACCAGTGAAAAAGCGGAAGATAAAACCGAAGTGCCGACACTCAGGAGGGAGGGCAGTAAAGAAGGGAGAGGTGGATGTAAGTGCTCCTAGTTCCTCATCTGCCAGAGCAGACAGGCAAACGCACTGTGCAGGGTAGACAAATCAAGCCATAGCATGTTATTAAAATATTATCTAATGGTATATAATGGTATATATCTCAATGCATGTGCAAATATTACCTTTATATCTGGAAAAATAGGAGATTTGAAAGGGATTTTCCCAATAGTTATTACATTGTAGAACACACATACTATTGGCACTGTGCAGTCATTAGAATGAATGAGGAGTCTGCGGCCGATGCCCATAATGCCTTGCTCAGTGAGGAAGCAGGCGGCAGGACTGCAAGGGTAGAGGGGCCGTGCATTTCAAACCTGCTTTAATCTGCCTGTCTGCCTATCCGCAGTGTGTGTGTGTGGATGGAAGACGTCAAAGGACAGATAACACTTTTGTGTTGATACTTTTCATGCACCTAATAGTTTTATAAATAAAAGAATCTAGGAACACAGAGGTACCCAGATTCAGTCAGATCTCTCATCCGTCCAGTGGAACAGTGGCATCAAGACTCATGTGTTAAAGTCACAATTTTCCTTTTTAATGTCAATCATTAATGAGGGGGGTTCTTTTCAAACATCTTAATTCCTCTGCGTGGTTAATTCTAAAAGTTTACATTCCTGAGCCTATTTAGGTATTTTCCGTTTAAACCAGCTCTCTGGAGAATGAGACCCTCTGTAAAGTACGTAGTGGATATGTTTTTTCCTAAACGTATTTTGTGTGTGTTCTTGCAGAAAAACTGTTCTAGCCGAACTGCTGAGCTCCAGAGCGCCCCCTTTGGTGCACACCCATTTACTCCTGCTGTTGCTTCCCACCACTCAGGTGCAGCGCTATGAAGGGGAATGTTAAAAGATTTCTGCTGGGGTCGTCATTATCTACCGTCACATAAATATCTAAGTCGTCCCTGTGATGTAAACATTATGGAGAATGTGTCAAGGGTCAAGAGTAGATTTAAAGTATGAAATTAAGGCATACACTTAAGGAGCAGGGCATTTATATATATATATTCATTTCAAGGCATGTGCAATCAATATCATTAATGACATAAGTATGGGCTGTGGATAAATAATAGATAAATAGGTTCTATTTCAGGCTCTGTTCTTAATGAGTTGTGACCTTGGGGAAATCTCCTTGAGCCTGTAAAATGAAAGAGTTGCTCAGAATCAGTATTTTCAAAGGTATAGTACCTCCCAGTAAGAAATTCATTTTGTATCATTATAAAGTATGCGTGTGTGTTTACCTGACAGACGTTTCTAAAATGGTATTTGCTCTTACTATATGTGTTACTTTCTATTTTATCTGTTTTATTTTTTAAGTCTGTAACTCATTAAATGGGTCAGGATTTATAGTTTGAAAAATACTGGACTAGACATGTTGAAGGTCCATTTTGTCTAAAGCATTGTATTTTTTCCTAAGAGTCTAAAAGAATGTCACCTTCATTTTAAAATTTGTTTTGTAAAAATATTATAGTCATTATGTAGCAGTAAATCAAGCCTATTGGCATAATAAAAATGAAGTGTATTATGTATCTTAACGTTGTTATGTGGGGAATCCTGTAGTTTATAAAACCTTGGGATGATCTGACTATTACTGTCTAGTAACTTTCTAATGCTCCGAGAGAGTGTGCCTTTCTTGCTGCAGATGAGTTTTGCACACAGTGTACTACGAGAGTGTTGGTTTTTCTCCCCACATGTAATATCCCCACAGCCTAAAACAAGATGTTTATCTTTTTGATAGACAAGCAATTACCTTTTGGAGGGAATTTGAAGGCAGTAAAGCACATCTGTGAGGACATTGGGAATAAAGAGGAATTTCTGACAGGCAAACATGATAGCCCGTGTTTGTTATGCTGGAGCTGAAACTGTGTCAGCACTTTCATTATCAACCTCGGGGATGGTCAGTCTGCAGTGAAACTCCTCTGGGCTGTGGCTTACTTAGATTCAGAGCTTTCTCACCGGGAGCCTTTGCCTTCCTGAACGTCGGAGAGTAGATTTGCTTCTGCTCGCCTGTCGAAGGGGAAATGTGTCTGGGCTTCTTATATAATCACAGGAAAACGAAAGCGTTTTAGGTATTACAACCGGACACACGGATCATTAAAGAACGCGCCCATGAAGGCAGCGTGGAAACGGTCCGGCAGCACGCTTACTGAGCAGTGCTGAACGGACTTCTCGCCGCTGAGTCACCGAGTGGTAGGTTTTGGTAGTCGTCACCATCCTCTGAGATTGAATACACCCTCCACGAGATCCTCTTCTGAAGATACTGAGATTTGAGTGGCTGGTGATTTTCCGTCGTTCCTATCCTGAAATGTGTTCCAAACAGTTTTCCAATGATTTCAATTTTAGAGGGAAAGAAGAATAGAAAAAAATGTTATTTTTAGTTAGGCTGAAACGTGAAAACACTAAAGGAAGCATAGTGTTTGACACTGAGAGCAGGAGCTTAAACCCTGGGTCTACCAGTTATCTGCCGTGCCCTGAGACAGTACGGTCAAATCTCCGTACCTGAGATTCTTGGCGTGCAATGGAGACTGAGCATTGTGGCGCTGTGCCATCAGGCTGGGCTGAGGGTTACATGTACTAATCTGCAGAAAGACCTGGACAATTGAGGGCTCAGGAAGTTTTGTGTAGTATTATTACTTCTTTGTTATTATGGTTCTATATTTCATCTAGGATCATAAAAACAAAAATATAATTTTATATTAAAGATCTAACTTATAATGCCATTACATTTTAAGAAAATCATCCAAATGTTCTGGGTAGATTGCTCCTGTATACCATTTTAAATGCCTTAATAATGCACTTGTTGCCTGATCCTTGCAAGTTAATAATTTCAGAAAAAAAAATATATAACTCTTATGGAATAAACTCTTGGTCTTTAAGTGTGAGAATTCTGTCTTCCTAGGAGATTCATTTAAAAGTCTTATTCCTGCTGATGTTGCTGACTTTAAAAAAGCATTTCCTCTATTATGTCGCGAAGTACAGCAAAGGAAAATGCTGTTACATAATGTATATGTCAGGGTATATAAAAATAGTGTTCTATTATGGAAGGCTTTCTCCTGCTCAGTTCAGAGGAGTAGCAGCTTTGTGTTACACACATAAATTGATTGACATAAGATAGCAGGAAGAGAGCATTACTGTTGCTCAGATACACTCGGCTATATACCACTTCACCTTTATACTCTAAGAAGGATACCGTTAACAGTTTAAAAACTATGTAGTGGTTACATTACAGGAGGGAAGAAAGTATAAATGTATAGAGTTCATGGAACCATTATATGCTCATCACTCGGATGCCATGCACGTTTTATTCCTTTTATAAATAACATATGTCGTGTTTGCTGAGGTAATAGCAATGGGAGCAGCCTGGGTGGGACAGAGTTGCAAACATGCCAAGTCCACTTACTCTGCAAGTATTGATTGACTGGATATTTTGGGTCACGGTGTTTTAAGTGCTGGAGTTATAAATATGAATAAGGTAAGCAGGCTCCCTTGTCTTCAGTGGGTTTACTGTCAGACAAGTAATATTGATGCCGTCATTGCCAACTGCCGGGGGATAATCTGCAGAGCTAGATTTTCAGAAGGCAACAGGTCGAGGCTGGCATCCAGGAAATGTGGGTAGACGGGCCTTAGAGAAAGAAAGAAAGCCTATTCTACTGTCTCAGAAAGGAAGGACAGAGGACATGTTTGCATGTGATAATATTTGTAGGTTTCAGAGCAGTGAGCGGTAGTGTTCCTGGGTGATGGCTTCTGGCTTTGAACGCACAGATCTTATTTCCATAGTAGCAATAATAAGTGATGTTTAAATAAGAGAGCAACCTCTTGTTTTAGGACTGAAGAATGTTTACATTGGTTGAGCGGGGTGCATTTATATTCTGCTTATTTGGATAATAGGTGTTCAATCAGCGCCTCTGAATGAATGGATGGACGAATGGGAGTGGATAGTGAGAGTGTGTGAATGAATAAATACGCTTCAGATGCCCGCTGACAGCAGGGCTTTGTAGTTCGTTCTTTGTCTGTCTTATTTCCCCATCCTGGTTTCATCTTGAATTTTTCCGTTCCTGCAACCCAGATCTTATGCTGGCATATCTGATGATTAATTCAGGGTGGCACGTGGGAAGTGTTAGCTACAACCTTTCTGGATGACATGTTCAATGAAACATGGGCTTGCTAGCAGATCGTTGGCCTTGGCTGGGGTGCGGTGTGCATTCCCAGATCCCCCCACTTCTCTCCGTCTCGGGGTTTGTGTGCGCGAAGGCTCTTGCCAAGTCTGCTGGGGCCTGGAAGACATCCATCTAATGGAAACTGCGTAAGTAAACTTTGGACATTGGCCTGAACTGCGCACCAGCATAGACACTGAAATTCCTGGTGAATGTGAAGTGTACCAGTGCGATATTTATGTTACATGGCAACTGGAACCTGTCCTATCAGAGAGGCACAGTCAATATTCTCAAACTACATATAGCCAAAAACTCACAGTTGATTCATTAAAAATTGTTATTTTACCCTTGGGTTGTATAATGTTCTAAGGCATATTTTGATTGGAGAATTATTTTATATGGGCTGACAAAGCACAGTGAACTCGGAGACAAAATAAATTGTATTATTGTTAGTTGAAGTACATGCTAATATTTTGCAAGAAGCACACTTTTTTTGTTTTTAATCATCTCATTAAGACATAATGATCTTCTTCCAGCTGAGGTGTCTAATTACTGTCATATTCAATAGTCTGTTAATTGGGGAGAATACAGCAAAAAGCCACCGTGGACACATCTTGCCTGTATTCTCGCGGCGTAGAAATGGAGTAGGCACGGAGTAACTGTTAATTACATCTGCGGAGCTTTGCCTGTAATCTTGACTGAGCTCATTCATTTTTCTTTTCATACAAACAATAGCAAAACCATCTGAAACATCTGTATGGCTCTCTCTATGCTAAGTATCATCCAGTATTTTGAATACAGGCTTGAAATTTCATTGATCACAATTCACAAATGTGAAAGACAAGTTATCTTTGTATATTCAAAACTTGATAGTCAAAGCTCAGACACATGTCTTCCCCCCAGGCACTCGACATAGACGTGATTTCCCCTTCTGCTGCTAAACCAGGCATTTGAAAATATGTTTATGTTAACATATTTATGTACATATTTTACATTTATATAGTTAATATGTTAATATAAATTTAAAGGCATAATTTAAAGATACTCAGGGTTCTAGAGATCATTCAGTGTTATGCACACATCTGTTAAGGTGTATGTGTGTAAACTCACATACATGATAGAAACCATTTTACAAGGACCGTTAACCTAGTTTTAAAAGGGGCACCAGCCTGGCTTGTACAGCAGAGAGTGTCCCTCTGCCTGACTCTGCACTTGGGACTTGGGCCTCCGCTTCCTCAGTCAGGATCCACGGTCACCGCTCTGCTGGTTCGGGCTTCCTGGGTGTGTTGCGCTTGGACAGGAACGCAAGGGCCATTTCTAAACCCACCCTGGCCAATCTTCTCTCTGCCTTTGTGAATGATACCGTTTCACGACTCGGTGGCTGTCGTCCATGCCGTCATCACACCATCTCACTGGTCTCCACTAAGCGAAGGGGCATCCGGTGACTCTCCTTACTGTAAAATCTCAGGCTGTTTAGTTAATTACTCTACAAAATTCAGGCATCTCAGACATGTTCAGGGGATGTTAAGCCATGTTAAAGTGTCACTACAGGAGATGACGAGGAAGTAATAGTGTCAAGCTCTTTGACACCCACATGTACTACAGATATATATTGAAATGCAAAAGGTATTGTACAGACTCTACAGTAAGAATTGTTCAATAATTTTTATTTATTTTACTAGTCCTGTGACCTTGGAATCCAAGGGCATCATTCTCTTCATTTCTTCATATTATCTGTATTCTTCCCTGAACCTTCTTAGAAATTACTATGTATTCCTTTAAGAGCTTGACTGTTTGGTAGTGGATGTTCAGTACAACATGAGAAATAATGCACAGTCATTTATTTATCAGAGTGTGACTATAACAGTTACATTTTTTTTTTAAATTCTCACCCAAGGATACTTTTCCATTTTTCTTCATATAGAGTGGGAGGGAGCAAGAGAGAGAGAGAGAGAGAGAGAGAGAGAGAGAAAAACATCGATGTGAGAGAGACACATTGATTGGTTGCCTCCTGCACGACCCGTACCAGAGCTGGGGTCTGAACTGCAACCGAGGTACGTGGCCTTGACCAGAATCGAGCACGCGACTCTGGTCCTTGGGCCGACGCTCTAACTGCTGAGCTAAACCAGTCAAGGCTATAGTTACATTTTTTTAGTTCTGTCACATTTTGCATTTTTTTAATATTCTTTTGGTATTCTTTTTATTAAAACAAAAGCAGTCTATCTATACACATAAAAAGAGATTCACTGGAAATGTACCACAATTATATTTCGTTTTCTTTTTGATTTCAGTTTTCTGTATTGACCGGTCCTGTGTTATAACTGGAGTCAAGTAAAGAAAACATTTCTTTGCTGAAAGCCTCTACTTGGCCACGTTGCATTTTGGGTCCCTAAGGCATTCTCATCAGCTGTCCTTGTGCAATGGCACATCTCAGGAAGGGTGACTTTTATCATCACACTTCTTTCACTTTGTTCTTAGAGGCATTCTCTCTATGTACATGTAAAAACTCTCTCATGTATATGGTGAGAGTTTCAGTCTTGTCATACCTGAGTATGCTTTTCTGCACGTTTAGATACACTAGTTTGTTCATTTATATAACACACATTTCATTGGTACCTACTGTGTACTCAGTGTTGGTAACAAAACGAAGGTGTGATCTAGGGCAACTTGTGACCTGGGGACCTTGTCTCCATATGACCTCCTCCTCGTGTGACATGGTTTTAGCTCTCCACCACCATCCAGGCTGTTCTCCTTCTGGGACTGCAAAGCCACAGTACCGGGGATGTGCTCCGAGAGCACAGGGCACGAACCACTCCTTTACTGAGTGTTACGCAGCCGCGGCGCGCCTGAGAGAACACTGACTCTCTCCATGGCCATCAGGGCGAATGTGTGTGAAGATGTGGTCAGTTATTACCTAACCTCCTCAGTTCTCAAACTTGTAAACTCAAGCAGTCATTTGGATTACTTTAGCTTGATAAGATCAGGGCATTGTAACAAATTCTGAATTTTGTGTTCTTATTCTGTCATCCAAATATTTGAAAAGCAGTAACCTTCGTTGACTTACCCACGTTGACGCGCAGGGAGGGAAGAGGCCCCACGGACCCTGTGGCAGAAGCAGAGTGCTTGTAGTGTTTATGTCTTCATGAGCCCTGCATACCCCACTGTGGTCTTTAAGTACCATCTAGCGCTTAAGAGATCTTCTACTTTCTTTGCCACTAGATATTATAAAAGGATTTACCACAGGATTTCTACAGTGAGGCCTGCTCTTTATATCCGAAGTTAATTATGTACTTACACTAAGTATACATCTATCCTTTGTACTTATGTAGGATGCATATGGGATTATTAAAACTTTATTCGAATGCATAGTTTTCTCATTGAACCTATGTACATATCATGATTTACATAAAATGTAATCTTATTCAAGAGTTAATAAAAAAAATCTTGACCAAATTAAACATTCCTATTATTGAGATGTAAATTGGACAGATTTTAATATAGCCCTTGTTTTTTTTGGAAATAGAAATGCTAAAATGAAATCTTGGTAATCCAGATAGTAATATAATCTATTATGAAAATTTGCCATTCTTTTGCTGCTACTGGTTATCTCTTTATTTTAAATTGAGAGAAAGCTTTTTGTGAGGGCATCAAATACCTTAGGATACTTTTCACTTTCCAAACCCATCTTACTCTGTTGCTATGGTTACTATTATACCTCAGGAAATTCTCCATTTATGTATAAATTGTTTTATAGCTTAAAGTTACTTGTTAAAATTCTAAAATCTGTGGCCCTGCTGAGGAATTGTAGTAGGGCCCAATTGCTTCCATGTTTGGAATAGTGATCTCTAAACAGCGTAGTAGCACACTCATTACACACTTATTAGTGAGCAGGGTTGCTGAGGCTGTTCTTACGATGGGATCCTGCCTACGAGAGAACGCTGGCATTCTGGGTAAAAGCCTGGATTCTGGAGCAAGCCACCGGGGTTCAGACCCTGCCTCTGCCCCTCACCCACTGTGTGACCATGGGTGGCTAACCGAATCCCTCTTTTGTCTCTATTGTGTCATCACGGAGTGGGGATAACAACAGTGCCTAGTTACATCAATTCTCGTAAAGCACTTATTTCCCCCAACCCTCCACCCTTCCCTCCCTCTTCTTCTTCTAGTTGGTATTATTATTTGTAATAGGAGCACTTCACATAAGGTCTGCCCTCTTAGCAAATTTTTAAGTATACAATACACTATTGCAAATCATAGGAACTATGATGTGCAGTAGATCTCTATGACGTGTTCATCTTGTATAAGCAAAGCTTCCGGCCTGTGACTAATACCTCTCTGTTCCCCTGCCCCAGCCCCAAACACGGGGTACTCGCTGCTCCTGTGAGTCAGAGTTTTAGAGTTTTAGATTCTGCGTATGAGCAGTGTCATGTGGCATTCGTCCTTCTTGACTGGATTATTTCACTTTGAAGTTTGGCTAAAATGCTGCTGTTTTCCTCTGATGCTAAGAGATCACTGCAAAGGCGGTTTGCGCCCGGAGCCCAGCCGTGTCAGTGTTAGTAATATTTGTCTCTGGGGACCAGGGGAAAATCACAACTATGAAAGTAAATCTCGCATCACTAGTGAATCAGCCCTTTTTAGCTTTTAATTTCCCAAGTACCTTTTATTCCAATTAAAAACTAAGTTAATTTGCTATCATAAGAAAATGTATTTAAGTTTCATTTATTTTCTGTTTAATTTCTGATTTATAAAAATATTTTAGAGTCAAATGTCTAGCTTAATCCCCATTATCACGGGCTAGTTCTTCAGGTCCTCAGTGGCCCAGGCTAATGCAAGGCCAGGGGCAAGTGGAATCTCAGAAACCTTTGTGAAACACGGGGAGTAGATATCGTCAGTAATATTGTAATAACTGTATGGTGTCAGATGGGTACCAGACTTATTGGGGCGATCGCTTCATAAATTATACCAATGTCTAATCCCTACGTTGTACACTTGAAACTAATATTGTATCAACTGACATTAGAAAATAAATTGATTTTTTACAAAAAGAAATGTTTGTAGTCTGGGCACCAAAAGATTTTACCATTCTGCCCCTTGTCTGAATTCAGAACCTTGTGAGGTTACACAAAGGAGTCTGATTAGGTTAACTTTACATTGCTTTCTAGCGTCTGCCTTTTCCCTGAGGTGTGGAAGTTGGTCCCCTGCTCTGAGAGGAAGCTGAGATGTGCGTGCAGAACCGGTGTCTGTTCCCGGAGAGAAATGCTTCAAAAGCTGCCCCTTTCTCCTCCGTGTGGCCTTTTCCTCCGCAGAATCCCCAGTGCTCTGCTGTGTCTGGGCAGAGCCCCACCTGAGGAGGCATGGCCATTGGCCACCCACTCCTGGGACGGCAGAGACCACGCCCACTGTGCCGGCTGCCGCTGTCCTTGGTGCCGACCACCCACCTGTGTGTTCTCACCATCTCCCACTGGACTTCCACTGCGCAGCCAGCTCCGCCCCTCCTCTCTGCATTGCCTCCTAGGCACAGGGGAATCCGGTGCTGGTCTGAGGTCTCCCGTGGCTGGGAGCTCTTTCAGGTCCTGAATCTTGACATTCCCAGAAACTCATCTCAGGGCCAGGAATTGGGTTGGGTGACCTCTCTACTCTGAATTTGTGCTTCTTGACTATGAATCCTTTAACTTTTTGCAAAACATGATCCTTTGAGCCTCTGCCCTTCATCTGTAGGTTCCCCTCTGTCATCCACCAGGGTCTTCCTCATTCACAGAGGGATGAGCCCGCCCTTGCAGTCTTCCCCCACACGCCAGCGCCGCCTGCTGTCCTGGAAAAGTGAGCCCCCGGTGTCCTCTTAGCACCTCCGAGTCCTGTCCACGTTGCCCTCCAGCTCCGAGTCTGCCTCTCACACAGCCACCCCCAGCACATCAGCCGTCTTTCCTCGGCTGGACTCCCTCAGGGAGGGATGATAGCTGGTAAACTGACCCATCCACCGACTGGGTAACCCACATCCGTTCTGATTCTTCTCCAGGTATCTGTTCACTGCAGGATGCTCTGTCTTTCTGAACGCAGACTCAGTCTTGGATAAAATATTTGCTGAATGGCCTTGGAATCTAGGATTCACTATAAACATTGAACATATGAATTTCGTGGCATTTCAGTTATATAAAGCTTTTCTCACTGCATGGAATCATGAGAAATCCATTTTAGAGCCTAAGTAATTGGCTTAAGGATGAACGTTTAAAACACAAGCCATTGGCAAGTGTTGGTTGACCTTCATTTCTGGTTTAAGAAACTTAACATGCCTACTCTAGACATCGTAAAATGTCTGTACAAGGTGGTGTGATATGAATATACCGATTTGACATATTTATTTTCTTCCTGGCTGTTTAGTTGCTGCTTGAGTGTAATGAATTATTCCCCTAGTACTTCACATGTACGTGTACGTCAGGGAAGAGATACGTGTTTCTGGCCCCAAAGAGCCCTCTTCTTACCCTGTTTCTTTAAGGTGACTTCTGCCCATGGTAATTTTTTAATGAATCACATCAGCTTCTTATAAGTAATTACACAGTTAACTTCAGTATTTGGAGTTTTAGTAAGGATGTTTTGATCAGGCAAGCTAGAGCTTTAAATTAATTTATTTAAATTATACCAAGGAATTGAAATCCTAAGTTTTCAGGTCATATAAAAACCTAGATGATATTAATAAAATACCACTGCTATTGAATTTTATGGTTAAAATAACACTTTGGTTGTCAGTAATTTTAGCAAACTGTCCCTTGGGTTTTGGTGTGGGACAGCAGTGGGGGAGGTGTGGGAGACCAGAAACCTGTGCGGAAATGGGAAGGAAGTAGGTCAGCTCGTCTCGTCCACTCCGGTTGGACCAGATACCTTTTAGTGTCTATTTTAGCCTCCATTTTTAGCGTTAGAAAGTTTAACTGAGAAAAATAATCTGTACCTGCTGTATTACAAATACAGTAAGCTGAAAGTAAAGGACCCAGCATCACCTATAGAAAAGAATATTAAAAAGATCCCTTTTGGCAAGTGAGGTGTCATTTACGACTGGAAGGATGTGGCTAAAAAGTCAGGATGTTGCTTCCCGCAGAAGTGTTTCCAGGTGAACCGAACATGCTTTTGAAAGGGAGGACATGTTTCCTGACCAGTTACAGTTTGGCTGCGGGCTGATGAACAGTGGGGTTTGGAATCAATTTCAACATCGATCTGAAAGGTAATCCTTTTTGTGACAATCATGTCCTGGGGTTTTACAGTCAGAGGTGAGAATGAATGGCAGTCTGGGCGAGATAAGGCGAGGGGAGCAGAGTCGGGCCTGGGGAGGTGCCTTCTTCTCTGTCACTCATACCAGACTTCATGAGGGGTCGGGGGGCTGGCGGGAGGGGATAGAGCACGGACCCCGAGAAGACTTATTTCGTGAATTGCCAGAACTACGCTCCAAACCCGACAATCAGTTGTGTTCATTTTTATGTATGGAGTAAGAAAATGTCTGGTGGATGACAATTTGACTGGCTCTTCGGGGGTCTGCGCTGCTTTTCCGATCAGTAGTCTGTACTCCGTGCTCTGCTCCTGGGAGGCGAGCTGGGGGGAGCAGGCAGCTGGGGAGGCAGGGCCCTGGACTTGGACGGTTTACTCTGCGCAAGCTGTGGAACAAATAAGGATCACGACAAGTGCCTCGGGGGTGCATAGGAGATGGCGCGGGGAGCACTGAGACCAGGCCGGACCGTTCTCTTAGAGGGGGAAATGAAGATGGATATGCCATTTCGTGCCCCGATTGACTAGAGCAGACACTCTCCGTGTTCAAGGAGCGAGACTGCAGCTTTCCTGTAGGTGGAGGGCAGGCCACTGGTCAGACAGGTGCCTGCTGTCCCAGGAACACCTGCCTGGGGCAGCTTCGGACCCGGACCCGGGAGGCTCGCCAGTTGTTAATGCCCCCGCTGCCCAGTGTGTGAGCCCCGGCCCCAGTCCTCACAGCATTAAGGATCCGAACTTTTCTTTTAAACACCTCTTGAAACACGCCTCTGGTGTCTCTGAAATCCGAGGCTGCCATGGGGACTGGCAGATCTCCCGTGAATGGTTTTCCAGCAGTTCCTCGGTCTCCTTAGGGTCCCTTTCAGGGATGTGACAGCCTTCCATCTGTGGGTGTCCCATGGGGGTGGTTCCAATGGGCCGTGGCTTTGGGAGCTTGTAAGCCTTTCTTCTGTCCTGATTTCAGTGTCTGTTCAGTAAGTGTAGAGAAGAGGACATTTTAGCTGTTGTTTCTCAGCTGCTCACGGAGCGGGGGTCCACAGATTCTCTCTGTAGGACCACGTGGTGTGTGTTTTTGGCTTCCTGGCCCAGTGTGTGTGTGTGTCCCAGCTATTCAGCTCAGCTATTGGAATGTGACAGCAGCCTGGACAGTATATAAACAAGTGGGCGGGCCAGGCTTCCAATAAAACTTTAATTACAACAACGGGGGCCAGCCTGGTTGGCTTGCAGGTTTCCTCTGCCAATGCCTGACTTAGAAGAAAAGCTGGGGGAAAAATGAATGTGTGTTTTATTCACATTTCCCGGTGATTGAGGCTGAAAGACTATATAGTTCCAGCTGATGTTGTTCAGTAGAAAAATACGTAGACATCCGCAGACCGTCAATTTCTAGGTGCTCCCTGCCGCTTTCACATGTATCTGCACAGACTAATAATTCAACGCAGAGAAATCTCACTCCACCGTTATTCACGCGGACAGGGAAATTGCCCCCGAGTCATCTACAGTTCATTCAGAGATCCACAGGACAGCAGCATGTCCTGGGGCTTCGGGGGAGAACCGCGCCGGAGTGTGGAAGCTGGATGGAACCTTGTCGTGTCCGCTTGGGTCCCAGGAAGGGAGGAAACCGCGCGTGTGGCCCGTGACCCTGCAGCCTTAGCTCTGAGCGCTGCCGGCAGAGCCCCACCCCACCGGCTCAGCCCCACTGCCCTCTGCTTCCCAGACCCACGCTGCCTTAGGGCCGCTGTTTGACCTTGGAGGAGAGCTTGTCTGATTTGCTAACGATTAGGTGCATTTGAGCTTCTGTGAGTTATCCAGTGAAATGTAGAAGAGAGGTGAGAGAACACCTAGCCAGCTTCCTCTTCCAGCCTTCAGGACTCCCGACTCCTCTGACCCGGAGGACCACAATCGTCTCCGGATGCGCCTTTTTGCTCCTGCCTCGTCCCACACTGACCTGTGTCCACGATACAGTGAGGGTGAGGATGGCAAACGCTGCTGGATTCGGGCCCGCTCCGCTCCACTCCCGTGGCTCCTCAGCTTCAGTGAACCTCATTCTCCAAGACCCCACGCGGGGCGTGTCCCTGGATGTTCCAACTCTGCCCCTCTCTGGCCTCACCTCCCTTACCCCACTGTAAGCTCTGCCCTCCAGTCATGCCCAGCTTCGTGCTTTCCCTGGCTTCCCAGCTTTTCATTTGCGATGATCTATGTGCCTTAAACACCCACCCCTCACCTGTCTTTTCTTCTCCCTCTTCTGCCTCTTCCTCTGCTGAATTCCTTAAGACCCAGGCCGCTCCCGGAAGGGCTGTCTCCAGAACTGTCGTCTGGCCCTCCCCCACACTGCGACCTCTGGGACACCAACCCCATGGCGACGCGATGAATGAGCTGTTCCACCAGCCGAGTCCCCCCACCACCCTTCACTCACTGGTGCAGACGCTGCATTCCATGTCCTCCCAGCCCTGGCACAAAATAGATGCTCAATAAATATTTGTTGAGTACATTAGTCTCCCAGTGGGAATACACATGATAAATTAGAACATCGTTTTGTTGAACCTCATAGACTTGGCAGTTTATTAAAAGAGATGAAGAATGTATAAACCACGTAGGTGGAATCACCATTCTTTCCTAAAAGTTGGCTAAACTTGAAGTATGTATAATGAAATCTAGGGGTATCCTCTTGACATTTTTTTAAGGAGTCATCCTTTTAATGTGCTCTTCAAATATACAAAGACAAGGGTGATTATTTTATTTAAGATCCTAGCTATACTTTAGAAAATATTTTTCAAATAATGTCTGTATTTTAAGTTGGGCAGGGGTTAGAGGACCGGGAACATTACTCTGCTCTGTAACCCAACGGAGATCAAGGCGTTTGCTCACAGAAGGGCCGGACTGCCCATCCACGTGGTGGACAGGAAGGGACCTCTGGTGCTCACAGCCATGCGGAGTCTCAGCAACCAGCATGGTGAGTGAAGGAAGCTGTGTACAGAGATCACACGCTTTCTCATCAATTCCATGTATGTGACTTCGTAGAATAAGCAACATTCATCTGTGGGGTAAGGGAACTGAATAGGTAACCCTGAGTGGATATCTAAGTGAAATGAGTGTGCGCCCCAAAAGGACCCTCACAGGCGTGTCCGCAGCAGCCCTCCTGATGGCAGTCCCCGCGGGAGACACGCCCGAGTCCACGAACAGGAGAATGAGTAAAACATCGGTGCATAACCGAATAATGGATAGCTATTCTGTAATTAAATGATAAAAGAAACTACTGATATATAAATGGTTGAATTTTCTAAAAAATTATGTCGCGTGAAAGAAGCTGGGCAGGAGAGAGCCTGTGCTGTATGATTCCGTGTCCGTGAAGCTGAAGCCGCAACACTGGCGACAGCGATGGAGTCCACAGAGGGTCCCTGCCGGGCTGGGAGGGCACTGCAAAGCTGCTGTTTCCACTTTTAATGGAGAAAAGGCTTATTATAAAAATTCACTCTAATAAAACACTGCATTTCTGCAACCTAGGATAACACTTTGACTTGTGATTTCTACATTGTTAAGCAAGTGATTCTTATGGTAGAACTATCTGGAATTAAACATTAGGCTAGCAGTATTCATGTTACTAGCTCATTTTTGTTTCTTGATCTGGCAGGGATTCCATGATGTGTACATACGTAAAAAATTATGTAGCTGCACACTTGGGATTTGTACATTTTGCTGTATATATATTATACCTGGATTAGAAATAGGTAAAAAACAAAAACAGAAGTTAGTATCTGGCCTGCTACTTTTTACCTGATTTCCTCCAGGATTAGTTTACTAACTGAAGGATCGTTTTAGGACCATTAGGATTTCCAACTCGTATTTTGTAAGTGTCAAGGGGTCTTCCTGTTCTGTTGTTGTTGACAGTGGTTGAAATTAAGCACAAGACAGTGAACTGAACCCTTTCTCCTGTTGACACTGGCAGAGCTTGGCTCCTGCCGTCTTCAGGGAGAATGAATTTGCTGCTGGGGTGCGGGCTGACCTTGAACTCATGAGTGCGTCTTCACTGGGGTCTGTCATCGGGCAGACATCACTGACAGGACAGCTCTCCAGAATGGTCTTGATTTGCTGCTTCTGGGAGATATTACCTGAGTGAGACCACTTTTCAGTGTTCTCAACTCGGGGATACTTGGATCTGGAAATGTGTACATTTGAAAACCTACCTGTTCTCTAGAGAGACGTTCTCCTCACCCAGATTGCAGGCAAAGACGCTCGGATTTCAGGGTGCACCGCCCCCCCCCCAGCCGCCCCAGTGCTGCTGGGCATCTCTAGTCCACCGCCAGGGGCGCAGACCGGGTCTGGCAGCCTGCCAGGACTTGCTGAGTTAGCTCTCCCTTTTCCATCACCCCTGGGGATGTCCCTTTCTAAGTGACTTTGACATTTGAAAAGCTGTTTCCTGTTTGTGAGCCAGCCTTTCTGATGTGTGGTAGCAGGAGGGATTCCAGTTTATTTCATGCATCACACGTCCAGAAATGCAAACTGGGAAAGCATTTTCCATTTTTCAGGCTGTGTACTGGTACCTCATGGAAACATGTCTGTCAGCCTGGCTAGGCTGTCCTGCTGACGCAGGAGGGAGCTGGTCCCGTTTTCATCCTGAACACTCCTGCGTTGTCTGGAGGACACGATGCAGGGTCTGTCTGAGGGCTGCGTCTAATCACTTTGGAACAGGTTTTTCTTTCCATATTATAAATTCGTTTGGGGCTTCATATTTTGTGTTATTCATGGAGTTAATTATTACTATTATTTACTTGTGTTCTCCCCTTCTTCCTCTTCCTCCTCCCCTTCTTATCATCACTGTCATCTTCAGTAATTAAGTAATAAAAAAGATAACATAGTGGCCCTTTTTTACCCAAGAGGCTCATGCTTATTATTTTAAATAGTAGGCTTCCATGTTATAATAATTTCTGAAAAACTGAGACCAAAGTTAGAATTCAAGATAAAAATGTTGACACAATTTCTCTACTTCCTTGTGTAATACAAAGTGTGGTTTTGATCAGTATTGTGATATTGGCTAATTCACAGTGAAATGAATTACTTTCCATGTTGATTCTATTTTAATTCAGATTAAAAAAACAATTTATGCCAAGTACCATGGAGAATATGATGTATTTAATGTTATAATTCTAGATTAATGTTATAGCTTTCATTACAGATGGACCTAGTTGTAAAATAACACTAGTAGTCAGCTATAAGTGAGTTATTCCGTTGCAGACTGTTTTACCTGTCATTGTGGCCTCATGACAGTCCCTTTGTGACCTGAAGGGACCTGGAAGGCACCCTGTGGAGCAAGGCCCTGGCATGAGCCTCTGGGGTGTAGCATCGCCATGTGTTACTGAATAGTCATCAGAATTGTGCACCCCAAATTGTTGGGTGGTGCAGATTCAGTCCTGCGCTGCTTTGGGAGTAAGGATCAAGACTGCAGTGCATATTCGAAGAACAGTGCATCAGGAAAGGGAACCGTGTACCCACTGGGTGACCGGGTTCTCAGGCAGTAAGAGTCAGGGGAGCAAGGCCTGCGAGGGGCGGTCACCGCTGACCCCACCCGCTGAATCAGAGCCAGCAGTGCACAGCCAAACCTGTCGCAGGAGGGTCGGCCACCGTATGCAAGAATGGACAGCCAGTGTGCCATTTTCATTGTTCCCTGTGAATTCCACATAGTAAATACGTGGAAAAACTGTGGAAAAGCTCAAAAGTCTATTAAATGATCTTTGCCAGGTTTGGACTAGGAGAGAATGCTTGGTAGCCATTTTAATTGTCCTCACGCGTACTATTAATCAAACGTGCAAGGAAACTTTGTCCAGTTCTTGTCCAGTTCATATATGTTAAAGGAATATAAGAAAGGTAAAAAGAATTAGAAAGAAAAGGAAACATTGTATCTTTTGTCCATTTCCATAGCTTTAGAGAGAAAATGGGGCTGAAACTAACACAATGTTGATTTGTGAAAGGAAGCACGCCTTGAGAGTTCATTTCTGTGTGTTGTGGGAACCAGCTCACTGAGGTTTCCCACGTAGGGTTCAGGTGCGCACTCAGACCGGAGAGGGCAGTGTAACTCTCTCTGCTAACAGTTTGGGGCTCTCGTGTCTGTGGGCGGCAAGAAGGGGATCCCCCTGCGCACAGCGTCCTGTCCTCAGGGTGCGGCCCCTCCCTGGGCTTCTGCAGAGGTCACCCCCTCAGTCCCAGACGAACCCACGCCCGCTCTTGTCCTCACTTGAACCCGTGCCCCGCAGTGTGGCTTCAGTGGAGACGGCGCGAGAAGACTCCGTCGGACTGCAGGGCCGTTTCACCACTGGTGCAAGTTCAAGTGCGCAGACTTCCTTTAGTGGTGGAAAATTCACGAGGCATCATTAGCGTCGATCGTGCAGTTGGCTGCTTTCGTTTATATCAGGAGTGATTTGTGCCAGAGAAGATACTTCCTTGCTTTACTTCAGTGTCTAGGGAGCTACTGCTTTTCCCCCCTCAGTGTCTCTGCTGCACCTTTGTGGAAACATTTAAAATTTGATCTTGATCTACTACCAAATTGTGGTAAATATAAAGTGGGAAATATCATATTTTAATAATCATTACCTTTTACTCAATAGACATGATTCACGAGAAAAATAACAATGAAATGTTTTCTATCTGCCGCGGCTTTGACATATTGAAGCATAATTGTGACACATTTATGAGTCACGGAGTGACTTGTTGAAAATACAAGCAAGAAAAAGCAAATGATTTAAATTGTTTAAAAACCTCTTAATGTGTTGTTTTTGTTGAGATGTCTGCAGACTTGACTTCTTGCTATCTTTGTCTTAACATTGTCTCATTATTCTGAGAAGTCCTAGCAATTAAGTTAATAATTTTTCCCTAAATACATCTGAGGTTTTACAGGTTTCTCAGAAATAATGAAGGTATTTTGGATTAGCAGTTAGACATTTTAGGACTTGATTATGGCATTGTTAGGTAAACATTGATGAATGAGCTCATTTTTCTTTACTATGAAATATAAACCTATTTGCAAACTTTTTATTTATTCATTAACACTAACATCTGTAATTCAAATGGAACTTTTTCCTTCAAAGTGAGACTTGCTAAAATGAGTTTTCGAACTCTGCTGTGTGTATGAGCAAATATCCAGCCTGGACTCCCTCCCTCTTCATCTTTTTAAAAATGATTTTTACTTACTTTTGGATTAGCGTTGAAATTAGATTTCAAAATGACACTTTAACAGTATTCAAATAGAGCAGCACCAAAGATATAAAAAACATCATTTCACATTATTATAGTCCAACCCTAAGAAAAAAAAGCAAGTTGTTATATTTTAAATTAAAAAACAGTTACCAGTTTTTTAGGCTACTTTAATTCTGAACAACTTTTTGTTGTTGTATGGTATGTAACAGTTAGGTTTCGTGCACTTTTCTGGAAGGGTCCTCAAAAAGTGAAAACATTATCTAGGACATGGAGTGCTCAGACCACAGGACAGCAGAGGGAAGTGCTCCCACATAACATCCAAATGTGTCATGTTCAGTAAGGTCAGGAAGTATTTCAGGCTTGGGCCACTGTCTTTTCTAGAATAAGAATTTGAGATGTGGGCATTTTTATAGCTAACTAAATGAACTTGGATGACATGTTTATTTTTGCTTACTGAATTCCCCTAAGTAGCCAAGTTAGTGGACTGGTCTATGTAAGTTGGTTACCATGGAAATGATATATATATTTTTTGTAATATAGACTATATAGTGATCAATAAAACTCTGAAGCATAAAAATATATTGCATTAGAATAAAATTCAGTAGACGTATACTTCAAAGAAAAAGAGGAAGGATATAAAATTTCCAGCTGTTTAAAAGGAACTTGTTCATGTATTTTTAAAATGAACAAGAGTGGGTACCATATCATTGTGGTATAGAAATCCCACTGGATCTATTTACAAGACTGTAACAAATTTATGTGGAATTTTCAGTCTTTGCAATGCAGCCAAACTAAATCTTTTGTAATTATTTACATTTAAGATAAAACATTCTAGTTGTCTACTCAAAATATGCAAAAGACACACAATTTTCTCAGAATTCTTTTAGAAGTATTTGGCAAAAAATTTGAAGACTACTGTTTCAAAAGGGTGCTTTGGTCTTTGCTTGCTCTGGGGTAAAGGCAGAAACAATATCAATGTCAGACCTTTTGACTATTTACCAAAACTTTTCTCTCTGTGTTGTAAGCCTTTCCCCATCCCTGCTACCCAGAAAACTGCCCCACCATGGCTGTGGTCTGTCCCCTGGGTGTGACTTCCCTGAGGTTGGACCAGGCGCCGTTTTCCTTGGCTCCCAGGGTCATATCCTTTATAGCCTCACTATGTATTCGTGTCTGGTCCCAAGGAAACTGTCCAAGGCATGCATCTAAGGCAGAGGGCCAGCCCATAAACAAAGCAGACCCTCTGCAAAGGTCTGCTGAACTCCACGGAACTGTATTGTGCAGTTCCATCATGAACTTTCCATGGGAAATCCATTTGTGGCACCATCATTTCACATGGGGATATATCAGTCAAGTTTGTCAACTGGAGGGGATGCTTTTCAGTATTGCTAGATTGTTTCCCAGGTTTGCAACACTCCACCAAGTGCCTTTTGGTGGAAAGCATCAACGAGACATGCCATCCAGTCATGTGTGACCTGCCGTTGATCCTACCTTGTCACTGGTGAATGAACTTAGAATTTTCTTTTTCTTTTGGATGCAACTATAGGTTTGCAAAGGCCTGCACTTACTTGCCCAGGGTAAATCGGGCAGTTGTACTTGTCTCTGGGCCTAACTTCCCCTCTGTGCTCCTGCACTTTCTCTTGTCCTTCCTCGTTACCCTGGTTTCTGCTTTGTATCTGTCTGCTCCTCACATTCAGTCCTGGTGGAGTTCAAGTGTCCGGCGGCACTCCCCGTCCTCGGGAGAGCAGTCATACTTCTCAGTGTCCTTCCACAAGGGACCCTGCGCTGCAGCCCTGATTGTGCTGAGGGCTTGAAGGTCATGTCCTGCGGGTTTTGTTACAGTGAAATGTTAGCTGACTTTTAACTTCTGTTTGCATACTTTCTGAGACTGTGTTACATCGATCCTCTGGGAGATCCTCCAGTTCATACACAGATTAATTTTCTTCATACAATAATCAAATGTAAAGCAATAATTTATTATGTTGACTTTTTCTCTTTTCATGTCTCATTCTTTTCATCCTTTTGAGTATATTAAAAAGATTTTTTTGATCTAGTTTACATAAAGCTGTGAGTTTGGGTTGAAGAGAACCAAAGTATTTGCTTGTTCTCCCCCCCCCCCCCCATCAAGTAATCATATCTCCAGGTTGCAGTTCTAATTCCCAGGGCAGAGCATAAATCACCTTTCTTTTGGTGACTTCTAGTTTATTCCATGTAGATGCTGAAGGTGTTTGGAAACAGTCAGCCGATGATTATTCCTTTAAACTTTTGGAGGGTTTCTCTATTGGGCCACGATTATTCTGGTTGGATCCCACCCTAAATCAGCATATTACTCAGCTGTAAATCCCCAAAGGAGCAGAAACACGAGCAGGGAACCCAGTATTGATTACAGAGCAGAATCTCGAGCAGTTGCCAGAAGATGACTTCCTGGAACAACTGTGCACCACAGGCGTTTAATGAGTGCGTGGATAAGCGTCCGGCGGGGATAATAATAGCCTACTTATGCCGCGGAGCTGTTGTGAGAATTAAATGAGATCCCAGTTGTGAAAACTCTTTGTAAACTGTGAAACTTTTAGATAGACATTTGCTATTATTGAAATCTCATCTTTTTCCTTCTATCATGTTTTTGTTTTTTTCTTTACCTCACTAAAATTTTCTTTCCAGCAGCTCAGTAATCTGTAAATTAGAGTGTGGGTCAAAAAAAAAAAAAAATCACTAATTTGATTATTTCTGCAAAGGGAATTGCGTGCTTATTCATTTCACACTTGCTGTCTAATTGTCAAAATTGTTATCCTTCATTGCAGAAACATTGTAAATTGCTGTTAAATTAGCTTAACTAACGTTTAACTTAATCCTTAATGTATTAGCTCGTTCCAGGTAAGCCCCTTTGCCCCCATTTTATTGATTGTAGAGGGGGGAGTGCTTCTACTTTAGGTGATATTTGGTATTGAGGTTTTGGGGTACACAGAGGAGATAAACATGAATCCGATAAAATGTTTCTTTCAGTCATTAGTGTCTGCACAATATTTTACACCGCAGCATTCCACACGTGTGCTTTCAGTCATGTTAGCCTCTCTGTGTCCCTTCCGTTTGTGAAGGTTTCTCACCGCCATCTGGAGCAGGAAGTCTCGTGCCAGCCTGATCCACTCCTCCCCACAGCCCGATGTACGGGCCACGTGGTTCAGACTCTGGCCGTGCCCCACGCGGACAGTGCCCCCCAGGTTCCTGCAGGCATCAGACCTGGGGGCCCTGCAGCTGGCCCGCGCTAAGCTGAGAGGCTGGACTGTGCGCTGTGGGGAGGCCACGCCGGGGCCCAGCCGTCCCCCTACCGCCACAGCGAACCTCCGCGGGCCCCAGCCGTGCGCGCCCACGTGCATCCGTTCCCTGCGTTGGGCCGGCCGTGTTGTTTTTGTTCTCAAGAGCACTGCTGAAAGCTTGGTCAGCCTGCGGTCATGTCCATGTTTCTAGAGGGTTCCCTCTGCATGGCTCTCCATGGAGTCTGGGCCCTGTGCGCCTCCGCGACACCGACTCAGGCTGTCATGCAGCAGGACCCTGGACAGAGCATCCAGAGGGCCGTGGTGGGGGGAGGGGCAGAGATCACCGAATGCTTTGAAATGTGTTGTCCTGGCTGCTGTTCTCTACCTGATTCGTTCACTTTCTTACAAAAGAAAAAAAAAAAAAGAGTGGCTGACTTTACAGATTAAGATTAATGTCAAGTTGGAATTCAGATCTTTATGCCAGATATTTTCTTTTGTTTTGGAAATATAATCTGAATGGCTGTTTTGTGGTTTCAGAAGGTTAATATTATTTGTAAAATGTATTACTGTTAGACACCAACAACAAAGAGGCCTTCTTTCTCTCTGTGTGGAGGACAAATTCCCGAAGGCGCGCGTATTACTTTGCTAGTGGCCTGGGCCCAGCGCCCCCTCCCGGAGAGTGTGGTGACTCCCCTTTGTCAGAGGAAACTCCATTGTTTAAAAATCCCGGTTTGCTGGGTTTTGCTAGTAGTGGTGTAGTTGCTGTTGTGTGGGGAATGTTACAGGTCAGTCCTCCCAGCCCTTCCTAAGGAAGTTTCCCTTCCTTGGCCTTCGGTGATTGTCTTACTTTCCAAGTCAGAAACATCACTGGGCCTTTCTCTCAGCAAAACTCATTTAGCTCAAATAAATTCATCTTGCTACATAATTTTTTCCAGAGGAAACATGAAAAATTTCTATTTACTCATGGTATTGAGAGCCCAAGATATAAGAGAGATGTTTAATCTCCTTGCAACATAGATAATTACAATTTTCCTCCCTTTTTTTCTGCATGATAATTCAAGTAAGGGTTTCATTTTGCTTATCAAGATTGCTGTATTTCTGTGCTTCTCTACCAGACAAGTCATTTTGTAATTTTCAAGGTTTGTTTTGAAATCCTGAAAGATAAACCTCTGTAACCTGATTGATTATCCATTATGCTTATATGTAATTACACATTATGCATGTGCAATCATGATCAGATTAGTCTCTTCTCTGCGTGATGAGAAAGTAGTGTACTGTTTCCTCTAATTGTCAATAATATATTACCACTGTTCTGTAGGAATACCGTGTGTCCTTTGTCTCTGTGTTTCCATTTTTGATAGTTGCCACAGATCACAAAGCATTGCTAGTCTTGGTGCCGGCGACGACTGTAACGTAGAGCTGAGTGGATACTCCTGCATGCTTGCTTCATGTTTCCTTAGAAAGGTACCTCTTCATAAGGCCGCAAAAGGAGCAGCTCACCTTCCTCCTCCCCTCAGATGTGTTGCTTTGGTGCACACATCGCGCTGTACAGGTACCTTTATGTGGCTGCACACCCCTGAGCGCTGATATCACAGAGTGTGTCCGTGTCCCTGGGCCTGCCGCAGGGCCCGGCCCGTGCACATCAGGCACTCAGCAAAGGCTCATTGAATTCACTTAATTCTATAAAGAATAAGAACAGGCCCTTTCATTGCAAGCTTTAACAGTTCAGGTCTATTTGGCCTATTCTTTCTTCTTCAAACACATTTCATTCTTACTGAGTTCCTCTTCTGTTTCAGAAAAACAGCCATTTATTAGATTAGAAATCCTGTTTGCATCTTGATATTAGATTTAATATGCAGATGCTGTAAAATGAAAATGCAGCCTCCAGCCCTTCGTGGTGATTCCAGGCCCCGTAGCTGTGACTTCCCCTCCTTGAACTCATAGCCATATTGGGAAGGATCACACAGTGTGTCTCTCTCCTCCGAGACTCCCAGGACACTCTCTCGCCAGCTGGACCGTGGCAATGGTGATGATGTTACTCAGTCGGTAGTGTTCACAGATTTAAAAGTCAGTGTCCGCCATCATATATATTCATGCCCCTCCTTGACCATCTGAAAACAGATTTCTTACAATTGCAACGGAACAGGACTGTGGTTTCTCACAGGATGCATCCGTAGCAATATGTACATTTCTTTCTGAAATGGAGCACCGTCTTCTAACATGCTGACCACTGAAAAGCAATGACTCCGAGCTGCTTACTAATGCTTTAGCACCGAAGTGGTACTTTGCATTATTATTATACTCCCCAAAATTCACATCTTTTTAATTTTGTCTACTGAACTTATATGATGTTCCCCCCATCACCGGAGGACAGTCAGGCTAACTAGGTGTGTGTATTATTCCATTTGATACCTCTGTGACATTAGGTCCGTTGCTGAACCTCTCTAAACCCAGCTTCTGCATCTGTAATATTGGAGATGATATTTGTACTGAGATTATAAGGTTGATGTGATAACTAAATAACGAAGCTTATGAAAGCTCAGTGTATTTCCCCTGGAATGAGGCCGCAAAAATAGTTGCTAACATTTACTGAGCATTTATTGTTATGTCTTATTAGTCATATTTGCACACAAAGAATAGCTAATAGAAAATGAGACGAGAATGGAGTTCTGGTAAGTTGGAAAAATAATTGTGTGACTGCCAATGCCTAGCACTCGGCATGATTCTCGGGAGACTTTGAGGAAATGTTGATGGAATAAATATGAACGGAGTAGGAATTTTCAGGGCTATGCAATTGGTGTGATGAACACAGAGGAGTTAAATGCAGCCACCTGGTGATGGGAGGAATTTCATGCATAAGGGAAGTGAAGTCACTGGGTGAAGGATTTAGGTCAAACAATCAACAGCAGTTTTAGGTATGCTAACATATTTATTGTGTGTGAATATTAATTTATTTCAGTGTATCCCCTGGGCTAAATGGGGTTATGTAGTTATTATCTGATAAAGATAAAATGCCTTTTCTAGTACAGTTTAAGAAAAGTATTTACTTAGTGGGCTTTGAAAAGTGAAGTAACCTAGTATTCTGGCAACATTTTTATAGCAAATGCCCCAAATTTATCATATGACTGGCTTTTTAGTGAGGGTGAATGTAACGATAGTCAAATGTAAATTAATTCCATTTTTTACTTGTGATTCACTTTCTGACTCCGGGATCCAGAAGCAAGTGGCATTACCCTACGTATGTTTGCCTGCGACATTTTCACAAATACTGTTCCTGATAGTCACTCCTGTGCTCTCAGGAGCAGGGCAGAATCCACAGAGTGCTAATCTCAGCCTTGGCTTTGCTCGTTCACTTATGGGCAGAGGGGTCGAAGGGTGTGCCAGGTAGTATTTGTATGCGGTGTTCCGTGTTCCTGTTCTCTGTCCGGTCGCTCTTAGCGACAAAACTCCAAGTACTTCAACCAGGAGACTTCTGCAGTTTGAGAAGGCCGCTTGTGGGTCTATGTTCACATGGCTTTTCTGAGATGTGTTTTATTGTTACTTTTAAATTCTTTCCTTTGCTTCATAGGGTAACTTGCTTAGTTGGCATCTCTTTTCGTTTGAATGGTGGAGACCCTTGATTGTGCTCACACAGTTTGGGGAGCGAGATAGCTTTTCAGAATGGCTGCCCTCTGGGAGAGAGAAAGCAGAAACAGAGTCCTGAGTGATAATGCCTCCCGGGATGAACGCATCCATCTCAGGAATGAGCGTGGGGTTTGCCAGTGACAGACCATCACGGCATTTAAGGAGAGCCTTCAGGAATAGACTTGCTCTCTTGCCACCAGTCAGCTCTTTTGGGTAGACAGGTGTGCAGGTGTGAGTGTATGTATTTTTGTGGGAGGAAAAGGGACCCTAGGAAACAATAATCCACAAAGAGTGTCTCACAGTTTTATTATGTGCTATCTGTTCTTTTTAAAATTTATCTTTATTGTTGAAAGTATTACAGATGTCCCCCCTTTTCCCTCCCATTGACCCCTCGACCCTGCTCCCATGCCCTGTGCTGTCTATTCTTGCAGGTTACCTCAAAGGCCGACTGAACCCTGAGGCTCTCCCTATCGTTCGCCACACAGAGTGGCCTCATCTTCATAGACATTAACTTTGCACATAGGTCGGCTGTATAGCAACATAGCAATTTGAAGGATTATTCTTCTTGCTGGAACTTTAATGTTGTTTGGAGACGTGGGAAGTACTGTTTAAGCAATAATCATTAGGCTTTTGGAGACCTCCTGGGCACCCAGCACTGCAGTGAGTCTTGGGTGGGATTCAAAAGCTTAGATAAACACAACCCATGGAACCATCAGGTTGTTTATTAAAATGCAAAGAGAACCGAGTTTCAGAGCTTCTGGAAGGGGCTTTCAGAGGGATAAAGCAGTGTGGACATTGTCATGCAAATTTGAACTTGAGCCTATTCCTGGAAGTGGATTTCTATTCATAACTCCTCTTGTCTTTTAGAGACCCTTGGATGATCTCTGTGACAAGATGGGCCACGAGGAAACAAAAATGCAGGGGCCCTAATCAGGACATGTTATTCTCAGGACCCTTCACTCCTGAAGCTAGAATAACGGGACAGAGGAAACGTGCTCCGTTTCGATGCGTCCGCAGTCACATGGCCGTGCATTTTTAGCCCAATGTATTTCGTTTTACGTTTAAAAATACTCAAGGCCAATTTTTTACCATTTTAAGATGTTTAAAGCAGTTAGAACTTTGTAGCAGGTAAGACTTCTCCTGCAAGGCCCGCTTTGCACGCGTCACCTGAGTCCCTCTGCTTCCCCGCCTGCACAGATCGCTGCGCAGGGTGAAATGCTCAGTGATGTCATCGAGGACATTCACGTGTGTATTCATGTTTTACAGACAAGAGCCTTAACCACGGGGAATTGAAATGACTTGACTATGGTGTTAGCACTCTCTGCTTAGAAATAAACAACGCGCTCTGGCCAGTTTGGCTCAGTAGAGAGTGGGCCCTTGGACCAAAGAGTCTTGGGTTCGATTCCGGTTAAGGGCACGAACCTCAGTTGCAGTTTGGTCCCGGCCCTGGTCAGGTTCGAGCAGGGGTTAACCAATCGGTGTGTCTCTCCCACATCGATCTTTCTCTCTCTCTTTCTCTCCCCCTCCCTCCATCCCTCCCACTCTATCTGAAAGATAAATGGAAAAAAAGTCTGTAAATTGTCTGCTTTGACAACCCTTTGTGAATGAGGTCATCTTCTCAGAGCTCAGGAGACATGCTTTTCCTCCCATGGGTTTTTCTGGCCAATCTCTGCATCACGGTTTTGGACAGCCCCGTCATAACCGTCCTCCAAAAGTGAATTGCATGAATATGTACAGACAGTCCCGCTGAACTCGTTCCCTTTACCTGACCCAAGTCTATTAATTGGAAAAACCAGTTGAGATCCACGTTTGATAATTATCTTTGCGTATGAAGATCTGCAAATCACTGTGTAAGTTCCTCAGCCAAGCAGAAAATCCGCTTCCTTTTCTTTCTTGGGCCACGACGATGGTGAACTAGGAATTTAAAATCCATTTCCACTCTCTCGTTAATTACCATATAACTGCCTTGAACATTTTACTATTCACTCCAAGTTAAATACTCCTTCGAAACCTCTCCACAAAAGTGAATCTCTTATAAATGAATCTAACCATCTCTCTGGCCCTTCGCTTAACCTCTTATATCTCAGGTGCTTGATATTCTTTTGGGAAAAGGAAATCAAATTTATATTAGTCTCAGTCCTCTCTTTCATACATTTAATCTTCTGATTAGCCTTTGAGTCAGCGTCCTCACTCAGTGGTGACACCCCTACTGAACCCGCTGCGGCGTTTTGGCTCTCCGGGAAGAGCCCTGCGCATGCACTCCCTCCTGGTACCCGAGGAGCACGCGCGGTCCGTGCGCACGCAGCTCTGCAGGGACCCGGGGCGCTTCACTGCGTTCAGTCCACGTGGCTGCGTACGCTGTGTCTCAGATTGTGTGGGGGAGGGGCGGGCTCCGAAGAAATGGGAAAGGCTGTGCGCTCACCAAGCCCTTGGGAGTCTGCTTCCGACGCAGTGTGACCAGAGGCTCAGGTTCATGACCCTGATGATTTGGACCTTTCTCTTTGCCATCTGTAAGCTCCCAAATACGAAGTTACTGGAGTCACAAGGTTTCTATGGGAAAGGGGCCTCCCCTAACGGCCCCACTCACTCCATTGTCTGACGCGGTACCATGGACCTTTTCAGACACGGAAGGGGTCTGCATATGACCGTGTCTTGCCTTTTCCTGACATGCATGTGGGCATTTTAGGGTTTTTCTTTTTCTTTTCCGTCTGCGCTGTCACTGTCCTGCTACAGGAACTTGTCACCCCAGACTGGATTTGGCAACAGCTAAATTGCTCCCAATTCCCAGTCCCTCCTTGAAGTCATTTCCATGTCACCATCTAGTGTGATGGTTCTGGCCTCTGCAGCATCTCCCAACTGGCCAGCATTGGAACCCCAGACTCTGAAGCCTGCCTCCCGTACATCGAATGTATGTTAAAAGGACGTGTGTTACACAGAGGGTATTGTCTACAAATAACTAAGTTTCCCGATGGGCTGTATTTCATTTATTCAGCAGACTTATGGAGACTATGCTATAGACTATTGCCTGTCCAGGGGAGGTAGTGGGTATAGATGGACAGACCAGATATGGCCTTTCCTTAGGGAGCTTAGACTCTGGAGAAGAAGGACGTGTAAACAAGTAATTACAATATAAGCCAAATCACTTGTGTGTGTGTGTGTGTGTGTGTGAATGTGTAGGTTTTGCCCAGAGCAGGCAGTGGGTACAAAGTTCACTACAGGGATTACAAGTCATCAGGGAGGAGATCATGAATTTGGTCCTGAAGGACAGCTGAGTATTCGCTAGACGTAGTAGACAAAGGATTCCAAAGGACGTTCTAGGTAGAGGAGCTGGCAAGTGGAGTGTCAGAGTCTTGAAACTAAGTGAGAGATGGGATGGCATTGAAACCACAGGACTGGAGGAGAGGGAGGGAGCGGCAAGGAGGGCAGGCGTAGTTCCCAGTGTGAGATGGGAGAGAGCTTCAGGGCGAGGCACGGAGCGGTGGAGCAGTCCAGGAGAATGCTCGTGCCGTGCAGTCACTGGGGGACTCGCAGCAGTTAGGAGCCAGGGAGATCCCATCCGCTAGCAGATCGTAAAGCTGAATCTCCAGCGGCAGGACCCCGGTCCAGAAGGGATCCTGGAGAAACCGTGGCCAGCACGGGCCACTGAGGAGCAGAGAAGGATGAAGTGGGTCGGAGCCGGGGCGATCTCAGGTCTGCAGAAGAGTGTGACTTACGAGCAGGGTCACCGTTCATTTACTTTGTTAAAGAAGCATGTGGACTAGAAGGTTCTAAGAGGTGGGAAAAGATGGTCCAGATTGTTCTGTAGAGTGCTGATCACAGGACCAGATGTGGGTAAATACACTTTTTGAATAAAAATTGAAGGCCATGCCTGGCCAGTGTGGCTCAGTGGTTGAGCGACCCATGCACCAACAGGTCACCAGTTTGATTCCCCGTCAGGGCATATGCCCAGGCTGTGGGCTCGATCCCCACTAGGGGGCGTGCACGAGACAGCCAATCCATGTTCTCTCTCATTGATGTTTCTCTCTCTCTCTCCCTCTCCCTTCCTCTCTCTCAAATCAATAAAGAAAAAATATTAAAAAAAAAAAAAAAGAATTGAAGGCCAGGATATGCTTTTTATTCTCATGATGTTTAATTTCTGTCAGCCTTGAACTTTTAGAGCTGAAGTTCATTTACTTTTAGTAAAATTTGTTTTCCTTTTTCTAAGAAATATAAGGCATAAATTAGACTTAAATATGGGGTTTTGGGAGATAAAATAGCTCTTAGAAATTTTGCATTTTGATGAGATGCGTTTAAATGAAAGAAATGCAATCAAATGAACAACCCTTAAAATACACTGTGTGTAAAAAAGGAAATCAAGAATGCTTAGAGCCAAACATTTAAGGCTTTTATTATATTGGAACCATTTGAAAAAAAAACATTCTGCATGATGAACAAACAGAATATGTGATCAGGTTTTATCATTTAAAACTGACTTTTCCTCTTTCCATGGATGTATTGCTTTCTTATTGCATATATAATTTTCCTAAATATATTGTCCTCAAAACAAAGTCATTATTTTAAAAACTGTGCTGCATTCTGATTACAGAAAATATTTATGCTTTGTTTAAATATGTATGAAATGTAGAAAACTTTAAAAGAATAAGAAAGAGCACACTTATATGCACATACAAGAGACAGCTACTATTAAACTTCTGATGCAGAACTTTCTAGAACTTTCGGTGTGCATGTGTAGGCACACACAATTCACAACAGACACACAGACCTTTTTTTGTTTCATCCTCACCTGAGGATATTTTTCTCCAATTATTTTCAGATAGAGTAGGAGGGAGGGAGGGAGGGACGGAGAGAGAGAGAGAGAGAGAAACATTGATGTGAGAGAGACACGTCGACTGGCTACCTCCCAAATGACCCCAACCAGGGCCAGGAACCAAACCACAACCGAAAATACGTGCCCTTTACAGGAATCAAACTCACAACTCTTTGGTCCTCGGGCTGATGCTCTAACCGCTGAGCCAAACTGGCCAGGGCCAGACACAGACTTTTTTTATAATTTATATTTTTAATCAAAAAAGAGGCTTGCAGCCCAGCCAGTGTGGCTCTGTGGTTGAGCATCGACCCATGCACCAAGAGGTCGCCGGTTCGATTCCTGGTCAGGACACATGCCCAGGTTGTGGGCCCGATCCCCAGTGGGGGGCATGCAGGAGGCGGCCAATCGATGTTCTCTCTCATCAATGTTTCTATCTCTCTCTCCCTCTCCCTTCCTCTCTCTCTGATATCAATAAAGGGGAAAAAAAGAGGCTTACATAACACTGTTTTGTATATAGTTTTCACTTACTAACAGGTTCAGATTTGGATTACTATTTTTAGTGGCTAAATAGTAGTTTATTTGTCTAAGCATTTCCTCTGGATTCGTCCCTAGGAGCGGAACTGCCCATTTAAAGAGCATATTTGATGCACTAAGGAGCATCTGTAAGGAACAAGGGGCGGAGGTGCAGGTGGAAATGTTCTAGAACAGTGCTGGCATGGAGAAGGCATATCTAGAGACCTCACGGGCGAAGCTCCCTCTTCACCAGTGGTCCAGCAGCAAGGGCAGTGCCTCCTGGCTCAGTCGGGGCCTGTCCCAGGTCACTGCCTGTCCCTGGGAGAAAGGCTCCACAGCTCCCGGTGGTGAACCATGCCAGGGCGAGGAGCCTGCGGCGTGCCCTCCTGAACGTCCCTGCACCTGGTGTGACGGAGGCTGGGGATGGCCCTGTGTGTCCATCTGTTTTTTAAGGTTTTAATTAAAAATATTTTCCCAGCCCTGGCTGGTTTGGCTCAGCGGTTAGAGCATCGGCCCGCGGACCATGGAGTCGAGGGTTCGATCCCAGTCAAGGGCACGTACCTCAGTTGCCGTTTGGTCCCAGGCCCTGGTCAGGGTTGTGTGGGAGGCAACCAGTCGATGTGTCCCTCTCTTTCTCCCCCTCCCACTCCATCTGAAAATAAATGGAAAAAATATATATATATCCTCAGGTGCGGATTAAATATATATATGTATTTTTCCCCCCACAACAGCTTGAAGGCCTGTCGCAGTTTGTGTCAGGGGTTTTAATGACAAATCTGGGGGGGGCGGGCAAAAGTAGGTTTATAGTTGTGAGTATGTGAAACACAAGAGTTTATTCTTGTATTATTATTCATTAGTTATTGTATTGTTTTCCATACAGTCAACAGTGAACCTACTTTTGCCCCACCTGTATGTTAGTATGTTTCGTTTTCTCTATAATGAGTGTCCTGGTAATGCAAACATTTTGGAGCTCAAAATATTTGTATAACTTCCCAATAGCTTTTAAAGTCGGAAAGTTTCTAAAGATACATTTTTCAACTAGGAATTTCATCGATAGCTAAGAATAGGGAGATAAAAGAGTTGATGTAAAATCAGTGAAATACGTAGAATAATATGGGGCATTGCCAATTGTTTGCAATAATGAAGACATTTCTAAGTGACGTTTTCTCTGAGCCTGCACCCAGGACCGTCACTGGTCAGTCATGGTGATGGCATGGTGTTGGCAGCGAGGAAGATGGGTCCTTCGCCGTCGAGGCACCCAATGAAACGTTCACCCAATGAAACCTCACCCAGGGAAACCTCACCCAGGGAAACCCTCACCCAGGGAAACCTCACCCAGGGAAACCCTCACCCAGGGAAACCTCACCCAGTGAAACCTCACCCAGGAAAACCCTCACCCAGGGAAACCTCACCCAGGGAAACCCTCACCCAGGGAAACCTCACCCAGGGAAACCCTCACCCAGGGAAACCTCACCCAGGGAAACCCTCACCCAGGGAAACCTCACCCAGTGAAACCTCACCCAGGAAAACCCTCACCCAGGGAAACCTCACCCAGGGAAAGGCTCGTAGGAAGGGCAGCGGTGACGAGAGTATATTGGAAAGGCTGCATGTATTCAGATGCATGTGTAATACGTAGCCTCTCATTGTGCTGATACCCAAGACTCAAACCCTGTTTTCTTGGAGGTAACCACGCCGGAATGACAGATTCTGCTGCTCTGGAAGCTTCTGTTAAGATCTGGTTTCCGATTACTTCCTGAGCTGAGGCTCTTTAAGGGAAAGAGAATTTGGCAAAGCCCTGTGCTGTGGCCACTGTGGGGACAGAGGATGTGCTTTGAAGTCCCTGTCCTGTAAAGTTGGGGCTAACCCCATGCAGCTGCTGTAGCTTGGAGGCAAGAACAGGTTGCTCATTGGGCCTGGCTAGGTCAGGGTTCCTGCGGGGACCGGGTGGCTGGCTCAGAGTGGCTGCGGCTGGTGGCACGCAGGAAGGTGGGGGCCTCGGGCTCTGGGTATTGGTCTACCTCCCATGCTGTGCTGACTACAGGACGGTGTATCCCAGCAGCCCTCCGTCAGAACATGTGGGGTTAAGTGTAGTGTGGCGGTCACAGCATTTTCTCTTCACTTGGAAGACCTTCAGAACTCTCCCTTGGAGCTGTTCAGGGTTCTGCTGCTCTGACCTCTGTCCAGGCAGTGTCCGGGCGCTCTCACATGTGGGGAGAAACACACTAGAGTGCAGAGACGCCCTCTGCCCAGCACTGCTTGTTCATTACAAACTGTGCACCTGCTTCTTCGTCTTCTTTTTTTTTAAATATGTTTTTATTGCTTTTTTAGAGAGAGAGGAAGGGAGAGATAGAAACATCGATGGGAGAGAGATACATCAATTGGCTGCCTCTTGCACGCCCCCCACTGGGGATCAAGCCTGAAACCCGGTCATGTGCCCTGACTGGGAATTGAACCGGGACCTTTCAGTCCATGGGAAGACTCTCAATACTCTGACCCACACCGGCTGGGCAAAGTGTGCACTTTCTTATCTGCTTTATTCCCTCAAATGGGGCGTGCTCCCCATTCTGTGTCCTCCATCCCAGGAAGGTGGGATCAAGGACTCACGTACTGTGCTGCTTTGCCGTTTACAGGGCTGCTCTGTTCCTCAGTTTACCTCAATTGCAGATAACAATCACACCTATCCTGCTGTCTTTAAAGCTATGCTCCCAACATGATACACTAGAAGGAAAAAAGACAGCATCGGCCAAACTGAAGCACACACACACACACACACACACACACTCACACACACTCACACACACAGTTTCAGTAGTTATTGCTTTACTTTCTCCACATGCTCCTCATGGCCTCTGATCAAAACTGCTTCCTACTTGAGTTCCTGGGACCTTACACAGAGAACTCAAAACGGTAAATACGTTACCTGGGTGCGATGGGCCTGAGGTCCGTTTGCAGGTTGTTGCATGTGTTACTTCACTGCTGCCCAGCAAAGTGCCCCAGAGCTAGTGCTTTGGCACAGTACACCTTTATGTTCTATCACAGCCCTAGGCTGTGCCCTCCACCTGAGAGGACAAATAATCGCCCTTTTCATAACTGAGGGAACGTTGGCATAGAAGCCCAGAATTTTTATTTGACTAATGATTTTTTTTTACTTACCTTACAAAATACTTTATTTTCTTGTTAGTTTAATTTTAGTTTTGAATTCAACTTTAGGAAATTGTAACCACAACATTTCAGTGGGATAATGTTTATAGACACAACTACGGGAAACTTTTTTCTTGTATTTTCAACTAATTATGTGATATTAACATTATTTATAGAAAGGTGACATCTTGAGCATATTTGGAGAAACAGAACAGTGAGCTGTCCCGTTCTGTTCAATGCAGTTGGCACCTGTTACTGGGGAAAAGCTAGTAGACAGGAGAGCTCCTGATTGGATAATGTCCAACAGTTTTTCTCTACCCAGATAATTAGTGTAAATTTCTCTCTGGTTTTCATTAGGGAACAAGTCCATGAATAAAATTACTTAAAAAGCTGGGATGTTTTTTAATTTTTGAATTTGGCATACCAGTAGTCTTGCTTTAAAGAATATTTAGTGGTTGGATTAGAAGTGAATTCATTTTATTTGATGTACTTCAAAAAAATACCATCAGAATTGATTTAAAACATCTAATTTACAGTACTCTGGCAGCCATTCACAATTCCTCTTTACTTAATTATCTGTAGCCATTACTGACGTGCAGATCACTCCCCACATTTGCGCTGGGGTAAGACATACCAGGCTGCCCACCAGCCTGGGACTTCCCACTGGGCTCTTTGTTGCTGGAGGTGGAGAAGCCTGTTAAAAGCACAATCCCTTGCATCTAAAGGGAGACAAATACATAAAAGGTGGATGACCGAAGTCATTTAAAGTTATGAATGTGCTGAATCTATGATAAGTGTAGCTTAGAATTCCCACTTTCTGCAAACCGCCCCCAGATCCTTGTTTCCTTGTTTTCCTGGGAGTCTTTTTCTGTGAGCAGCAACTTCAGTGTTCAATGCCCAGTTTCATTTCAGAGCCATTCCGCCACCACCCCAACTGAGGCTTCCGGCTCCTCCCGTGGCTTCCCCAGGGGCGGCAGGCCCCGTGGCTCTTCCAGGCCTCCTCCGTCCTGTCCTGCCCCTGCCACCTGCTGACCTTGCTCCCCTCCCAACCACTTCCCCACTCACTGAGGATTCCATCACCTCCCCGTGCTCTTGGCTCCAGCTTCGGTGAGTTTTCTTGGGAATTCGCCGTTTACATGCATAATCCACTCAGTGCCCGATATTAGTTGCTTGATCTCATTTCCAGTGAACTTTTCTTCTACCCTCTTCTAAACACTCTCCAAGACTTTGATATTAGCAGGAACTCCTCTGCCTCCAAACTCAGGGACTCAACCTTCTTGCCTCTGAAATCAGGCTCACTCATCGACTCGGCGCTTCCTCGCCCGTCGCCAGCCCGTCCCGTCTCCGTCCCCCCAGGTCCCACAGTTCATCGCTTCATTCTGTCCTTCCGCGGCTCTGTCCTGCCCTCCTCTTATTGCACTTTCTGAGCACGTTCATAACTTCAAATGACTTCGGTAACCCACCTTTTATGTGTTTGTTCTCATGGAGCTTTAAGGTTTTTGTTTGTTTGGGCGACTGTTTCGTGTTGTAGTACACAACATCGGGGTGAACAGAGGGCACTGTGAGGTCACGGTCAGCAGATGACCCTTCAGTTCTTGTTCGTACCAGGGTTTCCGAAGTCCCCGGTTCTCAGACCTGACACCCCTTCCTTCCTCTTCTACCTCTTTCCTTCAGGCTGGTGACCTTGCCTTATGCTTCCCAGGATTTAGGGTGACAGAGCACCCCCTCCTTTTGCACCCGTTTCTTGAGAAACATCATCTGTCCCGCTCTCAGAGGCCAAGGCCTCTGCACCTGCTCTGGACTCTAACCTCTTGACTCTAACCTCAAAGACATTGCTCCCCAGAATCATTAGCCTTTCTCTCTTTGTTCCCTACACAGTCACGTCATATACAGTAACAGCCCCCTCTTCAAAATCTCGCTTGGCCCCCACACTTTTCTCTACTTCTTGTCCCATTTCCTTCTTCCCGCTTCCTCTTTACTCCCCCGAGACCTTGTCAAGGTCACCAGTAACTGGATGTTTCTCTCTCATCTTCCTCAACCAACGACCAGCATTGGACACTGTCGGCCGTCCCGCCATCGTGGAAGGACTGGTTTCCTCTACTTCTGTGGTTCTTCCTGTGTAGTTGCCTCTTCTGGCTCGAATCCGACCAGCTTCTGAGTATGGAAGTTCCTCCTGGCTTGGCACCGAGTTCTCTTTACCTTCTCTTTACAGAACATTCCCATGGCTTTCGAAACCATCTATATGCTAATAACTCCCCAATCTGTATCTCCCTTCCATGCTCCTTTCTCATTTATCCAGATTATGTACTTGACAGCTCCGTGTGGATGGTTCGCAGAGATCTCACACTTAATGTGTTCACCACTGAACTCTTGCTTTTTTCCGTGGAAACCTATTTCTCCGTGAATCCTCTCTGTCCCAGTAAATGACACCTCATTCTCCATGACTGCTGAAGTAAGAACCCTGATTGATCTTTCATTCTTCCCCCTCCCACGCCCCCACATCCGGTGCCTCTACAAAGTGTACAGAGTGCCTCTGCTGTGGTTTGTGTGACTGCAAGAACCCACTGGTGCCTGGCGTCCCCTCCTGCCTCCCACTCACAGCGGTCAGGGTCATCTTTCTGAAACATAAATTGGATCTTTTCTCGTCCCTACTGAAAGGTCTTTACTGCCCTACACTGCACTTAGCGATTTAAGTCAGACTCGGCCTGCAGAGCCACGACCTGGCCTCTGGCCTGTTCTCCAGCTCCTCCTGAGGTCACTGCAGTCTGGTCGTCGGGTCTCCAGTGTGTGCAAGGGACCAGACAGACCGCAGCACTTTGTTCCTGCTGCTGCCTTTGTCGGGCAGGCTCTCTCCTTCTCTGTTCCCGGAGCTGGGTCTCTTTTATTCGCGCGTCCATCTACAATTCATCTCTGATTTACTTCTCTCTCCACTCTTTCTAGGTAGGGTACCCCGTGATGCTCGACTGTAGTATCATTTTTATTCCCTTCATGAAATTTTATGTTTTATAGTTATTGATTAGCGTATTCGCTTCTGTATCATCTGTCTTCCGTAGACCCTAAGCACCATCACTACACACCTGCTGCTGAGCACATATTAAGCATTTAATTAGTACTTGTTAAATGAATGAATAACTTAACCTGTCAATCTCCACAACAAATGAAACACTCCGGGGTTGTGGGGAAAAACAGAAAGGGTCCATCTCTTCAAGGAGCTCACAAGTGCATGTCGCAGGGACCGTCCAGGGCCCTTCGTGGGAGTGTGCTCTGTTCTCAGCAGGGACAGTTACCCTCCAGGCGGTTCTCCCACACATCCTCCTTTTGGAAAACCTGAGCGCGCACTCACAAGTTGTGGACTTTTCCATTCATCGTGCGCCACAGTAAAAACTTACATATGAAAGAAAAAAGGAAAAGGGGGAATGCCGAGAATTAGTTGTCTAATTTTCCGTAATCAGGCCTTGTTGTTACTATTATTTGCAATCAGGAGAACTGACAGTGATTTTTGAGAAAAAAAGAAAGAAATGCTCTCTGAATAATTGTCTGTTTAGGGGGAAAAGCATTATTTGTTCTCATTTTTCCTTTGTTCATTATATTCTTTTGTAGTTCTTATTTTGTAAGTGTCTAATGTCTTAACGACCTTCCCTAAATTCTATTTAGCTTATTGTAGACCGGAAGCTGGATATCGTTTTCAGACGCGGGTCTAACCAGTGATGTTTATACCTGGGAGAATTCGTACGTAGTTCTGCACTTTGTATTTCCACGTGCATATTTTCCATTACATTTTCTGTTTAGACTATTTCACCTAGCAGACCTAAATCCTAGTAGAAGCTCATCTGTATGTGTGCCCCACAGACGGCTCTGAAGAGGGGCACATTTCCTGATGTCTGTTGTGAGCATCAGATCACAAGGTCATCGAGAGAGAGGTGGAGAGGAGAGTCTTGAAGTTACACACAGAGGAGCACTGGTCATCGCACTTGGTCCCCTCCACTGTCCTCTCAGTGTCAGTCTCAGGGACTTGACAGTGAGTGCGGGTGAGGAGCCCAGCAGCGCAAGGCCTGTACCTGCTGTCCGAGGTCCGGAGCCAAGCCCGTCGTGACATGCTGCGTGGCATGCCACTCCTGCAACAGGACACGCACGGAAGCGTTTCTGGCCTGCAGAAAACTTCTCAAACCCATGTCTCACGCACCTGTGTCAGAACCTGAGCGTGGGCTGTGTCACTGCGCGTCCACCGGACGCCTGAAGCCTTCTGCTTCCGAGCGCATCCACACTTCGGTGCGAGCACCGGGGACTTGGGAGAAGCTCTCCTGGGATGGGCCCTGTAGCCGGGGAGGCTGTGCTGCTCAGAAACGTTAGCAGGTCGATGCAGAGCCCCCAGGTGAGCCTGGGGATTTATATCCTCCCGGGACAGTCTAACCAATGAAAAGGGGGGCATGTTTTCTCTAGCGCCTCCTACCTCCCAACCCAGTCCTCCACTGCTCTCTCAGTCAGGACTCCGAGGGGTGCCTCCAGAGTTCCCCTTGGAATGAGCCCAAGTTCCCCCCCACGAGAGGTCACCTGATGACACATCCTTGTTGGGCTTACTCCCCTTCCTGTCCCAGTCCCCTCATAATCACTTCCACTAGGATCCGCCTCTAGGGAATCCAGCCGGAGACAGGCCTCTTTCCACCAAGAGGCTGAACTGACTGCTATAACAGTTTATAATCCTTTGACCTTTGACTACGTGCTAGACATTATTATAGTTCTTATCTTATTCTTTATACTACCTTGGTCATTTGAATCACCCTAACCTACCTACATATCCATCTTTATTTTCCACTTGTGAAGATGTTCAGCTGGAATTTTACTGCCCCCGTTGAACATCAGACAAACGGTGAGACAAACAGTCTCGTCATCCTCTCTGCTCCTTTCGCTTTTGTTTTATATTCTCCCTATTAAAGAAATGAGCACATTATCATACTCTGAGTTCTGCCTTCCCAGCTGGGTGGTTATCCCTTCAGCGGCAGAACTTGACTTCGCCGTGCTTGCAGACGTGTGTAGAAACTGGCGGTTGCTATTAAGAGTTAAGTAAATAAATCCATAATTATATGAGCACATCAGTTCATCCAGAGAGAACATGTCGAGAGTGCTGTCGACGTAATTTTTATAATATCTGAGAAATAACCAAAAGCAGAACTATCAATCTTTTTTCTATTTCTCATAACAGACTTGATGAAAACCTCACATGGGGATGATGATTTGGTGGACAAAAGAAATCACCCACCTCTAGTCAAGGAGTATGATTCACCTTTCTGGAGAGCGAGAAGGCGGGGGACGCGAGAGGGTTCATGAAGGGCACTGAGAGCCGTGTACCAGACGCCAACTTCAAAATGTCAGATCGCTTAGCTTCAGACGATCGCCACGTGAAATAACCCACGACACAGCTCTTGAATTTTCAGTCATTGTTAGCCTTGTTCATAAAGAATTCGCACCTGCGCTCGTTCATGCTAAAGCCCGAATAGCGTGCAGAGTAAGGTGTTTTAGCTTTTCGGGTAGAACAGCCCTACTCCCCAAAGAAAGGACCCACAGTTGGAGTGTTCCGTCTCTAGGATGGTATTAGAATCTGCTAACGTGTATTTACAAAAGAAATGAAGCGTTGTTTGAATGTCAGTGGTTTCTAGAGGTACCAGCAGGATTAGATGCTTAACTAGACGGGTTCGTGTCTCTGGGTCCAGACTTAACACTGATCTTTGTGTTTGATGGTGAGGCGTGATTCCCTCTCAGGGGACGTAGACAGAGACCGAAAACGTGCGTTGAGATTTTACTGAATGTCGAAAGAATCCGTCAGTCGGAGAGTTGGTAGGGCTGCCTTCCAGATGTAGGAGGGAGGTAGATGCTATTTCAGGTCGTGTCAGATTCGCGCGCTTCAGGCCAGCCCGTGAGGAGTGGTGGGAGAGCTGCGTGCGGGGTTCAAGGCCATTCTGACCTCTTCTGGGCACTGCCGGTGACTGGCTCTGGGCACGCCACGTGGTTTTTCTGAACTTTATCCCTTCCATGCTATGGGTAGAGATAACCCCTGCCAACTTCCTTCAGAGGGTTTTTGTCAATATCAATTAGATAATAATTCTAAAAGGCCTTTGAAATAAATAATATAAAAAACTGTGTGGTCGTAAAATGTTATTTTCCTCTTGGATAAAATTTGGCTGCGACGTGAGAAAAACCTTAGTAAACCCTGCAGTGCCCTCCGTGAATGCTGCCCCGTACCCGGTCCCCTTCTGGGACACGCGGGTCATACACCAGAGGGGCTTTGTCTGAGTCGTGTTTGAATGTGTTCTGTGCTTCGGGTTTGTGCCTGTGCCTTGCAAACCGTGGTTGTAATGATACGTATGAGAGACGTAACAGGCAAGACTCATTAAACCGAACGTCGCTGCCTGGACCCAGCGTCTGGGAGACCGTCTGCCTGTGCGGGTGTCTGGTGGGCACCTGCTGGCTTTCATCACACGGAGAAACCGACGGCACTGAGCAGTGGGAATAGCAAGCGCCTTGGTAGAAACACGAGGGAATGTTGTGTCATTAGCCCAATGAAATGAAAGTCTGATAAAATCTATGCATCATGCAAATAGGCCCGCGAGCAAAGTCAGGGTCAAGGGGAAAGTGGTGTGTTCCCAACCAGTGCCTTAGTGGGTGGGTGGCTTTGTATTGGTTTGTTGGTTTTTTATGTGACACACTCACTGTGTTGTCAGGCACACGGTTGGCTCCTGTCCAGTGAAACAGGGCATCCCGTGAACATGAGAAAGGGTGTGTTTTCAATGGCGGACTTTCCCTGACTTAATGGTAGGCTCAAAACGCATGTACTTTTACATGGTAATTGCTCTCGGCTTAGCTTTAGCGTTTTAACATTCCTTTAGAGATTCAGGTAACTGAGGGCGGCCGCTGTTCCTCTTGTGCCATGGAAGACACAGCGCTGACGGACAGTGTCGTGCCTCTTCAGTTCTGTTTGAACCGCTGGCCTCTGACGATGACCCCGAGCCAGCTCCTCTGGGTGCAGCCTCAGCTCCAACCGCAGGCGCCCACGCGTCCGCCGTGTTGTCTGCTCCTGTCCTCACTTCCCGATTCTGAGGGGGACGGTTAGATTCTTGTTCTCTATTCATTTCTCCTCTGGTAGGTTATACGTTTCAAACGTGTTTAAAAAGTTGAAGAGAACAAACTGATACAATCTGTGATTCATTCAAACTTAATTATTTCAGTGTATCTGACACTAATCCCCTTCCCTATACATTTGAGTACTATATGTGACTATGTAAGTTTTTAAAACATTATCTGTATTAGAATGACATAAATGTAATTATGACCTGAAATGTTTTCCTCGCGTATAAGGAGAAGGTTGATATGATTCCTATATGAAGCACATTTAAATCCAGGTGACCAATGGGAAAAGGGGCCAACATGGTGGCTGCCCCGGCCACCGCTTCTTTGAGTCCCCTCGTCGTGCGTGTTTTTCCCTGGGGTGCCTTCTGGGGACCGCGGCAAGCTCGGATGCGCAACATAGCAGCCTGAGCCTTTGGTCCTACTTCTGTGCTTTGCGTTTGAAAGGACACGGAAAAAACTAGAGCCTTTTTGTCCAGGAGAGGAAGATTGGGACTGATGGGAAGGCCCTCCGACGGAAGTGACAGTGTTTCATTTGGAGATGGGCTGGCTGCTGGAAACAGGTGTCCGTTGCCTGGGTGTGGCCCAGGGAGCAGGCCCTGAGGAGGCCGTGGTCAGGTCTGCAAGAGGAAGGGCACGCTGAGTGACAAGAGCTTCCGTGCGGGGATGAGGCGCCTGGTCCCCTCAGGACTGTCCAAGCAAGGCCCAGAGGACCCCATCAAGGAGCACGGGGAGTGCCCTGTGCGTGGGAGGGTCTGGGCCGCTGCCCGGGTCCACCTCCGGGTTGGGGGGAGGGCTCACTGTCTCCGCTGCGTCCTCCGTGCTCCGAGCTGTGCACGTGCCTCACTTCAGTTCCCGGGGGTCATCTCCTGTGTGCGTGAGTGTGCGGAGGCTCAGGGGTGCTGAGTGACTTCTGAGCGGTCACACCGGACCCAGGTCCAGGTCTGTTTAGCTGCAAAGCCCCTGCTCCCCGCTCACCACACTGTCCCCAGAAAGGACGACATCGTAATGTCAACCTCTCGTTCTGAAATGCCATGGGTTAAACATTCCTATCAATCATTTGAAAACTAGATTTTGGAAGTCGTGACTATTTTAGTCGTTAAAACATGGGCATTGGGTTAATCAGATACAGGCCAGAATCTCAGTTCTGCCTGTTACAAGCCACATGGCCCTTCGGCAAGTTACCTAACTTCTCCAGGCCTCAGTGACCCGCACACTGTTCACCTCCCGGGGCCCCTTAAGCATTAAGGAAGATCGAGTATTGAGGAGGCACCGAATGTTAGTGATGTATCCTACGTGTCTAAAGGATAAAGGAACAGTACAATATCCCTAAGAGATGTTCCTGAACTGAAAGCATGAGCATCATTTGGACGGACTCTTGCACCGGGAGGACCTGTTTTCGGGGTTCTCTTAGCGTCCCACAACCTGGGATGTGGGTACCTGTCGTGTGATATAACTTCAGCAGTCAGTCAATGTTTGACCCGGCCCTCACTTTAACAAACTCACCAAACCCACACCCCGTGTGTCAGGAAGGTCCGAGGGCACGGGAATCATTAGTTACATCAGTCACCAGGAGAGTCAGAGGATGGTCAGTGCTATAATTCATCACTTTGCTTGTTTCTAGCCACCCAGTGAGCTGTCCCCGCGCACCCTACGTGGTAACACTGACTCCCAGCCCTCCCGGCCCTCCCGCCCGCGCTCTCTGCTGGGAGGTGCATTCAGCTCCTGCCTCTCCTCCTCCCAGGGCAAACATTCCTGCTGTTCCTTCATTGTCGTACAGCCAGCGCCAAGACCAGCATCCGCACCTCGTGGGCACCCAGCGTGGGCAAGGTCGAGGGGAGAGGAGTAAAATAATCTTCCATCATGAAGGGGAGGCTGGGAGATTGCTTTCAAAGGTTTCTGGAAACCTGTTTGGGCTAATCCCATACCTCCCAGTTATGTTGGATTGTGGTGTATAACTGTTACGACAGAGTAAAAATGGTGCCGCGTTTAGACAGATTGACACCAGTGAATTTCAGAGGTTGCTCTGTGTACTGCAGACAGAATATAAGAGCTACCTGGACAGGTGTGTCCAGACTTCCCGGGTCTTTTCTCCCATTTTGCAGTTTATAGACTCTATTGCTATCTTTTAGTATGTAATTTAGTATGTGATTGGTTAGGTAGTCACTGGTTAATTGACTTGTGCCATTTAGACATTTCTGTGCACCTTCTTATCCATATAAATAATATATAGAGATAGTTCAAATATTGTGTGTATTTTCATTTCTATAATTAGTTAAGTATCAGTTAATGATCTCCTATTACATGATTAGGCTGGGGAAACTGGATTCGACGTACGTTGTTTTAGCTTTCGATACCTTTTCCAGGCTTGTATCTTGTCTACCTATGTTATTGAGGTTTTAATGAGCATTGATCATATCCTAGAATTTATGTAAATTCTCCGCAACGTCTTTTTTTTTGAGAAACAACTCTTTGGTTGGTGGGAAATTATGATGGTATTTCTTCTGCTCTGGTTTTAATTTACAGCTTTTGTATGAGTCCCTTCAGATCTTTGGCTTTTTGAGGGTTTGCTGATCACCGTTAACAACAGCACAGCGGCGGCATCCGGGGAAAGCAGCTCCGTGTTTTCTTCACGGAGACGTCGACCGGGATTGTCTTCTGTTTTTGGAGGAATACGAGAATCCAGTTTACAAGCAATTAAGCTGTGATTCCAGTAGTCTGCCTGTATTTATTTATTTATTTAGCAACTTGATGTTTAACGTGTCTCCGTGAGACTCCTGGGCCCCGGGTCTGAGACAAAGGCAATGTGTCCCCGTGGCGTAGCGGCTCTGCGCCACAGACCCTGGCGTCGACGCTGCTGATCTCGCCACCTTTCCCCCGTAGACAAAGCAGCTGTCGGTGCAGCCGAGAGCAGAGGACTGAGTAGGAGCATTTCAAGCTGACATCAATCTGGGCAAGGAAAACGGACAGCTCCGTGACATGCACAATGATGAAATATCACTGGCCAGTCTTCCCAAATATTACTTTACCCACGTGTCTAATTTTGTAGGTGGGAGGAGAATCACGGAACCGTAATTTTCCCGTGAGAAATGTTTCTCTCCAGAAATAAAGATACACATGTTATTTTTTAAGTTCCTTCCATCTTCATTCTCGTTAATAAGAATATTCCTTACCTAGAGAAAGACTCATTGTGAATGCATTTTGCAGCTCTGGCCGAAGCCACACGCTTAAGTAATTGGCCATTGCATTAATATGTCCCCAGGTTTCCATTTTACTGAGGCTTCTGCTCGGAATGAGGCCCATCCGTCTTCATGTCTCCCCCCGGCCCCGCTGTAATTGACCTGCAAGCAGCCCCGCTGCAGCCCAGACAGGAGTCCCCCGGAGAGGATGCCTCTCTCTTCTGACGGACAGGACAAGCCTGTTCAAAATCACTGCCATGTGCTTTTTATCAGGAAGTAGCACCGGGCCTGTCCCCTGCACGGACAGCTCTGTCTGCTCAGGGCGCCTGCTCCCCGTGGAGGCAGACGGCCGAAAGCCACCAGGGCCTCGTCTGCGCGGAAAGGCCCTGCACGCCGAGGACAGTGCTTGTTGAGATCCAACGTCGTCTCAGGGAGGCTCACCTCTTTACGAGCAAGCCCTGTCCGAGCTCAGAGCTCCGCTGATCTCAAGCTAAACAGTCGCGTTGTCCTTTCTCCCACATCCTGTCCAGGTTCGGTCATTTTACCTACAAGGAAATACAGAAACGTGCACTCTGTTGGAGAGTGCAGCCGGCTGGGCGCATGTCTACACCACGTAGCATACGCAACCTAATGCCACCTTCTCACGGAGACGTGTCACTGCAGTCTGAGGCGCAGTGATGGCTTTCAAGTTGTCTTGGCCTTAGGCATTGAGATATTTCTGGATTTTTGAAATTATATTTTGCTCTTACGCAGTGAACTGTTATGGAAGATAGTAATTTGTGATGATGACAATATTTACAGCAGGATCCAAAGAATACTACAGTAGCTGCCCCCTGGGTGTTTAGGAGTAATATATTTTGTAAAGAGCATCCATCCACAAATGTAGACATAACCAAGAGAGAAATGAAGCGCTAGAATAAATTACACAGGGGTCCCTGATGGTTTGGTTTTCACCTCGTACGTAAGTGTTCCCTATAAATATGGAAACATTCCTCAAATATGCACGTGACGAGGGCCACGGGAAAGACGTGGCTGACGTATAGGTGGGCATCTCTGGTGAGGGAACAGGGGATGAGGAAAGACACAGCGTGAACACGAGGTTGATGTAGAAACGGACGTGAGAAGAGTGGGGAGAGTCGTCGATTGCAAACATTCTGTCTTTTTCCAGGAAGGGTTCTATTTGGAAATACGGGTCTCAGAAGGGGGAACGTGGAGATAAAGTTACAGAGACAAGGAGATCCCTGATGGTAGGGGTCTTTGAGGAGCTCAGGAGTGTGAGCCTGAGCAGGTGGCACTGGGAGAGGTGTGATCACACCCGCGCAGTGGGAGGGTAATCACTGCTGGGGAGGCAGGTGTGAGGTCCAAGCTGGAAGACAGTTCAAGGCTGTCCTGCAAGCAAGAGAGGACAGATACAAATGTCACATGGGTAAAATCGATACTCTCAGCCACCTCTTGGGTAGGAGAACTAAATACCGACTCGGATGGGAAGTTTTGGGGTAAACTGAGTCAGGTGCTGCTGAGATGTTGGTTATACTTGGTAGGCATTTGGGAAATACGGGCTTGGAGAGAGGCTGGAAGGACCAAGAAAGAAATAATTTTCCGTTTATTGATTGGCCACCATGTGCCAGGTATTTTTGCTATAGAATCATTTTAAAAGCTCCCCCGGTGACTCCAATGTGCAGCCGGGGTTAGAAACTGCTGCAAACAAATCCTTTGACATAATTAGTTCAGGCAATTACTCTTTGAAGCCAGGCTCCCAAAACTTTTCTGGGAGACTAATGAGAATCTTCTCAAAGTTATATTTTTTAGAAGAGGTAAAATATCTGTTGTAATTGATAGAAAATTCTAAAAACCAACAGCATGCAACTCGCATTTGCCAACCACTATATATTTCTTAAACTTTGTGGAAGCGGTACACAGACCTACATGTATGGATTAGAGATGTATTATACACATGTGTGTGCTATATAGAATTTGGAGAAAGGAAGCAATGCAGTTCTGCATATTGTGTTACCGTTTATTTTTTTCCATAGGAACTTTGGGTTGCTTTAATTACACATCAGTTTTAAAAAAAAAAAATGTGTTTTTTTGTTTCCTTAATTTTTGCAGTTCTTTGAAAGGACTGCTCAGACGCTGCCCAGTGAGTGGCCGCACCTTTAAGGTGGACGCCAGGGCCCAGCTCGTGTCCCCTGCCGCAGGGAGAGAATCTGGCGTTGTTTCGGATAATGTTGTGACTTGTCTTAGAATTAGTTAACACTTTTCAGCAACTAGTGCTTACTGCCTGGAAGTGCTGGAGACGTAACTCGTTTCGATTCCTTTTGCATCACTTGGCAGGTCTCTGAATCTCCCCAGCTCTGAGACTACGCTGCAGAGTTACAGAAGGCCATCCCACCGTCACCTCTGATTGTCCTGGGCCAAGCAGGGCGCAGAGCCGGCCCTGAGTGTTTCAGCATGGGCAGCAGATGGCTTTCCTAGCGAGGACACTCGCTGACAACAAACAAAACCTGGGCGCCAAGGGCCGGGCCGGCCTCCAGCACCAACGCACCGGGATGAGGAACCAGGGAGGTGTACAGGCAGGAGAGGGGGACCATTTGAAGGGGACATGACAGTAACCTTCACTTTTTATAGTAAGTTTCATCTATTGTCTTCATAGGAAAAAAAACAATCGTGTCGCCTTAATACATAACTCAGAGCTAAAATGGCACCAGGTACCCAGAGGAAACACCGGGAGGTAGAAAATGACAGCGGTGTGAAGGAAACTGTGTGACAAAGGACACGGAAACCCCGACCCTCCCTGTGGCCCAGCACCTGGTGTGAGGTGTGTCTCGTGCCCTCACGGAATACACCTGGACAAGGGAGGGTGTCATTGCACAGGTGTGTCCTTCCGTCCGATGCTCCCCACTGACTTCCTAGCAGATGACTTGGAGAAGGCCACGGGGACTCACAGCTGCAGGTCCAGGCGGAGGCTGGAAGTCGGGCCCTCCCCTGGGAACAGGCAGAGATGTGCTGTGTTCCTGCTGGGAGGCCAGAGCAGGAGCCGCAGGGATGCAGGTGAGCGGCTGGCCTCCCTCCCACCTCGGCAGGCCAGGCTCTGGCCATGGAGGGAGCAGATCTGGGAGACCCGGTTAGCAGTTAACCAGAAAGTGACTCGGGGAACGGGGGACTTGAGTGCCAGTTGTCCGACTGAAGACAAGATGCATTTCGTAGCCGTGTATGTTCAGTACAGTAGACCGAAGTTATTCTGGCTGGATGGATCACTCTATTCTTCAGCCAGTGGATGTGGAATCACCACCCTGTGCAAAACATCAAATAAACCTCCAGAGGTGTGCAACCTAACGAAGAAGATGAAACTGGTAATCAAGTGATTATATTGTGCCCCGTCCCTCCTCATCTGGCTGTCTGCTTGTTTGTGGGGGGCGTGCCTGTGCCCACCCCTCTTGGTGTTCCTAAGTGACGGAAACATATTTCATTCATCTCCTTCCCCACTTCCTGGCAACGGAAGGAGAACAAAAATGCAGTCGTGTCACGCGTGGTAACGTGCTGTAGATACATGGTCTCACTCCTCCTCCCGACGGCAGAGGAGGTGGGTACTCAGAGGGACCAAGTGTGTGTTGAGGATCATCGAGGTTGTAAAGTGGAAAGCCAGGGTTTAAACCCGTCCGTTTGGACTAACTCTCTTTCCAGCGAATGGTACTGCCTCTAGTGAAGGTGGTTAAGCAATGTTTATTTGCTGAATGAATGAATGCACAAGTTGTAAACTATGTTTCCTTTCCAAGTCATTCATTCAGCGCACAGTAGGGTCGTCAGTGGGTGAAACCTGAGTGTCCTGTCTTCAGACACTGTCCCTGCTCTCTGCCACTGTGTACAGTATTTGCAGTTGGACTTGGCTGAGCTGACGGGAATTTGAAAGCCACCAGACTGCTCCCCCATTTGGTGAGCGTTACACACGTGAAGCGCGTCAGTGCCGCTGGGAGGGCCAGAAGGTGCGGTCCAGGTTGTCGGTGCTGGGGACTGACATTGGCGAGACGTGACCGGGTCCTTTCTGCCTTCTTAGAGGGGACGTGGAGCGATGACTCCGGCTCCCCCTTCCGGCCGTGGTCTAGATCCTGGCGACTGAGTGTAGGGTGCCCCCAGGGAGCGGAAGGCAGACTCCTCTGGTTAAGTCCATGTGGGAAGGCGCAGCTGTGCTCTTAGTTCCATGCGCAGGATAACCATGCTGCTTTCCAGTTCTGACGCAGATCACGTGTCTTTGTGAAGTCCCGTTTCTGTTCTGAATCCAGAGTCACGCTGACCTTGTGTGTGACCTTTGGCCACACGTGGTTGGCATCCGCTGTGAACCCAGACCAAGTGAAATCACTGAGCACGGGACCCAGGAAGAGGCAGCACGACAGGCCAGAGAGATCTCACTCCTCGGCCTCAAGTCAGAATGTAATGGCTGCGGAGGAAATAGCAACCTTGAGCACAGAAGATTCTGCCCGAGGGGCTCTTAACCAAGTAGGAGACAGCACAGATAAAACCACACGCCTGCCCGCCAGCCCCCGGGGGAATGTGTAAGTGACATGCATCGCGGAATGTGTGCTGAAGTCCCCATGATATGGGGTCAGCTCTGGAAGATGACAGCAATATGCCGTGCGCCTGCGTATGTAATAACTGCATATTCTCGCTAATCGCAGAAAAGCTAGCCTACTATTTTTATATGTCTATAAAAACAGCCATTGGGAGTGTGGAAACATACTTGGGTTTGTGCTATAAAGCTTCAGCCAGAGATTATAGCCATTGTGTTATCCGGAGAAACCTAGACAGGGTGACAGACCCCGACGAAAATGGGCACCTGGGGAAACCTCTCCAACTTGGGCAAACAGGAGAAATAGATTTTGTTTTAGGCCGAAGTGGAGATGCGGTTGATGCTGAGAACTGGTGGTTCGTCGGGGCCTATTGTAAGGACTGTTACAAGTGTTAGACAATGTGGTCAAAAAAGCAAATAGAGTAAATATTTATATGTTTTTAGCAAATTTCAACCGACTGGACAGAAAATCAATAGCTGTTAATCTTTTCCAATGGCCTTCTGTGTTTCTTTCATCACCCACTTTCAACTGCTCACTGCATACTCTTTTACTTATTTCTTTTTCTGTAAATTTTAAGATGTCCTTGCACTTCGAGTACAGAACATATTCGCATTAAAGTGCTACAGATAGCAATCACTGATGCACGCGTTGGACTTCTTAAGATGCTTTCAAATGCTTTCCTTACTGCTTGCGGACTGTAGCCCCACAGGGAGACGGGGCTGAGTATTTTCTTCATTTCATAGATGAGGAAACTGAGGCAGGAGATTTAAAATATGTGCCCAAGGCCCGGCTGGTGTGGCTCATAGGCTGAGCATCGACCCATGCACTAAGAGGTCGCAGGTTTGATTCCTGGTCAGGGCACATGCCCAGGCTGTGGGCCTGATCCCCAGTGGGGGTCATTCAGGAGGCGGCCAATCGATGTTCTCTCTCATCGATGTTTCTTTCTCTCTCTCCTTTCCTCTCTCTTTAAAAATCAATAAAGAAAAAAAAGTGCCCAAGGACAAGGTTTGCAGGTGGCACATGTAAGGCATCACCCTGGAACTTCTGACTCTGAATGCGTTGCCTTTCCCACGAGGCCACGCCGTGGGGTAGTCTGTGCAGCTTCACGTGGCTTTGACAGCCATCACCAGCCGAGCAGCCTGATTCTCTGAATCTAGCCCAGGTCCAGCTTCCAAGGCTGCCCTGACTGTACCGCTATCCCGAGGAAGTTTTCACCCAGCTCTTCCTTTCTCTGCCTTCTGTCTTGATGAATAGGCCATCATTCTGCAAACTAAAAAAAAAAACAAACAACTCAGAATGCATGAACATTCAGGAGTGTTGCAGTACACTACCTTTATCACTTTCCATTGTAATATCAGTGTTGTGCTTTTCAGGGGTGGGGGTGGGAGAGTGAGGAGGAGGAAGCGAGGTGCTCAGAGGGCATATCCATGCTTTTCCACGTCCCTTCAAGTGTGAGCATATTTTCAGCGTAACCGATGACTGTGGCTAGCGAGCAGCTACGTTTTGTCTCATTTCAGGTCAGGGACAGAGCCCCAGTGCGGGAAGCATGCCCTCTGGCCGGAAGCTAGGGTTCCCAGGTCGAAACCCGTCATCCTGTCTACAGACGTGCCCCCGGCTCCCCCTACCTTGTGCCCAACACAAGCAGGGCACCAATATATGCAGATGTGAACTTGGTTGTGTAGAGTGAATCTTGTTTCTCTGTGTTTTGGCTCTGCTCTTTATTTGCTTGCTTGCTTTGTTTTCTCCCTGGGAAAAACTCAAGCCAAATCCCAGTTATTCCCCCGGGGACTTGATGGCCGGCACAGAGTTCCATTTCATCGTGTCACACTCAGGGAAGGACCAATCCTTCAGCGGGCCTGAAGGGGCTCACCTAGGAATTATGAGTTATGTGCCATTCATCAGCAGGGCGCACTTTGATGTACTTTTTATTGCTTAAGTCAACAGCGTCAGAAAACCTAATCTTCATTAGTGTGTGTGCTGAGCGGTTCCCAATTCTCCAGGGCTTTCTCTTGCCTTGGTCTCCTCGTCTCGGTCAGCAGCTCTGTTATTCTCCTCCGCAGCTTATTTTCCCCCCGCAAATCTGGCTTTTCTTTTCTGGCCTACAGGTCAGATTCTCAGTGCTTCCGACCAGAGATCACAGCTCAGGTTCAATCCACAAACCTGGGGAATTTACGTTTTTGGTATACGTTTAAGCTTTCGTTTGTTTTCTGAAACGTGTTTTGATTACTTAACTTCTAAGTAATTACCAAGCATTTTGCAGTTCTTATAACTCATTTTTATTTAATTATTTTATGTTGACTGCAGTGGTTTAATTGTAATTACACTACATTTTATTGTCTCAACAGAATGTTAGACTAAATGAAAAATAGTGAACCCTATGTTTTACAGTGTGGTAAATTATACCTACGGCATCTCCTCTGGCCTTCACGACCTTCTGGGGTGGAGTCGTCCATCCATTGATCCCACAGGTATTGTTTTAAGCATCTACTACCTGGAAGATGCTATTCTAGGTCCTGAACAAATACGGACGTGAATAAAACTGACCAAGTTCTCTGCCTCGTGGAGCTTGCATTCAAGGAAGAAAATAAGGAGAAAAAACAAGTTAACTATATGTCGTATGTGTGATAAATGCTAAGGAGACACATAGCAAAAAGGGAGACTGGACACTCGGGGGTGGGGTTGATTTATGATTTTAGGTAAAGTGAGGCCTCACCGAGCAGGTGGTGTTTGAATAAAGCCTGGCCTGGAGGGAGTGAGCCCTGCAGCCCTCTTGGGGCCCAGCATTTCTGGAGGGGGGAAGCGTGGATGTGGAGGCCCTGGGGCGGGAGCCTGGGGCTGGGGCGGAGGGGCCAGTGCAGCTGGAATGAAGGGAGCTGCAGGGAAGGCAGTGAGATGGGGTCAGGGTGCCAAGGGATGGTGACGGTGTGATGATCCCTTTGTACAGAGAAACACAACAAAACGAGAGATTGGCCTGGTTGTGGCCCCCCAATGTTTATAGCTAGTAAGCGGCGGAGCCGGGATAACTGTGGGAGCCCAGGCTCGGGGCCAGCCTGTGACCACTTGTCATCCTGCAGTAGACATTGTGTTCCCCACTTTGCTCATCTTCTCATTTTCAGAGAACCGTGAAGCACATTTGTTTCTGAAATTCTTTGCAGAAAAGTCAGTTATTTTCATTTTAACCTCCATTCTGCGTCCTTTGGGAAGAACAGGTGGTATTTCATACGGAAAAGGCGAGCCAGTGTACACCCCCCGATTCCTGGCTTCCACCGTGACCACCTTGGGCTCACTGGGAACTCAGGAATCCTTCAGAGGACATAACAACTTCATAACTTGATTACACTGTTCACTTGGAGAGCATATGTTTAACTAAAACTTTGGAAAGAAGTTTTTGATGTAATATCAAAAAGGATTATGGTGCATGGTGGCGAACTCAACTCAAACTGCACAGCCTCTGGGGACCGGCCCTGCGGCCCCCAGCCCCGGCTCCGCACCCCAGCCCAGGCTCCGCACCCTGCGGCCCCCAGCCCCGGCCCCGCGCCCTGCGGCCCCCAGCCCCGGCTCCGCACCCCAGCCCCGGCTCCGCACCCTGTGGAACGGACCCTGTGTGGGCAGGACTGTGCCTCAGCTCTGACTTTGAAAAGAAGTCAAGCAAGGATGAAAGCAGCTCAAGAGATGGGGGTGACTGATGAGTATGCCCCCAAGTGCACTGCTCTTCTCCACATCAAGGTCAAGGCATTCTATTTTATAGAACTCACAGATTTTTTTTTTTTTAATTCCTCACCTGAGGATATTTTTCTACTTATTATCAGACAGAGTGGGAAGGAGGGAGGGAGAGAGAGAGAGACAGAGAAACATCGATGTGATAGAGCCACATCTACTGGTTGCCTCCCGCACGACCCGACCAGGGCCAGGGATGAACCACAACCAAGGTACGTGCCCTTGACCAGAATTGAACCCACGACTCATTGGTCGACTCATTGGTCCGCAGGCCGATGCTCTAACCGCTGAGCCAAACCGGCCAGGGTGCACAGACTTTCTTACTGTGGCAGATTACTATTAACCCTTGAACAATTTAGTTACCCAGAACGACCACTGAACTCAGTTACCAACAGTCCAAAAGAATTCCGAGGTCAAAAAATAAATAAATGACTCCTTTAAATGGCGAGAACACCTTCTCCTCTCCCTCCCCTCTCTCACACAGAGATAGTTATTGAAAGTAAAATCCCAGACACCCATTGAACGTTTACTGGGTGTGGTCATACAGAAATACGGTGGCTTAGACACATGGTGCAGAAGATATCTCTTAGAAATATCCAGTTCCAGTTAAACCACGGGGTACAGTCAGATTTTAGAGCTGGAAGAGATGGCGTCATTCATTTCTTTTGTACTTTGGCATGTATATTTGTTTTTCATTTAACCTTCAAAAGACGCCTAGGGTGTGGGGACTGTTAGCATCCTTATTCACCGGTGAGTTAGAACCTGGGCCCAGAATTGAGAAGTATCTTCTCCAATGGCACATTTTGACCAGGAGTCAGTGCTCTGGGACTGGCTTTGAGTATAAGAGTATAGCCCAGCCCGTGTGGCTCAGTGAATTGAGTGGTGTTCCATGGACTAGAGGTTCCGGTTCGATTCCCGATCAGGGCACATGCCCAGGTTGCGGGCTTGATCCCCAGTAGGGGGCGTGCAGGAGGCAGCCGATCCATGTTTCTCTCTCCCATCGATGTTTCTCTCTCTCTCTCCCTACCTCTCTCTATAAAAAATCAATAAAAACATATTTAAAAAATAAAAATATAAGAGTATAGCAGTCTCTCATTCCACTGACACCGTCTCTCTCTTCTCTTTCCTTATTGTTATAGTTTTTAGCCTCACAGTTCTTTTGACCCCATACACAAACCTGTTCAATAGTCAGTGTTTTTTTCCTTTCTCGGCTTCTTGCATACTCCTTCTGCTTGCCATAGCTTCCCTTGAGACCTTGAGCTCTCCCAACTAAATATCTGCAATGAGCTATAACTCATCTCCTGTTCCAGGGTTCCCCCCTCCATAGTCCTGTGGATTCCTGCTGTCTTGCCTGTATTTCCATCGTCTAGAGTCATTCCTAATTTGACTAACTCCAGATTGCCCACCTGAACCCTTTCTGAGCACTGCACTGAGGTAGGAAATGGCAGAAGTGGAGGCGGGAACCGCTGACCTTAGGCCGGCAGCTCCGCAGACGTGGCTCCTGTATCCGAGCCAGGCACAGCCAGGGCTCCAGGGGTCGGCCCGGGTGCTGAACGGACAGGAAGTGCAGGAGGCAGGAAAGCTTGCGGAGACAGAGACCGGGTCTGCTCTTCGGAGAGGTCAAGGCTGAAGGGTGAATCATTCACATGTTTCAAGGCGGTGTGATCCAGCTAAAATGCTTTCTTTTTGTTTTATTCCTGAGATTGTGACAGTGTTTAACACTGGGGATTACTGGCTGATCTAGGCTCTGATAGGCGGTATTCTGAGAGAAAGGATTACTTGTGGTAGGTGCCATCCTTCTGCTTAGGTGTTAGAAAGTTGGTGGGACCTGGGAGGAGCACCCATTCGCCCTGTCTGGCATGACTCCCCTGCTGGCCCGTGGGCGGGTGGCTGGCCTGTCCCAGTCATTGTGGCCATGGAGGGAACCGACTGGACTGAGTGGCTTGAAGAAAAACCTCTCTTAATTAGAAGGTGGTTTAGCAAGAAAACAAAAGTTAATACCCTTTTTAATCTGCTTCTTTATGATAATATAGGTTAATAGCCATTGCTTTGTTTATTGTTGACTGATCTCATCAAAAATAAAATCATAATTGATTACACAGCATTAATAGTAAGCACTAAATAATTCTTGTTCAAGTTAAAGTGTCACGTTGAGGATAACAAGCATTAACTTGGGACTTCAAATAAAAAAGCTGAACATCTTCATAAGTAATCCTCCTAAATGTTCCTTATAAATTTATTAAATCTCTTATGATTTGGAAAAAAATGAATGCTGAGTCAAAAGGGATGTTATGTTAAAATTATATTTATGCTTACCTGCCTTAACATTTCTAATCAATTTGCTTGATTTTTTAAAATCTTTCATTAACTAAGGTGTGATTTTTTTTTTACTTTGAACCATATTATATTTTATACTTCAGACATATGCCTTAAACTGACACTATTTGGTTGACAAACGTATAAATATATAATATGAGTATATGTAAAACTTACACATATAATATACCGGAAATGTAACCCTATGTGATTGCTGTATGGGGTTGTATATTTATGTGTAGATTAGAGATATATTTCTTCCAAAAAAAACCTGAATCTGAACATTACGTGATCTGAGGCTGATTATAGTGCCTTGAAGCTCTAGTAGTTTTCCTCCTAAAGACCAAATGGATGCAATTGTGAGGAATATACCTTTAAATTTTCTCAGTAGTTGGAATGAACCATAGCGAAATATTTAAGGTTCTCCGGAGGGAGAAGAGCACCCTGTAGTTTACAGACAATTAGATTTAAGTGTAGCTGTAAGTTCCAGGGCTGGCGTCGAACCATCCATCTTTGCTCTGCCAGCCAGAGCCTGCCCTCTCCTGCTGGTGATTCTTCGCACAGAAGAGAGAATTTCATGTGCTTACCTATAGTGTGAAAAATGTGACGAGTTTCATGATGTGTTTTTCCTTTGTGAAATGAGTCTAGATAGAAATGGAAGTAATGAAGAGTCGACGTAAGCGATAGTGACAATTCCGATGAAAATGACAGTGACGATGGGAAAATGAAATCAATTTCATATTTAAACCATTATAGTAGCACTCATTAAACCCCTTCCTTAAACAGAGATGGATATTGCAAACTAGAAAAAATATTAATCATGGATTTGCCCAGATTTTTCTGTATTAATCCAGCATGAATGTGTATATATTCAGGCTGCAAATGGTAGTTCTCTAGGTATTCAGAAGTTAATAGCAATTTAGATTAAGGATGTTTAAAGCTCATTTGTAAAATGCTCATACTATTTGAGCTGTTTAAAAAAGATTTGCTTAGCTAAAGTTATTGAATCGGAATAATTCTGACACTCTTAATCTTCCTTTTTTACTAAGAGCCTTAGACATTTTCTTTTCATTTAAAAATTTGAATGACAAAATTGAGTAAGTAATTTACTAGAAATAGTGCAGTAAAGAGCAAATTTGTGCCTAGGGGGAAAAATACACTAAATTTTAATCAAGGCACATAGCAGCAATCGTAAGACAATACACTCTGTCCCTTCTTTGTGTTTGAACAGAGGTTTTAGATGTACTCATCAGTTTAGAGCACTGCTTGGCAAGAGGTACAAAAGTAGTTATTGAGAAGCCACTCAATGCGGAGGCGATTTCACAGGCTAAAGGACTACAAATGACCAGCAGAGTCCAGCACGTGGGAGAGCAACCCCAGGACCTGTGGGAGGGAGAGCTGAGATGATACAAACAAATGCAAAATCCAGACACTTCCCTAACTGGACCTCGATGCTAAATTAGGTCACAGCGACCTTGCCTCTGTGAATTTCAGCGTAGTATTTGAAGTCAATGTGGAGGAGAATTGCACTAAGATGCTTACAGTGTTTATAACTACTGTTAATTTTAATTCAGTTGGCTCCTGTACTGAAAACATCAGCTAATAAAATGGAATTTACATATTATTATTATTATTATTATTTATTATTATTTTTTTTTTTACTAAAATAGTAGCCAGTTTAGCTATCTTAGAAAAGCCTGAACTCTTCTTGGGAAGGTAAATGATCAGTGACTTCCTTTAATTTACCTGTAACTCCAAAAATGTGTTCCTCTCCACGCAGCCATAATTTTTGACATGAACGATTATGCTTTGATAGCGTTAATTATTTTATTGATCCACAGAAGTGCAATACACTTGGTTTATAACGATTTCCTTCATATAGCAGATGACGGCAAAGAAGAATGTAAAACTCTCTTTGAGTCCATTTAGTTGTGGATTAAGCAACAAATACATTAAAAGTAAATGCCTTCGTCTACAGGGCCATTCATTCCCTGGGAAATGGAATGAGTGAGATGGCCTGTACTCTGGGAGCCTGTTCAGAATTCCATCACCTCAGACCCAAGTCAGCACTCTGCCAGCCTGGACTGCAGACGAGAGGCAGAGAAGTCGCTGGATATCAAGGAAATGCAGTCAGGCAAGGCCTCTGTCTCAACAGTGGTGTAAAAAGAATCAGGGAAAAGAGTGGGGGAGCACATTCTGGCCACACAAAACCCCGAATGAACATGTACAGTAGCCCCTTCCATAGACTGATGGTAGTAACTGGCCCCGAGCCAAGAACGTTTGATTGATTTTGCGCAGCGAGGCAGTGAGAGGCCTCAGGTCGTGGGCTCGAGCCCCACTGGAACGTGGAAGGTGACCCCGCACCTCCAAGCCCAGCTCACCCACGTCCACACGGGACGCACCGCCTATCTTGTGACAGCTCATGCCATTCCGTCCGGGAACCGAAACACTGGGCACATACTGTGCCTCTCCGTTCCCGAGTGTGCAGTGTGTAGTCGCTAGAAGGCCGTGTTGTAAAGGCAGGATCTGAACACGAATTAGCAGGAGAAATAATCGCGTGGTGCGGAGCTGCTGTGGTATATGTAGTGTGACCCGAAGGCGGCAGTTCGACAACTGTCTGCTCTTTGCTTGTGAGGAACTGTCGTGAATTATTCAATTTATGTAGGTGTGTTTTCTAAGGTTCTAACCCTATCAATCACTAATGAGTTTAAAGTTAGAAGAAAACCCATGCTAGGTGTAATAGTTACTATTAAAGAGATTTTTATTATTTAAATGTGTTACTGCAGTGAGGTATATGAATTCATATGTGTGTATACAAATCTATATACTTAATTTGAACATACATCCTATTCTAATGGTAAATGTTCATTTTGTATGTTTTATTGATGAAATTCTAGTAATTTTTATATAGTATGGCCATTGACCGATTAGCTCACCATGTAAGTAGTTCTTTAAGTGTATTGATTCATCTTGTCAGACTAACGAATGGTTTGTTTCACTGAGACTGCTTTAGATGCTCTTGACATATGAAAACATGCTTTAAAAATAAGCAACCAGCAGTTTACACAACTGTGCAGAAACCCAGTTTGATCACTTTCACTATTTGTATACATTTACACCCCCCCCCCCCACACCGCTAAATAAACACATAGCGTGTTTAAAATGACAGCGTAGGACTCTGGTAAGATTTAGCTCTTGTAAATCTTTTCCTAATATTTATATATCTGTTCATAAGTATATTTTCTAATGTTAAAGACTAACATATTATTGGTTGGCATAGTACCTGAATGAAGACACAGACGGCTTCTCTGATAACAGCAGACTGCTCTGTGTCATTTTCAGCTTAGTGAAACCTGCAGTGGGCGTTGTGCTCGGAGTCGCTCTCCGGAGTTAAAATTAGGGTGAGATTATCTTATCAAGGAAGCACGGATCTGGCTCACTGGTCCTCAGACTTGGCTGCACACTTGAATTGCTTGGGGAATTAAAACATATATATTAATGCCTGGGCTCTACCTCTGGAGACGCTGGCTTGATTGCTTTGGGCTACCGCCTGGGCATGAGGATTTTTACAGCTCCTCGCAGATCTGACACGCAGGACATCTGGGAGCTGATGATGTCGCTAGGAACTAGTGCACACCTGCCCGGCCATTCAGGAGCACCGACCCCTTCTCCACGGTAGTCCGTGTCGGAGTCCCTGCACAGGACAGTCTCTGACCCACATAGGCACCTTGAGTCTCACTTTTTAGCCTGTAAGAGCCGCAAGGACCAGTGTGGATCTGACCGAATTCTTTAGCTCTTGTTCTTGGCGGAATTCCTGGTGTGGAGTAGGCACAAAGAAATTTAGTTAACCCCCAAGTGAGTAATGTTCCCGTAAGAAATGTTTTCAAACACTGTAACTTAGAAGAGTGTCGTAGGGATCCAGGTGAGCCTGGGAAAGAGACCACTGCTGTGTCCCGTGGGGGAGGGGGACCTCATCTTTGGATCCCTGTGCAAATGTAGGGAGCGGCTGGGGCTCTCGAGGCACTGGCGGGGGGAGGAAGAGGGAAGAGCTGGGATTCCAGGGTAGTGGGATACCCTGACACTTGGGGGGCAGAGATTCCCTCACAGAGCGTTACTTGGAGTCAAGGGACCCCAAATCTGAAGTCTGATCGCTGGATGCTGTAATCAGATGTTGAGAGTCTAAAAAGATCAGGGAGGTCATGGAGAGCAGGTAAGGGAATCAGTGATTGGAGGGGAGACCGTGTAGAGCAGGTAAGGGAATCAGTGGTTGGAGGGGAGACCGTGTAGAGCAGGTAAGGGAATCAGTGATTGACCGTGTAGAGCAGGTAAGGGAATCAGTGATTGGAGGGGAGACCGTGTAGAGCAGGTAAGGGAATCAGTGATTGGAGGGGAGACCTGTAGAGCAGGTAAGGGAATCAGTGATTGGAGGGGAGACCGTGGAGAACAGGTAAGGGAATCAGTGATTGGAGGGGAAATGGTGTAGAGCAGGTAAGAGAATCAGTGATTGGAGGGGAGACGGTGTAGAGCAGGTAAGGGAATCAGTGATTGGAGGGGAGACCGTGGAGAGCAGGTAAGGGAATCAGTGATTGGAGGGGAGACCGTGGAGAACAGGTAAGGGAATCAGTGATTGGAGGGGAGACCGTGGAGAGCAGGTAAGGGAATCAGTGATTAGGGGGAGACCGTGGAGAACAGGTAAGGGAATCAGTGATTGGAGGGGAGACCGTGGAGAGCAGGTAAGGGAATCAGTGATTAGGGGGAGACCGTGGAGAGCAGGTAAGGGAATCAGTGATTGGAGAGGGTGCTCGTCTCCAGTGTGGCCCTCAACCCCATCAGAAAAAGAAGCAGGTTTTTGGGTTAAGAAACAATTCTCATCTTAAGTTCCCCGGGAACAAGTGGTACCAAGCAGCAGCCTTTTAATCAGTAGTTCGGAATATCCCCAGCCTCCCCTCCTGAGGACCAGTCTTGACAGTCACGGGGGGCCAGCTGTTTTAGGGGGACAGAAGCTCTGTGAGTCTAGCAGCTTTCTGAGTCCTTGGTGGGTAGAAAGCTGAGCTCCCTATCTTCACTTAGCCCCTAAGGTCAGGGGCTCCCAGGGAGTTATTTGTTTAAGGGCTCCATGAAGGGAAAAGAGCAAAAAGCAGAAGACATAATTTAGAGGTGGATATAGGAGGAAGTCGATTAAAAAAAAAAAGATTAAATCCATAAAAAAAAATTTGGGTGACTGGAACCCATAATTCATCCCATAACCAGTTCACTCCAAAGACTGTTTTCTCTTTCTTTACACTGAAGTTAGTAATTTACCAATACTTATATTTTTTTCCTCACTATATTTCTTCCAATTTTAAAAGTGTATTATTATGGCTGGGGAAGTTTATGTGATTTTTAATTTCTATAACACTTACTAAAATTACTGGAGTCATCCCAGACCATTAGCAGCAAAAATAAATCGTCAGAGCTTCCTAAACAGGGCGTCCCTTTCTACTCTGTCTCTAGTTGTCTAGAATTTATCTCGTTTGTCAATATCACTCTCTCAGTTTTGCTTGGTAAAGAAAATCGGTCTAACAAATATGTCTGCAATACTGTATTGCTAATCAGGAATGTGTCCTATTAGCCACACATACTTCCTGCATGGATTTAATTAAAGAAAAATCATTTTCTGTCTAATCTATTATAGTTGTGTTTGCCAGAACGGAGAGCCGCGACTCTCCAGAGTCTACTCTTGTGCAGTCCTGAGTTATCTTTCTTTCTTTCTTTGTTTTTCCCTTTATTGATTTTAGAGAGAGGAAGGGAGAGGGAGAGAGAAGTAGAAACATCGAAGAGAGAGAACATCGATTGGCCGCCTCCTGCATGCCCCCCACTGGGGATCAGGCCCACAACCTGGGCATGTGCCCTGACCGGGAATCGAACTGGCGACCTCCTGGTGCGTGGGTCAGCGCTCAACCATGAGCCACACCGGCTGGACCTGACAGTTATCTTTCTGTGTTATGTTCAAGGGAACTTGAGAACATCCAGTCTTGTTCTTTTGCTTATTTTTATGGTTTGTTCTGCCCACTTAAAATTCATTTAATATTGGTTTGGAAGGTTATTATAAACACGATTATTTTCTTTTCTGGTATTTTAACGTTTAGGTCAAATTTCAAAAGAATAAGAACAGTCTCACCACCTGAAGCCTGAAATCATAAGCGTTTGCCTCATCTCTCATTTCATGACCTCACCCTGGAGTCTCCCTCCCTTGTGTCCTGCGTCCTCTCAGCCCTCGAGGCCTCTGACTCCCCAGCCCAGGGATGAAGACCCCTCCTTCCCTCGCCCAGCATGCCCTCCTGCCTCCGCCTGGCCCTGCTGCCTCCTCGGCCCAGAACAGCATCCCCACCTCTCCTTCCAGACTCCCATGCCACTGTCTCGGCCCCTCCGGTCAGAGCACGGGTGCACTGAGGGCAAAGGCGCTGCCTTCCCAGTGCTGCAGACCCTGTTTGTCGTGGGCTGGACGGGGCTTTGACCACTAGAATGGAATCATTTCAGTGTTTGCCCAGTTTCACAGGAGAGTTTAACAAGGGAGAGCATAATCTAAATTTCACGTTTTTGTCCTGCGAGTGCTCTTAAACCCACCTTTGTGTGGTAACGAGAACTCACTAGGAATGCACGCAAATACAGATATTGCAGAAAAGCCTGGAAACGGTCAGCCGTACTTAGAGGGATCGCTCACTGCTTTGTGGATGTGTGTCTGTGACTGTGATCTTTGTAATAATAGTGTTACTATTTATGCTTAGCATGGTTACTGATACCTCTTGTGATATTAGATCTACAATAGCAGCACAGAGCACTGTGACTCCCAGGCATTCTGGTGCTTAAACGATAGTAGGACCTCTGGTAGCGTAAGGGAGGTTCTCTTTGGTGGCCACGTCGGTTACGGAGTTAGCTGAAAATGTGAATTGCGTGAAGGTGATTGAGACGAGCATTAATTATTTCTAGACTATGCAATCAGCGGTGTAAGGTAAGCACCAAGAAATCTTCAAGCTGCAATGTCTTCCTTTTTTTTTTTTTTAAGTAAAAGTATAGTTTGTGCAATTACGTTCTTATGCTTACCCTCGATTTCCATCCTCCCCTGGCCTTATTAACAACATCCTCATCTAGGAAAGCTTGGGTTGTAACAAGAAATGACATAACCCATTTTTAGTAAGGGAAGCGATGAGGGCAGTGATGATCGTGACATTTTCATTCTCCCACTTTAATTTGTTACATATTGCGGTGCTAGATGGATTCATCTCAGAGTCCACTCCATTTACACAGGGCCCATGATGGTTAGCATGGCGGCGGGCAGTGAACCCTTTGCCTGCCTGCCTGCGCCTTTCCCCTAACACAGCGGAACAGGAGGGGTCCCTTCAGATACGTCTGCCTTCACAGGTGCTTCACATTAGCTGAGGCTCATTTTCACTGAGACATCGTCATGTTCTGCGTCATCGCCACTATTAAATCATTAGAAATTGCATCTCTTTCTGTGAAATGCAACTTTTAGGAAACAGTAGTCCCTAGGATCGTGTTATTTTTCCATGCACAGCTGTGGGTCAGGTACCGCCACAGATTGGCGAGGCTAATTTGGAGTTTAGGACTAGAAGCAGAGGGGTGGGATAGTGGTTTGGGGGGATCACAGTCCATTTATACACCCCAGAGTATGGGCTTTGTTTGTAAAATCTCCATAATTCCATGCATATATCAGTCCATGAACAGTATGGAACCTAAATAATGGCCAAAACTCTGATTTTCTCGTCACTCTAATGATCCACAATCGTAGAACTTTTAAGACCCTGTTTGCAGGCCGCGTGGGGACTGAGCAAGGGCAGCTCTGCGCCACAGGCCTTTGCAGTGGGTGCCTGCAGTCGGGGTGCGTGCCTGAGCCTGGATCCCCATTCTTCCAGCAGGCAGATCAAACTGCACTTGGAGGGACAGCGGTGCATGCGTGCCTGGACTGTGTACCAGGAGACCGGTGCCTCGTGTGCTGCCGTTTGAACGTGTGCTAAGGTGTCCAGTGAGCACTAGAAGCACAATTAGCAAACAGTGTGGAAGGGTGCTAGCTTCCAGGCCTGCAAAGAAGACAAAGAGCAATATCAAATTAGTCACAATGAAATACACAAGAGAACATAATTAAAATCTAAAAGTATTGTTGGTTTCTACAGAAAAACTTGAAAGGCCCAAGCGTGAGAAATGCTGTTAGTGGGAACTAGGAAAGCTGTTGGTCTCCATGACACTGCTGTCCCCCCCAGGCCAGGGAAGGTTCCCGTGCTCACTAGACAGATCTTTCTGGAGGGGAGCAAGGACTCAGCCCTGGCCGGGGAGCAGAGGCAGATGTCCGGTCCTAACGAAGCAGCAGGGGGTCAGAAGCTGGCCATCTTCACCTGCCTCCCAGGGAGGGCTGCCCTCTTCCTTCAGTGTGGCTGGCCCTTTGGTGCAGACAGCGCTGCTTCTGAGAAAATGCAGAGATTATGGCCACGAAAGTTGCCCAGGAGTAAGTCGCTCCCTCTCTCGGGGACAGCATTGGCCCTCCTCACCTGGAGAGTACATTCCAAACCCTGCAAAGTCCCCTCAGAGCAAAGGCATGTTCCAGTTGTTGGACCAACAGAATTTCAGTTACAGTGAATCACAAGAACGCTCAAAACTGTCCAGGTGCTTGGACGTTTCCACGGTGCCGACAGGATTTACGAAAACATATATGGCGTTACTTTCTAAAGGGCTTGCTTTAGAATTACATACTTGAGCGATTATTTGATTAATGTCTGTCTTCCCTGTTAGATTGTAAGCTTCAAGAAATCAGGGAGCATAGCAACATTATTCCCAGGTGTGTCTTCAATACTGACCGCAGATCCTGCCTGTCCGGGTGCTTAACAAACCCTGGGGGACTTGCTGAATGTATGTTACTGGAGTGTCGGCTGAATACTGAACACAGTGAGCGGTAGAATAGAACAAGCCTTCTGCTGGGTCCCAGGCAGGGCGAAGGTCGGAAGCCGAACTCTGGTGAAAGCAAGTTTGCAACTGGGTTATGTCACGTTCCCTTCCTAACCCTTGGTTTTCTCATGTCGGGTGACGTGCATTTTAAGCAAATGGAAATGCTGTCACATCCTGTCATTGTGATGATTAGCCTGTGTCTAGTGCAGTGATAGGGAATGCTTCTGGCACACACGCGGCAGAATCTACATATCCTGCTGGGGGCGGGGGTGGGGGTGGGGGGGGCTCATGAAGCCCATGACTGCAGTTGTGACGCAGCGCTCTGAAGGCCAAGCACTGCGAGTCCTGGGCTCAGGGGCAGGACAGTCACACACTCTACCTATTTCTCTTTAAGGCCCTGAAGCCAAAAATGTTCACCTCACAGGGCTGGGAACCCTTTTCGTACCAAGGGCCATTGGATATTTATAACATCATTCGAGAGCCATACCAAATTATCAACTTAAAACTTAGCCTTCTGTATGTGGTCAGGCGTGTTGGTGAGGCGTGCGAGGTGAGCTGGTATTGATTTCGCAGTCCTCATAGGGCCCGCGGGCCAACGTTCCCCACCCCTGGATCTCAGCACCCTTACTTTAGAACTAGCAGGAAGCAGGAAGCTGACTTCTTTACAAGAATGGGACAGAGATGACATCACAGGGTCACCAGGGCGGTGCTCAGGTGAGAACTTGCAGATCTTCTCATGGCCTCAAACTCATCAAAAAACTGGGCATGAGGAAAAGCCACTGACCTTCGGTGACAAGCATACACTTCAGCTAGGTCCCGAGGTGCTCCGCAGATATGATCGTACGGACGAGAGCAAGTACATTCATTATTTACAGAAATAAAGGAGTTTTAACATCACAGCCCTTCTGTTTTTTAATGGGTGTTTGTGTAAACAGGTCCATTAAACCGCCTGCAGATACACAGATAACCTGCGTTTGCTTCAGATTTTAAAATCCAGGTGTAAAACATGTCTTACCACCTCTGCTCCTTGGCTCCCAGAAACCCACTCTTACAGCTAGTGCAGTATGTATGGCCACACTTGTTTATATTATTTTGCCACTTTTCCTGAATATTTAAATATAAAGGATCCACAAAAAGAGAATTTGATAAAATGTTTATATGCTGAATTCAGCTGATCTTAAGAAGCAGCTTATCTTAGGACCTTCTCTCAGGTAAACCATGCATAATTCACAGATGTTCGCCTTGAAATATTTTTATGGACATATCCATATAGCCCAAATCATTCAGAATAAACTATTTTGGAGGCAATAACAGTCAACGACGGCGCCATGACGGGAATGTTACTGAGCTGGCAACTGTCCTCCGTCACAAGGGGCTGCCCTTGTCCCCTGGGCACCTTTCACACAAGACAGCGCTGTACTTAAAAAGTCATCCGTGTCTGATTCTGCGGTTCTATCTGTTTATTTCAATAAAGTGATATAACTCATTAGGTTCGTTTGAATCAGATAGGCAGCTCGTCACTCTTGCAGAACCGAGCTGGGGGTGAGCGGCCGCCTGTTTGGGGGGACTGCTCCTCCTGTGAGTTACAAAACTCTGTGCTTCACAGAAGAAGACCAGCAACTCCTTGGTGGGCCATTCTTTCACGCTCCAGACCTCACTGCACAGGCAGCAAATCTCGACAGCAGTACTGAAAGGGCGTCGCAAGGAAAGCAGGGATTTAGGTCAGCCCCCAAAGCATCAGCTTCTTAAGGAAGAAGAGTGTTTTGGTAGAAAGCATTTTCTCCCACTTAACATGAAGGCTTGCAATCCGCCCGCGCAGTCAGTACCAAACACTCAGACATGGCCGGGTTATATGTCCCATAAATAGATGGTTTTATTTACTCAGTGCAAACACAGAGTTAGCTGTCAGGCTGGCTTCTAGGTTGTTGGAACATACAGATGTTTTAAATTTAATGAAGACAGATTGATCAGTCTTCCCTTCCATGGCCTTGGTACATAAAACCTTCCCCGTGCTGACATTTTCAAGTCACCCTCCTATATTTCTCTCTAAATTGTTAACATTTTGCTTTCCACATTTACGTCCCGTTTCTAGATGAGTCTCTCCTTCCCTTCTAATGGTCAGTGCTGTATCTGCCCTTCACCAGTTTGTCGTATCAATGTGGGACTTTCAGTCGCAGTCCGTTGACCTGTTTCCTACACCAGCACTCCACTGTTCTCACTATCCTAGTTTCATGATGGTTTTTGGCATTTTAGCCAATCCCCCAGAGCTCTGGGCTCCATTGCCACTTCTTTGGGTGAAGTTCTGTAAACTCCCTTTCCCCGGGTCTGTCCCAGAGTCCTGACCTTAAGCACAGGTCTCAGATCTAGCTTTGGGCCTCTTGTAGGCCCGGAGATAACGTCTCGAGCATTGGTGAGTGTGCTCAACTCTGCCCTTCAGCCCGACAGCTGGGTCTGGCTCAGAATCCTGGGCTGGACTGGGGCAGCTGGTCTTCTGACCCCTCTAGACTGGCCCTTCCTCTTCATTCTAGCCCCTGGAGTTCCCCTCCCTCCCTCCCTCCTTGATTTCTCTCCCGCCTCCCGGTATGTCTCCCTCCCGCCCGCCCACCTCCAGGGATTCCACTGGAGCTAAAGGAGGAACTTCCCCTCCGCTCAGTCAGCTGTGTTGCAGAAAAGTCGTTCTCTATGTTGCTAAAAATATTCTGACGAGTTCTTTTTTCTCTAAACGTAATTCGGAGCTCTTGGTGTGACATTTGTAGTCCTTCCTAGTCTTCCTTAGCTAGGTGTTCCAACCATCTCCCTGCCTGCCCGGTCCCCCACCCCCACTCTCCACCCCCATGGCTAGGTGGCATCCTCTCTCAGAGGCGAAAGCCATTCAGTTCCTCTGAGGCTGCTTTATCTATATTTATACTTCAGGTGTGTTCTTCCCCCTTAAATTGCTTTTAGATCAGTTGAAGCATAATTTTGATTTTTCTCTTTTGTTCAAAGATTAAAAGCCTTACCTTATCTGTAAGTGATTAGAATACTTGAGCTATCTTCTTATTTTTTGATTACACTTTTCTCGGATTATGTTTAAATATTGCGGTCTGTGATTTTCCTGCATTTTCAAATTTATTAAATTCTTCATTGAGGTCAGATACATATTTGATTATTATAAATGCTGCATTGAAATTAAAGAAGCATATATATAATTCTCTGTAGAATACCAAATTGTGCACTGAGAAATAATAGTTCATGATCTATAGTTATAAATATATTAATTTTATATTTTAGGAAAGTTGTCAAATATTATGCAAGCTTATTTTATTTTATATATCAAAATATAACATACAAATCTAAATTTCTGTATATAGACCCCTTTAAGTTTTGGGTTACTAAATAAATACAAAATTGTGTAGCACAGACTATTATGCTGAAAAGATCACTGGGTTGGGAGTCCAGAAACAGATTCTGTGGCATTTCCCCTAAGTAAGTTGGATAAAACTAAATTAATTTAACTTCTTGAGTATCTGGTGTACTTGTGGAATGAGGAAATTGGATTTGATCATCACCCAGGTATTTTCCAATTCTGTAAAATGCTGTGATTATCACTTTCCTGAAAATATGTTATTTTTCACTTAGTTGGTTTTTAATTTTTAAATCATTTCACTTACAATTTTTAAATGGAAATATTAATGTAAATAATTGTGCCACAATGAAATTTATACTTATTCAACTACAAGAAAAATTATTAGGCATGCTAATTTGCTTTACAATCTCTGTATGAAATATTACATATATGCAATACATAATTGTCTGAAATATTCATACAGTGCTATAGATCTGTTGTCTGAATATTTCCCCCTTGGAGTGCTACGAGTAGAGCCCTCCTGTGCCTTCTTCATCTCCAGTGTTACTGCTCATCAGTTTCAAATATGAAAAAAATCCTAGTGATGCTGCTCGCTTAGTGTGACCAATGGTCAGTGTGTTCTAAGAAACCTGTTTAATCCGCTGCTCAAAGAACAATATGGTGCATGTTGCCCCCACGTCTTCCTTTTTACCATTCTTTCTAGCTAGACAGGCTATTAAAAGAATTTCCTAAGTTATTTTGTTTCTGTTTTTCCTACATTGCAACAATATATCATGCATCTCAGTCCCCTGACAAGCGGAGTTTGCGGAGGGCTATGGCCCATTTGTCTGTAGCCCCTAAGGGCGAATACTGGGTGGGGGTGGGAGGGTCAGCTGCCAGTTCTTTCTTCTCTTCAAAGGGAGTCACTCTGATAAGACTGTGATGCCCCTGCATTTCTAGTCATCTAAGTCTTGGTTCTGCCTCCTGGCATCGTTTTGAAATGGCAAGGCACGTCCTTCACCGTGGACTACCATGTCAGTGTATCTCCCAGTTCAGAGTTTCAGGAGCTCAATTAACTTCAAGCATGCTGAGTGGATGAGGCCTGACTCCAAGCGGGCAGCTACATGGGAGTGTTCTCTTGGACTCTATTTAATTTTTTTTATTCCATTATAACCTCACTAATTTAGTCTTTGCTAATTCAGAATGTATCCTTTGGAGACTGGGAGGAAAAGTATCAAAAAATCTTTACCCAGTGAAATGATAATATTAACAATATTTAAGAAATAATATTCAGTATACCCAGAGGAGCATAAGTTTTAAGTACTTTAAGGCTCTTATTTCCATATGTTTAAATTATACCCAGATAGTGTATTAATTGCATATTGTTTATTAATTAAGAAGAAGATAAGACTTCAGTGGAAAATTTACTTGTTACACACCTTATTCAGTTCTTTGTGTTTGAAAGCATTTAAGCCATTTTAAGAAAACAGAGTCTGGACTGATTCAGTAATTCTCCTATGCAATTGCTAAGGTCTCGCAGTATGGGAAACCTGCTGAGAATCCTAATCTCTCAAACATTTCAGAGAGAGGGAGTTTAGCCGCACTGGGTACTCAGAAGTGTCGTATGGAGAACTGTTGGGTCTGACAAGGAAGAGGTGTGTGTCTGAAGTGTACAGCACAGGAATGAAATACTGCCCGTCTCTGCAAATGTCAGGGCTGTGAACCATTGCATAGCCTTCCTCCTAGGTAACATCTTCACCTAGGAAAGAAAGTAAGTCATCTCTTTATTAATTCACATACTGTTCATAGATATGTTGTCAAGGTCAATCTCGTCTGTAAGAGTTTATTTTGTTTAAAATCTTTTGGAAAAGGTGATATGTTTAACACCTCAGTGACCTGTCATCAGCAATCTGGAATTAAGCTAGAGAATGTCTACATAAGCAAACAATCTTAGCTTCTAAGTTGCCAACAGTTCCCCTTGGCTAGAGGCACATTCGAACTTAGTCACTTGCCCGGCCCGTGTGACTCAGTGGATCGAACATCACCCCAGGGACTGAGAGGCCCAGTTCGATTCCCAGTCAGGGCACAAGCCCGGGTTGTGGGATGGATCCCCAGTAGGGGGCGTGCAGGAGGCAGCTGATGGATGTTTCTCTCTCATCGATGTTTCTATCTCTCTCTCCCGTCCTCTCTTTCTAAAAAATCATAAAAACATTAAAAAAAAACAAACACTTTGTCACTTTTAGAAAAATGTCACACAGCGTGGAACTAAGGGGGACTTTGGACCTCCGAGAGTTGCAGAAAAGATTAAATAATTGTCTAAAGGTCTTTCAGTCTTGACAACAGAAGCCTGGGTCTCTGGCATTCTCGTGAATTGTCCCCTCCCTCTGCCGTGGTTGTCCCAGTCCCTATCACGTGCATTGCGTTAGTAAGCGTGTGTTGGGTGCCTGCACTCTGCAGGTGCTGGGCTGGGCGGTGGGCATACAGACATGACCTTCATATGGCCTGTCACGGTCCAGCGGATGAGAGCAAGAATCAGATTGGGACTTGTGATAAATGTTGTGCCCAAGACCAGCACAGGATGCTGAGGGTGCCCACGGGAGGAGCCGCTAGTCTGGAACTGAACTTGGACTGGGACAATCGGAAGGTCTCCTGGGGCAGGGAGCTGCCTCAGGTAGGTCATTGCAGTCATACAGGCATTAGGAGAGAGGAGAAATGTCTCCTTGCTGAGAGAGTAAGATCTACAGAGGCGTGGAGGGTCTGAAGCCGCCTGGCAAGAACAAAGCGTCTAAGTGGGAACAGTGAGCTGAGCTTAGCAGACAGGGTGGGGCCAGACCACGAGGAAACTTCTGTATGGTGCACAGAACTGGGACTTTTTCCCAGAGACAGGAGCTGCTGAAGTGTTTTTAAGTCGAGCGTGTTAAAATCAAATTTCTCTTTGGCATTAATGAGTCTGCGCTCTTGAAATGATTGAAATGTTTGTCCATAAATGAGTAAGTGACCAAATGAGTGGACACACTAGTTTTGGGCTCATGCCGAGACAGTGTTCCTTTAGGTAGCATCACGCCCGGTCGCCCAGGAAGGACAGTGCTGAATAACACAATAGCAGTTAAAGGCCCTGCTCCAAATGATAAGCCAGCCTTCGTAAACATCGTTTTTCTTTTACAAAATACTATGATTTCTTTCTTGTATTCATATTACATGTCATGTTAGGCTTCTTGGTACTTATTTCCAGGATTCGGCCATTTAAAGACAGCAGTTTGTGGACATTTCTAGAAAGATTCTGTAGATGCGATACACAGGTGGGAGGAGATGGGTGCACAGACTCGACATCACGTGATGGGTGTGTCTGCCCCAGCAAGGACAAGGCAGAGTTCCCGTCTTCAGGGAGCTCACAAGGTGCAGGGCGGGGCACAGGGAGCGGGTGTGCACACAGAGGCCTCTGCACGAGAGCTCACAATGCCAGGTGGAGCCCAGCAGATGCCAGGAAGTACATCCCCATGCTGTGAGCATTCAGAGGAGGAAGTGGTCCCAACAGGTGTGAGGGACCCTATCAACGTGAAGGACTGTACCTATTTTATTACATTTGCTTAAAAAATGGAACACGATAAGCACTTGGGTATGGTTTTCAAATTGTGGAATTCACACGGCACATAAGAAGAAATGGAGGACCCAAATTCAGCGAGCTAAGAGGAGACCGGAAATTGCAGAGCTCCATTCCACGCGTAACTGAGAGCCTGGTGGCACCCCTCAGCTTCCCAGAGCGAGCCGCTCTGCAGAATGCCTCCAGCGCCCCGTGTCAGTGGGAGCGCACAGAGGCGTTCGGATGGAGCGGTCACAACCACAGCGCTGTCCTAAAAGCTCCCGGCCAGCTTGCTGCTGGGAGTCAGCGTGGGCGTTCACTCTGGACGCACCCTTGGACAGTCCGGAGTGTGGAGGATGCTTCTCTGGATTTATAACACCCGAAACCTTGTGTCACCTTTAGCTCTTCTACCGATTTCTGCAAGTATAGTTTTTAAAATTTATTTAAAATAAAATGTTTTCTTTGACTACTTGCCAATTTTAAATCCACTGAATATTTATTGCGCATCTACTATGCATGAAATAGTAGCGGTGTTGCAACATTTATCACAGTCTGATTACGGGGCAGAAAGGGAGGTTACAATGGCAGGGGCACGGCATGGAGCTGTGATCTCTATCTGCAGAAGAGCTGCTGTGTTAACTGAGCTAAAGAAAAAGTCAGGATGATTTAGACTTTGGCCAAGTCAGCCATTACATCAATACAATCGATCTAGAAATGTACCGTTACATGTAAAATAAGAATATGTATACTTATCCACATAGGATATTTCCTATTGAATTCCATCTAAAGGAGGTTTAGGAAAGTGCCAAGGTCTTTATTAGTAAGATGATTTTATTGTAAACCAAGACGACGGTAGATCAATGTTCAGATATAGTTATCATAAAAGTGTAGCGCTGAAGGACTAAGCAACATGTAAACAGGTTAATATTCTCAAATCTTTCATGTACATAATTCTAGCTACAAGGTAGCCATTGCTTTCATGGTGTCACACGTTCCATGAGGCACTTTTAGGTGTCATATCTGATTTAATCCTCATGACAATTCTATCCGACAAACAGTACTTCTGTTTTGCAAAAGGGCAAACCGAGGTTGTTATGGAAATAATGTGCCCACGATCACTGAGCAGAGCTAGAACTCAAACCCATGGCTCTCTAACTCATTCTTTCTGTTTCTCTGTGTGTGTATGTGGGTCTGCAGAGAGAGAGATTGGTTTTGTATAAAACATTATCTTCTGAAGAGTCCACTCTTCTAAATGACTCTAAGTCCATGTATTTGGTATTTTGGAAAAATGGGACTTTTTTCCGTGTAAGAAGGAGACCACGTTTTATTTGGGCCCTGACAGTGATAAAGAGTTAGCTGTGGATCTGGCTGCTTGGGTGGGCCTATTATTGTCACAAAATACATGCTCCTATTATGTAAAATCCATTACTAAGAATGTAGAAGTTACCCATGCAAGCAAATATAAATTTACTTTTCCACCAGCGGAATTCTCTGCAATTTATCATTTTAATCTATACTGTTGAGACCTAAAACATTTTTAAGAGGCATTCACCCACATTAAGAGGGCTTGAACAAAATAAGGATATTTCAAGAAAACTCCTTAATTGGTACCTATTTCAATAATTTTTTAAATTATTGGGAGCCCTTGGTGAAACACCTATGAATTAGGAGCCTGGTTAATCCTGGCCTAATTAAGTAGCACACCTGATTAACTAGGATGTGTCTCTGCACTTGGCTTTTCAGAGAAAATAGGTTGACATTGAGATTGGTTTGAAATGTGGTGTTCAAGATGTGTCCAGATCTGGAAATGACTTGGTACAGTTCCCTCTACCTGTGGCATTGCTGAAGCCAAGGGCCAGGCCCTCTGTCCACAGGAGGCCCTGTCGGCCCCACCCGAGGGGAGGGGCAAGGGACGGTCTGAAGGCCATGCTATTTCTGTTCACATGGCTGCTGTTTATTCAGAATTTCTCATTGTACTAAAGATTTTACGTGCATTATCTCTTACCATTGTAATAACGGAAGGAGGTACTAAATTCACCCACTTTTTCATACTGGGAAAAGAAAGCTGAGAGAGGTCAGACAGGGGCACAGCCAAAATCCAAACTAACATCCTTCTAAACTCTAATGTTTAAGCCTTATAGTGCCTCCCAGCCACGGCCACCGTCCAGCTGAGTATCTGCCTCGGACACGCATGTAATTGCACTGGAAATATTGTGTCTTACCCAGTAGAGTTTAGATTGTATCTGCAAACCAGGAGGCATTCAAGATGGCACAGTGAATGTTGGGGGAGGGAGACTGGGATGGGAATAAAGATTCCGATTGTAGGGAAAGAGCAGAGGGGCCGCCAGCCGGCTGTGCTGGTGCCAAGGACCAGGATGGGGAGGCTGGCGGCACGAGGGAGAATGTCTCAGATGGACACACAGAAGTTGGTGATTCCCTAAAACACAGGTCACAAGACAAAGAAGAAAATTTGGACCCGTTTTTTAAACACGAGTGGCTGTGAGAAAGAGAGCATTGCAGAGAGTTCGGTAAAGACGTTTGGCTCTGAGGACAGTGATGTGCTTTGTCTTTAGATGTCGCTTCGAAATGTGCATGTTCACAGGTGGTTGACACTGTCATTGGAACCCAGACCCGTCAGAGGGATACGGCTGTCGGTTTGGAAGTCATCAGAGAGTGAAAAAGTGGTTCCCTGACCTCTGACATTCAGGTCCGCCCCCCACCCGCCCCACCCTTGTGTACCTCACCGTGCAGCCTCGGGAAAGACAGTTCACTTCATTTAAAACTTGACACTGAACAGAAAAGACTGGAAGGTGCCTTTCAGATCTGAAGTCTGGGGATTCCTTCCTGGGCTTAATCCTAACTCATTCAGGAAAAGCTACTTTTTTATTCTTAGGTGTTTCTGGGACACGATGAGGCTTCAGTGGTTTAAATAACTAAGTATAGTTTTTACAGACCACCTCCAATAATTCTTCTTTGAAAGACTTCCCATGGGCGGTGCAGGGGAAGGCGGTGGGTTTTCGGTGGGGAGACCAGGGCACGCTGGCAGTCACAAGCATGATCCCGGAACGTGTTCCAGTCTCCACTCCCTGACCTTCTTGGCGTCCTGCAGAGCCAGGGCCCGTCCACAAAGGGCCTGAGCAAACATCCCGCCCAGGACTCAGGGCCCCGAGGAGGGGAGGGGAAGGCGGAGCAGTCACCGGCCAGGCGGTCCCCTCAGGCAGCCCCGAGGACAGCCGATGAGCGTGGAGGCCTGTCAGCTGCAGTGTGGCCACCACCGCCTCCCAAATCGCACCTGAAACGCTGTCCGTGGTGTCCCCAACCAGAGGCAGGGGCGGATTTCGGGGATGGGTGCTGCAGCCCACCAGGTGGTCACATTGCAGAATCTCTGCGACTAAGGAGAGTTCGACGGGGAGTCTGAAAGTGAGGAGTGGACGAAGCACGGGCAGCGTGGCGGTCCATCGTCCAGCCATTCTCCACCTTTCCGAGCGGAGGGAAGCAGGGTCATGGAGTTTTCTCCCATATAGCACCAGTCCAGTGAACCCTGGGAGGTGTACGGACTGAATGCCCCCCCCCCATGTTTTATGTTGAAATTCTACCCCTCAATGTGATGGTGTTTGGAGGCGGGGCCTTTGGAAGGTGACAGGTCACGAGGCCGTCATGTCTTTATACAAGAGGCCCAGGCTTCTGCCTCCCTTTCACCTTGTGAGGACACAGCAAGGTGACCAGGAAGGAGACCTGCCTCACCAGACGGGGAATCTGCCAGAGCCTTGGCCTTGGGCTTCCCGCCTCCAGCGATGGGAGAAGCAGCGCCTGCTGTTTACAAGCCCCCGGGCTGTGGAGTCCGACCGAGCCACGTCCCGAGGAAAGTTTCCCAAAGACACTGCGCGAGGCAGGCTGGGGAGAGGGTGAAAGCCCTCCGTCCTCGCCGTGACCAGCTCCAGGTCCCCACGGTGTGCCGTTTGCAGGGGTAGCGGGACTCGGTGTGACGCCAGCGTCTCATTGTTGAAGGAAAGCGGTCTAATGCAAAGACTGTAATCAGAGGCTGAAATAGGCCATCTTCTTAATGTACTGAGCACCAGCCTACACACTCATAGTTAAAGTAACTCGGTTCTCCTCATTTGTTTCATAATATTCCTAAGAGACTGTCTTTTTAGTTATAAGCTATTCTTTCTTCTCTTTGATATATGTGGCTTCTTAGACCCAAGAGGTAAATCTTTTCGTATCTAAAATAGGAACCTCTTCTCGGCGTGCCTTATGGTTACCTGATAGCTATTTATAGAATGAAGTCCCACTCATGTCATTTCTGAGTGTCCTTGGCACATTTCTGCCCGCTTTTCATTCTCGAAACCAGCTCCCTCTGAAAAGTGTTTTTCAAGTACATTCTACCCTTTGTCCCTAGAGATCTGGCAGAATTCCCTTGTCCTTTTTCTAGCCTTCGGGCATCTGGAAAGATAGAGGGAGAAGTGATCTCTGACCCGTCCCTCTTCCGGCACCCTGCCTTTCCCAGGAGGTTCCCTCTCTCCTTCTCTGCATGAAGGATTGGTGGTGCACGCTTCAGCAGGCCGGAGGTGAGCGTGTCCTTGACCTGACCCTGTGGTGTAGCAAGGGAGGTAAGAGACAGGATGGCAGAAAAATGGGGAAGTTGGGAGAGGAGAATTCACTTCTCCCGCACTGGCCCTCCACTGGCGTACGGCTGGCGGGCAGGGAACACTGACTGGGCATGTTGTGTGCGGACCAGAGAGGACGCGTCTTCCCTCCAGTAAAGAGCCTCAGCCTGGGCCAGGGACCGGAGCTGGGAGAAAGTGGGGCCAGCTTATCCCAAATTCTGTCCTGGCGGCTCCACCCCCACGCTCGGCCAGCAGTGACCCTTGTCACCTTCTGCTGCCAAAGTCTTCTCTGCTTCTTGGATGAGCCACAGGGAAGGAGCCAGGGACCTGAGGGCTTGGTGGGCTGACCACCTGACGACAGGCCGGTGCTCCTAGAACACTTCTGAGCCAAAGGGTCCGGTCAGCAGACCTTGTGTTCTTGGGACAGGAAGTGCTGTTGAGAAACTGCTCTGGATGAAAGCTACGAGGTGGACGACGGTTACCAAATGCCGTGGAATCGATGCCATGGTGCCCCGGGTCTGTCCTGGCACCATCAGGTTTCAAAGCTCGACTACTGCTCAGCTGCCCTGCGTGGAGAGGACCGGATGGTGTGGCTTCCTCCCGGCCAGGCCTGCGGCACTCTGCCCACGGCCGCCGTCTCTCCTCTGTTGTCCTCTGTCCTCCTCAGGACTTCTGGAACCTCACACCCACTTCTCACAGGGAGCCCGATGTCTGGGCGACTGGAATGGTGGAAGATGAGCCTCGAGGCCACAGTGACAGTGACCACCCAAAAGGGGAAGGTCAGCGATGAGAACTGAAGCGTGCCCTCGCATACCATTTGCAGGAATGAGGTCGTACAGAACTCACTTCTTCACCCGTGTTTGTTCCGGGCTGGGCTCCCCTGCAGAAGCAGAGCCGTGTGCCGGCTTCCCTGTGCACACCGTGCCTTTGCCTTAGGATGTGCTCCGAGGACAGGACCAGCCACTGGCAGGGTGGCCCAGGGCGCAGGGGAAGTCAGTGCAGCCCGACTCTGACCCCAGCCCACTGTGAAGCTGCTCACTGCAGTGTTCACCTGGGCCTCCACCCCGCTGCGACCCTCTGAGGAGCTGTCTCCCTGAGAGACTGCTGCTGTTCCCCAAGGTCAAGGTGGGTCAGCCGTGGGGTGGCCTGCCTGTTCTTCCAGGTTGGTGCAGATACTTCACGGCCGAGTGGGTCCCCACGAGCATCCCATGAGCTGGCGGCGGGGCAGCTTCAGGGTGGAAGGTCACAGCTGCTGAACTGGCTGCTGTCACCATGGCCAGAGCCCAGAGGTGGCCAAAGGCTGTGGGTGACGTTGCGAGATCTGGCATCACAGTGAAATGTGATCGTCTCAGCTTTTCCTTCTTAGTGCTCTTGAAATTCTTTTTCTTAAAAATTTTTTTTCTTCATTGATTTTAGAGAGAGAGGAAAGGAGAGGGAGAGAGAGATAGAAACATAGATGAGAGAGAACATCGATTGGCCTCCTCCTGTATGCCCCCACTGGGGATCGGGCCCACAACCTGGGCACGTGCCCTGACTGGGAATCGAACTGGCGACCTCTTGGTGCACAGGACGACGCTCAACCACTGAGCCACATTAGCCGGCCAGTTCTTGAAATTCTTATACCAAGAAATTTATTGTTTATACCTCCATCAAATTGGTCTCTGGTGTCATTTTTGGGGACCTCTCAAGTGTTAAGTGAGGCCCCTCTGCGGCGTGACTGGCACTCTGAAAGCCTTCACTACACCCTGAAGCCTTATCCTGGGAGTTTGCAGAGAGAGCTGGGGAAGGAACATTGTCCAGTCACAGAACAGGGCATGTCTGGGAGGGGGCATTGTCCAATCACAGAACAGGGCGTGTCTGGGGAGGGAACATTGTCCAATCACAGAACAGGGCGTGTCTGGGGAGGGGGCATTGTCAAATCACAGAACAGGGCGTGTCTGGGGAGGGAACGTTGTCCACTCACAGAACAGGGCGTGTCTGGGGAGGGAACGTTGTCCAATCACAGAACAGGGCGTGTCTGGGGAGGGAACATCGTCCACTCACAGAACAGGGCGTGGCTACACGTTTCTCAGTGAATACAGCCTAGCTTCTTTCTTGGCTTCATCTAACATTATGGAATCTTATTAGAGTCATCAGATGATGGTCAAGTTCACTTTGCTTTGCTGACGACATGAAGAGGTGGGCTATCTCTGTTCGGAGATTTGCAGGGAGTGCAGGGAAAGCTGGGCTAACAAGTCCTGGGGTCTGGAACTAGTTGCCTCCTTGGTGTCCTGACTTATCCGTGGTGCTGACGGGCAAAAGTACTCATGGTCGGTATCCGTGACCTTATAGATATTGAAACAGATTTAAAGCTGTTATGTTTATGAAATATCTGTTTTCATTCGGAAGTTAACAGTTGATTGTTTTCCTTTCTTGTCCTGGTACTTTGGAAGTAAATAAGTGTTTACTTAATGTCACATAGGGGTAGACTTCAAAACCCAAAGTATGTGGGTGTCTTGTTCCTGATGTGAACTCACCCAGGAAGTGGTAAGGTGCAGAGGCCCTGCGTGCACGGCTTTCTGTCCTATTCTCTAACTCTTTTCTTCTCTTTTTGAAGTTTCTTCCCTGTCTTTACTGAGGAGAACCTGACAGATATCATCACGTGCAGTTAAAGCGTGCAGTGTGACGATTCGGTGTCTGTGCGTGCTGCCGAGTGATCACCACGACCCAGGCGATTGGCACGTCCGTCACCTGGCATAGTTAACTCTTTTTTGTAAGAATGCTCTTTTGGTAAAAATGCTTAAGATGTACTCTCAGCAGCTTTGAATGGTGAAATCTGTGTTATCAACTGCAGTCCCCATGCTGGACATTAGGTCCTTGGAACTTCTTATAACTGGAAGTTTATACCCTTTGACCTCCATCTCCCCACTCCCCTCCACCCTTTGCAGTCACCACTCTATTCTGTTTCTATGAAATTGACTCTCTCTATGTATATTCCACGTATAAGTGGTACCATACAGGTTTGTCTTCCTCTGTCTACCATCCTTTGCTACCATCCCAGTGCCGCAGTGACAGGCTGAGGTCCCGACACCGCGGGGGCCAGGTCACTGCGCTGTCACCGGGAAAAGACATTCGCCTCTCTTTATAAAGGAGTGATATTTCATTGTGTTAGGGGTGCCACATTATTTACATGTGTTTTCATGCCTGTATTTTACTGCTTCAAAAAGAGAATTTAAGTTATAAGCACACTCCTTGGACATTTGCTCCCAGGAATTGGAGGCAGTACCGAGCGAGGGCTGTGGCCCTAAGAATGTAGAGAGCCAGCGCCGGGTGTTTGGAGCGGGTCCGGCGGGCACACTGAGCAGGGGCTGTGAGATGCGACATGCCCCAAGGGACCCAACCTGGAAGGCCGATGGGCAGTCGTTTTCCTGCACACGGGTAGGGGCAGAGGTTGGGAGAGGAATCCCAGGACTGGTGCCCAGACATCCTCAGGAGCTCTTGGAAACGTGGGGCTGGAAGTGTTTACTTCAGCAGCTTGGCCGTGCTGTAGGACACAATACTGTTTTTCCTAAAAATATGGACTCAACACAAAGAAGGATTCATTTACTCCCTGATGAGCCGGGGATTAAATATTGATCGGGTTCAAACTCACAATTTTTGTGGGATACATTTTCTATCTTTCCTTAATGCAGGGAGAACCCAGAGTGTTAACATTCTGCACCGAAGGCCTGTCTAACGTTTCACTGGTGCACTTCAGACAGAAGCGCGTTCCGCAGGACCGGCGAAGCGTGTGCTGCGTCAGCTCTTCGGGGGCTTGGAGGAGGGCCAGCAGAAGAATGCTCGGAGACGATGCCCTTGCTGATTGTTTCGCCGAGATTAATGGAATTTGTGTGCATTAGAGTAAATTCTAACTTTGTTTAAGGCTTCTACCAACACATGCATTATCGGACTGCTCCTGGAGACACAGCCTTGTTTAGAATAGTCGATATTTATGACGTCAGGGAAAAGGGAAGGAGAGCAAGGAGGAAAGGGTGAGTCCCTTTCCCTGCGGCCCTGTTGCCCTTCTCCTGTGCCTCCTCCATGGGTCCTGCTTGTCCCCCAGACCTCAGGGAGGGGCGCGTCACGGGGACCCCCTGCAGACAGACACAAACGCAGGCTTCCGTAGCACCTTTGTCCTCCTTTTAGTGCCATGTGTTAAAGTAGTGATTTTCAATGTGCGTGATTGTTCATACCTGTCTTTCCCATCAGAACGTCATCCCCGTCCGGGCAGGACTTTTATTGCTCGGGGGTGGATTCGCAGTGTGTAGGGACACGTCAGGGACCCGTCATGTCGCCGACACTCCTGAGTGCTGGCTGTGTCAGGTCCTATTCTAACGCACCGCTGGACCCCCTCACCTAGCATCACAACACCCTGTACGCTGGCTGCTGTTTCTAGAGGAGGAAAACGACGCTCAGAGAGGTGAGTCACCGTCCAGGAGACAGACTCGGCACGTGGCAGAGCTGGTGTTCACGCCGGCCGTGTGGCTTCGCAGCCTGTCTCTGGACGGTTGTACTGGGTTCCCTCTGAGTGAGCATTTGCAGAAGGGAGGGAAGGAGCATCACACACATTCGGCCTGGGCTCTGTCGATTTTACAACGTGTGGGGCCGGAACTGCGGATGACCCTCACCCAGCACGTGTAGGACACGCTCACCAATGACGAATGGCTTCAGGGAGCCCGCACGCCCACTGCGGGCGCTCGGGGATCTGCAGTGATTCTGTTTTCCTGGGACCCACGTGGCAAAAAGTGGAAATTCCAAATAGGATGAGACGTAGGGGTGTTGCGTGAATTTGATGCAAAACATGCCTGCCTGGGGATTCTCGTCGGTTTGTAAATCAAAGAAGGAAAAGCCAAGAAGTATTGAAAATATTCGGCTAACATCAACAGGAATTCTTCATCGCATAAGCAGCACAGTGATTTTTTTAAACATTGCAGTTTTAGAAATCTGGGTTCTATCAGCACGAGTGTGCTGGTGCAGAACTCCGGTTCCGAGCGTCGGTCCGCAGCGTCCTCGCTGCCTGGGAACGAGAGACGGGGACGGGGGCAGTGTCTGTCTTTGCGCTGGGGGCGGGCGCCTCAGCAAAGGGTCCTCTTCAGTGTTCGTATAGCCATTGCATTATCAGACAGTTTTGCTCATGGATTCTGCGTTGGTTGGGTTTGTTTGTTTGTGGGTTTGTTTTTGTATTTGTCTGAAAGAATAAATACTTGGTGACTCCATGTTGAATTCCCCACTCTCCTCTTCATTGTCTGCTCCCTGAACTCCCACAGCCCGGGGCCCACTAGATCCTAAGAATTCAAAGTCAGCAAATGTTTTTTTTTCTGGAAAGTCTTTGTAGAGCTCTACGCAGTTCGTTTTGTTTGTTTTCCCAGTTCTGTACGTGTTTGTTTCCCTGATGAAGACGGTGAATTCGTGAGGAATTGTGGAAGCGGCGTGGGGCGTGATGCCAGGGACGGTGGGAACAAGGGCTGCCCGTGGGATGGTCCTGCGTGGGCGAAGGCGCTGCTGGGTGTACACTCAGCGCAGAGCCGCCGCCTCAGAACACGGGGGGTCAGGTGCCCTTCCTCCTGAGGGAGCAAAGTAGAAATGAGCGTTTGCCTGTTTTTTTTAAAGGAATAAAAGGAAGCATAGAAAACACTTAACCTTTCTGTAAGACCAGATGAAAACACCACTCTCCTCTCTTCTTCTTTTATATTTCCACCAAAGGTCTTGTCAGCCTGCACTGGAGCATGAGAACGTCACCTGAGATTGTCTGGCAAAGACGACTAATAACTGTTCCACAGTGAAGTCCTTTTGCAAACCAAAGTTGGCCTCTTGGAGGAAAGCTTTGTAAGCTGGTGGTCAAGGGATTAGCTTTCATACGGTATCTGGTTTTTAAAAAGTAGGTGATTGCCACCCTGCCGAGGGCTGAGTGGTGGCACTGCCAGAGTTTGTGCCAGTCTTTGGCTATAGACATGTGTCCCCTCCCCAGCCACCAACGATGGTCACGTTTTCTAGATGTTCTTGGTAGATCAGTGTGCTGTTCCTCCTTGAAATCTATTTTTAAATGAGTGCCATGGTCTTTATCCTGTGATATGTTCCCTATAGCTAGCTTCTTAAAATGGTTTTGAACGTGGAGTTTTGAAAAATATTTTTCTTGTTGGTGAAATTGTGATGTACAGTGAGCATTGAGAAAAGGACTTTAATAATTGCTATCTAAAATTTAATATCCTCTGACCCAGAAATTCCACTTCTAATATTCTGTCCCACAGAAATATGCGAACAGAATACAATAGTGTATCATTCTCACAGAGTTATTTTTAATCATGAAAACCTGAGACAGTTGGAATGCACCCTAAAGGAAGAGTGTTTACCTAGATGACAGTGCAGAGTGTGGTAGGTACACCGTGACACCAAAAGGAAGAGTGTTTACCTAGATGATAGTGCATAGTGTGGTAGGTACACCGTGACACCTAAAGGAAGAGTGTTTACCTAGATGACAGTGCATAGTGCCAGAGGTACACTGTGACACCAAAAGGAAGAGTGTTTACCTAGATGACAGTGCAGAGTGTGGTAGGTACACCGTGACACCAAAAGGAAGAGTGTTTACCTAGATGATAGTGCATAGTGTGGTAGGTACACCGTGACACCTAAAGGAAGAGTGTTTACCTAGATCACAGTGCATAGTGCCATAGGTACACTGTGACACCAAAAGGAAGAGTGTTTACCTAGATGACAGTGCATAGTGTGGTAGGCACACTGTGACACCAAAAGGACGAGTGTTTACCTAGATGATCATAGTGCATAGTGTGGTAGGTACACCGTGACACCAAAAGGAAGAGTGTTTACCTAGATGATCATAGTGCATAGTGTGGTAGGTACACCGTGACACCAAAAGGAAGAGTGTTTACCTAGATGACAGTTCATAGTGTGGTAGGTACACTGTGACTCCAAAAGGAAGAGTGTTTACCTAGATGATCATAGTGCATAGTGTGGTAGGCACACCATGACACCAAAAGGAAGAGTGTTTACCTAGATGACAGTGCATAGTGTGGTAGGTACACTGTGACACCAAAAGGAAGAGTGTTTACCTAGATGACAGTGCATAGTGTGGTAGGTACACTGTGACACCAAAAGGAAGAGTGTTTACCTAGATGACAGTGCATAGTGTGGTAGGTACACCGTGACTCCAAAAGGAAGAGTGTTTACCTAGATGACAGTGCAGAGTGTGGTAGGTACACTGTGACACCAAAAGGAAGAGTGTTTACCTAGATGACAGTGCATAGTGTGGTAGGTACACTGTGACTCCAAAAGGAAGAGTGTTTACCTAGATGATAGTGCATAGTGTGGTAGGTACACCGTGACACCAAAAGGAAGAGTGTTTACCTAGATGACAGTGCAGAGTGTGGTAGGTACACCGTGACACCAAAAGGAAGAGTGTTTACCTAGATGATAGTGCATAGTGTGGTAGGTACACCGTGACTCCAAAAGGAAGAGTGTTTACCTAGATGATAGTGCATAGTGTGGTAGGCACACCATGACACCAAAAGGAAGAGTGTTTACCTAGATGACAGTGCAGAGTGTGGTAGGTACACCGTGACACCAAAAGGAAGAGTGTTTACCTAGATGATAGTGCATAGTGTGGTAGGTACACCGTGACTCCAAAAGGAAGAGTGTTTACCTAGATGACAGTGCAGAGTGTGGTAGGTACACCGTGACACCAAAAGGAAGAGTGTTTACCTAGATGATAGTGCATAGTGTGGTAGGTACACCGTGACTCCAAAAGGAAGAGTGTTTACCTAGATGATAGTGCATAGTGTGGTAGGTACACTGTGACACCAAAAGGAAGAGTGTTTACCTAGATGATCATAGTGCATAGTGTGGTAGGTACACCGTGACTCCAAAAGGAAGAGTGTTTACCTAGATGACAGTGCATAGTGTGGTAGGCACACCATGACACCAAAAGGAAGAGTGTTTACCTAGATGACAGTGCATAGTGTGGTAGGTACACCGTGACACCAAAAGGAAGAGTGTTTACCTAGATGACAGTGCATAGTGTGGTAGGCACACCGTGACACCAAAAGGAAGAGTGTTTACCTAGATGATAGTGCATAGTGTGGTAGGTACACCGTGACTCCAAAAGGAAGAGTGTTTACCTAGATGACAGTGCATAGTGTGGTAGGCACACCGTGACACCAAAAGGAAGAGTGTTTACCTAGATGATAGTGCATAGTGTGGTAGGCACACTGTGACTCCAAAAGGAAGAGTGTTTACCTAGATGACAGTGCATAGTGTGGTAGGCACACCATGACACCAAAAGGAAGAATGGGGCAGAACTATAGTTATTTTAGTGGAAGGAGTTTTGTGATGTATTATTGAGTACAAAATGGAATTGTAGTACTTTTAGTATGATACCATATTTGTTTAAACAGAAGTATTGATATGTTCACTTATACATACACACACATAAATACAGGGTGAGGCAAAAGTAGTTCTACAGTTGTATGTGAAATACAGTGTTTATTCTTGTATTTTTCTTTTTTTCTATTTATCTTCAGATAGAGTGGGAGGGAGGGAGAGAGAGAGGAGAGAGACAGAGAGGAGAGAGAGAAACATCAATGTGAGAAAGACACATCTACTGGTTGCCTCCTGTACGACCCGATCAGGGCTGGGGACGAACCACAACCAGAGTATGTGCCCTTGACCAGAATCAAACCCACAGCTCTTTGGTCCACGGGCTGATGCTCTAACTGCTGAGCCAAACTGGCCAGGGCTATTCTTGTGTTATTATGTATTAATTATTACTTTCCATATAAACAACTGTAAACCTACTTTTGCCCCACCTCGTATACTTATATGAGATATGTATATATTTGTGTGTGATATATACATATGTGTGATATGTATATGTACATAATAACACAGAATTGAAAGGTCTGGAAAGATGTGCACAAAATGTTAATAATGCTAACCCCTGAAGAGTGGAATTAGGAAAGTATTGGTAGTGAGGCGGGGTACTACTATTTTAAAAATGTATGCACTAAAACATATTTTTTAAAAATCCATTTATAATTTAAGAAAAATATTAAGCAAAATAAAAAACTGAAACAAGGCTCTCCGCAGTGTGAGAAGTTATTGTCAGAGGTCTGTGTGAGTGCACCTTACCAGCCCCGGAAAGGATTCGCAGTGAGACGTGCTCGCGTGTGCGGTCGGAGACTGGGGTCCTGGTGGGCCGTCTAGCAGGCCTGGAGTCCTCCTGGGTTCCCTGAAAACCTGCAGACCCAGTGTGTGAGGCCCCTTCTCGTCAGTCTGTAACTGGTCCCCTCAGATGTCAGTCACCTGTGCTTGCTCACGTCCCATGTGGAACTGAGGCCACTGAGCTTGCGTGGGTTGCTTCCACAGGTAGTCAGCGCGAGTTAACGTGAACAGTTGATGGGTCTAAAGAGAGGTGTTGTGGACGTCAGTGCAGAGCCGCCGTTCCCTTGGGGATTGAAGCATGGGGACCTCGTGTCCTTAGACGGCCATGTGCCACTGGTGGGGACAGAGACGATGCAGCCTGCATGGGCTGTCCGCTATTCTGAGAAAAGCCAGTCACATTTATGCTGGCTTTCTGCTCTAACATTAAATCTACTTCTGACCTCAAAGGAAATAAATCACCTATTTTGTAAATTCATTAGTTGTACCGAATCACATTTTAAAAATAGCAGTGTCTCTCAGCTACTCTGGTGCTTTTAAAAATAATTGAAGTCACTGTGCCAACATATTTTAAAAATATCCTCTGCAAACACAGTTATTATCTCTGAGTTTTAATGCTGTAAGCAAAAATCATTCTTACCATTTCTCTAAGGAATACTTACCTCATCATGGGCTTTGAATTGGAGAATGTCCCTAAATATTCAGTTTTTTAAGGAATAAAGCAATGCTGTAACTTTATAAAAGGTATTCCAGGGGCTTACTTACACAAATGACAAATTTATGCCCTCCAAGCCTGCCTAATTTTTGCAAACTGTATGAAATCACATACAGTATATTTTCTATGTTGTAGAATTTACATTATCATTAATAATTAGTAATTCCTTAAGTTTCTTAAGGAATATATGCCAGAAGATAAAAAAGAATAGTAAATATGACTCCATAGAAATTAAGAGTTCCTCTAAGAAAAATAATATTACAAACAATATATAAGTGATGAACTTTTAAAAAGAACAGTTTAAAAAGTAAAACCTTTATATATGATAAAAGAGCTAATTTCCTTTAATATGCAAATAGTCCTTACACACTTATAATAAAAATATGTCTGGTAGGCAAATGAGCGAAAACTACAAACAGAGCGTAGGAAGTCAAAATGACCAGTTACCATAAGAACGCCCAGCCTCTCTGACAGCCGAAGAGCTGTGAGTGAAAAGGTGTCCGTAGACACTTTCATAAGCGTTACGTGCTCTTAGCATCTCGACTCAGAAGTCTAGTAGTATCTCTGCTACGGTGCATCCAGGACAGAGTTCTTGTGTGTGTCTTCTTACCCTGCTAACCTGCTTGTCACCCATCTGACGCCTCTCAGCAAACCCAGCATCGTGTACCCCGCAGATCCGGCCAGAGAGGCTGGTGCTGTGAGCCCTCGATTCCCCCACCTGGATGTCTCCTTATGGCTCCATCCTGTCAGCAGTGGTTCCAGCCCATGCTGGGGTAGGCCAGCCCCACTAATGCCAGGCTGCTCTACCCACCACCATGCCAGGAGGGGTCTCGCTGCTCTTGCTCTCCAGTGAGCCATTGTCTCCTCCAAACACAGGCAGTGGTCCTTTCCATCTGAATTAAAATGTGGTCTTGCCCTGGGCGGTTTGGCTCAGCAGTCAGAGTGTCAGCCCACAGACCAAGGAGTTGCAGCTTGGATCCCGGTCAAGGGCACGTACCTCGATTGTGGTTCAATCCCTGGCCCTGGTCGGGGTCGTGCAGGAGGCAACTGAAAGGGTTAATAATGTTTTAACAAAATTAAACTCCATTCTGACCCTCAGTTACTGCACGTACACACCCTGGCAGTTTCTTTTCTGTAAACATAAGGGCCTTGAGACACCCAAAGAAAACTGTAAAGATAAGGGGTTGAGGATGGCCTTGGGAAACTCAGAGAAACCATGAGAAAAAAGAGATGAATAGTTACCCTGCTCCTCTCCCCCTTCTCTGTATCAGCCCCCCTTAACGGTGCCAAAAGCGGCACCAAGAATGTAGTTATTTTTTTATAGTTTGTGCCTTTAAAAGCGGGCAACAAAGAAGGCTCGGGGCTGAGGATTTGGGGAAGCTGTACCCCCCAGCCCGCGGTGTAACAGCCCACCGGTGTAATAAAGTGCTCCTTTCTCTACACTGGCCTTACGTTGAGGATGTGATCTCCCGCCGGCTCAGACCTTTTAGCAACCAGTCTGTGTGTCTCTCTCACATCGATGTTTCTCTCTGTCTCTCTCCCTCCCTCCCACTCTATCTGAAGATAAATGGAAAAATATCCTCTGGTGAGGATTTAAAAATAAAAATAAATAAAATGTAGTTTTTATTTTCCAAAATAGGTATTATATTCACATTGTTCAAAATTCAAAACTTGCCAAAGGATATACAGTGAAACATGGCCTGCCCAGTCCTTTTACCCAAACACCTACTATATTCAGAGAAATGGGGTCTGGTGGTTTGTCACTGAAAATTAAATAACCTAAAAAGAAGTACAGTTGATTTTAATAATTTTTTTTTTATCCTCACCCGAGGACATTTTTGCATTTATCTTCAGATAGAGCAGGAGGGAGAGAGGGAGGAAGAGAGAGAGAGAGACATTGATGCGTGAGAGACACATCGGCTGGCTGCCACCCACAGTCAGGGACAAACTGCAACCGAGGTACGTGCCCTCAGCGGGAACCGAACCCGGGACTCTCTGGTCCACGGGCTGATGCTCTAACCGCTGAGCCAAACCGGCCAGGGCGAAGTACAGTTGATTTTAAAAGGAGTGTTCAATCATATTTTCACAATTTATTCAGTCAGCATGTGCAAGAGAAAATTAAATACACATAGGTTACTCTTCCTGGCAGGTTAAGAAGTCAGGTGTATGGATTTCCCAGCTGTACTATTGAAAAATAAGTAAGATGTGTTATTGCTGGTTTACCTCCCCTGAGTCATTCTTAGCCTTGGGTCAGGCTGGCTGTCCTACCTGTGGTGGTATGTTACGTAAACATCTCTGTGCGGTGTCCTTTCAAAGATATTAAAGCATTTGCAGAATATAGCTCTAGCTTCATATCAATGGGGAAAGGTCCCATAGCTAGAAAGACACGTCGGAAGCCCTGGGACGATCCAAGTATCGCCTTTGAAAGGGCATGTTTCGATTCAGCTGATCGAAAGATTGGGCCTTTACTTCATGATGGTAATGGTTGCTGGAGCTGAAAGACTAGTTGGAAAACAACTATTTTTTTCCCCATCATTTAAAGACAAAAAGTAACCTATTTTCAACCTATACTTGTGGTTGAAAGTTTTTTAATAGATTGATTTCTGCGAAGTGTTCGAAGGGTGGAGAGTCTCGATACTGTAGTGAGCTGAGCACGCACCACGCTGTGTCCAGATGCCCATCGGCATGGGGGCGTCCAGTGTGGTCCAGCACTGAGCTCCCAGCGTGGTCTCCATCGGCCACGCGGAGCTCGTGGGGACCGAGCTGCGCTCTGATCGCGGAATACTCAGCCGATTTCCGAAATCAGGACGTGCAGTATTTTATTAGTACTTTCTATGTGGATTCAATGTCGAAATGATATTTTGGATATCCTCACAAAAAATCACAATTAATTTTATCCGTTTTGTTTTCCTTTTTAAATTTGGCCTCTAGAAGATGCCAGGTGACCGGTGTGGCTCACACTTATGGCTTACGTCACGCTTCTGCTGGGCAGCGGGACCCTGGGGACCAGGAGGGCCAAGCGGCTGGTGTACACGGGCCACACGTGTGTGTTTAGTCAGTGGAATCGCCACATCTGATGTCACACTTAACGCTGGCCAGTGTAAGGGCGTGCACCCGGGGAAAACGAACTCCAGTCATGCTGTGTGGATGACCAGGCTGAGCCGTGACGTCGCAGTCCTTGAAGGTAGAAGTGTAGTGTCACGCTTTTACCTAAAGACTCAGCGAAGTATGGGGTGGCCTTTCCTTGAAAAAAAATCACTTTTCCAACCTTGGCTCAAAATCATGATGCTTTCTGCCTGCACTATTTAATTCTGGTAGACACCCTCACGAAGATGGAAAGAGGCTTAAAAGGGTTTCGGGGGAGATAATAGTGATCAGACTAGAATTGTATGGCGACACAAGTGAAAAAGCGAGGACTTGCTGGGTTGAGACAGATGAAAATGAGCAGTTATGAAGGCAAATCATGGGTTTGGCAATATGGACGTAGCGCTTGCTTTCGAGGCCCTGACTAGGAGGGGCTGCTGTACAGTGAGTATAAGACGTTATCCCTTAGTTAAATAACCGTGGCCTAACTCGCCAGAATCCAAAGCATCACAACCCTACAAAGTGGGCGCACACGTGGGCTGCCTCAGGCGGTCACTCCACACCGACCGCGTACCTGAGTTTCCACCCTGGAGATGAGGCTCCCACACGTTTACGTCGAATCCTTTGTTTCAAACGGCTATGGAATATTTTCTTAAAATGTACTAAGTTATTCAGAAAACATACAGTTTGGAATGTCTTCATGTCACGGGAGAGGTCAAAAGTATAAATACATCTTAGGTGTGTTTAGATCAACCAGGAATCATTGAGTCTGTTTGAAAGCCTTTCTGTTGCTGTGTGGAAGCAATCACGCTATCCGAACATGCTCTAGTCCCTTTGACTTGGTGTGGGTCCATCAGTCTAACTAAACACAGAAATTTCTCATTATTTAATGTTCTTATGTACCAGGTGCCCGACACAGGTTATTTATTAAGTGTCGTTTGTTGATGATAGCTTGTAATACATTCTTAAGTCTAAAAACAGCCCACAAAGATAATGCTGGGTGGCTGCAATTCCAATGAAGGGATTTGTTAAATCAGTTCCAAAGAGATTAGTGTTCTAATAATTGGAACAGTGCAATAAAATACAAAACCACAGAAGTGCCAAGAGATTTGGGAAAATATGCCCAAATTCGAATTGGATGCATAGATAATGCTATAAAAAGACCAGCAATATATATATCTTTTAATGTCCGTGCTCATCTGTAACTTATTTTAATAATTACATTTACTTTATCCTTTTAAAAGTAGAAAATTTTAATGTGGAGGAACTCAGACCTAAGAGAACACTTTAATATATAATATTTCATTAAATGGCAAAATGTATTTTGTGAACAATTGTAGTTTCAAGTGCTGCGGCAGCCAGCCTCGTTGCTACCTGGACGGTTCCTCTGGGCACCTCCTTACTGTGGTACTCCTTCTGCACAGCAGTCCGAGTGTGGTCTGACTGGCACCGGGTGGACTCCTTCCTTGTAGATGCACCAAAAGATGAGACCAGTTTCTGTGGGAGCTGCATTACAACAGGTGTTTACAAAGAACACTCTAAATTAAAATCCCTGTGCAATTTCTATAGTGGCCATACTCCTATCACCTCCAGTTTGTAAGTATGTGATAGGTATTTTGAGCTCAAGAGTAGAACCTTCTATGTATCTGAGTTAAATTTCATTTACAGAATTCATCATCCCAGCCTTCAGGCCAGTAATGGTCGCTCAGCTCTTGATTTATTTATTGCTTTTGTTTTCTTTTCCTACGATTCTCATGTGATATTGACAGAAGCATACTCTCTCTATATTCATCCAAGGTATTAACTTTAAATAGCTGTCAATACCAGAGGGCATTTGTCTGTGACAGTTACTGGGAAGCGTAGGCGCCCTTCTAGGTGAGCGATTACATCGAGTTTTGTTTATTGTTCTGGCATCAGGCTGGGCACGTGGCTGGTGCAGGCGCTACTTGCTGCACCGAGCGAGCTGTGGGACGTGCTCAGCCCTTGGAGGGAACTTTGCATCCAGCCACTTGGCTGTACCCATTCCATCGGCAGGGCCACTGTCCACCCCATGTCCTGCAGGTTGAAACCAGAATATAATGAAAATATTGGCAAATGCCTCGGTGGAGTTACGGCATGACCGGATACTGGAGAAATGATGCGCTCTGTCCTGTGCTCACAGCCCCGCTTGCCCTGTGCGAGTTCTAGCGCTTGATGGACACTGACGGGGTCAACGTCGTCGGTGGAGGGAATCCAGTGTGCCCTCTCCCTCTAGCGACGGTACGCAGATCTTCGTGAAGGAAGGGCTTTCTGGGTGGTGCACGCGACGGCAATACAAGATTTACGGTTTCTCATTCACCTCATTCAACATTTGCAGCACACCCCTTACGGCCAGGCGTGGGGGTGACGGAGACGAGGGTGCCCACTCTGGCAAGGAGGACGTTGTATGTCTTCACTCAGTTGCTATAGACGGAGCAGCTTCTGTGTGCCAGCCATTTCATTATGCCCCGAGAATACAAAGAGGCAAAGTCCCTGCCCTCTGGGGGCCGACATGTAATAAACAAGTGTCATTATCTCCCCCGATAGTAAGAACTCTGGCGGTAATAGACCAGGTGAGGAGAGCGTCCCTGGGGAGGCCACTTAATGAGGGTGGTCATGGGGAGACCTTCTGCGACGGCCTTGGAGGTGCTGTCTGGAGGGTGGGTGGGAGCCTTGTGAAGAGATGAGGGAAGGGTGTTCCACGCAGAGGGGACGGCAAGTGCGAGACCTAATGTTCCGGAAGAGGTTGGCTTATTCCAGAAACTCAGAGAGGCAGTGTCCTCGGAGCAGGGTGAACAGGGTGGCTGAGCGTGGGATAAAGTTAGGGGACAGGTAGCAGCCGGGTCAGGCCTGCCGGTGGTAGTGAGGAGTGAGGATTATATTCCGTGCACAACAGAACGTCACTGAGAAGCTGGAAGCGACATGCCTTTATTCTTTTGTCAAGAGACTCACCTGAGTGCTTGGGAGGGACCCCGTAAAGGAGAAAGATGTGGTGTGAGACTGTTGCTCTTATTCTCGAGAGAAATAATGGGGACGGAGAGAAGGAGAAAGATCGTAGCTGTGTTTCGGAGCTAGAACCGCGGGCTTGACAGTAAGACATGTAGGGGAAAGGCATACAGTGATGATTACTCGGGGGTTTTGGGCATGAGTCGTTCATTGATGGTGCTATGTATTCAGTGAAGACCGAAAGAGGAGCAGGAGGCTGGAGGGAGTCAAAGTGTGGTAAGTGCTCCGGTGAGTACCTACCTGTGTCATAGTATTCGTCCAGCCTCTGTTTATGGAGCAGCTAGCATGTGCCGGACACTGGGGTTCAAGTAGTGGACAGTACAGACGCAGGTCCTGGTCTTCACGAGGACGTTTGTCTAACACGGCAAGTGCTCTGGAGGAAAAGAAAGAGCGGAGCAAGGGTTAGGTGTGCCGAGGGAGGGGGTTATTTGTGATTTTGAGTAGTATACTCAAGAGGACTTCCCCAGGAAGTCCATTTAAACAGAGATTTGTAATATTAATAAATCTAATAAAAGAATCGTCGGAATAATTTAAAATAATTGGGCTAAGTATATTTTTTATTTACCAGATTTGCTTATTTTCGTGGTCTGTTGTTCTTCTAGAAGTTGGTGATGAAGTAGGGGTTAGTATTTGCTGTTGTCCTGAAACAAGGTTATTTGGTTATAACCATTGCATGCAATACACAGGAGTAGTTCTTAGTTACCTTCCTTAACAGTGAGGAACTAGCCAAATCCACGGAGCCTTTAAATGAAAGAAAAGTGTTAAAAGAGGAAAATGAATGAAAACCAAAGAGAATAGTGGTGTTTACTTTATTCTTCAGTAGGCGCAGATGCGGCAGGTGACTTGTCAACTTTGATTTAGAATTAACAATGATACAACACCTGGGCACAGGTGAGTGTGAAATGTTAGCAGTACCTGGGGCACAGGGGAGTGTGCAATGTTAGCACAGGGGAGTGTGAAATGTTAGCAATACCTGGGGCACAGGGGAGTGTGCAATGTTAGCAATACCTGGGGCACAGGGGAGTGTGCAATGTTAGCAATACCTGGGGCACAGGTGAGTGTGAAATGTTAGCACAGGGGAGTGTGCAATGTTAGCAGTACCTGGGGCACAGGGGAGTGTGCAATGTTAGCAATACCTGGGGCACAGGTGAGTGTGAAATGTTAGCACAGGGGAGTGTGCAATGTTAGCAGTACCTGGGGCACAGGGGAGTGTGCAATGTTAGCAATACCTGGGGCACAGGTGAGTGTGAAATGTTAGCACAGGGGAGTGTGCAATGTTAGCAGTACCTGGGGCACAGGGGAGTGTGCAATGTTAGCAATACCTGGGGCACAGGGGAGTGTGCAATGTTAGCAATACCTGGGCAGAGGTGAGTGTGAAATGTTAGCAGTACCTGGGGCACAGGGGAGTGTGCAATGTTAGCACAGGGGAGTGTGAAATGTTAGCAATACCTGGGGCACAGGGGAGTGTGAAATGTTAGCAATACCTGGGCAGAGGTGAGTGTGAAATGTTAGCAGTACCTGGGGCACAGGTGAGTGTGCAATGTTAGCAATACCTGGGGCACAGGGGAGTGTGCAATGTTAGCAATACCTGGGCAGAGGTGAGTGTGAAATGTTAGCAGTACCTGGGGCACAGGTGAGTGTGAAATGTTAGCAATACCTGGGGCACAGGTGAGTGTCAAATGTCAGCACACAGAACCGTTCTGCAGTGATCACTGGTAACTCCTAAAGATGGCCCGGGCTCATTTCACTTTACAGCACAAGTTGTAAGGGAAGAAGAGAAGAACAATAAGTGTTATTTTCTGGGAGTAATTTATCACAGCCCTGCCTCATCAATACATGTATAAACTTCCATATCATCAGAATGGGTAGTAGCTATTTCTGCAATCAATCTAGAAATAATAAGCCGGGCATGTTTCTTTATTAACTTCTGTTATAAACATAAAAATATATATCTGCAAGTATGAAGTATGTCAAGAAAAGAAAAATATTGGTAGTTCCGGTATTTTCTTTCAGCACTAGTTATTATTTGGAGTTGTCATCTCAAGAAATAACATAATAAAAATATTGATGTACAGAAATCCATTAAGATATATTAGTCACCATATATCCAGGGGGCACGGATAGGAAAAGAGAGGGAAAAGAAAACTCGAGTGTGATGTTCTTGTGATAACGTTGTTAAATTCTTAAATATCATCATCGTAACTCAATTTTAGTGGATTTTCAAGGACACATAACACCTGTCAAAGAATTTAGCCATGAGTGAATTTTCGTATGACACGTCGTATGGTGACAAAATTTCCATATCCGTGTGTGCAGGTGAAGTCAGTGTTCCCGTGTCTCCTGCCGTTAGCATGTTAGCTATATGATAAATATAACATTGACATTTCTGCGTCTGTCTTGAAATTTTTAAAGAAATGCCTCCATTAACTAAATATTACTAATACCTCCAGAAGAAAATCATTTTGCACCTGGATGTCTTTGGAACACTGAGGTCGTTTGTTGAATCTGCTCCTTCTGACTTAATGTTAGAATTCCATTTCTTTGGTCACTATTTTTACTGACATTATTTATGCCAAATCTGAAAATGCAGCAGATATGTCGCAGCTTGAAAATAGTTTTCACTCTATTCGGTGCTCTGTACTCTTAATATTGAAGTGAATGATCTTTTTTTTTTTTTTTTTCTTTTTCTTTTCATATGGAGACAAGGCCAGAAAAATATAATCCTAAGAAATTTGTTTCCTTCACTGCTTTCAAATCACATGGCACCTAAGAATTTATAAGAGCCATAAATTAATAAACTAACTGTCTAAAGTCACCGTAAGTGACGAAGTGGAGAAATAGAAAAAGTCACGGGATATTTATTAGGTATCTCGTCTACGTAAGTACTGGGGGGACATGTTCATTCTAGTTCACGCACCGTTCTTCCTCGGCCACCCCTCCGCCACTCCCACAGCCCCTGCAGGGACGCAGCCGCACAGGGACACAGCCGCACAGGGACACAGCCGCACAGGGCGGACAGCCGCACAGGGACACAGCCGCACAGGGACACAGCCGCACAGGGACGCAGCCGCACAGGGACGCGCAGCCGCACAGGGACACAGCCGCACAGGGCGCACAGCCGCACAGCCGTACAGGGACACAGCCGCACAGGGACACAGCCGCACAGGGCAGACAGCCGCACAGGGACACAGCCGCACAGGGCAGACAGCCGCACAGGGACACAGCCGCACAGGGACACAGCCGCACAGGGACGCAGCCGCACAGGGGCACAGCCGCACAGGGACACAGCCGCACAGGGACACAGCCGCACAAGGACACATCCGCACAGGGACACAGCCGCACAGGGACACAGCCGCACAGGGACGCAGCCGCACAGGGCGGACAGCGGCTCTTTCCCTCAGCCTCTGCTCACCTGTTTCACCTTCCACGTTGTTCTCCAAAACTGACTTTTTGTTTTGAAGTTTCTTGAAATATTTCCCCCTTTCCACTCTTCCTCCTACCCTTCCTCCACTTCTTTCCCTCCTCTCTTACCATTAGAAACCGAACACACAGGAAACCGTGAACGACATGAGTTTTTTGACCTTGCACAACTTGAAAAGTCTCTGGCAAACCCACACGATCAAGCTACAGCAGTAACACCTGCCCTTTCTAAGTCAGGACCATCTCCTGTTTGGGGTTTCTTAACATAAACTGCAGGGTCATAGAATTCCCATTTCATTTAGTGTTGCTGTTGTTGCTGGTGTCAACAAGCTAGGTCATTTTCTTGCCCGTGCCGATCCCGAGCCCTGTGCTTGCAGGTTTGTTTTCGCGCGCCCGTACTTTTGTGTGTAGTGACTTCAGTGTCTGTTAACTTTTCAAAGTGTAATCACTCTTTAATCTATATTTTTCAAATAGGAACAAAGATTTGTGGCTCAAAGAGGAAATGAGAGTGATCAAAGGTAACTTGTGGTTATAAGATGAGTACGTTCTGGGGATGTAACGTACAGGGCAGGAGTTATAGTTACTGATGCCGTGTTGTGTATTTGAAAGTTGCTAAGAGAGTGAATCTTAAACTCTTTGTAGTGATGGATGTTAACTAAACTTACGTTGTTAATCATTTCACAATACATACAAAAATAAAATGTGTTTTATATTGTACACCTGAAACTAATCCAATGTTATATGTCAATTATGTCAATTAAAACAAGAGGGACTGTGAAGCTTAATATTAGAATTAGTTTAATATGCAGAAAATAATCAGGGAATCGTAGCAGAGAAATCACTGAGAACTGTGACCACGAGACCAATATCCCGAGGTTCCTCATTGCGAATCCGATGGGAAAGATTGCTGGCATGACCATACCACCAGCAGCAATCATCAGTAAGCAGCACCTTCAATCCAAATATTGTAAGACGTAGTTAGATGTTTATTTAAAATATGAGTCTGCATCATGGGAATGCAAATGAATTGACTTAATGTTGCCAGTTTGACAAAACCCTGCCTTAGCTGTATTGTATGAAACTATCACTTCTGCATGATATTAATGATCACAGTTTCTCAAAAAGCCAGACATGGAGTTGCCATATGGTCCTACTGGAATATTCCCAAGAGAAATGAGAATGTGCCGCGTGAAAACGTGTACACAAATGTTCATCGCAGCATTGCTTAGAATAGTCAAAAAAGTAGAAGCAGCCCAAATGTCCATCAAATCATAAATAGATATAGGTGTTATATCCATACAATGTAATACTTATTTAGCCATAAAAAAATAATAAAGTTCTGACACATGTTACAACACGGATGTACCTTGCAAACATTGTGCTAAGAGGAAGAAACACATACGAGAGGCCACCTATTACATGAATCCATTTGTAAGAAATGCCTAGACCCTAACTGCAAATACATTCATCCTGTAATACTGATATCCTCATGACTAATAAAAACAAATTGTTTTTTTTCCTGAAAGAGTAATTAGTAAACTATGACTTCCATTTGTAGCAATTTAAAAAAAAATCTCCATCTGGACATTCTTTACTTGTTTTCTCTATCTGCCATAACATTGTCCTTATCTCTGAAATACTTTTAACACCTCCAGCCTTTAGTCACTCCTTCTTTTCTGTTCTCAAAGCCTTGTCTATTGCACGTGGTCCAAAATCGAACCAGGCATATATCACATTGTAGTGCATCATTCTCTTAACATCTCCAGCACTGTGCCTACTACATGGTTACTTATTCAATAAATATTTGTTGAAAGTATGAATGGATGAATTTTAATGCCACCAGCAAGTTGGTCTAAATCTTTTTTTTTTTTTTTTTGGGTACGTGCCCCTAGCGGGAACCGAACCCGGGACTCTCTGGTCCGCAGGCCAACGCTGAGCCAAACCGGCCAGGGCTAAATCTTAATCGCACTTTAGAGCATATGGAAATGAGAACAGTGTGAGTCATTTGAGCAGATTAGATTTCCTGTATTAAAAGCTGAAATATATGTCTCCTTTTTTTAATGCCATTGGCGCTATTCTGGATCCTTACAGCACTTCCAGGTACAGCGACTGTGTGATATTTCAAAACAAAATTTTGCCACATTATAAAAACAAACATCTAAATGCAAAAGATGATGTATATACATTTTGTACATTTCTTCCCATAATTGAAGGCTTCTATAATGGATGAAAATAGGAAATAAAGCCATTTAACGTAAAATGAACGCACACGCATTCATTCGCTTATTCCCAAATTGCTTAGTGATTGGCTTCTTGCCAAGTACTTTAGTAAGTGATGGATACACAGAAATTCTGGGCGGAGGTATTGGGGGAAGACAGCTTTATTGAGGTGTAATTCACATGCTATAAACTTCACTCATTTAAAGTGTAAAATTCAATGACTTTTAGTCTATTCACAGAGTTGTGCAACCATCACCATAATCAATTTTAGAAGATTTCGTCACCCCAAGAAGACATCCTCCACCCTTTAGCAGAAACTCCCATTTCTCCCCAAACACGTTCCACTGTCACCCTCGTCAACCCCTCGTATGCTTTCTGTGTCTGTGTATTTACCTATTCTGAACACTTAATATGAACAGAATCATACAGTATGTGCTCTTTTGTAACTGGCTCCTTTTCCTTCAGTTTCATTCATAGTGTAGTATGAATCAGTACTTCATCCTTCTTTAATTATCACAAAATATTTCATTGTCTGGAGATACTACATATATCTGCTTATTAATTAATCCACCTTCAGCTACTAGAATAAAGCTGAGAAGAACATTCATCTACAAGTTGTACATGGATATAGGTCTTCATTTCTCTTGGGTGAATAAATAGAAGTCAGATTGCTGGGTCACATGGTGACTCTGTGTTTAACGGTTTGAGGAACTGCCAGACTGTTTTCCAAAGCGGCTGCACCATTTTACAATCCCACTGGCAATGTATGAGTTACCCCCCCCCCCCCCGCTTTGTTTTTTTCACATCTATAGAGATTTTAAGAGAAGATTTTAACAGATATTTTTATGTAAGGCTTAAGAATGTAAGATCGTTTTGATGACCACCAGAAAGCTCTGTCCTAGTTTATTGTGGAAAATGTGGTTGATTTTTATTGTTTAGTGATAGCCACTCACATGTCCTGAGTGCTTACACCATAGTGTGCACAAATCTGAGAATTTCACATGTAGTTAGCCATTTAATCCCTGTGAGATAGCTATGGCTATTATTTTTGTTTTGGGGACATTAAAGCACAGAACGGTTAAGTGACACGTCAAGAAGGTTGAGCAGGAGGGACTCTGCCCAGGTGGCTCGCAGGGCACGGTGACGCAGGCTGGACGGCGCATCCCAGTGGTCTGAGTCTTTGCTGGGAGGTTAGAAATACATTTGCAAGTGGAATTTTGTGTTTAAAGTTTAGAGATAAAACTGTAGTGTAAGTTTTGGTCTATGGGACAATGACTTCCTTTTACTGACTGACTGATGATTTTATTAACTGTTAATTGTGATTTGTGCTAAGTCAACAGACTATGGACATAAGGATGCTGGTTTCTCATTACTGCTGTTGGTACTCACTATCATTTAGTGAGCACTTACTCTGTTCCAGGCACTCTTCCAAGTGTGTTTCTTGTGTGAACAGTGACGCGATGCTGTCTTTGGAATGTGCTAGCTTAAATAATTGTAGTGCACGACTCAATAATTTATATTAGCTCACAATGAAAACATTTACTTCTTCCTTTCTTTGGCGCAACACAAATAATTTATAATTATATTTATTTTCTTCATCTTAAAAATTAGTGAAATAAATTAACCTGAGTATCACATGAAAAATGTATTTATAGCAAAAAAAATAGAGAGAAATAAAGGCTATAACTTGCCATTAAAAAAAAAAAAAAGCTGGAGCTAATTAATTTTGTTCACAAAGCTAGCAAACTACCCCATCTCTGGGAAGGAACGCCATACATTGGAAACAATTGACATAAAAATATATTTATATAATACTAGCTTGTCCTTAAAATGGTGCTTATATCCAAAGAACTATTTTTTAAAGATATCCTTATAAACCTTTTTGGTAGAAGCAACGGAAGGGTGCAGGGCTGTTTGAAAACTGCCTCTGTGCAAAAGAGCAAAGAACAGTTTTGTGTGGAAAATCCGTCATCTGTGATTAAGACACAACCCAATTAGCCCATGCTGCAGCCTGGGCCCAGCTTCCACAGCCCGTGTCTCGTCACTGAACGGCTGCGCGGTGTCCCAAGTCGACTCTCACCAGAACGGCATTCTGTTTGGGGGTCGTGTAGTTTCTATCTCCTCGTTAAACAGCCTCATTGTGCGTTTAGCCTCCATTTGTGTTAGTCTGTCATCCTCAACCAGCTTCTATAGACCATAAAAATACCAGGTTTGGAGAGCCGTGTATTTCCTTGCACATTTTTAAATTGATATAAAAAGTTTATTACAGGTTAAAAAGTTCTAGTGCTGTCATATTGTTAGTATCAAGGTATAAATAATAAAATAATTGCATTTTTTAATGTTTTTAGTGGGATATTAAAACTGTGGTCATTTAAATAATACATGAAAAAGCTCATTTTTTACATTTAAAGTTTATTTTATTTTTTATTGTTGACACTATTGCAGATGTCCCCATTCCCCCACTTTGGCCCCCCCCCAGCCCCCCCCCCCCAGCCTTCACTACATTGTTGTCTGTGTCCTTGGGCTATGTGTATATGTATATGTTCTTTGGCTAATCTCTTACAGTTCCCCCTCCCCTGCCCCTTCCCTCTGAGATCTGTTCCTTGCATCATGCCTCTGGTCCTATTTCGTCCTCTGTTTATTTTGTTCATTAGATTCCACATGTAAGTGAGATCATATGATATTTGTCTTTCTCTGAGTGGCCTACATCACTTAGCATAATACTCTTCAGGTCCATCCATACCGTCGCAAAGGGTAAGAGGTCTTTCTTTTTTGCAGCTGCATAGTGTTCCCTTGTGTACGTGTACCACAGCTTTTTTATCCACTCATCTGCTGATGGGCACTTGGGCTGTTTCCAGATCTTAGTTGTCGTGAGTAGCGCTGCTATGAACGTAGGGGTGCATATATTCTTTCTGACCGGTGTTTCAGGATTGGTCAGAAGTTTTCCAGTTGTTTTCTCGAACGTGTGTTCCTATTTTATTCCCCCGCAGGACTTTATCATAATGTAACACAGCCAGTCCTCATTATCCATGGATTCCATATTTGGGGATTCACCTACATGCTGAGAGGTATTTGTAACCCCAAATCGATACAGTGTCCCTGTTCCGGTCGCTGTTCTGGCCACCCGTGGCCGATGTGAGCAGAATGGTGAGGAGTTTGAGTGGCTGTGAGCGTGGCTTCCCAGCGGAGGTGGGACGGGGCGGCGCCCTGCCTCCTTGCTCAGCTCGTGTGTTGTAGACAGGTGTCCCTTCTGTGGTCTCGAGTGCCATGCTTTTATGTACAGGGTAGGCTTACAGCTGTAATACAAATAAATGACACAATAATTAATAATCATGCAAGAATAAACTGTGCTTTGTGTGCTCACAGCAGTAAACCTACCTTTGCCACGCCCTGTGGGAGTGCTTTCTGTGGACTGATTTGCTGTGTAAAGTGCCCCAGGCACGCACGGGCTAGCTGTCCCTCGGCGTAGAAGCTGTGATGTGCCGTATGGAGAACGACGTGTGTTCGAGAAGCTTCCTTAGGCCTCGGTTAGTGGTGTTGGCTGCGAGTCCAGTGCTAATGAATCAACCGTATGTAGTAAATAGAACGTCTTTAAATTGACACACACGTAATCAAGGCTGTGTACCGATTGGTGATAAACTGCTGTGACCCGAGGCTCGCAGGAACCTAACCCTGTGTCTCTCCTAGGAGCATTGGTTCGGTGGTTGCTAATTCAGTGTTTGCGGTGACTTCATAGAACGTAACTATCAAAAAGAGCAAAAACAGATTTTTTTTTGTTTGAAATTTCTTTATGCATCATGCTGAAATACATCTCTGCAACAAAAATATGTATAAAAATGGAAATTTTAGGTATATATTTAAATTCTCTGGTATCATAGCCTTGGTATGAACAATTTCTACTGGTTTATGAAATCATTAGTGCTATTTTTAGTATAAAATTATTAAAACAATATAAATACCCTGTCTAGTGGGATCAATAATTCATTGGTATTTTAGACCAATAATTATTAAACATAAAAATTATATTAGAAATTCGTCCGGCCGGTGTGTCTCAGTGGTTGAGCATCGACCCAGGTACCAAGAGGTTGCCGGTTCGATTCCCGGTCAGGGCACGTGCCCAGGTTGTGGGCCCGATCCCCAGTGGGAGGTGTGCAGGGGGTGGCCAATTGATGTTCTCTCTCATTGATGTTTCTACCTCTGTCTCCCTCTCCCTTCCTCTCTCTAAAATTAATAAAGGAAAAAATGTTTTTTAATTGCATTAGAAATTCATCTTTTAATTCGATGGTTTGGGCTATTTTTCTAATTGATCACATGTATCTGTGGATGAGTATCACCCATTGCTGGAATGAAAGGATTACGGCATAATTCTGTTCTTTCTTTTCATTTTTATAGTTGTAAGTCCTTGTTGGGATTTTAATTATAGCAACATTGCCTCATTCTTTGAATGCCCTCAAAATGATTGTATGAGAAAATTTACTTAGTAAGTAAGTCTTCATTACAATTCTCTTGGTGATCTATCAATTTATAATCTGTTGAGTCCCTCTTTAACTTTGTTGACAGGAAGGAATTTGCAACGACCTATTTTGAAAATTAACATATAGACTCATTCAATTTCTGTTTCTGGGAAGTGTGTCAAATAGATTACACCAAGAATTCTAAACTTATAATTAATTCTACCTGATATTCTTTCATTTAGAGGCATCTTATTTAATCTGACAAATTTAGAAAACATTTGAAAATTGAAATAGTATTAATTTTAATACATTGTTGCCAATGCCAATATTTATGTTGAACTGCGTTTTTCTTACTCTCAGTATGTTTTTATCAAAGTCTTGGAGATGCATATATAACATTTAATTTCTTGAAAATGCCGGCCTTTTGACATGATTGGCCCAAACCAGTCTGCTTTATCAAATCCATCAGCTAATAAGAATTGATTTTGTCGGAAAGCCCGGGCCCACATAACCATCTTGTTATTGGTTCTTATACTGCAGCGGGCGAGGGACTGTCCCGCTGGCTGTGGGTTACTCCTCACACACCCAGGGTAACAGTCCTGCGTGAAAGCCGCTGATCTAAGAAGAGGGGTTCAGGACACAGGTTCTCATCCCTGCTCCTTTCCTTCTAAATCTAGGGTCCACCCCTTTGCCTCTGTGCACTTCTGTTCATTCCTTCTTAAAGTAGGGATAGTAAATGCTAACATCCTTCAGAGCTGTTGGGAAGATTGACCGAGATATGTCTACAGAAGCTCTTGGAAAACAGAGAGGCCTATCTCAGCGGAAGATATCATTCTCAGAACCCTAAAGCCACTGTAGATCAATTACAGTGTCAGATAAATCACAGTGAAATAGAACGCCATCTGGAAAATCTTCCTTATTGAAAGAAAATGAAAGGTAGCTATTTTAGTTACCCAAACATTAATAGTGTGCACTCGAAATAGTAACCACAACGTTTAAGCCACAGGTTGGGCCTAGGTAAGAGCCAGGAATTGTTGAAATATATAATGCTCCAGGTACTTACCTAAATACTTCTCACGTATTGATTTATTTCATTTTCACAACACATGTACGAGGCAGGTACAGTTGGTATCCTCTACCTTTCAGAGAACAAACTGGGAGTCAGAAACTGTGTAGCCGGGTGGCACAGCTGGTGAGGCACAGACCAAGGCTTTGAACCCAGCAGGCGGTTCCAGAGTCCCTGGTCTCAGCCACAATGCATGCCTCTTGTGACATAGATTGTTAATTGTATCAATCTTACCTCCCCTTTTCCTCTTCCCATAATGTGGCTTCTAAAGAATTAAAGGAGAAAATGGAAGAATTAGTCAAAGAAAAAGAGAGGGGGGTGGGGGAGGAAGAGAGAGAGAGAGAGAGAGAGAGAGAGAGAGTAAAATCCAGTGGGTACACCGTGTGGAAGAATCACAGCAGCTGCCTCAAGGTCACAGGTGATGTCTGTAGGAGTTGCAGTTGCCTGTGCCTCCTGGTCTCTTACCTGCTGATAAGGTAGGAAGTGCTCACCCGGTTGTCTGTCTCTATCCCGGGAGCTGGGAGCAGAGGGAGACACACACACTCCAAGTCTGGCTAAATGAGGCACAAGGCACCTGTCCCAGCTCAGAGAGGGGAAGGAAAGGGAGAGTATTAGGATTTTTGAGCCTTCCCTCCCACCTCGAGTGGTGACAACACAGTCTGATACATCTTTTTTAAATAATAATTTTTATTTGAATCTATGTGATATTAATATTGCTATTCCTGTCTTCTTATACTTATTTCACTTGGCATTTTAAAACTTCATTTACTTTTAAACTAATTGTGTCTTTGTATTTAAAATGCAGTTGTTATAGACAGTTTATAGTTGGATCTGCTATGTTCTGTCCACTCTGATAGTCTCTGCCTTTTCATTGCAGTGTTTGTTTCATTAAGTCTTAATGTGATTACTGATATAGTTGAATTTGGGTCTACCGTTTCATTATATGTTTTCTATCTGTCCCACCCCCTGGTTTTGTTCCTCTGCTTTTCATTTCCTGCCTTTTTGGAAATTCAATATTTTTTAGAATAACATTGTAATTGTATTTGCTTTTTAGTTCAACATTTTTATTCATTTTTCTATTTACTCTAAGAATTATAATGTATACTCTCAAATTTTTACATTTATTGTTATATTGTTAATATTACACCCCCCCAAATGTAGGAAGCTTGCAGCCTAATAGGTTTGATTCCATCCCCACATTCCTTCTGCTATAGTTGTCATACTTGTAGCTGTATGTGTTTTAAACACCACATGAAACTTTAATTTTTGCTCTGAATGTTGTTTTAACTCAGCTGCCATAACAAAATACCATAGACTCGATGGCTCAAATAATGTAAATTTATTTTCTTGTCATTCTAGGGACTAGAAGTCCAAGATCGGGTTGCCAGCATGATCAGACTCTGGAAGGGCCCTCTTCCTGGCTTATAGATGGTAGCCCCACATGTGGGGGGGAGGGGGCTTTATTGTGCTTCTTCTTATAGTATAAGAGCACTCATTTTATCATGAGGGTCCAATCCTTATGACCGTATCTAAACCTAATTATCTCCTCAAGACCCCATCTTGAAATACCATTACATTAGGGGTTAGGACTTCAACATCAAGACTTGAGGGGACACAATGCAATCCACACAAACAGTTACATGTTATAAAGAAATTATGATGAACAAAGCAACAACAGAAAAATCTCCCCACATAATTGTCTTTTGCGTTTACGGAGATATTTAGTATTTTTGATGTTCTTATTCCTTTTTGAGGCTCAGCAATTCCACCTGATATAGTTTTCCTTCAGTGTGATGTCTCCTGTAGCATTTCTTATAGGGAAGTCTGCTTATGACAAATTCTCTTAGTCTTCTTTTATCTTAAAACTTCTTTATTTTGTCTTCATTCTTGAAAGATATTTTCACTGGATATAGAATTCTGTGTTGACAGTGTTTTCACTTTTTTTTTTTTTTAATTTAAACACTTTAAAGATGTACTTTTACTCTGGCTCCATTGTTTCTGATGAGACATTAACCAACAATCACTTTATTTTAAGTCTCCATGTGTGTGTGTGTGGGGGGGGGGGGTCCTCTTTTCCTGTGGCTTTCTTATCTTTGGTTTTCAATAGTTTGACTATAATGTGCCTTGACATGGTCTTACTCATGTTTATCTTGCTTGGTGTTTGTTGAGCATCTTGAATATGTAAATTTATTCCATTAGCTATTTCTAAATTCTAAGCATTATTTCTTCAAATATTTTTTCTCTCTCATTCTGTTTTATTTCTTTTTGTCACTCAAATTACATGTATGTTAGACAATCTGATATTACCTACGAGGTCCCTGAGATCAGTTCATATTTTTAGTCTCCTTTCTCTCTATTCTTCATTAATATTTTCTCTCTTATCTCCATTTTGTTATTAAACCTATCCAGTATACTTTTATTCCAGATAATGTAATTTTAGTTCTGCAGTTTTCCATTGGGTTCTTCTTTATAATTTCCATTTCTCTGCTTATCTGCCCTGTCTTTCCATTCATCACAAGAATATTTTAGTTTACTTCATTGAGGATAATAATACTGGCCATGTTAAAATTTTGTCGACTACATCCAGACTCGGAGGTACCTCAGGGTTTGTCTCAGTGGATTTTCTTTTCTCCTGAAAGTGTGCTTTATTTTTCTGGTTCTTTGAAATGTTGGGTGATTTTGTAATTGTGTTCTGAACATTATGAATGTAATTTTTGGAAAGTCTGGATTCTGCCTTTTTTCTCTGATGACAGTTGTTTCTTTTGTTTCATGAAGCAGTTATTTTGGTTGGATTTGAACTGAAAAATATCTTTTTTTGTACAGCAGATCTGGAATTAGTCTAGATTTTTAAAAATAAACTTTTATTTAGAGCAATTTTAGCATTAGAGAAAAATTACAATGATAGTACAGGGAGTTCTCACTATACTTTATACCCAGCTTCCTTATCTTTAACATCTTATATTGTTATACTACCCTTTTATAATTAATAAACCAGAGTCAATAATTATTATTGACTAAAATCCAAATTTTACTCAAATTTTCTTTGTTTTTTACCAAATGCCCATTTTCTCTTCTAGAATCCCATCCAGAAACCACATTACATTTATATCTCCTTCGGCTACTCTGGATGGTGACAGCTTTACAGACTTACCTTGTTTTTGATTACCTTGAAAGTTTGAAGTACTGGCCAGGTGTTTTTTTAGACTGTCCCTCAATTGGGTTTTGTCTAATGCTTGTCTCAAGATTAGACAAGGGTTATGTGTTCTGGGGAGGAAGACCACAGCGCTAAAATGCCATTCTCATTGCATTGTCTCAAGGGCGTACGTTCTCAGAACGACTAACCACTGTTGATGTTGACCTTGATCACCCGACTGAAGCCCTTTCCTTAGGGTTCTCTACTGTGACGTTCTTCTTGTTCAGGCTTCCCACACTGTGCTGTTTGGAGGACGGCTCGCTGTGCAGCCCACAGTTAAAGGGTGGGGAGTTACACTCGTCATCCTTGAGCAGATCTGCTCTTCTGCCAGGAGACTTTGAGTGTGTTTTCACCTTTATGGTTCTGCAGTCAGTCAGAGACATGGGTAGACAGAATTCTGAAATCCCCTTTCTGACTCTTGTCCTTCTGATATTTTCCTTACGCTTCTCGGAGGCGAGTTTTCTCAGATTCAGGATTTTGCTTCTTCAGGCTAGAAAGACTGGTTTGGCACTGGTGCGCCCGCATGCCAGGCGTATCCCTGGCCACACTAAAAGCTTTGACAGTGTGCTCCTCCTGGCATGTCCTCCTTCCAGAATTGTCCTTCCTTTGTTCACATTTCTGTGCCTTCAAGTATCTGCTTTTGTATGAAGTCCAGGTATTAGAGTTGTTTTCTGCAGGGGGGTTGATCTGGTAGCATGTTAGTCCTGACAAAAAGCGGAAATCCTGGCTCCCTGTTTCACACTGTGATGGGGTGTGGGGAGACTAAGCGAGGCTTCTGGCCAGAAAGAGCTGAAAGAGAGTTAGGAACGAGGAATTGTGTAAGAAGCTCATACAGGACAATATCAGACAGCATACAATCAAACACTAAGTTATGTGATATAAATAGTAGATTTAAAAAAAATAGCTGTAGCTAATGATAACCTGGCTCCTTATAACAACCGAGTAAGGTTAGATTGTGTGAGCAAGGCCACTGAATGTTGCGCCGTGGTTCCGAAAATTCAGTCTAACTCCAGGGGATGCTTTTGTAATCTCCTCATCCTGATGGCCGAGTGAAAGGTTGTGTTCGTGGTGCTGTTTCCCAGAGCTTCACCCAAGAAAAACCACACTCACCACCCTGCTGTGCAGCACTGAATGGTGGCTGCCACGTAAGGGGAAGGGCGAGGGGAGCGTGGCCCAAGGGCAGAAATGTTTGCTAATGAGCTTGATTCACGACTCAGACCTTGACGGGCTTGACTGTTACCACAGTCCTCAGCTCTGCTTTGAAAGGGGTTCAGCATCTCCTTCTGAGGCCGCTGCGTTCTCAGGCAGAGGGGAAGTTCGCAGGAGCCGGGAAAGGAGTATATTCCCAGTTGGTTCACAGCTTGAGGTGTCTAGGCAAGACCCTACGTGGTTATATGTTTTTGTTCTTCGTTCTATCTGGTGTGTAGGAGGGGTGGTTTTACTACATGTTGCAGTTCTTACCTTTTCCTTTGGACTTCAAAAATGACCTGTATGACCGCATAGTGAGGGCCTGTTATTCCTTTATCAGCGTTTTGCATTTGCTATTTTTCTGTGATAATCAGAAGATAATAATGGCTATCGCTCAAAACAACTCTCCCCAATTTGGTAACTCATTTATCTAGGTTTACAAAATTCTATACGTGAAGTGTGTTTATAAGTTATATACTTGTGCATATATACATGTAATAGTAATATATACTTACTTCTTAGACTAATATTAAGATGCCATAGATTAATTTATATATATATATATATATACACACACACATTATATACATATTACACATAAACATTAGATATGTAATATACACACACAGTTTTGTTAACTTGGATATATATAACACACACTTATACACACATATATAAGTACACATACATTTTTTGATACTTATTTAAACTAATTTTTAGTTATTTGAAGTACATTAAAAATTTTCACTATTGTAGCCCCATGATAGATACCTAATATGCTGCAAACCTTTAACAAATGGTTTAAGCTTTGAATGCCAAAAATTAGGATTAAATCTGATTTTGCTTCCTGAATGCTGAACATATACTGTGATTTGTGGCAGGTTAGTTTTACCTTGTATTTGAGCATTTGGAGATTTCTACATGACAGTTGTTAGTACATGTCCAGCATAGTTCTTATGAGCTGATTGTATGAGTTGAAGAACGTAGGAATTGGTCCTAAGAGTTAGATAACGCCATGGACTCGCGTGACCTGGGGTGGGCTGCGGAAGAAGGCCGTGGGAGAGTTGAATTTTAAAATAAGCCTGGCCAGTGTGGCTCAGTGGATTGAGTGTCGCCCCATGGACAGAGAGGTCCCGGTTTGATTCCTGGTCAGGGCACATGCTCAGGTTGCAGGCTCGATCCCCAGTAGGGGGCATGCAGGAGGCAGCAGATGGATGTTTCTCTCTCACATCGATGTTTCTATCTCTCATTCCCTTCCTCTCTCTCCCTAAAGCACCATTAAAAACATATTAAAAAAATAAGAATATAAAGTAAAAATCATGTTAAATGAAAATTTCCCATGAAAATGTATGAAATTGTGATTAATCACAGTGCATACAGCTTAGCTAGCACAGCCCTGGGAGAACACCCAGAGACCCGAGGAGAGAGAGTCCAAGCAGACCCCTGGGCACCCTAAACTCAGTGGGCCCAACAAAGGCAGATCCAGTAGATGAAGCTCAAACCATATCCTGTGTTGTTGAGGAAAACTAGGGGCCAGAGTGGTGGCAGATGCCAAGAGGACAAAAGTATTATACAACCGAGGCCCAACTGAATGTCTAGGAATGGTCAGATATGAAAAGAATGGACAGCCGATGGTTGAATTAGAACCTTGAGGTCATTGCTTTGCGAAGAGCAGTCTCTGAAAGTGGCTTCACAACAGGGTGTAAATGGAGAACTGGGCTGTGAGACATTCTCAGTCAAGTCTGTGCAGAGAAGTGGGTCCGTGACTGCTGCGGATGTGAGGACATGGTTGGTTGGTTTGTCTGGGAGGAGGTACTGGACCTGGCGATCTTTCCCAGAGGTGGAGGAGAACCTTGGAGATCTGTGCGTCACTTCGTGGCTGCCCAGTGGCGAGGGCACGCTCCGACCTTCGCCAGCCTGCAGCGGGAGCTGAGCGCCTGGTGGCGCCCTCTAGAGGAAGAGTTGTCTGACCCCAAAGCGCTGAGCCCATTTATGTGCCGATCATCATGGTCTGTCTTGAGCTGTTTTTATTTGAGTCTCTGAGCAGAAGTGTCTGGGCTTCACGTGGTGTTCCCTGCCATCTAAAACCACTTCATCAAGTCTTGGACGAGTCCTAACTTCACTTTGATTGGTCCCCCTCAGCCACCTCCATTCCAGAGAAACTATCACTGTGACCAGGGCAATGTCAGGTGCTGACTGTTGAGGCAATCGCTAAGATGGGGGATGGGTTGCGCAGATTCAGAGAGTTCACCGCTGGGGCGCGGAGCGAGGGTGAGTCATCCCACCCAAAGCCCGCGGTTGCTCTCAGTGCACACGGACGAGCCGGGCTGCCTTCGAGGCAGCCAGACCCCGTGAGGACTGCAATCATTGGTGTGAGTTGTATGAAACTACCATAGTTATAACTTAAAAATTTATACCTGGTCAGATCGGGCAAATAAAATATTCTTGAGGGAAATATAAGCACCCGTCAGCAGTGACTCCTTCCCATCTTCCTTCCTAGTTCCTTACTTACCCTCTGGATCTTCTGAACTCTGACTAGGGATCACATAGCAAGCGAGTGTGACGGTAGCTCATTATCTCTTATCCTTATCAGTGCATTATGGTGTTTCTTGATAATACAGTTATTGATCATGTCTATTGACATGGTGTTTATGTCTGATGCTATAATAGGTGTCATTAAAACCATGCATTTCAAAACTTTTACTTTATCACGAAATCTCAGAAAATGGAGATACGCTAAATTCTTCATCACGTCTCTTTGTTCTTGGAAGCTGTCCCCTCCTGAAGAGGAGCAGAAACCAGACAAACAGGCGCTTGTTTACCCTTCTCCTACCTAATCTACCTTAGTCACAGTGCAAACAGCGGACCTGCCTTCATTAGCTCTGGATCACTCAAGTTAAGGACCCGTTTCTGGGTGCCCTGTGCTAGGAGTACAGGCTCTGCACTAAGGACTCTTCCTAAATTTCCATAATGCACCCATAAATGTCAGCACATCTTCCCTAACAGGTGTTTGAGATTGCATACACCCCCTCCCTTGGGTAGATAAGGAAGCTAAGAATCAAGGTGACTGTGTACTTGTCCTAGGTCATAAAATTATCAGGCGGAGCAACCGGGATTCAGATTTCTCTTTTCCTGGCTCTAAAGACATTCTGCTTTCTGTGACTTTTTAAGAGGTCGTAGAGGGGGAGGGGAGGGTGCTTCCCTCCTCTCTTTGGGGAACCGTGGCGGGAGTAGGTCTGACGGAGATGGAACATGGCACATGGCTCCCTTGTGACCCACTGCCATGAAGCAAGTCATTGTCCTCATATTGTCATTTGATTATTGGTGATCAGGTCACTTGAAGATGTTTGTTCTGATCTGTGCCGATATTTTAGCTGCCCAAATACCTGCTATGTGATCAATCTTTCCACCGTAAATTCCTACCATGTATCCTATTCACAAATGTTTATTTCTAAAGTATTTATAAGATTTATCCAGGTAGAACTTAAGCTCAAAAACTAATTTTTCTATTTTTAAGGGAAAAAAGCTTTTAGGTATTGATGTTTTGATTGATGGTACAGAGTTATCTAATATGTTTTCTGAAGCTTTTTTCCTTTATAATTCAGGTCCTTACAGCAGAAGTCCCATAATTTGAACCCCTGGAGAAAAATCATCAGTAAGATCTCCTGGAATTCGTATCCCTTTTTTTAGTTGAATGTATTGGGGTGACATTGGTTAATAAAACTATCTCGATTTAAGGTGCACAGTTCTATAACACATCATCTGTATATTGTACGGTGTGTGCACCACCCCAAGGCAGGCCTCCTTCCGTCACCATTTGTCCCCCTTCACCCTCGCCATCCCTATTCATAAAGTCCCCAGCTGCTTCCCATATTCCCCTTGTGGTGTCTGCTTTTTCAGAAAGTCTCTTCACACTACTAAAAACCAAGTTTAGAGCTGGCAGCCCCCGTGTGTCCCCTTCGCCCGTGCGGGCCCTGCTTACCTGGTGCCTTGGTTGTCTCATGGTCTCCGATCTGCGGTGCGGTGAGTGGACCTCAAGGCCTTCCAGTGCGTCATCCCGCTCCTCTGCTTTCAAAGGTGTCACAGGACATCGACTTAGAAGTTTATCAAAAGCACCTTTTCCTCTGAAATTTTTTTTTCATCAATTTTCTTTATTTGGAACCCTTTTGTCACTTCCAGTCCTTATTTTTCCTAAATGTTTCCCATGCTGGTCAAATGAGCCTGGTTTTCGCTCCTGTGGTGACATCTGTGCCCCCTGCTCTCATTTCAGGGGTTCCCTGTTCTTTGCCCTCAGCTCTTCACTGGAGCTTTTACTTTTTAATCCCATTTCCACTGCTCACCTGTGTAGGGAATATCTGAATTATGCAATCAAGCCTTTTTGCTGTTGTTTCTTCTTATCATAGGGAAAAAGAATGTGCACTTTCCTTCTGAGAATATTCGAGGCAGCCCGTTAGAGTAGAAACGGAATGGGGGTTGGAGTTACTGACCTGGACTTGGGTTCTGACTCCATTGCTGGGTAGGCTGATGCCCTTGGAAAGGTGATTACAACTCTCTCGGCCTCCGTTCGCTGTCCTATTAAATAAATACGGTGATACCGACCTCGCCAGATCACCGCGGAGCTTAGCACCAGTGTGTGGAAGGTACAGTTCAGCCACATCCTAAGTGCTTGCTCGTTATTGGCATCGTAATTGTTATTATATTATGGTTATTATTAGGTGGACATCTCACATTTTAATTGAGAACTAGTTAGTGGTAATGCCACATTCAAAGGAGACAGAGCAATAAATAAGCTATAGTGCCTGGCCTCGAGGAGTTGATAATCTTTTAAAGGAGATAAAATTGATATCGTTATAATAATCTGGTTATTATGTAACAGGAAAGGAGTAAAGGGGAGACTAGATAATATAGGCATGCCATTTTTGCAGCTTTGCCAGAGGGCTGCCGTTAACTCTCTTCAAGTCTGTTCCCGCAGATTGACTGGGGCAGGGACTGGACAGAGGCAGTGTAGACGCATGCCCAGTAAGATGTGGGTGATGTGGGAAGGTGCTTACCTGTCAATCACTCCTGAGAACAGGTAATTGACCAGAATGGGTGTGGCCACTGCAAGGGCATGAAAGCTGAATATTTAAGGCTCCTGAGCAAAGGAAGTTCCCTTTCTTCCTCTCTTGGTTCCTTCCCTTGCTTGGCCGAGCTCCTGGCTCTCTGGCTGCAGAGGGAGCGTTCCCTTGCACTCCCCACGTGGATTCCATACAGTGGACTGATGGACTAATGCTGTACTGGACCTGGCTGCAACATGGAAAGAAATCTCTGGACCCTGGTCCTGCTTCTAGCTTTACTGAACCCACAGCTGCCCTCTTTCCAGGGCTGGACTAAGGAGCTGAGACTTTACAGCCAAAGCAATATATCTCCATGCAAATAAAGTCTGCTACCACATCTCATTCTCCCATGGGAGCTTCTGAAAATGCTTATTTCAGTGGCACCCCAAGAACCTCACTGCCACGAAGGTTGGGGAAATCTAGCCCACTGATTTCTCCTGTAGCAAAATATATATCAAAAACATCTAAGGCCCATGCAGATATGTGTTGTTTTTTAAGACTACTGTGTGATAGCTGCAAACACTATGAACAGACACCCTCCATGGCTTAGATGTGAACATGGGGGACTAAGAGTGAAAGGATGAAGATTAATGTAACCCTCGGCTTCTCAGCTGCCAAGGGACCCACAGGGCTTGGTGCCTAGGTCCTTGTGACTCTGCAGGGTGTACCGGGAACCTCTGCATTGCTGCTTCTGTGACAGCATGTGGCAGTGCTGTAAGTTAATGTCCCCGGAGCCCTGAAGAGAGGAGCTCGGCCTCCAGGGGCTGACAGTGAGAGGCGTCTCGGAGGGGGTCACCTTCGAGATGGCTCATGGTGAATCTGCTTTCCTCAGGCAAGTGACAGAGGGCGTGGCATGCAAAAGGCAAGAGATGGTGCTCTGTGTCCTGGGGACACTTAGCAGGTGCAGTGGGGACCAGTGGAGAACGTGCTGGGGTGGGGTCTGTGCTCTGTGGGAGCGGGGTCTGGAGTTTTGTCCCCCGTGGACAGTGTGGGACTGTCAGGATCGGAGTGCTCTGAGATGGTCCGAACCCTGGCCTGCTTTGCAATGGTATGGGGCAGGTGGAGTGAAGGGGTAGATCAAGTCTTCAGCTGGGAGAACAGAGCAGAGATCCGGAAGGTTTTGTGGGAGCTGTGGCAGGAGTGGGAGGAGGGACGCTGTGAGCGCCAGTGAGAGGAGAAGGCACAGGACTGGGGTCCCAGCAGGGTCCCGAGGGCAGTGGAGAAGTTCCAGCGAGATAAGTGGTGTCACTTGTTTTGAAAGAAAAGGCAAATCCGTGTCTCAGTAAGGCCCAGCAGAGCCTTGCGGGGGGCCCGCCGGTGCCCAGGGCTCTCAGACACAGCCGGTGGCTTTCACTCGGGTCCACAAAGTGGCTTGAATTTTTTCCATCGCTATACAGCAGGTCCTTAAATAACTTTGTTTTCTGATAACGTCGATGAGATGTCATAGGCACTTCCGTCTTGTTTATGTCAACTGGCCTATTAGCCTTTGGTGAAATTGATTTCATTATATGTCATTTAGCTTAAAGTCACAGCACCTACCCACGACAAGTGGGGACTCACTGGACCCTGAGCGCTAACGCATGGGTTGCGTTTTATTAAGAGGGCACTGTGGACGGCGCGTGTGTCTGTGCAGGCTGTCGGAGGCGAGCCTCTGTGAACCCCTGGGACTCGTTCAATTCCAGTCCGGCAGGTGCTCTGCTTGAGTCCGTTTCCCAGGGCGGATGTCAAAAGGAACATGCAATTTTGTTTGTGGGTCACTGACTAGTATAACATGGGAACTCCATTTTGCCCCAAATGCTACTCTGTAGCATTGAGTTGTAAGTGAAGGAAACTGCGTGCCTTTCCTGGAAGGGTCGGGCGGGGTCCGCCGGCAGAAATGCTGCTGTTGCCACGTAAAGGCGTGGGGTGATGCTCACTTTCTTTCTCCCGATTTTCTCGGTCAGTGTTTGTGAGGTTCAACTCCAGCCATGCTTTCCCAGTGGAGGTCGATTCTGCCACCAGCATCTTCCAGCTCAAGGAGGCGGTTGCTAAGCGACAGGGGGTTCCAGCTGACCAGCTGCGTGTGATCTTCGCAGGGAAGGAGCTCAGGAATGACTTGGTGGTGCAGGTAAGTCTCCCCTGGTGGCTTGTTCCTGGGATGCAGCCGGCCCATGGCTTATGCTGCTTCAGCCCCCAACCTGACATTCACGCCCAGGCTCTAATAGAATAAATAGTGCCTGGGGATTCCTTGAACTTTACTCCACACTGCTTCATTAATTCTGACCTTCTTAATTATGCATTGCAACAGCAAGCAGGAAGGACTGGAGAACAGCCCTGAGAGAGGGCGGGGGCGAGAACACAGCCAGGCTAGTGAATAAATGTTTACTGACTGCAGGAGCAGCGAGGCACGGTGTCGGTGTCTGTTCAATTTCTACCCTCCGTATTCCATTTGAATCTTAATGAGGAAGGATTCGAATAAATTCTTCCAAATCAGGCTGCTCACTCCCTGTGCGGCGAGGGATTTGTAACCCAAGTGTGACCCCTGGAGGGCGGTGGGACCTCTGCGGCTGTGACTCAGAGAAGGTGCAGGGCTCAGGGCCCCACCAGAATGGTTCTGAAGCTGGAGAGAAAGCACAGCAGACGTCCACCTCTGTAACTGCTGTAACTGCTCTGTATTAATGTCTCCACGCGGCAGGAAGACTTTCCCCAGAACAGGCCTCTGCAGTGTTGGACAGGGAGCTGTGCTGTCTTCTCTCGGGGCCCGCACTGCCCGGGACGCCAGGAAAGCCCCAGACCCTTTTCATCCGGGTTTCACTCAGAGCAGGGATTTCGAGAGCCGGTTAGGGGCCTAATGAACCGCCGTCACCTCTAAGTGGAAGTCAGCAAATACAGTTCAGCGGGGATTGACGTTGCTCTTTGTGAAAGCGTGAGACTCGGTGCTCTCTGGGGGTGGCTCAGGTGCTGCGAGGACCCTGCAGACGCGGTTCCCCTTCCTCACCCCGCGCAGATTGATGGAGCTCGTGGGACAGCTGCGTGGGGCTGCTGTGCCCAGGGGCTTCCTGTCTGGTACGGTGTCCCTCCTGGTATTGACACTCCATCACTGTCTCTTCTGGGGATGCTGTAACTGCTCTGTGAAATGCTCTCAGAAGTCAGGCACACAAAAGAAGCCATAGAAATGCAAATGGCCCACTCCCAGGGCTGCCCTGGGTGGCCGGCCCTGCTCCTTGGGCACAGACTTCGTTCTTCGCTTCCAGGCAGTTGCCTTTCATAAGGGAAGTGCCTGGGCTAAAAAGGGTTTTGATTTTTTTATTTCAGTCTACTAAAAAGCTTTTACTGTGCCGCCAACCTCGAAATCCAAGACTGTTTCCTTCACAAATAAATGGTTTGAAAACAGCTCCTTGAACCGAAATGTTTTATGTTCCCAGAAGTCTTGGGGTTTGAGGCCCCAAAGCTCCTCGCCTCCGCCCCTCGAGCTGATGGTTAGACTGATTGCTGCAGGATTGGTTGGTACACACACATGTAAGATATCTCTTGATTGAGGTTCTCAATTTTGACAGACACCAAAGACCTGCAGAACTCATGGTTGGTTTTGCGGAGACAGCTGTGTACGAAGGGTTTTCTAACAGAATCCTCAGGCTGAAGCAAGTGACGGAGCTTAAACCAGCAGCAGTTTCCTTGGGTAACCCGAAGCTGTGACATAGGACATGATTGCTAAGTGTCCTGGGAAAAAGGGACCATCAGTGTCATGAAGTGGTAAGGGGGAGAAAACAGTCTCAGTGCAAGTCACAGGGGAAGGTTTCTGGTGAACTGAAGCTTGAGTGGGATTCCGGAGATGGGGAGTGAGCGGGGAGCGTGCTTGGGGGAAGCATGGGGCCCTGTCCTTAGCACCCAGGAGACGGTGAAGACTGGGCAAGAAGGGCATTTGGAGCTGCATTTACAGGTCTTGACTGGCTTGGCACTGAGGTTCACGCGTGGAGTTGGCACTGAGGTTCATGAATGGAGTTGGCACTGAGGTTCATGAATGGAGTTGGCACTGAGGTTCACGCGTGGAATTGGCAGAGAGGTTCACGCGTGGAGTTGGCACTGAGGTTCACGTGTGGAGTTGGCACTGAGGTTCACGTGTGGAGTTGGCACTGAGGTTCACGCGTGGAGTTGGCACAGAGGTTCACGCGTGGAGTTGGCACTGAGGTTCACGCGTGGAGTTGGCAGAGAGGTTCACGCGTGGAGTTGGCACTGAGGTTCACGCGTGGAGACCAGAGCCGAATACGGTGCCCTGGAGAGAAGTGGGAGTCAGACCCGGTGTGGCTGTGGAGGGCTGGGGAACCTCTACTCCGGGCAGAGGCGGTGTCAGCAGGAGGTCTGTGGACTTGTCCAGCTGGTCGCTGAGGACTTGGGTGTGGAGCTTCGGGGCTACTTTATTCTCGTGTGATCATGTTTCTATCCACATACTATTCACAGTGAATTGATGTTTTTTCTTTGTAAAGAGTTCTTGTCAGCTCATGCAACCGAGTATTCAAGGCTCATAGTTAGAGGTAGATATTGTGGTGACTGGAACCATGAGCAAGTCCTTCATTTAAGGGGCAAGGGGAGGAGCCAGTGAAGGAGGTGTCATCCATCCAAGGGACTCTTCCCAGGGTGTTTTAAAAGAGGAAATTACTGGTGAAGAAGCATGTGGGAAGATAGAGGAGGATGAGGGATGGAAGGGACTTCGGGTTTGTTGACAGTAGTGGTGACCTGGTGGCCTCAGGACTCTAGTCCTGGACCGTGGTTGGTGAAGGCCAGACTGCAGGGCTCAGCGTGAGACACGGGAGTGCAGAAGAGCGAGGAAGGAGAGGCAGAGGGTGTTCCTGGAGCCGCCGGGCTGCGCTGTGCTGAACCCCGTCCCAGCCCTGGACGGGATGGACGGCGACTGTTACAGTGTCATCGCATAAGCATTTCCCATGTTATGTAATCTCTGTTTCTAAGTGTATGGGTGATACTCTATAGAGTGTCTATCATAATAATGTAACTCAGTTACTTGGGGAGTGTCTAATTTTTAATATTACAAATTAAGGTAAAACAATTTTCCAAATGTATCTTACATACTCAGAGAATATGGCCGCTCTGTGTTTCAGGTTGCTCATTCGTAAAATAGGAATAATAATAATGCCTATCTCATTGGAATTTCCTGAGGACTAAATTGGTTAATTTCTGCAAAGCTCTTAGAACAGAGTATGATATGCAGTAAATACTAGATCAGCAATTTTCAACCTTTTTCATCTCATGGCACACCTAAACTAATTACTAAAATTCTGGGGCACACCAAGAACTATATTATATTTTTTGTCAATAAATGAACAAAAAATAAGTATAATTTTGATTCATTCACATTAGACAGCTATGGTTGCGGTGGCTGTTGTCATTTTTTTTATTTGACAGTCTAAGGGAAAAGAGTTCAGTGCCCCTGACTGAATAACTAGGTATTGCATGTTTTAAAAATTCTCGCAGCTCACTGGTTGAAAATCGCTGCACTATATAAATATCAGCATTTATTAGCATCATCATCATGATTGCCATCATCATTAGGCAGTTACTGCAGAGTCTGAGATCACCTTAAATAACACAAGATTCATTTCATGGATTATGCAAAATATTAAACTGTTAAGGCAATGATAGGATGTGTATTTTACTGGGGAAAAATATGTGCATGTTTGTGTGTGTGTGTGTGTTTGTATATATAAAATATGTTTTTATTGATTTTTAGAGAGGGAGAGAGAGAGAGACATAGATTGAGAGAGAACATCATTTGGCCACCTCCTGCATGCCCCCCCACCTCCACTGGGGATCGGACCCACAACCTGGGCATGTGCCCTGACCTGGAATAGAACAGGTGTGACCTCTGTGCATGGGTCGACACTCAACCACTGCGCCACAGTGGCCGGGCTAATATTTATATATTTTAACTAAAAAGAACTCTGTGGAGTTTATAAATAAATTTTTGACCCTTACATATATATAGGTGTTACTTACCTCAAGAATAGTGGGATTTGGCCCTGGCCGGTTTGGCTCAGCAGTTAGAGCGTCGGCCTGTGGTCCAGAGAGACCAGGGTTCGGTTCCCGCTAAGGGCATGTACCTCGGTTGCAGTTTGTCCCCGGCCCTGGTTGGTCGTGCGGGTGGCAGCCACTCGATGTGGCCCTTTCACGTCGATGTTTCTCTCTCTCTCTGTTCCTCTCTCTCCCTCCTACTCTGTCTGAACAAAAAATGAAAAAATGTCCTCAGGTGAGGATAAAAAAAAAAAAAGAATAGTGGAATTTGAATTTAGCAAGCTTAAAAAGACTACAATTCCTCTGGACCAATTTAGTGAAAACAGAAACCTATAGTTGCATTGTTCAGCAGAGATTCATCATGGTATTATTGCTTTTAAAATATATTTTTATAAAGTGGATATCTGCTGCACTCTGTATTTAGGAGTAGCAGATTGGAAAGAGTTATATACACTTTTTCCTACATCATAAGCCATGTTTCTGTGCATGTTTGTATTATTTTTCTCATAGCTACAAGTATGCAATATAAAATATTAATCTTTGACATATTACTCACAGTGGCTTGATATTTTTTCTTTGCAAAGAGTTCTAGTTAACTCATGCGACTGAGTATGCAGGGCTCATTCCAGTAACAGGTCACTCCTTCTCCTACCCCCCAAATCTAACACACTGCATATCAAAAATCCCAGAAATGACCTCTACAAAACTGTAACTTTAGTATTCAGAATTATGCAAGGAAAATAAGGTTCTCCTGTAGTTGTATATACCAAGACTGATCATCTCTGCAATTAGATTAACTGTTAAAGTGACAGGGACTTCAGTATTTATATAAGATGTTGTTTGAACAGAATTCATTGTATTCATATAAGCTGTGTTATTATTATTATTATTATTATTATTATTTTTATTTTTTTTCCTTTATTGATTTTAGAAAGAGAGGAAGAGAGAGGGAGAGAGAGATAGAAACATCAATGAGAGAGAACATCGATTGGCCGCCTCCTGCATGTCCCCTGGGGATCGGGCCCACAACTTGGGCATGTGTCCTGACCGGGAATCGAACTGGTGACCTCTTGGTGCATGGGTCGATGCTCAACCACTGAGCCACACCAGCCGGACAGCTGTGTTATTATTAATATCATTAATATCAATACAGGTTTATTAGCTAGTGTATTCATTAGTCAAGGTTTCCCAGAGAAACAGAACCAATAGGATTTACATATACAGTATATAGGACAGGTAGGTAGATGGAGAGATAGATGGATGACAGATAGAGGTACATAAGGAATTGTGTGACACAGTTATGGAGGCTGACAAGTCCTGAGATCTGAGTCATCAAGCTTAGTTCCAATCCGAGTCCGAGGGCCAGAAGACCAGGAGAGGTGATGCCGCAGCTCGAGTCTATAGGCTGATAAGCTGGAGGCCCCAGAAGGGCTGCTATTTCAGCTCAAGCCCGAAGGCAGGGAGAAAACCAGTGTCCTGACTAGAATGCCACTGGACAGGAGGAATGTGCCCTGATTCCCAGGAGGGTCAGCCTTCTTGTCAGGCCTTCAGCTACTGGGTGGAGCCCACTCGTCTTGGGGAGAACCATCTGATTTACTCAGTCTCCTGATCCAACTGTTATCTCCTCCAAAAACACCCACACCAACACATCTACACTAAAGTCTGACCAAATGTTCGGGTACCCGTGCAGTCAAGCTGACACATAAAATTAACGATCACAGCCAGGGCTTGGAAACCTTGGCATGTGTTATTCATATTATAGGGAAGTTACTCTAGTTGTATTCTTTTTGTTATAATAAATTAGCCTTGCAAAATAGAAAATAAAATATGACTTAGAAATTTTTGCTTTCTAAAAGGGCCCATCCAGTTGGATGCTCTTACATTCCTCTCAGCAAATACTCAGTTTTATGATGTTTCAAGTGTTTGCACATCTGGAGACCATCATTCCCCAAAGCAGGCCCTCTGCCGGAGAATCAAAGGGCATGCGTTCAGTACCCCCTTCTTCTGAGCTTTATGAGGACAGATCTGCGTTTGGAAGACCAAAAACCTTTAGATGTTAATAGCTTAGGTTGTAAGTATCAAAGAAGAGTAAATGGCCCTGAAAAGCCAAATTATGTAACTGGCTATATTTTTAGTGACATCCACTATCTATATTTCAAGTTTTGTGAGCAGTGAAAACAAGCTGTTACTGACAGAGTACATCATGTCTAATTGTTAAAGAATTCAAGTTTTTAAAAATCTGTAATAAAATTTACCGTTATGTTCAGGAACAGTATAGATTGTTTTGATCATACAGCTAATGAACCTGCTAGATTTTGAGACTTTAACACCGGCACGGGGATGTTGTAATCCCTTGTTGCTCCTTGAACCACCTCTAACATAGGAAAACGTTGTTTAACCAAATTGTCGAGAGTTGGTGTTTTCTTAGTGACCTTTACATTTTTTCCCAGCATCATTATGTCCCTTTTAATATCCTTAGGCTCTATTTTTCTGATTACTGTATGCTAGTTGTAAAAATTCAAATGACAGGGAAAGCATACCAGCAGACCCAAAACTCTGCCTCTGTATTCTTGATAATAATGATGCTTTCTGTAGATGGTAATAGGTATATTATCACTTATACCTATAATTTTTCCTTTAACTTCATTCTTTAATTTTACCAACTTGTCATATGCTTTACTGAATTTTCCCTTTAATTTGATCAACGTGTCATACACTTTACTGAAATTACGAGTTCAAATACACCTGAGGACGTTAATAAAAGCAAACTTGCTATTTCTGTAACTTTTAGTGGATCGTAGTTGAGTGATTTTGGTGTTGAGAAGCTGGCAAATTATTTACCAATGAGACTTATTTGGAAGACTGGGAAGTTACGCATTTATTTGCAAGTTTGACGTTTATATTTTACTAAGGTAGGCGATCGGCAGAATCTTGGCGGTGTCTGATAGTCTGAGACCATCTTAGGACGATCGTTTGCAATGATCTCCTCACCACTGGTAGTTGCCCTTTATCTTCCTAGGTGCCATACTTTACAGGATAAGCACAGAATGCGTAATGAGAAGTTACTGCTGAGAAAAAGAAAATGAGCCGCGCATGGGAGCTATTAATGTTTCCAATAGCAAACACTAAGTTAACCCCTTGGGTCCTGAGGGAGGGTGGGGGTGGGGGTGGTGTATGCACTTGCTGGCTTTCCCTCTTGTTTTCATTTTCTTCCTGTTTATAGTGATCACAGATAATGTGGCCATTATCCTTTATGTTACAAAATGGGATACTTGAGAATGCAGAAAGGGTCTATTAATAATTATTCCAGGAAAAAATGTGTATGCCCTCCCTGGGCCTACAGAGACAGATGGGTACCCCCAGGGACTGGGTAGGATTTGTCACACGTAAGAGTCTCAACTTCTTTTAGAAAGTATTTTTGATGCTGTCCCCCTAGCTTGAGACCGTATTTTTTTTTGTATCCTCACCCAAGGACATTTTTGCATTTATCTTCAGACAGAGTGGGAGGGAGAGAGGGAGGACGAGAGAGAGAGAGACACATCGATGTGAGAGAGACACATTGACTGGTTGCCACCCACACGACCCCAACCAGGGCCGGGGACAAACTGCAACCGAGGTACATGCCCTTAGTGGGAACCGAACCCGGGACTCTCTGGTCTGCGGGCCGACGCTCTAACTGCTGAGCCAAACCAGCCAGGGCAAGACCATATTTTGATAGCTCAAGACCAAAATCTTATGAAAATTTCCTAACTAAAAAAGTGGTTTTGTCTTTTTAACTGGTAAAGGATACTTTTGAGATTATAATTCTAATATCACAGCTTAAACAATTTCATAGAATTCTCAGTTCCTACAGGGTATGTCCACAGACCAGTTTAAGAAGCACTGTTAGAACATAATTCATTTCGTTATACATTAATATGTTCTATTTTGTTATGGGCAAGATTTTAAGAGTCTTAAAAATTAAAGGAAAATGGAAAAAATGTAGATGTCAAAAAAAAGCGTTGCCTGGCAGAATTTTGCATCTGGGAGGCGAAAGGGCATAGAGGGAGTGCGGTTCCTGCGCCTGCAAACGTAGAGTGTGGTGAGCAAGGATGTGTAAAGAGTTCCTGTAACTACCACTGAAATGGCCAAATGGCCAAGATATGAAATATTGACAGTTCCAAGTGCTGGTGAGGATGTGGGGACTGGGTCGCTCCCACATTGCTGGTGGAACATAGACGAGAAGGGACAGCCTCCCTGCCGGAGAGCACGACGGCGTCTTACGGAACACTGAACATGAGCTTCCCATATGGCACAGCGGTGACGCTCCTGGCTACTCGTCCCAGAGGAATGAAGACTTAGGATCACACGCAAACCAGTCCGTGGGTGCTCAAGGCAGCTTCACGCCCGTTAGCCCCAGCCTGGACGTCACCCGGGTGCCCTCCAGCGGGCGAATGACGAAACAAACCGTGGTGCGTCCATGGCAGACTCAGCAGAGGGAAGGAACAAACTGCCGATACACAGATCTGGACGGATCTCAAGGGCATCGTGCCGAGGGAAGAGAAGCCAGTCCCAGGAGGTCACATACCGAGTAGGTCCATGTTTACAATATTCCCGAAATGACAAAGTGATGGAATGGAGGAGAGATGAGCGGTTATTGGGTGGTAAGGAGGGGGTGCGAGGGAGCAGGAGGGAAGAGGATGTGGCAGCCAAGGACAGCAGGGGGACCCTCGTGGTGACAGGTGTTCTGTTTCTCAACTGGGCCAATGCCGGCAGTGCGTTGGTGGTGCCGTCCACAGTATGGTTACTGCTGGGGAGACTGGGAAAGGAGTGCCTGGATCTCTGTATTCTTTCTTACAACTGCATGTGACTCATAGGGACCTCAAGGTAAAGGTCAATTTAAAAGGGGAAAAAAAGTCCCGTTCTCTTTCACAGAGGAACAGCCACGGTCGCTTCCTATAGAAAATAAGCAAGTCTGTTATTTGCACCCATTTAAAGGGTCAGAATTTATTAATACATGATTTTTAACATGAAAAATTAGAAAATAATGTAACTGGTTCTCAGTGGAAGACCGGTGAAACTTAGAGAAGTTTTAAGGCACATTTCTGGAATTCTCAAACAGAATTGTTAGCACCTTATAAGTCTGAGTGACAAGATTAGTGTTTATTTTCCAAGTCTTTACCAAGTATTTCAAGTGCCCCAGAACAAACAGCTCTTGACAACTGCGTATCCCTAGTTGCATATATTTTCACAATTGACGTGAGAGTCGTGCACTGTAGTTTTAGGAAGTAAACGAGCCCCTCATGTTACCACCGTGGTTATAATGCTTAGAGAAGACACTCCCTTAAAAACGGTTCCCCTTTTGTTCGTGTCATATATTTATATAATAGAATGTTTAAAATTCTTTTACTTTTACTCTGGAATACAAGACAGACAAGGCTAGATTAAATCAGAACATAGAATGTACATGATTTTTTGTTTGTATATAAAGAAGAATTCCGCATATGACAGTGTAAATGGCCAACATGTTTCACTTCAATTGTATTTGTGCTCATGGAAGACAAAAGGAAGCCTGGTTACATACCCTTCCACTCAGAGAACAGCCATTCAATGATTTCTCTGGACGTGCGAGAACACTTGCGTAAATGAGACCCTCAGACTCTTTGGGAATAATGCAAAAGCCCTTTTCCCCAAGGGCTGACATGCTAACAAAACGTGTTGCTGCCCTCCTTCATTTAGGTGATACATGGAGTTCCTCCAGGGAACTGGGACTGGACTGTACGGGCTGCTACGTCGTGGGAAGCCTGCGAGTCCGGAATCAAAGGGTGGTAATCCGTGCAGAGCACCGCTCGCTCCGGAGAGACCCTCACTGAATCTGCATCCGGCTGTTACATGCGTCGGAGAGGGTCTCTGTTACTTACCTCTTTACAGAATTCAGAGCCCTCAGAAATGCTGTTTTCCTGTAGAAGGGAAGTCCTGACACTTGTGTGCCCTGTGGATTTAGGAAACATCTGTGAGGATTGCCACGGATCAACGCGGGCTCGAAGGGAGAGAAGTTGAGATTCTTTTAGCTTGTCAGAGGCTGAAGGGACACGATCTGTGGATTTATGTAACAGCCTCACGTCTCGCAGACATTTCCATCGCCCTTGGTGTGCTCGTATTCCAGGGCAGACCGTGCGTGAGGGGGTGAAGCTCTGGAGCACGCCGGTCCCCCAGATCCTGACGTAGGATGCGTTTTATTAGGATTTATAAGGTGAGGCCTGTCTCGGGAACCTGGCAGACGAGAGAGGAGAGACGCCACACTGTGAAATCTCATTACCCCTCACTGACATCCTCGTCTGAAAACATTCTGTTGTCTCAGTTATTGGACTCAAATTCCATCATCCAGCTGACCTGATTTTGTTTAAGATTCCGTTTAATATAGCCATCATCCTTTAGAGAGGAATTTAAGAAACATGAATTTGTGTTTATAGCATCCACCGTAAAGCTTCTAAACCCTAAGGTTGCTCACCCAGATTCTGCCTTTTCCTTCTTCCCAGCATTTGGAACAAGCCCCAGATTACTGTCAGAGAACAACGCTTTGTACAGAAAGCTCTTCACAGCTCACCTGTGACTGATAAGTAACGAGAGTGTGTTCCACTCATTTCCTGTTTGTAGGTGAGCTTGAGTCGCAGCCCTAATTACTTAATAGATGAACATGGGCAAATATTTACTCTGCTCTCTTTTCTATTCTTCTGGTATGAAATGAATAGGAGATCAAGTTAATTCTGTAGTAAAAATGATTTATTTTAGCTACCACGTCAGTGACGCCCATCAGACAGAAAGCAAACTGCATGGGACAGGGAGAGGTTTGCTTTCTGGTCCTCACCGTTTCGCAGCAGCAGTTCAATGGGATGAAAACAACGCCGGAGGAGTGAGCGTGGCCAGGCTAGCCTTCCTGGGGCCCCGGGATGTGCTGAGAGAGCATTCCGTGGCGGCGAGCTCCTGATTCCTAGTTAGCGTCTGTGCTCTGGTCTAGAACGCTGGCGGGGCTGGGAAAATGTGTTAGCCTGCGTGAACGTACCTTCACGCAGACAAGCACACATTCACGTGGGGAGTGCAGCGCCCGGGAAGAAAATGCTGCGTTTTGTGGGTTGCATTTCTGTACCCTCTGTTTCATGAAGGGTTTTACTCTGTCCCTGGGTTTTACTTTGCCGTTGAACGCTTCCTCTCCTGTTGCTGGGTCTGGTCACTGGTGTTCAGAGAAGTCACTCCCGTGTGGGTGATTGTGTAGACTCGTTACGGCGTGGGGCTCTGCCTCCTGAATTAATAAAACATTCTGATATTAGAGGGAGGACTGAGGAGTGAGAAGCCACTGATGTGTGTGTTTGGAGGAGATCACAGACTTCGTTTCAAATGCGTGGGCTTTTGAAATCTCAATATAGGTTTTGCCCGGAATGTTTTCTGTTCATTTTTACATCCTCAGGTATTTCAAAGGGGACTGGATCTGTGTGTTTGCATTCAATTTATGCATAATTCATCAAAATGTCGCTCTGAAAGGAGAAAATGAAGACAAACACTTATCTGAGACATTCTAGGGTTATTGAAAGGTGGACACTAAGAACTCAGCCCGGCTTCCCCGTCTCCCCTCAGTCTCTTCTCAGTCTGAGCAGCGTCCAGGTATGGGCTGTTCTCGTAGAACCTAAACCTTTATGCTTATTTTTTATTATGACGTCATGTCCAACACACTTCCTGCCACAGATAACAGAGGCGTGAGCTTCGAGCATGTCGGTGGAACCAGTAAGAATCCTCCCCAGCCTTGCAGTCCACAGTTCCGACGTGGGAGTGGGCCTCTCCAAAGGCGGACGTTCTGGGATGGGCCAGTCGCTTCGACTCCCCGGTCTCTGTGTCTCTCGTCTATAAATTAAAGAGAGTGCCTGTATTTTCACAGGGTTGTTTTGTTTATTAAATGAAATTATACCCACAAAGGCTGACATAGAAGCAAATTTTAAACTTGTATTAATGTAATTTGATGACCACTTCACAAAAGAAAAGAAAAACCGTTTATTTCTGAGGGCCGATAGATTCATCCTGAGACATGTTCTGTTTTAAAAGGGAATCCATTTACCCCGTGCCAAACGTCCCAGCCCACACTCAGGTAACCCCAGAATGGCATCGGCTGGCTGGTGGGAGCTTCTCTGAATTAAGTCTTATCATAAACTGTCATCTTAAGAAAAAAGTGTATCCTTATCTAATGGAGTTTACCTTTTTCTTTGGTGTGTGGAATGTATCTGATCACGCCATGGCGTCCGGGAGCCTTTGCAACAGTACTGACTGTTCAGACTCTTTAACATGGTCACATGTGAGCTTGTGTGAGACACTCATGTGCGAAGCAGAGGGCAGGAGGACCGCGAGGCCGAGGGAAGTCCATTGTGCCACCTGCCTATGTGGTTCATGCGTGGCCTTTGCGATGTGTGAGCAGAATGGAAACACTGCACTGACATAACCCATCCTTTCGTAGTCCGTTCAAAGCCAGAGGTGGGGTTCTTGCCTTGCTGATTAAATTAGCTTATTTTTGCATTCGGATCTGTTTCAAGTCCCTTAAAAGCAAAAGGTTGATTTCTTATATGTCACTCCATGTATTGCTTATATCATGCTTATATCATATAATGTTATATATAATCGTTGAGTTTGTGTCTCCTTTTTATGTTCAGCTCCTTTTCATTGTTTATACACACACACACACACACACACACACACACACACACACACACACATATAATTATATGTTAGTTATTCAGTCCTATTCACTGATAGTGAACAATTTTATAAATAATGTTCCATCTTTTTTATTAATGGGTGTATGAGCTATTAAAGGACTAAATTAGTTACAAAAAAAAAAGGGGGAATTTTAAAAAATGTGTAATCTTTACCCAAGGATATATTTTTAATACTTTTTAGAGACAAAGGAAGGGAGAGAGGGGTGGGGGAGAAACATCGATGTGAGAGAGAAACATTGATCGGCTGGCTTCTGCATGCTCCCCAACTGGGAATCGAACCCGCAACCTAGGTATGTGGCGTGACCGGAAATTGAACCCACAACCTTTTGGTGTACGGGATGATGCTCTAACCAGCTGAGCCACCCGACCAGGGCAAGGGGAAGTTCTTTTCACGCTAGATTTCAGTGTATACAAAACTTCACTGAAAGTTTAAAAGAAGAATCTGAACACGTAGGAGACAAATACAAGGGATATTATTTCTTGAAAATAGCAATACATTCACTACTAACTTTTAAGGCCTGGCTTGACTCGGAAACATACCTGTGCATTTTGTATTATGAGTTTGAAAAATGCAATACGTTCGTTAATAGTCTTTTGTGGTTTGCTATTTGACTTTGGTATTTTCTTCTTATTTACTTATTGAATTTATTGGGGTGACATTGTTGACTTGGTAATTTCAGTTCCTGCCTCAGGTGGAAGACTGTTACCACAGGTTAGGCTCGTATTCAAAAGTATTAGATTATTTTTATTTTTTTATATTATTTTGTTTTTATTTGGTGGGTTGTTTTTGTTTGTGTTGACATAAGAGATTGATGGGAGAACTGTATCAGACCATGTCTTTGAGTGAATGAGTTTTGTCTATACATAGTGTTTTTATAAATAGTGTAAAAATAAATTAAAGATAACTAAACTCAAAGGACTGACAATTGGTCATGTGTCCCCCCGGCCCCTCCTTAAGCTGCCCTACCTGCAGTCCTCACCGCCTGCCCTCCGCGTTCTCGCCACCACCCCTACCCGGGGCTGCCTCCTCGTATTCAGCAGCTCTGTTTGGGCTCAAGACGGCATATCTCCGAATAAAAAGGCCTGCCTTAGCTTTGGAGTTTCTGGGTGCAAACCCTCCCCCGCCCGGTCTTTGCCAAGGTGCTGATGTGGTAACACTGACTTCGGAGTGGGGAAAGGGGTTCCCGGTCCCACCTTAGGGGTCAGTGTGGGTGGGTCGAACAGGACACGGATTCCTCGTCTGGTCCCTTGGTACTTCCCTCTGTGGGTTTGCTCTGCCCTTTGAATCCTAAGAAACCTGTGTGCACAGAACCATTTCAAATGTGTGAAGACATCTGACGTGCCTTTGAAGCCCTTCTCCGCCTGTCTTAGTGTCTGTATATTTTACCCACATCTTTGGACAAACTCCTTTTGGCCACTTTGAAGGAGTCAAGAGAGCGTTAGCCTCTGGAACTGGCGTGGCCCATGCTGGGACAATTACTGTCCCCTAGAGTGCTGTGCCCATTGACACGGCCAGCGTTTCATTTGAGGATCAATGATGTGGCTTACATAGTTGCGTAGTCAGGCAGTGACAGTAAAGGACATGAAGGCAGGGTGCCGGAGAGAAGCCCAGGCAGATCCCGTGGGGGCAGTTGGATTGCGGGGCGTGGCTGCTGAGCACAGTCACCTGGGTGAAGGCAGGACCCCTACGGGCAGGACCTAACAAATGTTGATGGAGCTGTAAATATGTGACTTGTCACTCTTCCAGTGGTGGGCAAGACAGACAAGGTCCCTGTTGTCGTGGAGCCCACATTTCATGAGCAATACGAGGTTACCGAAGCTTTAGTCAGGGCATCAGGAGGACGAAAGGAACACATTAAATAAGCACACGCAGCACACAGCTGTAAGGAAGCCGAGTGCCTGGCAGCGTCACGGAGCCCCTGGGCCAGCCCTGGGCAGCTTCGTCTAGACTTCCTGTGATAAAGCCCAGTCTGGTTGTGTCTGTGGGCCAGTTTTTGCTACATGCGGCCAGACTCAATCCTAACTGTTAAACTAGTAGCAGTGGTAGACTTCAGGTCATGATGAGTGATCAGAATAAAACGAAATGGCTCAAGACTGGTGAGACTACTTGTATTTATAGGAAATTTAGGAAAGGCTTCTTTGGAGGGGGATGTTTGCGCGCAGACCTGACGGAGCCAGCCCTGGGAATATCCGGGGTCAAGCATTCCGGAGGGGGGAAGAGCTGGTCAGGGGACCTGGGGTGGGCCTGGGCGGAGCATGTCTGAGGGCCCCAGAGAAGGTAAGCGTGGCTGGAACTCGGTGGAAGCGAAGGGATTGATCAGGAGGCCGATGCGGAGGTTTTGGGGCGAGAGGAAGGGACTTGGTGAGTGCTGGAATTGGAACGGAGGGAAGTGTGTAGATTTGTGATGCTTTAGAGGTTGTTTTAACACGACTCGATGACACACTGACTGATTGTGGGCGATGAGAGAGGAGATTTCAATATGACGCACGGACATTTGGCCCAAACACACGTTAAATGCTGATGCCACCAGGGACAGGGGGAGGATAAAGGAAAAGAGGAATGTCATTGGGTGGGTTGGGGGGGGTGTTCAAATAAATGTTATGGGAGGGATTGGAGATTTCAGATAAACTTTAAGTGCAGAGATCCAGTAGACTGTTTGTTCATGAGTGTGTTGTTGAGGGTAGAGAATAGAACAGAAATATAAATTTGGAACTCAATGTTTGACTGGCAAATAGTATATGGTAAGACACATTCTTCAATTAAAGTTTATTTGAGAATATACACATACACTCCCTGCCAAGATGAGGTTAGCTATAGAATCTAAACGGAGAACTGTAATAGAAATCGTGTTAGTGGCTTCGGATGTGATTAGTGTGCTGTTCTCTTACAGTGCGTTTCTGTCCAAGTCAGATTTCCATTAGAAGTCAAAGATGAGTGAATGGTGTATATGAACCGTTGTATAAAATTTGGAGGGGTCCTGTATTTGCAGTTGAATTATAAAGTACTTCAGGAATGTAAAAGAACGTGGGAATATCATAACAAATACCACTGTGCCCACCATTCAGCCTGCAGTGAGCCAGCTGCAGCTGAAATCAAAGCCCTGTGTGTCCTCTCGGGCTCTTCCCTCCGCACTTCCTCACGGAGGTGAATTATTCTGAATGTGGAACTGGTTATTGTCATCCACGTCTTAATACCCTTTTTATATATGTATTTGCCGATCTATAAGTAATATGGAATACTGGTCATTTGCATGTATTTAAACTTTAAGTTCATGGTACTAGAGCACACCTTTCTTTTGCAACTACCTTATTTATTTAGCCTTACTCGGAGGTTAATCCGTGCGGTGCTCATGGCGCTAGGTCATCCGTGTTCGTTAATGAATGACGTTCCCTTGTGTGACTGTATCGCAATGTATTCACTCTTGTGTTGGAGATTTTAAATGTTTCTGTATTTTCTGTGTCACATACAAAGCTGTGCTGAACATCTCTGTTTAAGGTGCCTTGTGCACAGGGCAGGAGTTTCTCTGAGTCAGTTCCTAGGAGTAGAATGTGTGGGCCAAAGGGATGTGCACCTTCGATGTTACTGGATGGTGAGTAATTGTTCTGCTGGGTGATTTTCACCGTTTACACCTCCTGCAGCCTTGGGGGACAGTTCCATTTGCTTCGCATCCTACGCGATGTTTAAATGCTTTCAGACTTTAAAATTTTGAGTCTGGTTGGTGCGAAGTTTTACATCATCGGAGATGTAACTTACGTTTTCCAATGAATAGCTGATTAAGCATCTTCTCACATTTGCTGGCCACTTGTATTTCCTCCTCTGAGCATAAAGTATACTATTGCCAACTTTTGTGAGGGGTCTGCTGTTTTAATGTAAATTATTTTAATACACAGTAAATTCTAATGATTTGGGTGTTATGTTAAGTTATAAGTAATCTGCCGGCCTTTAGTTTGTCTTTAGCTTTGATGCTGTTATTGGATATATACATTTTCCATTTTAATGGAGAAAACGTAAGCTACGTTTTGTTTTTTATTATTTGTATTTTCTGTGTCTAATGTAAGAAATCTTTCCTATGTTGTGGCCATGAATTAAAAAAAATTTTAATAAGTTTTAAAGATTCAGTTTCAAACATAGATCTTTAATAACTGGAATTTACCTTTGTGTATGTGGCATGAGAAACACCTACTTTTATTTTCCACAGGAATGACCTGTGCCCACTGCCATTTATTGAATATTCATGTTATACAGTGTCATCTCTGACACACGTGAAGTTTGTGTGTATGCCTAGATGACATAACACTTCCTTTTAAGGATTCATGTTAAAATTTGTCTCCAATTTGCTCAAAATGTGAAATTAAAATGCACATAATCTGTATTTCATCCGTATCAAAACTAAATCTGAAAACATAAAAATATAGCTATCTCAAATTGAAGCTCATCAGTGCACCTTCCCCCTGACTGTTTGCAGATACTGAAAATTAACAACTCTATAAATAAACACATGAAACACAAAACAGGACTGTGAGCTGAAACATATTCAGTGGAATTTTTCAAATATGAGTAAAGAGTAATCATTTATGATAGTGCTTACGTCACCAAGTGTACTGCTGTGTGTTTCTCAGAGGAAGAGTTTCTGTGGCTGGTTGATGTTTTATTTAGAATATGTAAGACTTTTCTAACTTGAGATTGGGCTTGTTTTCTGGAGGAGTATTGCTGACGTTGAAGATCGGTCGGGTAAAAATGCGCACAGCTCTCTGAAATTCATCGTCAAACTCTTTGATGTCCACGGCTTGCCAGGAACCAGTTTGAGTTTTGTTATTTCTCTTCAGGGGATCTGCTTGAGGAGGTAATGAAACGTTAAGTCCTGATTCACTTTCACCAGTGCACACGAGATACTCATTAATGAAGGTCAACAACTTTTGGATGTGAAGTGTATCACCAGGGTCTTTGGGGATCCTTTCTATGTAGTAAGGGAAAGGTACCTTTACATTTTCTTATGTTTCATTTGGTATCACCACTGAATTATTGGTCAACACTGCCTTCTCAGTTCACAGATAATGGCTCAGGTCTGGGTATGTTACTAGTTCTGGACATTCAAGGCGCCCCTTTTCCATCCGGGATGAGGCGACCTGGTGGAGCAGTAAAGAGATGACATTTTTGGCCAAGACTTAGCTCCGACATCTGTCACAGGACGGCAAGCAAATCCATGTTGCTATAGCTGAGTTTCTTTACTTGAGAAGACAGGACTAATAGCATCTGACCTTGAGCATGTTGTGAAGGTTAAATATACTACGTTTGCAAAGCCCCTGGCACAGTGCCTGGCACAGGTAGGCACTCAGGTGCCTCTTCCTTTCTTCTCAAATGAACAGAGTGTGTCATTGATCACACTTTGTAGGTAATACATTTTCCAATAAGCACCCTTTCTCTCATAGTCCTTACACATTACCTGGCGGTACACAGAGCAGATTCTCTCTGGACATCAGCTTAGGTTGGAAGAAAGCCGGCAGGGGTTGGCTGGAGCATCTTCCCGTACACCAAAAGGTGGCAGCTCGATTCCCGGTCAGGCCACATACCCAGGTTGGGGGTTTGACCCACAGTCAGGGCATGTACGGGAGGCAACTGATCAATGGTGCTCTCTCCCTCTCTCCCTTCCTTTCTAAAATTCAATGAAAACATATCCTTGGGTGAGGATTAAAAAACAACAACGCATGCCGGTGGTGTGGCGCTTGCTCGATGTCCTTGCCGAGGGTGTGGAGGGCGCTCGTTCCCATTAGGGCTGAGGCATGGACTTCACCTCGCTTTCAACCTGAGCAGGGCCACACTGGGCCTTCAGTGTGCGGTTCTGCTGTTCTGAATGTGACAACAGGAAGGAAGAGCGCACATAGAGGATTTGAGCTGGAGCATCGCCGGGATTTCGGCCATCACTGGTTTCCTGACACCAGAAAGTGCCACACAGTTAGAACTAGAAAGTAGCCCCGTTTTCCTCGGCTTGTCTCTTACTGGGTGACAGTTTTGCTTATGGTTTTCATGACACAAAGCTGCAGACGTTCATTCTCTTTCATCGGTCCTAAATGTTAATATAGTCGTTTTGGTCGTCTCTTTTTAAGAAGAAGAGATACCATATTACTCTTCAGAATATTTGCCGCAGGCTCCCTTTATCAGAATCTCCTGGAATGGAGGTGGGGAGGTTGTTATAAATGCAGTTTTTTGAGACCTGTGGTGGTTGGGGGGCCCTCCCTAAATCCACCTGCATCTCTGGTAGTTGCATGAAGGTACCTGAATCTGAACAGGCCCTCCAGGGGCCCTCCAGGTGACTCTCCAGGTGACCCTCCACGTGGCCCTCCAGGTGACTCTCCAGGTGACCCTCCAGGTGGCTGTCCAGGTGACTCCAGGTGGCTCTCCAGGTGACTCTCCAGGTGACTCTCCAGGTGGTTGTCCAGGTGACTCCAGGTGGCTCTCCAGGTGACGGGTGCACACTCAGTTTGGAACCCATGAATCTAGATTTTCCAACGGGCAGCCATTCTAAGGGAGTAGTCTCTCAGCACCAAAACTTTTTAACTAATAAAAGATAAAGGATTCAGTGTGATTTAACCTATAATGCTTTATACTGTAATTACCTAAAAAGTTCCAAAATCAGGAAGTTAATTAGTTATTTGTTATTGTGTAAAATACTCTCTGGTTCAGTGGTCTCTCTCTCTCTCTCTCTCTCTCTCTCTCTCTCTCTCTCTCTCTCTCTCTCTCAAGTCATAGCTGTTTATATAAGGAGCTGGAAAATAACAAAAAGCATAAAAATGACAATGACCATCTATGACCTCCCCCCAAGGGGATCCGTCGCCCAGGTGGGACTGTGGGCGGGGCCCTGTGATGTGTGGTCCTAGGTGACGAGCTGGGCTCTGGAGCCCAACTGCTGGAGTCAGCGTCCTGACCCTGCCAGGGCTGGCAGTGCTGCTCAGGAACTTGCTTAACCGTTCTGTGCCTCAGTTTCCTCATCTGTAAAATGAGAATAATAACTGTGTTATTATACATTTGTTTATTTATGCAACTTCATCGTATTTTTGTAAGGACTGACAGCAAATATATGTAAAATGTTTAAGTTCCTAGTACTCAGCCTGTGCTCAGTCACTTCTAGCCATCATTTTTATCATTTATTTTAGCTATTACGAATAATGCTGCGATGAATATTTGTGGACATATATTTCCCTTTCTCTTGGGCAAAACCTGGGAATAGAATCGCTGGGTCCTGTGGTGACACAGGATTGACTGTTTGAGGGACTGCCAGGCCATTCGAAAGTTGTGGCGGAGGGGCATAGTCTGGTGGGAACCCTGCTGCCGTCTGGGCGCACCGAGGGGCCCTGGAGCGTCCATCCGAGTGGCTTCCATTCCAAGGGGCGCCATCGCCGAAGCCCTTAGCAGCACGCGCTGCGACATGCAGGCTCGTGCTCATCAAAGTGGGCCACACGTTCTGAATTGCAAAATGACATCTGAGTTACTTTTCTACTGAAGGACTTTCTCTTAACCTTTGTGCCATTCCTCAGCCCCACCCGTCACGGTGCCCCACAGCGTGTGCCCAGGTGACTGGTTTGCCGTGGTGTGTGCCGTGGGTCTGGCAGAGCCCGTGGCGGCCGGTGGGAGTGCAGGCGGCCCTCTGAGAACAGCCAGCCTTAACAGAAGAAAGGGAGTTTTAAAACGGGAAGCGCAGAGACGGCGCTGTTGTGGCTTTGCTATGGAAGTTGGCTCGTTTCCTTTTGGACTTTTGAAAGCAAAATATTAAAAAAATGGAAGAAAAGGATCACTACCTTTTCCTAGTGTGGGCAGTTTGTATCACAGGACTGGCAACGTTTGCCATCGGTGTGAAAAAGCAAAACTTCCTTGGCGTTTGGATAATATTGTTTGCGTCTGTCGCCCTGAGATGTTCATGTCCTTCACAGCCCACATCTGGTTAATCAGGTTACAGACACGTCCCGAGGGCGGCGGCTCTGCAGCTGCCGAGGGGCGTGCTGGGTCCGCACACCTTGAACAGCTGTGTTCGCGAAGGACGGCTTGGTGTGCGGCCCAAAACCACACCACGTATTTTCAGCCTCCCATCCTTTTTTAAAAATAATGTCTTTTGTTGGTTTTTGAGTTGATGCATTCAGACGTATTTTACAGCTTTTCAGTCTTCTATGTACAGGATCTGTGGATGGTATGTATTTACTCAACTTTGGAGGGGGAGAGTGTAGCTGATGCTTTTTAGAAATGTAAAGTATTATTCCCAACCCGGTCTGAGTAAGTAGGCAAATTATTAAGAATAAGACCAGAGCCCTGGCTGGTGTGGTTCAGTTGGCTGAGCGTCATCCCATGCACCAGAAAGTCACTGGTTCAATTCCAGGTCAGGACACATACGCGGGTTGCGGGTTTGATCCCCAGTGGGGCTGCACACAGGAGGCAAACTATTGATGTTCCTTTCTCACACTGATGTTTCTCTCTCTCTCTAATCAATAAAAAACATATTTAAAAAAAAAAACAGCAGAAAGAAAAGTTAAGTCATTTGAGAATATAGTAACTAAACTTTGCCTAAAGGAAAAGTCTAGGAACTAACATTTTGGAAAACGGGATTAATGTACTGCCCATGGACTACACACACAAAATCTCAGTGCTTGGCAGCAGGGTTAATTGAATTTATCAAAATGCTCACAAGTGAAAAACACTTACTCTGCTACTTATAGGGCACATAACTGTGAAAAGGAGAATGAAGCGAACCATTTAGAGACACTGCTTCCAAACTCAGCCAGGAAAATAATTTTCTTCTTGGCACAAAGGCTTGATCAGGTGATTAGCCGTCCTTCCCACCTCTCAGTGGAGGATGGGTGCCTTCAGCTCCAGGAGCTCTGCTAAGGTCGTCTGCAATGTACCTGGGGCAGGGAGGGGGTCTTGGGGAATTAAATGGTGGGGAAATCGTATAGTCTTAAATGAGGACTTAAAAATGGATAACTTAAGAAAAAAGAATAGAATGTCCAAACAAATGCTAACCCCCCACAATGCTGTGGTTAGAGCGCTGGGTTCAGTGTGGACCAAGCAGGGCTGTCAGCATGAATGTGCGCACCTGCCTGGCCGGTGGCGTCGCGTGTAGAAGACTGGGCGTGAGAGCTTGGAAAGTGGCCCAGCCTGTGGGAACCTGGAGATGCTCGATCCACTTAAAGGCATTAACATTTTTAATTTTTTTTTTCTTTATTGATTTTAGAGAGAGAGGAAGGGAGAGGGAGAGAGAGATAGAAACATCGATGAGAGAGAACATCGATTGGCTGCCTCCTGCATGCCCCCCACTGGGGATTGGGCCCACAAGCTGGGCATGTGCCCTGACCAGGAATTGAACCAGTGACCTCTTGGTGCATGAGTCGACGCTCAACCACTGAGCCACACCGGCCGGGTGGCATTAACATTTTTAAATGTTTAGACTCCAGATTCAGTGTTTTTGAGTCTCTCAAATGGAAAGATGTCCATTGTTAGTGTTCTCAAATGTAATTTATCCCCATTAGTCAGAATGTTCTGAATAGTATATTCTAAAAATACTTTTTCGGTTAAATTTGAGGGAATTTTTTAAACCCCTTAATTAAATTGCATATCACCAGGTGTTAAAGACCTACTTTTTTAGGTTTCAAGTACAGTTGACATACAATATTATGTTAGTTTCAGATGTACAACATAGTGATTAGACATTTATACAACTTGCAAAGTGATCGCCACGATAACTTTGCCATCTGACACCACACACGTTATTACACTGTTACTGACTATATCCCTAAGCCGTACTTTACATTCCTGTGACTATTTTCATGACTGTCAATTTTGTACTTGTTCGTCTCGTCACCTTTTTCACCCATCCCCCTTCCACCTCCCATCTCATGACCATCAATTTGTTCTCTCTATCTATGAGCTTGTTTCTGTTTCATTTGTTTGTTTATTTTATTTTCTAGACTCCATATGTAAATTAAATCATATGGTAATTGTTTTTCTCTGTCTGACTTATTTCACTCAGCCCAGTACCCTCCCAGGTCCATCCATGTTGTTGCAAACGGTAAGATTTCATTCTTTTTTATGGCTGAGTAATATTCCATTGTACACGTGCACCACTTCTTCTTTATCCAATTGTCCATCCATGGACATTAAGGTTGCTTCCATATCTTGGCTATTGCAAACAACACTGCAATAAACTTAGGGGTGCACGTATCTTTTTAAATAGCTATTCTTTTTCTTTATTGATTTTAGAGGGAGAGGAAGGGAGAGGGAGAGATAGAAACATCGATGAGAGAGAACATGGATTGCCCACCTCCTGCATGCCCCCTACTGGGGATCAGGCCCACAACCTGGGCATGTGTCCTGACCAGGAATCGAACCAGTGACCTCTTGGTGCATGGGTCGGCGCTCACCCACTGAGCCACACCGGCTGGGCTAAACAGCTATTCTTAAAGTAGGAAGCTTTTGACACAAAGATATTCAGATATGTGAGTGATAGTGTTTCATAAGTATCCATCAGAACAGTCTTCACACCAACTGCTTCTCCCTTTTGAAAATTCAGAGATTTCACCTGCCTTGACTTAATTCACCATTCCGCGGTGACGTGTGTCTGCCTGCGCTCAGTGGCTTTGTTCAGAGCTGCATCGCTGTGTGCCTTGTGGGATGCATCTAGCGTTCTCCTGTTTGGGGTGCTGCAGAGCCGGGAACCCCCTCCTCCGGCTGTTTCCCTGTGTGCACAGGCAGAGATGGCACTGCATGACCCGTGCTCTGCAGGATGGCTGGAAGGTCGTCCTGTCTGGGCCCGCTGCATCCTCCCCCTCAGAAACGTTAAGAGAAGAAAGTGGAATTCTGTTGTTTGTAAAGAGGTGTGGTGCACTAGCATTTTGTCATCTCTCAGAAATAAGTGAATATTTTTAACTAGTCCTTAGAATTGGACATCTTTTACCTTCCTGAATGCAATCATAGAATTTTTACTGGTCTGTAAGATAAAAAGTTTGGGAACAAGTTATAATTGTGTGCAACACCTCCAGTGATAGAAAATCCATTGCTTTTGAAGACATAATTCATAATTCATTCAATGATAAAGAGTTTTAAGAATGGTCATTGAATAGATAGATAATAGATAATATTTATATGTTCTCTTCTGATTATTATTCTCTCTTATTCCTTAACATAACATTATTTTTTTATTAATCTTTATTGTTGAAAGTATTACCGATGTCCCTCCTTTTTTCTCCCATTGACACCCCCTCCCTACTCCCACCAGCCCCACATTACCTTCACTGCATCAGATATCATGATTTTAAACTTGAAAGGTTCACCTGGCAACCTCATCTTTATGTTAATAATAACACTTTTGTCCTAACTGCAGTTCAAACCTGCTTGCCCTTACCTATCACAGAAATTAGCTTAATGTGAAACCAACAGTCAGGTTTTAGGTGGTAAGTGTATATTACGCAGCAACAAGCTTCACCCATTGTCCCAAGCCATCAGCTGGCTGCCTGTGTCTGAAACCTCAGGTTGAGCGTGTCCCTGGCCTGAGGGTTCCAGCACAGCACCTCCTGCCTCCGCCTCTCCCTCTCCTAGTCGGAAAGGTCTTTGCGCCAACTCTGGACTGAATGAAACTGTTATAATAAACGATGTCTAAGATCGACTCCTTTAGGCAAAAAATATTGAGATGGTGGCTTGAATGGAAATAGTAATACTTGAACTTAATTCATGAGTTGAACAAAAGCCAGGGGAAAAGCAGTAACAATGGAACGAGGCAGTAGGATGGAGATTTAGGCAGCAGGACTTTTGAATGAATTGGAAAAAGCAACTGGGTAGAAATCAAAACATCAAAAGATCAAGTTTGCCCTGTGCAGACTTGCGCTGCCCCTGTGTTCTTGTTTCATTCTGTCCTGATACCTTGCTGTCTACTTAGTATCTTCTGAGACAGCTTATTAACTTGGGTCTGTTTTCTTCCCCTCGGTATTTTGCAAACCCTTCACGAATCTCATTTGTCTCTCTCCCCTCCAAAGCTAGATAGCTCCAATGTGTAGAATTTTCATAACTTAACGCCAGTGGCTCCATAAATCATGGGCTCTTGCGAGCTGGGTGTCCTGCCGATGGGGCCTCTTCATTTGTTCTGACTCCCAGATATCAAGAACTAAAAAAATGACAAATAAAAAACTGTGCAGAGAATTTTCAGTATTTTTTAAGCCAATTTTGTAGCCATGAAATGTTGAAATCTTTCCTTTGACATGAACTATAGACCAGACAAGTTTTATCTCTTCTTTGAATATAAGAATCCCCAAGTTTGCATATTTTGGAAACTTGTGCTTAAGAAATGGTTTAAACATTCAAGACTTGGTATCAGATTTACTACATAAAAGCATCAAAATATACTGCCAGCAATACATTTCTTAAACTCTGATGAAGAAACTACCAGTCCCTTACCCCCTCAAAGATTTTTTAAAATGTTCTAATCCAAAACAAGTTGACTTTTTTCAGTTTCATAAATGTCTGCAAATGTGTATATCCATCCGTGCAAATATAATCCAAATATGGACATCTGTGTTTCCTACCCGATACATTTGTTACTTGCTTGTTAGCTTACTGTTCTCAATTTTTTTTTCGTGTTGGGCATAAATAAAATATAGGTGATACAATTTAATTTGAAATGTAGCTTCAGAAACAGACGCTCCAACAGGTGTTAGCTGCCGGAAGCCCAGTGGTACGTGACGTGTCACTGTGAGCGTCTGCAGTGGTGGGAAGGGCTCCCTTTTAATTGCCTTAATTTAAGACGTTCAGGGCCAAGGGGGTGGCCCCTCTTCTCATTATTGCTGGAATTCTGTAGAGTGTGGGATAGCGTGCGTGTGGTCGTTCCTGCCCACTCCTTCAGTTGTGTTTGAATAGGCACTTGCTTGCCATGGGAGTACACATAGTTTATCCACGGCGGGTGGTACGTGAGTCCACAGTGAGCACCTCAGGACCCATTCTGGTCTGTGTGGGTCCGTTGTTTCCTGGTGCTCAGCACAGGACCCGCTCTGGGTGAGTCTTGTTGTCGCACACTCGACCTGCAGCCCATGGTCCATCAGGCCAGCAGCCCGCCTCAGGGGAGCTCAGCTCCAGAAATGTTCTTGGAGCTTTTTAGCAAGTGATTTATTGTTCAAATATTCTGACATTGATTTTAATAACAGTTAGTCATTTGTAGCTAGTGCTGTGGGTGTTATTGTTAGTAGGTTCAGCTTACTATTCGGGTTTTAACAAAATTAAGATCTCATTTCACCAGAAGTTCCCTTTTTATCATCTCTGCCTTCCAAGTCAGAAAATATGAGTCTCACCTGTGAACAAAGGAACAGTATAATTTTCTTCACAGGAAATTGCTTTCTCAATAGTCAGGTATTCAGTGTAATTTAGAGCAAAGGAAATTCCGTGGTCTAAATGAGTATCAGGATTGACAGATTCAAAAGGCCAATATAGGGGACAATTTCTGTGTTGTTAAAGTAATTTACATGTGGCGGACACTGGGGAGTGGGCAGGAAGAGGCTGGGGAAACTGCTCCTTGGAGTAAGCGATTTAGCCAGACTCTCCTAATAATTGTAGTTAATGAAAGTGATAGGAGCTTGTTCAAATTGCAGTTGTGTTTAAAGCAAACAATTCTGAGCCTTGACTGGATATATATTTTCCTTTTTTAATTTCTCTCTTGTTTGTTTTTATTTCTTTTAAGTTTCATTGAATTTTTTCCTGTCACCATTTATATATTTTTTCTTGATTGTGTATTTTTTTATTGGCAGTTTTATGCCATTTTCTTGTAGGTGCTATTTAAATGGTGGTGATATTTGAAATGGGTTATTCAATAATAATGTTATGTTTTGGCCTCTACAATGTATCACACACATCATACAGTTGACAAGTGTCATCTCAGTGTCTCCGCCCTCCTTAGGGAAGAGGGTAAAAAAACCGAACATCTGTTATAGGATGTTAAACTTAATTTAAAAATCCTTGTTTCTTATGCAGTTCTAGTTCAGCAGCCCATCTTTCCTGTAAAAAGGACATTTGCTGGTGACTCACTGTCGTCCTGGTTCGAGGGCCACCCACATACCTGGAGGTTCACCCTTTCGTTAGGACCCTTTGCTTTCCTCATCGACCCAGTTGCCTCTTTCAAAGTGAGATTCACACTTGGTTTGAAACACATTTTTAAGGGCCTGACCCTTATATTTTTTCAGTTGTCACTTAATATTTACCTTCTGAAACATCCCGGAAAGATTAACCTTTTACAAACAAATTTCACAGTGTTTCTCTTAAAATAGAGAATTGTAACTTAAAGTCATGTGTGATTGCGGGTACATCGTTATGAGAAATGGACCATATAAATATGTTCATTTCTCTCCTTTTCCTTGTTCTATGACTCTGTATGTATAGCCCCCAAATTTAAGGTACACCAGAATCCTTGTGTTCAGCTTGGCTCGTTTCAACTAGGAGCTAAGCCAAAGGTCACTGTGTGTCTAATCCTCGGTCTCCTCCCCATCTCCCTCCTATGAGCTTGAAAATCTGCTGAGCCGGGTGGAGAACAGGCTGCCTCCAATCCTTACCTTCTCAGCTCTGCAGGGGAGGCAGAGCCAGACTCCAGGACAGCACGACAGATCGACAGACCACTAGGGAAGGGCCTCCTAGCCTGGAATGAGCAGAATGCTGGGGAAGTGCAGTTCCAAAGGGCAGGATTAACAGAGAACCTTGTAAATGATAGGAAAAGTGATCTTAGGGTTCAGTCACCAGGGCTCCCCTTTCTCATTGACCTGCGCAGTGAACTCCTCTGAGGCACTTTCTGGCAGTGAAGCAGACAGACAGGAGGTTCTTAGCAAGGGGTGGGCCACGGCCCGGCTTTCCATCAGGACCCCAGTGGGAAAGGGCGTCTCTCCCTCCTTCTCCCCCTTCCACGTGGGGCAAGGAGGCGGCTGCAGGGAGGGAGCGCCCTTTCCACTTCAGAGGGTGGGTGCAGTGCAGTCCCAGCGTCTTCACACGTAGTCTTTGGTTTGTGTCTGAATTCAGCCCAAAGCGCTCCAGCTGGGTGAGTGTGGAAGGGACCATGCTGAACACCAGTGTCCAGTCTCACGTTCCCGGGTGGAGTCGTAGGCCAAGCAAAGATTCAGTCATCCCAGAGCGTTTGCCGCAGGCTGGCTGTTAGTCTCAGGTACTTAATGAGCCTCAGGTCATAGCCCTCAGCTGGACAAACAATCCCTCAGGTGGACAGGGTAAGAGGATTTCCAGTGGGTGAGGCATTTGACCCAGTGATCCCACTTCTAGGAATATACCCTAAGAAGGCTGACACACCAATCAGGAAGAATATATGCACCCCTGGGTTCATAGCAGCACTATTTACAATCGCTAAGATCTGGGAACAGCCCAAGTGTCCATCAGTAGAGGAGTGGATAAAAGCTGTGGCACATTTACACAATGGAGTACTATGCAGCTGTAAGAAAGAAAGATCTCTTACCCTTTGAGGTGACGTGGAGGGACCTGGAGAGTGTTATGCTAAGAGAAATAAGCCAATCAGAGAAAGACAAGTACCACATGATCTCACTTATTTATGGAACATAATGAACAAAATAAGCTGTCGACCAAAAGAGAACCAGAGTCATGGAAGTTAAGGAACAGACTGACAAACCTCAGGGAAGGGAGGTGGGAGGGGAGGGAAGAGATAAACCAAAGAGCTTATATGCATTTATGTACAACCAATAGACACAGACAATAGTGTGGGGAAAGTAGGAAGGAGGGGTAAATGGGGGACATCTGTAATACTTTCAACAGTGAAAAAAAAAAGAAAGTAAGAAAGAAAGAAACCTATCCTGTTGGGACAAACTCTGGTTAGGGAGTGGGACTGAAGACCCCTTCCAGCCCAAGGGGGGAAAGACAACTTCCCAGGGGCAGTGCAGTCCCCACACTAATTGTTCTGCAACTTGGAAAGAAAAAGCAAACAAACAAAAAACAGAACAAGACTTTATTCTTTGCAAGTCCTCTCTGCAGGAGCAGGGAAAACAGCAGGGAGGGTTTTTAGCAACCCCTCCCCCCTCCCGGCATGAATTCGGGGTTCTCTAAAGACAAAGCCTTAGAGAAGTCCTCCTGAAACAAAACGCCCAGATTGTGCAGCGAATCTTTTATTTCCATTGGCACTGTTATTTGTTGGCCACGCTGAGTTGATGAAAGCTGCTGGATTGAAAACTTTTTTCACTGGTGAAAACAAAATCTGCTGATTTCTGCCCTTCGAAGCAGCGTGGTGCACAGTTCTGTGGGAAGAAAAGGCCACACTGCGCCTCTGACTCCCACGTGACTGGTCGGCTGGGAAAGAAGTCGGTTACTCGCTGGGGCATTGATTTTAAGTTCTCCTTGGCCGCATTGCTCTGAGAGCTGGTTCCAGCCGGTGTGCAGAAATCCCAGCTGACCTGTTCATTCCGTCCCATGGAGGCAGTTTCAGCGAACCAACTATTTCATGCTCTGTTGTGAAAGAAGTAAATATTGTATTTTAACTAGTAATAAAACATGAAATTATATATTTGATAAAAGATTGCCTAAGTCATTGTTCTTAAGAGAATAATATGTGTTGACCACATGAATTTGCTCACACTCTACCATGTTTGACTAGGAAATTGGCAGTGTCGTATGGTTCAGCCGTTTAATAGTCACACTGAGACAGCATGGGTTAGGGATGGGTATGCCACCCCAAAAGGAAGGGGTCCCTGTTCCCAGAAGGGAGCAACGGATGGAAGGCCATACAAGTTGATACTGTTGTAATTAGCTAGTTTACTCATAAGAGGAAAGGAGCAAAAGGAAGGCCAGATATTACAGGCATGTTCCCTGAAAAACACTGGGGGAAGGAGGCAGGACAAAGGGAAGACAGACGCATGCCCAGTAAAGTTAGGGTGACATAGGAAAGGTGCTTGCTGTCAGCCACACCAGGAACAAAGGTCCCTGGAGAAATGGGCGTGGCCACTGCCAGCCCAGGAAGATTTGGGATGCTTGATTCCCTGAACAAAGAAGCTTGCTCTCTTGTGCTCTTATGCTCATGGCTCTCTCGACTCCTGGCTTGTGGGGCTCCTTTGCTCCTGCTTCCCTGCATTCGCCCACATGGCCCATGGCCATGCGGACCCCACACACGGTGAGCTAATGGACTGCATCTAGCCCAACGCTGAACTGGACCCGGCTCCCACGTGGAAAGGAAGCTCTGGACACTGGCTTTGCGTCTAGCCCTACTGAAACCCCAGCTACACTTCTTCTGTGGCTGGACCTGGGGAGATGAGACTTTAGAAATACAGGGATTTAATTCCATGCAAATAGAAATTATTCATTCTCCTGTGCGAGTCTCAGAAAATCATTTTTCTTGGGATATTGTAAGAAGCCCACCCCCAGCGGCACCCAGTGGGGAAGAGGAGTCCCCTCCCCCACTGCATCTGGTATCAAAGTGATGTGTATTATCTCATCCAAGCAAGTTACTACCTTCATCTGTGATGAAGCTGAAGGGAACGTTTTTGGTGAGACAGAACAGAACAGAGGTGGGGTGGGGGAGAGAGAAGGAGAATTTATTGTAGAAGTTCACCTATGAAGTGAGACCCAAGTAAACTGAAAATGAGCGATGGTTAAAGCGAGAATATATGGTCACGTACACGGTGGAGAGGAGACGGAAGCTTTAGATACTTCGACTCTTTACATCATGCTCAAATATAAATAGTGATCTATGGTATCTTTGCAAAAAATTAAACTTCCCACTCCCGAGTACATTTGCCCACCAGTCCAAGACTTCATAGGCAGCTCGGTAAATTCCCTCCAGCAGACCTGGCTGTTCCCTCATCCCTTCAGCCCAGGACAGTGGCACGAGTGGACGTGGGGGGGAGGGCAGAGTGGTTGCAAGTCCTAACGACCTCGCAACTTGACACTCACCTACTCTGCTTCAAAGGTTGCCCCAAACCTGGCTTTCAGGAGGACACGCCGTTCTCAGCAACTCACCTGGGCGTCGTATTGAAGGCATGCTGCAGACACCTCTTTGAAACAGTCCCTGTCCTAAAGATGTTACTGGTACAACTTTTGACAGACATTCTTTCAACAGTTTCATTTTCAACTAAGTGTTCACTTAAACTTTGTTTCCTCAATGTAGATACTTCTAGGGAGATTTGCATATTATCCTTCTGATAATGGTTGTAACTGTGCCTTATCCAATTTTTTATCCCATTTCTTGATTAGTATTAGATATTTTTCTAATGGAAAACTATATACATTTTTGTAAGATCAATTATATAACTAATTAATGAGGGAATCAATAGTATGATAAAACTAGTTCAAAAATAGATATGAAAATAGCAATCTTATATAGTCAGAGATCAGAAAGGAATATAGTGTTGATAGTTATAGACAGCACACTGGCTAATACCCTACAGAGTAATAAAACTTGAACCTTTGCATCATCGTCAGCCTGACAAAAAATGCAAATCATCTCACTTTATCTTTTTATTAATACGAACCCTAATTTTAATATTAAGGTATAAAATGTCTGGGCTCTAAGGAGTAGAAAACATAATGAATCTAATAAAATTGCATTTCCCTAGACAGTCAGAGGACATATAGTGTGGGCCTATGCTCTAGTGATATTAACAGATCACTTAATCATCTTTTTTATTTCCAATTTTGAATATTTTTTCTTAATAGTAGTGCCACCCATTTTTGACATCAAAATAAGTCCTCCAGCAATATGCACAGAATGGTAGATGTATTTTACAATATATTTTATAGCCTCAAACGGTGTCACTTTCTGACTTGTCATTCACATTTTAATCATCACGATTAGCAGGTGATAAGAACTGAACCGCGGTTCTTTGTTACACAACAATCCTGTGACAATTCACAGAAGACAGTTCTGACTGACTTCCCTGGGCATCCGAGTTGACACATTAAATCAAATGGCGAGTCCAGGGCGTATTGGTTGCTTGATTTTAATGGGTAGTGACCTTCAGTGGAAACATCTGCTGTAATGAACTTGACATTTGCAATAATAACAGTATCAGCTTATTTAATGTACTTACTACATTTGCTTCCACAATGTAGGAGGCCACGTTTGCTGTTTTATGAATTGAGCTCTGTGTACCACTTGGTGAAAGACTAAAAATAACTTGGTCGACATCAGGAGTAAGAGAGAGCCTATAGCTGAGAAATGTCCCTGGACAGTGTCCCCATCTGGAGATTAACTTTGGGGTTTAGAACTCAGGTGACCCCCTGGCAGTGTCTGGCTGGAGAAGTCCCACCTTAGCAGCTGTGCTTGAATCAGAGCAGCACCCAGCACCTTGGCTCAGATAAGGGAGGGGTGCTTCGGGGCCTGGCTACTTCGGGAGGGGACCAGGGTAGGTCTGGACAGGAGTATAAATGGGTGCATTTCCAACCCGAATTCAGGTCACATGGTCTAGTCACTACCAGCACAAAATAAAGCCTGCAGTGTCCTGAAAAACCCCCACCTTTGGTCACATTATTACGGTTTCCAGATTTGGCAGAGAATCATAATCCTTAGGAAGTTCTGACGGAGGCACCGGCTACCTGGACAAGAGGGGTCAGGTGGAAGGAAGAGCAACACCCAGGTTCAGAGAGCAGTGAGTGGGGAGGCAGCTCCATGAGCCTGAGACCAGAGGGCCGGCTGGAGTTGGGCCTGGGGAGGGGAGGACCGGCAAGGATCCTCACTCCCACGGCACAGTGCGACTCGGTGTGACAGGAGTGTGACAGCCGCACTGGGAACAGAGGGGCGCAGCGGGGATGATGTAAGTCTGGGGGTTAGGTACAGCCCTTGCGTAAAGCCTGGAGACTGCCTGAGAGCACCATGGGGTCTGAATCCAGAGCATTCCAGCGCTGCCCAAGTTTCCCCTTCTCTGACCGCCTATTGACACATGTATACACAACCGGGAACGGCGTGAGACCTGCCATGGATTGCCCGGCTTGGATTCATGGAGGCCGAGTGTAGAAATGCAGTCACCTTAGAGAGTCGTCCACACTGAGGCCCGGAGTGAGGTCTTCACAAGTGCGCGGTCTGCCTTGTGTTGTAAGGGGAGACAGGTAAGAGATGCGGGGACGGGGACTGGGCTTCTGTTCACAGGGATCTGCTTTGCAAAGGAGCGGATGTGGGCAATTAATTTCCTGAACTATCTGTGACTGCGAGTAGTTGGGAAACTTTGTATCCCCATGAGAACGTGTACCATTGTCCGAACTACTCCGAAATGATGGCTAAAATTTATCCCAAAACAGCTACAGAATTGTCAAACCAAAACTGACTATTTGCTCCTGTGGAAATCGGTCTGTTTAGATTGTGTGTCTTGATTCAGATTCAGTAAATTTTATTTTCTTAAAAATTGTCCATTTAATTCAATATACTAAATTTACATACAAAGAATTGTGCAAAGTACTTTCTATTTCTTTTGTATCTGTTTCTGGACCTCATTTTGATGTCATTTATCTGCATTTTTTTTCTTTTCTTCATGATGTTAATTGAAGTTTATCAATTATAGGTTATTCCCTACTAAAGAACCAGCTTTTAAGTGCATTTGCTCTTTCTGCTGCTTTTATCCATTTTCTAACTCTAATTTCTAACTTTATCATAAGATTATTTTATAAAATGTATATTGTTTACATATATTTAATCACAATGATGAGTTCTAGAATACCTTAATGTGAATACGTAGTTTTCATTTCTTATTTTTTATTAATACCTGTTTTTGAGGCTATGATTTTCTTCTGAGCACTGATCTACCTGCATCTCATGGGTTGTGACATGCAGTATTTTCATTGTCAATGCTTTTAATACATTCTGTGATTTCCCATTAGATGCAAGGGTTACTTAAAAGAATAATTTAGATAATAACCAGTGGGTTATCTTCGTTTGATCAATTTCTAGGTGCAATGAATTGTGATCAGAGAATGTTGTAATTGCATTTCTATCTTTGAAATTCATTGATGTTTTCTTATGACCTAATATATGGTCCCTTTCAATGATGGGGCGAAGGTGTATTACCTTTTTTATTTTTTAGAAATGTGCTTCCTGTGGGGTTCTCTGTGCCCCCCCCCTCCCGTTTTAAAGACATAATACTATTGCACATTGTCAGGACAAACTACATTCAACTCTTTCTGTTTCCTGAACATCCACCATTGTTCACTCTCAGTTCTGTCATCAAGTATCTTCAGGTCGCAGCCTCAGTCCCCTTGCCGTTTTCCCCGATAGTCATGGGCCCACATTCAAGGCTGTGTTGCTTTTAGAACTACAGCCCAGTTTTGGTGAAGGTTCTTGAGTCACTCTGTCCTCAAGGTTTTTATTGCTGTCATTCTGGTATATTTTGGACATTGCTGTTGATGTGGAGAAGCCTGAGGTAAATCTGATGTATTTCCCCATATAAGTGGCCCCATCTTTATTCTTGGCTGCCTCCACGAGTCTCCTTTGGCCTGAAATCCGGTTGTTTTATTAGGTATGTCTTGGTGTTGACGATCCTAGGTCCTTTTCCCTTGATTACAATGTGTCCTTTCACTGTGCAGATTCAAGTCTTCTCTTCCTTCTAAACATTTTACACTCTTTTTGCTTCTTTTATCTTGTCCCCTCGGTGTGATCCGTAATCTACCCCTGTCTCATCTGTTCGCCTAAAGCCCCCCAGGTCCAGGGAGGCGGCCGCCCCCTGTCGTTGCCCATGCCTGGTTTCGGCACCACGCAACCCTTCCTGGCTGGAGCTGTCCTTCCTGGCAGCATCCCTGACTCCACCTGGGTGCCCCTTCCCGGTCCTGTGGCTCTGTGGCCTCCACATGCATTTGGGAGGCTGGAGGCGTCACTGTCCCCGAGTTTCCCGAACAGAATGAGAGACAGCAGTTTGCGTTTAGGGTCCTCTTTCTCTGTTGTTCTAGGATGGTTTCTTGGAGGAGGAAAATGTTGCTTTTACACCCTCCTCTCTGTTCACACAGGTCCCCCGGAGGATTTTTACTGTCTTCTTGGTTATGCTGCTTCCTGTTTGTGTTGTCGTGGGAGGAAGCGTGTTTTCCCTACACAGAACGGTAGTACTGTCTCTTCGGTTTCTCTTCAGTGGATGCAGTGAAGAATTTCGTTTATTTTAAAGATCTCCCACTAGGGAACAGCCCACCTAAAAGAACAGAAGAAAAGAAGCAGGACCCATTAGAGCAGGCAGGTGGAGGCGTGCCCCCAGTTACCATGATCAGAGACCAGGTCGGTGCAGTGCCCGCCGGTTTCCCTGAGCACCACGGAAAGCATCCCAGGGAAGCTAAAGATGTCTGATGGAGTCTCACTCCTAATTACAGGAAATATATGTGGATAGGTTTTTAAAAACAGTATAACTACTTACCATCTGAGAACAAATTATGAAGTTTTAATCGCATGAGGGAAAAAAACAACTCAGTAAGTAAATCAGATGTTAGGAAATTATCCTAGAAAGCCCTTAATATGCTTTTTATATTTATATTACCTAGCATTCTGGGCTCTTTATTTTTAAAGTATTTACTTTATATAGTAAGTATTAACTATAAGTTTTATAGTAAATTGACTCATGTTGAGTCATTCTTTATTTTCCTCAAATTTGAGACAAATTTTACTTTGCCCCCCGCAGCTCTTCTGCCTCGTTAAAAGTCAGGGGGTGGGTTTCGCCAGCACTGGGTGTCAGTGGTAAGATGGAAACAGTGTAGCAGGAAGTCAGTGGCCTGTAAGATGGAAACAGTGTAGCAGGAAGTCAGTGGCCTGTAAGATGGAAACAGTGTAGCAGGAAGTCAGTGGCCTGTAAGATGGAAACAGTGTAGCAGGAAGTCAGTGGCCTTCCTATGCCTCCTGACCAGCCATGGGGAGACTCTGGGATTGTAGTCTTGGATTTGCCCACACCATAGTTTGTATCTTTTTTTAAATCCTTACCTGACGATATTTTTCCATTTATCTTCAGATAGACTAGTGGGGGATGGGGGGGGTAGAGAGAGAGAAACCCAGATGTGAGAGAGACACATCGACTGGTTGCCACCCGCCCGCCCGCACAACCCCCACCAGGGCCGGGGATCGAACTGCAACTGAGGTTCGTGCCCTTGACCGCAATCGAACCTGTGACTCTTTGGTCCACAGGCTGATGCTCTAACTGCTGAGCCAAACTGGCCAGGGCTATAGTTTGTATCTTTAATCAAATTTTAAATTCCCAGAGGCAAGGATCATGTTACATTTACTTGTGCATTTACCTCAAAATACCTGATACAGCCATATGCTTATAAAATATATTAACTCTTTTAATTGTAAGAAGCATCGGCTGGTGTGGCTAGGTGGTTGAGCGTCAACCCATGCACCAAGAGGTTGCCGGTTCGATTTCCGGTCAGGGCACATGCCCAGGTTGTGGGCCCGATCTCCAGTGGGGGGCGTGCAGGAGGCAGCCAATTGATATTCTCTCTCATCGATGTTTCTATCTCTTTCTCCCTCTCCCTTCCTTTCTCTCTTTCTAATATCAATACAGAGAAAAAAAATTAAAAGAAAAAAGATGAACAAAGGTTAGTTGTGACAGGCCGTAGATGCTACACCAGTGCGTGCTCCTTGGGGCAGCAGGTGTCCACGGTGCTGACCGGTAGTCTAGTGAGGAAGACACTGACCTGGGTCATGCGGAGGAAATGTGAACAATGTAGATCCTGAATTGCGGTTTTCAGGTAGGTGTGCTTGGCCACACAGAATGGATGTGAGGACCCGCCCTCATTCTGCAGTATGTACTAAGCAAAAGCACCTTGAAGTCTTAGCTGATCGACCGCACCACAGCCCGGTGACGATGGGCATCCGCTGCACACACCTCGGTCATTACCCCATGTGCCGAGATGAGCCAACAAGGGGAACTCCATGGTCATCTTGAGGTCTATGTCAGTTACTAGGGCTGTGTAACAAGTCACCCCAACACACGGCTGGGTACCGTCTTCCCTGGTGTCTGTGCAGTGGGAGTCGTGGAAGGATTGCTGGGCAGTTCTTGACCTGGGCGTTTCATGCAATGACAGATGTGAGTGGGCTAAAATCATCTGCAGGCTTGACGAAGGCTGGAAAATTCACTTCCGGTGCGGTTTCATTACGTGGCTGGCGGGTGGGTACTGGCTGTTGGCATAAGGACTCAGGCTTCTCCATTTGGGACTGTCCACGGGGCTGAGTGCCCCACGGCACGATGCCTGCCTTCCCCTGGACTAGAGTGAGCCATCTCAGAGGCCAGCAGGGAAGCCACTTGGCTGCTTCTGACCCACCTTCAGAAGTCACACACCTTGTTCTTGCCGCCCTATCGCACTGATCACACAGGGCCAGCGTGAGAAGGGGTCACACAAGGGTGTGAGTGCCAGGAGGTGTGATTCATGGAGGTGCATCTTTTTTTTTTTTTTTTCCTTCATTGATTTTAGAGAGAGAGGAAGTGAGAGGGAGATAGAGATAGAAATATCGATGAGAGAGAACATCGATTGGCCGCCTCCTGCATGCCCCCCACTGGGGATCGGGCCCACAACCCGGGCATGTGTCCTGACCGGGAATCGAACTGGCGACCTCTTGGTGCATGGGTCGATGCTCAACCACTGAGCCACACCAGCTGAGCTAAAAGTGTTTTTTAAAAGATACTTTTCTAAGTAACAGCCAAGTTGATTATCAGCTGTTTCCTAGAAAAAAAAAATCATGACATTCATGATATTCTTGGGGTCATACAACTATTTTTAGTAAAAAAAAAAAAAAGTGTATCCCAGAAGAAATTTGATAGATAAAGTTCTGTTTATTTACTCTCACCACAATGCTGTATTGACTCCCTCAGGCTAACTGAAGAATTTCATCAAGATTGTCTATTTTCTACATCATGACATTTTCTGTTAAGTGGGAACTAATCCATCCTGAAGGAGTCAATGAGATTGTATATGTAAAAGTTCATCTTTATTGTTTTGTTGATGGCTTCCCATTTGGAGATTCAGTATGTCTTAGAACGTCTTTCTTGTCTTCTCAGAACCCCAGCCCCACCTAGCATCAACTGGCCTTCTCATTCCCCTTGAAGGTAGCGCGTGGTCCTGCTGGAACAGCCGGACCCGGGCGCCAGCCTGAGTGGGAGAAGCATTAACGTGAAGCAGTAGCGTGAAGACTTGGTCAGGGCTGAGCCCCGCTCACGGCTCGCTGCGTGGCGGGGCCTTGGCTCAGGGTGCTGGGTCACAGGCAGAGTCAGAGAAAGCTCGGTGGGAAGTCTGGGCCCCATGGGATCCTGACCTTGAAGCCGAACATCGGTGTTGGTGTTGAACTCTTCTCAAAGGTCTGTTCTTAAGTACAAGGATCTTTGCAGGAAATAGAAACAGAGAAAATTTTTCAGAGTTCTTTTATTTTGGCAAAGAGAGCCTGAGTCTAAAATATATAGAAAATTACTGTAAGGAGCTTAGAGTGACATCAGTGTAGCCTCAGGCATTAGGCCAAGCTAAGAGCTTAGAAGTAGTGGCCATACGCACCCTACCACGTGACTGGGTGCTGGACTTGCCAGGTCGTGTGCTGTCCTGGCCCAGTGTGTGCCTGGCTCACCGATAAATGTAGGATAAATCATAGCTCTTTAAATCCTGCCGGAACAGGAACGTGTTTCTGCTGGACCAGGCTTGAGTGAAAGAAAGGTTCATTTAAGACATGCAGTCAGTTGTCAGGGTGTCATCAAAGGCAGGGAAGTGAGAGCGGAAGAATCGCCACGCTGGCTCGTAATAGACTGCACTACAGAGAGATGGGTGTTACCTGTGCCGAACTCCAGTGGTGAGAGACAGCCCCAGACTGCTCAGGCACAGGGACCTTCTCTGAGCTCCTGGGAAGGCGGTGTGTGGTCTCAGTGGGGACTGGACTGTGCGGCCTCTGACCCGAGCCGACAAGCCATTGTTACCTAGACACCAACAGTAACCACTACAGAGAAGACACTGTAGCCCCTAACAGTGCAATCAGCAAATGCAGGAAAGCATTTTTCGTACAAGATGTTAGGGCGTATGACCTCTCTTCTACTGGATCGGCAATGAAGAGATCACAGGCCTGGCTGGTGCGGCTCAGTGGATGGAGCGTCGTCCCATGGACTGAGAGGTCCTGGTTCGATTCCCAGTCAGGGCACATGCCTGGGTTGTGGGCTCGATCCCCAGTAGGGGGCGTGCAGGAGGCAGCTGATCAATGTTTCTTTCTCACAGGGATGTTTCTGTCTCCCTTCCTCTCACTCTAAAAAGAAAAAGCAATAAAAACATATTAAAAAAGAAAGAAAGAAAGAAAGAAAGAAAGAAAGAAAGAAAGAAAGAAAGAAAGAAAGAAAGAAAGAAAGAAAGAAAGAAAGAAAGAAAGAAAGGAGATCATCAACGATGAAATTCACGCACCCGTCAATAGCACCCAAAAGACAAAACATGAAATGGCAGCATTAAGGCGAGTGAAGGATGTTAAAAACGCGGGACACTGTAAAGCCACACGGATGAACCAGCACCCGCAGTTCTGGCCAAGGTGCTCTCTGAATTCCAGAGTTGTCAGTCTTTACTCCCAGGGAAAACTGCACAGACAGACCGGAGAGGAGCATACCCTGGCATGGGGGCGTCAGAAGAGCCTCTTGGGTGCCAGGATTGCCCTGGGCACATGTTCTGGAAGCATGGGGACACCTAGCAGTCTCAGGGGTGAGCAGCACTCGCCAGAGGAGTGGGCAGAGAGGGAACCCGCCTCCCAGGAGCACTGGTGGAACGTCTGGTGTTTCATTTTGTGGCAGGAACACAGACAACATAACATTCGGTGAAAATATTGAATTACTGTAACATTTATTGGCAAATTAAGAAAGAACACCTGTAGAGTTTGAACAACCCACAAATCCAGAAGTTAATTTAGGTCAGGCAAATATTTCATGCTTTGAAGTCATGAAATAGTTACCAAATATTAATATGTATTTCTGGGCACACTTTTTTGAGTCACAGTGTAACTGGCGGATTAAGGGAGTAATGCACAGGAACTGATTTCCCCAGGGTTGTATGGGCTTGTCATTCTCAATGAGACCTGGGGCTTACTCTCTTTTACTTATTTTTACCTATATAAAAATTTAAGACGCCTTTTGAGAAACTTTTGAATCTAAAACTTACTTTATTGTAGTGAGAAAAAAAGTGAGTAAAATCTGTTTGTTTTTAAAAGATTAAAAATAATGTCCTTCTGTTCAGAATCAAGATACTATTTTCCCAAAGAAATCGACGAAAGACGAGAAGGCAGGGCTGAGGACCCGGGAGGGAGGCACGTGGCGGGCTTCCTGTCACCAGCCACTCTGCAGGCAGCTCAGGGCTGAGCCCGGAGCGGCTGTCCTGGTCCCTCCGGTGGACAGGAGGCGGGGCGAGCAGGAAGAGGCCAGGAGTCTGCGGTGGCTGCGTAAGCACTGCGCTGTCCCATGTGCTGTTGGGATGAGTTAGAGCAGGACGGCAGAGCCTGCAGAGACAGTAGAGTCCCTGTGACTGGCTCTGTGTCTTTAACGATGTTCAGGCTGACGGTGACTAATGATCGGCAGAGGAGGATGTTTTGTGCTCCTGTGGACTGTGATCATCTTCCTTTTTGCTGCAATCAGCAGCGCACACAAAGGTGGTTCAGTGGTCTCTCTTTGCTCTGGACGGCAGAGCACGCAGGGCGTTCTGAGTGGCAGCTGAGTAGCGACTGTCTGTGATGTCAGAGAGGCGTGTGCAAGCCCGCTGCCCTGGAGGTCACCGTCCAGGTATCACTCAGGTCCGGAGGGAACCTGGGGTGGGCCACCGTTCACTCTCACGTGAGCTCTGGAAGCTCCTGGATGGTGTCTGTCTCTTTGCAGAGCGTTGACCTGGAGCTGTGCTTCCTCGTCACTGAGCAGGGCGGGCTGAGCGAGCTGACCCCGGCCCAGGGAACTACCACACCCAGAGGCGCTGTCGCCCAACTGTGATCTAAACGGGGGGTCCTGGTGATAATGTCGGGGCCACAGCAGTGGACGAGGGGCAGGGAGGGCGCTTCCGGGGGGAATAAAGATTTCACGGCCATTCCCTGTTGTGATCCTGACTTCGACACCGGCACTACTGCCCTAACCAGGTCAGTTCCCCTCTGGGAACCTCACTTTTCTCATCTGTAAAATGGGAAAAAGTCACACCTGCCATACTGAGTAGTTTTAAGAAATGTGCCATGTAACAAATATTTACTGGTATCTCTATATGTCCCCGTGTTCATTATTAATTATTTCTCCGGTAAATGTATATAATTGCATTTCTATTCCCAGTTCACACTGGTTCTTCATGCGACTGGTGTTCGATTACCTGACGTCAGGATGTGTCTGGCCAGCAGTGCTGGTCAGTGGTTAGCGCCAGCGGGCGCTCATTTATCACTGAACCTCTTTATAATTCTCAAGTGGAGAAACGTTACGAAGGGCAGGATAAAATAAAAATTCTGTGTTCATTCTAAAAATAAAATTCAGTTAACATTTTTAAACTATTACTACTTTTTTCAAAAATCACAACTACCTAGGCCTCAGTGACCACTCTGACCCTAAGCCCGACATTCAGTCCCTGGGGGTCCCCACGTGTCTCCTCGTAGATCTTTCTGCTGTGTTAGGAAGGGAAAAAAAGGAAATGTTCTGCTAAGGAATGTGGTTTTCCTTATTCTGGGGAGCTTTTTTTTTTAAAAGTATTTTTTATTTGTTGATTTTAGAGATAGAGGAAGGGAGAGGGAGAGAGAGAGAGAAACATTGATGAGAGAGAACATCCATTGGCCGCCTCCTGCATGCCCCCCACTGGGGATCAGCCCCACAACCTGGGCATGTGCCCTGACCGGGAATTGAACCGGCGACCTCTTGGTCATGGGTCGACGCTCACCCACTGAGCCACACTGGCTGGGCATATCCCGGGGAGCTCTAACTCGGGTTTATATCTGAAGGCTGAGAACGTCTTGTTGAAAGCAGAGCGCATACTGACGGTCAGTAGCATATTGAAGGGCTTCCTCCGTTCCTCCTGGCTGTTGGTGAGCACCTCGGGTTTCCGACTTTGGTAAATGTAGAAGATGCGGGCAGGGGTGCTTAAGGGAGAAACACACCATTTTCACGAAGGCCGAGGGGTGGGTGTGCTGCCCACGGCTCTTCCTGGGAGACAGTTCTGCGGTGATGTTAAGGACAGCTCTATACAAGTGAACCGTGGTGAGAGGAAGCATCTCCTGTTAGCAGACGGGATTTCAGTCACTGTGATTGCAGTGGGTGTGTAAGTGGATGTAATTATATTACAGGCAAGTTCGCTTTGCAGATGACAGCGGATCACTCTCTAAAGTGTCACTTCGAGAGGCAAAGGTATAAGGTAATAGACAGCTGCCAGTTAATTTCAAAAATGGGAATTAAGTGGGGAACACTACCACCGTAGAAGAAATTGTGAAAAAACTGCATCATTGAGAGCGAGGAGGGCAACAAAGTTACAGAAATATAATCGGACAGGAGGGTGATTGCCATTTCCTGTGGCCGGCTGTGAGGACGGGGCGGGCAAGGAGAGCATCAGCAGCCTTGGTCTTTCAGGAAGAGTGGGGTGAGCTGGGAAAGGCCCAGCAGGACTTGCAGGCAGGGAGTCAAAGATGTGGGTGCTCCCAGCAGGGAGAGAGACACAGGGACTCGATCCAGAAACAGGAGGCAGAGGCAGAACCCTTCCCCCGCCTTTCCTGCAGGAGGGAGGCTGAGGCTCATGAGGGCAGCCCAGGGAGACGGCCCACCGGCTGGTGCTGCGACTCCTAAGCCCCTACCCTCCTTCCCTGGGTGACAGATGTCTCGGTTCACAGTACCTCCCGCTCCCTGAGGGTCGCACTGTTTTCTTATTGACTACTGAAGATGACACTGCAAGGCAGACCTCCATCCTTGCTTCACAGGAGAGACGACGGAGTTTGGACAAGTGTGTTTCTCAAGGTTCAGGTGCAGCGGGCACCTGTGAATGGGCGTGTCTCACCCCACCGCCGCCACGCTCACCTCTCCTGTGTTTTTGTGCAAAACAGACCGGGTTTTCCAAGTGTGTGTATTGACAGGAGCATAGGCTCAACTAGAGAATAAAGGTCATCAACTTGGGAACAGGTCACGAAGGGCTTTTTTTCCTACTCCTCACCTGAGGATATTTTTTATTGATTTTAGAGAGAGAGGAAGGGAGAAAGAGAGAGACAGAGAGAGAGAAACTTGAGCGTGAGAAAGAAACATTGATCAGTTGCCTCCCTTATGCACCCTGACCGGGGATCAAACCCGAAATGAGTATGTGCCCTGACCGGGAATCGAACCCACAACCTTTTGGTGTCCAGGGACAACGGTCCAACTGACAGCCACCCGGCCAGCACACAGAGGTCCTTCTGTGCCTTGGTTAGTGACACCAGCTTCGCAGGTATCGCCCTCCATGATAAAGATACATTTATTGTCCCAAGAGCTCACTCTGGCCCTGGTAACAGATTAACGTGAAGGAGGAGATTGAAGCGGAAGGAGAGTGGAGGTGGGGAGACAGGTAGGAGGTGGGTGTGATCGATGGAGAAGGGATGGGCCTAGGCCTTCCTGCAGACGCAGAGAAAGGGGCCAGGAGCACCTTGGGGGATGATCAGCAGGTCGACTCGGTGACTGCAGGTGTGGTCCGAGGGAGAGGCGAACGGGAGGAGGAGCAGGAGGTAGAGAAGTGAGATGGGAGTGTGGCGGGAGGGTGGGCAGGAGGCCATGGCTGTCCAGGGGTGTGTCTGAGAGACGTGTGGGGGTGGGGGTGGGGGTCGGCGGTGGGGGGTTGAGCTAGAAAAAGACGGGATAAAGATTCTTTCTGTCCCCGGGATTTATTTTGCTCACCCTTGTTTTAAACTTATTACAGGGGTACACCTTTCCTCTGCTAAGTGAGTAATGAATATTTACTTTTCTCTGTGATAATACCAGTGTTCACGTATCCAGAACTTTGCGCTCCTCAGAGAAATTTCTTCTGTAAAGCGATGGCATGTCATATTATAATATTACCATTATACTTTATTCTGAATTTACTTGCCCGCATGAATCCCATAAGCATTTACTTCACTGTTTACGACACAAAATGCCAAATTACATATTCTATTACATGAAATATTAAAATTGAGGGTACTTGATAAAATACAGACTGGCAACATCATTTAAAAGCTGTTGTTTTCCGGCGCAGTGTACTAGTGGGTTCCTCAGACTCTGTTTATCTCTGGATATTGAGTTGTTCTGACAGCCGTGTGCGCAGATGAGCCCCGCGGGGTGTCTGCTTAAAGCTGCAGAGTCGTCCCCTCGGATCAGAGCGCCAAGAGCACTGCAGCGTCCCGCTCCGCCCTGGCGCTCTGACCCGAAGGGCTGGCCATCGAGGAGACGTCCTTCCGAAATCAAAGCAGATACGTTAAGGCTACTGTGTGGAGTCCAGATGCTGCATTGTGTTTACATAACCATGGTTTTAAAGTGCCTGGAAGTCCATTCTCTGCTCATCCCACGTACTGGGGCCGTCACAACGGGCAGGGTGCCTGTCCCGATGCTGGGAGCTCCCCTGGTGCGTTCTGTGAGTGATCGGCCAAATCACCTTTTCCTTCCCGTGAACTTCCAGTCTGGCCCGGGATACATGCTGGTGCAAGAACTCGGCAACGCAGCGGCTGAACCCAGGGCTGCTTGTCTCGGGGAGTGCGGACTAGACTCAGCGAGAGTGTCAGTCTGCACCTGACAGTGACGAGGCAGGCGCGGGGAGTGGCCCCGGTCAGGGCCCTCAGTGGGGAGCAGAGAGCTGCTTCCTGGGGTGGAAAGACACGTTGCTGTGGTGCCCCCCACCTGCGGCCCGTCTTCCGGAGTCCCTGCTCTTTCTTAATGACTGTCCATTGTCCCCATTGATCCAGAATTGGAAGTATCTCCTGTGTTCCTTGCAAAGTCAGAGACCTGACTAGCCTACTGTTTTGCAGATTTGGGTTTTAGCCTTACTTGATTGAGGTTACAGGGAGCAGAAATGGAGGGGTTTTTTTTTTTTTGCATTGGAGGTGGTGGTTCACGGTATAGATGCACAGGGAAATGAGGTAGAAGAAGAAGCACCCCTTCTCCTGCTGGGACACATGTGCCACTGGAAGGGCCTCGCTCACTCTTGGGAGCACGCGTGGCTCTGGGGCTCCCGCTCAGAAGCGGTGCTTCCTCAGGCTCAGGCCTCCAGCCATCCCCCCCCACCCCTGGGGCCAGGCGTCCTCCTGCCTTGTCTCTCTCCGCACCTCCCTGCTTTCTCGTCCTCTTTCCTCTTCCTCGTGGTCTTTCCCTGCCGCCTCTCTCTGTCCATTTCTCGCCTCATGTGTCTAGGGATTTAACATTCAAACTGTCGGGGAGAAGCCCAGGCTGTTTGGTGCGGTGGCTCCTCCCCATGGAGGCCGCTGAGGGGCGGGCTGCCTTTGGCTGGGGTGGTGACGCGGTCCAATCAGTGCAGTGAAGAGAGGGGTCCTCTGTACTCCAAGCGGCCACGTGTACAGGAGGGGTGTTCTCCATGGCTTTTCTAAAGGGGGTGCGGGCCTGCCCGTCTCGGGGATGGCAGTGGTCAGGCCGTGGCCCCCGATGTCAGGCTCTACACGTGTAGGTATGAAGTGGATGATGTAACCCAACTGACCACTCCAGTTTTCTCCTGCCGTCCAGTCTTCTCCTTCGAGGGCGATGTTCAGCCTATTTTAGAACGGGCAGAGCAGTCAGGAGAAGCAGTTCTTTTGCCCGCAGATCCTTACAGTCCTTGCCTTGTCCGGCAGGACCTTCCGTGCGCCTTGGACTGTGCCGGGCACTCGGAACAGAAGAGGACGCGAGGCAGAACCTCGTTTTGTGTGCACCATTGCAGTATGCGCTAGGTAGTAAATGGGGCTTTGAAGAGGAAACCTGGATGATCAGAGGTGGCTGGGGCGCGGCGAAGCTTGCAGGGGGGACCACGTTTCCCCAGAGCTCGGAAGAATAAGCTCCAACGTCCGGACACACAAAGGACCAGGCGTGATCTTCGGGTCCATGTCTGTCCGAAATTACACGCCGAAGTCCATTTCTGCGAGTATACGGGTTGTGTGTCTGTATGTGTACTCTGTGTGTGTGTGCACGTGGAAGGCCCATCACCTACATCAGGTTTTCAAGTCTTGTACTGAAAACGTTCGAAACCATTTTGTAAGTACCGAATATTTCCATTTCTTGCGTTTTAATTCCTTCGTGAGAACTGTATGTGCCGGTGTCCGAGGTCCAAGGATAAGGCATTTGAAGAAGGTCCCGATGGCCCAGTCCACACAGCTATTGCACACATACCACGTACACATCGTCCAACCCTCCGAACCGTTCGTTCAAAGTGCAGGGGTGGGCGAAACCAGCCGAGGGACTTCTTAGCGACAGCCCCGTGCTGCTCAGCTACAGGGATGCGTCCTGAGTGCCGTGGCGATGGGCAGTTGTCCACGTGGAGCCGCACAGGGTGAGCGCACGTACACAGCCCCAGGGGCACGGCCCACGGCACGGCGAGGCTGCCTGGCACACCGCCACCGTCGGCGCAGTCCGCTGTTGGCCGTGACAGGACTGTGACCGTCGCTTGGGCAGCTGCCACCGCACCTCAGCTTCCGGTTCCCCCACACTTCTGCTCGTCTCTGGAGGTCTGTGACCGCAAGGATGTCCTCGTGTCCTCTGGATGGGCCTTTCTCCTCTGTAAGCAGGAACAGACATGTAGCAGAGACATTAAAATTCTGTGAGCACTTTCTATAAAGGAAGTTTGGGCTGGGACACCTGCCTTCAGTTCCTCTCAAACACTTTTTGTCCAAATCCCAAAGAAAATGCCTAAGTCACTGAAGTAAGACTGTGACACATTTTAGCTTCTAAAGTTCTCAAATAAAAAAAAAAACCCAACCAGTTGCCAATATTAGAAAAGAAAGTAACTGAGGTTCTTTTCAGAGTTTAATGGGAGGTCAGCAATGGCGACTATGAAGGTCAAGGTGCCCTTTGTTAGCACACAGCTGTGAAATGCGGTGTCGGGAGCCACCGTTTATTCAACACACGCAGCATGGTACTGCGATGGGTTACTAAGCTGTAACGTTAAAAAACGGCTGAATTCGTCTTCATTACCCAGCCAAACTTCCCGCAGAAGGAAACTGATCTTGCAGTGAAACTAACTGTACACGAAAGCTCCGTGGAGGCAGCTATTGCACCACTACGTAACCGTGGTTTAACCGTTTGAACCATTCGTTTTCAAAGTACGGGGTGGGCAAGAGTAGGGTGACCTTCGTTCGTATGGTAGATGATCCGGTGACGACTGGTTCATAACGCAGGAACAGACTCTGTGCTGCGCCCTCACAGCCGGAAAGCCTGCTTTTGCCTCCCCCGCCCCCGCAGACTGTTATTTAAAATTTTTTGATACTGTTATTTCAAAGTGTCCTGTTGACGTTATTCAGGCCTCATTAGCTGTTCCTACATAAATGGAAATGTGTCCTCCTGAGGATGTTAGTCTCTCGGAGATCTGTTAATTATGCCTCGTGCTGGGTCAGGGAATTGACCTGAAAAAAAAAAACAACAACAGAAAAACTTCTGATAAAGGTGTGTGGTTGATGTTTAGATAATTACCTACTCTTCTAGCAGTTAGCAGCCAAATAAGCAAAATTAACATACCTAAGAAATCTTCAGTTTAACACACTCAATAGTCTTTCAAGTCATATATAAATATATATATATATATATATATAGCTTCTTAATGATTCTTTAAAACAGTGTGATAAGAAGACAAAAACCTGGGCCTTCGAGTCAGCTGAACCAGATTTCAAATTCTCCTCCTTCAACCTCTGTGACGGTGATTTTTGTTCTTAAGGACTGGAGACAGTAGCATTACTTCGGAGAGGCCCGAGGCCTCCGTGTGTAAGGTGGGAGCACACCCAGCTCGGGGAGAGGGACGTGGTGGGCCCTCCACACGAGTGTCCCGAGTCCACAGCGGCACATTGCGGGATGTTTACCGGAGCCTCTGGCCCGGAGACTGGCGTACAAACAGGCAATTAAGAAATAATGAGCTGCTCCCAGAGTCACAGCTACTTGGCGCTGGTTTCAGCCAGATCTTTAGCCAAAGATTTTTAATGGCCACAAAATGACGTGAAATCTGTCATCCTGGTTTTCTCTCACAGGCGTTCTGGGTCGATACACTGAAGGACAGGGAGTGGGAAACAAATGAAGGAAGCCAGCCTGTCCTTCAGGAGGGCGGCCAAACGCGCGGCGCTCCTTCCAGCACCCCCGGCTCCCAGGGCGGGAGCGGGTGGCAGCACCGTGCACCCCGGCAGCGCCCAGCACCCCATGAGCCCGGCAGGAAGGTGCAGGACCCCCGCGGGTGGCCCCACCCTGACTTCCAGGAGCTGTCGCCGTCCCCCGAAGGAGGGGGGTCTGCACCGTGACTCTGGAGAGAGCCTGGAGAGCTGTCTGCTGGCAGCTCCTGCCCTTGTTGCCATTGGAAACCCTGCTGACTTCCGTCGTCTCGCCCAGGGACACCGGCCAGTGAGCCGTGCCGACCGTGGCTGCTGTCACTGGAGCCACCGCTTGGTGACCACTTCAGTCCCGGAGCTCCGCTGGCCAGATCCGGCGGCCTCTGGGAGCCGGGACCCGGGGCCACTGGTCCGGGCGGAGCCCCAGCCTCTCACAGGGGCGCCCTCTGTCCGCCCGCCTGCCATCGCCCTGCGTGATGCACTGCGCTCTGTGGGCAGTACCAGCCCAGCAAGGGGCTCGCCCAGCGGGTCCGAGGTGTGGAAGCCGGCCCGGGGATCTGCACAAGCGTGGCACCATCTCCCGTGGACACCCACGGGAGGTCATGGCTGACGGACGTCTACTTCTAGAGACCCCGGAGAGATGGAAAGGAAGATGGGGTCGCTGCCCACAAGGCTGTGGCCTAGGGCAGTTTCAGGGTGAGCGGAGCTCCAGCCCCGAGCTCACTGCTGCTCAGCCTGAGGGCACAGACTGGGCTGCAGGTGCAGGTGCCCCTGTGCCATCAGCGGTCTCCCGCGGAAGCCGGGGGTGCTCAGCCGCCACCGACGACTGACTGCAGCCCCCACTGCAGGCCACCGAAGGGGTCGGAGCGGCCACTGCGCGCCGTCAGCTGCGCGCCCACCCACTCTCAAACAGGACGGGAATAAGGTTGACAGGAAATAAACAAAGAAAGTGCTGGACGAAGTAATCCGCCTGCATTAACACGCCCACGCCGCACACCCACCGGCGGCCGGCTTGCTGGACACGGCGCAGAACCAGGAACTGGCCTCGGGAAGGGACAGTGAAGAGGCGGTGAGGACAAGCTGGCGCTCAACAGCGCCGCCTGCTGGCAGCACAGAACCGGGCGGAGATGATGGCAGGACAGACATACAGGTTAGGCCACTCGGCAGTGTGCCAACTACCACTGGGGACTGGACGCCCCAAACAGCAGTAGCCAAGTCTCGCTGAATGCGTTCTATGTGTCCCATAACCCTTCAGTTGTAGCCATTTATTTGGCCCTCATAGCAACCTGGGAGGTAGGTCATATTATTATTCTCATTTTTTTTTCTTTAATCCTCACCGGAGGATGTTTTTCAATTGGTTTTCAGATAGAGTTGGAGAGAGAGAGAGGGAAACATCGATGTAAGAGAGACACATCAATTGGTTGCCTCCTGCACGACCCTGACAAGGCCAGGGACCAAACTGAAACCGAGGTACAAGCCCTTGATCGGAATCGAACCCACAACTCTCTGGTCCATGGACTGACACTCTAACCACTGAGCAATCCAGCCAGGGCTATCATTCTCATTTGTATAAATGAGGAGACTGAGGCCAGAGATGCTCAGTAACTTGTATTGATGGCACACCGTTAGGACACAGGAGAGCCAGCATTCAAGTCCCACATCCTGATCCCAGAATCCGGGCATAATAAATCTTTCAGGAAGAGTCCTGCACGGGTTGACAGTCAGAGTTCACCAAGCCACAGGAGGCACGCCACGAGTCTCCAAGGGACAGGCATGACAAGCTGCACCTGGTCACTGAACTACTTTCTAACGGGGATGCTTCCCGTTCCCTGCGGGGTGCGGGTTTATTGAATGAGCGTTTGGGTTCAGGCCCAGAGCTGAAAGGCTTGGAATAAGACACGAGGGCTCAGCTCTGTCCCTTCTTCTCAGAACTGTCCCCAGGAAGTGTCTGCCTCTCCTAGGAGCCAATGTCGAACAAATGGGCTGAAAGCACACCAAATTATTATCCTGCCTCCAGCATGCAATTACTCACCCTCCCTGCGTGGCCATCTGCACTGGGCTGTCCTGACCTGGGGCGGGATGTCTGATCGCCATGACTGCTGGGCCTGGAGCCCCGGCAGTCTGGAGGGGCCGTGTACAGCAAGGACCCGCCAGGCTCGTAAGTTCGCAGTGGCGTGTTCCGTGCTCAGAACCATTTGCTCAATGGCACCCAGGAGCCAAGCTGTTGGTGTTTAGTATCATCCACGAAACTGCTTTTGCAGAGACAAGAACTCCTCTAGGACTCCTTGTGAACTATTAATATCCCAAATAGCTACCCCTCGTATGCCAACACATGTAACGTCTATTGCAGAGATGCCCATCACTCCCCTAGCTGCTGTACTTATGTTCATCTGTCCTGCGTGTAGTGGGTGGGGCAGGGTGGTCCGTAGAGAATACGGAAACGTGAATTTCACTTTGGCTTTGGCACCGGCTTTCCCTTTTATAGCTTATTTCTCCAAGAAAGAAATTGAAATAAATTTACTTACCCCCCCCCCAAAAAAAAATTACAGTAACCATTATGTTATCTGAATGGGATACGTGGAACCTGGAAGCACCTTCTGTTTTGTGGTGGAATGTGGTTTAGGGAACTGACATTGTCTCCGGGACTGCCAGTAAAAAATGATGAGAAGAAGATGGCCAGCTTAAAAATGTCTTCAGTTTCTCAATCCTGTGTTCTTGCCATTTGCCTTCGGTTCTATTTATGTTAAAATACCGTGCCGTTTTTTCTTCATTCACTACCTTACGAAAAGAAAAACCTGACTTTGAAAAGGCCAACAAGATACACCTGTAGGAAAGGCAGAATCCAGGTGACATGCCAGGTGACTGCACCTTGTCACAGAAGATCATCACTGACAGCAAAACAAAAACAAAAACAGCATGAGAACAGGAGAATCGGTCAGCAGCGGCAGGTCACGTCGGAAAGGATGGAAATAAAGACACAGTGTTCTCTTCCAGTGAAATTAGATGGCAAGTCTTCCTAATAGAAAATACTACGTGTATTTTCAAGAGTTAAAAACCCCAAAAGAATAGATGGTCACTTGATGATAAAGAGAGAGGCTGTGCTTTATTCTTGATGAGTGTCAAGTCCAAGGTTACCTGGTTAGGAAGTCCCCACACCAACTGGCCTAAATGACAAGGACTCTTACAGTCTCACATAGCAACGCGTCCTGAGAAAGGACACCTCCAAGTAGGTTAACGCAGTGTCTCAGTTTCTGCCATCCTCTGAGTTTTCTATGCACGCTATAGGCAGGCTTTCTAGGAAAAGAGGGGTTATTGTCCAGTGACTGTGGAAAAGGGGGGACTTTGCCTAAATATCATCAACTTTCCTGCTGTTGGTTCCTCCGTCCTTGAATATTGATGTTCCTTAGTGATCTGTACCTGGGGGATAGAAAAGACCCGAAGGACATTTAAATGATGTGCCCAGCAGCCTGCCAGTTTCCATTTGAAACAAAGGTATCTGCTGTTTTTTCTCTGTGAATAAATAACACCCTTAATTTAATTGACTTTACCAGATGCTGAAGTGTATAGCATTTTCATGGATTGTGTACAATTTTATAGTCCACACATTGGCTAATGATACAAATATTTTAAGACGGGAGTGGATAGTCTAAGAGTCATACCTGATGTTTAAGGGTAAAACTGCGGCTCTGCTGGCTTTGAACCATCCCAAGAATTTGCTCAAGCAGAGTATATTTCAGGCAACCAGAATTTTTATGCTAGGGGCAGCACCCACAACTTTTCCACTTCCAAACCTGCCCAGTGTCGTCCCTTGACCACAGACACAGTCACGTGGTGCCCAGCAGCGCTGACGCAGCTGCTGAAGGAGAAATCCGTGTGGATGCTTCCTTTGTAGTCTTGACGTCGTCATGCTGGCCACCAGTAGAGTTAGGCTGGTGAGCAGCCTGAGTGAGGGGTGCGAGTGGCTTTCGGGATCAGTGAGAAAATCACGTGGCTGCTGGCCGAACACACCACTTCCACGGGAGAACGGATTGCGTTCACACTGAAGAGTTAGGGTGGCTAGCCAGCAGCTCCTGGGTCTGTGTTAGAAGCGCTTTGGCCTGTCTTTTGACTTTCTGTGTTTAGATGTCCTGTCGTTTCCGCTGGGCGTCGGCTTGCCTGTCACTGCTCACCCAGGTCCGAGTAGAAAGCGTGAGACTCTGGGCTACTGTTGTGACAACCCTGTGGGGGTCACAGAGAGAAGAATGTAAGGTAGCTCTTAGACCACGAATGTCTTCAAAAGCAGTTGTGTCTTAGGACGTGAGCATGAGGCTAAGTCCTGATCGCAGCCGACATGGGAAGGCCTGGTTCTCAGCAGCCACGGGAAGTCAAGTTCCGCGGGGGTGACAGGCAGCCGGTTTCTGTTCTCATCACGCAGGCTCAGGAACAGCCTGCCCTGCCCTGATCGCTCTGGAAACGTATTCTGCAGCCCTGGGAAGTCCGGTCTGGCCTGCCTGCGCTTCCCGAGTACACACCTGTGCCTCCAGGTGCGCCAGTGAGGCCCCTCCCCCAGCCCCCTCAGGTGCCCCGGTGCCCCTGTGCCCCTGGCAGTTGCTCTGTCGTGCGTGGCTTGGCCGTTGGCCAACTGCATTTTCCAGATTCCCTCCCCATCCAGCTCCTGCTGCCTTATTGCAACAGAGCTGAAAATGGGACAGAGACCGCTCCTCTCTCCTCGCCTCCCCGCACCCCCTTCCTTCCCCGCTGCCTCGGAAGTTCTGATCCTTTCCATGGCTGGATGGCAAGTCTCGGCTCAGGCAGCCCATCCTGGGGGGTCCTCAGTGCCCTGACAACTTCTGATGCAGCGCTTGCCCCCCTTGGATGACCCCATCCTCAGGGCAGCGGCTGTTCCTGCAGTTACAGGGCAGTCGGTTCTCACCCTTCTCTCTCTCTCCGTCTGTCTTTTTATGTCATCAATTTTGTAACAGTTTCTTACATCCAGCCCGCTCTTATGGAAGTAGTGAGTGTGGCTTCTTCACTCCCGCTGGGATCTTGCCTGGTGCCTGTTGGGATAAGTGGGTAACAGTACAGTTAGAAACAGGAATTAGCTGTTGAACAATAGGGACTGTCAAATCATGTATATACAATTATGATACACCTATATTTTAAAATATCATATCATTATGAGAACTTATTGACAAATCACATTTTTAAAACTTATTGACAAAGGGCCAATGCTCATAGCATAAAGTAATAATATACAAGAGTAGACATCGTGTGAGTGAATAAACATTTCTGTAGACATGCATCTTTAGGAAAAAAGTGGACAGAAATCACATATGTAACAATGATTCTGTCTGGTGATTTTTATTTTTTTTTGCTATGCCTTTTTGGAATTTTCTAAAATGTTTACCATTTTCTAATAAAAGAAAGGGACTTGTACATTTTTAAAGAATAAGAGTCTTTATCATACACTGTACAGAAATAATTCCAGATGGATTTAAGATAAACAAACCAACAACAAAAAAAAAAAACACAAAAAAAACTCCAATCTTGTACAATAAAAGACAAAAATGATATTTTCATAATCCCCAAAGAAAAAAGAAAGATTTTCAGCAATGGTGAATTTGAAAGTAAAACACAAATGCAATTGAAGTCTAAAAAGATTCTTGAGTTCAGGGTAATTTTTAATTTACAAGTTTTGTTTTTTTTTTTCTATCTGCTGGGCGTGAACACCTTGACCTGGCCTGTGGGAGGAAGAGCGGCTCCATGTTGCTGCAGGGAACGTGAGCTGCCGCGGAAGCACTGCTCTGCTCTCAGAGCGCACCTGGGCAGCACCCACAATCTTGTCCTGGGTGCACATCCTTCCACAGCGATTTCACTTCCAGGCCCGCTCCTGTGGAAATCGTGTGTGAACGTACTGCGCTTCACGCTGAAGGAGGTGCCCGTTATCTGGTGTGTTCGCGGACACTTAACCGAGAATCCTTTACACGGCAGACACTTTGTCATAAAGGATGCCTTGGGGACACCAGAGAGAGATTTTACCTAGAACAAGGGGAGGCAGTGGGCATGTGAACACATACACACAAGGACAAGACAATTTCAGAGTGATGAGTAGTATGAATGACAGAACCCGAGAGGTGTAACGGTGGCTGGCTAAGGATGCCTCAGGTTATTTCCATCAGGAGTTCTAGAAAGACCACCCTAAGGAAGGGGCCTAGGAGCTGAGAGGTGAAAAAGCAGCAGCAGCCGAGGCACCCAGAGCTTGGGCAGGGCCGTCTGCGGAGGCGCCAGGCTGGCCTAGACCCGGGGCGGGAGCAAGGCGTGGGGCAGTGTGGCGTGCGCCCTTCCAGAGGAAGGCAGACTCCACGTCGCCCCGAACCCGCGGGCCGCAGCGGGGAGCCCGAAGTTCAGATGTAGCATTTTATTCTGGAGCGGTGAAGAATCAGGGGGAAAATGCAACCATCCACCGGTAGGGGAGTGGTGCAGTGATTAAAGTCACCGTAAAATGCTGTCTAGATGTCACCAAACGGGGCAGCTGTGTTTACCGGCATGGGGCAGTGAGAATCAGATGCTAGTAAGTGAATATAATGCACCACCTTAATGAAAAGGCAGTGATGTCAAAATACACAGAAGGACCTGGAAGGTGCACCCCAAACACTGTGTTAGTGGTAGCAGGTGCAGGGCTTGAGGACTTGAGTGGCGGTGACAGGGACCTCGGGTTTCACTTCATACACTTCACGTTGTTTGTTTCTGTGAAGTGAGTCTGCAGTTATTTGATTATAGGTCAAAATACGTTAAAGTAAAAATAACCACGACTGAAACAAAGAAAACGTGTGGGGGAGTGTGCTTGCAGACCTGGGAGGCTGGACAGTTTTAGGAAACTCGCTTCCACGTATTGGCAAAGCGGAGGTTTGTCTTCTAACTCAAGGCTTTCGGGCCCGTGTCTTCCCTGCCCTGCGCTGCTGCCTCGCGGGGCCCACGCCCCAGCGCGATCTGCCAGCTGACAGCCGCCGGTCGTCCCTGGCCTGTCTTCCCACACTTGCTCCATGTCTGGGCTCCGCTCAGTTTGCAGTTTGAGCCCTCCCGTTTCTGCCCGCCTCGCGTCTCCCAAGCGTGCCCGTCGCCCGTCGTTTCTTGGTATGAATTTCCGAGCACGTGCGAGAGGGCCCGATTCCTCGCGTGTTAAGATGATCCTTCAAAGGACACCCTCTCACCCGTGTGAGCTTTCAAGATAAGGCTGTGGGAGTGGGGCTCTCTTCATCTGAAGGAGCGTCCCGAGCTGCCTTTGATGTTTCCGCTCCTTTCTTCTGGCCTCCCACTTGTCAAAGCAGACGCCGTTTTAATAGTCGGGGACATTTTATTCCTGGGTTAAGTGCAGTGGCAGGAAGAAAGGGTTGGGATTCCTTTCGTTTGGACATCACTGCGGAATTGGAAAAGACAGGTTTCTGGATTATGAAACAGAGGGCGAGTCCAGGAACGTGATTGAAAAAATTGTCCGATTAACAGGTCCGCAGACGAAGATAATGGAGGACATTGTCCTGGTATTGTTTCGCAGAACAATGCCTCGGTGAGTGTCATCAGGACTGTTTTTGGAGACACCGCACCCGTGATTTATATGCTTGGATCACACCTGGGAACGTCCGCGTGGACAATGTGGTCAGGCTGGACTTTACCCTACTTACCAACCTGTCAGTCAGCCTGCTGCCGTTTCACATGCTGCCCGGAGATGCCAGCTCTGTGGGCCAAGGAGAAGCCCCGTGTCACAGGACTGGGCAGTCAGCAGGAGCCGAGGGTGGGCCTCCATGCAGCGCACACCCAGGCCCGGGCGGTGAGGCGGTGCACGCGGGTGGGGCTCCTTGCGGGTGGAGTTTCACCACAGCTGAGGGCGCTGAGCCAGGCAGACAGTGAGTAAACCCACCTTTGGTCCAGGCGCATACATGGCCCTATCCCTGGAGATGACCAGGTTCATAAGAACCCTGCGCGATGGCTGGGTAGAAAGTGGACAGGGCCTTGCCATCTTGGCGTACCCAGGGAGACTAGAATTCTATATCGTGATATTGAATGGCATATAATTTTGTGCACGTATGCACACATTATTTATTATTTTTTAAATAATTTATTTGTGTTACAGATGTTTCTCCTTTTTCCCCCCAGACACCCTCCTCACTATCCCGCCCCCCACCCGCACCCCGAAAGCATTGTTGTCTGTGTCCATTGGTTATGCATTCATGCATATAAGTTCTTTGGTTTATCTCATCCCTACCTCCCGCCCCCCTCCTCTGAAGTTTGTCAGCCTGAACCATACTCCTTCCTATGTCTCTGGGTCTATTTTGTTCATCGAAGTAAGTCAATCAGAGAAAGACAAATACCACATGATCTCACTTATTTGTGGAATATAACGCACACATGTTACATATGCATTTTAAATAGTCTTTTTAAAAATGTATCTTTATTGTTGAAAGGGTTACAGATGTCCCTCCTTTTTTTCCCTATTGACACCCTTCACCCTGTTCCCGTTCCCCCTCCCTCCCACCTCGCCGCACTGTGGTCTGTGTCCATGGGTTGTGCATATGTGAGTATAAGATCTTTGGTTTATTTCTTCCCGCCCTCCCCCATCCCCTTCCCTCTGAGGTTTGTTAGTCTGCTCATTTTTTAACTCAGGATAGTAGTGAATGCTGATGATGCCTTTGCTTATTTCTTTTAAAAAAACAGCAAAGAACATAGCGAAGGAATGGAGGAAGCCACCTCATTGTCATTTTTCTCAGGCTGTCAAGTTCCCTGCGACGGTGCATGGGAGAATAAACACAGTTTCTAAATAGGTGTAATCATTAGCTACTAAGTGGAGAGACATTAACACAGACAGCCGGGAAGGCTGTATGGTTTTCTATAGAAAAAGAAAGTTTCCATATAAAAAGGGGTCAACAGCAAGTCAGAATTTCAGCTTCAACATAAAAACCAGATGGAATTAAAACAGCAGAAAATGACTTGAGAGGGGGCTTTGCACCGGGATGGGTGCGTGTGGGCGGGGCGCCCAAGGGGGCGGAGCCTCCGCGGCCACTGGTCCACTAGAGAGGCTGCAGGTCAGGGGGGACAATTTCCTTACAAAAGCCATTTTAATCACGAGCAAGGAAGATTTTCATAGAGCAGTGTTTCTAGTTGGTTAGAGGCGGCTTACTACCTGACTGCCCTGAGTCCGTGTTTGAAGAGAAATCCTCTGCTTTCGACTGTTTTTCTCTCAGTACTTAAAACATCCTCCAAATTAGTCTAGTTCATCTGACAGAATCTTCTTTTCTAAAAGGAAAACTAGAGAAAACTGAGGAAAAAAAGTAAAAGTTTGGGTAGAATTGATTTTTATTTAATATTTACTCTAATAGAATTATACCACAGTTATTTTAAATGCCTTATAGTTAAACTGCTTTCCCCCAAATTATCTCATGCTTTACTGTTACTTTCTTTTTTTTATTATTTTTTATTGATTTTAGAGAGTGGGGAAAGGAGAGAGAGAGAGAGAGAAACATCGATGAGAGAGAACATCTATTGGCTGCCTCCTGCATGCCCCTCACTGGGGATCAGGCCCACAGCCTGGGCATGTGCCCCGACCGGGAATTGAACTGGTGACCTCTTGGTGCGTGGGTCGATGCTCAACCACTGAGCAACACCGGCTGGGCAACTGTTACTTTCTTAAATATTATAACTAAGCATTGTCATATTTTGAGCTATAGAAATGTTTTACATGTGTCATACAGCTACATTCTTAAATTTACAGCATGCAACTTTAAAAAATATTTTTATTGATTTTTAGAGACAGAGAGAGAGAAACATTGATGTGAGAGAGAAACGTTGATCAGCTGCCTCCTGCATGTCCCCCACCAGGGACTGAGCCCGCAACCCGGGCATGTGCCCTGACCAGGACTCGAACCAGCAACCTTTCGGTGCGTGGGACAACATCCATCCACCGGAGCCACGCTGTCCAGGGTTTCAGCATGCACCTTCTGAAGCATACCTTTTCTGGAGCAGAGGGAAACAAAGAAAGAAAACACGTTTGAGATTATTTGATTTTTCATAAATTAAAGTTGGATCTGTCTAGTCCACTATAACTTGACAAACAGGAGAAACACTGTGTTCTTTGAGGCCACATACTTTATCCGCGGGACTGTCATTTTATAAATGAACATCCTTCGATGCTTCTCTTTGGAGCACTGCAAGATACACTTAGCAAAATGTTTTAGGATCTTTTACTTTTAAAGTGATCGTGCACAGTGCGGAATGTGAGCGATTCATCACTGGAAGCCTGAGAATTGCGCAGTCCCTGTTTCATAATTCATCTAAGTGATTTCCGTGTTATCGCGCGGCACTGTCATTTCCAGCCTCGGTTATCTGGCCCTTGTTTGTTATTAGGTCTTTAGCCGTTTCCCCTAGAATGTTGTGTTTAATGCCCTGGAGGTTCAATTTGGTACCAGAGATTGAAAGTACACGAGCAAATAGGAGTTTTGACATATTAATACTATAAATTCCACCCTTATTTTCTTTAGTGGAAAAACTTAAACCTGATTTGAGCAGAGTATCAAACCCATGTACACCACACTTGCACTGTGGCCGCAAAAATCAATATGGCTTTTTATAAATAAGGAACAGGTGATTAAAAAGACAGGCAAGCCATGGCCAGTTGCGCTCAGTGGTTAGAGACTCGGCCTACAGAGAAGGGTTGCAGGTTCGATTCCCAGTCAAGGGCACATATCTGGGTTGCAGGTTAGATCCCTGGCTCCTCTCAGGGCGCATGTGGGAGGCAACCAATTGATGTGTCTCTCTCACATGGATGTTTCTCTCTCTCTCACCCCCCTCCTTCCCTTCCCCTTCTCTCTAAAAATCAATGGAAAAACCCTCAGGTGAGGATTAACCAAAAAAAAAAAAGACAGGCAAGAAAAGTTCTCTGTCTCCCGTCCGTCTGTCTGTCTGTACCCCTATAACAGAGTACAGTGCTGTAGGCTTGGTGCCGGAATCAACAGGCATTTCTGGCTCATGGTCCTGGAGGTGGGCAGTCCAAGTCCAAGCAGCTGGCTCAGTTCATGGAGAGGGGGCACCTCCTGGCTGGCACACAGCAACCTTCTGTCTGCGTCCTCACACGGCAAAGAGAGACGCCTTTCTCTCTCTCTCTTCCTCTTCTTATAAAGCCCTTATTTCACCATGAGGACCCCCCCTCAGGACTTTCTCTAACTCTACCCCCCGGAGGTCCCATCATCTGGGGTTAGGGCTCCATCATAAAAATGTTGGGAGAACGTTATTTAGTCCATAGCTCGTTGTCTCTCTCTCTCCCTCCCCCCGTCTCTGTTCCTAATCAGTTGTTCTAAATACAGAGCCAACTGGTGAAGTAAAACTGTGGCCATTTGAACTTGACTGATGTTTGCGGGTTATCCCCTGCCCAGTGGTGAAGGGCATTTCTTCCCAGCTGACAAGATGGATCGTCCCGTCTGCAGCCAGCTTCAGTGGCACCGGCTGGGATGCCAGGTTCCGACGAGAATATTTCACGTAGGCTGAAAGCCCCTTCTGAAAAGCTGTGCCCTTGTTTCTGTCTTTTCTTTTTCTTCTTTCATTCTAATTTTCACTAAATCTCAAAGCTGTCAAAAATTTAATTTGAAAACTCATCATTTACCTGTGTTGTCTTTCAAAGGTCAGTTCTTTTTTCTTTCCTGTTTTATTTATTTTTTCATTAATAGGTTCCCCATCTAGCACAAGCAGTTACAGCCCCACTGACCTCCCAGCTGGCAGAGGGGCGGGGGCAGCGGGGGGAGCCGGGAGGGGGGTGGGTGAGGGGCAGCAGGGGGAGCTGGGAGGGGGGTGGGGTGAGGGACAGCAGGGCCGTGAGGACCGGTCCCGCCCGTGTTTCCCGTGGGCTTCCTGGTTAAGGTTTTGGTTTTTCTTTTTGTCTTCTGTTTTTAAACCCTCACCCGAGGATATTTTTTCCATTTATCTTCAGATAGAGGGGTAGAGACAGAGAGAGAGAGAGAGTGACAGAGATCGATGTGAGAGAGATACAGATACACCGACTGGTTGCTTCCCACAGGACACTGACCAGACCCGGGACCGAACCGCAACACAGGTACGTGTCCTTGATCAGAATCGAACCCGTGACCCATTGGTCCACAGGCCGACGCTCCAACCACTGAGCCAAACCGGCCAGGGCTCTTTTTTGTTTTTAAAGAACAAATAATTTCTTCTTTTAAGTGCTATTCAAAAAAGAAGAAAAGATATCTGTGGGGATCTAAGATCTAGAGAAATGCTTTATAGGAAATTTCAGAACACAATTGTATAAACATTAAAATACTTTTGAGTGGAAACCCTGTATTCTTCAAAATCCATCGCTTTGTTTACTACTTATTTTCAAAAGAAACTGAATAAATGCAGATATTAGACAATTATTTAAATATGCCTAACTGGAAAGCCAAAAAATGAGCATTGTGAATCAAAATAATGAAAATAATAACTTGACCATAATTTACACTATTGAAAAGAACACTTTTTTTTTTTTTTTTTTTTTTTTTTTAATAATGAAGCAAGAGAGGGGAAATCAGTCTTTTATCTCTCACCGTTCTTATGCCAGGTACCATGTATATGCATTCTGGTTAGCCATGTTTTTTTTTTTTATTTATTTTTATGTTTTTTATTGATTTTAGAGAGAGAGAAAGGGAGAGGGAGAGAGAAATAGAAACACTGATGAGAAAGAAACGTCTATCGGCTCCTTCCTGCACATCCCCTACTGGGGATCGAGGCCGGAACTTGACCATGGCCCTGACCAGGAGTCAAACGCAGGGCCTTTTGGTGCACGGGACTGTGCTCAACCAACCGAGACACACCGGCCATATTTTAATAAGTGAGAACATAACTAAACAGTGAGAACAGGGAAAATAGGTATTGTCTTAAGAGGGCTAGAAGTTAAACAGTTCAGAAAATGCTTTGGAGCATTTGGATATATTTTAATCCTCACCTGAGGATATTTTTCCATTGATTTTTTGATAGAAGGCAGGGAGGGAGGGAGGGGGAGAGAGAGAGAGAGAGAAAGGGAGAGAGAGAGAAACGATGTGAGAGAGACACATCGATTGGTTGCCTTCCACACAACCCCGACCAGGGCTGGGGACTGAACCGCAACCGAGGTACGTGCCCTTGGCTGGAACCGAACCTGCTGCTGCCTGGTCCATGGGCCGAAGCTCTAACCACTGAGCAACACCAGCCAGGGTGGTACTTGTAATATAATTTCGAACCAGGAATGAAGATGGTTAAATCAGTGTGTTCCAAGGGTGTTCTGTGGTCCTTGTTTGTAGGAGGTTGGGTTCTGTGGAGAGGACGCCACCGTGGAGTAAGGCAGCAAACTCTTAATTAAACTTCTCTCTTCCTGTAGAACTTTCCAGTGCCACTAATAGGCTGATGTCCATGGTCTGCATCATAATCATTGTTACTTAGCCCTATGTGGCCAAGGAGCCCTGTGTCCCTCGGAGCATGCTGGGAGAGGTGACAGGCTTGGCCAACTGCTGCTTCAGGTGCCCCAAAGGCAGGAAGTGAGATCGTTTATACCCATGGCTTTTACTTTTTAAAAGGTGTACTTAGTCATAACACAGAAAAGGGGCAAAGCAAGGACTCACAGTTTCCTCTGTTGGGAGAAAATGCTAAGGAGACTTCATTGGCTAGTTAACTCAGTAAGGAGATGGTTGGGTTAGAAGTCAGGGGGCTGGATTTTGGGTGGGTCCCATCGCGAAGATTCTGGACAAAGTGATTGAATATTGGTTAGGCTTAATTTCTGTCTCTATAAAAGGAACCGGCCGCTTTAGGGTTCCCCACAGCCCCCCCCAGTCCTGACCCTGATCGATGTGAACGTGTCTGTGAGGTCTGAGAGCTGCACCGAATCCTGTGATGATGCCAGAGGTGCTGAGTGCCTTTCCCTCCCAACCCACGCAACTCGTGCAGCCACTGGACCGTGTCCGCTGAGTGGTATCTATTTGCCTGGCAGTGATTCCCCTCACTTCCACGGGAGAGTGCACGTCTGTGTGGGGGTGCAGGGGTGGGGCCTTGGGGAGAGTTTGCAGACAAAAAGTACGTGCGTACCCGAGCAAGACGGTTCTGAGACGCAGCAACACTTTGATGAAACGATAGTCCACGTTATGAGATAGAGAGCAAGGGGACCGAGGGTACTTTGGATTCTGTCGTACTCTAGATTTGGAAAAAAATGTAGCACCCACTCAAGGGTTGTAATGTTCTTTAGTAGCATGTACTGGAACTATTTCAAAATTTGTAAACTGTATTTGTTTGTTTGTTTGTTTTTTATTAATTTTTGTTACAGATGTTTCTCCTTTCCCCCCCATTGTCACCCTCCTCCCCCTCCCTCCCTGCCCCGTCCCCAGTTTTGTTGTCCATGTCCATGGGTTATGAGTACATGCGTACAAGTTCTGTGGTTCATCGCTACCCTCCCCCACCCCCTCTTCTGACAATTGTCAGTCTGTACCCTACTTCCACATCTCTGGGACTATCCTGTTCCTCAGACTGTTATGTTTATTATATTCAAGAAATAAGTGAGATCATATGATATTTGTCTTTCTCTGCTTGGCTGGTTTCACTTAGGATAATAGTTTCCAGGTCCTCCCATGTCGTCGCAAAGGATAAGAGATCTTTCTTTCTTACAGCTGCATAGTACTCCATTGCTTAAAAGTAAGACACCTAAATAACCAAAGTCCTCTTAGGAAGAGAGACATGTGAATTTGGAGTACTTGAAAGTTCATAGCCAGAAATGCTTTTTAAATACATTTTAATAATTTTTCAAAAGAAGTAGGCACAAAAATTTTAAATCTGCATGTAATTCTAAGCCTTTCATGTAGTGAAATGCCGAGCTGGCGATCAGATTGCGGGAGCACGGGGGAAGCCTGCAGGGATGGGCGGGACGATGCTGGTGACTCTGCGCCAAGTGAAAAAGAGCCGTCCTGGGAAACCTTCAGAACCGAAGCCTGGCAGTGGGGTGGCAGTGGCCTCGCGCCGCCACCTAGTCAAGGCTTTGAAAACGTTTAGACGTGGACGCGATCGTGTGAAAAACGTCTCTCCCGACATGGAACCGAACATACTACAAACGAAACAGAGCAGTCTAAACCACGGAGCAAGTTTAATTTGGTTCATTCCCTAGGGAAGAAAGAAAAAAATGAAGTTTTAAATTCAGCCTGCTGTGTTCGGCTCCCTCTATTTGTCTTACCTACATAAAGTTTAAATTGCGCCATCATGGTGCCGTTTGAATTTTGGGGATAAAAGTATATACTTTCAAGACCTGAAGTCAGAAAATGAGACGCTAGCCTTCAATTGCTAGAATTACAGCACTCCCTGCGTCCTTTCTGACGTCTCCGCCACCAAGCACGTGCTGATTTTAGAAGAGCCGTAGAAAAGAAAACAATCAGGCATTATGAGATGGAAATGATTTTTGCAGCGATGTGACTATTGTGTTTTTAACCTACTTTCACTATTTATCTATTTATCCACGTTCCTCCGGTTGACAATGTGACTTTCCACCTACGACCGGAAATCTGTCTCCTCCCAGAGCTTTTCACGGATCCCGATGGTGCCAGGGTCCATGCCGGTCCTGTCTGGACCAGGCTTTGTACTAGGTAGCGCATTTTTCCTAAAATAGCACTTTGGATTAAGAGACGCAGAACCCATAAGCTCCTCAGCAGGCCACACGAGATAAATGGGTCACGGACGCGCAAAGAGGGGTCCTTTCTGTTGTGGGTGCAGGTAGAAGCGGCGTGGCTTGTTTGCCTCGTGGGCCACCTGAGGCTGGCTTAGGAAGGGTAGCTCGAGTTCTCAGTGCCCGCCGCCGGGTTCACTTGGGTGCCGGGGTTTTCCAGGTAGCCCCCCACACAAAGTTACGGGGAGTCGTGCGTCAGGAGGGCCTTACGAGGCTGCTGTTGGCGAAGTTCGAGTCTGAGTAGTTTTGGATCACGCAGGCACCACCACCGAGCTGGTCTCCCCTGCGGCCCTCTGTCTTTCCTTCGTGTTCAGCCCCGTGGGGTGGGGTGTGTGAGCGCCAGCCGTGTCCAGGGTCAGTGGGGCTGCCCAGACCCTTTCTGGGATCTCGCTTTGTCATTTCATGTTAACTGGAGCTCAAAGGTGGTAGGAAAACTGTCTCGGTGATCTCACTCGATGTTATCCCGCAGGAAAACAACCATCAGCAAGTTCAGTAATCCACTGAGCTTCCCTGGGCCCGAACCTGTGTACTGAGGGCACTCTGGCTAATTCTTCCTCAACGTCAGATCACCTGTGTGATCCCAGTGACACTCTGAGGTCTTTGAAGGCCCCTGCTGCATTTTTAGCCACTGGATTTGCAGTGACACTTGGGCCCAGCCATGGGCTGTCCTGCAGCAGGATTTATTTCACGGAAGGACACAGCGTTAGCTGGTCAGTGAGTCCCTTCAGACAGGCTTTGGCAGCGGTGTCATGTCCAGTGGAACATTCTTGTGACCCGTGTTTGCTTTCTTCATGTCTTGATGCAAGAACAGAGGTGAAAGGGAGGCAGTCTCCCACCAGAGACCAAGGAGGCAACGGAGAAACACGCTTGTCTAATCCGAGTTAACTTTGTGCGCAACTTTGTAACACTCCAGAAACTCTGAGCAGTTAATTAAACGCATACATGTACCCACAACATTTACTTTACACAGATCATATTAACATTATCACTTTTTTTTTTTAAACAATAAAGTGTTGCCCTTGGTCCTTTGCACACTTCAGAGAATCACGTGACTTGCCACTAGTGGATTTGACTACCTGGCGATAATCATGACCAGGGCAGACGAAGGTGGAGGAGGAGAGACCAGTCTCACAGAAATGCCATTTTAGCACCTTGATTTTTGTACAATTTATAAAAAATAAGCCATTACCACATTCAAGATAAAGAACATACTTATCTCCCCCCAAAGCTTCCTCATCTCCACTTCATCTTCCTCCTCCTCAGCAATCCCACTGCCCCATCCTGCAGTCATGCCCTGGCAGTGAGCTGCCTTCTGTCGCTAGAGATTACTCTGCATTTTCTAGAATGTTATATGTATGGAATCATTACATATATATAACGATATATAACATATATAGGGATAATATATTAGATTCTTTCATCCAGTATAGTCATTTTAAGATTCACCATGTTGTAGAGTATCTCACTAGCTCCTTCCTTTTTATTGCTGAGTTGTATTCCTTTGCATGAATATACCACAGTTTGTTTCTCTTCTTCTGTTGGTGGGCATTTGACTGTTTACAGGTTTGGCTAATAGACAAGAAGCTGCAGTGGACATTCACACAGGGGTCTCTTGTAGTTGTGTGGCTTTCTCTTCTCTCTTGTGCAAATACCTAGGTGTGAAATGGCTTTATTATATGGCTAAGTGTGTGTTTCCATATTTAAGCAACTGCCGAACTGTTCTCCAAGGTGGTTGTCATAGTTTACATCTGCACCAGCAACACAGAGGAGTTCCGGTTGTTTTACATTGTTGCCAACACTGAGTTTGGTCAGCTTTTTAAAATGTCAGCCGTTTTCATAGGTGTGCGGTGGTATCTTAATATTGTTTTAATTTACACTTTACCAATGATATTAACATTGTAATTGTTGAACAATTATAATTGTTGTAACATAAGGATGTTGAAACTTTTCTCGTGTATTTATTTGCCATATACATATATACATATATATAGTATAGATGCAGTGTCCCAATCTTTTGCCCACTTTATTGGGTCATTTTGTCACTGTTGAGTTTTGAGTGATATATATCTCTCTATATATCTATATATTTATATATACATATCTATATATTTGTATATAGATATAAAGTATAGATATAGATAGATACAGATATATATATATATATATATATAGATATAGATATAGATATAGATATAGATATAGATATCTATCTCCTGGGCTCAAATCATTTATCAGATATATAATTGGCAAATGTTTGCTTCAAGTTTGTGACTTTTCATCTATTGACAGCATGGTTCATTAGTAGAAATTTAAAAATTTGGTGTAATTTATTAATTTGTTCTTTTTTGATCATGCTTTTGGGATCATAGCTAGGTAATATTTTAACCCAAAGTCATAAAGATGTTATTCTGTTTGCTTCCAGAAACCATATCGTTTTAACTTCCACATTAGGACTGTGATCAACTGTGTGTTAATTTTTGTATGTGGTATGAAGTTAGAATCCAAGTTCTTTTTGCCTATGGGTTTCCGGTTGCTACAGCACCGTATCTTGAAAGACTGTTTATTACCCAGTGAGCTGCCTGTTCCTTTGTCAAGATGAATTGTTTGCTAGTTTGTGTTTGTTTCTGCATGTTTCTGTTCCATTGATCTGTTTGTTCCTCTTTATACCAATACCATACTTTTTTCATTACTTCAGCTTAAAATCAGGTGATGTTAGTTAGTTCTCTAACTTCGTTTTAAATATTGTAGGTCACTTGTATTTTAGAATCACTTTTTTAATTTCTGAAATCAACCAATCAATGAATCCTGCTGGGATTTAGATTAGGATTGCAATAAATCTATAGATCTACTTGGAGAGGATTGACATTTTAGCAATGCTGAGTCTTCTAACCTATAAACATAGTATCTTTCTCTATTTATTCCAGTCCCCACTATTTTCTCTCAGCAATGTTCTTGGGTTTCAGTGTACTGGTATTTCCTATCTTTTGTCAAATTTGTTTAAAACATTTCATATTTTTTAATGATACAATAAATGATATTTTTAAATTTTTAATTTCCAACTGTTTGTTGATAGTGCAGAAAAGGACAATTAATTTTGTAGAGTGAAGCTGCATTTCGCAACTTGGCTAAATTCAGTTATTACTTCTAGTAGCTTTTTGTGGATTCCATAGGATTTTCTACAGAGACAGTCATATGGTCTATGAAAAGATAGAGTGTTTCTTCTTCCATTTCAGTCTGGATGCCTTTCATGTCTTTACGCGGCCTTCCTGCACGGGCCCAGTGCAGCCCAGTGTTGGAGAGCGTGGCACGGACAGGCCCCTCATGTCCCTGCCTCGGCCGCCAGCCTTGCACCAGGACCGTGGGGGAAGCTGCAGAGTTCTGTAGACCCTCTGGATTTGGGGGAGAGCCGTGCTTAGCAGAAGTGGATGGTAAATACTTGTCAAATGCCTTTTGTGTGTCTATTAATATAATCTTTTTTTTTTTTTTTTTTTAGTTTCTTAATATGGTTAATACAGTAAGTGATTTTTTAAAAAAATGTTAAATCAACCCTCCGTTACTGGAATAAAGTCTACTTGGTCATCATGTATTATTCTTTTTATATATTGTTCTAAAATTTTTTTTCTAATTTTGAACACCTACTGATATTTTGTTATTTTTGTGGTTGTGGTTATGAGGAATACCAGTCCGTGGTATTCTTGTACTGTCTCGATCTCATTTTGGTATTATTGCAATGCTGGCTTCGTGAGTGAGCTAGGAAATAGTCACTCTTTTAAAATCTTCTGGCAAGTTTTGTATAGAATGAATGTAATTTTTTTCTAAATGTCTGGTAGAACTCCCTGGAAGGTCCTAACTACAGATTTAACGTCTCAGTAAACAGCAGTAGGTCTGTTCGTGTCTCTCTTCCAGGCTGAGCTTCAGTCCACCGTGCCTCTCCAGGGATTTGCCCATTTCATCTACGTTGCCAAATTTACTGACATAAATAGGTCTGTAAATTCCTTTCTTACCTTTTTAATATCTCTTCGACGAGAGTGATGTCTTCTCTGGCATTGCTGACATTGTAAGTTACGGCTTCTCTCTCTTTCTAGAAGTTTATCTATTTTATCGATTTCAAAGAATCAGCTTCCGGTTTCACTGGCTTTTCTCTGCTGTTTCCCTGCCCTCTGTGTCATCTGTGGAGCGAGTGACAACCTGTGAGAAATAGTCCAACCATTTTTGTAAGGCCTGGGCATCTGCAAATGACTTTCACATTTTTAAAGGGCTACAGAAAACAAAGTAAGGAAAAGAATATGGAGCAGAGACCATACGAGACCCACAAAGACTAAAATATTATTTAGCCCCTTACAGAAAATGTTTGCCAGTCGCCAAGGTGCGTCGTTCATTTCTGCCATGGTCTCCTTCCTTTGGATCCATTCACTCTTCTTTATTTAGCTTTTTATTGGAGGAAATGCCAGATCCTCTCTTCTAATACAGGCATTTATTGAAATAAATTTCCCTCAAGGTAATCTTTTTTATTTGTTCCTTTTTTTTTTTTTTTTTTTGGTTCCCTTTTCCTGTTTACCTGCTTCCTTTGGTTTATTTATTTGAATTTTTATTATAGTCCCGTTTTATCTCTGTGGCTTACATTTTGAGAGTTCCTATTGCTATAATGCTTTAGACTTTGTTAATATTTTCTTCGGCGACATTTCTCCTGCCCATAATTCTATCCAATGTATTTTTTATCTCACACATGATCATTTTCAACTCTGAGGCAGATTTCTTTTTATACCTTCCACGCCTCCACTCACTTAACATATGGAGCGCAGGGCTGATGACTGTTTTAATGTCTTTGTCTGTGTACGTGCTGGACCAATTTCTATAGACTGAATTTTCTTCTCAGAATGGCTTTTTTTTTCCTGCTTTTTGAAATGCCTGGTAATTTTTTATTGAGTGTCAGATCTTGTGACTTATACATTGTTTAGTGCTGGATTTTAAAAATATTTTTCTATAAACAGTTGTGAGCTTTTGGGGGGCATGGTTACGTCACTGGGGTGGCCTGACCTTCCTGGCCACGTGCCTGTGAGGCCGGACGCGCTCAGCCTGGCTCTTCCCGAGGTCCCTGTGGAATCGTGGGGGGGGGGGGTCCAGTCTGGGCGGCGGGAGAGGCACCACCGTGTCCCTGTGTGGGCCCTGCCATCTCTAGTCCTTTCCAGTGGTTCTTCTCGGGACGGGGACAGTTTCCTCACTGCAGAGGCTGCCCCAGGCCCCTGCAGACCGCGGGTGCGCCCTCTGAGCACTGCCCTCCAGGCTGTCCCCTGGGAATGCCGGTTGCCTTGGTCTCCCTCAGGTCCTCGCTCCTTCGCCTCCATTTAGGACACTTTTCAGGCTTTATCTGGGTTTCCCTCCCTGTACCCTGGCCCAGAAGCCCCCTAAGGCAGTAGGCTGGAATAATTGTGGGGCGCCCCGTATTTGTTTCTGTCTCTTAGGGGCCACCATTCACGTAATGCTTGAGAGCCCGTATCTTGGAAACCAGAAAGAAAAAAACAAAAACAGAATAATCTACCCCCACCCTGTAAAATTAAAAACACACATAACACCAGAGATTAATAAACAAGGAAACAAAGGTAAATAAAGATGGCTAATAATTAATTTTTTTTAAAGCTGCAGAAAATGGATAAACAGTCTTACAAGTTGATTCAGCAAAAATAGTAAACAAATAAACAATATTAGGAATAAAAGGTATATAACTGAGATAATTCAGAAATCAAAATTATATTAAAGGTAATGAAACAAACTTTATGCAGTAAATCTGAAAACTGGTATGAAATATATACTTATTAAGAAAAGTATAACTTATCGAAGGTGATTCAGTACATTTTGAATATTCTATGAAAGGAATTAAATTCCATTAGGAAACATCAGGCCTAGAGAGTTTTATAGGCATCAGAGTAAGTTCTACTGACATTCAAGAAACTAATTCCTATTCAAATATCTCCTTAAAACAGTATACATGTCTCAATACCAAAAAAGAGACATCATTCTCCAATTGGTATTTTGGTTACCTTAATTCCTAAAGGTAATAAGGTTAGTGAAGAAAAGTAAATTATAGATTAGCCTCATTTTTTTTTTTAACCATAGATGTAAAAATCTTAAAATATTGGGAAATCATATTTAGGAATATATATAATGGATCATAACCCAATATGGTTAATTCCAGATATATGTATGTGTTTGGATTACCATGAAATAATCAATAATGTAGTTCATTGGATTAGCAGAAGAACACAGTTATATGATTTCAACAGATGCTAAAAATTATTTAATAAGATTCATAGTTAAGAACTTAAACTGGGAATAGAAGGGAGTTTTCTTAATCTTATTAAAAAGATCTGTTTAAAAATTGTAGCAAATATGACAAAATCTTCAAACTTTCCCTTTAAGATTGAGAAAAAAGACAACTCTATTTAGTATTAAACAATGTAACAATCATGAGGCTTGAAAAAGAAACAAAAAGTATCCTGGTTGGATAGGAAGAAACAAAACTGTCACTATTCACAGCTGATGTGACTACTATGTAGAAAGCCCCAAAGAATATAGAGATGTCATACAGATTCATAAGAGAATTTGTGACTTTGCTGGACACAGTACAACATACAGAAGTCAACTGTATTACTATATGGTAGCAACAGATAGAAAATGTGATTTTTCTAAGTCACCGTTTACAATTGCTTGCATCAAAAATACATTGAAGGTTGGACTAATCCAAGAAAGATTTGTAAGGCCTTTGTGGATAACCTGACAAAACCGTGTTGCTTGGGGGTAAATAAAACCTCATTTAATGGAGAGATGGGCTTTGAACGGTGAGACACGAGTCCCTTTGTCAACCACCCAGAGTGCATTCAGTAACCACAGTGCGCATTCGGAACGTGGACTCCTCATTACTCCGAAAGGGTGCGGGCTTGTGGCTGCGATGGGTTTGTCGCCTCCCACTCGAGAGCGTTGTGGTTTTCTTCATTTCTTTGTTCGAGTGAACCCCAGAAGGTCAAGCCTCCACCTGGGCAGCTTTCTGTGTGTAGCCAACATCTGCTGTGCTTCTGGGAATGAGCAGTTTTGCTGCTGGAAAGAAAAGGCAACAATGTATCTGGTTTCTTAGTAGGAGACAGAAAGGAAGGAGCTGGTGCCTGGGGGATTTTGTGTGATAGTCACCGTGGGCTTGGCCGGGCCCCTCTCCAGGCCTGGAACGGAAGGAGGGCCCAGCAGTCTGGGATCTTCTCACAGGGCTCGGGGCCAACGAGGTGCCGATTGCGTCCTTGGTTCTCAGTGGAACTGCAGTTTTGGCCTAGGAAAACGACTTACCTTCCGATGCTCATTTTGTGTGTCTGCTTACAATTTCAACAGAAGAATCTACTAGAGATACTTACAAGGACAGATTTTGGATGGATGCACTTTGTTAAAACCCAGTGAAATCCTGAGCGTCTACCTCTGTGATGTCTAAGCAGCCACTCAGACCAAACACTCATCCCCCCTCGTGTGTGGGCTCACTGTGCTCACGGTCCCGACCCTCCATCACCGAGCGGAGCAGGAAAAGCAAAGCGTTCTGGGACATGGCCTGAGATACTTCCCTTCACCCTCGCACCCTCAGAGCCAGTTTTCCAGGGCTGCTTCCAGGACAGGGTAGCAGATGTCTGTGCATGGGGCAGGGGGGCATGAAAGAGAGGCCGCCGAAACCCCTGAGGAGCGTGGACGCCCCCACCCAGAGGCAGCGGCCAGCGATGGAGGGTAAGCTCGGGCTGCTCCTTTGCTCTGACCCCTAATCTAACACCTCTCAGCGTAATTTTCAGCTAATGACTAATAAGATGTCATTTACTTTCATATTATTCATAGAACCACATCTGTTGAAAATAATTTTACATTAGGAATTAAGATAATGCCTCCAAGTCAGCTGTGTGATCATTGGCTAAGTGGAAATGGACTCATAAAGGAGGGTGACACGGGCACCTGGACCGCTCGGTTTCTGTCAGTGATTTCAGATGCACGTGGAAGGCCATCTGTCTCGACGCAAATGTGACACGAATCTGACGTCGGGAGCCTTTCCCGCAAGTGGCACGCGATGTGCCCTTCCGAAAACCCGAGTCGTGCTCGGTGCAGCCGAACCAGCTACAGCGGCAGAGCGAGGATGTGTGCGTGTGGGATGGCACCTCCATGCACGTGCCCTGCAGACCGTCACCCCCTGTGCGGTGGCAGCAGATGGGCCCGCCGGCAGGGAGATTCTCTCCAGCACGGCTCTGAGTCACCCTGCTGTAAAGATGCCAGGAGCGTGGCCGTAAGACCAGATTTCTCCCAGTTTTATGACATGGCTTTCCTTTCTTGTGTGTTGTGTATCAGAGAAGTCCACACTAGTTCTCTGTGGACGAGATTTCCCAAGGAACAGCCTCAGATATGTTGACTGTAATAGCGGAAGCTTTGTGTCAGTCTTGCAGCTGCTCTAGGGATCATGCAGGCTCCTGAAGATGTCAGCAGTCTAAACGTCACATGTCTGATAATGTCCTACTGCTACGATGTCTGTCTTCTACATGCACACACACACACACGCACGCACACCCACACACACCCCTGCCATGAAAATGAATTGAACGCACACAAATGAGTCATGCGTGATACTTACTAATTCGTGTTCATAAAATCGTATGCTGTTGGGCTGAATACATGGAGTCCTGCAGGAACCTCACCCCCTCCAGATTCCAGTGTGCATCCCCTGGTCCACCGGGACACCCACTGCGTTGTCTGTGCTTGTCCTTCCCACTCTTCTTTTCTCTGTGTTAGGGACACTGAGATGGCAGTGCAAGTCAGGCATTCCTCCACCAGGCTCAGGGAGGTGGCTTCTGCTGAGGCACCAAAGGTTTCATTCTGCAGACTGCCCCCCCCCCCACAGTCAGGAGCCACGCCAGAGGGGTGGGGGTGGGGCTGAGGCCGCGGGAGCCCAGCCTTAATATAACGCGGTTCACATGTGACCGTCATCCTTCAAAAATGCGAACAGTCTCTGATCCCCAAGGTTAACAGCCTTGTCCCTCTGTTATGTATTGTTCATTTATTGAGTCTTCTTCAGGAGAATGTCGGGAAGGAAATGAGGTTTATTAGAAAGAAGAAAACAAACACGAGCAGGCATTTCTGCTGAAGAGCAATTGTTCAGTATTACAGACACTTTGTAAAAGGTTCTCCCATTATTTCGGTAAAACAAATCCCGCTTCTCCTTCCCGACATGAGGCTCTTCCCATTAGTTGCTCATATGATAAACCTTAGCTTTCACGGCTACGTGTTGCAAAAGCACTTTTACAATGCGAGTGAACTACAGTTGTCCCCTGTCTTAAAAGATGGCTTCATCACAGTTTCCTGGGATTAATGATTTAGGTCCAACAGTATATAGAGTGTGCCTTCATGGTGCCATATACTTCTCCTCCATGAAGAGAGAAACCTAAGTATAACATTTCATAAGATAAAAATCAAACGCTTGGCTGGTGTGGCTCAGTGGCTGAGCATTGATTGTCCCATGCACCAAAAGGTCGCTGGTTCGAGTCCCAGTCAGGGCCCATGTCACAGTTGCAGGCTCTGCCCCTGGCAGGGGGCATGCAGGAGGCAGCCGATCAATGTTGATGCTTCTCTCTCTCATTGATGTTTCTATCTCTCTCTCCCTCTCCCTTCCCCTCTCTCTCTAAAATATCAATACAAACGTTAAAAAAACGAAGGAAAACCTAACTTTATGATACCATCACATTTTGTATTTGCTTGGAAAGTAAAACTAAAGCAACATTTTCTTTAGTTAACAGGTAATTACATTCCCTTGAGGATCAGAAGCCAAAGCCAGCACATAATATTAACCATGCCCTCACCATAATTGGATTTGACAAGTGCAGCCGATCTCGTTTCTCTGTCTGGGTCATGCAGCAAATGACATCAGAAAACACACAGGGAGGCAGTGGTGCGAATCTGTCCTCAGAGTCACTGAGCGACCGAGCAAAGTGCTGGGCACACAGGAGACACTTAATTATTTCTTCAGTCAATTAATGAATCAGTGAGTCAGGACTCAGAGCCTCAGCCCACCACTTACTGGATACTGAAGCTTTAGCAAATTACCTCACCGCTTTAAGCTTCAGTCCTTTTCAGCCATAAAATGTGTGTCCTAGTGGTACCTCCTCAAGTGATGGAGAAGATGTAGGTAACATGTAAGATGCCCCTCACTGCTGGCACTCAGGTGCAGATCGAGGCTGGCACAGGCCTGGGCAGCACCCGGGTTTTCGGTTTTGTTTTGTTATTGAGTAATGTCTGCATTTCTCACTTAACTATGGACAACTCTATGGAATTATGTGAAAGTAGAAAAAGTGGACCATATTCCCATGGGCGTAAATATGTGCCAGGAAGTGTGTATTCTGTGTCAGCTGGAATATTTGAAAGTGCTTGGCCCCACTTGGCTGCTTTAATCCATGGGGATTGACACAGAGCTAAAGATATGGCCAAATTATTTACTTACGAAAAAGATTTAGCTGTAATTCAAACTTAAATATGCATATTTATGTAAGATATACCAAAGAACCACTGTACCAATTAGTGAGGTTTCTAAAAATAAATATTTCATTTAAAACAACAACAACAACCCATCCCTCCACAATGGTAATTCAGTGACGGTCTGGATGTAGGACAGTTGACTTTAGATGGTGGGAGTGACCCAGAATGGCTCTGTCCCGAAGAACTGCAGCTACATTGTATCACCATTTCCAGAGACAGTCCTCTGTCAGACCGCTGCTCGTTTTCTTCCAGGAAATCCTAGGCAGGAAGAATCGCATTTTGGTTTGACTATATCATTTTATTCACAGTCCCTTAAAAAGTTAAATTTTTCCAACCGATTCCCAGAGCAATGAATTCCCAGAACTTTAGAATTATGTATTGCGTTGAATGGATACTTACCAAGACAGAATCCTGTTAGAGTATAATATCCACATTACTTGAAATAGCGGAAGTCTGAGCAATTTGAACAGAAAAAGACTGAATTAGTTAGCTCCTCTGATGTCCTTGGTTCACATGAAATATTATAGAAATATGGAAATCACAGATTAATTCTTCTGAGATTTCCCTATTAGCCTATTGTCCTCTGTTGCAGTAATGGATGTGCATTTGTCTCCCCTAGAAGATGGTGAGAACCTTGAAATCGGGAGAATTTCTGATTTCCTTTCTGTCTTCCATGTAGTTGGTCCACATACATTATTATTTATAACAGGTGACTCTCCATCTCTGTTACATTTTAAAAGCTTATGTTAAACTTAGTTCTCAGTTTTCTTCTTCAAAGCTTAAAAATGCACTTATAGTCTATTATAAAAGAAATATAAATGTATTATGCAGTGCATTAATAACAGTTTTGTATGGTGGTATTTTGTTATTAGAAGTGGTTTGATTTGTATTATGAAATTTCAATGCTGATGGAATCAAGACCCCCAGTCAGTTATAAATAAACATGTTTTTATAATTAAAAAATGATAATTTCAGGACTGGAGAAATTTGGTGGTTGTTATTATTATTTTTTTAAGTTGTAGTCATTTCACCAATAAATTAAAAGGATTCCTCTAAAAGAAAATAAAGAAATGGCCTGGCCTGTGTGACTCAGTGGTTGAGTATCAACCCATACACCAAGAGGTTGCCCGTTGGATTCCTGGTCAGGGGTCAGGGCACATTCCTGGGTTGTGGGCTTGGTCCCTAGTAGGGGGCATGCAGGAGGCAGCTGATCAATGCTTCTCTCACATAGATGTTTCTCTCTCTTTTCCCCTCTCCCTTCCTCTCTAAAAATCAATACAAATACATTAAAACAAAATAATAAAATAAATAAATGGTTTGTTATTTTCTCTTAAAAGTTGATATGCCCACATATTCTTAAAATAGTCTACAATCCCACACCCTTCAATTTAAATCTCTCTGATCTGTTTTTCTAATGATTGTGTTCATTTCCCCTGATGTCCTATCAGTCCCTATATCTTTTTCTTATGTTAATGTCCAGTCAGGAGTTAATTGTTCTTAGACCCTGTGTCCCCCCAGCCAGTGTGGGGCCAAGGTGTCATGATGTGGGAGCCAGAAAGGGGCCCTTTCTTAGAGCTGGGCAGCAGCAGCTGAGACTCCAGCCCTGTCTCTGTTCTCTTCAAATCCCTCACAGTTTCTTTGAAGCCAATTAAGTCCAGAAGTAAGTTGGATTATTCATTATGTGCTAATGGAAGGATGTTAATAGCACATTTTCTTAAGTGAGTTCATTTGTCTAAGGAAGGGACCCAAATGTGTTGAACTCTGAGAAAAGATGATAAATTGTCTAGTTACCCATTCTGTTAAAGATAAAACCTTTACAATATTTATGCAAATATGAATGCAATTTCAGACACCCTGGATAGAAGGGAGAGACCAGGTACCTCTTCCTACCGGATGCGTTCAGTGGTGTTTGTAATGGGAATATTTGGGCAGTTCATACTAAAAGGTTTGCCAGGTTGAGTTTACAATCTTGTGCCGAAGAGGTTATAAGTCAACATTTGGAGTTCCTTTTTAGAGGTAAGAATTTACTAATTAAATATCTGTCCTAACAAGATTTGCAAGAGTAAGGTTTAAAAATACTGTGTGCTAGCCCAGCCAGTGTGGCTCAGTGGTTGAGCGTTGACCCATGCACCAAGAGGTCGCTGGTTCAATTCCTGGTCAGGGCACATGCCCGGGTTGGGGGCCCCATCCCCAGTGGGGGGCATGCAGGAGGTGGCCAGTCGATGTTCTCTCTCATCGATGTTTCCATCTCTCTCTCCCTCTCCCTTCCTCTCTCTCTAAAATCAATAAAGAAAATAAATAAATAAATAAAAGAACTGTGTGCTTTGGAAATAATCATTTAAGTCAAGAGTGGCTCTGCTGAGGACACGCCCCCGAGCTCGTCTTTCCGCACCCCAGCCAGCCCGCCAGGAAGCCCTTCCTGTCTTTGCTCAGTGTAGGTGACTTCCACCTCCGACGGAAACGCCGGGAGCCCCCGGGAGCCCGAGCGGTGGCCGGAGCGGGGTTCCCACACATTAGCACCCTGGGACACCGCAGTGCCTTGGGAAGTGGCTGCCCTCCTGCGCCTCACCCTACAATGGGGGTTGAGGGTCCCTGGGAGTGGGGGGAGCGCCCCAAGGGTTCCTGAGCCATGCTGAGGGCTGGGGCCTGCTGGCAGGTGTTCTGAGAGGAGTCTCATCCGCGTCACCTTTGCTGAAAACAAATGCTGCTCCCGCTGGGCCCTCGCGAGCACTTGCCACCCCTCCCGAGTTCATCCGAAATCACCAGGCAAAATTAAGTGTGACAGGCAGTCTTGATGAGTGGCAGGTGTCAATCACTATTAAATCTTGACATCCACTTTCCATCCCTCCTTCGTGCCGAGAATGAGCGTCACGGCGTGAATCTCGATCAGCGCGGTCCGTGGCAGTTGGCGCTGTCACGAGCCGCAGATGGGTGGCTTCGCTTTTAACGTCGTAATGACTGTGTGGATGCAGTCTCCCCATCACCCCAACATTCCCCGGGGCTCCGGGGGGAGAGGGAGAGCTGTAGCCGGAACATGTACTGAAACTGGCACTGAGAGTAGGCGGAGACACATTGCCCAGAAAAAAAGTGATGAAGATACAGTAATATGAACATTTCATACTTTAAAAAAAGTTTTCATGTGTATTTTCTGTTGTTTTATGAAATTCTGAATTAAATGTGAGGAGATAGCATCAACAGAGCTTATTTTGACTCTTCCTAATACTCCTGGTTGCCACCAGGCATTTCACCAGCGGAGACTGTCCTACCCACGCGTTGACGTCACTGCCCTTGCTTAGCTCCTGTTGGCATCTAGGTCCCAGTATGAGACGGCACCTTTGCTCACAGGCCCCCAGGTTCGAATCCCATCTCTGTCAGGTGACCATCTCAACCCAGTTTAGCTGCAACATTCTGGGCGTTGGCATCAATGCCCTGTGTCCCACCAGCCCTCGGACCTGGGACGGTTGGTCACCATAGCTTCTCTCGGCAAGGATCTACCATTTGGGCAGCTTTCTGCATCTGAGGAGTGGCAAGACCAGACGCCAGGCCTGCTTCACTCCGCCCGGCGTGGGCGGGGGGAGAGGACGTGTCGTCTGATTCACCAGTGAGTCATGAAAGATCAGAGCACTGTGGAATCATTGCGGACACCCTTTATGCAGTTTAAAGAGGTGTCTTGTTATAAAGCATTTGCTCTCCCCCTGAGATGGTGCCTTTTCTCCTTTGCTGGTGTAAACATCATTTTTAATAACATGGTGGTGATTTTATATATCTAGATGAGACAGCTCACATTCGAAGGCTGCCCACCGTGTGTGGTGCCTGGACGAGGCCTTGTTTGGAAGGGGGCACTGAGGGAATCATTTAGGGTGTCTGGTCACGGGGCATGGTCCTGGTAGAAGGAACGGGGACCTGGGGGTCCCAGTGGAGGTCGAGGGACCTGGGAGCCACTGTAGCATGCAGCCCTCCAGCCCTGTGGGCAGAGTGGGGCCCTGCAACTCTGTGACCTCCTGCCTCCACGTGACCCCCATAGAAACGTAGGCTCCTTCTTTCTCGACCCCTTGAAAAGAGGGGTGTCTGTGATTTGTGCTCGCCTCGGTGCTAAGTTCTGCGCCCGCTCTCGAGCGGGCTGTGGTGGGTGCTCCGGAGGGGAAGGGTGCACTGGAGGCAGAGGCAGAGGCTGGGGCGGGCACCCGCGTCATGCGTCTCCTCTCAGCCGTGACGTGACGGCTCACCTGCACAGAGTCTGGGGTGCGTGACACGTAGAGGGACTGCACGGTGGCGCTCCACCCTCCCACTGCAGAAGGAGAGCTGTCCTCACCATCACCACCGGTTTGCTGTAGCATTGTCCATACGCCTCTTTCAGAAATGTTTAACGTGGCATTGTATGTGCTTTATTATTATTATTATTATTATTATTATTATTATTATTATTATTTTAATCCTCACCTGAGGATATTTTCCCATTTATCTTCAGATAGAGTAGGAGGGAGGAAGAGAGAGAGAGAGAGACACACACACACACACACACACACACACACACACAGAGAGAGAGAGAGAGAGAAACATAGATGTGAGAGGGACATATTGACTGGTTGCCTCCCACACGACCTCAACCAAGGCCGGAGACCAAATCACAACTGAGGTACATGCCCTTGACCAGAATCGAACCCACGACTCCCTGGTCCTTGGGCCAACCCTGTAACTGCTGAGCCAAACTGGCCAGGGCTTTGCTTTTTTTTTTTAAATCCTCGTCCGAGGACATTTTTTTTTTTTTTTTTTTTTGCATTTATCTTCAGATAGAGGGAAGGAGAGAGAGAGAAACATCGATGTGAGAGAGACACATCGACTGGCTGCCACCCACACGACCCCAACCAGGGCCGGGGACAAACTGCAACCGAGGTACCTGCCCTTAGCGGGAACCGAACCCAGGACTCTCTGGTCCGTGGGCCACGCTCTAACCGCTGAGCCAAACCGGCCAGGGCTCCTTTGCTTTATTTTTTATAAGAAGTAGCAGAGAAAGAGAAGATTGACGTGGGGGAGGAACTCATCCTTTTTCTTCAAGAACACACAGTCCCTTTCTGCACTTAAACAGGAATGACAGGGGAAAGTGAGGTGACAGGGCCCAGTGTTTCTTTAACCAGAGTCAGGAGCTCCCTCAGCATCATCTGCAGAGAACAGATCGGGAGTCAGTGACAACCTGGCGACCGATTTCTCAAACAGCGCCGTGGAGCCCCACGCAGGGCAGAACAGTCAGAGATCTAACCTCAGGAAGAAAACATCTCATCGCATGGTGGTCGGAAGGAAGGAACTTCTCATGGGACCATGGCCTCCGGGCAACTCTGTGTGTGAGGGCGGCGGCGGTGGCGGTGTCCTGGGTGACGGGAAGGAGTGGGAGGGCCGTGCCCGACGGCAGCACGTGGAAAGGGACACCCTTCACAGAGTGAACTTCACTGATGTCTTTATTCATTATGACAGCTTTTTGGCATCAGGTAAACATCTTGCTCTAACAAAATCAGTTTTTCACAACAGTTTGGAACAGATGGATATAAGTGGAATCGGGCATCCTTTTTCAATTTCTCGCAAAGGGCCACATGGCTGGGAGTGGCCTGGGTTGACACAGCAATGATGACTCGCAAGTCTGAGGACGCGGGAACCCACGAGAGCGTTCACAGGAGTCCCAAAGGACAGGGAAGTCGAGGCGCCTGGGAAGGGAGGCCAGAGAGGGTCCCTGCGGGGCTCAGGACAGTCGGATGGGGCAGACGGGCTCAAGGCCGGAAGGTCGGAGTACTGTGTCCGGGTCACTCCTGCAGAAGACGTCTTCGTGGACATGAAGCAGCTGCGCCCTCTGCCCGGGTGGGTGCTGCTTGTATGCAGGGTGTTTGCCCCATGGACACACAACCCCAGAATTACCAGAGCGTCCAGAGTTTCAAGGGACGTGCACAGAATGGATTTTAAGTAAAATCTTTGCATTCTGGAAATGTTGCTTATTTTTTTTAAAGCAATGTGTTACCAGAGAAAGCACATCCCTGAGTTGATTGGGTCTGGGCTGGACAAGCATTCGTAACTTTGAAAGGTCAGACTGCAGAATGTCTAGGTGGGCAGGGTTTGGGGGGGGTCACCCCTTCCTAACATAGGTCAGAAGACTGGCCCAGCAATCTCTGGATATTCTAGGGGCTCAATCAATATTTATTTATAAATTATCATTAATTAAAATATGTAAATGTCACTATTTTTCTGGTTTTATTGAGATGTAATTGACATATACCATTATATAAGTTTAAGGTGTACAAGATGATTTGATATTTGTTTATATTAAAGTACAATAAAATGATCACCACAATGAGTCTAGTTAGCATCCATCACCCACAGTTACAGTCGTTTCTTGTGATGAGAGCTTTTAAGATCTACTCTCTAGCCCAGTTTGGCTCAGCAGTTAGAGCATCGGCCGGTGGACCAGAGAGTCCCGGGTTCGGTTCCTGCTAAGGGCACGTGCCTCAATTGCAGTTTGTCCCCAGCCCCGGTTGGGGTCCTGTGGGTGGCAACCACTGAATGTGTTTCTCTCACATCGATGTTTCTCTCTCTCTTCCCCTGTCTCTCCCTCCCGCTCTATATGAAGATAAATGCAAAAATGTCCTCGGGTGAAGATAAAAAAATAATAATAAATCTACTCTCTTAGCAACTTCCAAATATGCAGTACAGTATTGAACTACATTGACTGAATGAGCAAATGCGTGAATATTTCCTGCTAAAAGAGAGGAGATTTTTTTTACTTTGATCTGGGCCCCAAGGCTAAGGCAACTAGATTCCATTTTATGTATGCCCCTTGGTTAAGGCGACTAAAAGACTCCATTTTGTCACCAATAGACATTCCTCGATATTCTTCCAACAATAGGTTAATTACCCCTAGACGGGAAGGAATTTTGCCTAAGATTATAGTTGCCCCAGAAGTTGGGAGGCATTTGCAGTTTCCTGAGTAAAGGTATTTGCAGGTACTTGTAAGTACTTACGCCATAGGTAAATAATGCTAATTTTGACTTCTGTGGTCTCTGTCACTCCCACTATTGTACTGGTTCCCTGAGGGGAGGGGGCAAAAGGAGGAGGGAGTTTCTGTCTTTAAAATGGGACCAGTAAGAAGAATCGGGGCTGTTGATCTGAGGGGAGACTATGCCCTCCGCAGCCCGCTGGCGAAATAAAGTACTCCTTTACAATTCGGCCGTGCGTCTCTGGTTGTCTCGCCATCAGGTTATAACACTTAACTTGTTGACAATACCTTCTCTAAAAAAGGTAGGGGACTCTGAGGAGGCCGCCTACTCTGGGCTGAGTGGCGGCGTCAGAAACTGGAAACCTGTCGGGTGGACGGTTCCGCCAGCCGGAAAGGAAACGCCGTGGTCACTAGATACACACCTGGGCTTTCAGGACACCGACTCCAAGGTCAGAGAAAAGGCAGGGCCCAGACCAGGAGAAGGCTTCTGATAGAAGGAGGAATTCTGACTATTCACCCACACGTGATAATAGGGAAGAAAAATAGGGCCATATATTAACAAAACCAATTTAGATGCTGCCTCCTGAGTTCACATTTGAAAGAGAAAGTGCAAATACTGAAGGAGACAGAAGTAGCCAAGCACACGTGCGGACGAAGATGGAAAGCTATGGAAGTGTATTCGGAGAGCTGAAGCAGGAAATGAGCTATGGCTTAGATTGCTGCAACGTGAATGAACGCATGAAATAATCAGCAAGCGTACTTCATGGTCCTTTGCACTGCTCGTGAGGCCTGGACAGAGACTGACGTCCACTATTTAGGACTGGTGGGGTGATGTTAATGCATAGTTCAGAAAAAGCAATGCATATAATGTTATGGCCATTATACCTAAATTTAAAAAAGGAAAAAAAAAAGAAATTTCTGTTATCTCTAAAAGAAGAATAAATAATTGAAATAGAGAAAGTAAAACAAATATTTGAAAGGCAACAAAAACTCAATTCGAGTGAAAAATAGCCGAAGAACATCTTGAAACGAGAGTGGATACTTCCCGAGCCTGCAGTGTGCCAGGAACTAGGTTAAGTGCTTTACAAGTACGATCCCATTTATTTTTCACGCGAAGCCTAAGCTGTAATTACTCTCATTAATCCCATTGTGTAGCCAGAGAAATTGAAGTTTAGGGAGTGCTCAGACTTGGTCCTAGCGGGTGGTGAAGCCGGGCTTCCCACCTCCCTTCAGTCGGCTGCTGCCAGTGTGCTACGCTGTCAGACCGTGGGTGTGGGTCCTGACCTCCCAGGGCCTCGAGAGACCTGCAGGAGGGACAGGGCGCCTCTGTCCTGCAGGACGCCTGGAGGTGGAGAAGGGCGGTGGAGGCTGAACAGGGACGAGCGTTGTTGTTTTCAGGGAAGCTACCACCTGGTGAATTGACACGGATTCCTGGCAAATTGTAGGACAGACCGTGAGAGAAATGGTTTGTGAGTGCTGAGAGAGGGTAGCGATGGTCGATAGAAAGGTGAATCGATTGTCTGATGATAATTCTGATACCGACATTATCCTTTTCAAATGCTCCTGGCGTGATGAAGGAAAGCTGAGCTGGTGTATCTGGGCTTCACGGTTGGCTGAGTCTCCCCTTGATGTGTTTGGGGACCGGAGCTGGGGCTGGGGACTGTTCAGTCCTCCATCCCCAGCTCTCCGCCTGGCTGTGTGGCTTCAGCCGGGATACTGCAGCCCTGCAGGGCCCCGATGCTCCTGGTGGAGGTGGGCCCACACGCTCCCTGCGTCTGGATGAGCGTCCTTGCCCTTGGCCCCTGGTGAGCGCTCACCCTCCCGTCGTCCCTGGAACAGGAGCCGTGTCGGGTGGATTCCCAGCTCCTGGAGCAGCTTCCCTGAGATGCGACTGCACAGCGGACATGGAGGGGAGTCCCTAGCGGCATGTCAGAGGGCTCCCTGTTTAGTTCTTTGTTTCCAACGTGCTCCATCTGCTCCGATGAAAACAGAGAACGATCGCCCTGGCCGGTTTGGCTCAACGGTTGGAGCGTCGGCCTGCGGACCAGAGAGTCCCGGGTTCGGTTCCCGCTAAGGGCACGTACCTCGGTTGCAGTTTGTCCTCGGCCCCGGTTGGGGTCGTGTGGGTGGCAGCCACTCGATGTGTCTCTCTCACGTCGATGTTTCTCTCTCTGTCTTCCTTCCTCTCTCCCTCCCACTCTGTCTGAAGATAAATGCAAAAAATGTCCTTGGGTGAGGATAAAAAAAAAATTTTAAAAAAAAGAAAACAGAGAAAGACTCCAAGCTCAGAGGGACACACAGTGTGTCCGCCGGGCGACAGACTTGGTAGTTAGCATTCAGATAAACCTTTGCAGTTGGAATTGAGGACTCAAAGCACAGGTTAACGTGTAGCAGGGACAGCGGTGAAGCTCCTTATTTGACAAAGCGACGGCAGCGTATTCGGTAGGAGAAAAACACGTTGCAGGAACGTGTTCGTAAACAGTTGAGGTCCCTGGCCACCGCCCGGTCAGGGCTGGGCTCTGCCGTTTCGAGGGCGGTGCCACATACGGTACCATTTCCACAGAGCAGGTCAAGGGGAAGGCCCAGGTACGCCCACAGCCCGTGAAGAATACAGTTCTAAAGCCTGGAAGAGTGAACTATTCAGGGATGTGATAAACACTGAAAATATGGGCGGACACGGCAATTTGAAGAGCTGACTTGTTCTCCGAGACGCTAGGGGGTAACTTGGGTGGATGGAAAGGGCTACAGAGAGGCAGGTTTCTGAGAACTGCACCTGTTGGTGGGTAGGACGGACTTCCCTCCGTCCTGGTGTGAGACGGCCAGGTCCTGACATGGGCAGGGTGGAGCGGGCAGTGGCTGTCTCCCTGCCTACGTGCGGCAGAGGGACTTCGTGTCCGCCTGGTGCACACGAGGACCCCGGAGGGCTTTTCCACTGTGATTATTACTGATCTGGCGAGTTGAGCCGCTTATCCTGGTTATACTGACACAGATTCTCCAGTGCTAAAATTACCTTTCAGTCATTCTCCAGGATTTCATTTTATTCTGCCAAAGAATATGTGGAATATAGGGAAGTCTTTGAGCTTTCGTTCTAAATTTCTCGGATTTTGACTTTCAGGGACTCTGTTCCTCTCGGGTGCTTGTTATAGGACAAGGCCCCGGAGCAGGAGTGTGCTCTTTGCCCTTCCCTGTATTCCGCCCCAAATTAAACAAAGCACCAGCAAGCTAAGAGTGTCAGGAGGTGGAATTAGTTTCATATGAATATTTAAAATCACCTTGGGTGGAGAAAGCATCGCCAAGGCCAGGCGGCTGCCAGACAGGCAGGAATCGCTTCGAGCGCCTTCCGCCAGGGCAGGCCTCAGTGGTGGGTTCATGCAGCCCCTGTGAGCTGACAAGGACACCTCTGTGTGGGAGGGTCGGGGTGGGGGCTCCGAGCTCTCGTCTGCATGCCCACCAGCTACCAAAACTGCTGCCTCGGCTGCTGTAGAAATGATTTTGTTTTTTCTTTTCTTTCTTTCTTTATTTCCATTTCAGTTGACATTCAATATTATTTTATAGTAGTTTTGGGTGCACAGCACAGTAATTAGACATTTATATAATTTACAAAGTGTTCCCCCTGATATTTCCAGAACTCACCTGGCACCACACATACTTATTACATTGTTATTCACTGTATTCCCTGTGCTGTGCTTTACATCCCATGACGATTCGGGAACGCCAGGTCGTACTTCTCAGCCCCTTCCCCTCTTTCACCCCTCCCCCAAGCTCCCCCGCCCTCTGGCAGCCCCGAGTCTGTTCTCCGTGTCTGTGAGTCTGTTTCCGTTTGTGCGTCTGCACCGGAGGGTGAAGACTTGCCTTCTCCTCGACCTGGGCCTGAGGCCGCTGTGCGCACACCTGCCGGCCCCCCGCCCCCACTGTCACTCACACCCGACCTTTACACAAGCTGGGTTGTTTTACCATTAGGAAAATCGAACACCGTGTGTGGCCCTGTCTGCGTGACCATTTAGTTCTTTTGCCAACAATAAAGGGCATTAGCCTCCGCACTTGGGAAGCTAACGGCAGATTTTAGACACAGCCACACCTGTGTACATGCTCACACACATACACATTAATAGAGAGAGTCGCTCTTACCAAATGTTGCCTTTCTTTTTTTAATTGTCACCTGAGGACATGCTTATTGCTTTTAGAGAGAGGGGAAGAGGGAGAGAGAGAAACATTGATCACTTGCCTCCCTTACATGCCCCGATTGGGGATCCAACCCACAGCCTAGGTATGTGCCCTGACCAGGAATCGAACCCACAGCCTTTCAGTGTACAAGATCATGCTCCAATCAGTTGAGCCACACCGGCCAGGGCAAAAGGTTGGCTTTCTCATCAGCACCTTTTAATTGTCTTGGTCCTGCTGATACCATTGCAATTAGCTGGTTATTAACAGTAGGAAAGGAGCAAAAGGGAGGCCAGACATTATAAGCTTGGCCATCTGGGCAGCTGCACCAGGAAGCTGCAACCTCACACTCCCCAGGGAACCACCGGTCCGTTCCCCACAGTTCACTGGGGGAAGGGGTCCAACAAAGGGCAGACAGATGCATGTGCAGTGAAGTTGGGGTGACTAGGGAAGGTGCCTGTCAGTCAAACCTGGGGACAGAGATCATTGGCCAGAATGGATGGGACCACTGCAAGCCCGTGAAGATTTGGGAATACATGACCCCCCAGACAAAGGAGGTCGTTTTCTTGCGACTCTTGGCTCTGGCTCTTGGGCTTCTCTTCTTCCTGCCTCCTTGCATCCGCCCGTGTTCCCTCCGTAGCCGTGTGGCACTGCGGATGCCACACGCACTGGACTGACGGACTGCAGCAAGAACACAGACCGAGCCAGCCTGACGCTGGATTGGATTGCTCCAACACGGAACGGACTCTGGACCCTGCCTCTGATTTTAGCCCTGCAAAAGGAAAAATGGGACTTCTTCCTTGGGGGCACTGAGGGAAACGGGAACTTGGAAACCCAGGGGTTTGATTCCACAGAAATAAAGCTTTCTGCAGTATCTCATGCTCCCACGGGGGCCTCCGAAAATTCTTATCCCAGTGGTACCCCAAGAACCCCACTTCCACCGATAACTCTACCACCTGCAGGCAATGTGCTTTGTCTTGGATAAGAGGCTGGAGAATCAGGAACTAGGAAGGAGCTTCTCTGCCTCTTCCGTGGGGGAGGGGCTGCTGTGATGCCTCCTGTTCTCTGGCAGGGGGAGGGGGGCTGGGCCTTGGTTCCGGCTCTCTCTGTGCTGGGGCATGCCCACTCCCCACGGGAGCTCCTTGCTCCTCTTCCTCCACCTGGCACATCTCGGGGCCCCGCCGAGCTGTCCCCTCTTCTGTGCCGCTTTTCCCAGCTCTGTTCTCTTTCCAAGAGGAACTAACAGCTGTAAGGTCGGACCTGGGCGTGTCCTTTCACTGCCCCGTTCCTGCCGCGGGCTCAGCGCTTCCAGAAGAGCTCTGTGAGACCCTGTGTACCAGTCCCTCTCCTCCCCTCTTGGGAGATGCTCCAAGGAAGGAGCTGTGTCTGCCACCCGGCCTTTCGGCCCAGGGCACAGTAGCTGTTCCTAAGTGCTTTTGAATTACTGTGAAGGAAAGGCAGGGGGCACTCCAGCTGCCCAAAACAAGCAGGGCTCCGCTGTGTGCCCCAGGGCTGTTTGAAGGGCGACCCTTTGTCACGTGGGATTGTTCAGGGCCGCGTCCATCCCCATGGATCCTGGAGATCGAAAGGACCCACCGGTGTCCCCACTCCGTTGAGAATCTCGGGCAGAATCTGCTAGTCCTCATGGACAGAGCTCCATTATGCTTCTTAATGCTCTCTCGGCCCCCCTGTGAGTCCAAAGGGAGATATGGCCTCAGAGGTCATGTGCACGCACTTGATATAAAATCCTTCCCGAAGTCATAACGATCCCATCTCTCAAAAAACGATTTCGTCCCGTGCACCTCAGAGCTGACTGAAACCAAACATGAGAACCATGGAGGAGGTCGTTATGGCAGCCCTTAACATTTCTAAGCAATGCGTTTCCAGTAAATCTTCTTCCTGGGATTTTGTGCGCTCTGAAGAAAATCAAATTACTTAGTCCTCTTTGAAAAACAACAACAAAAACTTTTCATCGTAGCGGAAGAGGGCTTGTGCTGCGGGTTAAGTGATGGATGTGCTGAGTGATACTGCGTGAATGGAAAACCGCAGTCAGAGTGTGACGCCTGCCTCATGCGTTCTCCTCTGCTGATGAATATTCAGCATAGAAATGGCCCTGATTTTCTATGTTCAGGGGAAAAAGATGGAAACAAAGCATATAAAGGTTAGAATGGAGGGGCAGTGTTTCGTGTTCAATGACTATAATTTAAACCCTGTGGTTTGTTAGGTCATAAAATAATAGAATGCTTTAACTACAGAAAAATTATTTATAGCAGAGGATAATATATCTAAGAGGAATGCAAGAAAAAAAAATGTATGATGATGGGATGGAGTTAGACGAAAAACTTAATATGAAATTATTCTAAAGAAAAGTGGCAACAGCCCGGCCGGTGTGGCTCAGTGTTTGAGCGCCGACCCATGCACCAAGAGGTAGCTGGTTCGATTCCCAGTCAGGGCACATGCCCAGGTTGTGGGCCTGATCCCCAGTGGGGGGCATACAGAAGGCGGCCAATCGATGTTCTCTCTCATTGATGTTTCTATCTCTGTCTCCCTGTCTCTTCCTCTCTCTCTAAAAGAAATCAATAAAGAAAAAAAATGTTTTTAAAAAGTGGAGACATTGTATAGTCAGGTTCTTTAATTAACCACCCCTGCTGTCTGTACCCTTGATTGCATTCATAGTCCCCCACCGAGGTCCTGAAACCCAGCAGGTCAGGGAATTCCGTCACCGAGCACCCACAGAAACAGGCCACGCCGGCACCCACGTGGCTTCCTCCCGGAGTTCCTAACCTCTGTTGTGACGACCGTGTGGCCATGTAGCTGTTTCATTTCTGAGATTGGTTTTTAATCTAAGATGAGAACCTTGGGCAATTAAAGGGAATATCCCTGATTTATAACAGCGCCTTTTCTGCCTGCCTACTTGACAAAGCTTCTTTATGTCTGTGGACAAAATGAGAACTCTTTTTAAGGAAGATATTTCTGATCTCTTGAAGTATTGGGGCCAGCGATGGCAGGCAAAAGCGATTCTCAGAAGCTCTCTAAGAGGTAGCTTTATGTGTGATTATAGCGCATCTAATATCGTGCAGATATTCAAGAGGTTTAAGATCTCTGGAAGCATTGATATTTTTTCATCCTTAGGCAACTGATAAAAGCAGAAACATATTGCTTTAGGATTAGCCTTTAGGTAAATGTATCATACAAAACATTACATAATTAAGCAGGACTTAATTTTATCTGATTCACAATCCCTGGGAACAGTTGAATATTGTCTCTTTAAAAAGTCTCTCTGCATTATGATTCATGTGTTTGAGTTGTTCTATTACAACGACGCATCTTTGCCCTAATTTGGCATAACTTGACCAATACTTCAGTTCCAATGAAGCAGGCTTGCCTCTGCCTCTCAGCCTCATGCGCTCCATTAACCTTTTTATTCAGAGGACTGGAATGTGTAGCTGTGCTCTGAATGTTAAGATTCGTCAGTCTGTAGTGAAGGGTGTTTGCCCTCCTGCTGTGCGTGGTCTCTGACCCAGTGGTTTATATTTCATCGAGGTGTGGACGGCAGTTACCTGGCACAGCAGACGTCACGAGGAGACAGTGGTTTGTATGTGCACCTGATATTTCTCATTATGGATGTTCAAAAACATCTCTGGAGGTTTAGTCTCTGAGAATAAGATTTTCAACACATTTAAAACGTGTACAGTTTAATGTTGGGTTCTTCTTTCCACATACGACTCTTTCCTGGGGGAATAGTATTTAAAAATAGCGTCAGGTCAATTCTGTAGAATAACTTTCAAAATAATTATTTTTTTAAAGAAATTAGCAGTGCTGTTTAGACTGATTTTTCCCCAAATATTTGTATGTGCTTTATAAATATCTACTAATATTTATAGTTGTCTAGAATGGATACAAAAACCCGAAAGCTCCGAACCGTGTTTCGGCCTGGCTGGCTTGTCGGGCTGACCTCACAGGACTGTTGCTGGCTCAGTCCATGGGCGTCACCGGGAGCACCCCATGGTCCAAGGGGTTGCACACTGGGCCTTGAAACCCATTTGTAGGGATAGCTTGACCCTGGGAACACAGAAAAGAGATGTAGGGAGCAGGTTGATGACCCCTTGAGATGAGGTCACAGCGAGCCATTGCCGTTTTTATAGCAAATTGAGGCTGTTTCCCTTGAGACGCATTGAAAAATGGTCCAGAGAGTTTTTAATCTTACCCAGGACTAAGAAAAGAGGCACGGGGGAAATGGAGGTAGTCAGTAGCCTGGAGCTTTTAATTAAGAAAGTACTCGGTGACTGTAAATCTCAGAATCGATAACTTGTGTTAACCAGCCAAATAGAGAGCGAGAGAGGAAAAGCTGTTTGTCTGGGTCTCTTTATATTCAAGGAGCTTAAACCGAGAGCCTCACCTTTTCCGAGGCTGTGGCATGAAGGCTGTCGCTGGCCATGGTTCGGCCGTCACTAATAGCGTTGTTGAAAACGAACATTTCCTTCTGAAATCAGTGAACTTTAACGTAATGTTAATCTTTATGTATATATGGATATACTGTTTCCAAATGAAACTGTCCCAGGTCTGCTTAGATTTGCATGCTAATTTTGATTTTAAAATTAAGCTACTGGGAAATCACCCAGTGGATTTAGACACCAGTGATTCTGTTTGTTTACTTTTCACATCAGATGCAGAGAATTAAATTAATCGTACTAACTAGTTCACAGCACATTATCATCATTGGTTCACGTGAGGGATTTTTCTTGTTGGATTGTTTTTGTCCAGTCATCCGAGTTCCACACTCTCCTCCCTCTGCTCACACACATACATGTACTTGTCATTGTCAAATGGGATCATCCAGATTGTGTAAAAGCATCAGGAGTTTATTTATATACATATAAATTATATTATACACGTAAACGTGTACACTGCTTGTGTACCATGTAAAATAGAAAGAACGGAACACCCGTGGACCCTGCACACAACCCACACAGCATTGCTGATGCTGGTCACGGTTTCCAGGTTCTCCTTATCAGCCCACATTTTACTACCTGTGTCTTATCTATAAAAAAGCAAAGAAACAGAGCTGTTAGGTAGTGAGGCGGGGTTCCTTGAGGATTTACTGCAGCATCATTGGCATACAATACAACACACATACCTAGAGTGCACACACCTGTAAGTTTTAACGTAGGTATCCTCCCAGGAAACCATTCGGGCAAGGTGATGAGTAGACACACCACTCCCCATATTTCCTTGTTCGTTTTGCAACTCCTTCCTGCCACCTGTCCCGGCTCTTTCCCCAGCCCCAGGCAACTGCCCACCAGCTCTCTCATACTCCAGACGTTTGCATTTTCCAGAATTGTATATAATTGGAACCACGCAGTACTATTCCTTAGTCTGGCCTGTTTTATTAAGCACAGTGATTTTGAGACTCACTCATGTTGTTGGTGTATCATTCCTTTTAATATCTGAGTGTAACCTGTTGTGTGGATTAACTACAACGTTTACCCAGTCACCTGTCCATAGATGCTTCTTTTATGCAATTGTTAGCTATTACACTGTTATAACAGAGCTACTATGCTATTTGTAGACACATCGTTAAATACACCGATGCTTTAATTTTTAGGAAATCAGCTGAATCGTGTGATAGATGTAAGTTTAAATTTAAGAGGCTGCCCAGTCTGGCCAGATAACTCGGTTAGAGTGTTGTCCTGATATATCAAGGTTGTGGGTTTGATCGCCCACAGGGCACATACAGGAATAAATCAATGAATGCATGAGTCCAAACAACAGCTGGATGTTTCTCTCTCTTTCTCTCTCTCCCTCTATTCTTCCCTCCCTCTCTATCTTCCTCTCTCTCTAAAATCAATTAAAAAATTTAAAGAAAGAAAACTTCCAAGCTCTTTTACAAAATGATTACTGTTTTATATTTCCAACAGTGGGGCACGAGAATTCTGTTACTCTTTATCCTCACAAATATTCTGTATGATTAGTCTTTTTAGTTTTAGCCATTCTGATAGGATTGTGGTGGTGTCTCATTGTGGTTTAAAATACATTTCCCTAATGACGAATGAGTTGACCATCCCTTCATGTTCTAATTTGCCACCCATGTATCTTCTTTGGTAAAATATTCAAATCTGTTGTCCAGTATTTTTCATTAGGTTGTTTGTTTTCTTATTATTAAATTTTAAGAGTTTTTATATATTCTGGATATATCAGATGTGTTCTTTATAAAGCTATTGTCCCAATATGTGGCTTATTTAATCAAAGAGAAGTTTTGCATTTTGATGAAATCCAATTTATCAGTTTATTCTTTTATGGATTGTACATTTGGTGTTATGTCTAAGAAATGCTTGTATAAACCAAGGCCATAAATTTTAAAAAATATTTTTGTAAGTAATTTGTTTTAGTTTTAGGTTTTATATTTAGGTGCATGATCCGTTTGTTGAAAAAATTATTTTAATCTGTTGTTGTGCCTTTGAACCTTGGCCAAGAATCAGTGATCCACATGGATGCGAGCCTCCTGCCATTGTGTCCACTGATGTGTCTGCCTGTCTGTCTTGCCGCCAGTCCCACGCCATCTTGGTCACTGTGGCTTTTTAACAAGATCTGAAGTCAGGTAGTGTTAGTTCTCCAACTCTGTTCTACATTTTTAAAGTTGTTTTACCTATTCTAGGTCTTTTGCATTTCCATGTGAACCTTAGAATTAGCTTTCGATTTCTACCATATACCTTGTAGGATTTTGATTGGGAATCTATAGATCACTTTGGGAAGGATTGACATTTTAACAATACTGCATCTCTCCATTTTATTTTATTTTATTTTATTTTATTTTATTTTATTATTTTATTTTATTTTATTTTATTTTATTTTATTTTATTTTATTTTATTTTATTTTATTTTATTTTATTTTATTTTCCTTTATTGATTTTAGAGAGAGAGGAAGGGAGAGGTAGAGAGAGATAGAAACAGCAATGAGAGAGAACATTGATTGGCTGCCTCCCGCATGCCCCCCACTGGGGATTTGGCCCACCACCTGGGCATGTGCCCTGACGGGAATCGAACCAGCGACCTCTTGGAGCATGGGTTGACGCTCAGCCACCGAGCCACACCAGCCAGACTGCATCTCTCCATTTTAGAACATAGTATATTGCTCCATTTATTTAGATCTTCTCTAATTTAATTTGGCAATGTTTTGTTCTTTCCAGAAGAAAGAACAAAATGTTTGTGAAATTTATTCTTGAGTATTTAATGTTTTTGTTCTATTGTGTATGGTATTGTTTTTTACTTCAATTTTACATATTGGCTTTGTAACTTGAATGTTGCTAAATTCACTTATTCGTTCTGATAGATTTTGGGTTGGTTCTATAGGAATGTCTATGGAGACAATCCCATCATTTGGAAATAAAACAGTTTTACTTTATTCTTTCTAGTCACAAAATCCTTTATTTTTGTTGCCTTATTGCACTGGCCATAGCCTCCAGCACAGTGCTGGAGAGAAGTGGTAAGATTGAACATGAAGGTCTTGATCTTCTGGGAAAGCATTCAGTCTTTCCTCATCAAGCATGATGTTAGCTGCAGTTTTCCATTGATACTCTTTATGAGGTTGGAAAAATTCTCTGCCCGGATGGTGTGGCTCAGTGGTTGAGCGTCGACCCATGCACCAAGAGGTCACCGGTTTGATTCCTGGTCAGGGCACATGCCCAGGTTGTGGGCCAAATCCCCAGTGGGGGGCACGCGGGAGGCGGCCAATCGATGTTCTCTCTCATCGATGTTTCTATCTCTCTCTCCCTCTCCCTTCCTCTCTCTCTAAAATCAATAAAGAAAAAAATTATTAAAGAAAAAGAAAAAATGCTTTATTATTCCTAATGTGTTGTGAGATTTTTATGAGGAAGAGGAATAGTGTTAGATTTTTTTTAATGCTTTTATGTAAAATCTGTTGAGATGATCACATGGTTTCTCTTTTCAATCCTGTTAATGTGAGTGACTTGAATATTTTTAATATAATATCTTCGTCTTGTTTTTGTATCTGAGTAATTCTGGGTGAAAAGAGTAAGTTGGGACGTATCTCCTTGTCTTCAATTTTCTCAAGGATTTATGTGAAATTGGTATCGTTTCTTAGTTAAGTGCTTGATGGAATTCACCGCTGAAGACATCTGGGCCTGGAATTTTCTTTGTGCGAAGTCCCCCTCCCCCCACCCCTACAAATCCGTTACTTTAATAGACATAGGGACATAGGACTGTTCAGGTCTTCTATTTTCATTGCTCAGGATTTTGTAGTTTTTCCTTGTCATTCAAGGATTTTGTCTACCTCACCTAAGTTGCCAGGTTTATGGGTATACAGTTCATAATATTCTGCTATTACACTGTTAATGTCTGTGTGATCTGTAGTGCTGTCACTTCTCTGGTTCCTGGCATTGGTAATTTGTGTCCTCTCTCTTTTTTCCTAATCAGTCTTTACAAGACATGTATAAATTTATTGATCTTCCCAAAGAGCAAGCTTCTAGTTTCATTGGCTTCTCCTAACTGGTTTTCTGTTTTCTTAACCATTGATTTTTCACTCTGATCTTTATTGTTTCCATTTTTCTTCTGGCTTTGAATTTAATTTGCTAGTTTCTTAAGGTGAGACCTAAAGCTATTGATTTGAAAGTTCTTTTCTGTATAAGTGTTTAGTCTCATAAATGTTTCTCTGTGTAGCATGTTAGCTGCATTCCATAAATTTTGATTTGTTATGTATTCATTTTCATTATTTCCAGAATTTCCTTTTTAGAAATATATTATTCAGTTTCCTAATATTCCAGAAGATACTTTCATTTCTCTTGGGTAATGCCTAGAAGTACTGAACAGTTTTACAATGTATTTATACCATTCTATATTCCCAATTAGCAGTATTTCTGGCCAACTCTTGGTGTGGTCAGTCTTTTCATTTTTTGCGATTCTAATGGGTGTGTAGTTGTGTCTCATGGTTTAAATTTTCATTTTCTTAATGGCTAATGATGCTGCACATTTTTTCATTTATCTAGTTGCCATCCATATATCTTCTTTGGTAGAATATCTTTTAAAATCTTTTACACACGTGTTTCTGGTGTTTGTATTTTTATTTTTGAATTGTTTGGAGTTCTTTATGTATTTTAGATGAAAGTTTTCATGAGATGTATATTTACAAATAATTTTTATTAGTCTTTTTTTCTTTTTATTCTCTTAATAGTATTTTTCAAAGAGATGAATTTTTAATTTTTTATTAAATGCAATTTGTATTTGTTCTCTTATGGATAATACTTTTGGTGTCATATCTCAGAACCGTTTACCTACCTAAGGTTACGAAGAATTTCTCTTCTACTTTCTTTTAAATGTTTTATTTTATGTATTCCATTTAGGTCTAAAATTCATTTTGAATTAAGTTTTATGTATGGTGCTTGGTGTGTGTCAAAGCTTTACGGTGTTTGTTGGTTTGCATGGAGATGTGAAAGGCTTTGGGAGCACTGAGGAGAAGACTTGTTTCCTGCGCTGGGTTCTCTGCACCTCCACCTGAAATCTGCCGCCCACCTATGCGTGGTTCTCTGCTCTGTGCCATTGGTCCATTTCTGTGATCCATCGTTAGCAATAGGGCTGCTGGGCCACAGGATGTGTGTATCGTTCATTTCTCTAACTACTGCCACTCCACCATTTCTATTTTCATTCTGATAGTTAATTTAGCAGAAATACAGTCTATTGCTTTATATGAGAATAGTATATGTATTTTATAGTAAAACAGAAATTAGCTTCTCATAGTAGATGCCTTACAGTTTATGTCATAATTTATGAAAGTTTATCATAAATGAAGCAGTTCTATCCCATGTACCTTTATCCCTTAAAGGTGTCAGATTCTTTGTAATATGTCACATGGTATGGAATAGACCTTTCTAAAAAGTTACTGTTTTTCAGATAAATGAGATGAAGACTCTATCTCTTGACCAGTGGAACTGATAAATACAGAAGTGTAATGTTTTCTTTTTCTTAGTAAAATTATTTTGAGGACACTGGGACATGTTCTTTAATACTTTCAAATGATTCGATATGTTTAGTACATTTGAATTGAAATAGTGATTTGTTCCATGGATGTTTGCTGTAACACAACTATAAATTATATAGTGGGAAAGTTAGTATTTATTGAGTGCCTACTGATATATCAGACATTTTGATAGGGCCTTTATAAGAATTCAGTTATTTAATTAACACAATATCCATCCATTTTACAGATGAGGAAATAAACCACCAGAGAAATGAATGACATACCAAAAGTCACACAGAAAGAGAATAGTGGAGTTTTCGGTCTAATAAAAGCATCCTTACTCTTTTGAATTCCAGCCATTTTGTGTTCTACTCGTCAAATATATATATTTAAAAAGAATAAAATTTTGACACATGCTATAACATGGATGAACCTTGAAGACATTATGCTAAGTGAAATAAGCCAGTCACAAAAGGACAAATACTATTTTTTTTTAATGTTTTATTGATTTTTTTTAGGGAGAGGGAGAGAGAGAGAGAAACATCAATGAGAGAGAAGCATCGACATTGATCAGCTGCCTCCTGCATGCCCCCCACTGGGGAATGAGCCTGCAACCCAGGCATGTGCCCTGACCGGTAATTGAACCAGTGACCTCTTGGTACATGGGTTGGTGCTCAACCACTGAGCCATACCAGCTGGACAAAAGGCCAAACATTATATGATTCCACTTACATGAAGTGCCTAGACTAGTCAAATTCATAGAGACAGAAAACAGAATAGTGATTTACCAGGAATTGGAAATAGGGGAAAATAGGGAGTTAGTATATAATGGATGCAAAATGTTAATTTGGAAAGATGAAAACTCTTTGGAGATAGAAGGTGGTGATAACAACAGTATAAATGTACTTAATGTTGCCAAACTGTACAGCTAAAAACGCTCAAAATGCTGAGTTTTCTGTTACAGGTGTTTTAACTATGTAATGTGGACTAAACGGCCTTAGTCTGCCTGTGTGACTGTAAGGAATGACCGCACACAGTCAAAACACAGTAGCTGACATTTCTGAGGTCTTTCATGCCCTCTATTTTTAGCAATTTTATAAAGAAAAAAAAACTGACTTCTAATATCAAATTGCAAAATATATTAGTTAACCTTTATTGCAGGTAATGAATTCTGGCAGAGGAAAATGAATTTTGGTATTTTTGTCTCTGATAATTAATAATAGCCGTGCGCCAGGCTGTTGCATAGGTCGCCAGCTAAAATTGGTATGTCAACAGAATCCAATGATATTTTTAAATGTTTATTGGATTAATTAATTAATTTTTATTTTGGAAAGTATTACAGATGTCCCTCCTTCTTCCCCCAATGAAAGGGTAAGATTTCGTCCGTTTGAAACAGCCCTTTCCTCTTCTATACACCTTTCTCCTTAAAAGCAAAGTAAAGTGAACACCCAGTTAAGTTTGATTGCAGATGAGCAGCAAGTCTGAAGCTCAAATTTGACTTAATGTCTGGTCTTTCTTATTGGCCGACTCTGGCGAGCTTCCTCTTGGCGCAGTGGGTCGTGGGGTACTGGCTCCTTTCTTTCCACTGGTCGTAACCTGAATGCCTTGTCTCAGCTCCTTGGAACAACTGCTTTAAACTTTCTGAATCATCGGCTGTGTTCACTGAACGAATGGGATGAAAAATTCCCCTTTGACTCGTCAGGTATTTCCCAGCAAAATCAGGCCACTTCAGGAACCAGTTTGTTGTTTTGAAAAATTGTAATCAAGTCAGGTCAATTACCATTTGTAGCCCATAAGAAGCAAAAAGATTTCGTTTCGAGGAACCATTAAGTCTACTCGTGCTTTCTTTCGATTTGCTCTTGGAGTTGGCGTGCCCCGTTTTGCAAAGCACAGCGGAAGTTACAATGACTGCAGGGTGCAGAGCACGACAAAGAGAACAATGTTACAGATTGTGGGTTTTGTTTGTTTTTAAGGAGAAAGAGGTGTATGAAAGAGGAAAGAATTCTTTTAAGCAGAAAGTATTTAACCTTTGAAGCCTACAAAAATCATTCAAAAATACCACTGGATTCTGCTGATGAATCAAAATGCCAATTTTAGAAGATGGCCGCAGTAAGACTTGGAGATCTACACAGATACCACAAGGACCTGATTTCAGACAACCTATTCCATAGCTATAGGATGATGAAGTCCTGCTTGGCAGTGGTTCACGGGAAAGGCACCTGGGGTGTGGCTGACCCCGAGTTCAGTATGAGGAACAGGTGGCAGGTCCGTAAAGATGTGCCTGTGACCTTCCCCGCACTAGTCAAGGTCGTGTCACAGGATGTACTATCTGGAGTGATGCTGGGCACATGGAAAGCTCTGAATAAATATTTGGTGAATGATTGAATGAATTGTGCTGTTGGGTTGAATGGTGAACCCCTCAAATACAGTGTCAGTTCTGGAGAGAACCTCACTTTACCAGGTGCCTTGATAAGCGATAGTGGCCACAAGAGGCCAGTGAGGAAAGTGAGGAGTCTGGGGACCCAGTTTCAGTGAGGGTCTCAGGAGAAGCCCTGGGAAGAGCTTTCATGGAGAGGTAGAAATGTTAATTGTCTATTTTAATCACTCCAGAGGGCAAATTGCAACAGTGGTAGAAGCTACTGTGACGACTGTCAAAAGGATAAACAATGTGTCCATTAACCAAATAGCAATCAGATTTATGTCTCTGGTGATTCTTAATGCAGTGGGTGGGCTGGAGTGAGCCATCCAGCCGCTGCCTAGTCCCGCCAGCTGCGGAGGTGTGGCGCAGAGGCTGATCCCGAGAAACCACTCATGTCACTTATTAGTTATGTGACATTGCGCAGCATCCTCTGGGCTTCCCGTTACTCAACTCAGAATACGGGGGTCATGATATCTACCTGGCAGCACTCTGTGGAGACCAAACATGTTTGGGACAAGATATCTGGCATGCAGTAAACACACTTCAAAAGGTGGGTCTACACAGGACCCTTCTCTGTGTCTTCACTTGGGTGGCAATTAGGTGACTGTTCAGTTTGTGATAATCCATTGACCTGCGCTGTGTCTGCATGTCTGTTTAGCTTAGCAATAAAAGTGATCAAAAGTGTTTTAAAAACTTAAAGCTGAATATATTAAGCACGATAGCTTTTATATAAGCAGTAAGATTTCTGTGTTAGAATTTAATCGTGCACCCCCCTGGTCGTTGCAGCATTCTTCACAGTAGCCCGAGGTGGAAGCAGCCCAGACATGTGTTGGTGGATGAATGGACATGGAGTGTGGAATATCCATGCACTGAAATATGCTATAGCCTGCAAAGGGAATGAAGTTCTGATACGTGCTGCAACATGGATACACCTTGTACTAAGTGAAATAAGTCAAATTCAGAAAGACGAATACTGTATGGTTCCACCTATATGAGGAATCTAGAGTAGCCAAATAGGAAGAGAAAGTGGAGGGTGGGGTCCAGCAGCTGGGGGAGAGGAGATGAGGGTTTGTTGTTTAATGGGTGTAGAAAGTCTCAGTTTTGCAGGATGGAAGGCTCTGGAGGTTGGTCTCAGCAATGTGACCTTACTAAGCACCTCTGAACTCTACGCTAAGAAATGGCGACCGTGGTCAGTTTTATATTACATGTATTTTGTCACAATTAGAAAATTAATTTTACCTCATTTTAATTTTAAAAATCACTTTTATTTAAATGTATGAATAATGATATATTTTGCCAGATAGTATAGGTCAATCAAGAGGATTTTAAGGTATATATGTGATATCACCCGTGTTAAATAATATCCTTCAAGTTGTAATTTATTCTAGCATCTACTGATGTTACGTTAATTTCCAAGATGAGGAACATACTGCATAATTTAAAGGTATCTAAATGATTATTCTTAACTTAAATGCCCTAGATCTCCAGGAGCTCCAGAGACGCCCTTCAAGGGAAGTCCGAGTCCCTGAATCCTCTGCAATTTTATGCAAAATATTATGGTGTGTGTGTGTGTGTGTGTGTGTGTGTATGTCTTTGAGAAAGAGAATTCCTAGCTCTTACCTGATCCTCAAAGGCTGTATTGAGGTCTAAAGCATCAGGAACCACTTATGTAAATGAACTGCACAGAAGCCTGAGAGATAGTTGCTTCACTCTGGGAGTGTTAGCCTTGCAGCATCCCCCACACTTCTAAAGAGTAATTAATAATGGCATGCCATTAACTTGGCAGATACAGGCGGCCTGTCGCTGGGGTCAGCCTGTCAGCCAGTGGGATGATGGACTAGGTACACGCTCACCTCACATGAGGATGTCACAAAGTCAGATGGGGTAGCAAACCCAGGGGGACAGGATTGGAATTCCAAATACTCTTGACAGGTTGGAGAAATGAACACAAGCCAGTTACAGTGAGTTCAACAAGGACGAGAGCGGAATAATAAAAATCGGGGAGGAAACATAGGCCAGCAGGTGTAAAGGAAAGGACTGGCCAAGGAAAAGCCACATAGGAAGAAGTCCACGGGTCACGATGAACCGCAGGCTGAGGGCTAAGATACAGGTAAAACCCTTACGGTGAAACCTGCAGCAGCATTAAGAGAAACAGGTATTTTCTCTCCCAGAGATGATCCTGAATTATTGAGATTCTCCTCTGTTTGGTTGAATGCTTGATGACTTCTGAGTAGTTATCTACATGCACAATTCTATGTTGGAAGCAAAATTGTTGTACACAGACCTGCTTGCACATATATGCATAGGGTGTAAGTGTCGTGTGTTTATGTGCATAAGTGTGTGTGTGTGTGTGTGTGTGTGTGTATGAATCAACAAGAATTTGGGTCATGTGCTTTGTTTGGGCCTCTGAAGCTTAAAATGGATGCCTGGGGAATTTTTGAAAATTATTCAGGAAAAGAAAGCAGACAGGAAAGGAAAAGGCATATTGGAATGTTAAAATTAATCATCTCAAAGAACAGAAAATAAGTGTGTGTGGATGTGCCAGAGAGAGCGTGGCAAGTGGGTATGACGGTGCTGAAGACAGCAGGGTTCCCTCGCCCTCCCTTGGGAGGGTTTAGTGCACACGATGGTTTCCCACCACAATCACTGGAAAACTTTAAGAATAGCACTATGTGTAATGATTATCTAAACAGATTAGCACAGTGCATTGTTATCGTCGCTTTTATTTTCATGTGTAAGATAAATTTTACAAGGGGGATACATTAGCCATGTTCCCAATTTTAAGAGACTCTTCATAGCCCTTTTGAAAACTTCAGTTAATTAGATCCAGATCAGTGAATTATCATGTGAGATAATTATCATGAGTTGCTAGGTAAAAACCATCTCCCATGGAGCACCATTCACAACTTTCAATAAACACAGTGTCTGCAGTCAACAATTTAACAAATCTATTTTAATAAAATATACTTTGTCTCAAAGTTATACATCAGCAGGTCTTCAAGCCAATATAACAATACTACAGCGTTACAGGAAAATTAGTTGACATTGTCAGCAACCAGACTTAAATTAAACTCAACTTTTTGATAAGGCACCAAATAAATGTAATTTTAACTTAAACTTAGTAGCTGGCATTAAATATCCATCACCTTCCTCCTGTTAGTTAATGGGTAGCAGAGGCTTTTCTTGTCATAGTCTGTGGTCTGAGTCCCATAATATTTCTTAGTTTTCATTTCAACCATGAACTTTAGGCATGACATTTTGACCTTGTTATTCATTTCCAGCCAAGCCTCTTTTGAAAAATAAGGCATTTATAATTGTCTGTTTCTATATATTCTAAGTAAACATTGTCAGGGGTAAAAAGAGCTTGATGGTTGCCAGATAACCTTTCACATTGAATGATTTCAAATTTTCCCTTAATACTGGAAACTTAAGGGTGTTATACTTATTTTTATTACTAAACATATCATAACATGCACACTACACTTAGCCAAAGTATTTGCCATGGATGTTTCAAACTATACTGACCTAAAAGCATGCCAATTGTTTGAATTCTCTGTTCCCTTTGAATTATACATAAAACTTTTATATATCCATTACCATACAGTTTCCTATTGCTGCTTTTAAACATTACCAGAAATTGGATGACTTAAAATACTACAAGTTTATTCTCTTAAAGTTCTGAAAATCAGAATACCAAAGGTAGCCTCAGAAAGTTAAAATCCAAATGTTGGTAGGTTTGTGTTCCTGCTGGGCGCTCTAGGGGAGAATCCACTTCCCTGCCTTTTCCAGCTCCCAGAGGCGGCCTGCTCTCCGTGGCTCACGGCCCTGCCTCACTCAGCCCTCTGCTTCCATCCTCCCATGGCCTTCTCTGACGCTGACCCTCCTGCCTCCTATTAGAGGTTGTCTGTTGTTACGCTGGGCCGGCCCAGACAATGCAGACGAGGGACATTTTCTCAAGCTCCTTCTGCCATCTAAGTGAAAGCACCTTCCTGATCTGCAACACACCCTCTAGGCGAGCGCCACAGGCTCCTCCATCACCATCAGCGAGGCTCCTGCCCTGCCCTTCCCTGTGTGGATCCCGGGGCGCTTCCTGGTCTGGGTGGAGAGCTGCTGTCTGCACTCTGTGCCGGAGGAGGGTCACTGGCACCTCCACTGGGTGGTTGGAGGACCTGCAGCTTAGAAGCAGGTGGTGTGCAGGAGGTCACAGGCTGACATTGGAATCCAGTCCTTGGGACACAAGACCCAGTCAATGGCCCTTCTGGGTCTTTGACTAAATTGCAGCATTTATTCTGATTTTCCCCCCTACTTTTATTTTCTTGACTTGAAAAATGAGATCAGAATATTTGCATTAAACTTAACCGAGTCGAGTCCATATGCAATAAAGAGAAAAACAACAGAATATCATTGTATGGCTGAGCAAATAAATCTCCGTTAAATCGCACTTGCGATTCAGTTTCGTGCACACGAGTGGAGAGGTTCAAGGCAGGTGGGCTGCCCCAGCGCCAGAAAATATAATTTGATAAAGGCCCACCGGAGGATTGACTTGTCTTTCACACGGTTTACAATATAAATCCTTAGCTGCTTAGAGCGGTGTTTTCTTCTGGAGGAAGCTATTTTTATCCCTACCTTACAACAGATGGGTGCCTCAGTATTTTATAGAAGATGACAAGAAAATTACATTACCAAAAAAAATTGCAGAAGTGAGGAGGGATGCAACAGGATAGTTTATTGGGGGAAAATAAACTAATATCAAAATAGAACAGAAGCAGAAATAATGAGTTTTCCTGCATCCATCTCTTCTTTCGTGACCCCATCCTGCCGGAGGTACCCATCAATTTCACTACAAGCGATAAATATTAAAATGAAATGTTTGAGTGTCTTATCAAAAGCTTCCTGACATCAATTGTTTTCACAATTTTCCCCCTGCAGCCGTTGAATACCTCTTCATCAATCTTTTATTCCACCCAATCTTGTTCCAATTACTCTCCTCCCACAAAAAGCTTTTTTTCCCCCTTTCTATTTCTGACTTTTCTTTCATAGCAGAGGTGCGTGAATATTTTACACTCCACTGTGGCTGCATCTCCATCGATCAGGACATAAAAAGTGGGTCTGAAGATGTGTCCTGACCCTACTGGGCTGCAGACAAGAGATGGGTGTAGTGATGCCTTGGCTCCTGGCTGGGTGGCCGAGGACAAGGCTGTGAGCTGATCTCACACACGAGTCTGCACCTGTTCCTGTCCTACCGGGTCCCGCGCGGGCCAGGCACTTCCAGGAGAAGGGTGTTTTCAAGGAGCATTTACTCCTTAAATATCATCTGCACACAATTCCTAGCTTGACAAGTGTTTCAAAACCTCCTAAAGGCAAATGTTAGGTTCATCATTCTTGTCTGCATGACCCCTTGACCTCCAAATGCATTAGCGATAACTACTTTTTATATCTTAAAAGCGGAAGGCAACAAGGATTTTCATTGTCACAGTCATCGTCAATGTCACTAAAGGAGAAATAGTCCATTAGTAATACTGGATGTGGTCCACAATTGAGTTTCCTTGGAGATGGTCATTTTCTTTGTTTGCGACACTTTCTAGGTTTTTCTTCATCGTTTAGTGTACATTTTCATACAATGGAGTATAAATAGGCTTGACGCATCAGTAAACTTTAAAAAAAATGTGTTTTTTTTTTTCCCATGGTGTATGATTTAGTATTTTCTTTCAAAATGCACTTTAGAGCTTCCTTTTCTGGGACATCTTCTGCTCTGAAACTGGTTCCAGCTTTCTTCCACGCATACGTTGTCGGTAACGTCTAGTTTGGTGCTTAGTTGTGTCTAGTTGGTTTTGCCGTTACTGTTGCATATCCGAGGTTTCACAGTATCAGCTGTTTGCATTGGCCCACAGACAGTTTGAAAAATGGAAATCTTGAATCGGGTGTCCACATTTGCAGCCTGGCTGATTGCACACCCAAATCTGGACTTCCGATTCCTCGTGTCAGACGATGCAGGTGGAGACACGGGCTCTCGTTTCCAGAGGGAAAAGCTGGTTAAAACCGAGGCACGTCCCTGGGTGGGCAGAGGGGTCTCCAGCTCGCCAGGGTCCCTCCGGACAGTGTACTTTCATAATGCTCTTCTTCCCGGGCCTGGAGGCAGCTGGGATCACGGTCTGAGTCTCTCTTTTCAGGGTTTTGTTTACATGACTAGATCACACATTCCTGGAGGCCAGAGACTGCCTTACGATTTCTCTTCATGCTCACACCGCCTAGCGCAGTGTCGTTCAGCAGGTTAGTGCTAACAGCACCGACTGTGTGCAGCTGGGCATGTGCTGAGCTTCTGGAAGGGCTGGGGGAACGGTCTCCAAACAGTTCACGCAATTAAATGATTCATCTTCACAGCTCCTTTCTGAGATTCACAGGGGACATGTACAGTATAGGGATTAATTTATGGTGTGGAAAGGAAAACGTTTAATGAAACTGTTCCCACTTGGATGTTCAGGGAAGATTTGGATACACAAAAAGTAATTACCTATACTGAATTGCCAAAGGGGTTAGCACCAGCCAGCCCGGAGCCAGAGACGGCCGTGACCGTGGCCTCCCCAGAGAGGGGCTCTCTGCCGGCAGCCCTGCAGCCTTCTGGGCCTGTTCTTCCCGGCCGGGAGCCCTTTCCTAGTCAGCTGTCACCCGGGAGCCCTTTCCTAGTCAGCTGTCACCCGGCGCGCCAGCATCTCTCACCGTTTACAGGTTTCGTAGGTATCCAGACTGAAGGTCATTGGAATAGCCTGTCTCTCAAGGCCTTTTCTGCTCCCGTGTTTAGTTATAGAAGACTATTTCAAATATTGCACTTGGGGATAAGGAGATGTATGAAGGTTGTTTTCCATTCCTTTTTTTTTTTTTTTAAATTAATAAGCCCTGGCTGGAGTGACTCAGTTGGTTGAACACCATCCCATGCACCGAAAGGTCGCCAGTTTGATTCAGGTCAGGGCACATGCCCAGGTTGTGGGCTCGATCCCAAGTAGGGGTGTGTCCAGGAGGCAACCTATCGATGCTCCCCTCTCTCCCTCTAAAAATTCATAACAACATTTAACTAATAATAATAACAATACCCCAAGTATTTAATAATGCCTTAGAAGAATTAATTCTTAGCAACTTAAATGTATTTAATTTTATTTCAATTTTGAAGTTCTCAAGGATTTAAGCAAGAAAAAGATACAATATTAACATATTAACATAGAAATTATATAAAAGATGATTTTGGACATTGGTTTTTCAATATATTCAGAAATAGTTGAAAATCTCTATCGGGTGATAGATATGATTTAAGATACACAGAACATTACTTCTCAGCAATCAAGTGGTCGTGACCAGAGATGAATAGAAATCGTGGAGCCGACAGCCCCGATTTCAGAGAGCCGGACTGGGACAGTAAAGCCACAGATCGCTTTCCTCACAGTGAGTCACGTTCTCATGGTTTCCTGATGTGTAGTTTCTACAAACTTCTAGCTAACGTGGCCTTTGGATCCTGTGGTCATAAGGGAGACTGCTCGAGGCTTTCCCTCTGACCCAGCAAGTGGTGACACCAGCTGGAATCCAAGGAAGGAGCATGGGCTAAACAGGTGCCGACAGCTAAGACACACGCAATGCCGGACGTGTGAAGAAAGTGAGACGTAGACTGGGGAAAGCAGTTGCGAAGAAGTCATCCATGCCGCGCACTTTGAATGCAGCGCCTTCGTCATTGTGGCGGTAGCGTTCCAGGGGCTGACTCACTCAGCATTCCCAGGCGCAGCCTGCTTTTAATGCATGGGGTGCGGGGCACCGATGGGGAGAGGGAGAGCGGGCGAGGGGGCGGGAGAGAGAACCAAGTGTAGATACCTGTGCTGGGATTCCTGGAATGCCAAGATGGAAACAGTGTTTCTGATAATCAGATGCAGCACGGTAAAGAAAAGGGGACGTTTTCGCGCTAGGCAGGCGACCATGAACTAAGTGTCCATTTCTGTAGTGTGCACGTTAGGCGGGAAAACAAACTACGGGAACAGAAGATGGAAACCAGCTATTTCGGCTGGTGGCGAGTCCTGCCCAAATCATAGGGGATCAAGGCCATGTAAGAAATGACCCTAAATCACTCAACTGCACAGAAACCCAAACAAGATTAAGAGGTGGGGGGAGGGCCAGTCGAACTGGATTAGAGTCCAATACCGTGCTGATAGGTTAGATGGCTGCGCTCTTCTTGCCCCCTCGCCGAGGCGGCGGCATGCCTTTGGAGCACAGCCGGGATGACCTGTTTCAGTGCGCTTTCAGTGCAGAATTCCCCCACTTTCCTATCTCTGGGGCGTATCTGTTATTATTGGAGCATGTGGAACATTAACATATTTCCAAGAGCAAAATCTGTTCACAAGGCACCCTCAGGAAAGCTCACCCCCACAGCGTTCCTTCCGTCCCGCTGTCCCTCTCCCTGCCCCTCAGCACTGTGCTCAGTCTACTCCGTGTTTACGTTCCCCTTCCGAGCTCACTTCGATCAAGATAAGCAGATACGTGTGCTTTCTTAGTTCCTTTCTTCCTTAAGCAGAAGATAGACGGCTATACATATGCACTTTTTACAGAACACCTCCCTCTTAATGTATATAGAGACCTTTTGTAGCGACAGAGGTACATTTTGAATATTATCACTTAATATTTTTCAGCGCTGCATAATATTCCATTGAGCAGATGTATAATACTTAATCAATTCCCTACAGAAAAACAGCCGTTTTCATTCCCACCATTCTTAGTCTACCCTGCAGGGGCCCAACACATGTGAGCTCAGCCAGCGGACTGTCGGACAGGAAGCTGTTTGGATGAGTCTTGAGGACTTGTGCCTTTGGGCGGACAGGAAGTGGGCGAGTGCGGAGGGCTGGGCAGAGCAGGGCGCGCGGCGGCCCCCAGCAGCTCCGAGCTGCAGTGGGCACGTGCTGCCGAGTGGGAGAATGGACTTGCTCTCTCGGGTGAGGCCACAATGAAAGGTCCTCGGAAACTGGTTTCAGTGTTGCATTTCATTGACGTTCAAGTTTCAACGGCGTGAATAAAAACGGGGAAAAAGAGTATTCAGGTGTAGTGGAAATTCACCCCAGATGGTAGAAATGCTGCTAGATTTCCTGTTATTATTTATTAATGGTTTGCATGTTTGTGCTGTAGCAGAACAAATGGAACTGAGTTACCTTTCAGATTACATATAACTGGTTGTATGTTCTTTTGACAGTTTGGCCACGTTTCCAAAAGCTCCCTACCTATTTATGTCTTTAGGGGGAGAGAGGGTGTGTGTGTCTGTGGTGGGCGTAGGCCTTCATGTTATGATTATGTTTGAAGAACTTGGCGAAGGGCCCCAGAATAGGTCCTCCGTGAGTTCATAAGGAACCGACCGGTGAAGAGTGTTAATTGGCAGTGATGGATGACTTAGAGGGGTAACCTCGTGATACTGGTTTTCTACTGTGTGACAAATGACCAAAACCCTAGGGGCCAAAACAAAACTTTAGGGGCTGACAACACCCGTTTATGATCGCGTGGCTTTCAGGGCTCAGAAGTCTTGGCCCAACGTGGGTGTGTTCTCTGCTCAGGACCTCACGTGGCTGAGCTACAGTGTGGGCCAGGGCTGGGTCTCACCTGGAGCTTGGGTCCGTCTCCAAGCCCCGGCAGCAGGGGCAGAACTGGGCCCCCTGCAGTTGCAGGGTGAAGGCCCCTGACTGTTGCTGCCTGTCAGCCAGGGCCACCCCCAGCCCCACAGGCCCCCTCAGTCCTTGACCCGCGGCCCCTCCAGGTTCATAGCCAGTGCTGGAGAATCCCTTTCCTGGTGGGCGCATCTCCTGCTTCAAATCATTTTCCCCAGGAAGAACTCCCTATCTAAGGGAACTCCCTATCTAAGGCTCACCGATGGGGGCAGGCCTGGCCTGACTCGAGTAGAAATCCTGTCTTAAAGCTAATTAACATAAGCTAATCAGGGGGGTGAGGAGCAGTTACCTCCCTGGGTCTGCCCCGCACTCAGCAGGAGGGTTGGACAGGGCGTGGGTCATGTTAGAATCGTACCTGCCACTCCAGGGCAGAGACCCGTCGGGACGTGACTTGTTCATCAGTTTGGGACTGTGAGGCCGTGACTCAGGTGGTGGGAAGGCTAAGAGGAAGAGGGGCAAACACATTTTCAGTGCAGGGTCAATAGACTTGCTGAGCAACGAAAGGGTAAATAGTCTAAGGTAGTTCAGACCACACCAGCCATCGACTGAGGCAGAGACCTGGGGAGAGAGCCTGTCTGGCCAGGAGCAGCAGGCATCCGGAAGAGAACATGAGGGAGGCCGTGGAAACAATGTATCTCTGCTGGGAGTGAGGCTGTGGCAACAATCAATGTATCCCTGCCGGGAGTGAAGCCTGGTAACAATCAATGTATCTCTGCCGGGAGTGAGGCCGTGGTAACAATGTATCCCTGCCGCACCCCGAAGAACTCAGCTTAGAGTGGGATATATTGCTTTAAGAGGTGTAGCTGAGCTTTGAGCGTAAATCTACTTTTCAGGAAAAAAAGGCTTGGAAACCTGTTACAGAGTGAACTGTGTTTCCTCAGAATTCATGCATTGAAGCCAAATCCCCGACGTGTTGTGTTTGGTGCAGGGCCTTGGAGGAGACGACTAGGGTTAAATGAGGTCATAAGGGGGCCCAGACCCAAGAGGACCTGTGCCTGATGGGAAGCGGAAGGGATGCCAGGAAAGAGGGCACGGTGAGAAGCGAGTGTGGCCTCACCGGAACCAAGCCTGTGGCACTGCGCGGGGCGCCAGCCTGCAGGCTGGGAGGAAATGCATGTCTGCGTGGAGCCCCAGGCTTGCGTGTCATTGCAGCACCTGCGCCGACCCCTGCAAAGCCGGGGTGCAGTGTCAACAAGAGGCCAATGTCGAAGAGGCAGGGCCTGCAGAGAGAGTGGGAGCAGCTGGCTGTCTCAGGGCTCAGCATGCACTGCGGGTCACGGCGGGAGTCCAGCCCGCGCCTGCAGGGACGGTGCCGCTGACCGTGGGCGGACTCGCGCTCTGAATGCCCTAGGCCCATGAGGTGGGGATGACAGCGTGTGTCTCCCTGGCTCCTGCGAGGTCTCAGAGGGTTCCTTTCTGCAGCTGTGTTTACATGTACATACATGTGCACAGCGAAAAGCCTCTCCCTGTGCTATGAAGCAGTAGGACATGTGTGTTGTTATAAACTGTGGGCTGTGGTCACCCGCAGATGACATAGTCCTGCTTCGCCCAGGCTCGTCTGTCAGTCTGTCAGGCAGGTCACTGTGTCCAGCCCTTTGTTTTAGTAGGATGATGTGTAGGTTAAAACCAGGTAGGAGGCTGTCCACAACAGGGTCCGCGGAGCAGCGTGAGGGGTGTCGGCACGGGTCCGAGAGCCCAGCGCTGCAGCCTCGGCGGCTGGGCCATCACGAGCAGTGAGCTGGCCCGGCCCCAGGGAACTCACCGTGGGTGTGAGTCTGTGTGGGGTGTGCTCCTGGGCTCCTCTACTAAAGACGCAGTTGAACAACTGGAAAATAATCAGGTGGAAGGTTTTGAGAAGTGAAAGCCCTTCGCCTTGGAAAGGGTGGGCTGGGCTCCCCGCCTCGCCGTCCTGCGGCATCCAGATGCGCTCTGAACACATCCCACCGGCGTCAGGAAGCGCAACGTGTAACTGTCAAACCTTTCTCTCTGTTGGTCTCCAAGACTATGGCAGCTTCTCACATCTCCGGAATGGTGAGATGGATTCGGACGGCATGGGAGGTGTTTTTAAAGAGGAGGAGAGCACTGTGCTCAGAAACAATTTCTTGGAAAGACTGGCGTGGGTACCGAGTGCGCAGGCTTTCCCGCCCGCGTTTGCACCCACGTGTTCGGAAGGAGATCGTGATGTGTAACTCCACTGCTCTGCCCAGAGGGGCTGGTTTTATAAGTCATTTACTGCCTGCCGCTGGGTTTCTGTAACACTGGTATACGTGCTCAGCTCATTTTTGTTTGAAAATGTCTGTGTCGTAAAACAGGACTGGCAGAGAATGTGAAGCGTGAGTGTTAGTCAACACGTCTGTGGGAAACACCACGGCGCTGCCTTCCAAGTGCCGAGCACGCTTTGCCTCGAATAAATAAAGCTCGCACGAGCATTCAGACTGGGTGCCGATTTTATTCTGTTTCTGTTTTTATCCTACAAAGAATGCAGAGCAGGGCTTTACCCAGCTCACTTACATTTATAATAAACAAGATAGACGTGCAGGTATTTATTTTATTCGTTACGGATAACTTTGGAGCACGGGTGTGCAAAAACCTAGGCACGGCAGGTGGGAGCGATTCTTGGGAGATAGCCTTCAGCCCACGTGTGGAGGTGAGAAGACACAGCTACACACACACATGAGCTGGAAAGAAGGAAAGGAAGTGTGGGGTCAGCTGCGTGGATGGGCAGTTTACCCATCTCTGGCCCAGACTGCAGAGGAGCACAGGCGTCTAGCATTGTCCCCACCGCTGGTCTCAGCCCGGCTCTCGCTCTGTGTTCCCACCGCGGGCTCAGAGACTCGGATGCAGTTCAAGGTGGGCGTGGGGTGCAAAACCCACCTGCTCGTTGGTGCCCTTCCTGAGCGTCCTGCCCGCACAAGCGCTGCTCTCATTGACCTAAAGGGCAAGGGTTGCTCGTCTGACCTCGGTGGGGAGGGTCACGAGCATTGAGGTCATCTTGATGGGGGACACATTTCCATGAATGCTTCCCATGCCGTCCTGCCATCCGGGGAAGACAATCCTGTGGTCTCTGTGTGTGTCCGTTCAGGTTCTGGAAGGGAACAGAAAGCGCCCTCAGAGGGGAGGATGAAAAGACCCATCACAGCAGATCGAAGAAAACCTGTGAGGAATGTCAGGCACCTGACCTGGTCACAGTGAGAAGCTGTCCTTGTCTTAGGTCTGTGAGGACAGCAGGAGTCAGTATGGGTCCTGGAGCCCCAGGAGGGTTACACCACATGAGAACCAGAGGTCCCAAGGAGGGAGGGCCAGGCAGGGTGAGGGATCCCCCAAACCCCTCCTCTCCCCTGTGCTCATTAACCTCCTCCTGGCATCTCCCATCGTCTGAACCCACTGGAGGTCAGGGGGTGTGGTCCTTAGGTGTCTCCTAGGGCACAGAGCAGGGCAGAGAAGGCTGGGGGTGATGGGTGGGGAAGGGGTGAAAAGGAAGAAGGACCGGAATGAGAGGGTTATTAGGGATCCCACGGGGGCACTCCCAACTTCAGGGGCTCTGTTGGTTGTGCCCACTGCCCTCAGCACACTTGCCAGAGTCTGAGGCTGGATAATTAGTGCTCAGAGCACAGTTCTGAGCTGGGGCTGGAGACAGGGTTGGCACTGGAGTGGAAAAAGTGAGACAGGAAGGATGAAGAGCCCCTGTGACTTGCTCCTATGTCGATATGTTTCTTTTTAAATGATTTGAGGAAGCTTATTTGTTGTCTGTCTCTGGACTATGTGGCTTCAATTATGTTTTTCTGACAATGAACTTAGGAACCAATAAGAATAATGTTCCAGCTACCCTGCCAATGACCTTTCCATGGCCATGTTATAAAATGCAGATTTATTTTCTGATGCAGTTGGTAGGTGGGAGCCTTACACCAGTTTCTTGTTATTCCGTTCTGTCGGTCTCATCTGTCAGTCATTCATTCATGTGCCACACCCTCGTTTTCTCACTTCTCAAACAGCTCTTTCGGCATCCACCCCATAGAACTGCATGTCTTTCCACCGAGGCCCAGCTGTACCGGCAGGCGCACGCGGCTGGCCAGCACCTCGGCAGACGGTGCCATTGGTAATTCGATGTATCAGTGTCACTGCCTGCGTCTCGGAGCGCGTGTCCATGTAATTGCCACAACTGGGAAGGACTCGAAGCCATTTTCCGTCTCGTGTATACTTCTCAGCGGAGAGTAGACAGCACAGGCGTGGCCACCTGCTTGCGAGAAGCTCAGACGCTAAAACGTACCCAGAAGCCGGAGGACGGCAGAGGAACGGCAGAGGTGTCTTGCCTGTTGCCGCTGCTATAGATTCACCAACATCTTTCTCATGACTTTGGATCCAACCACGTGACCCTTCTCCTGCAATTTTGTGTGTCCTCCGGCCATACAGGGGCTCTGCCTGGGGTCTGTCGTCAAGGCTGAGCACCGCAGGCTTGAGAGAGGTCACCAGGGAAGAGGAACATTGTCAGGGGACAGACCGAAGTATTCTGCTCCGTCACTGACTCGCTTCTCTGTTGAGCCGTTGGATGTCTTTGAAAGATGGGTCAGTTGACAAATGAAAACACAACCAGGATGATGAAATGAGTTTTATCTGGAAGTGGTTGCTCATTTATTACAAAGTGACCCATCAAGTGTGCTCAGTATCGGGACATCTTGTTTATCTTCCGTGTTCCTATTTCCTCTCCAAAGCCCAGCGCCAAACCTTTCCCTCCTCCGTCACGGAGATGGTCTTCCTCTCTCCGAACAGCCTCGGGGGGACCAGAAAGGCCAGGCCTGGTGGAGGTGGGGATGGAGACAGGCCTTTTATCTCTCTCAGAGCATTCCTCTGTCGCTCTGGCTTCGAGACATCTTTCATCTCTGACTCAGCCGGGCTCCGTCACCTGCCTTTCAAACAGGAGGTAAAGTCATAGCCATGCGTGGGTCCTGCTCACTTCCTAGTGATTCCCTGCCACCCTGTCCCTGAAAGTCAGGGACGGTGGGCTGGGGGTGGGGGGCAGGGTTGGACATCAAGCATGGTAAGGTGGGAGAGCGTCCTAATTCCTGCTGGACCCCTGTCTGACCCCTTCTGTGACATGTGTTTGCACCCAGCCAAGCCGAGCTGCTTGGTAAGTGTCAGAAACAAGCAGCAGTGAGAGCGTTGTCTGGGGTGAGTCTTCTCTGCACGTGATTCTGCGCGTGGCAGGTGGAAGGTGCCACGGAAAAGGGTCTGAAGCACAGCTAGGACCATCTTGCTGCCTTCAGCTACGTCTTAGCTTTCAGGTGTCCCAGTGACTTCCTTGGCTTCCTTTATTTTTTTAATTTTTTTTTTATATTAATTTATTTTTGTTACAGATGTTTCTCCTTTTTCCCCCTTTGACTCCCTCCTCCCCCTCCCTGTCCTGTCCCCACTTTTGTTGTCCATGTCCATTGGTTATGCGTACATGCGTATAAGTCCTTGGCTTCCTTTATAACGTCATTTGTGCTGATAACTCAGGTTTCTTTCCACCCTTGGGATCTCAAACCCATGTTTTCTGTGCTTCCGTCTCAGCAAATACTTGGCTGTTTTTCCGGCTCTGTGTGAGGCTGCAATCACCAGGGCATGACCCCTTCCTTCCAAAGCAGAAAGACGTCCCAGCATTTCTGCACTCGGAGGAGAAGATTTAGTGTTTATTTTTATCATCTTTATTCCCACCAGAAGCTTTGTGAATGAGCTCAAGGGGCCAGATTCGTGTCTTGTTTGTTTGCAGATTCGCCCTGATTGCTTGTGGGCTATTCCCGACAAGTCGACAAGTCGCTCCTACCTTTGCTGGGACTCTCCCTGCCCCTCTGCTGTTATTTCCATGGCAGGAAGTTTGCTGCATCTTCCATCCTCCTGGGTTGTCCGGACAAAGTGGAAAAGAATTCAAGCACTTGGCAAGGAGGAAATTGCCCTTCATGCTTTAAAGATAGTATTTTTAATTTTATTTTAAGAGTTAATCCTGAGATCTGCTTGAGTCTGAAAATCTGTGGCATTGGTGTTGCCATAACATTAGCAATAACTCAATTGAAAAATATATATGCAGCCTTAAACCTTGGTGAGAAAAAATTAGTCACTAACGTTATTGCCGCTTAATTGACCGTGCTGGCCTATAAAGGCATTCACTGAAAAATCAAACTTGAAATGGGAATAAAGTATAACGTCTTAAAACAGGGATTTAAATTCTATTCAGAAGGAAAACAGTGTGAAACGGTGTGTTGGACTTATTTTTATTTCCACGAAATGATTAACTCATTAAGAAGCTAGTCATCAATGGAAAAACTGACTGGCTTTTAGTTTAATAAGCCTATGCGATGCCCCGCCGCTGTGGCTCAGTGGATTGAGCATCATCCCATGGACTGAGAGGTCCCTGGTTCGATTCCCTGTCAGGGCACATGTCTGGGTTTCGGCCTCGATCCCCAGTGGTGGTGGTGGGGAGGCGGGGGTGTACAGGAGGCAGCTGATCGATGTTTCTTTCTGACATCGATGTTTCCATCTCTCTCTCTAAAAAAACAATAAAGACATATTAAAAAAACACACACACACACAAAAACTTAACCTAACATTAAAAAAAAATAAGCCTATGTGATGAAGTTTTGGCAATCGGACATCTTGTATTTAAGCACGCAAGCAAGGAAACAACTTTCTTTGACCTGATCTGGGTTCGTTTAGACATAAGACAATGTTTTAGTATCCTCAGTTCCCGCCTATAAAATGGGAGCAAGTGGTCCATCGATTTGGATTTGAGGACAAAGAGTGAGCCTTCGATTCTTCCTCTGCAAGCCGGCATCTTGCTGGGAGACCTGCCACTGATAAAACCTTTGGACACCACGGCTCATCTCATCTGAAATGAAACTTTACTTTTAACTTTCTCTCATGCCCTAATTTACCCTCCCCCAAAGAAGAAAAAGTCATAATCTTCCCGCATCCGCTTCTTGTTTCAACTGAAGGATTTAAATCAATACTCAGTCAAATTGAGACCCCTGCCTCTCCTTTATCCTGCCGGCCTTCCCCCAGTTAAGGGGAGGGGCCTTCCCCCTCCAGGTGAAATGCCTGGTCCCAGATGCTTTTCTCTTTCCTCTGTTTTGGGTGCTAGGGTTAAATTGTGTCCCCCCAAAAAAAGATATGTTGAAGTTATAACCCCCGGTACCACAGAGTGTGACCGTATTAGGTGATAAGGTCTTTACAGAGATCACCAAGTTAAAATGAGGTCGGCAGGGTGGTCCGTCATCCCGTGTGACTGGTGTTCTTACAAGAAGTGGAGGTTTGGACACAGAAGCAGATGGATACAGGAAGAAGTGGATGTGGAGAGGCAGGGAGAGGCGAGCCCTGAACAAGATCCTCCCTCAGCCTGGGAAGGAGCCCGCCCCGCCCGCCCACGCCTTGGTCTGGGGACTCTTCTACTTGCCTTCGGTGCCTGGTCACGGCCGCCCCGCGGAACTCATGCTTTGGGAAACAGCCCTCTGGTCCATCCAACATGCTCACTTCCTAACCCTGTGGACAGCCGCCCCCTTTCTCTCCATCGAGCGTGACCGTGGAAGGGAAACAGGTTGGGTTTCACTCTGGGGCCTCAGAAATGAGCTTCCAGGGCCTGTTCTGAAAGTCAGAATACAGCCAAGCATCGCCTCCTCAGGGGCTTGTGCCTTCACAGTTTTATGGGGCTTGCATTCCAAATCTCTACTACACAAATGTCACCTACCCAGATCGTGACTTACCAGAAAAACCACAGCGTTTCATACTCATTGTCATGAATATATACTGTTAGCAAAAGTAACACATTTTCCTCAAAGATATCTCAGCTGTATGCAGGGATTTTTAACCAGGGAGATGATGCCTTTTCTGCAACTGGCCGTCAGAATTGCTACGCCCATCTCCCTGGCTTGTCTGCCCGGGCTGCATCCCTGGTTCACAACATTCTTTGAGTCTCATAGATGTTCTGTCATCGTTTCTTAGAGTTTCAGAAACCTGGACCATTCGGTGGAACAACCTTCTAAGACAGCGTGGAAGGATGTCATCTCGAGTGCGTCTGATGCGACCTGGATACCTGCTTTGGTCAGAGAGCGAGGCAAGGTTTGGATGTGTTAATTAGCAGTAGATGTCTCCGCTGTAATTCTCATTCTTCATTTATTCAGGAAAGGATGCTAGTCAAACGTTGCTTTAGAACAAGACAAACCTGGTTTCAAACGCAGTTATTTATCTTGGAGCGAACCGTTCGTCTCTCTGAACTCCCGTTTTCTCCTCCGTGGCGTTCCTTTCCAAGCTGTGAAGTTGGAGATGAGAATGCCGGCGAGATGCTTGAGCGGGTTAAAAGCCAGTTACTTGGCTAGACATTTGAAAAATAAAACACCAAAACAACGTTCACTGCTGCAAAGAATTCCGTTTCCTAATGACTGCCTTTCTCCTGGTCTTTCTCAGAGAGCGGGACGTTGCCATAGCAACCACGCAGCCCACACTGTCAAGGTATTAAAAGTCTCTTCTCACTTGCAGGAGGCTCGAGTGTTTTGTTTCTGGGAGAAAGGGATTAGAAGTCTGTGGTCTTTGCTTAGAGTTGTGATAATCCTAAATGAAGAATTTTACTGGGGTCAGCATTATGTGTATAACGTCCATGGGCTTAATATCGAGCGAAGATGAGTTCAAGGTGTCGGTGGGGTTTTTGCAATATAAAGAAGACACACTCCCGATAAGTGGCACAGAGGGGAGGTTGGTTTCCGAGAAAGGAAACTTGAAGGTCAAGGCTGACAGCTATGAAGATAACTGAAAACAACAACATTGAAAAGACCATCAAAAATGTTATGAAAGGCATTGGGCTCAACAGTCAGCCAGCAAATCGCTGAGATCACACCTGAGCTCTCATCAGCCATCTATAAACTCGCAGCCTTGCTTAGAAAGGAAACTGCCCCTTTTGACTTACCAATGTTAACTTTTATGGGTGATGGGATTGGCAACCTTCCGCTGGTGCACAGAAATCTCTAGAAAGCTTATTTACCCTCCAAAAACGTGATGATGTCATGCGGACACCCTGCCAGACAGGACGGCAAAAGAGAGATGATCAGTGCTGCACTTCTGTTAAAGAAAAGAAAAACAGGAACAGGTATTAGGGATTCAACGGATATTTATTTGCAAATATTTTCTTAGATGTCCTTTTAAAATGATTGAAGTAACAAATGCATATACTGGTGTTTTTTTTTAATTTCAAAAGTTTATAAGGGAAAAACTTCAAATTCTTCTCTTTTACAACTCAATCCCATTCTTCAGAGATAATCACAAATTTGTATGTGTACTCAACACTTTGGATTTTTTTTTTTTTTTTTTTTTTTTTTTGCTGAAAGTAGCATTTATTCTGACAGTTATGTGTGACACTGGTAAAAGACATATGAAAACCACATATCATTGATACTTGATTTTTGTTTAAATTTTAAGAAGCCTACCTAGTGACAAGCCAGGGATCTACTTGGTTTGAATATATACATTATGTCAAAGCTATATCACATTTAATCATTCTCATCTTATACGTAATTCTGACATCTTTTAAACTGTTTTGGTGTTAGAACAAAAGAGAGCACTAGAGGCAGAACGTGGTCCATGTGGAATTGTTAACAAAGAGAAAGGAGCTCGATAACTTTAATGCGTACACAGTTATATGCAATACAGAGCTCAGTGGGCGGACGCTACACCCTCTTTTTGCAACTTGCTAGTTTTACTTAAAGACAGACGAGCATCTCTTTCTTTGTGAGCACTTCTGGACTCATCACGGCTGCTGAATCGGATGTACGAAGGACAGCCAGCCGAAGATGGATGAATATTTCGATTGTTTCCTTTGTTATTTCTTTTCTTGCTGTTGTTGCTGTGACCATCTATATACATACACCTGAGCACTTGTGAAAATTTCTGTACAGTTGTTGTTTTTTAATCCTCACTGGAGGGTATTTTTCCATTTATCTTCAGTTAGAGTGGGATGGGTAGAGAGAGAGAGAGAGAGAGAGAGAGAGAGAGAAACATCGATGTGAGAGAGACACATCCACTGGCTGCCTCCCGCATGACCCCGACCAGGGCTGGGGACCAAACTGCAACTGAGGTACGTGCCCTTGACGGGAATCGAACCCGCGATTCTTTGGTCTGCAGGCCGACCAAACCGCTGAGCCACACTGGCCAGGGCTGTACAGTCAATTTTTAAGTGCGGGGTAGGAGCAGGTTAGACGAGTTATTTGTGAGAAATAGCGTGGAATGCATACACTTTTTCCTCCCCCATATTTTATAGTAATGCCGCATCCCTTGTTTTCAGTGGGCACCTTTCATGTGGTGACCGAGCAGGAAGATACAATATCCTCATGTTTTATTTTATGGGATTTCAACCTTGGAAAGTTGGGAAACAACCACCGCCACCATGTAATGAACATCTGTGTGACCTTTACCTGGATTCCCCAATGTTAACACTTTGCCACTTCTGCTTTCTGTCTCTGTCTGTCTCCCTCCTCTCCTCCCTCCCTTCAGGCGTTAGCCATGCATTTGGGTCCAAACCACTTCAGTCCATATCTACAAAAAAAATCCGGGCAGCTTTCTACAGAGCTCTGAGGCCTAATTACCCCCAAGAAATTGGATGTTGATGCAGGGATATTTCTTATGCAGTCCACATTCAATGTCCCCCCTCCTGTTCCCAAATTGTCCTTTATAGCTGTTTTCTTAAATTCGTTTTCATCAAGAGCTCCATGAAGATCACACATCATCTTTAGTTTCCATGTATCTTTAGTCTCCTTTGGTTTGAACTATCTCTCACAAGCATCTTTCTCATCTTTTTCAAACACTGACATTCCAGAGATTCCGGGCCAGTTGCTTTGAAGAGGGCTGCAGCCTGGCTTTGTTTCACGTTTCTCTTTAGTAGATGCAGGGAACATTTGTGTCATCAACACTGAGCAGTTGTAACTGGTGATGCTGGTATGACCGCCAAATCGCCCAGGTAGAAATGACCCTGTTTGAAAGTCGCGCCCTCTGGGCGGAGCGACTCTGAGACTGCAGGTCTCCCGGTTCCCCGCAGTCTCCAGCCCCTGGGCTCTTAAGGGACGTCATTATTAGATTAGTCGTTTCAAAATATGATTTGCTTCTTCTATCATTCTTTCCTTATGTATTCTGTAAAGGAGCTCTTTCTAACTCCCCGCACTCATACTTTTTGAGCATCCTTGTAAATCCATTGGTGTTTTTTTTTTCTTTATTCAGTGTTACAATCTATTACCATCATTCTTTTCTATGTGTATATTTTCCCAGGCTTGGCCCATACGACCCCAGGTGTCTATGAGCACATTCTTGCTTTCTGGTGAGTGCACGCACACACACACATACACACATGCACACACACACGCGCACACACACGCGCGCACACGCACACACACACATACACACGCGCGTGCACACACACGCGCGCACATACACGCACACACATACAGGCGCGCACGCACACACATACACATGCGCGCACACATACACACACATACACGCACGCGCACGCACGCACGCACGCACGCGCACTCACACACACACATGTGGTGCTCTGGGCTTAACCGAGCTTTCTCTGTCTCGGGCCGGGTATGAGGAGTCTGGTCCATTTCAGTGGGACATTGTATTTAGGAACCGTGACTTGGGTGTGAGGTGGGCTCAGGACTGTTGAAGTACCGATATTTCTAGGACTCGTCCATGAGCCAATACTGATATTGATGTACTGGGAAAAACATGTAAATATGTAGACACAAGGCTACTCATAGAAACACAATCAGCCCAAATGGCCACCAGTGTGGTATTGATGAAATAAACTGTGATTTAATCATACATGAGATTACTATATAGTTCTGAAAAAACACAAAGAAAAGTTCAATATGCTACTATATAATGAATTCTAGGGTGAATTATTACGTGAAAAAAAGTTGGTGAAAATTAACACAAACTCACACATACATTTCAGCTTATGCTAAAAATGTTATACAACCTCACTGACACCTGTTAGAAGGGTCGTCATAAGAAAGACAAGAAATAAGAAGTGTTGGTGAGGATGTGGAGAAAAGGGACCCCGATGCACCCCCGTGGGAATGTAACCTGGTGCAGCCACTGTGCAAAGCAGTATGGGGTTCCTCAGAAATTAAAACTGGAACTACCGTGTGATTCAGCAATCCCACTGCTGGGCGTTTACTTGAAGGAAACAAAAGCACGAACTTGCAGAGGTGTCTGCACCCCACGTTCACTGCAGCATTGTTTACAACAGCCAGGACACGGAAACGACCTCTGTGTCCCCGGGTGGACGATGGGTAGAGAGAATGCAGTGTACATATACCATGGAATATTATTTAGCCACTGAAAAAGAAGGACATCCTGCCACTTGTGACAACATGGAGGGACCCTGAGAGCATTATGCTAAGTGACATCGTCAGATGGAGGAAGATAAATAATTGTACGATCTCACTTATATGTGGCATCTAAAAACAGAACTCATAGACACAGAGAACAGATTGGTGGTTACCAGAGGCAGGGGCCAGGGGCCAGCTAAATGCATTAAGGTAGTCAAAGGCCCAAGGTCCAGGTTATGAAATAATTAAGTCCTGAGAACAGAATGTACAGCGTGGTGACTTCATATATATTTGTATATTTGAAAGTTGCTAAGGGAATAGACCTTAAAAGTTCTCATTACAAGAAAAACATTGTAACTTTGTATGGTGATGGACTGATTGTGGAGATCATATATATATATATATTTCTTCATGTTGTACACCTGAAACTAATCTGTCAGTTATATCTTAAAAAATGTATCCGATGGAAAGGTAAACGAGATCTAAAATACAAGCTTTGGGAATACAGAATACATAGACTAGAATAAACAAGGACAGAAGAGATACTTCTCTGATAATTTCATGTTTTTTTAAATTTCAATTTAGAAACTGATGAATACTTTGCATAATTGTAAAACATGATTCACATTTGCAAAGGCCATCCCTAAGAACCAACATGAAATGGACAAGCAATCGTAAAAGCAGTCTCAGGCACAGGCGCCCAGTTCCAAGGCTGTCTGAGCTCGGACATGTGTGCTTTTTCAGTGCGATGTCGGCCCAGACAGAAAGGACTATGCAGAAACAAGAAAGACCAAAACTCTTTTAGTAATCAGTTGGATGATGTTACCCTGAAACAGTCCTGGGTCTAATACAGGGGAGAACAGGGGATTAGTTATGTGGCATTGTCATGATCCCATTTCCAAGATTCTCAGCAAGAGAGAAGAGAAGATAAAAGATAGAAGAGATTATGTAAAAACCCTCTATGCTGAATTTGAATTGGAGCTATCAGACTGACCTCATGCTGCATTTCATCTTAAAAGGGAAACAAGAACACCCTTTCTCTGGTCATGGAAAAGGCCGGGAAACATTGATTAACCCGGTAGCAAAGAGTTTTTCTACCCTCCTGATGTGGTCTTTAAATACCCACCCACCCCTTTTTTTTTTGCTTTGGAGAAATGGCTGATTCTAGGTCTAAGGGACAAACAAGATGTTCAAATGAGATCCCTTGTCATACCAGACAGCAAGGCAACTATCCATTCTAGACCTCAGAAACTCCTTCTGAGAAGGTCCCACTAGGTAAGGCGAGCATCAATAAAAACAATCACTGCAAAGGACTGAAGTCATCAATATGTTTTCATCCATGATTTCTCAGTGGTGGTTTTCAAATCGCACTTGTTTTCATCACTAGAAACAACCCATTCTGAAAATTTATAAACAGAGAACACAGCCTTTATTCTGCCTTGCTATACAAAATTGGCCACTGGGTAAGCAAAGAGTAGTTGAGGGAAATTTTATTGATAGATATACTCCACCTGATAGTCGGAGAAGAAATGACAACACCAAAACGCCAGCATATTGCAGTCTGAATTAATGAACCTTGCATGGAGGGTCCATAGTTGCTAACATCACAAAATGAGCAACACTCAGGGAGATGGCGAGGGAACTTGTACATCCGAAGAGACATTACAGGAAATGATCTGGAATTAGATAGTGGTGACCTTCCCATCAAGTTTGTGAATATCCTAAATACCCTGAGTTGTACACTTTAGAAGGGTGAATATTCTGGTACGTGACTTACACGTTAGTAAAAATACTGAAATAACAAAGACACGTACGAGACGTTATCCAATCACAGTGTTGACCCTGTCTGGATCCTGATTCAAACAAACTTAAAAAGAATTACATATATCAGGTAACCCAGGATGTGAGCACAGGGTGTGTACTGGGCTTCTGGTTATGTTTTAAAGAAAGATCCCTGTCTAAGAGGGACATGGTGAACATTTTTGTTGAATAAGTAATACGATGTCTGAGATTTGCTTCAGAATAAAAGGGGAAGAAGAACTGGATGGAAATACAAATAAAACAAGTTTGGACCCGAGTTGATTGTTGAAAAGGGTGAGGAATAATGTAAGTAGGCATTCCTTATATGATTTTGTTACTTTGAATGCATATAGAATTAAATGTTTTTTTTTTTATTTTTTTGTTTTTGATTTTGTTTTGTAATTCATAGGTACTTTGTGTTAGTCAATCATATCTAACACCAGGAAGTTCTCTCGCACTCTCCTCTATACCTCTGCCATCGTGAGAAACCCTGTTTGCAAAAACATCAGCAAGTTTAATAATTTTTTCCACTTTAAAATACACAAATACACAGAATTCCTACCAACAGTAACTTAATAAAGTACAAATTTTCTTCACTGATTTTTATTTTATATTAATTAAATTATTTTTGTTACAGATATTTCTCCTTTTTCCCCCAGACACCCTCCTCCCGACCCCCACCCCCAGGATTGTTGTCTATGTCCACTGGTTATGCACATATGCATATAAGTGTCTTTACTGGTTTTTTATTCATACAAGAGTGTTACAGAATACTGTGCAGAAGTTATATGAATTCATTATCTGTATCTATAGTTATATTATCAACTTGATATGTAGTTAGGGTCATTCATTTCTGCTTGTATTTCCCTTTAGAGTTTGCTTTCTTCCCTCCTTTTTACTTAATTTTATTTTTTATTCTGTAAACACTTAACATGGCTCAAAAGTCGTTCAGATTCTTCCCACTTGAAGGTGGAACAAGTGAGCATCCTCCTGTGAGTGTGTCTCCTTTCGCCCTTGCCTTTGGAGGTTGCGTTTCAGGAGAGCTGGTGTGCCAGGCGACAGAACGAGGAAAAGCACAGTGTTCACAGAGTCTTCCCTGGACCCAGGCAGGGCACAGAAGCCGGTGGCTGCGGGCACATGGAAGTTGCTGCCTGTTGGTTAACTCTGGGGCCGGCCTGTGAGAGTGTAATTGGTGCCACGCGTGGTATCGGCGGTTTGCGCCTGACGGTGTGTCTTGTCTCCGGGCACCGGACCTCGTGCCGTCTTTTGTATTTGCAGTATTACACATTTGGGAAGTTTCTGCGAAAGATTAAATCTTTTCCCTGTCCACTTGGGGGTAACCCTTTCTCCTTGACAGCTTTTGGTGCTAATTGACCCAGTGTTCTGAGAGTGCAGTCCTGAGCAGAGAGAGCGCTCTTGGTTGTTTTCGGGGGTCCTGAAGTCGGCCCAGGTTGGACATCCTTGTCTTGTTCCCACTCCCCAGGTACGTGCGTGCACGCAGGTGCGTGGCTCTCTGGGGCAGTGATGGCCAGCTGGAGCAGAGGCCCAGGAGGGCGCAGGTCTCGAGTACCGATGCCCGTGTGTCCAGATGGAGGATTCTGTGGCACTGGGGCTGGGTTGGGACTGAGAGGCCAGAGGTCGAGTGCCAGGCCAGCTCTGGCCCTTGGCCGACCTTCTCAACCTGACTGCATGTTCGGCGTCACTGGGGAGGTGACTCGGAATTGTAGGTGGCCACGGGAAGCCCCTACGGGCTCTGATTCTGAATCTCAGATGGGGACACGGGACAGGACCCGTGTTACGCAGATGTGAGCGGGACAGGAGCCCACCGCCTGGTCAGCAGTGCCTGTGTACTCGGGCCAATTCCTTTAGTCTTCCCGAGCCCTGCGTGAACTGCTGAGCCCAGCACTCAGGAAAGGGCTGGGGAAGTAGGTGAGATGAAATGCGTGACTGTGTGTTACAGGGAACTGTGAACACTTAGTTTTGTGTCACACAGATATTAGTTATTGTCCTGGCTCGGCCACTTGGTAGCTGTCTGTGACCTTTGGCAATGACATAACGGCTTTGCTCTTCAGTTATTTCATCTGTAGAACGAGGACGTTAACAAGGTCCCCCTCACTGGTGTGTGCAGAGTGGAGGGAGAGATGCTGAGCACGGCGCCTGGCAGGTGGGCACTTCAAAGCAGGGTCGATCTTCTATTGCTGTTATAATTCTTTTATTACATCCTTCCAACTTTACTCATTGAACACCTACTCTGTGCCATGAGTAAGGTGACCAAACGATGCGTCTCTCAGGCCAGGAGACCTTTGATAGCTCGACGGGAAGTGTTAGCACTCACGCTGGCCCACAGGTGTAAACTCGGTGGCCCTGGACAGACCAGGAGCATGTCACCTAACCAGAATGAACTGAAGGTGAGCAGATTTGTAAAGGGGGCTGCATCCCGCCGTTCTCTCCCTCCCGCCCCCCAATGGAGCTTAAAGTCTCCTCTGAATAAAGGTTTACGGAAATCCGTAACAGTTATTGGCTTCATGGGCTGCCAAAATGGGAGTCCCTCCATCGGAATCTGCTCCTGCCTAAAAGCATCCCACTCCCGGCAGTAACGAGGGGACACTTTCTCCTCCGACTCCATCCTCCTCTCCCCCGACTCTGCACATCCTGTTTCCTCCACCCAGACTGCCTCCCGCAGCGATGAGTTTCCCAGGCTGGCATAACGGAGGGCCACAGACATGGTGCCCAAAGCAGCAGGCATCCATGGTCTGAAATCGGGGTGTTGACAGGGTCATGCTTCCTCTGGGGCTCTGGGAAGACGCCTCCCTCGCCCCTCCCTGCGTCTGGTGGCTCTCGGCTTTCCTGAGCTTGGATGCACCCCTCCAATCCCTGCCCATCTCCACGTGGCGTTCTCCTCCGTCTATCTCTGGGTCCTCTCCTCTTCTCATGAAGACATTGATTATTGGGTTTAGGGTGGGCCCTGTATCCAGGATGATTTCATCTCAGTATGAGTCACTAATTACATCTACAGAGACCCTATTTCCAAATAAGGTCACACTCCGAGGTTCTGGATGGACACGGATTTTGGGAGACGCTATCAGCCCACTGTACTCCCTTTAGTTGGGAGAACGTTGAAAGCAAAGAGATGAGAGCTTTTCTTTAAATCAGGGCTCCACGCAGGGCCTGACCTTCCTGAAGCCATGCCTTTGCCTGATGGGTCGAGGCCCCAGTCCTCAGCCCTCAGACACTCGGTTATGAATGAACTCCCTGCCTTTCTTCTCTGTCCCCCAGAGCAGAGGAAGTGACTTGAGTTACCATAGTGCAACTAACACGTGTTATCTGGATGTCCCTGACCTGGCCTGTCACGTAGGGGTTTCAGAGAGGGACACCCAAAACTGGCCCCCAACTTTGAGGCACTGTCTCCCAGACCCCCACGTTTTAATACCCCCCATGGGTTTTTGTGAATTTCTTCGATTGATTTATCCTGGGGGAGGATGGATGGGCCTCTGCTGGCCTTTTCTTCCATCCTCACAGCCCGAGAATGTTCATGTTATGGAAATGTAAACTTCCTGCCAGCGATCTCAAAGGAGGTTCCCTGTAGATTAGTTCTGTTAGATCAACTTGGGAAATGTATCTGTCAAAGACAGTATTTCTCAGTGATTTCCGAGTCAAGGTTCACAGGCGTGAGTCCCCGGTCATTGGCCCAGGACAGAGCACCTTTCTCACGTACCTGTCGCTGACCCTGTGGCGTTCTCTCACCTGCTGAGCTGTGACCCTCGGGGATGTGCCCGGTGGCCTGTGGCCGTAACACAGTTTCTCCGAACACAGGATCACCAGAAAGAATGAGTCAGGCCGAGCAGCTGCAGTGGGGCAGTGAGCACCGCCCATCCTTTCTCGTTGTCGAGTACCGTCAGGGGCTGGGAGATGGTTCCTATCTGCAGACTTGCTAAGCCAGTGACTGGAGGGCGACCCCAGCAGGCCTCTGCCCAGAGCACAGGGGCCTGGAGGAGAGCGTTTTATTTACCAGAGGGGAAGGATGGTTGCACCTGACGGGAGGTATCCCGCTCATGAAACAGAACTGATATAAGTAACAACGTGTCGTATTTGTATCTCAAACATAAACTTAAGGCTGGAGACAGGAATTTACTGACGAGGTGTGGAACTGTTTGTCTCCGTGTCAGTTTAAGAACTAAAGCTGAATGCCCACGAGTTAGCTCGTCTTCCCTGCCGTGGAAGAACCTGAGTGTACGTGGCACTCCTCCTCCGGCCCTGGCGCTGTGGGGTCCCTGACGCTCCGCCCAGGGACATGGGCACAGAGAGCCCTGGGTGGACCGATGGCCCGGGTGAGAGTGGTGGTGCTTGGCTGCATTCTGTGGCATGGATGGCATCTCCTCCATCTAGGGAGACACTGTTGATATTTAAGAAGATGGTGTCCCTGGAGTTGCCAGGCAGCTTCTGTTGGGCCAGCATGGCGGGGGCTTGCTCCAGTGTGTCCCTGTCATGCTCTGGCCTGTGTCCCCCACTGGTCCGGGGGTCCCGGCATCGCCTCGGTGGTAGGTGGCTCCACCAGACCTGCAGACTGGACCTTGCCCGGTGGACGGTGATGGGCACCTGCTGTACCTCTCTGCCCGGCCATCTGCGGGCCATCCCCACAGCTAACTCTCCTGAGTAAACAGGAGAAGATCTTGCAGCTGATGTTCCCACTAGTGTTTATTATGGATGGGCCAGCGTTGGAAGGAGATGACCATGAGATGCTGGTGAGCACAGGACGGAGCCCTTCTACAAGGACTCAACAAAGAGCCCATGATGCCTGCGAGGACACCTGTGGGGACATCCTCAGTGTGGCCATCGTGGGCTACCTCGGGCCGGAAAACAACTCTGATTCTCCAGAGTCACTTATTTCAGCAACTCAAGGTGATGTGGAGGAAGCTAAGAAACGACTAGATTTATCAGTGCACTTGACACTCACAAAAGACAATTTCTTCCAGGTTCCTAAAGGCAAAATAGCAATGGCCCCTGGTAGGAAACCACCTTACGTATTCATTCACTGTTTTCTGATATTTTGCTGCACAGAACTATGCAGGCTCGTCTCGGTTATATTCTGAAAACCACACACTTTCCTGCAGCTGTGAATCCATTTGGACAGTACAGTGTCATCACCATTATGCTTTAACTGTCCAATTAAACCCATCCTGCTACAGCACTAAAAAGACTCACTTTAAAAATCAGGATTCTTTTTATGTAATACGTTGACTAAAATTTACCACTAGAAAGGTCTTAAGTGTCTTATAAGGGAAATGGAATGGGTGTGGCTGTGGGTAACGGGCAAGTCGCTGGTTTGGGATGAACACGAATTCTCGCGGTGAAAGCCCAGCAAGCAGGTACTCGTGTAGCTCATGCTGCTGACGGGAGGGTTACAGACGTCCACGTATCACACAGAGGTCGCAGCTTACTATGAACCTAAGGGGGGAAACGCATACTTTGTAGTTTAGATATTTTGTGCATGAATATATGTTACTGCAAGTATGAAAAAGAATGCATTGTCCCTGACTGAGTCTCTTCTCTCCAGGTCTACACAGTCTTTTCTTATAGCTCTGTGTTAGGTGTGTGATGATGGGACATGTCCGTTGCCATTTCTCCCTCCGGAGAGAGATTTTTTGGTGTTTGTTCTTCATGATTTTTTTTGAGGGGAAGGGATCTCTTTTAAAGTAGTCAGAGTTTCAAAATTATCACTCTACTTCTTTACTGATTTGAGATAAGCATTTCCCATGTTGTTTAATAGTTTGTTTTCAAAGTCAACCGTATAAAGCACGACTTTAACTTGGTTGACACGGGCATCAGATTGGTTATTTGTTATCCTTTGTGTCTGGGGGAGTGTGAGCGCAGATACATGGACTCCCAGACCGCACTCCCCTGAGCAAACAGGGCTAACCTCTCGCAGTAAATGTCTACCCCGTGCGAACATGCAGCCGGTGACTGATTCCCATCCTGTCTCCTTCCCCTCCCCCGTGGAGCCCTCTGGCACGGGTCTTTATGAGCAACCCCGGGTCCAGGCCTGCAGTGGGGGCACGCGGAGGGTGCCGAGGCTCAGACCCACGCCGGCTCATTCGTGTGGGGCTCATTGGCCTTTCACGGTAATGGTATCGCTTGAACTTGGACAGCCAGGGGAGGGCCTTTCACTGTCTCTGTGTAGCACAGTATCTTTGATTACAATGAAAACCAGTCATAAGACATGTGCAATAAATTCAGAGCATAAATCACAAAGCTCCATCTTTTAAAAACCTTTTTTTTTTTTTTTAAATGAAAGATCAAGTGGAAGGAATAGTTTTTCCTTCTCATCCAATTAATATAAATTGGCGGTTAGTGTTCATTGCAAACCCTGGAGGGGAACCAGTGCGGACCGTCCTTTTCGGTGATCCTCCCTCTGAGCGTCTCTGCGCCCACTTGTCTTTAACCAACCACATCGCTGCATTGCCAGCAGTCACCATGCAACACATTTCTCAACCGCTGCAATTAAAACTACCTTCACATAACTTCCTAAACATTGTCATTTTGTCCTTTGACATAGAAAATACACCATTAAAAACTCTGGCAGGCTTACAAAAGCATCTGTTTGTTGGAAGTTATTTTCAGAAGAAGCAAGTAATAAGCATTCTGAATTCTTAATAGCAAGAAAGGAAGAGAATTTAAGTTGCTTTAAAAAGTGTTTCTTTAAAAGTCTCTAAGAGAGAGCTCCTTCATGTTGAAATGATTTTTAAAACGAAAATCTGATAACATCATTGACTATTAATTTAGGAAATCTTTCATCTGATAATTCTTGACGAATCATTATTGCTTTTCTAAGGGGAAAAAATGTGTGCTATTAACAATGAAAATGAAAATCAGGGACATCAAGGCCTTAAAATGTAGTCACCACACAACGGGAAGTATGACAGTCTTCCAACTGAAATAATTTAAGCACTTTGTCTGATGCAATGGAGTTTAACAGCCTTGGAACTGAAAATGAATGAATAATATTGAAGATAACTGAGCCTGACTTCACGAGCACAGACACTGGCACCGTGGCTGTGCTGATGAGCCCAGATTGATCCGTGCGCTTATAAAACGAAAGGTTCTGGTTGACACGTCCACCTGTGTCCTGAAGCAGGTGGGGAGGCCACAGAGGGGCTGAAAGACTCCGTTATGAGTCTTATGTGAGTGAGTCACTAAAACCCCTGAAATGTCTCCTCTGCTCTGAAACGGCCGCCACAGGGGGTCTGTGCTTCCCAAGATCCTCGGTCGTCCATCAAACCCAGGGGGCCGTAGACACGACATCAGAAAGACTCAGTGTCTTTTCTCGAAGTTGGCACTGTCTGCTAACAGAGGAACACAGAAGCATCGGGATCTGGAGGGGGGCCGCGTTGACAAAGGCTGGGCTGCGAGGCCTGGGTGCCTGGCCACCTCCAACCTCTTCTCATTTCTTTTCTTTATCCTCACCTGAGCACATTTTTGCATTTATCTTCAGATAGAGTGGGAGGGAGAGAGGGAGGACGAGAGAGAGAGAGAAACATCCATGTGAGAGAGACACATCGAGTGGTTGCCACCCACCCGACCCCAACCAGGGCTGGGGACAAACTGCAACCGAGGTACATGCCCTTAGCAGGAACCGAACCCGGGACTCTCTGGTCCGCAGGCCGACGCTCTGACCGCAGAGCCAAACCAGACAGGGCTCTTCTTGTTCCTTTTCATGCTTTAACTGAATCCTTCCTTACTGGCAAGGTCATCTTTTTCTTTTCTTTTTTTTTTTTTTTTTAAAATGAGATTCACCTGGACCTTCTTTTGCTCCTTCAGATTGTCGCAGCCCCGGTGGCTGTCCTGGACTTTCAACATCCTCTTCTCCTCATTGTCCCTTAGTCTCCGGGCAGACCCACGACAGCTCCCACGCTTTGCTTTCCTCCAGGGACCTGTGGATGTCCTCCTCTGACCACCGGCCATCACTCCTCCCTCTCAGCAGCCACACTGCAGATTTGGGGAGTCCCAGGAAGCAGCGGGAGCCCTGGGCCTGGGTTCCCATCCTGGCCTCACCCTGAGGACCTGGGTGACTGTGAACCTGTTAGGAGCTTCTCTGTGGCTCAGCGTCACCTGTGCCAAGTGGAGATGACACGGGCAACGGCAACAAGTAACGTTTGCAGAGGTTTGTTGTGGCGGCACGTTCTCCCGGCTCGGCACAGGGCTCCTGTGGGTGCTCACGGGCCCCTCAGACGACGAGGGGATATCAGACAGCGGATTACACCCGAGGACCCTACAGCACAGTCCACAGGACAGTTAGGGCTCAGAACAGTGTGCCTCTGTTTTGATTTTATTACTCACCTAATTGTTTTGTTGTAGCACGTGGAAGCTCTCGGTGAATAGTGTGATGTTATTAACTGTTGTTGCCTCTCCTTAGTAATCACTTCAGAGGTGATCTGTGTAACCCTTCTTTGAGTGTTTTCAAAACATTGCAATAAGGTTTCAATCCCCAGTAGTTTTTTTATTTGTTCGTTTGCGTGACATTACTTATTTTTCCCAGGTCTAAAAAGTTAAGACTATGTTGAGAAGCATTAGCAGGTTTTTCAAATTTTTCTTATTTTCAGTGTTCTAATTGGGTGACCAGATCTCGGATATTTGGATCCCAACATCATGTCACCAAAGGGACTCCTTTTAGGAAAAGGAAAAATACATCAATTTCTTGGGTATTGGATATGGTCAGCTTGGTGAGAGTCGGCCATTGGCTGGCAAACAGTCTGCATAGACATTTTTAGATACTTTGTGCATACGGGAGTATCTGTATATCAGGGGTCCCAGAGGGGCTGATCGCAGTTGCCAGAGCAACCACGGCTCTGCCTGATGGCATAAGACCCCGCCCAGTGCACGGATAACTTGTTTTGTCTTTAGGGAACAACTTATGTCACCACCTTCCTTGTTGAATTAATAAGTCCTTGTAACAAAACACAACTGCGTTAAGTGTTGCCTCTCTGCCCGGTAGCGCTCTGGGTATTGAGAAAACACCCACAAATAAGACATTGTTCTGCCCTGAGGAGGTTTAAACCCATGTGGAGAACCCCGCCGTCTCCCCATGGAAAGTCTCCACCTCCCAAAGCTGAGGAATTGTGCGGACTGTGAGATGACATTCTGTTTGGGGCCCTGGCGTGGCCGGACAGCGAAGCTACCCAGTGTGTCGTCCACGGCGTGTGTTATTGCGAGGTGGCAACCGGTGCGAGCTGGCAGAGCCTCGGCTCAGACGCCAACAGCAGCGTCTAGGAAGGCCACAGAACTGGGCAGTTAACGCGCTCAGAGCCGTGGAGAGACTGAGGGGAGTCTGTTCCGCAATATCACCGTACCCAGGGAAATCTGCTTGGGGGCCCCCGCCCCGTGCCCCTGCCCAGCTCTTCTCTGGGCCTTGGGCAAACCTGGATAGGAAAGGCAGTCTCGGTTTCCCACCTCCTCCACACGCGCGCCTGGGCCGCCCCTGACACTTTGCTGATTCGTCGTGTGTTTCATGGCCTCTAAGCAGAGAGGGATCTTTTCTGTATCACTTTTTTAGTTCACAGGAAGCTGGCTATTCTCGTTGTTCATTCCCGTCTCCCTGGTCCCTAGTCCTTCACCTCCCCATTCAGACGTACTCTCGGCGTCTGTGCATTTCAAAGCGCTGTGAGAGGCGTTTGGAAATGAGAGGAGAAGGGTGACCCCGCTGCTCTCAGGGATTCTAATGGAGTCGGGACACCTGCTGGCCCACGGCCCAGGCCCGACCGTGGCGGGAAGACCCGGCTGGAAGAGCTGCTCGGATTCCGATGGGACAGGGCCACTGCCTTCATCCGGAGGGGCCCGGGAAGCACTCGGCCCTGAATGTGGAGACAGGAGATTTATCTGACCAAAGCCTTGAGCCTCCTGGAAAACAACACAGTGTGGATAAACCCCAGGATGTGTTAGGAGGCTGATTCTCAGCTGTGTCTCCAAAGGAGGCTGCAGGGCTCACGTCCTCGCGCCCCCCTGAAGGACCCTCAGGTCTCGGTGCCGCTGTTTGGGTGACCTGGGCTGAAGGCTCGGTCCAGTGCCGAGGGTGCCGGCTGAGGGCTGATGGCACGAGAGAGGATGACAGCGTGTCTGTTAGTCCAGTGACAGTGGGAAACAGTGTCGTCAGCGACTGCTTCAGAACAACGACAGGATCTCGGAGGCGTGCACCTGGCTGGGGCGGTGCCCTGCCGGCTGCCTGCTCGACGGTCTGCTCCAGCTGTGGGCGCAGCTGCACTGCGTCCTCTGGGCCTGGGCTCAGGGCTGGCGCGTGCAGGTCTGGGGCCCGGGTGAAGGGCGGAAACCGGCCAGGGCGCTCTCTGGATGGCCGGGGCCATGGTGCAAACACTCTCCGGGCCCTGGTTCGGTCACATCAGCCAATAAATTCAAGGGCAGGCGGGGGGAGCCGGAAGCGAATGTTTCTGGAGAATCTCGTGACCCACCCGCGTGCAGCGAAGGAGGGGTAAGAGGATAACGGGCTAAGACAGCTGGCGGAGGGGGAGAGGCGGAGGGCCCGTGGCACGGTGGGGAGATGCCAGGTGTGTCCAGCGGGTACCAGGAGGCCTGTAGGGGGTTCAGCAGCACGGGGCTCACGTCCTTGTACCGTGGACCAAAAGGAGAGGCTGGCGGTGTGGATTCAAAGCTCTTGTCGGGGGAGGCCTGCGATGAGGTGGCATTGGGATGGAGGGGAGCTGAGGACGGGCAGTGTATTTCTGGGTCAGAATTGGCCACTCGGAGCGCCCTGCTACATGTGATGGTAGGAAGGAGGAGTCCAAGGTGGTGGTTCTGCTGAAGCGCTGAGAAAACACAGATGGACCATCCGAGTCTTTGGTGGGAGGGGAGCTTGGCCCCTGGATAATGTGGGGGTGCTTTGGCAGCATAGGGAAGCCAGGGAGGGCGGACTGAGGGGCTGGAGAATGACTAACCTGTGGCCAAGGCTGAGAGGAGCCGTCCTGGAGAGACGCGGGGCCGTGAGGGCAGGTGCCGGGAGCAAGCTGGTGCATGTGACAGAGGTCGGGGTGCGCCACAGAGAAGGGGGGACAGGGGAGACTGTGCCAGGAGGCGGCTGCTGCAGGACCCTGAGCCAGCTGGATGGGCCAGAGCAGAGACTGCCTCCCTGTGCACCTGGGCAAGCACTGACGGCATATCTGGGGCGGGACATATCCCTCTGCTCCCGCCTCTCTGCCAGAGGACATCTGTCTCCCCACAGCCCTTTTCTGTCAGTTCCCTTCATCAACTCCTGGTGGAAGGCTGGGTGGTCGGCCTCTTTCTCAGGTCTCTCGGGCCCCAGGAAACTTTCCCGACTAGGCAGTGGTACTTAGGGCCAGAGGCACCCCAGTGACCTTCTGGAGCGGAGGGGGCAGACGGCAAGCAGTGCCTGTGAGTGATGGGCACCCCTCTTGAAAGCTTGATGGTGAAGACGAGGGGGTGCTGGCTGGGGTGCGTGGGGGCAGAAGTTATTCCTTGTAAAAGTATCACTGTGTCGCATGGGTGTTCTCTGAGCATCCCTAGAACGAGACAGAGTGGCAGCAGGGAGTGTGAAGACATCGAGACTGGAGGCTTGTGGAGAGCCAGGTCCTCGCTCTGTGGGAGCAGGTGGGTGACAGTCTCTGTGCAGTGGATATGTCACGGGCTGCGGGAACGCACCAGAGGTTAGACCGGCGGGGTCAGACCGGACCTGGGTTCAGCAACCTGGGTACTTGAGTTCTGGCTGGGAAAGAATTCAGAGCCAAGACTCCAACCATAAGAGAATATTTATTTGGAAAATCACAGGGGTAGGAGAAGTAATTTGTAGAAGAAATGGGCTTAGGAAACAAGTTATAGAGTAAAGGAGCTTGGAGTGAGGAAAGTAATAATGACATGCCTGGAGGGGGGGAGGGAGAACGGGAGAGGGGGGACGGGGGAGGGACTGGGTCCTCCATCGTAAGGGTTTTAAGGGTGGAAATTTTATTGACGGTCCCAGGAGAAGATCTCAAGAGCATATTCAGCAGCTTCCCAGGTGTCCTTTCAGAGTGGGGTCTCCATTGATTGACTGGTTGGCCCCAGGGCGGGGACTCATTATCCAATGCAGCTGGTCCTGAGGCAGCCATGGGGTCGCTGGTCTGCTTTTCTGGGCCTGGAACTGAGCTACAATGAGGCCTAGAAGTTATCTCTAGGGAGGAAAGGTCAGGGGGTCTAAGTCACATGACCAGCAGTATGCTAGGGGCACAAAGGTCGCTCTGGGTCCCACCCTGCAAGTGTCCTTTACTAGGCACCTGGGCTTTCCACTCTGGTGACCTCTGTACCTGGTGACCTCTGTACCTGGCCCACTGTCGTTGCTCTGCTCACTTCTAACCGCCCACCACAGATATTCTGAAACTGGGGTTCTGTTTAAAGTAGTCTGGTTTCCGTCTTAGCAAATAGTCTGACCTCCAACTTTACTTCCACTGAACTTTGAGGTCTGCTGTTCATCCACGTCGATCGCAGCCTCAGAGCGTCTTTGTAAGTGGTCCCACCTGTACCTGTTAAACCAGAGGGAGCAGGGCGTGACTCCCGGGCCCCCCTCGTGGTGGGTGTGTTTGCTGTGACTGAGGGGGTGTATGTGGGGTCCACCACACACACGTTGATCTTAAATTCTAGGGAAAAATGCCCTGTACTTGATAATATCCAACTCTCTGTGCTTCTTAAAGCAGAGAGGAGTGTCAGTAGTGAAGCTGATAATTACAGGGACACACCACTTCTGAAGTCAGTCAGTTTTAAACAATATTCCCTCTGACTGTGCTGACGCATGCGGTGCGGTGCATTTTCAGTCTGGCAGCTCTCCTGTGCCTTTGACTACTACCTGGCTCTTGGTGGTTGCCTAGGTACGCCCTGCTCCACAGCCCCTGGCCCCGCGCGTGCTGTGCTGGTCGAGCAGGCGCATGCGGGCGCGGCGCCCCCTGGCGGGGGGAGTGTGCGTGACCACTGGGCGCCCTGGCCGCTCAGATGTCCGCGGAAGCCGAGTCCAGCGGCTCTTACACGCCCTGGGAGTCAGGGCACGTTCAGCTGTGCTTGGCGTTTGAATGCTAGCGTTTTTGCGTGTTTTTCCTTTGTGCCCACAGAGCTGCGACCTGGACCAGCAGAGCATCGTCCACGTTGTGCTGAGACCTCGGAGAGAAGGCCCAGGAATGCCCACCACCCTTGGGGACCGTCCCCGGGGCGCTGCAGGGGCCTCGGAGAGGGAGCCCGAGAGCTTAACTCGCGTGGACTTCAGCAGCTCTGTCCTGCCGACCGACTCGGTGGGCCTGGCTGTCATTCTGAACGACGGCCGAGGGAAGGATGGCCCGCCAGCAGGACGACCAGGTAATCACACGGACTCCGTTTATGGCCAGTAAGGGTTTCGTGCGGTCGAGTCTCCCCCGGGAAGGGTTCTCCATGCCTCTGCGCGGTGCCCCGTACTTTCTAAATCACAGGAGGAGACATCACCAGGAGGAGACCGTTTGGATGTAAATTTTGAGGCGATGCATTTAATAAGTACAACGCGAAAAGGTTTTCATGCTGAGAATGAGCGTAAGGGATGGGAAAGGTGTCATGGTCACGGTTATAGTGTTTATTTATTTATTTTTGAGGAGCCAGGGGCGGTGGAGACACGTGATGCTTTGTGTTAGGGTCAGGACATCTGACTGCGGTGCACAGGTACCCCTCTCAACTCCTGTCTTCTATTTCTTACTCGGTGAAAACACATTTTGGTGGATGCTGTTTCTGATGCTGTAGAGAAATTTTACAAAGCAGAAAGAGAGCTGTAGAGGTCATTCCAGTCACTTGCAGGTCCCGAGCCAGCGAGTCACAATGTCAGTACCGTCCTCTGTGCGATCGGCCCTTCCCTTCTACGCCACAACCCAGTTCAAAACGCCTCCCCCTGGCAAGGGCAGCGATCCTTTGTTATTCCCACAACATCGATGTTTCCTTTAGTCTTTGATTCTTCGAAGTGAACAGAGTACAACGGGATTATTTTTGACTGTGCAGGAGAAAGCACAGCCAGGCCAGTGACCCTGCGAGGCAGACGCTGGCTTCTCCCCACGTACAGGAGGTGGGGACGCGGGCCGCTCCGGCTCGCGTGGCTTCACAGTGTCGGCGAGTCCTGGAGCCAGCAAGATGGAGACCTCAGATAGTGTGACATTTCTTCTGCTAAATTCACTAGGTTTAAAAATCATAGATGCAACTGCCAAACAACAGCCAGGGAACAGTGGTTCCAGGGACGAGGGAAAGTGGAAGCAGCGCGGCTGTGTCTAGGTGGGGGAAGGAGGAACCCCGGTCCCGGGCGCGGGCTGACGTCCGGGCCCTCCGGTCCTGTGGAGGGAGGAGGCTGTCCTTCACGTGTCCTGGGCGCCCAGGAGACTGAAAAGGACATTTGAGAAATGGGAAAACCATGTAAGGAACGGGGGAAATGTAGTAAATCTGACCCCCTGCCGTGCCTGCGTGATCCAGAATGGGAAATTAGTGTAAGTGCTGGACCAGCCTGGCGGGGCGTCTGCTGCATGGAGCAGAACGTCACCGTCGAAGCACCCAGAGAGCTCAGGAGGGTGGCATTGATGCCCAGGGACAAGCCCTACCGAAAGGGCACGAGCAGTTAACGTTCCAGGTCAAACAGGATATTCCTCCTGAGTGGATAAACCAGAAGGTACCTTTCCCCCAAACTTGAGGTACCTTTCCCCCAAAATAAAGTGGCATTTTGAAACAGAATATGCAACAAATATGTTTTATGTTAATTAAAATATAATAAAAAAAGAATGGAAACCTAAAACAGACGTAATAGAAAAAGGTAGCTGTTGAATAGAATGTGGTTTTGACCGCTGGATGTTAAAGAATCCTCAGGGATGCAGTAAATCCACAAGCTAGGTGACCCGCAGAGAGTGAGTGCAGTGGGGTGCAGCTGCGAGGCAACCGGCCGTGCGGTGACACAGGTTCCATGTCCAAGTCATTTAAAGAGACGAGGAATTTGGAACAAGATGGCCGAACTTGTGTCTGACAGGACACCCTAGTATCTGATAGAGAAGAGACAGCAGAGGGGGGACAGTTCTCAGGGAATGGCTGCGAATCTCCCAGTGGGGTGTGTCCTCGGATCCAGGGGTACACAGTGCCAAGCACGATCAGTCAAAGGCATGCAGTCAAGTTAAAGAACAAAAAGTCACTTCACAAAGGAAATGAAACACCCAGGGGAAAGAAGATCTAACGACCAAACGAAGGGACGAGATTACCTAGAATGGAACAATAATTTGAATGACTTGTAACAGGAATAATAGAAGAAAAGGGATGGTGTAATACAAAATGACTACGGGAACACCTGTTAGCTTTGAATTCTGTACCCAGCATACCCGGCAAAGATATGTGAGAGGAAACGGAAGATACTTTTAGACAAACACTGAGAGTATTTACACTCAATAAAAAAGAACTGTTAAAGTATTTATGACAATGAAGAATGAGTTTGAACCCAGGATGAAGGAGAGAGAAGAAAGGATTACTTTGATGGGTACAAAAACAGGAGAATCCGAAGTAACTGATAAAATAACATTTAAGAGAAAACAATGATCAGTTAACATGGAAATATGTTCAAAGTCTCATTAATGATTAGAGAAACTAATATTAAAACAACAAAATCATATTATTGCACCCTTTACTGATGGGCCAAAATGTAAAAGTCCGACAACACCAAGTGTGGGTGAGAAGGGAGGACAATGAGTGCTTTTCTGTGGTGGTGGGAATGCCAGTTGAATGAGCCAGCCACTGTAGAGAACAGTTTATAACTTCACAATAATTCGTGAAATTCAGGGTACGCATGTTCTGTAACTCAGCGTGCACAAGGTAATTTATATAGATTATCATAACAGGACGGTTTAGTCTGTGAGAATGCAGAAACAACAGCTGTCTTTAAAGAGGGAAATGGATAAAAATATCAGTGTTTCATTTAATCAGGGTATTTTATTAAAATAATCAGTGTTTTAATGGGTTATGATAAACCTATGATAATTCTATATTTAAAACAAATGACCTGACCCTGGCCGGTTAGAGTGTCGTCTCATGTATTGAAGGGTCTGAGGTTCAATTCCCAGTCAGGGCACCTACCCACGTTGCATGTTTGATGCCCGGTTTGGGCGCATAAGGGAGGCAACCAATCGATGTTTCTCTCTTACATCAGTGTTTCTCTCTCTCTCTCTTTCCCTCTCCCTTCCTCTCTCTCTAAAATCAATTAAAACATATCCTCCAGTGAGGATTTTTAAAAAAATCAAATGACTTGGATCTATGACCATTAATTAATTTGTAAGTCACAGTATCAAGTTAAAGATAATGGTTGTAAATTGTAAAGGAATATTCAGGAACATATAGTTTATTGTGTCTATTTTTTATGAATAGGGTAATCCTATATTTTATCTAAACATATATTTTATCTAAACAGGATATTTGAGAATTAAGGAGTGCATTAAAATATAATTCAATTATATGCTTGCATACCTTTGAAATATTTATTTATTGATCAACAAAAAGATTTATTATGTTAGTAAAGGTATAAACTAATTTTTAATAATTGCCAAAAATAATTTTTTCAGTTAAAGAGAAGCATATTTGTGTTTGTTAGAACAAAATCAAGGCTTTATATTCATTGTTTGAATATTAATAATACTAGAAGAATCATTATGCTTGGTGCGTATTAACATTCTAATGTTTCCTGATGTATCCGACTCAACCATCTTATCAATGGTCTTTATTAGATTTAAAAAATATAATCGTATGATTTTATTTAATTATAATATTGCCTTAGTCTTTTCCAGAGTTTTATTTTAAAATTAATACATTTGGAATTATTGACACCTTCACTGACTCTCTCTAGATCACAACACTTTTAGTTAAGAAAATATTGTCTCTGTATAGGGATTGAGATACCAGTAGGATCTCAGGAAATTCTGCTAGTTGTCTAATATTCTCTTTATATTTCTAATTGAAATGTGTAATCATTTCAGCCCCAACAATGGCTTGAGCAAACTCATACATTTACACACGTGAAGAACCAACGCCACCATAGCCAGAGCCTTCGGGTCCCTGCGTGCCCTGGGACAAGACTGCTCAGCTTTTACTTCCCACACACATCTCAGCGACACCTGACCTCTGTCACCCTGTTTCTCCTTCACCACTGACTGGGGGCCTGCTTTTCCCTGTGTGTGTTTTCAGGGCCAGGGACTGGCGGGGCATCACTTGCAGGTGCACCAGGTGGCCAGCAGGGGCAGCATCCTGGTGTGCGTCTCACTGCACACCAACCCCAGACCTAAGCTGTCCTGGTCCTCACCTTCTGTGCTGAGGGCCCTGCTACTTGTGTAGCATCTGGGGAGGATCAGGAGAGAGAGGGTTGATCCCGGTTCAGCTTTAAGACTTAAGTCTGTGTAAACGGAAACCTGAACTGAACGGCAGGAGCCATCCCATCATCTTCAGAACGAAACGTGTCACCTGCTTTTCAGAACTGTCTACCCCTTCTCACTTTCTATTTTGTATTCTAGTGTCTCCTGCATATACGCTATGTCACCGAGGACAGGATACGTGTCCAATTTACTGTGGTTTTCCCTAAAATCTCCTAGAAAAGTGGTGATAAATGTTTACTAACTTACTTAAAACTGTAAATGTAGTAAGTCTTGTATCAGAATTTCCGTGTATTTAACTGTTAGAACAAATGCTTTGTTTAAAAGTATGCAGAGAAAACAAGACTTTACCTTTTAAAATGCGTCGGGGTCCGAATGAATGTAATACTTTCAGTGGGATGATTAGGAATGACTGGGCAGACACCCTGCTGGTAGGATTATTTTCCTTTAAGAAACAGGACCGTTTGGAGTTCCTAGAGCAGGGAATCACAAGCCCGAGCAGCAGAATTTCCTGTGGTGCCTGTCCACGCACATTCCGGGCCAGGCATGCTGATTCCGTCGGCCCAGGGTGGAGGCTCAGCCCAGTGCCGACCGCACTCTCAGAAACCCTGCCCTACAGAGGTTCTGCTCACCTTACAGCCGTGGGTCCTACCTAGTGTCCTCAGCCGGGGGGAGGGGAGGGCAGGGAAGGAGGTGAACCCACCGAGTCCATCCACAGATGCCCACGCAGTCACGTTTCCCACTTTGACACGTACGCACCTTCAGCACGCTTCGTCTGGGGGAAGAGCCCTGGTTACGAAGCGTTTGAGAACCTCTGCCTTAAAGAAAGAATGTCGGAGAAAAAACCCACTTTCTGTGTGTTTCCAGGGTGTTCAAACTCCACGGGGGAGGACTCAGGTGATGGCTGAAGGGGGGAAGCTCTGAAGTGTGAATGCTGGGCGAGAATAAGAGCAGCTGACACGGTCAGAACCTCTAAAACCCGAGGGGTGTCTTTGGGGTATTTATAGATGGAAAAGATTGCGGCCAATATGAGCGTCAATGTCATGGTCAGCGTCAAGCACACTGCGTTCACTGCTTGTACTTGGACTGTGGGCGTGTTAGACTGTGACTTATAAGAGGAGTCGGAGAGCTGGAAGGAGCCACGTACGTGTCCCTTAGAGCAGTGGTTCTCCGTCTCAATGCTCACCAGAGTCACCTGAGGACCGGGCCAGCCCACAGCCTGCGTGAGGGCTGAGACCTGCATTCCTGACACGTTCCCAGGTCACGCTGACAGTGCGGTTCCAGAAGCCACGCTCTGTTTAAAATATTGCGAATGTGTACACTGTCTAATTTTACAAACATGTGAATAAGAACATGACGTAGGCTGCTCCTGGGCTTCACGGTACCCATGCATGACCTAAGTCACGTGTCCAGTTTGTGTTTCCTTAATGAGGCACCGCTCATGACCTCCTAACAATCAGGTGACAGGAAGTCGTTGGCCCTGGGAAAAAAAGAGGAATGTTCGCTATGATTGGTCATACAGTTAATTAGGTGCAGAATCACGTAGGGGATCCCTGCTCTGTGCCAGGCACAGTTCTGGGTGCTGGGATGTAGCAGGAAATAGGAACAGGGGAAAAAGCCTACCCAAATGACTCTCATTCTACTTGGGAAGAAGACAAAGAACCAGATGCCTCGTACGGGCATGTCCTCCGGAGGGAAATGTGAATAAGAGGAACAGGGTTGGAAGGGACGCTCTTTCACTTCAATGTGAGAGGACCTCCACTGAGGCATCTCGGGCAGAGGCGGGCGGTCTGTGTGCCGGGCGGGACCAAGCGCAGAATGCAAGGCGGCTCCGTGGCTGGGGCAGGGAGTGAAGCAGGAGGAGCAGAGGAGGTCAGAAAGGGGTCGGGCTGCAGGCAGGCTGTGCGGGGTGTTGTAAGCCCTGGATTTTGCCCTGGTGAGGAGGGAGCCCCTGAGCGAGGGAGAAAGTGGTCTGCCTCAGGGAAGGTTCACCTCGCTCGCTGCTTGTGTGTGGACTGCAGGAGGCCAGCGTGGAAGCCACAGAACTGGTTTTTCAAATCATAGATACACTGTAGCACCCACACCATCAGGAACTAGTGGAAGTAACAGTAGTCAGCATCTGTGAGTGCTTGCCGTGAACCTGGCGCTGTTCTGAGCACTGCTTCCTTATCGTGTTTTCTTTCATCCTTTAGGAGCTGCATCAGGTAGACAATATTAATATCTTCATCGGACCATTTGAGGAACTGGTCCGGACAAGGCAAGACTTGCCCGAGCACTGTGTCCCACAGCTTGTGGGAGGCACTAGTCTGTGCTCCTCCAAGTACAGATGTCAGGAGAAAGGAATGAGATTTTGCATTTGCTCTAGAGAGTTTGGTTAAAGTAGACACGGTCTAACATAGGTCATTTTGAAGAATCATGTTCATTTAGTCAAAACTTAAACCTCAATATTTATATCACATGGTATACTATTTTTTATATCACATGGTATACTATTTTTTCATAATTTTTTTGGTTTTTAAACATAGAACTTTTGCTAATTTTATCCAGTTCTTTCGAGTCTTATTACCCTAGTTTATTAAAAGAGCATTTTATTAATATTAAAGAACACTTTATGGTAAAATAGAAATCTGTCTTTTTACTAAAGGAAAGAGACTACTTTTGATGAAACATTGCATGCTGGAATAAATTTTTGAAATATAACTTGAAAACATAAAATAAAAAAAAATTAAAATTAGATAAATCTGAAGAAAATTAAAAATAAATGACCTCCACCACTCCTTTTCAACATTGTACTGGAAGTCCCAGCTAATGCAATAAGGCAGGGAAAAAAAAAAAAAAAAAGAAGACACACAGATTGAGAAGATCTGAAACTGTCTTTGTTCACTGATGACATGATTGTCTATGTAGAAAGTCTGAAAGAATTGACAAAAAACTCCTGGAACTAATATCAGCATTGCAGGATACAAAGTTAATATACAAAAGTGAATTGCTTTCTTATATTATCAGCAATGAACAAGTGGAATTTGAAATTAAAAATACAATACCATTTACATTAGCACCCCATAAATTAAAAACTTAGATATAAACGTAGCAAAATATGTACAGGATCTGCCCGGCTGATGTGGCTCAGTGGATTGAACATCGTCCCATGGACTTCGAGGTCCCGGCTCAATTCCCGGTCAGGGCACATGCCTGGGTTGAGGGCTCGCTCCCCAGTAGGGGGCGTGCAGGAGGCAGCCGATCAACGTTTCTCTCTCATCCATGTTTCTGTTTCTCTCTCCCTTCCCCTCTCTGTGAAAACCAATAAAAAAAAAACCTCATAAAAATGTTTTTAAAAATATGTACAGGATCTTTATGAGGAAAGACGCGTAACTCCGAAGAAAGAAACCGAAGAACTAAGTAAACGGAGAGACATTCCACGTTCATAGAGAAAACTCAGTGTTATCAAGATGTCAACTTCCCAACTCGATCTACACAATTCCGATTAAAGCCCCAGCAAGTTATTTTGTGGATATTGCTAAACTGATTCTAAAGTTTGTACGGAGAGGCAGAAGACCCAGAGTAGCCAGCACCATGTGGAAGGAGAGCAGAGGCAGAGAATTGATGCTACCTAGTGTTAGGCCATACTATGACGCGACAGTCATCAAGCCGGTGTTGTATTGGTGGAAGAATGGGCACATAGATAAATGGAATGAAATAGCCCAGAAACAGACCCACATAATACGGTCAGCTGACCTCTGACAAAGGAGAAAAGACAATACGATGGCAAACAGATGATCTTTTCAACAAAAGGTGTGGGAACGACTGAATATAGGCAGAAGTGCACTCTTTGTAAAAATAAACTCAAAATGGATCCTATATTTAAATAGGAAACAAAAACTATAAAACTCCTAGAATATAACATAGGAGAAAACCAAGATGACCTTGGGTATGATGATGCCTTTTCAAATACACCACCATAGGCATGATCCATGAAATAAATAAATGACAAGCTAGACTTCATTAAATTGAACAATTTCTTCCCGTGAAAGACAATTTCAAGAGCATGAGAAGACAAGCCACACACTGGGAGAAAATATTTGTAAAAGACACATCTGATAAAGGCTATGTTGGATATGTTATCCAACATATGCAAAGAACTTGTACAACTCAACAGTAGAATGAAAAACCCAATTAAAAAATAGGCAAAAGATATTAACAGACACCTTATCAAAGAGTATGTATAAGTAGCAAATAAGCATCTGAAAAGATTCTCAATAGCATATGTCATTAGGGAATTGCAAATTAAAATAACGAGACACGACTACACACCCATCAGAACGGCCAAAATCCCAAACACTGACACCACCACACACTGTCAAGGACACAGCTACAGGAACTCTCACTCATGGCTGGGGGTATGAAAAAGGACTCAGCCGCTTTGCAAGACAGTGTAACCGTTTCTGACCAAATTAAACATACTCTTACAGTACAGCCATCCTGGCCCTCAGTGTTTTCTCAGCTGAGTTGAAGATGGATGTCTGCGTAATTATCTGCACACAGATGTTTATAGCGGCTTCATTCATAATTCCCAAACTCTGCAGCAGCCAGGATGTCCTGCAGCGGCTGTATAGGTGACCTGTGGTGCGTCCAGACAATACAGGATCAGTCACTGCTAGAAACAAATGAGCTATCAAAGCGTGGAAAGACATGGAGGAAGCGTAAGTACGTAAAACTAAGTGAAAGAAGCCAATTTGAGAAACCTACATCATATGTGATTCCAACTGTATTTTGAAAGAGCAATTTTTTTGAAAAAGAAAACTATGGGGACAGTGAAAAAAAAAAATCAGTGGTTACCAAGGCTTAGGGGGAAAGGAAGGATGAATAGTCAGAGCTCAGAGGTATTTTTAGGACAAAAATACTATTGCGTACAGCACTGTAGTGTGGAAGCATGCCGTTATTCATTTGTCTAAGCCCACAGAGCGCACAGCCAGGAGTGAACCCTAATGTAAACTGCGGACACTGAGTGGTCATGGGGTGTCATTGTAGGTTTGGGGACTGCACCACTCAATCAGCATACAGTCTGTCCTGTGCTGGTGTGGGGTGTCCATAGTGGAACAAGCAGGTTGTGTGTGTGTTGGTGACGAGGGTCTGTGGGGACCCCCCGTACTTTTTGCTCAGTTTTGCTGTGAACCTAAAACTCTTCTCATAAATAAAGGCAATTAAAATAAATGAAATTGCTTTCAAGGCTTGAGCCCAGATTACACATTGGAGATACGTCCCGATTATTCGACAATATGTTCTCATCAGCAGTTTTTGCCAGTGGTCGAATGTAGTACAAGATGAAAATTATTCTAGGGTTATAAATTAGTTAACGCCTGCCAAATTACAAATCAGTCATGGAGGCCTGCTAATGAAATGAAATGCTCAACTTCAGGCTTCATTCTCATTTTTTCACATCTCCAGTGCTTGAAATGGTGTATTATCCATGCTAATGACTCAGCCGGAGGCCGAATCTCCTGCGGTACTGGACAGATTTAAGGAGCGCCTCCTGTGTCAACCTTCCCTGACACGACCGAATTTTGGCAGTCAAACTAGAGCAACTTAAATTTGCCATCACATTAAATTATTAAAAATACATGACGACTCTGCCAGGATCTTAATTTTTCTCCAACAAAGCCTTTCTTGGCGATAATACGCCCTTTCACTGCGAGTGAGACAGGGAGGACCGTCGTGCACAGGGGTGGGGATCCTGTCAGCCCGACATGTCTTGGGGTCGTTTTTGGAGGGGGATAGTCCCAGGTTCCATCCCCAGGGGTCTGAACACTGTTGTGAAAGCAAACCGGGTCCCTCTTTCCTCTTTGCCCTTGATGTCACCTTTTCTCCCGCTTGGAAGGAGTGCTTGTCAATGGCAGGAAGTCCCACACACTCTGCACCTCCATCGCCTGGAGCATGGATGGTGCCCGATACAGTGTTGCACCGCCAATAAGTTGTATCCAACATACGCAATGTAGCCCTGAGAGCTCTTGTTTATGACACATGGTGGAGAAGCGGTTCATGACGGCACTTGGCTAGCGGGGCGCACCGTGCCACGGGGGACGCAGGACACAGGCAGCAGCTGTAACCCCGAGATATTTCAGGAACCTTTGCTCTACCTATGTAGTGAAAATAGGAATCAGCAAGATGTCCATTTTATAGAAGAAACTGAAATCCTCATGGCTACTGAACAAATTCTCAGGACCGTCTTTTTATTTATTTTATTATTATTATATTTTTATTATTTTCAACTTATCTTTACTGTTGAATGTATTACAGATGTCTCCATTTTTGCCCCCATTGACCCCCTCATCCCTGCTCCCACCCCCCTCCTGCCTTCCCCACACTGTTGTCTGTGTCCATTGGTTATGCATATATGCATATAAGTTCTTTTGTTTATCTCTTCCTGCCCCCCACCCAGTCCCTCTATCCTTCTCTTTTTAAAATCACTTCCTAAAAAATAAATAAATAAAACAAAGTCACTTCCTACCTAATTCCATGGGATCAGGCACAGTCTCTAAACTACTGAACTAGAATTAATTTCCCAAATGATGCCTCTGAGGCTCTGTAAAATCTTCAGAATTCCTCCTCCACCCCTAAAGAGTAAATCAAATGGACTGCCTTTGGTGTTAGACGTGTGTTATTGCGTTCTGATTCTGTGAAAGTTAAGCTTTTTTTCTGTGCATGATAATTAAACTAATCAGAGAATTCAGTCCATCAGGGGACTCGTAATTTACTCGTTTTGGAAAGGGAATCAGATGACCCTCGTGTGTCCAGTGCACTCAATAAGAATCTCTTGAGCCAGGGATAGTTGTTTATATCCCAAGTGTTCACCGCAGAGCCTGGTATACAGTAGGCACTTAACTAACGTTTGTTGTTGCTGGCAACTACCGTAAGGAAGGGTGCCAGGCATGTGTCTCCAGCCCATGGGCCGGGCAGAGTCCCGCAGGGTGCGCTGCGTCTGTTAGCTCAGGGCAGGTGGGCGAGGGCTCTGGAGCCGGGCGCTTCCCACCAGCCCTCGGACCCTGGGCGCAGTCTACGTTCACCGCGCACAGGTGCGGGCTCCACCTGGTGAGCCAGAAACGGCCTTTTAACAGGGTCCTCAGCCGAATCGAGCCCACTCACCTATGAGAAGCCCTGCTTTTCTTCATGTGCTGTCTCTAAATGTGTAACAGAGATGGCGTGACTGACCTGGCAAAGTTGATGCCAGCGCTTAGAAGGGGCCTGGCATATACTAAGCAATGGCTACTCGCCATGTGGTTACCCTTCCTCTTTCCTGCCCCACTTACGACAGATCCGATGCTGGGGCTGTGCTCTAAAATCTCTCCCAGTTCATAGGTCCGGGGCCACCCGCTTCATTCCGAGCACCGGGTCCTCATTCCACAGTGCGGAGACTTCCTCGGAACCACCTTCCGCTCACTCTGCTTTGGGAGCTGGGCTTGGTTCTGTTTTGTTGTGTGTTTAGTGATTTATTTGTAGATGTTGGTTACTTCCACCACTGTTTAGGACCGAATGAGGAGAGTGGGCGTTCTGGGTAATGAGGGATGAACGAGCCTGCTATGGCTGTTTTCCTAGGAGTTACGTCACGTGTGCCCCCCCACCGTGGAGTACTACTCCTTCCACAGTATTCCATCTGAAATGAGGTTGATCTTCAGGTTTTCATGATATGGGGTCATTGGGAACCATTTGGACAGAAAGAAGTTTCAATAAGGCAAAAAAAATTTTTTTTAATTATTTTTTTTTTTTCTGTAAGTACTTGCTCCAAGGACCCTTTGGTCCCATCCAGTGTTTTGAAAGAGCAGATTAGGTGGGGACGTATCACCAGTGTGGACCGCGGGGGACTCTGCCAACCTGGCCCTGCTGATGGGGGAGGATGTGAGCAGTTTCAGGACAAGTCAGTGCTGAGTGTGATGGTTCAGACAGAGCCCAGGCTCTGAATGAGGAGACGCACCCGGATTCTGACCTGATTCACTGGGCACCTGTTGTCGGGTCACAGTCCTTGTATGAAACCACACCCTGGGCTGTGAGTGCTGCTCACGTCTCTCTGCATGTTCACACATGGGTGCTTCCGTGGGCCAGAAAGGACCCACCCTTACATAAGTCCAAGACAGATGTGCGTGCATCTCCACGAGGCCCCGCCTGAGAGACAAGAAACTTTTCACCAGCCCACTGAGAAACCGAGGCGCGTTTTAATCCAGAGTGACGGCTCTGGCTGTCTGATTGCCGGTCCGGACAGGTTTCGGCTGTTCCTTGTTTGCCACGGGAAGCAGGACACCTAGCACGAGGAACTGCGTTTGAGTAGTTGTTTATGAAAGCTGCTGCTTGTGGGCATTTCTGATGCCGGAACAAGAAGTCTTCTGCCGATAAAGAGCCAGCCAGAGGGAACTCCTTGATTTGACCTGGAATCTACGAGTCACCTGCTTTAAAAAATCACTGAGTCACCCTGGCTAGTTTGGCTTAGCGGTTAGAGCGCCGGCCAGCGGAGCGGAGGGTCTTGGGTTTGATTCCTGGTCAAGGGCACGTGCCTGGGTTGCACGTTCGATTCCTGGCCCCAGGTGGGGTCACGCAGGAGGCAACTAATCTCACATCAATGTTTCTCTCTCTCTCTTCTTCCCTCCCTTCCCCTCCTTCTAAAAATCAATGGAAAAATATCCTTGGGTGAAGATTAAAAAAAAACCATTGAGTCATTTGATCATTTCTTTTACTCTTTCATAGTCATGTGCCTGAAGTTTTGGTAGTGTTTCATGTTTGACAAATAAATACAGTCTTGGGGAAGACCAAGAGTCCGAGGAACTGGAAGTTTCCACAGGGAGTTAGGCAGCATCCTTCAAACTGGCCTTAGAGGGCTTCCCTTTGTAAAATGGGAACAATTATATCTGTTGCTAAGCATTTTGTTCTAATCAATACTGTCAGCATAGCTGCCACATTCTCTTCATGTTAATAAGGGACACTGTATCTCAGTACAGCCCCACCCATCTTCAGGGATGGGAGATGCCCATCATTCCTGGTCATCGCCACTGCTCCTCTCCCATCAGCAGAGCCGTCTGGTCTTTTTAAAACCTGTTTTTCTAGCTTCTTTTTAAATTACTGGTTCCATAGCTATCCCTTACTTTTGGAACCCACAAAGTAATTTCTCTTGTCTGTGTGGAAAAAGAAACAAGTTGGCTCTTTCAGCAGAGTGACTTTGGTAGGTTCGTGGCGTACAGGAGCGCCAGGAGCCCCAGGGCGCCTCACGCAGGTTGTACAGTTCTACTGGAAGGGAGCTTCCAAGGCTGTGCCCACCACAGGGCGGTGCCCATCGCAGGGCAGTGCCCATCGCAGGGCGGTGCCCACCACAGGACAGTGCCCATCGCAGGGCGGTGCCCACCACAGGGCAGTACCCACCACAGGGCAGTGCCCACCACAGGACAGTGCCCATCGCAGGGCGGTACCCACCACAGGGCGGTGCCCACCACAGGACGGTACCCACCACAGGGCGGTACCCATCACAGGGCAGTGCCCACCACAGGGCGGTACCCACCACAGGGCAGTGCCCATCGCAGGGCAGTGCCCACCGCAGGGCAGTGCCCACCACAGGGCAGTGCCCATCGCAGGGCAGTGCCCACCACAGGGCAGTGCCCACCACAGGGCGGTGCCCACCACAGGGCGGTACCCACCACAGGGCGGTGCCCATCGCAGGACAGTGCCCATCGCAGGGCAGTGCCCACCACAGGACAGTGCCCACCGCAGGGCGGTGCCCATCAGTAATATATGTTGAATGAATGAAAACAGCATTTATTCACTCATCCTTCGTTGGCCCTTTCGAGACTGGAGCACGTACTTCCTTCAGGTCCACGATTCTGAGTGGTGGGAGAAGTGTAGATCCCTGAAGCAGAAGCGGGGATTAGTTCTTTCGTCAGAGACAAACAGATGTCTCAGTCACTGCAATCACCACCGCAAGGCGCTCTGCCTTCCGAACTCTGTGTTCAAACAGTGAAACCCTGTTCCCGAGTCCTCCACGTCACACAGGCCCACAAGGTGTGTGACACGCCTCCTGCAGGACAGAGTTGCAATGACACCCTTGAGGGCCGCCTTTGTTTTGTTTTCACCAGATGATTATGAATTATTTTATTTATTTTTCAAATATAGTTTACATTCAGTATTATTTTTCAGGTGTACAGAATAGTAGTTAGACAATCATATACTTTCCAAAATGGCCCCTGCAATATTTCAAGTTCCTGGCTGGCACTGTACATAGTTACTACAATGGTATTGACTGTTCCCTGTGCTGCACTTTACATCCCCGCGACTATGTTGTGACTACCCATTTGTGCTTCTTAATCCCTTCACCCTTTCACCCTAACTCCCCAATCCTCCTCCACTCTCCTAACCCTCAATCTGTTCACTGTCCCTACGAGTCTGTTTCTATTTTGTATGCTCATTTCTTTTGTTCTTTAGAGTCCACATGTAAGTGAAATCATATGGTCTCTGTCTTTCTCTGACCAATTTATTTCGTTTAGCATAATACCATGTAGGTCCATCCACACTGTCACAGGTGGTACGATTTCATTTTTTATGGCTGAGTATATTCCACGGTATATATGGACCACAGCTATTTTCCCCTTGTCTGGTCATGCAGTGCCACCGTCTTTGAATCACAATGTCCTGCACGGTGCTTCTTGTGTCCATACATTAAAATTCCATTTCTGACAGTTCTAAAACCAGTCAGATCACAAGTTCCCTTCCCCCTTTCACACGCCTGTTTCTCAGTGTGCAGTCCTTTTTCACGTGTCAGGGACTGTTCTCCTATTCACATCAAGAGCTAGTTAGTTTAGAACTTCGCAGTCCCACGAGAGGAGGTGCCACCTCTACCTGTTGACTTCATACTTCTACTTCCCAGAGTAGAATTATAATTTCAAAAAGGATCTGTGCAAGGAATTACCCATAAAGATGTTCAATGCAGCATTGTTTATATTGGCAAAAACTGAAAACCATCAAAAGATCCAACAATAGGGATTGACTAAATAAACGTTTGACAACTTGGTGAAGTGGGTTACTATGGAACTATTGAAGATGATGGTGAAAACTGTTTAATGCCACAGAAAAGATGCTACGTGAATAAGGAAGATTCCAGAATATTGAGTAGAGTATGATCTTATTCTGCAAAAAGTATAGTTAACTGAATATATATACTCATGTGTGCATATATATATATATATAGAAAACAGATTAAAAAACAGATTCAAGAGTTGATAATGGTTCTTTCTTGTGATAATATTGAGTTAGTTTTATTTTGAATTTTGTTTTATTATCACCTTTTATATGACTAGATATTACATTTTAAGATAAAAAAAAAAACTACTGGAAGGTAGAAACTTTTCAATCTTCAAGGTGTGCAATACACTGGACACCAAGGTCCCGGAAAGAAGAGCACTTGGAGGCTATAACTTCACATTCCTGTCCAGGGGCCCCTGGAGTGACCCATTTCCCAAGGGACCTATAAACACCTGGCTTAAGGAGTTCTTGGCTGAGACCTGGCAACCTCTATCTTGATGATTTCACAGACAGTTCTGATGAGCGTCCAGCTTGGGCATCTCATGTGCTTGGCTTTCCCTGACCCATGCTGTCACCCTCCCCCTAACTTTTTGTGAGGTGTAGTATCTAGGTCGTTTTTCCAAGCCTATAAATTAATAATTTCATGGCCATTCAGATATTGGTCTCTTAACACTACTAAAAGGAACCGGGAGTTCTTGGAGAATAGTAGATTCTACACCTGGAACAGAAAACATACGAGATGGACCTCGGATGCCTTCCATGCTATGTTGTTTGATGGCTTGTGAAGGTTATCAGACTGTTGGATATGCTTGAAAGACACGTGGACTAACAAAGATTCATTGCCCAAAGATGGGCAATCCCAGATAACCGGAGAGTATCCAATACAATTTATTAAATTGGTTTACCAAATAAATCAAGTGTATTTGAAACATCGGAAATGATTAGAGCACTGAAACCTCACTCGGAAAGTTGGTAATTCAAAGGAAAACGATGGGAGCCTACCCAACTTTTCCTCTGTGATTTCTGTTTCAGGCTAACCAAGTAACCCTAGCAGTTGAGGAAATGTTTTCTGTACAGAGTAAGTCCAGGTAATAATTGAAGAAGGAATTCCAGAACCAGAAACTGCACGGTTTTGCAAGTCCTGATTCATTCTGGCAACGGCTATGAACAGATGAAGTGGGTCAGGAGACACCATGAAGGGATCAGGCTGACGCATGTGCTCAGTCTGAGGGTCAGTCACCTGCTGCTGCTGTGTGCAGTGTCACTGCTTCTGTGATGGCTCTCTCGTGCTGTTCTCTGTACTTTCATATAAAATTTTCAAAGTAGCAGTTAAGGAAAAAGCCCCTGCTAGCATGTGTGTGTGTGTGTGTGTGTGTGTGTGTGTGTGTGTGTGTGTGTGAGAAATAGTCTTAGGATACGATTGTTGGATTATTAGATACAACAGGGCTATAAACCAGAGTCTTCGGGGTTATTTGTGACACTGGATAGGAGGTTTGACCTGTGTGAATGGAACTCTGCTGGCCAGGGGTCCAGCCTGTTTTTCTGCGAGGCCTTTCTAGGCTCTGGCTACGGGTGTGAAGTCAGTTATCATTCTTTAAGAGTGTGCTGTCATACCTGATGGAGGGAGAATTATTCTCAAATATCACTCTCCAAGTGTGTCCTTTGTTACACAATTTGTTGAATTATATTGTGGCAAGATGAGAATAAATTCTTACTGAACTGTCGCAAATAACTAGGTCGCCATGGAAAGTAAGGAGTAAAAGCATATGTTTCTTAGTAAAAGTATATGATTCTGGAGGGAGATAGAATGTCTGCTAGCGGGCAGATCATGCAGATGGGAAAAAATATTTCACTATGCCTTGCTGAGTGTTCTGACATGAATTTGTCTGCTCAACAGAGAGGAAACGTGGTTCTAATTTTTCATTAACGTAATATTTGACGACTTGGGTTTAAGAGCTCTTTTCTCTTAAAGTATCGTATGAATAAGCCTATCAAAACTAGGTAAGCTTCGCACCAATTTTAACGCACTTTATAGCTTCTTTTCAGACGTAGGCATTATAAACAAAGGAAGGTAAAATTCACTGTCCTGAGACTTTCTGTAGCTTGCTGGATTTTCTAGAGTTTGTCTTTCACTGTGTTCTTTCTGGAGCAAACGGACACCTTGTTTGGGGAAAAACCTACTCTCTTCTCCCTTTAAAAGGAGAAACTCCCCCCATTGCTTTGGGTAAGCAGCTGTATTTTTCTGTTGTTATTCCTTCCAGGGTAATCTCAATTACCCAAACTAATTATACTTTTTAACCAAAATAGCAACTTCTACAGAGAAAACTGGGTGGCAGAAACACAATAATTTTATCAGACTAGCAAAGATCGTAAATAAACATTACAAAATTTTCTACACACACAATTTCTTAAACTAGCAAAAATAAAACACTTCAATGAACTAAACCAAAAATATAGCCATCTGTACCATATAGAACTAAAGAACCCCAAGTATGTAAACTTAAAATAATGCTTATTTATCAATGCTTTGGTATTCAACCTTAACAGAGACCATCCAACTCCCCAATGGTTCATCATTAAATAGCCTGATTTAATATGAATCCAGGTTTTTAAAGTTATATAAAGATATAAGAACTTGTATTTTGGCCGGCACGTTCCAAAACATAATTACTATAAAACGAGTCAGAATTATGATTCAATCTAGGAAAAAACAAATGTATATTTTTCATTAACTTAAATATAATGTATGTGTAATGTTAGATTACTTAATAAATAAACCAATATGAAAAGCGTAGGCTACTCAGATTAACTCCCCTCTTCATGGGAAATCTAACGCAAGTCTTTTTTAAAATATAAAATAAAAATCTTGTCACACATTTAACACCGATATATCAGAGAAATTTGTATAGCTTTTATTTCTTTTTAAAATCCAAATTATTTAAGTGTTCAAAAAATGTCCTCAATTGTCTAAACTTGATTTCTTCAACTATTTCTTAGTAATTTCTATAGGAAGGATATTTTCCTTAAATATCTAGGACATTTAAAGAATTCCAAGTTAAGTTTCTTTATTTTCTGTGAATATGGGGAATATTATTTATAAAAATAATATTTTATGTTATGTTGTTATAATAATATAATAAATGTAATATTATTATGTTTATTTCTATAAGCCAATTGAAAAGACCTTTTTTTTTTTTTTAAAGCTCTTGCTACTTTATTTTTTTTAATATGTTTTTACTAATTTTTTTAGAGAGAGAGGAAGGGAAAGAGAGATAGAAACATCGATCTGAGAGAGAAACATCCATTGGCTGCCTCCTGCACACCCCCTACTGGGGATCGAGCCCGCAACACGGGCATGTGCCCTGACTGGGAATCAAACCGGGACCTCTCAGTCCATGGGACGACACTCAATCCACTGAACCACACTGGCTGGGTGAAAAAAGCTTCTTTAATTTGAGCTGTAACAATTTAACTGTGTAACAACCCCAGGTGATAGGAAAACACTTCACACACAGCAATAGGCAGAGGCCTTTCCGAAATGCGGATCTGTAGACACAGCCAGAGAGAGGGTTAGAGCGTCAGTCCTACAGCGTCGACCAGAGGTCAAGGTGAACACAGAAGCACGCAGACCAATAGTCCAGATTTCAAAGAGCTGCCCACCTTCCCGGGAGGCCACATGTTTAATTGATTTGAGGTCACAGATGGACACATAAGCAAAAATGCCCCGAGTGTCCGTTGTCTCTCTGAGCAGAGAAGAGTTCTTCCATCTTCATAGCTCACCAGTCAGAACATAAAACCAGTTTCCAACCACTGTGATCACTGAAGGGGCGCATAATCCACGGACAGAGATCACCGTGAACTCAGCAGAGAGGAAGGGCAAACAGAAAGGGGCTTGATAGAGTTCCTGTTCTGTTTGCCCAGGTTTTACTCCAGGAACCCAGACCTGCCTTGCCTCGTAGCCCGGGGGCACCCTTCACTGACGCCGTTCACTGGGCTCCTCCAGAATGGTGGCGGCCTGCTTCCCGGAGGTACAATCATGACTGTCACGCAGATGTGAGATGAAGACTTGTCGAAATTTGATTCAACTAATATTTATAGGGAAACATGGAGCTCTAAATTGGTTCAGAGAACTTCAGAGAGGTTAGTTGATTGATAGCTAGATGACAGATGATAGACAGATGGTAGGTAGGTAGGTAGGTAGGTAGGTAGGTAGGTAGGTAGATAGATAGATAGATAGATAGATAGATAGATAGATAGATAGATAGATGGTAGATAGAAGTTAGGATAAGATTGCTAGGCAAGATTTTAAAAAATTAAGTTCTTGCAGGATGAAACCATACATTTGGGCCCTCTGCTTCTCTGCACAGAAATTCTTCACATCTCCACTGGGAATAAGGTTAACCACTGTCCCTCCAAAGTTGTAAAATGGCCCAGGTAGGAGACTTCATAGCACCGAAGAAACAACCGTAATCTCTTTGACCTAATTCCAAGTTTTCGATGTTTTTCTATTTCGAGAATAAAGCTAACGTGGTCCTATTAAATATGTGAACTGTTGCAGAAAATAACATTTCTCTCCTGCCAACCATTATTCTAAGTCTGTTATAGAGATACCGTTTTCTTCTTTCTCAATAGAATAATTAAAAGTTTCCCTAACACTTAAGAGTTTATGAAACTTTTATACTTATCTCAGTTTTTATTAGGGCATACTTATGATTTCTTTGTTCACACAGAAACTGACAGGGAAGACTACATTTCTTGTTCCACATCCCCAGCCAGAAGGTGTTGAGGCTCAGATTTGAACCACGGTCTTTTGTTTCCAAATTCCGTTCTCTTTGAATTTGATCAAAGTGTTCGAGGAAAATCACTGTGATTTTTCCTGGTTTGTAAAATCAACCCTAATCCCATACACTCTGATGAAAACCGGCCAGACCTTATTCTAAGGCCTTCCACAAATATCTCCATTGTTGTGAAACGTCTGAGCGATAGTTTCCCAAATCAAGGGATGTCTACTATCCAGAGCTTGACATTTGCTGTGAAAAAAATATATATACCACTTGACAGGGAATATGGAACAGCTATAGAAAAAACACTTTTAATATATTTGGAGTTAGTCAACGAGAAACTTTAGGATAAATAAGCGTTTTATTTTTTTTTTCAAGCACAGTTTTGTGTCCTGGGCTTCCAAACGACCTTAGACATATTTGCAAAGTTGTTTTTCTTTTTTCCCCTGTTAGTTTCAGGTCATGACAGAGCACATGGTGTGTCCCCAGCCCTGTGCTTTGACACAGTGTAAGGTTGACGGTCCCAACCCTGGCCCACGCCCGGCGTCTTAGCCACCACCTCCTGGGGGATCGAACTGTGATCAGCGATCCATTCCCAACCGCCCCCTGAATCCAGGGAACCCTCAGACTGCAGAATAGAAACCTCTAGAGCCACCCGGCCCCGGCACCAGACGAAACAGGGCGCCCGACCCAGCCACACAGACACGGTGTCCACAGCCTGCTTTTCAGGCTGCGTCAGAACACCTGACGCCAACTGGGCACCAGGCGAGCGTCTCTCAAGAGCAGCTGTTTCTCCTCCGAGTTGCTTTGATTTACAGTGATTGGTCCAAAGGGAGCTATCTGGTTTAATGTGTTTTCACTCAGCTGTGTGACAGTTGTTGCCTGTAACTACAAATTATTGATGGATTGATGATGATGCGATCCAGTCATGAGTTATGTTCACATGCCTTGGTGATTGGAGGGAATCAATAATTCTTGGAAAGATGGAAATAGAACATTACCCTAGGGAGTAATATCTAGTTTGCACTGAATAATTAGCGTATCATCCTTCTTTTTCCTGAGAACTGGGATGTGGGATTTGGGGACTAGTCAAAACCTAAGCACCCTCCTTATATATACAACGAGGTGACAGAAACATTCGTATTAATTTTGTGCACATTGTAGATCCTTAGCTAACTTAATTTTTAAAGTATTTGAAGATAGATAATTCAGACAGCCCACCTACTGTGTAATAGAGACCTGTTTAATAGGTACCTGTTTGACTAGCACTTAGATGGACAGGTAAATCAAAACTTCAGTGAAGAGATTTGAAATCGTCACCCTCTACTTGAAGCCAAGTTTTAATACTGCATTCTTGTAGCATCTGTTTCTTCCCCCTCCCCCTCCCGTTTAACTTGGAATAATATTCTCCCTTTATCCTTCTATTAATCGGGAGAGCATCCTAAGGAATTGCCGTGGGTAGGTCCTTGAATGTAATTTGATGGCGTCTTACTAACCCTGGGAAACTGTGACTGCCTTGAAAGTTCTCGGTTCCAAATGTAAAACTTGATATCTCTGCATGACCTTCCAGCAACAGTAAAATGGGATTCTTTAAGACATTAGCATAACAGAGCTTTTTCAATAAAGTGATAAATGGAGCCCATCTCAGGAAACAGAACACACGCTGGTAATTTATTGCGGCCACGAGGAGGATCCATTCACGTCACAGGCTTTTAACGCAGATGAGAAGGTCCCCTCGCCTCCTGTCCTACAAGCCAGCAGAGTCTCTTGAAAGAGACAGGCTTGTCCTAGTGAGGCCAGCCTCAGTCTGGGAGTAGCTGTCCCTACACGACATAATTACCTTTCATGAACACATCTAATTACTTCACTGTTTTTAAGGCTCTTTCCTGTAAATTGAAGTCCACCGCGGTTCTCTGGTGTGTCGTGAGTGGGGTGGGAGGTGAGAGCGTGTATGAGTGACTTTAGTCTCTGTAACTCAGACTTTTCACAGCCAGAGAGGGAGGACATGCTTAGATGTCAACACTTGGTTTTAATTTAGCAAAGCGTTATGAATCCAGAAAATATTTCTCCGTTAATCAATAGTTGATTGCTGTTTAAGGAAGCGTCACCCTGGGGGCCAACTCATTTGCTGACTATTCCTCGTAAGTGCTAAACAGCTGGGTGGGTTTTACAAGGAAGAAGACCAGTCAGAAAATAGAGGAATACGGTACCAAAAGGAGCAGATCTTCCTCTGCGGCTGGGAGGGTCGCCTTACACCCTCTGGCTTCAGCAAGTCCGGAGCAACTTCCCACTTGTCGGGGTTGCGTTTTCTCTTCGCTGCAGATAGGTAACAGTTTCCGTGGTGAAGGCGAAGGGGGCGGGCCCCGTGGGTTCTGTGCTCGGGTGAGGGCCGAGCACCCAGGGATGGGGCGGTGCAGCCAGGCCACGTGTGTGTCCGAGGTGCAGGTGGACATGTGGTGATGCTCTGTGTATCTCCTAGGTCTCCTCTTTCGGTGCAAGTTCTCATTTTACTTTCCAAACTTCTTTTGTAGCTTCTTAATTTGAAACGTGAAACTCCGTTTTAGAAATATCCACGGGATATAGTACAAATAAACAAATGGATTCCTTTGGAATGGAGTCTGCTAAATTATACAGGTGCTCGTGGGAAAACAAAAGTGCCAGGAAATCCGTCTTCTTTTTTATTGCTTCTAGAAAGAACTCTACTTTCCTGAAACTAAGTAAAATGTCATCATCTAAACGGAAGAAAACGCGATATATCTGTGTTAGAAAACTTGCCGGTGTCATGGCAACAGGCTGAATTTCAAGATCATCGTTTCTAGCAGAGTTGCATAATCTATGCAGCTATGTTTGATACTGTCAGACATAACATGTTTGTGTTGCAACATACGCGTTTTCATAATGAAGTATTCAAAGTTTGAAGCAGAGCGTGTTACAGTTGCGGACGCTGTCTCATGAAGTAGCTCCCACTTAGGGCAAGGAAATAGCTGAAGTGACATCATATAAACCTCGGGGCCAACCTGTAAGCAATTTTTTAACCACACCGTGCCTGGCAATGTACGTAGGGATAAGAAATAGATATTACAATTTGTCCTAATATTCTATACTTCAAGTAATTCTCTTTGTGATGACCCCTCTAATAAATGTATCTCCAGGAAATGAGCTCATCTGTACTTGAACTCATTCTCCTTCAGATTCAGTCACTTTATCTGCCTCTTCGTCATGCTGGTTGTCCAGCTGTTCCCATGCACTGATGGACTTCGTGCTGTATTCAAATACAGCAATGCAGTTTCAGTATATTGTTCGTCTTTGCAGTTTTCACTTGTAGCTTTCAAGTTTGGTGCGATTTCCTTTCAAGAGAATTCTTGCACAATTCTAAATGTTGTTGAACACCCCTTAATGAAATCCAAATTCAGCTGCATTTTCCGACATGCTAGACTAAGGTCATGATGAGGATGAGGGTGGTGACAGTGACTTGAAGGGCAGAAGGAAGAGCATTTGACAGAATTGTAGTCAAAGGCAAGATGGAGCAAAATAAGCTGTCCAGCTTTTTACCTGGAACACATTCCCTAGTTTAAGTTTCTAACATCGAAAGGAAATTCAGGAAGTCAAGACCAAGACCACGCTGCGCCTGAGACGGATTCGGGTCGGCTGTTCAATCTCTCCTGCAGTGATTCCAGAATGCCACTCCGGGGCTGAGCCTTCCTGTTGGTTTGTGTCAGTGAAAACTCTCACAATATATGCGTCTCGAAGTCTGATGAACTGAATGACACTTTAGATCGGAAACGGCTTTTCTTTGGAGTCCTGGTTTTAGTTCCTGCTGTCTCCTTATTTTTAAAGGGACTCATCCTGAAAAGGGGTTCCTTTTCGCAGCGCTGTTACTGGGACTGGTTGGCCACCAGGGCGTGTCATCTCCTGTGAATAAGGCGGTGTAGGTCAGGATGGTTTCCCAAAGGCCGTTACTGATGGCAAGATATTGTCACTCCCTCTGATTCTTTCTGTGTCTGTTGAAATATTGGGATGTAATATGTTCTTCAAGTTTCTCTTATTTTAATAGAAATAAGTGAATCTCTTCTAGTCAGTCAGTAGCCTTAAGCAATTTAGCAATTACTCATTAATGTCTGCAAAGTTTTCCCCAAAGATGAAAATCCTCTTGCAGTGAGAACAGGGCTGCCCGCTCAGCAGGGCGTCCTGGAGGAGAGAGGAGGATGGGGTGTAGTTCTGCGGGTCTGACCCACAGCTGACCCTACTTCAAGGGCTCATTTGCATAGTACCTAAGATATTTATGGAACAAACTGATTATATATGCATATCAGTTATTCTAGATTCAGGAATTGATAAAAACAAATATGTTGTACTTTTGATGGTTTAAATTTATTTTATAGTTTTATTTTCTCCTCTGGCTCTTGATTGACTAAGAACTGCTGGGAAACCTCCCCATGACGTGCGAAAAACAAACTCCCTGGGCTGCTCAGCAAATGTGTTCTCCAGCAGGGACACAGGAGGGCATTGGGATGAATCGGACCAGCCGGCAAATGCAAATAGAAACGTCTCTGTACGTGGCTGTGATGGATACTTACTGCAGCCCTGGGACCTGGCCTTGAGGTCCCATGAGGCCAGAGGTGGGGCAGTAGTTCTCATGATAAGGCTCGAGAAAGGGAAGTTGTGAACACAGATTAAAAGTCGCATCTGGGAGGCCTGAGGTTTGGTTTGGTTATATTTTGTTTGCGTTGAGCTTTGGTGCCTTAGGACAGCAACAGCGTGTAGACTGGTGATTGGTCGAAGTGTTGAAAGTAATAAAGCCCCTGGGGAGGCGGGGCAGGTCCATTTCTAGGGGTGGTCTCCCACCTGGTCTGTGTTCACCCAGGGAGGTGGCAAGGCCCCTGGAAGGGCTGGAAGCAGAATCCTCAAGTGGCTTCTCCTCAGACCCTGACACTCACCGGCTGGGCCTGGGTTCTTCTTTCTCTGAGTTTTTCTGATCCACAATGAGGGTTGAAGGAGTTGAGAACCACTTGTTGACCCCTCACAAAACTGAGATCCATTGTAGTTGGGAGGTGGATGGGATCAGAGCCTCCTTTGTGCTGGCTGACCCTGGGCTTTGGGGTCACAGGTGCCAGGTCCTGGCTCAGCCACGTGGCCTCATGGAAGGTCGCTTCACTCCCAGACTCTTCGCTCCATTTCCATCAAATGGAAATACTAATGTCTTCCCCACCTTGTACGGAGTAAGTATGCCAGATGCCAGCCCAGGTGCTGATAGAGCAGTGGCCTCTTTCATAGATACATGTCTGTGTATCGCTACTTTATAGACAGGAAAGATACATATGTATCTCTGTACTTTATAGAAGTGAAGGCTACATAGATACATATCTGTGTATCTCTGTACTTTATAGATGTGAAGGCTACATAGATACATATCTGTGTATCTCTATACTTTGTAGATAGGAGGGCTACATAGATACATGTCTGTGTATCTCTATACTTTGTAGATAGGAAGGCTACATAGATACATATCTGTGTATCTCTATACTTTGTAGATAGGAGGGCTACATAGATACATATCTGTGTATCTCTATACTTTGTAGATAGGAGGACTACATAGATACATGTCTGTGTATCTCTATGCTTTGTAGATAGGAAAGATGTGAACATAGACCGGCTCTGTGCAGATGTGTGCAAGCTGTGTCATTGCACAGATGTGTAATTACTGAGTGCGACCAAGTCGTTTGCTAACGAGGATACTAATAGAAATGCACCTAGTAGACGGCAGGTGCCCCATTTTCTCCTTCTGGTTTCCTGGTGACACATCACACCCTCTCCTCCTGGACAATGCGGTGGGTGGGGTCCTGTCTCTTATGCCATAGGGACAAGGCGACCCTCAAGGTCCTGGGCAGGGGCTGCCCACTTTCCCCCCACCCGCTGGCCAGTACTGGGCTGCAGGAGTTAATGTAATGCCCCCTTACCTGGATTTGATATTTGACATTGAAGTAAACTCACTATGTAGAAATTTCAAAGCATCTTCTGAGTGTACTGGACAGCTCACCTTCCGAGTGGTACAAACACCACCAATTCATCACGTGTTTAAGTCCTTTTGTCCCTGCTCCTTGCTCCAGAGCTGAGCTGCAGAGGGAGTGGAGACGTTTTCCTTCTCGCCTTCCTTCCTGGGGTTGCGAGCAGGGCATCAACCAAATCAGCACTTCAGACAAACTCGTTTCTTCATCCTGTCTTTCAGCTGCCTTTGTTATGGATAGGAAAAGCACTTTTCACCCCTAACAGTGCTGTGCAGAAAAGCACAAAGCACGGATGCATTGCAAACATCCAACAGACCGCTGGAGGTAATGCGGACAGGGAAGCGCCCCTGATAGGAAGGAGAAAACATGGATGGTTCCGTGGATCATTTTCCTCCGTGGCTCGGTGGCTTTGTGGTCGGTGCTGTTGGTCCACGGGCTTTCTTTTTCTTTTCTTCTTTTTAATTTTTTTTCTTCATTGATTTTATAGAGAAGGAGGAAGGGAGAGGGAGAGAGAGATAGAAACATCGATGAGAGAGAACACTGATTGGCCACCTCCTGCATGCCCCCCACTGGGATCTGGCCCACAACCTGGGCATGTGCCCTGACCGGGAATCGAACCGTCGACCTCTTGGTGCATGGGTCAACACTCAACCACTGAGCCACACCGGCCGGGCAGTTGTCCCACGGGCTTTTTAAAATGTACTAGGTCTTGCCATATGATTTATGTACATTAATTTGATGATTTGAAAAATTCTCTTTGTTGTCTACTAATCACAGTTGTTTTTTCCTTCACACTGAGCATGCCTTTCCAAGTCCTGGAAGGAGAGTTAGGAGACTAAGAAACAGCAATCAAAGCTATTCTGACCTCTTAAGAAAGCATTCCTTGTACATATTGTCAAATAAGAGATACATCTGTTTAAAAGTAGACGCTTTATTTGAAAGGAGTATTGTGGGGCTGGGGGTTGGGCAAGGAGACTGTTGCAGTTGGGTGAATGTTCTAGAAAACCTGCAAGCCTCCCAAGAGCTAGGAAAAATGGGTTTCCTTTTATAGAGAGGAGCAAGCAAGGCTAGAGGAACCGCTGTGGGAGTGGGGAGGAGGGGGCGTTCAGGAGAGCCGATCAGAGGCTGCTTTGCCTGGAGGCCGGCCTGTCCTCGGAGAGGCTGCGGCTGGCGCAGGCTGGGGTGGGCCCGCGTCAGGGCCTGGACGATGGGGAGAAACTTCACCAGAGTTTGGTGACAAAGCGCTGTGTTCCGATTGATCAGCACAGACAAGCAGTTCAACTCTCATTATGTGGCAAAGACCAGGAATTTGGGGGATCCATGTCTGTCCTTGTCAGAGGTAAACAAGGGGGGACATCTGTGATTTGGGGGAGGGTGGCTCTTTCAGTAAGCTGTTTCGGAACATGGCAGGGTGAGGAGAACTCACTGCTCCCAGGAGCACCGAGCGCTGGCGAGTTCGACATTGTCGATGTGCGTGCGTTACGTGGATATGTCATTCATGGATACTTCTGTCATTTGTTAGCAATATCAGGACAAGGGGGGCGCGCTGTGCTTAGCTATGCTCTTGCTCCATACCTCATAGACATCCAAACAGTGTTCAACTTTGCCGTCAGATGGGAATAATAACTGCCTAAAAATCAGCCACTCGAGCCCTGGCTGGTGTGGCTGAGCTGGCTGGGTGTTGTCTGGTGCACCGAAAGGTCGCTGGTTTGATGCCGGTCAGGGCACATGCCCAGGTTGCGGCTTAGATCCCGGGTACGGGACGTGCAGGAGGCAGCCGATTGATGTTTCACTCTCACATCGATGTTTCTCTCTCTCTCCCTCTCTCTCTAAAAATCTTTTTTAAAAAAAGGTGCTCTAGCCCAGAGTGGCTGATACACTTGGCTCGGGGCTGGGCCTGGGATTAAAAAAATCAGCCACTTAATAGTTACGCAGCTGAAATGCACTCTGACTCCCCGTGGGCCCCTGCAAGTGGGACCGCAGAAGCGTCCTGGACTGGGAGACTTCACATCGGAAAACAGCCAAAGGCCAAATGTCCCCTAAGCCTCTGATTCAGCTGTTTTCTCGTGTATCACAAAAATAACAGGCCAACGCTTTCTATTAAGCTCTATGTTATTGACTTAACACTGTTTCAATGTAACCTTTGCAGCAGAATCCACAGATAATGTTCCCACCGCACTGAACTGAGAACTGCAGAGACTTGAATGCCACTCACCCGAACAGCTGCTTTTACAAGGAAAACTGGGGCCCAAGGGTGGTGACGGTCCGCTCAGGTCCACGCAGCTTGTGTGTGACGCTGCATCACTGCACAGGACAGGTGTTCAGTGTCCACATCTGTACAGTACCTCGCACAATTGCTGAGTCTCGAACTCAGCTTAAAATGTGACTTGTGCCATTTTCTTCATGGTGAATCCTTCCCAGAAATCATATAAACTCAAGGAATCAAAATTCAAAATCCCAAACCTGGCTGATGAGGCCCACTTGTCCCAGGTCCCATCCCCCAGCATGCTGCCCTCACTCCCTGACCACACCTCAGGCCCCAGACGATGCCAAAGACTGTATCCTTCTGGTTCCAGAGCATCCCCACCCTCCCCCTCCTGCATCCGTCTCAGCTCCTCTGCCCCAACCTGTGTTAGGTCCAGTATTAGAATCCCTAGCCGCATCTTGTTCTTTTCCTTCACAGAACTTACCACAGTGTGTACTTGTTTTTATGATGAACTCTTTAGTGTCTATAAGCCTCTTTTTTTGTTTATTGGTACATATATATGGCATATAATGTTTGATTAAATATAAAATAAATATTTGATGAGTATATAAATAATGAATGTACTCAATGCAATAGTCTGTATTCAATTATATCAGCTTACTATCTTTTTCTGCAATGAAGAACACTTTTTTCTTATCAAATATTACATTTTTACTGGCTGCATAGTATTCCATTTCCCATATGGGTATAATATGACAATTCATTGACTCCATCACATAGGGATGGCTTTTCACTTTATTCAGGTTTCCACTTTTATAACACTGCTCCAGCAAACTTCCTGTCTGCATAGTCCTGCCCTTGTTATATTCTTAGAGCAAGTTTATTTCAATGAAATCACTGGATCAGTTTTAATTTTTGTGTGTTGTCAATCGAATACATTACTTCAACTGAGTAACTGGAGGAATAAATGCACATTCAAGACGGCAGCACAGGGAGGCCCTGACACCTCCTCCCACTGACAAGGCAAATCCACACCCACAAGTGGAGCAGCTGCTGTGGAAGGAGAGCTGAGGGCTGGCCGCCAGCTTCTGCACATCCCCGGAGACGGGCCGCAGTGAGGAGGCTGGGAGATGGGTGTATACCTCGGGCAGATGTGACCAGGGAGGGAGAGGCCGGCACTCTGCACACTGAGACACTGATGAGAGAAACTGAGGAAGACACCGATAAGTGGAAAAGTATATTGTGTTCATGGGTTCGAAGAATTAATGTTGTTAAAATGTCCATACTACCCAAAGCAATCTACAGATTCATTGCATCCCCATGAAAATACCAATGGCATTTTTCACTGAAATAGAACAGGCATTCCTAAAATTGGTATGGAACCACAGAAGACCCCGAGTAGCCCAAGTGATCTTGGGACAGAAGAACGAAGCTAAGGTGTCATGCTTCATGATTCTAAACTGTACAAGGTTTTTGTTTTGTTTTGTTTTTTTCTTTATTGATATGAGAGAGAGGAAGGGAGAGGGAAAAAGAGATAGAAACATAGATGAGAGAGAACATCCATTGGCCTCCTCCTGCATGCCCCCCACTGGGGATCAGGGCCACAACCTGGGCATGTGCCCTGACCGAGAATCGAACCGGTGACCTCTTGGTGCATGGGTCAATCAATGCTCAACCACTGAGCCATACCAGCTGGGCTAAACTGTACAAGGTTTTATCTCAATCAAAACATCATTGTGCTGGCACTGAAACAGACACGGAGATCAGTGGACCAGAATGGAGAGCCCAGAAGGAAACCCACGCATATTGTAATGAATTCACCCACGACAGAGGGGGCAGGATATACGATGGACAGAGGACAGTCTCTTAACTAAATGGCGTTGAAAAAACCGACAGCTCCATGGGAATAAAAATGAAATTGGACCACTATCTTACACCATATAGAAAAATAAATTTGGAATGGATTAAAGACTTGAATGTAAGACCTGAAATCATAGAACTCCAAGAAGAAAACATAGGCAGTAAGCTCTTTGACACTGACCTTAGCACTATTTTTTTGGACTGGTCTCTTCAGGAAAGGGCAACAAAAGCACAAATAAACAAATGGGCTTACCTCACACTGAAAACCCTTTGCACAGAGAAGGAAATCACCGATAAAATGAAAAGGCAACGCCACTGAGTGGGAGAAAACATTTGAAAAGCGTACATCTGATAAGGGGTAAATATCCAAAATATACACAGAGCTTCCACAACTTAATCTGAAAAAATAAACAACTTGATTAAAAAATGGGCAGAAGACCTGAATAGACACTTCTCCAAAGAAGACAGACAGACGGCCAACAGACACATGGAAAGGTGCTCACCATCCCTAACCGTCAGGGACGTGCAGATCAAACACACATGAGACCACCTCACACCTGCCGGAAAGGCCGGCATCCACAAAGCCACAAACGCCAGGTGTTTGCAGGATGCGGAGAAAAGGGAACCCTCGGGCACACGTGGTACAGCCACGGTGCAGGTTCCCAGAATAATTAAAAATAGAACTACTATGCTGTCTAGCAATTCCACTTTTGTGTACTTATCTGAACAAAATGAAAATGAATTCAAAGACATAAATGCACTCCTGTGTTCATAGCAGCATTATTTCCAACAGCCGAGAGGTGGAAGCAGCCGCAGGGCCCACTGATGGGGGACTGGGTGGAGATGTGGTAGTCAACCTGGATGGAACCAATATTATATTATTAATATAATAAGTAAAGTAAGTCAGATTGAAAAAGGCAACTATTGTATTATTTCACTTATATGTGGAATCTAAAAAAATAGGGCAAATAAGCAAACAGGACCTTGTATGTCAATCATAAGTCAATTAATAAAAAGAACAAATGCATACCCTTTAAAAATAAATTTATTTTAAAGAGCATTATGTTTGCATATTAGCCAATATTAGTGAATAACCATTTCACATAAATACTGAAGATATTTTAAAACTTCTTTCTGTTGACAATGTTGAAATGATATGTACATCTTTTTGCAGCATTTGTGTGATTGTCTGCACCTAGGATGTCTGTAACACTCACCAAAGGTTAGAGGTCTCCCTGTGGTGTGGAATTGTTTCATTGCTGTAGCAATATTTGTGAAGAAATCTAGTTGTTCACTAGTGCTCATGGCGATGTCTGTGTAGAAGAAATAATGAAGCACATTTGGGGCTGGTGTTTTCCCTTTTAGTCAGTTATTTACCATGCCTTCCTTTGGACGGAGCATAGGTTTTTAAATGTGAAGCGTGCCGTCGGCCTCTCTGTTCATGAGCGGCGTCCACATTCCCCACCTGAGCTAATTCACTCTCCAAGGACGATAGTTCACCCCACATTTTGTGCAGACCCGGGCACGGAAAAGGTCCTGTAGCGTATACATGCGTAAGAAGTGTTGGAGGGACTTCCTTGCTTGATTCTGGTGGCCCCTGATCACCGACTGCCTGGTGATTGTGAGACCTGGAAGGTCACAGCGGAGAGAAAAAGAAACCACACGGGGTCTTTTGCTGATATTGAAATGTTTAAGTATTTTTAAACATTTAAAAGGTTTTCTGATTGCTTTAATCTCAACCTGGAGGGAAGTGGATGGTTTCATACCAAATCCTCTGCTCAGGGATGTGGAAGCAAAGGCTATTAACCCTCCCGTTCGGAGGACAAAGGCCACTTTCCCCTGAAATGCGCAGTTGGGTAGACTGGGCTGTATTCGGGGGGGGGGTGCAGAGGCTGCCCTCTCGGACTCACTCTCCCAGTAAGCATGGGGGGTCACTGCGAAGGAGCAGGGCCAGGCCTGGGGGACCACATGGGCCCTTCACACACTTCCAGTTCAGCAAAAGGCTGGGACTCAGGGTCAGGAATCTGCCGGCCAAGGATGGAGAGCTGGTTGGGCTAACTCGGTCCAGGAGCAGCCTCCCATCCAGCCCTGTTTCTCCTGGTCCTGAGTGTAAAAGTGGGGGCTCATTTGGAAAGCACACGGGAGACGGATTACCAGGGGTCCTGAGCATAACCTGTCTGGGAGGCGAAGAGGTGTGAAAGCAGTCAAGGTGACGACCTCCATCTCCAAGGAGCTCTGTGGGGCAGGTGGTGACACCGTGGTCCTACTGTAGCAGGACCACCCAGATGACGTGACAGGTATCCACGCCACGGCCTCTTCTCACCAGCCCCCTCATTTCCGGTGGAACCACGCGATTCCGAGCACTGGGTCCTTTGTGCAGACGAAGGCCGGTCTCCCTCCTCCCGTCTCCTCTACAGATACTGCTTTGTTTGATTTAATTATTTTTTCTGTGTCTGGGATGTATTTAATCAATTGGGACAATGCGTAATGTGATTGAGTTAGGGTTTCTGATTTGTGAATGAAGAAGTAATACCTTCATTTCACAACGCAACAGGCTCGGCATGCGTACTGCTCATTGATTGAGCGGCGTTGCCACCAGGAGTGATTTTCCGGGATTGCTCTGCTCAGGTGACCTGACACGCTGTCCGTTGTCCTGGAGGTCCCCCAGCAGGCAGCTGTCAATACCTGCCCCACTGGCCCAGGAGTAACTCCCAGACCACATTCTTGCGGTTCTGGGCATAAATAAAGGCAGTTCTTCGTCTTCAAAAACTGTGGGGATGAAGTTTTTCAAGGGAAAATGTGTAACACCCACCACTGCTAATTATTTTCCTCAAGGACCCACCCCCCCCCATTTAAAAAGTATGTTTGTCTGTTAGGGCATAGCTTTACTTGTTTGAAAATCCATTTAAGATACAAATATTCGTTAGAATACTGAGGCAATAAATTAGGTTTTCCCATACAAAATAAAATTTCTCCCTAAACAATGAGAGATGTTAATATTTCTTTCTTTTCTTTTTTTTTTTTTTTTGGTACACGCCCCTAGCGGGAACCGAAGCCGGAACTCTCTGGTCCGCAGGCCGATGCTCCAACAGCTGAGCCAAACCGGCCAGGGCGAGATGTTAATATTTCAGTGGCAGTTCGTGGCCAGTAAGAAAAGCGTCGTGGAGGGTGATGGGGGGAGGTTGTGTGTCTGTCATCTCTCAGCTCTCACGTATTTTCTGTGAAGCTAATTTGACTTACAGTAGAGAGAGGGAGACAAGCAGAGAGGAGAGCTAGAAAGGGAGAGAGGGGGAGGGAGGGAGAGAGCGTTTCTTTGTTGGATTCAGGAGTGCATTTTCCCTTATTTACTGAGAAGGCCGGTAAACTGTCTCAGCAATGACTGCAGCATCTACAGGGTTGTTACAGTATAGAAATGGTCAGTCTGGGGATTTATGTCGCCTTGGGAAGGCAGATGTCTAAATCTACTGTTTTCTATTCAAATATTTTTATGGGATGGAAAGAAAACCAGAAAGCAAGAATGGAGATTTAAAGTTATTTACAGGTGGGCGGGCGTAGAATTGTTATCAAGTACGGCTTCAAAAGGCCACGGAGACCGTGTTCACGGTGAGCTGGCTGGCCCGGCCCGAGAGGCGCAGTGAGTGAGCAGGAGGGGTCTCGTGGGGCGCAGCCGGCTGGCGTGGTGACAGAGCAAGGGGTGCTCCGCAGCCTCCTGGTCCTGGCTTCTGTGGCCCTCCTCTGCGATCAGCAGCGTGGAGATCCCTATCTGGGAGCTCTAACGACGGTTCTGTATGAAAATATGATCAAATTAAAGTTGAAGTCAGTAGACCCATCCTAGGGGATCTGTTGTTCAGACTAAGTCTCTGATGAGCATCATTAAAATTGCAACAATAACCGTCACCAGATGTAAGTGAAGCCATCCAAGAAGCTGGCTCTCAGCCAAGTGCCCCTCTCGGCTCTTTCCCTGGCTCCTGCCACACTCCAGGCCCAGCTGCCTTCCAGCAGTCCTCCGTGCCCTCGCCCACGCGCGGACTGTGAGGCCTCCTCAGCAGGGCAGGGAGAACACAGAAGTACCCACTTCGGAGAGTGTCCTTCTTCCCACTTCGTTCCAGAGGTGTTTCTAGCCCAGCAGGTCACAGCAGGGGACCTGGACGGTGCCGTATGCACCCGGGCTCACCGTGCTCTGTGAGCGTCTGCTGTCGTCAAAGCTGTGTCTAGACTCAGGTGCACACATGTACCATGAACCCGTGTATTCACTGGTCCCAGATCTACACGTGACAGCATAATTAATTACTCAAGTAAGACATGCGCGTATACACGTGCGTATATATTAAAACTCATAACTTCGCTATTCAAAGGCATATTTATCGGTACTTTATATCACAGTACTAGGTTGTAAGAACTGTTTGGTACCACGATCTGTGACCATGTGTGTGCATTCATTCATGCCCTGTGCCAACGTGGCTCCAGGTCCTCGGGCATAATGGCGAACACCACACATGGGATTCCTACCTGTCATGGCAGAGAGCCAAACCCCAGGCATGACCTCATCCGTGACGTGCTCTGAGCTTGCGGAGTGCAGTGAGAAATGGGAGAGGGAACGGAAGACCAGAGCACGAGGTGGACATGGTTTCCATGGAGACGAGCATCTTAAAGAGGGTCGTCTCTAGGCAGAGCCCTGTGGACTGGGGACCAACACGCAGGGTTGAGCAACAGCCTAAAAGCCAAGGGGACGGCCAGGAGTCCAGGCATGGAGCTCGGGGAGGCGGGGAAGGTCCGTGCGGCTGGTCGGGGAGGAGGCGGCGCGCGTGGAGACGGGAGGCCGGGGATCGTATCCTGAAGGTGTGTGTAGAAGCCGCCAGGGGACAGGGAGCTGAGGAGTGTGGGATCTAACTCATGTTTCTAGGACTAGCCCAGGCTCCGGTGGAGAAATGGCCCGGTCGGGTAGAAAGAGCATGGTGGAAGCAGTTATCAGGATCCAGGTGTGATGGTGGTAGGGATTAGGGTTGCAGAGTTCTGACGGTGGCGGGAAGTGGTCCACTTCTGGAGATGGTGAAGATAGATTGCATGTGTCTTGGATTGGATGTCGAGCATGAGGGACATAGAGGAGTTAAGGGTGATCCGTAGATACTGATACTGAACCCCTGGGCAAGGGGAGCCTCTTTGTCGAGACGGGGAGAGGGGGCAGGAGTATGCTTTGTTGAGGGATACTCAAGAGTTCTGATTTGGACATGTTAATTTTGAGATGCAATTAATGCAAAGGAGTCACAGAGCCCATTTGCTGAGCAAATCTGGAACCCAAAGGTGGAATGTGAATTTGGCAAATCAAAATGTAGGTCTTCAAAGCCGTGGCCCTGGATAAGATCATCTAAAGAGTGAGTATAGATAGAAGAAGGGAGAAGGCCCTGGACTGGACCCTGGAGCCTTCTGTCACTCTGAGGCCAGGAGAGGGTGTGGCAGAGTCGCAGAGCCGGTGCCCAGCTCCTGTCACTGGGAGCTCTTTTCTTGGTGGCCACGGCGGACTCTACAAGAAGGGTTTGAAGAACCAGAGCCATGTGAAATAGGAATTCTATTTTAAGAAGGTTGGAAATGATGTTTGTCAACCAGTATAGAAAGTAGAGCTAATTTTCATGTTTTCACCTCATTAAAAAGGGATTTTCATCAGCTTGGAATAGCTCTTTGAAGATATTTATAACTTCAATCAGCTCCCATATTTGTCGGGCATTAATTCTAAAACTTTCAGCTATCTTTCAACAAAGCGAGAGATCAATGGACTAGAAAACGTTTCCCCCTGACTTTTTTGTTTTCCGTTTTAATAATGCATAACTTTAAGTGTCAAATTTTAAATGAAAATCCACACTTACACTGAGAATGTGTTCCATGGCCGTCGTTACCAATAGGTGTCATGTATGAAGAGTGAAGGACAGTCTCCAGCCCCGTCTGTACACGTGGATGAGCAATTATAATCGAGCTCAAACCTAATGCTCTAAAGTCCCATTTCCAACAAAACCTGTCTTGTGGAATCAATTCTACTGCTCGTGTGATGAGTTTTAGACATAATTTGATTTTAATTTAGTCCTTTTGCGATCTTTATATTTCAGTTGAAATATATCTACCAAAAAACACACCTTCTTAAATAGAAATAAGGATGAAAGACATTTATTTTATTATATGGTCAATCCCTCCCACACTGAAATTTTGCTTAATGCTCAACCCTTAATGATCTCGATAGTGAGGTTTCCACCACTTTAATTTGGAGAATCCTGTCCACACTCATATTTTGGACTTTGCAGATTTGCCATCACATTTGGAAAAATAACCCTCACAGCAAGACACTAAAGTCAGTTAAGTCACTAATTATTTTACTTTCCTGAATAGAACTACTTGTTCTCAAAATACAATTCTCCCCCCATCTCCATCCTGGGCCCCATTTTTCTGGACTTCATTGATGCATCCCTAGAGACACACAAACTCAGTCTTTTAGGGCTTTCTGTGTGGACACCAGGGATTGTGATAATACTTGACTAAGTAGCTAATTTCACCTTTGGGTTGATAAGTCATTTTACGATTACTAATTCAAAAGAATATATGCACCCCGATGTTCTAGCAGCATTATTTACAACAGCCAAGATCTGGAAATACCCCAAGTGTCCGTCAGTAGACAAGTGGACAAAACAAGCTGTGGTACATTTACACAGTGGAATACTATGCAGCTGTAAAAAATAAGGAGCTCTTACCTTTTGAGACATCATGGATGGACCTAGAGAGTATTATGCTAGGTGAAATAAGCCAGTCAGAGAAAAACAAATATCACATGATCTCACTTATATGTGGAATTTAATGAACAGAATAACTGACAAATAACATAGAACCAGAGACATGGAAGCAGGAAACAGACTGACTGCTGTCAGAGGGGAGGGGTTGGGAGACTGGATGCAAGAAACTGAAAGGATTAAGCACACACACACACATGCACACACACACACATAACACATAGACACATACAACAGTGTGGTGATAACCAGAGGGAAAGGGGGTGGGGGGTAGGTGGAGGTGGGCAAAGGGGGATAAATGAGGATGGAAGGAGACTTTGCTTGGGTGGTGGGTGCACGGTGCCGTGTGCAGATGATGCTTTATTGAGTTGTACACTTGAAGCCTGTATGGTTTGTGAACCAATGTCACCCCGATAAACTCAATAAGAAAATAATGGCAGCAGTACGATAGTTTTTCCTACTGTGTTTTTCAAGTTCAAGAGCAAGAGGAAGACTGAGATAAACGGACATGAACTCTGACATCAGCCCTTTGAGCTCTCTTGTGTATGTGTGAAGTACAAAGTGAAAATCAACACTAATTCCATAACGTGGGACTCCCAGATTTTGACCATTTGTCAAACAAAACCAAAATGTTTGTGGGTTCCAGATTTACTGATCCTTTGCAGGGCCTCTGACAGTACAGGTATAACTGGATAAGTTTTAGGTTTTGAAAAACCATGATTTTCAAGAATTGGGTTCTAATGGATATAGGAAGGGTTGGGGGGGGGGGAATGCCGAGTTATTCGAGACAATGAAACTGTGCAGTGGATCGCTTCATTGCATTAAGAGAGAAAACACCGTATTTTCAGACTGTTGCATGGCTGAAAATGAACAAACCAGTCGGTGACTGAGGAAGGCGCACCCTGATGTTCCGACTCCAACGTGGAGCAGCCACGCCGCTACTTAACTATTTATGTGTGTGGAAGGTTGTATTTCTGCACCATACATGTGCTGTCACAATTAGGGAACGCTAATACAGATGGGTATCATGTCTGTTCACTGCTCTCTGCCTCCTGTCTGGCGGGAGAGCCTCTGGAGAGGAGAGCCAGGCAAGCAGCCGTCCGCAGGGGCCTGTCGTGGGCGCCAGGAGAACATGCCCCCGTCCTCAGGCCAGGACTTCCATAGCGGCAGCTTGTGCCCTTGGGGGACAGGACCCTGCTGGATCTGAGTAGAGCCCTGTGGGTCAGCAGTGAGCCCGCCGCAGAGGAGCTGCAACTCCAGGTAGTCTTGTACTTGTTAGTTTTCCATCTCTCCCTCCCTCTTTTTTTCCTTTTTATTGAATTCGTTGGGGTGACACTGGTTAACAAAATCCTTTAGGTTTCAGGTGCACGATTCCACAACCCGTCATCTGTACACTGTGCTGTGTCTTCACCACCCTCCATCTCGTGATGTCATTCTTTTCTGCTTCTGCACAAACCCCTCCCAACCTTCTCCCCAGAATGTCCCCCACGTTCCTGTGACTTGGCCCACATGGCCCTGCCACTGATGATGGCTTCCATCCCTTGCCCCGTCTCTCCATCATCACAACGTCATGGAACGTCTGGGGAATGACACAGTGGGGAGGACATGTCAGTGGGAGGGAGCAGCACATGGGAAACAGAAACGGAGGTGAAAGATTGTGGTACATTTGTAGACGAGGAATAATTTGGTGCTCCCAGAGCAGTGTGTGTGTGTGTGTGTGTGTGTGTGTGTGTGCGCGTGTGTGTGTGAGAATGTGTCTTTTGGGGACAAGTCAATATACATGTATGTGTGGATGTTGATGGGTTTTATGATGCATCGATTTAATTTACTCAAATGCCAGTTTATGGGACACAAATCTATTGCCCATCCCAGTCTCTATCCGTTGTTACAGGCATAGGTGGGCGCTGTGCGGTTCACAGAACCACCACTGGTGGCGCTATCAGCTGCTTTCAGTGAGCTCAGCTGGGCGCTGTGCGGTTCACAGAACCACCACTGATGGCGCTGTCAGCTGCTTTCAGTGAGCTGAGCACTGTGCTGTTCACAGAACCACCACTGGTGGCGCTATCAACTGCTTTCAGTGAGCTCAGCTGGGCGCTGTGCTGTTCACAGAACCACCACTGGTGGCGCTGTCAGCTGCCTTCCGTGAGCTCAGCTGTGTGCATGCTGAGGGTGCTACCCAATCACGACCTTCTCTGATGATGTCCACTTAGGCGTATGAAAACCTTTGCTTAGGTAGATGAAGTCCACGACTTGCCTGCATTCGTCTTCCTGACTGTGTAACAAATTACCACAAACTTAGTGGCCTCAAACAGCACCCACTTTTGACCTCACAGCTTCTGTCGGTCAGGAGTCTGGGCTCTGCTTACCTGGGCCCCTCTGCTCAGGGACTCTCGGACTGCGATCAAGGTGTTCCTCTCTGGAGTTCTGGGTCCTCTTCCAGGCTCACATGGCTGATGACACAAGTCAGGTGCTGCAGGTGTAGGACTGAGGTCCCTGCTTTTTTGCTGGCAGTCATCCAGGGCTGCACTCAGCTCCAGGAGGCCCCTGAAGGCCCAGCATGTGGCCCTCTCATGGACACTCCCACGAGGGGAGCTCACCCCAAAGCCAGCAGCAGACTCCCCTCCATCTCTTCTTTCAGAGGAGACTCGGCCCTTTTGAAGGGTGTCGACTGATTAGGTCAGACTCACCCATGGCGTCGCTCTTTCGATTAATTCAAAGCTCATTGATTGGGACCTTCTGTATGTTTGAAAAAGCCCTTCACCTTTGCCGTATGCTGAAAGCTGGTAATGGGAGTGACGTCGGATCCTTTTCATAGGTCTCACCAGCGCTGAAGGGGAGACAATCAGACAAGGTGTGGGTACCCGGGGCCCAAGTCTTGGGGACCACCACGGAATTCTGCTTCCCATATTGTCCAGGGTTATCAAACTGAAAGGTTGGGGTTCAAACCAAAGTCTCTTTGACTCTAAAACAGCCCCATGAAATCTACTGTTATCTTTGCTGTCGTGTCTCTCCTCCACAAACACACGTCTCTCGTGTTAGAAACTGTCAGCACAATTAGATAAGACTCTGTGTGACACAATCAGTACCTTAATTCTCTGTACCTTTAACATTTCGTTGATGCTTTTGCAAATGCCTTCTTTTTAGGGATTATGTCACTTTGTAACAGATCTCAAAATGATAAAGCAAACACTGGTTATTTTACAATTTCCCTTCATTTGCTTTTGTCAATATCTCTTTCAGAACCCTTTGAGCTTCATCTGAATATTTACATCTCCAAAACCAGTGCATAGGCTGGCCTTTCCTGTCTTCTGCCCCCACAGTATCGCATTGTGACGTAATGCCAGGCAAGCATGGTCTGTGTCACCCTGCAGCTTGCCAGACTACAACACGTGAGCGGCGGGTGTGTTAGCTCTGGCCGTGCGCCGTGACGTCACCCAGAGGGTGCCCTGTGCCATGGGCCATGGTTTTCAATGCACTGCAAATCCGAGCGAATTTCATAACTACTGAATAGGGCACGCTTATTTGAAAGGGTCGGCAGCTTTGGTTCAAGAAAGGGGTCAAAGTCAGAAACCGGGGCTCCAGGAACGTCTTATTATTCTTTGTCGTTCAACAGATTTCATTCATCAGCCAAGTTACTGCCAAAGAAATACAGGGATGCAAAATGCTAGGCAGTCACACGGAGGGCGGTCTGTGGTTTACTCATTCCACTGCGATTCCATGTCTTCAACTAACAGCAAATACAAGATTCTGAGCTAGGCCCTGGGGGAGGAGGAAGAAAAGAACTAATCCCCCACGCAATAAATAAACATCTCGGGGAGGAACTAGGCAGAATATGTATCATTTCTGCATTAGATGCTCAAAAAAGAAACTAGGCCAGCAGAAGCGAATCTTTCACACCAATGCGTTCTGACATAATGAGGGAAGATGCTTAGATTTGTCAGGTCACCAATCTGTTCTCTCCCCACTCATCTAACTGCTTGGAAATAAGCACTAACGAGAATGGGCAGCTGACCAGAACAGTACAGGTAACTGGGCAGTAGGTGGTATCTACAGACACACGGACACTGCACCCGGTTTCAAGGCGGGTGAATGAAGACCCTCAGTGTTTATTGGGGATGTGGTCTCTCCGTGCCTGTCTCTGACCCCTCGCAGGTCCCTGCTGAGGTCCCTGGCTTGGAACAGGCTCAGGTATGTGATGAGCGCTGCCTCCTGAGTGAGAGTTATTCTCCCCAAGATCTGCTGCCCCCTGCCTGGCGACAGTGGCCCACACAGGACCCCCCAGGACTTTGTTCCCTGGTCTGCCGACCCCCTTGTACTTTTTACTCTGAATCATGACATTTCACCCTTGATTTAGCCACTTGTTTCCCTTCACCTAGAGAGTCTTCCTCCATGCACTTTGGCCCAGCGGGGCTCGTCCCTGACCATTGTCACTGGGAGATTTGGAAACACCTGCCAGGCATTCAGGGTTTTCTTTCATGCGTTGCTCTCAGCGGCCATCTGGGGCATGTATTATCTCCATGCTGTAGATAAAGAAACTGAGGCTTAGGAAGAGTTAAATGCGTGTCCCAAGCCATACAGCTGATAATCCCCCAGCTGCTGTTTGGATCCAGCCATTCCTGAAGCCAACATTACGTTTGCTGCAGACGCTCACCCCTCCAGTTTGCAAGTGAGACTGGCAAGTGCCAAGTCTAATTTCAAGAAGCTGGAGCAGACTGTGGCCAGAAGAACACGGGCACCAGAGTCAGAGTGAGTGGGTTTAAATCCAACACACGACAACTAACAAAGCCCCCGAAACTCTGGGGAGATTACATTTCTGAAACTCAGAGTTTCCATCTGTAAAACTCATGAAATAGATATAAACGTCTCAGGGGTCTTTGACAGAATCTAACATCAGACAGCATAGTAGCAGGTGCTCAGTAAATGGTGTCGATCGCCAGAGATGGAGGGCGCCATCAAAAATTACAAAGTGCGCCCTGGCCGGTTTGGCTCAGCAGTTAGGGCATCGGCCCTCGGACCAGAGAGGCCCGGGTTCGGTCCCCACTAAGAGCATGTACCTCCGTTGCAGTTTGTCCCCGGCCCCGGTTGGGGTCGTGTGAGTGGCGACCACTCGATGTGTCTCTCTCACGTTGATGTTTCTCTCTCTCTCTCTCTTCCTCCCTCTCTCCCTCCCACTCTATCTGAAGATAAATGCAAAAATGTCCTCGGATGTGGATAAAAAAAAAAAATTACGAAGTACCCTGGCTGGTGCGGCTCAGTTGGTTGAGCGTCATGCGTCACCAAAAGGTTGCTGGTTCGATTCCCAGTCAGGGCACACGCCTGGGTTTCAGGCATGATCCCTGGTAAGGGGCAAGGAATCTGATCACTGTTCCACTCTCACGTCGATGTTTCTTTCTCTCTCTCCTTCTCCCTTCCTCTCCCTCTAAAAAAAAATCAATACAAATATTTTTAAAAATTACTTAAGTAACATAAGGTAAAAGACACAGAGATATTCTATTCTCATCGTTTTCTTATAAGCCAGGGTCTGAGAGTTGAACCACTCAGTGCCGAAGGCGTGTGCAGTTAATTTCCATGCAAAGCAGCGGCGGTCGGGCAGCGGTGACCGCGCTGTGCACTCCTTGCAGGTCAGTGACATTTGTCGCCGTGTTCCTGGCACGCTCCCGGTGCATTCTCCCTTTGATCTCCGAAGTGTAATTACTTCCTGCCCGGAGAATCGAAGCAAGGGAACACTAGCAGTCCAAACAGAAGTGGTTTAATTGCAGCTCTCCGCCGGAGAGAGGGAGTAAAAGGCCGTCTCCAGAAAGTGTGCTGCTCCCTCCGTGCCAGGGACAGCCGGTGAACGGTGCCCATGGGTTTTCCTCTTTATTTTAAAACTGGAATGTGTTTTAGGCCTAATGCTGCCCTTTTCCTGATCATTCCTAAAGGAAACCATCCCCAGCAGAAGCAAGACAGAATCTATTTGGCCAGATTTTGCAGCATGCAGCTGAACTTAGAAACAGAGTAACACTAAGGGCAGTGGGCAATCGGGGAGCGGATGGCTGTCGATTGGAATTGTTCTTACTAACCAGCGCGGTTGTTACCTGCGCAGTTGGTAGGTAAAGGAGTTTTTTGTTTGTTTGTTTAATCCTCACCCAAGGATATTTTTCCATTCATTCTTAGAGAACTTGGGAGGGAGGGAGGAGGGAGAGAGAAATGTCAATGCGAGAGAGACACTGATTGGTTGTCCCCCGCACGACCCCGACGGGGGCCGGGGATCGAAACTGCAGCCCTTCAGCCCATGGGCCGAGGCTCTAACCACTGAGCAAAGCCGGTCAGGGCAGATAAAGGAGTATTTTACAGACCTCTCAGTCGACCAGGTTGTGATAGCGTCTATGGGAAAGCTTCTGTAGAAATACGCGGAGTCCGGCTGATTTGTACAGGGGAGTTGTCTCACTAGAGAACCGTCTGGGCTGCAGCAGGGAGACAGGGGATAAGAAGAGGACCTTGCTGGGTGGACAGGAGCAGCGGACCTGAGCGTCACACGCCCCGCCTGCTGCACCGGGTCCCCACAGGGCCTTTGTCGTCAGGGTCCCAGCACCGTCTCCGTGGGACCCCACACGGGAGGGTGCTTTCTCTTCCTGGAATGACTACTCTCTGTCCACTAAGCCGGCATCTGAATCTCATGAATCGTTTTAGCAGTGGCTTCCACCCCATGCTGTGTGTCAGAATTACCTAGTGAGCTTCGAAAATAAACAACCAACTAAAACTGAATAAATCACCAATTTCCAGGCTCCAAGCCCAGGTGTGTGGATTTGTAAGGAGGCCCTCCAGAATAGGCTCGTCCTGGCCCAGCTGCAGCCATCTCCAGGGCTCTGAACTGCCACACACCCCAAGAGCCCTCCCTCCGGCTCATGCCTTGGACCGGGAAACAGAGAAACGGGTGCCAGCAGCCTGCTGCTCTGGGTGACCCGGTGTCTGTGTCCCCGTGCAGGAGGACGCGAGCTCCGAGCAGCTCTGAGAACATGCTTCACTGCGGCCCCGTGTTCCCCGTGCCGTGGCTCCACACGCGAGCCCACCTTAACCCCCCGGCAAAGACGGGCCCCCCAACGAGTGGCCTTGCCCAAGGGGTCTCTGCAGGGAGTGGGACGCAGCTGCTCTGCGTCTGGAAAGCTCCCCAGGAAGGGCTTGGGGGGAACCTTGGAGCTTGCAGGCTGTGTTCTTCATAAGGTGACTGTAGCCGGTCACCCTCCCGGTCCGTCCTCTGCAAGGCTGACCGGTCACCCTCGGGGATGCTGAGCGGGAGTTGTATGGGTGGTGGTTACAATGTCAATGACACACAGACCCACTGTTTCTTTTGCAAAAACTGTGCTGGAATTTCATCCCACATTCCCCATCTCCTTCCTTGGTGGATATTTTCCTACCATGGGAGTATGTTTTTCCTGAGCTAAAAGTAATTATTCTCTCTTATGGAAATTTAAATACTCCTCTAATTGATGTGTTTATTAATAGTCTTTTGAAAATTGATGAGAGAGAGAGAGAGATTTGTTGTGCCACTTATGCATTCAGTGGTTGATTCTCGTGTCTGCTCTGACTGGGGAGCGAACCCACATCTTTGGCATATCGGGAAAATAGTCTTTTTTAATTTAGGAGACTAGGTCTGAATAATTACAATGTGTGCCTTAGGGAAGGGAATGAGGATGTCCATCCGGGTGTGTTTAGTTTTCTCATCCCCCTCCTCCCACGAGGAAACAAGGAGTGAGACAGAGAAGCTGGCGGGGACCTGATGGCAGCTAGTCCATGTGCCACGTGGAGAGCGTGCCCAGCGCCGGGAGCCCCGTGGGCATTGCAGCACTGAAGCTAAAGCATGGAGGTGGTTAGCAATGTTCCAAGAGGTCACAGGATCAGAGGATGGCACTTCAAGAGACAATATCCTCTCCGAGTTCATCTCACTTTCCACGGCTCTCCTGGTGTGTGCGCCTTTCTCCTGGACCCTTCTGGCCGTCTGTCTTTTCTCTGTGGCTTTCTCTCGCTACCATTTTCGCCTCTGCAGCTCTTGCTTTTCTGTCTCTGCCATACCCTGGGCCTTTCTCCTGGGACAGGCTAAAGAGAAAGATCTGTCTCAATATACTTACATCCAAACTGAGTGCATTGTGGGCTTCTGGTGTCAGTCCAATGCCAAGATTACTACTGCAATTCAAATTTAATATCATAAGTCTTTTTTAAATCACTGAAGCATTCGTTTCGTCCAAAGCCCTTATTTTATCCCTCAAGATGATCTTCCCAAGGTTGGAACACAGAACAGAAGAAGAGTTTTAGAGTCGGAGTTTGCTGACTCCTGCACCCGCAGTGATGCACCCTGGGCTCAGCTCTCAGAGGTGACAGGCTCTCTCTGGGAGTGAGAGGGTGCTCGTCAAGCCTCCCGGCTGTGTGCCAGCACAGCTCAAAGTTCACGGGTGACCGTGGAGCTTCGGAGAGACCCTTTGCACGATCAGAACTAGATCCCATCCGAGCTGCCAGGTGGTTTGGACAGGTGACCAAACCATGGATCATTGCCTGGTAGGCAAACTGGGTTTTAAAAGGACTGTTCTGAAGTCACATTCTTCAATCAGTTCGGACACTCTGGTCAGCACAGTGAGCGTGCCTTTCAGGCAAGGATGGCGCTCCTTGCAAACAGTGGCTCCCGCTGCCGGGACGAAGCCGTCCTCTCAGAGTCCAGAAGGGCCAGGCCATTGCCCTCGGTTTCTTTTCAGTGTTGCCTGTAGGTTCAGTGATGCCCATCAACAGTGTCATTCTCAAACCCGAAGCCTGTTCTATAGAATAAAGAATCATTTCAATACTATTAAACTAAGACTCTTCCTTTTCTTAATGCGGACACAAACGTGGGTGCTGGAATGGAGGCTTCCCTGCACGATGCCGCGAAATGAAGATTCATAAGCAATTTATATTTAATCTTTCGACAACGTTCATTTAGCATGGCCAAATAACAGAGGCTGAGAAACATTTTGTCTCAGAATCCCGACACTGTAAAAACACTTGTATCCACCTGCGTGTCATTGAAGTGGGTCTGGAAGAACACTCCTCATTATACTGTCACCGTGATTAAGTTATTTGAGGGTCGGTTTATTGTAGCTTTCTTGCAGCTCGAAGACAGTCCCATACCACGGGGTTAGTCTCCAGTCTGGTAGCTTGACTCCCTCCGCATACTTGCTGTTATTTATCCACTGACATGGGCAGAATGCATACAGTGTAGTCTCTACCCTCAAATATCTCAAGTCCAACATGGTTGATAGAAATATCTGTGGGCTATGGTGGAATGCATAGTGCTTTAAGTTCCTGGAGCAAAGTGTAAATAAAATACACTGGGAACTTAGGGCAGAGGATTTACATTTCATAGATGAATCAAGTAAGACTTCCTGGAGGAGGTGGCGCATCTGGGTCCCAAAAGAATGAGGGGGAAGGAAATTTGGGCGTGTAGAAATAGGTGGAAATGATGCCTTTTTTATGTTGTTAGGGGTAAAGGGGAAGAGCAAGGTGAATATTTACTGCTTTTCTATTCAGACGGCCCCTGCTGGGCCTGTCACCATCTTCTCCCCTGACATAAGAAGTTGTTAAAGCACACTTTACAGAAGGTCAATTCAAAAACTCTCAAGCAAATAGAAAATGGACACATAAAATATGTGATTTAATCCATTAATAAGTGAGGGGCATGGTAAGATATGGTCAGTTCAAAGAGCACTGAAGAAGTTAGGGATTTCTCTCTCTCTATCTCTCTCTCCCTCTCTCTCCCTCCCTCCCTCCCTCCCTCCCTCCCTCTCTCCCCCTCTCTGTAACAGACCATGAGTGTTTCGGGATATCTGTTTCTTGGTAGAGAAATTACTTTCTTATCTCCTGGACAAAATTATACAATATTAAACAATGAGTACACCCCCCACGTGGCCCAAGCTGGCTATTTACATTAAAGTAAATGATGTAAGGAGCACTGAAGGATGGCTTCTCGGTGGCTTCAGCCTGGACGGACGGCAGGGACAGAACATTCCCAACGTCCAAGAAGGTTCTGTGTTCAGAGCTGCCTGAGAAGACCTTCGGATGGCTTTTGCCCCCATGATATTGAAGGGCTGCTGCCCACGTTTTTGCCTTATTTCCACGTTTCGGATACTTTTTCGGACGGGGAGAGGATGTGTCTGGTTCGGCTCAGTGCAGCCTGGACGGTGCAGAGGGCGGGGAGCTGCGGGTGGAAGAGAAACCGGAGTGGAGGAGAAACCCGGGGTGGAGGAGAACCCACCCACAGACAGCCTTGTGCTGGCTTTCAGCAAAGGAGTTCGAATCTGATCGAGAGGCCATGAGGAGGCGCTGAGATTTACTTCAGGAAAATGAATCAATGCAACTTGGAGAGCTGATGGGTTCCGGAGAGGATGAAGGCAGGGTGAGCTGTTGGGAAATGACTTCAGTCCGGAGCAGAAGAGAGGAAGGAGAGGGAAAGCACCAGGATATTCGGCAGTACACCTGCGAGTGGGCACATCTGATACCGTCTTACCTGTGCACAGGGTGGACCATGATGCGGTGGCATTGCTGATGGACCTGCATTTCAAAAGGCAGAGAAAAGAAACAGGTTCTCCTGTGAGCAGCTGTGAGGCCATGTTGGTGACAGAATCATCTAGACGTCTCAAGGAGCCGGTTTAACCACAGTGTGAATGAAATAGGTCCTGCTTTAGAAAGACTTCATCCATATTTCTAATTCTTGGTGAAATTTTATATGTGAGAGTAGAACGAAAACCTAAAACAAGTTCTTCTGACAATGTTCTCAGCATTTCTAATATGCACAGTGACTTCGCAACGGGAGGGGCGTCTGAGCGGGGGCTGTCGGTGTGCGCTGTCATGGAGGGCGAGGGCTATCGCGCGTCAGGCACACCTGCCACGAGGGTCCCAGTGTCAGCCGCAGTGGGAGGGGCACTGCGGATGTGGCAAGTCAGCCACCAGTGCAGCAGAGCCCCAAAACAAAGTAGAAAGATTTCAGCAAGTAATTATTTTGCTCATCTAATATATGTCTCTTTTCCTCCTGTGAACCAGCCACGAGGCTGGGTATTGTTGATTCCCTAGTGGCGTGCCAGGCTCTGAGATCTAAAGGTGAAAAATGGAGGGTCCTCTTCCTGGAAGCTGCGATTCCACAAGGAAAGGGCCATGCAGGACAGCAGTTGCTGGAAACCTCACCACAGACACAAGCCAAGTGCACCAAGGGCTGAGAAGCTGTGAGGAAGGCGCCGTCTGTGGGGGGAGGGAGGCAAGGCTGGCTGAGAATACAGGGAACAGTTGTTACTTGGTGCGGACTTTAAACACGAGTGAGACTTTCTCACGGAGGAAACTGGTCCCAGGCCAGAGGCAGGTGTGCAGGCCTGAGGCTGCAGGTGTGGGCACCACAGGTGTTTGGGTTTCATCGCTGCATAGGCAGCAGGAATTCAATTTGGAAAGGAAAGGTGGGCTGGGAAAAACCATGGGGGGCCATGGTAAAGGATTTCAACTGTGAAAGGCAATTGTTGTGGTTATTTTTAGCGTCTGAATAAACAGTACATAATGCTCGGATTGTCATTTTTGATAATGATAAATAATTTAAATATTTCTGTAAGAAAACAATAGATATCTGTTTTGTAGTAAGATACAAAGTGTGAGTGGAAATGTTTACAAAGATAGAACCATTAATGCATTGGAGTCCCTGCCTGCTGCCCCTTTAGGCTCCAGCCCTGGGCGCTGGCTGCCTCGTCACCCCTCTGGTGGAAAGGTGCTCCTGGAGGTGAGGGAAAGCTGGTGCCTTTTATTTTCTTAACTGGGATATGCACTGTGGTTTTAGAAGATAATTCTGTGAGCCACCTGCAAGTTTGTTGCTCAGGAGGAGAGGAGAAGAGAGGAGGGAGAGTCTCGGGAGGCTTTTGGACCAGGATGAGGGGCTGAGTCAGCGCGGGGATGTGGAAGTGAAACCGGACAGCCACCTGTCACTACTTGAGCCAATTAAGCAGAGACAAGGCTGAATCGTATATGAGTGTTTATTCTAATATCACTGGCAGTATGGGAGAGCAGCGGGTCATCCCGTAAAATCTGCTCTGCCCCCCCCTTTCCTAGCCGGCTGTTTATGAAGGATAGGAAGACAAAGACTACGAGAGAAAAGGGTAGGTAGGCAAAAAGAAAACCAAATGGGTAAAGTGGTTACAGGAGATCACAGTCACGGGGAAGGAATGCGGGCTGGGGTTGCAAAAGGTGGTCGCCAGTGTGTCCCTCTGGGGTTCATATCGCAATAACCAGGTTGGTGATCTTTCCACGATGTCAAGCAGTTCCCCCTTATTCTCAGATCAGGAGAATGGACCCCATTCCTGAGGTAAACTCCCAAGGAGTACAACTCCCAGCCAGGTCAGAATGGGCTTTCTTTAATCAGAACAAAGCAATCACGATGAACAAGGGTGTTTAACATGTCTTATAACTATGGCTAGTATCCCACTATGCTCAGTTCTCTATTACTCTATGATTCCCTCCCACCCCTTTCAGAAGGAGATTAGAAGAAACATGGGACACATGTTTCTAAGAAGCCTGAAGATTCAGGGAGGGATTGGATGGCGCAGCTGGGAGGGGTTCTGGCTCAGCTGTCCAGGGGAATGGAAATTCTGCAAATGAACCTGATAATGCAGAGGACACCCGAGGGTTCCAATGAAAAAGCTGGAGCAGTGTGAATAGCGTTGGAAGTCCATCAGTGTTTGTTGTTAATTTTATTGATGACTAGAATCCAGATAGTTAGTCCTCTGTTTCCTTATGACCATGACCACCACCTGCTCCCTCCCACTACCCCCCTCCCCCCTCCACCCTGCTCCCTCCCACTATCCCCCTCCCTCCTCCACCTAGCTCCCTCCCACTATCCCCTCCCCCCTCCACCCTGCTCCCTCCCACTATCCCCCCTCCCCCCACCACCCTGCTCCCTCCCACTATCCCCCCTCCCCCCTCCACCCTGCTCCCTCCCACTATCCCCCCTCCCCCTAGCTCCCTCCCACTATCCCCCTCCCCCTCCCCCTGCTCCCTCCCACTATTCCCCTCCCCCCTCCACCCTGCTCCCTCCCACTATCCCCCTCCCCCTCCCCCTGCTCCCTCCCACTATTCCCCTCCCCCCACCACCCTGCTCCCTCCCACTATCCCTCCTCCCTCCCACTATCCCCCCTCCCCCCGCCACCTTGCTCCCTCCCACTATTCCCCTCCCCCTACCACCCTGCTCCCTCCCACTATCCCTCCTCCTTCCCACTATTCCCCTCCCCCCTGCTCCCTCCCACTATCCCCCTCCCCCCTCCACCCTGCTCCTTCCCACTATCCCCCCTCCCCCCTCCCCCTGCTCCCTCCCACTACCCCCCTCCCCCCTCCACCCTGCTCCCTCCCACTATCCCCCTCCCCCCACCACCTAGCTCCCTCCCACTATCCCTGCTCCCTCCCACTATCCCTCCTCCCCCCACCACCCCAACTCTTAGGCAGATTAGATTTACATACGTTTAGAAAGCTAGATAGTCCCTAAGAAATTATAAGTGTATTTTTTTTCTATTGAATGCTAATAAGTAATTTATTCTCTAAATTTAGTTCTCCTTTTATGGAGGTGGTGACAAATACATGCTGGCCTGTGACTCTGCCGCATGCTCTAAAAATAAGACGTTTTTCTTTTCTGGTTCGTGGCAATGCCAGAGGAGGCACACAGCACTGTCACCTGGCGCAGACCTGGCTGCTGCCTGTACTCAGTGCGGACTGAGTCAGAATGAGCTTACCTAGTCTCACCAGCTCCCGCCTCAGTTCCTGGGTCATTCAGTGGGATTACTGTCTACCGCAGAGGGCGCTCGTTCTCCAAGGTGCAGTGAAAAGCCCTGGTCACCTAAACCCGCCCTTAGGAGCTGAAGTCCGACGTAAACATAGGAAGCCGCCACAGAAGATGTGAGGCTCAGAGTGAGACGAACTCAGGCCTGCAGCGCCCTGAGAGGCAGGGAGGGGTCTCCATGACACAGGACCAGGAATTGGGTGGGTCCTGAGAGGCCTTTCGGTTGAGCACTCAGGAAGCGGGAAGACCGTCCTGGGTCTCGGGTCCTGAGACCTGCGGAGGCCAGACGAATACTGAGGGCCACTTCCAGAAGGGAGTGGAATTCACAGTGTCGTCCGCCTGGATTCAGAGCAGACTTTCCCCAGTGTGGTGACATCACTGGCCATTTCTAATTACAGTGTCACTAAGGAGAAATAATTCTCCTATTTTAATGAGTACTAGTGAGCTTATCAGTCTTAGTAACCACTAAGGACTTTCTGAGATCAATAGTGGGAGAGATCAGATCTGTTAAGATGGTAGTTTTGTCTCATCCCTCGGTAAAGGCAAAATACGGTCCTTAAGACACCGGAATTTGTAAGAGGCTCTTTCACGGTAGCGGCGAGGATTGGAAATATTACATTTAAATGGAATACTTATAGCAAACTAATTATGTTGGCCATTACAGCCGAAATAAGATGAAGAATGTGAGAGTGGGGAGGTCACACCTTGTTGCTTTATTCCTCTGCGGTTTCATTTTCTTAACAGGTTTCGCTAACACTTAGAACATTTAAAATAAGGAGATTTTAAAATGATTTTTTAAATAGTAAGAAAGGCGCCACTTCTGTGAAAAGAAGTAAGAAATTCTGTCGATTCTAAGGTCGTAACACGGATCGCCATCCCCTGGTGTAGCACCCACTTTCAGAACACCGCTCGCCCTTAAACGCAGAGTTCCTCTTTCTTATTGGCAATGGCGACACCTGCACAGCCTTGCGGGTGCCAGCGCTGGGCAGGGTTAGTGGGAACTGCCTTTGGCGTGATGGAACGAGGGGATCGGTGGGAGGCTGAGGCTGAAGCTGGCAGTGATTGCTGGCAGTGGCCCCGGACAGCCAGCGCCCGCCTGCCGCAGAACCAGGCCCCGCAGTCTGAGGAACACCACCTTCCGAGCTGAGGCTGTTACCCTGGGGTGGAGGGCCAAGGGCATCCTTGTAAGCAGAAAAACTTAAATTGACATCTCTGCCCACCCCTGTGGCTGTCTTGGGGGTGATGCCCACCTCTCTGAGCTTGTTTTGTTTATGAAATGGCTCTGACTGTGTCTGCCTGTTAAACAAGAATGAACAGGCCGGCCGGGGTGGCTCAGTGGTTGAGCATCAACCCATGAACCAAGAGGTCGCCAGTTCGATTCCCGGTCAGGGCACATGCCCGGGTTGTGGGCCAAATCCCCAGTAGGGGGCATGCAGGAGGCAGCCAATCGATGTTCTCTCTCATCGACATTTCTATCTCTCTCTCCCTCTAAAAATCAATAAAGAAAAATAAATAAAGAAAGAAGAAGCAGTAATGTAAGCAGGCCTGCCAGTGAAATGAAATTTGGGGGCTCCATCCCGAATCCCCTCCACTTCCCTTTTACAACCACATGGTAGGAAACAGCTTTGATTTCGGAACTATGTTGTCAAGTGCGTGATCCAAGCTCGAAAATTTCATCCTCTAGACCGGATCCCTATACCTGCTTACTATTTCCACTCCTCATTTTCTTTTTTTTTTTTTTAATATTTTTTTACTCTTTATTTATTTTAGAGAGAGGAAGGGAGTGGAAGAGAGAGAAACATCGATGAGAGAGAACATCGCTTAGCCGCCTCCTGCATGCCCCCCACTGGGGATTGGGCCCACAACCTGGGCATGTGCCCTGACCAGGAATCAAACAGGCGACCTCTTGGTGCATGGGTTGACGCTCAACCACTGAGCCACACTGGCCGGGCAGTTCCTAATTTTCTTATAGTCCATCTTTCTCTCTTTGACAACAATAAAAAATAATTCATTCATACAGAGGAAATATGATTCTAGTAAACTAAATCAGTGTAAGGACTTTTCAGCATGCTTTGTGTCCCATAATATTATTAAATATCATCTATCCTGAAGGATTTGGTTGGGTTTGAAGCAATTTTAGAAAGAATTATGCCTCAGCTGTTTGCAAACATTTAGAGTGAGGTTTAAATGGAAACAGTAGTGAGTCACCTTCACAAACGCAGGAGAGTGGCCCCCTCAGCTCACAGCCACGGACAGTTGGGACCAACTTGAGTTCCGAATATCTGGACGGCAAACAAGAGCAGCTGACGTGTACTGAGCATTCGCTGCGGACAGACCCTGCTGAGCGCCTCACCTGTGTTCTGTTAAATGCTCACCACAGCCCGTGGGTTAGGTGCTGTGGTCCCCTCCGTCTTGCAGAGGAGACACCAGGCAGCCAGGGTCAGTCGACTGGCCGAAGGTCACCAGGCAGCGCTGGGGTTTGATCTGGATGCACACGTCCAGGCTCTAAAGGCTTCTGCATCCCGAGGGAATTTCACACGCTCCCCGGCAACGTGTGGGGCTTCCTCCATCTCACCTGCCGTCGTGGACGGTCGCTCCGGGTTGTGGAGAGTCGTGACTTCCCTGGCACCCTCCCCTAACCACGGCCTGCAGGTGTCCACTTCTGGGACGAAAAAGCAACTGCGTTTACCCAACCGGCTTTGAACTTCGTTATTTATTTAGGACTAATCCCCGAATGATGCTTCACTCTACCGTTTCGTCTTGGCTTGGGAGGGTTGGTTATTACTCTCAAAATGAATAATGAAAATATAAACTGGCAACGCAATGACAGAAATCCAGGCGAAGGCAGCAGCTTCCATCAGCAGTTTTTCCCTCGCCAGATGAAATCTTCGTGCAGATACCCTCATTGCAAACCGAACGCAAACATGGAGAATCACGTTACAACGTGTAAGGGTAGGGTGTCCTGGGGGACTGCCAAGCCTGTTGGAGAAGTGCGCGGCCCGGATGGATGGAGGCGTGCGGAGAAGGTGCTGATGCGGCCTGGATGGATGCAGGTGCGCGGAGAAGGTGCTGATGCGGCCTGGATGGATGCAGGTGCGCGGAGAAGGTGCTGATGCGGCCTCGGAGGCCGTGGCGGGTCAAAAGTGTGGCCAGCGCAGCTGGGTTCAGTGGGGTGGGAGCACCCGCTGGGAACTGTGAAATCTGTGTCTGTGTGTGAGGACTGTCCCCTGCAGAGGAGCCGTACTCGTACGTTTTCAGAATTCAAGTTTTTTTTATTCAAAGTTCTCTGCGAAATTGTCAAAGTAGTCTTTCTTTTTGGTTTACTTTTATCGACTCTATGAATCATCTTTGTGGTCCTAAGATGATGTTACCGATTTCAGATATCATAGGCCATCGCTTGGAAGGATGTGCGAAGTCAGTCCAGTATATTTGGCTGGTGGGACCGTGTTCTAAATATTTGGTGTCGGAGCTACATCCTATTTTATGTAAATTTTGCCCTCGCACTGCCGGACCTGATACCTTTCACATCATTTAAACTATGGGAGAGTCGATGGACCGAGCAGATATCGAGTGCTCCCTCAGATCGAGGGGCTGCACTGGAAGTGTGGGTATGAGACCGGGTGCAGTGTTTCTTACAGGGGTTGTCGGCATAGAAAAGGTAGGACGAGTACGTAATGAATGAGGCCGAATTTTTTCAGAAATCGGCATTCGAATGCAGAGCAGGTGTCGTGCAGAAGAGGGGATCCCAGGAGCACACAGGGGGTGGATTTTGCGTGGAACTGCCTCCGACGAATATGTGTCACTCAAGCGAGAAGTGATGGAACGTTCCGGGTCAGCAGAAGGACACAGGGGCTGTGGAAGATGGCCTGGTGCTGATGTGTTCGTTCTGTGTCTATCTGTCGTGCACCTGACTCATGAGGCATGTATTTCAGCAGAGGTAACCAAGCCCAGCTGAAGGATGACCAGCACCCGGGAATATAATAGCAAGGATTCTGGCAAATGCTGGGGGTAGATGCTCGACTTTGGGCCAATCCCATAGTACGCTCATAGACGTGCAAGAAGACTGAGGTCACCGTCTGAGCGACTGGAGCGCGGTCAGCTGAGGGGACGTGGTCGCCTGTAGCTAAGACATGTGCAGATTCTCCCTGTCTCCCCACCACCAAGGAACAGATCCCCCAAGAAATTAAGCTCTTGATTCTCTGTGACAAGCAGTGATGAAATCTCCTGAGGTTAATGAAAAGTTTTCGTCAGAATCAGAAGGACGTTTCTTAAGTATCCATTTGTCTTATTAAAGTAATGGCTTCAGGCCTTAAGCTCATTATTAAAATACGTAAAAGAAAAATGAAAACTGTACAGATCATGCTGGCTTCTCAAAAAAAAAAATCAAAGCAAATAATATGTATTATTTTAAATAGGGGCTTTACTCGGTATGTTGTGGATATTGTGAATGCTTTTGGCAATTTTTGGATGAAGAAGAGAGAATAAGGAGAAGAGGAGGCTGGATTAAGGATCGTGTTAACCAGAGAAAGCGGGAGAGAAACACTGAAGTTGGTGGTGACATCGGCATGCTAGGGAATAGGAGAGTTTCTACGGAGGCACAGTGACTCCCACCTCCAAGGGTCGTGACCATGAACCACTTTTAACCCCTACGAAGGAGAAACACCTTCAGAATGAAGTGAACGTACTGTACTCTGTAAAATGATTACATCGGCGGACTAACCCGCTGGCTCGTGGTATAAAAATGATGTCAGTGTATGGATGGCTTGGGATGGAGGGCAGAACTGAATGAAGCCCGACTTATAAACGTGAGCCGTTTGTCTTGTCTGCATCAAGTCCACACAGCGAGTTGAGTCCTTCCTTCAACTTTTGTTTTTGAGACATACAGGTTCTCAGAATGCTCCACCAAGGCCAGGCTGAGCCAGCCGGAGGCTGGGGTGCGCTGTGGTCGCTGTCCTGAGCGTCCGTGAGTCCTGCAGTGAGGGGCCTCGCTTGCCCTGGCTTCACTCGGCCCCGCCTCTGACGGAGGAATCGCCCGTGTCTGGGCTCCGTGACTTCGAACAGCTTGCGCCCCACCTCAGGGTGCTGTCAGGCACACAGGGGACTTGGTTAGTCTGTGGACAGGGCTACCGAAACCACGAATCACTCAAAGGCTCCACGGCTTTATTTTATTTGGGGGGAAAAAGTCATTATTTTAAAGGGTGTTTGAGGGCTTAGGGGGGAGCACTGTGATATCTGCAACTTGATTACGGATGATTCCGTGCAGAAGTAGCTCTGCGCAGTGTCTGTGTGTTTCACGCGAGACGGTACACTCCGCCACGCAACAGGTTCACACTGGCAAATCCCACTGAAGGGTATGATTTGAAAAGGTTTGAAATATTTCTCTAGCCTTGAAAACTTGTTATAATAGAAAGAGGGAAATCTACAAACACAGTCTACACTCTGAGTGGGAAAGGGCTGCCCTGGGGAAGAGCTGACCCGGAGAGAAAAAGGATCTTAGGATCCACACAGAAGCCCAAGGGGCAAGGTTCACCTTGGTGCCTGCAGACAGCTATATACCTACAGAAAAGTGTTCTACATCTTAGACTCACCTTTCTGCTGCTTCAGAAGCTGTGGCTCCCTACGGAAGAGTCTGTCCCTTAGACCTTCGGGCAGGCCGTGGGAAACGCGGCCCCCAAGACCATCATTGGGGCATTTGTTCTTTTCTTTCTTCTTTTTATTGTTCTTTATTGATTTTAGAGAGAGAGGAAGGGCAAGGGAGAGAGAGATAGAAACATCGATGAGAGAGAACATCGATTGGCCGCCTCCTGCATGCCCCCCACTGCAGATCGGGCCCACAACCTGGGCACGTGCCCTGACCGGGAATCGAACCGGGGACCTCTTGGTGCAGGGTCGACGCTCAACCACTGAGCCACACGGGCCGGGACAGGGTGTTTGTTTGTTTTTATTCCTGTCCTGTCCTGTGCACTTGGAGCTCAGCATGACACAGAGAAGCCTACCAGCTTTAAATAGTGTCAGGTAGCCAAGTAGGAAGGAAAGCCATTCTGAAAAAAGGATCGCAAGATTTACCAGGAGCCCCGACTGCTCGACCAAGTAGAGTCAACAGCTTGAAATTTGCCGTAGCCAGGACTGGCCTGACCTTGATCTTCCTGAGACTGGCGATTAGCCCGCAGCCAGCGGCTGGCTCTGGGAAGCTCTGTGTAATAGATGGCATGTCATCCTGAAGGCTTGGCGGGCAGGGGCCCTGGCAACCAGTGTTTTCTGACTCACTTCTCAAGGACTTTAGTGGAGGTTGTAGCACGCAGAGGTGGAAGGGTTCCTCAGTCTTCATATTCCGCCTGGACGTGTCATTAGTTAAAACAATATTGCAGACGTCGCTGTTGCCCCAAGGGAGAGAGGAGTCATTTAGTTTCCTGCCGTTTCGGAGATGCTCCGGCTGCTATCGTCCAACTGCTGCTGCTGTCGTCTTTCCAGCTCCCTTTGTACGCGTTTCCTTGACCCATTCCTTTTCTCCCTCTATTTTTTTTATTGTTTAACCTTAAAGTAGGTTATAAACATTGTGAAATTGGATCTGTTCATATTGCTGATAAATATTTTAACAATGAAGGCCTCGGCCTCCTTCACCAAGGTCATCTCCGTACACGTTCAGGTTGTCACAGTCCTTGTGATCTTCTGCTATTCTGTCGGTTATTATGGTGTTTCTACAATTTCATTTATTTACTTATTTTTCAATATTTTTTCTTTATTGGTTTTAGGGAGAGGGAAAGAGAGATAGAAACAGCAATGAGAGAGAACACCGATTGGCTGCCCCCTGCACGCCCCCCCACTGGGGATCGGGCCCACAACCTGGGCATGTGCCCTGACCAGGAATCGAACCGGCGACCTCCTGGTGCGTGGGTCGATGCTCAACCACTGAGCCATACTGGCCGGGCTATTTCGACAACTTTAGTATATGGTTCTATCTGTTACATTTCTGATACATATATAAAACCTTAAGAATAGGTTTTATGTGATTATCATATTGCTAATAAAATTGTGATCTTCATCGATTTGAATATCTTGCACATTAAGGCACTAGAGTTACAAGAAAGTGTCAGAAAATGATAGTTTCTTTATCATACAAAGATATATGTAGATCTACCCTTTCACACTGGAAACCGAAAGCCAAATATTAATCTCTGGAGACGAATGATTATAAATTGTATTGCCAGTAAATGATAAAAATATGAAACCTGACATCTTGATTGTGCTTTGCATTCTCCAAAGTCTTGCCGCCTATAATATTAGTAAAGATGGCTGAGTGGGTGACAGTCCACTGTGTCTACAAAGGGTCTTTTTGTAAATCAGTGAAACATACGGAGACTTTGGGATCTTTTTGTGGTTTTCTCATTATTTTTATACTGTTTTCAACAAACCATGTGCATTTGGGAGTCTAAAGGTTGTCACTCACAATGATCAACAATACTTCCTATATATTATTTCTAGATGCTCTTGATGATAACAGCAAACTTTTAAACAGAATTTTATGCCACGACCTATGTCATTCCTCCCCAGCGAGAAGTCAGTTAAGGGTTAAAAGAAGTGTTTAGTAATTTTAGAAATTTGGCAATGTGTCAAGGTGGTTATTTGACTGGTAAGTGCGTGTGAATAACGTTAGTTCTTTGCAGACAGGGAAGCGTGAAACCCTCTAGCAGCGTCCCCCTCCTTTAGGGAATAGGACTGTTCCTGTGTGGCGGCATTGACAGGCATGACCAGAGATGCTTAGTTACGGGGTGGCTGTTCTTGCCCAGCTTTGCGTCCTGACAGTGCTCCTTGGGCAGCACGTGAGCTGGCAGAGGACCCTCACGAAATGCAGAGCCCCGTTCATGCCCGTGTCTGGTCAGCCCCCCGGCCTTGTCTCGCTTCATGTGTGAGCAGGTGTTGAAAAGTCTTCACTGGACACCCAGAAAACTGGGATGATATTCGTTTCACGAGAGATGGGCTGGTACGTCCCTATGGATAAGATTTTAAAGGGAAAAATCTGGAGCCTTCCAAACTGTGCTCAGAAGCATGAAAGAGAATTCAGGAGCGCTGGTCTCTAAATTCCCAGCGGTCCCTACACTTCCGTCCTTCCTAAAACTCCAGCAGCAAAGGGTGAATTTAGTTTCCCCGAGTCACAGGCACACGTGGCCGGCTCTCCTTGCCAGCAGGTCGCTTACTTGGCTCAGTCACAGGGCCACTGGCAGGAAGGAAAGGTTTTCACTCTTTTGAGCATAAAACTGGATTTTCCAAATTAAATTGTATTCTCATTGGAATATTCGTCCCATGAATGTTTCTAAATGCTCTGAGGGGTGAGTTGTGAAGTTTGCCTCGGTTTGGTTCCCCACTGATCAGCTGCTTCCTCTGCGTTTTTGTCCCCGCAGGCAGACCGGCCTACAACAGCTTTTACGTCTACTGCAAAGGCCCCTGTCAAGGCGTGCGGCCAGGAAAGCTCAGGGTGCGGTGCAGCACCTGCCAGCAAGCAACACTCACCTTGGCCCAGGTAAGGACGTGCCGGCAGACCGCCCGGGACCGTGACTGTACGTTTTCCAAGCTGCCCTTGGAGTTTCTAACCAGCCAGCACCCTTGTCTCTCACACGGACGCCCTTCTGTGTGGCTGTGATGTGAGCGGTACCCGGTCTCGCTTGACGCCGCAGGACTGAACCGTAGGCAGTCCGCCCTCCGGGCCCTCTGTGGCGCAGGCCTGTCGAGGAGAGAGCCCGCTCGGAAAACACAAAGGGCAGACGTTAGTGGGGCTTAGGACAGGCTTTCTGCGCTCCTGGGGGTGTTTCGTATCTTGAGCTGTGTGGTGGTAACATGTTTGCACATATACGTCAAAATTCAGGTGCACTGCAGGTTGTGTGTGAGTCATTGCTCCAGGACAAGCGCCGAGGGACGCTGTGGGTCAGCCACCGGCGTGCCCCGGAACAGGGACCCGCAGACCAGCACCTGCCGTGGCCCCGCGGATTGCTGTACCGCCCACGAGCTGAGAGTGTTTTTACGTTTTTAAGTGGTTGGGAAACGTCAGAATAATATCGCGTGACCCGTGAACATTACGTGACGTTTAAACTCCGGCATCCGCAATGAATTGTATTGGAATGTGGCCCCACGCACTTCTGTGGGTGCGGTCCTCGCTGCTCAGGGCCCTGGGGCAGGGAGCATCGTGCGGACAGACGGCCTGGGTGGCCCGAAAATCCCGACAGACTGTCTCTTGGGCCCTTTAGAGAGGAGGTTTCCGCTAAACCGTGGCTGGTTCGTGGTTCCAGCGTGAGGGCCGGGCAGGACCTGGCTGAACTGGGTGTGGGTACGAGTGTGTGATCGGGGCCCGGGGGCCAGTCAGCACGCTGGTGGGAGAACAGACAAGGGGGCAGAACAGGACAGCGCTTTGGGGGGAACAGGGGCTGAAGTGTAGGCGGTACCCCGTTACCACATCGGGCCCCAGGGCTGGCTCGAGAATTTAGCTTTTACTCTGCAGGCAGTGGAGAGCCAGGCAAGGTGTTAAGAAGTGTGAGAACTGCTTATGAGTGCGGAGACCGTGCCCTTGGGACTGAAGTTGGTGGCAGATTGAAGGCAAAGAGGTTAGTTAATGAACTTCTCACAGGGTTCCGAGGGCCGAGATGAGGGCGGTGCCCGGGAATGGGTGTAGGGGGCCCCCGAGAGCCCGGAAGCGTGTCTGAGGAGGGGCACCCCGGATCCTCGCCTCAAGCCTGGGGAAGACGGTGCCCTGACAAACAGTGAACTCAGGATTTCAGGACGGTGCATTTCAGCTACACAGGCAGATCACGTAGGAAGACACACGCGTGACCGACCCCAGGTGTGTCCTGACTCCCAGACTGGACCTTTCTCTGGCGCCATCCCTGGGAACTGATTCTGTCTGAGACACGTGAGGTCCCGAAGTGCATGGGCTTGTTATCCCCTGGCTCCCCAGCTGTCCCTCCCGTCCGTGTCGGGTCCTGGCTGCTTCACATGGCGGATGGGACCTAGTTGACGAACCTCCTACTGTTCCTAATAAAAAGAGCAATAACCAGTGATTATTGGACTCCAAGCTTAATGCTTTTCATGGATTATCTCAGTTAATTATTCTGTAACAGTCTGAGTTAAGTACTGTTAGTAAATCTATTTTAGATTGGAGGAAAAAAAAATAGGCTTAAAGAGATTAAGTAAACAAGAGCTTGTAAGCGGTGGCCCAGGGACTCGAGCTGGGCTGTGCGACCTGGCCTGGGAGCTCCAGCCCCCCTTTACCACGCAGATAGATATGTTTGCACCAGGGGCACCTGCCAAATACCCCCGTGACCAGACAGCATTTAAAGACTGAGTCAGGTGTGGGCAGGGGGGCAGTGAGGGCCATGGGGCGTAGGAGAGGACATGGCCCAGGGACAGGAGTCAGCTCCCACCAGGTGTCAGCAAGTGGTGGCGGGGTGGGGGTCTCAATGTCGCCAATCTTTATTTAATAAAGAGAAACCATAAATGTGCAATTTTATGCGAAATTTCTCATGGAAAAATATGCTCCATGGGGGAAAAACAGAAAACAAACAGAAGGGAAAAGCAGCCACAGCTCCTGCCTACGTGTGCCAAGCCTGGGTGCTGTGGGGTCGCGAGACGCAGAATGGGGGTGCTCAGCCGGGCCTGGCGTGTCACAGGGCTCAGTTCAAGTGAGTTCCTGCTGAGAGGCGGCATGCGTGCGAGCTTACGGAGAGGACTCTGGGGCTGGCAGCCTGGGTTCGAATCCCGACTTCATTACTTTGTCCCGTGTCAACTCGGGGAGCCCTGATAGCAGAGATAGGCTATCCATTCTTATTTGTTGTGAAGATTAGTTCATATGTGAAGAGTACTTAGAACGCTAGCTGGAACACGAATACTCAGAAATCTTAAATGCGGTGTCGTTGTTACATTATTATTACTGTTGTGATTATTCACATATATATGTTACTATAAATGCGCACGCACACACACACACACACACACACACACACACACACACACCTCACCTTGTAGTCAATCCAGGCTTTGGCTCATTCCTTTTGGAGACGTGGAAGCACCCCACCCCAGCCTGTTCATTAAGCTCTGTGATGACGTCACGTGGTCCCCCTGCTCTCCTGGACTAGTCAGCCCTTGCTCTGAGGGGCCATCTCATCCAGCACTCTGGGCCCGCCCCATCTCAGATGCCCCCTGCCATCACCACCCCCCATGTCAGTTCCGGGAACAGCTCCACAGCTGATGATTCAGTTCAGTTCATTCCCCCTACACTACTTTTTGCTCTACACATCCTTGATCCCCTCTCTCAAGTTTTTCTAGAGCTATCTGTCCTATCCCCTCCTCATTTCTTCCTCCCACAGGTCAAAGCTTCAACGGCCTTGTTACGGATCTCATTAAGTGTATGTTCTACAGTCTATGCAATTGTCCACGTGTTTGTATTCCGAGAGTCTGTAAGCCTCATAAGATCAGATAACTTGCCCGTTTGGGTCCCTGGTTTGTTTTCAACACTGGACCCAGTGCCTGGCCCGTAGTGGGCACAAAACTAATCATGTCGAACGAATGGCATCTGTCCTTGAACTTTCACACACGATTCGACAGATCTACATGCTTTAGAAATTCTAGTCGGCATGTTGTAATCATACTAATCGTAGCAATTGTGGTTGTTTTGCTACACTGTATTGATTTTCTTCCTTATATATTTTTTTCCTGCGTTTTTCTCATGACAGACTGACCAAGTAGATATTGTTATCCAGTGGTGTCCACAGAGAGTGAAGTGTCGTGCCCACGTTACATGGCTAACAAGCGTTGGTCCCAGGAGTGGAGACTCCTGTCTGTCTCCCTAAAGCCCTGGCCTTTCCTAGGACACTGCTCGCCATGCACATCTGGTCACCAGTGTCCCCTATCCAACTGACTTCTGTGTGCTTCAAAGATCATTCAAAAGTACTCTCGGGAAAAAACATGCTTAAGGATTTTTTTTAATGACAGTCTTCGAAGACTACTCAAAGGTGACTTAACCAGATTTTAGTGCCGTTTCTAGATGTAGCATAATGCCCCCAGCAAGTGAGTAGACCAGGCGTTTCCATATTTTATTAGTAACAAGTACATACTCCATGGAGCCCTGAGAGGACGTGTCTGTGGGCCAGGCGACCCGTCACGCCGCTGATCGGTCTGCGGGAGATGGCTCGGCAGTGACATGGCAGGCGTCCAACTTGCCCCGAGGACGGTTCCTATGTAAAGAGACAAGTGCTCGGTTTCATTTTCCAGAGATTTATAAAGATCTGCAACTTATTTAGTTGTCTCTGGTCAGGGGGAAAAAAAAAGAGAGAAAAGAAATAGGATCGTGTGTGGCTGACGAGGTATGGGGAGCGGCGGGTTTTTCAGGACCTCGGAGGGGCTTTGTGCACACAAGGAGCGACACTGGAACCTGTGCAGCCACCGGGGCTGTTTTCTAAAACGCAATTTTATTTTTTCTCGTCTGGAGAAATAAGTCAGCAATGAGCCCCATGCCTTTCACAAGTCCTAATTCTGTGTGGTGGTTTTGGAGAATTTATTCATAATTCCAGCATTTCCTCAACCCTTGTTAGAACTGGCGCACAGTGGTAATGAGCTGCCTGTCAGACGTACCGCCGGAAGGTTGGCCGGTTTACATGTTTCGTCCTTAATCAAACCTGTCAAGGAGGACGGAGGGCCGTTTCCGTCGTGGGGCTAACAGCGGGGAGACTGAGGTCTGACGTTTTGGCCTGACCTTGAGGCCAAGCTGAGAATCAGCTGGGACGCCAGGTTTTTCTTCTTTCTCCAAATCAAATTTTCTTCTTTATTTCGTCTTGACCTTGACCGGGGTTTCCATTAATCAAAATAGCCTTTAGAAAAATGAACACTCACCCAGAAGCAGAGAACCATGCTGATTGGAAAGGCATGGCGAGCGTCCAGTTTCTAATCGCCTGTTGGAAGGCTGTCCACTCAGGTGCACACAGGAATGGCGTGGGCTTGCACGCACCGGGAGCTTGCTGTGCCCGTGTGCGTAGGTTTCTGAGTGTGTTCCTGAGCGATAAGATGGATCGTTTACACTAGCCTCTGTCTCACTGTTTTCCTCATTAGTGTGGAAAATCAACAACTGGCTAAGTCATATCCTCAGAGCCCTTTTACTGTTCTTAATCCAGAAAAGTGGGCAGCAAAAGTAGGTTTTCCAAGATATGGAGACCATACCCCTGCTTTTAGAAAATAACTAGAAATGACAGAAGGAATTCGTATTGAAAAAAGAAATAGCACCAAGGGGCTTAAAGATGCTCGAACCTCCCCTCCCCCTTGCATGCTGCCAGGCTGGAGGTTGAAATGTCAGTAGGTGTGCTTCCTTCTACTGCCTGTCCTGTTTGAACCGTGAGCGTGTGGGGTGAAGAGCCAGCCTTCCGGTGAGGAAGCAAGGTATAGAGTCAGATGTGGCTCTGAGCTCAGCTGGCACGAGGTTTCCCAGCGCTAGTTTGCACAAGCACAGACGACCAGAGCCCGTGTGCCTTGTTAGCGATTTTCCTAGGCTGGTGAAGTTTCATTAGAAACTTAGGCTGATGAACAAGAGTCTGTTCCGGGGGTCATTCTAAGGGCGTTCCCCCTCCTCTGCCCTGCAGGCGTCCGCTCACCGGGGCTAACATCTCGGATGAGGTGCCCTGGCCCATCTGACCCCATGCCTGCCGCTGCCCACATTCCAGGTGCACGGTGCCTCCTGCAGAAAATAGAGCTGTGATCGGAAGAAACAGACGGGCTTTTCTAACAGGACGTAGGCTGAAAATGCAGTGAGCATCTTTAGGGTGAAGGGTTTGTTGATTCTGATGATACCAGGAGATAGAATGAGTGTAGAAATGAGACAGAACTCACAGCACAGGGCATCCGGCTTGGCACGCGGGGTTGGAGCTGCCTGGGCACGAGAACCTGGGGACAACGGCTGCCCACGGTCCCCTTACCTGTAGGAGCTTGAATCCTGGTTCTCCCGCTTATTAGCTGTGTGACTTTGTCTCAGTTTCCCTGTTGTAAAACGGAAGTAAAATTTCACTGAAGTTACAGCCAAGATTAAGTGACTTAATGCATTAAAGTCCTTAGTACAGCCCAGCGGTGTGGCTCAGTGGTTGAGCGTTGACCCATGCATCAAGAGGTCCCTGGTTTGATTCCCGGTCAGGGCACATGCCCAGGATGTGGGCCAGATCCCCAGTGAGGGACATGCAGGAGGCGGCCAGTCGATGTTCTCTCTCATCGATGTTTCTATCTCTCTCTCCCTCTCCCTTCCTCTCTCTAAAAAGAAAGAAAGAAAAAATAAATAAAGTCCTTAGTACAGTGCCTGGCCCATTAGAAACATTTAGAAACAGCTAGGTCTTACTGTCCTTTGTTTCGGTGAAGCGTTCTCTACCCAAAATGCATCAGAGCGACCGCTGAAGTCACACTGTGAGCTCACACCTCTAAGAACTCTTTCACGGGTGAAATGACACATCGTTAAACCCTCCAGCACAAACTCGGGGGGACCTGAGTCGCCCACCGTGGACATCTCTTTGTTTGCACTCAGTTTATTAGTCTGTTTTTAAATTGAGTGTATTGGGGTGTCAGTGGTTTGCAAACCCACACAGGTTTCAAGTGTACAGCTCAATAAAACATCGTCTTCACTCTGCATCGGGCGCCTGTCGCCCCGAGCGAAGTCCCTCTCCATCCCCCTTTTCCCCACCTGTGCCCACCTCCTTTCCCCACCCCCTTTCCCTCCGGCTACCTCCATACTGTTGTGTGTGTCTGTGTGTTATATGGAGAGAAATCGCCGAAGCCAAGAGCTCTAGGTGATTTCCCCCCCTACAATCACTATAATTACTTTATCTAAAAAAGAACTTTATCTCTGCCACTCTAATGAGATCCTCTGCCGAGGAATAGCATTAAAGCTAAAAGGTTTCTGATGAGAAATGGTGCAATAAATAGAGTAAGATGTAAAATGCCCGGCATGATGGATTTTATTTAAAATTGGTTTATAGATTAGGGACAATTTATGTGAGGAAATTTATTAAGAAATATAGTCCGAGTGCGTAATCATTCCTAAACTTAATATTTGTTAGAGATTAATTGTTGGTCGGGAGTCCACTTACTTCTCTTAATATCAAAATGTACTCTCACATATGTAATAAGTTCTCGGAACATATCTAAGCCTACTGAGCCGTAGGTATGCATTCTTCTTCTTTCTATTGATGGATTCCATTGTTAGGCATTTCTGAGTTCGTCCAGTTTCATAGAAGAGTCATTGCAAGTTATTTTATGTTATGACATGTCTCTCATTCATAAGGCCCATGTCGGCTGCCCCAGTGGTGAGGGTGTCCCTGGACCGGCAGTCTGTTGATTTGTGTTATGACGTTGGGCCACGAGAAGCCAGGGGTTTGTGACTTTATCTAATCCCAACTTCAGGGCTGAGAGGGAGTGGAGTGCAAGGCAGGCCTCGCCTCTGTGGGCACTGGGCGCCTGGCTTTTCATCCTATGAAAATTTTCTTTTTTTCTTGTATCCTCACCCGAGGACATTTTTTACATTTATCTTCAGATAGAGCAGGAGGGAGAAAGGGAGGAAGAGAGAGAGAGAAACATCAATGTGAGAGAGACACATCGAGTGGCTGTCACCCACAGGACCACAACCGAGGTCGGGGACAAACTGCAACCGAGGTACGTGCCCTTAGCGGGAACTGAACCCAGGTCTCTCTGGTCTGCGGGCCGACGCTCTAACCGCTGAGCCAAACCGGCCAGGGCAAAGTTTTCTTCTGGAATATATGTGTGCGTATATTTTTATGAATGTGATCAGAGCCTCAACATTTTTGGGTTACACTGGTTTCTTTTTTACCTTTATGTTAGTGATTCTGTTTCTCCAGAAATGTTTTAAAATCTTCTAACGATTTCCTCTACTAAAGATGTCCCCATTTACCAAAAATGTGTTTTATAACCAGTTGTAAAGTGCGCAGCATCTTCTGTGGAATCGAATTGTTGCCGTGGCTTTCAGAGGCATCTCAGTGTGAGCTGGACAGCGTTGCCTGCCTCAGAGCCCCTGAGACGTCCAACCCCTGTCCCTGGCCCACCTCCCCCTTCTCCTGCAGCTGGATGGACGCGCACACCCAGCGTGCTGAGGGCAGGGCGAGCATCCGGAGAGCTCAGAGCACCGAAGACCTGGTTGCACACTTTATAATCAAATAAATCAAATGGATTTTGAAAGAATTATCACATCAAGTAAACTGGCTGTGGCTTGTTGCTGAGTCTGCTTCGGTGCATTGTTTTCAGCCGACTGTTTTAGAACCAGCCCCTCCAGTGGCCACAGGCCTGCTGTGCGGAGCGCGACAGCTTCGTCTGTTTGAGGACATTCATTTCCAGAAAAGCTCTGGGTCATTTCAAGGGCGCCTACGGACTCCTCCAGTGCGTTAGCTGACGTGGGAGAAGAGTTGTGGACGGGAGAAGAGGAAGGAGGGGACAGAATGGCCTTGGACTTGGCTTGAGCCCGTGGGTCAGGGGCACGTGAGAGCAAAGAGTGGACCAGAGAGGTTTTCATCGGCGCCTGTGGGGGGATCTGGGCAGAAGGCAGAGCTGGGCACCTGCCTGCCGGGAGGGGCAGGGAGCCCAGCCTCACTCTGGCTCCAGGAAGACCCTGGGCAGGATTCCGTCATTGGAAATTGGTTTGGCTATCTAGAATTTTATTTACTTACCCATCGTCCAGGATGCCACCTTTAACACCTTTATAAGAGAACGATTCACTGGGACTACTTACAATGTTTTGACAAAAAAACACAACCTGAATATGTGTACAAAGCATAAAGGAAAAGATGAGCTTTTCGTAAAGAAGGTTTTCCCCATACTTTTTATTTCGTTCTAGGTTGCAGTTAAATGTATCACGTTGTAGAAGTGGTGGCTTAGTTCATTGGTGGACAGGGCCCTCCGCAGGCAGTGACAGCGCACCCCGGTGGCAGAGGCCGGGCGTAAGCGCCGGGGCGCGCCTGTGGGGACGGACGGTGTGCATCTCCGCGTCAGGCACAGCGGGTGTCGTGGCGTCCAGTCTGCAGGCCGGGCCGGGCGATGGGCAGCAGCCATGCTCATTTTGTTTATTCAAAAAAAGGAAATAATAATATTAACGCATTTTAGAAACCTCTTTGCAGGCTTCTTTGTACATCTCGGTGTGCATGACTCGGCCCTGCAGCCACCGATCGTGACAAAGGGAGCCTGGAAGCGGCGTGCTGTCCGAAGACAAGCAGGACAGCCAGGATTGGCTTGGACTCCCCGTGTCATTTTGATGGTTTGGGCCCTTTGCTTTTCCAATCACAATCAGAGGTCATTCAAGGAGAGGGGAGGAGACGCTGTGGGGTGGCACACTGATGGCCGCCACGCTTGCGAGTACATCCGCATTTGAGGTCGCTTTCACGAGCTCATCCTTTTCATTCCCGAGTCTAAATTATGCGACTGTGTATTCTGTTTGCATCACTCTGCTACCCTGGGGACGTGGCCAGCCTTGAACTTGTTTTTGCGTGTGACATGCCACTGCTATTTCAGCCTTTGTTTCGACACATAAGTGTAGCTCCCTGGTTTTCTGTGGAATGAAATCGATAAATTATCTATTTGGCCACTTAGAAGCTTTATCAAGAACTGTGGAAAGAAAAAAAATAGATCCTTAGGGCACCGGGTTAATTTATTTGTCTTTTGCTTAAGAAGTAAATGGCCCCAAAACCTCGCTGGGGAAAGATAAATAGAGTTTCGTAGCCCTGTCTTACTCCGCAGTAGAGCCTTCGTCGATGCTCTGTCAAGACCAAGTGTGTTACTGGGTGCTGATAAAATGTGGGTGCAGGAGCGAGCCGCATGAAAAACCCTCCACCAGACAGTGAGATCATAGCTGTGATGTGTCTTTAGTTATTTTACAGAAGATTTAGTGCTTACGCACGCACACGTCTTCCACATGGGAATCTCGGGCTCCCTGCATAGCTGCATCGCTGAAGCCAGTGGGATGGAGAGGTTCACGACCACCTGGGTCCACAGTGAGGAGGAAGCCAAGCTGAGAGTGAGATACGGGGAACCCCAGTGCGGATTCCCATTGGAAGCACCCACGTTGAGTTTCGTTCATTTTCTCATGGGGGGCGGGGATTAGACCTTGCTCTGCAAAGAGTCTAATTTACTAGACTCCATGTTCTGAAGTCAGATGGGGGTTCAGGAGCTGGGTAAGAGGGAAACATGGATGTTTTCTTTAGTGAAGAGAAAATAGGAGCGTACTGGTGGACTTGGAAACAAGACATCGGGAAAACTCGAGGGGAGGGGCTCTTGGGTAAGGACTGGTTTTTATTTTTTATCTTTTTAAAATATGTTTTTATTGATATTTTAGAGAGAGAGGAAGGGAGAGATATGGAAACATTGATGTGAGAGAGAAACATCGATCAGCTGCCTCCTGCACGCCCCCTACTGGGGATCGAGCCCGCAACCCGGGCTTGTGCCCTGACTGGGAATCGAACTGGGACCTCTCAGTCCATGGGACGGTGCTCAACCACTGAGCCACACCAACCAGGCAGGACTGGTTTTTAAGTGACTGGGGAGCTCCACTGGTTTGTTGGAGGACGTAGTACTAATGAGGTTGAGTCCAGGACATGAGCCCTGCAACACTGTATCTCTGAACAGTCAGAACCTACAGTCACTCGCTAGTGTGGTCCAACTGAGGGTTCTCCCCGCTCGTTCCAAGGATTATATTTCCACGTAGAGTCAGATGGCCTTGAGTTTTCTTTAGGTCTTTTAAACCTTCAGCTGCACCCTGGGAGCTCCGTATGACTTTGGAAAGCCATCCTGATGAGCGTGCACTGGCCTGCCGGGAAATGACCTGCGGTTAGAAACCGGATGCAGCCGTCATTTACAGTTAGCCGCAGAATCTCATGGACAGAAGAGCTTTTCCCTCCATACTGGGCTAAAAACAAATGTTATTTCTCCTGTTACCAACTAGGATATTCTATTTAAAGTAGTTTAGGTAGGGGGACAGCGTAATCAAAGGTGGTATCCCCACCCAGCCAGTGTTCAGTGGTTGAGCGTTGACCCATGCTCCAAGAGGTCGCCGGTTCGATTCCCGGTCAGGGCAGGTGCCCAGGTTTTGGGCCCGATCCCCAGTGGGGGGCATGCAGGAGGTGGCCAGTCAGTGTTCTCTCTCATCAATGTTTCTATCTCTCTCTCCCTCTCCCTTCCTCTCTCTCTAAAATCAATAAAGAAAAAAAATTGGGGGGAAAAAAAAGAGGTGATATCCCCTGTAAGTAATGTTGCTGTAAAACTAAGATGTTTATGTTTTGAGTAGAGATCTAGGAAAGATTACGTATATGTTTATATACATGTGTATGTGTGTGTGTGTGTATATATATATATCTCTCTCCACAAAAGAAATGGAGAGTGACCAAAAATCTAAGAGACTCTTACTCAGATACCCTTCTGCTCCTTCCATGACTAGACTCAAGTCCTCGATGGGGGAGACCTCCTCTTTGTGGGTGCTAGCATAGCGCTGATGCACAGGACAGGTTAGACACCCGCTGTGGAGTGAGCACTAATTGAACAAATGGCAGCAGGAGTTGCTGTGTGCCTTGGCTCACCCGTAGTCTTAGAATGGGAACGGACCTCGTAGTCATCCAACCTAAATTCCCTCCTGATGCAAAATTGCTCCCGTAACACACGCTCAGCGCTTGGTTACCTGTCCTCTGCTAGAGCACCTTTAGTCATGGGGCAGTCATCGCTTCTCCAGTTAGCTGTTTTCATTTACAGGACTTGTACTGATAGTGATCTGGCCTGAAATCTGCCTTCAGCCATGACTTCTAGCTCTGCTTTTGGGAAAAAAGAACAAAATCCAAGCAATCTTCTCTCTGGCAGCCCCTCATATGTTAACACTTCCCAGGTCTTCCTTTCTCTACTAAGCTTATGACTTTTAAAGGTAAGAAAGGCTAAAAGAGTTGCCTTGCCACCAAGAAATTCGCTTTTCTGTCAACAACTAAGAGTTATGAAAGGGGTGCTTGGGGGGCAGGAGCGGCGGACCACTGTTTGAACTGGGATGGGACTTGTGAGGACAGACTGGGATGGATCCAGAATGTTCTTGAGAAGAAGCCTGAATTGTAGAAAGGTCAAGGGGGTCATGCACATAGGAACTTCTTCAAGGACGAGTGATGGTATGAAGCTCGGAGAATCAAGAGGTGTGGCCCCCAGTCAGGAGCTGAGAATACAGGGTTGTTGGAGACGGGGCTCGGTCAGCCCTCTAAGCTTAGTGGTGGTCTAGTGGTGGTCTTTCCAAGGCAGCTCCAGGCAGGCCCCGTAGAAGCCGTTTGCGATTCAAGCCACGCAACCAGCAAGCGCTGTCTGTGCTGGGTCGTTCTTGCCGATGATGCTTCTGTGTCTGTCTCTGGAGGCGCTGCCAGGGCCTCCGAGTAGGTGGCAGGTTCTACCAGGCCACATGGACCACTTTAAATTCCAAATACAGTTTTAGCTCAGCAAGTAACAGTGTCCAGTGTCATGAAACAGCAGCAACCAACCTAACCAGAAGCTCTCCCCGCACAGGCCGTTTGGAGGCCACCATGGGGAGGGTCACCTTTACCTCCTGTGATGATTCCTCCCTCAGCTCCTGGTCTCTCACTGTTTCTCCACCATCTCTTCTCTGTTTGAATCTTCTCAGCCTTCCAGGAAGTCTTCGTGGGTAGAAGGTAAAATGGCCTTAGGAAAGCTCTCTCCTTTTCCAAGGAGGAACCTTCTTACATCAACCTCTGAGGTCACAGTGGTGCCCCACATATCTATGATCCACACGCAGCTCATTTCTTTATTCACCAGTGGGACTCAGACCCCAACGTACCGAAGAGCCAAATCAGAAGAGCCAAATCAGGCCCTCTGAGTCATTCCATTAAAGCCCTTCTGTCTTGATTTAAGATAAAGGGGGGCTCCCGGCCCGTGTGGCTCAAGTGGCTGAGCATTGACCCATGCACCAAGGGGTTGCTGGTTCGATTCCCGGTCAGGGCACATGCCCAGGTTGTGGGCCCGATCCCCAGTGGGGGGGAATGCAGGAGGCGGCCAATCAATGTTCTCTCTCATCTATGTTCTCTCTCATTGATGTTTCCATCTCTCTCTCTCTCCCTTCCTCTCTCTCTAAACAATAAAGGAAAATTTTTTTAAAAAGCTAAAGGGGGGCTTCCCAATGTGTTGAGGTGCTGATATGATGCCATTTTCAACAAAGAAGTTATCTTCTTAAATGATCTCCACCCAATGTCCCACAAACTAACCGCAGCACACACGGAGTTGGAGAGGGATTTCAAAAATCGTGTCATGTGTTGGGCAGGGGCGTAGGGAAACTGTACTTTCCACTCAGTTTTGCTGTGACCCTAAAACTACTCCAAAACAGTCAAGTATTTTAAAACCCCTATCTCTGGTTTTTAGGTTTGCAAATCCGCGTACGGAACCAGGACCTCTCTCGGATTCTGGTGCTCCAGATGGAACCTCTGGTGTAGTATCATCTCTCATAAATCGAACCTGTATCACCTTCAACAGTTTGAAAAGGAGGTCCTGGCACATTGTACCGATTCCCAGGACAGCCGTGTGCATTGGGGAAGGTGGGGTCACTGTCACCGTTCATACCCAGGGAAATTCTGAGGTTCGTAGAGAAGATCAGAATCACCAAAAAAACAGCATGAGCTGGAGCTGAAACTTGAACCCATGTCGTTTGAAAAAAAAAATCTCGAGATTTCCTCTTTCTGCTTCACTGTCTCCTCTCTGAACAGAGAGCTCAGTCGCTTCGGTTGGTACGTCGTTATTTTTAACACGACTTGCTCCGTGGATTCCCCGAGGCATTTAAACTGTTTCACGTGTGTGGGATTGCTGTTATTCTTTTCTTCCGAGATGTTCTTATATTTTCTTTGATTTACATTTTGGAGGCTCTGTCTTTGTCGAGGCCATGGATGCCCCTGACATGTGCTTTGCTCAAAGTCATGTCACAGATGTCCCAGCCATCTATTAAATTCCATCTCGTGGTACCAGGATAATAGGAGCTGGAAATTAGCTGGAATGTGGGCCCTTGGTAGCACAGAGCTGCTGTGGTTTAGACTAAAATTACTCACTAGCCTTTCCTGGAGAGAAAAGGGCTTTGAAAATCCCTTATAATGAAGGACACAGAGAACACTGGAATTGGACGCCCTTAACTTGAGGTCTTGTCCATCCTACTGTTTTCTTAGTCAATGAATAGCTTTTAATAAGGACTTAAATGACTTTAGTTTTAATTTGGAGCAGTATGTTCAGCCCCGAATTGTGTTTCTTTTATTTGGAAAATTAAGGTTTTGAAGGAGAACGGGGAGGAGAGCGCGTTGGTACAGATAACGGTTTCTGTGTTTGGTTCTGGTCTGCCAGTTATTGGAAAAAACGTTGCAGATTTATCGGTTACAGCGTGAGATTGAGGGAACGTTTGCTCACAAATGCTTTTGTATTGTATTGAACTTTGGAAATTCCAATGAGTTTAGAAAAAAATCTATAAGATTGGAAAATGTGCTGTGGTGTATAGTTTAGGTGAATTATATGCTAAATAATATCACAAATCTAGGAAAATGTCCATTTAAATGTTCAGAAAAGCAGAGCCCAATACAAATTCCATAACAATGTCAATTTTGCCTTATTAGAAGAGGCTGTATTCAGGTTTGTCAGAGCAGAGGACCAAGGTAGACAGCAGTGTCCTTCTGTTTATTACAGTTTTATGCGTAACAGTTTTGAAATAAATGCCTCATCTAGGAGACTGAAATTGGTACTGTTAGAAAGTGGAGAAAACTGTTTTACATTTCTCCAAGGTCTACAGACAAGTTCTTCTCAATACTGCCCACTCCACTTCACACATGCGGGTTTCTGACATTTGAAAGCACCTGTGAACTGTGCGTCTTTAACTCCAGCGGGGGATGGGACCCGCCACCCTGGTGTGTGCCCTGACTGGGAACCGGATCCCCCCCTTTGGGTGCATGGGATGACGCTCAGCCAGCTGAGCCATACCGGCCAGGGCGCGTCTGTGATGAACACAGATCTCTCATGGAAGCATTTTCTGTAACCACAGAATACGAGGCTGGTGTTCTCTGTTTGATTTTTCACCCACGATTGCCAAGGCATTGTCTTACCATAGTTACAACAGGTTGTATAGCTGTGTGCTATGTGTGTTCCAATACGTGTCCACAGAGCACGGGCCTAGTCACTGCCAGGCGTGTTCCTGGGTAATGGGGGTATAATAGGAAACATAAAAGACAATATGCAAAAATCCCGGCTCTCACGATGTTTGCATTACTCTGCAGGGGATACAAAAAGTGAACCAAAGGATACACAATGACACAGCGGTAAGCGGTTTGAGGGAACTGAGGACGATCCCGGGGAAGCCGCGATGGGGCGCCTGTGAGGCCGAGTGGAAGCGATCGCTCGGGGAGGTTGTGCAGTGCAGTCACCGGCTTTGCTGCGGGACGAGAGAGAGATGCAGGCGTGGCGGCCCGGAGGCACAGTTGCATTATTTATTTGATTGTTTGGCCTGGCTGAGTGCACAGTTATTTCATTTGCTAGGGTAAGGAAGACTGGAAGAATGGCAGATTTTTGTGGGTGTGTTTGAGAACTGAAACATCTATAGGCATTTTACTTCTCAGAAGCTTAGTAGATTTTCGGTTGGTTAATAGATATGATAGAAATTGAAATACATTTCAGTTCACCAGCATGTAGATCATTTTTAAAGCCAAGAGCCTCTCTGAGATGTTGACAGGACAAAGGGCGAAGTCTTCCCTGGTTGGGACACTTACTTGTCTGGTACCCACAGCTCCTGCGGGGAGCTCTGTGTTCTGTAGCCGTGAGCGGCCCTGGCTGTCTTCCGCTGGGAGTCCTCTGGGCCAGACTCTTCTCTCGGTTTCGTTTCCTCCAGGAGCGAGCATGGGACTGGGACTCCAGCGCTGCAGCGAGTGACACCGCACGGGGACACTGCGGTGGCATTGGTAAAGAGACCAGTCTTTCTGGGGCACGCCCTCTGCCTTGGCTCTTACTGCCTCGGCTGCCTCTCTGCTCTCCAGCCTCTCAGACATTCCGTGGGTTCCTCACATCTGGTCAGCTCATTGCTTTGGTGCTGCCCGAGGTGGGCTGATGTGTTTCCGGGCACTCGCTTCTATTACAGAAGTAAAGTAAGTTTTCTTTATATTTTCTTTTTTCTTTTTATTAGTTAATTTATTTTTGTTACAGATGGTTCTCCTCTCCCCTTCCCCCTATACATAAGTAAGGAGTAAGTTGGTAGTTGTAAAACACAGGCTAAATCTTTTAGGGTGTTTACGTAACTAGCAGGCAGAATTCACGGCATATGGCGAGCACACAGCACGAAGCGAGCAAGAGGAACATGCACAGGGACGGTTGGAAGGACCAGGGGATGCCTGATATTCATGATGCACCTGGTCCTGAACGTATGTGAGACAAACATACGAGGCATTAAATATTTAGCGGCGCTGAAATAGACATCAGCATTAATATTCAGGAAGTCTAAATTTACCTATTGGTGATGAACAATCTGGACCCGCGTTTCCTGTGCCCAGAAAACACAGAATCCGTGGTTGTTCATTAGGCTAATTAACAAGCGAAAGCCATGGTCAGATGTGCCCTGTCCCCGTGTCTCTCCGGCAGGGCAAGTGCGTGTCGTTGGCCTGATTACAGCCTATCCCAAATGTGCTTACCTTCCTTATTCCCCCTCCTTCTCACGCTGTGCTTTAAATGGATTTTGTAAAACACATGATTGAAGCATTTTAATTTGGTCTGAGGGTCTTTCTGCTCTGTGACCTCTGGGGTAACTTCCCTGGAGGTGGACTTGGAGGCTTCCACTGAACCAGGGCGGTTGCCCAGGGTAGCCAGGCTCGGCTTCTGTTCCTTGAACTGTAGCTCTGATTAATACACTTTGGGGCTGAAGAATAATTGAGTTCGAAATCAACTTCCTGTGAAGTCTCTCTGGTCTCTTCGGTAGGGAGCCTAGAGTCTCACTGAGGGGAGAAAGATGCCTTAGAAACATAACTACGGCTTCTGTCGTGTAAAAACCCTCAGCCCCGCCCACTACCCCACAGCGGGGTTCTGGATGTGAGGTGGTTCAAAATGCCAGGCGAAGGGTTGGCCCTTCACTGAGCCTCGGGTGCCTGCAGCTAGTGTCTCTGAACTTGGAAGGACACGATGGCTTTCTGTTTGGGAGATTCATTTGTAAAACACAGCCAGTCGGATAAGGATGTGTCTTGTATGAATGGGACTGGCTGTGTGTGAAATGAACCAGAATACAGAACAGGGGCGTGAACACCTGGCTAGAGGGGAGAAATGGAAAGCATGCCTCAGACGAGGATGTAGAATTGATTAGCGGTCTGACGGGAAGCCAGAGCTGATAGCGATCTGGGTAAAGGACGAGACGGAGCCCGCTAACCTGCGACTGTCTGGTACCTGTAACAGCCGTGCGCTGCATGTTAGGGGGAGAACTGTGTTTTAACTCCGAGGGAAGGTATCCAGCAAGGGGGAAACGCAGGTTAAGTGCAATAGAACACTGAGTCCATGGATTTTTAAAAACAAATTTGTACTCGCGTGTGCGCCCCGGTGAGTCTGTGCGGATGGCGGGGGCCGGGCCGATTTCGCGGGCTCTGATTTACCGTGTGCGGGGACAGGTTGTTTCCGTGAGTCGGTGGGGAGAGGCGAGAGTGTGAGCAGCTCCTCAGCAGTGAATGCAGACATGGCAACCTCCTGTAGGTGCAAGTCTTCCTCAAAACAAAAGCATTGCCGTGGGCAGCTCTGCGCCTTTCTCGGGGTGTTTGAAATCACTCAGCCTCGGCACTCTGCCTTTAAACTGCATGCAGAACGCGCTTCCACGTGGCTGGAGCTCGTGTGTCCAAGGGCTGCGTGCCCTGTTTGCTTCCTGCTGCCGACCCCTCCGGAGCACTTGCTCTGAGTTGTAGGGATTGATGAAGCAGGGTTAACGGGGATGGCTGATGCTCACGGTCCGTCCTCGGAACGTGGTCTATTTCCAGGTGCCGAGCACCTGTGCCTCCATCTCAGCGGCTGACAGGGATGATGAGAATGGCTGATGCGGTAAGAATAACTCACACTCACGGGGCATTGACCCTCCCGGCCAAGCACTCTACCCTCCTCACCTCACTCCTCACAACCTAACAGGGAATGTCATCTTTCCATCTACTGGACGAGGAAACGAGTTTCCCCAGAGTCACAGCTAGAGACCCAGACCCCGGACTCCAGCAGTTTGCCCAGCGGGCTTATGACGCCGCTGCCCCTTACCCTGTCGCTCAGAGCAAGGCAAGGACGAGGGAGGGGCGAGCATGTCATCCACATGTTACTGGGTGATAATGAAACAGAGCTGCTAGGCCAGACGCTCCCCGAGGCCGTGTCAAAACAACTTCATCACAGTGTCCTTTTTCTTAAAGGAAAAAAAAAAAAAACTGCATCAAAACAGCTACGTGAAACTGTCAGGACTCACCACACGTGCGGCTGCCACTGCAATCAAAGGCCAACACGAGGGAAGGCTTTATTCCTTTTCCTGGAGGTGTCTCTTCACAGCTTTGGTTACCGCAGAGCAGTGAGGTACCAGCATGAACCGTGGAGGAGAACCGTGGCCGTGGTCCTAGCGCGTCTCCTGGGCACGGTGGCCTGGACTCGCAGGGCACTGGGACTGCAGGCTGCAGCGATCGGTCAGACAGGGCGGTTCTCGGTTTGGGGCCTTGCTGGTGGGAGGACCAGTGCACAGGCTGATGGAGGGGAACTGTATATGATCCTGGGAGCTGGACAGCTCAGAATGAACCAAGGGGAGAGCCTGGATGGCCTGCTGCAGGGGGAAGTCCGTGTCCGGCTTTGATGGTGACAGAGAATGGCGAGCACATGGCATGCAGGAAGGAGGCAATGGGAGCCACGCCCACCAGTCAACCTTTCGACTCCCCGTGTCTGCATGCCCAGACCCTGTGTGTCACTCGGTCTGTTTCTGTGGTCCTGCCCAGTCCCGGCATGCTGAAGCTTTGCATTCCCATTGTACCCCTTCTTCCTCTGTAGGCCCTGCAGTGGGGACCTGAGCCCTGGCCAAGCCCTCGACCCTGACCTCGTATGGCTCGCGAGGACACCATTCGTGGGGGGGAGGGGTGCACCTGACTTTTGCCCCTTCGGTGTTTCTGCTTCCGGGGATGGACAGGAACAGGAACCCGACACTCCTGAAAAGTAAAGTCTGTGACTGATGGACTAGACCAAAGGACCAGAGAATTCAGATCAATAATCACGAGAGCGGCATGTATCCCAGGCGCTGTTCTCCCTATTAAATCACTTCGTTCTCACCACAGACCCATGTGGTAGGTACTTTATAACCCTCGCTTTGCTGGCGAGGGCACTCAGGAGCAAAGAGAATGGATTACTTGTCTGGAGTTGAACTGCTAGGAAGACCAACAATTCAAACCCCGTCAGTCTGTCCAGCGTCTGGCTCTGCTGGATGAAGGAACAAGACTCAGACAGATAACGAACAGGCCATTCGTAACCTGGATGGAAAACTCAGAAAACTCGTCTTCAGTGACAGATCAGGCAGCTTCAGCTACTGCGGTTCTAGGGCAACGATGCCTTGCAGGGCACTCCTCTCGCGTCTGAATATCCGCCCATCCCCCTTCTCGGGGTCACTTGGGGACTGCCGCTGCCCTCTAGCTGGCCAGCCCCCTGGACAGCATCCTGTTCATACCTGTCATCTAATCGCTTAGAGCCCGGTAGCTGAACTAAGAACATCGATTTTGCGAGCCACGCTGCCGGGTCCAGCGCTCCGTTCTGCTACTCACCGTGTGACTCAGGGCAAGTTTTCTAACCAGTCGGTGCTTCAGTGTTCTCATCTGCAAAATGGGGACAGTAACAAGCCCTGCCTCTGAGGTGGGCCTCTTGGAGTCGCTGTGAGAATGAGGAAAATAGAGCTGCATTTAAAATGCACGGAACGCTGGTTATCACCAAGAAAGACCTGCATAGTAGCAAGCTACCGTCATCATCATCATCATCCTTGTCTGTGGGAATGAATTAACAAATACTTACTAAACATCTATGCTTCAGACCTCAAACTATGGGCCAGTCCATATCCTCAAAGGCTTACATTATAAGAAGGAAAAATACAAAACAGGCAAGTACACAAATAGGTAAAATGAGTCAAGATTGCGTCAAGTGAAACAATGAAGTTGTCCATCGCGAGGGGGCCCTTGGGACAGGATGCCCAGGAAAGCTATCTGGTGTGAGGGCAGGCAAACTGCTCCAGGGCGAGGCCCCTCCCTGACAGCAGACACTGCTCGGTCCTGCCTAGGTGACACTTTGCACGGCTCCCCTGCGCCCAGACTGCAGACGCGGTCATGGGAGCACAGAGGTGTGTGCTCAGGGCCGTCCCACCAGCTAAATCGTAAGAAAGGCAGGATTTCAACCTCTGAGGCAGTGGCAAACCTCTACACTCACACTCTTAAATCTTGCCATGTCTAATGTCGTCTCTAGTTCAGAATCGCTGGTCTAGGTTGGTTTAGTGGTGACGCTTTTCCCAGTGGACTGGTCTTCCAGGACGTTTGGCTCTGAAAGTTGCATTCGGGTGGATACCTCTTAGCCTGGGTCATCCTGTTTATTCCATCCTCCTCCTTCCAGAGTCTTCACACCCGTTTGGTTTTGCTCACTCGTCCATGGTGCGCTCTGTTGTAACGTAACCTTTGGAGGCATTTCCCTGGGAGTACATAGCGCCAGCCCGTCCAGACCAGCCAGGGCTTAGCATATCATTCAGACTTACTGTCCTTATGCCGTGTGGTCATGACATTGCACACTCTTGCAGGAACCATATTTAACACCTCTCGGAGCCCTCTAATATCGAGCACGGAATCTTGCCTATCCCATGTTCAATCAGTTATTAACTGAACGGATGAATTAGTAATGTTATTTCTTTATGTGCCTCCTTATTGTGACTTTATTTTCCTTCCCTTTTAAAACGACTGAATATGAACTTGGTGCTAAATTTCATCTGAAAACATAGCTACCACTTAGGGTTCTCCTATTCCAAAGCCCCCTGCAGCCCAGTTGTGCCGTGTGTATTTTCATTCCTTCTGTGTGGCCCCGAAGTAAAGTCACATGCAAAACCCAGAGACAGGGTCCCTGAACTTGTTTCCAGCTTTCATCGTGACCAGCGTCCCAAAATGTATCGCTTGTGACCACGGAGGTAGAGACCAAGCTGATTTGTCATAGGTCCCAGCAAGTCTGTCCTACAAATGCCTATTACCTAACATTGTGGGGATGTGAGCTCCGCTATTCTTTCATGTTTTCCAGAAGTACAGCAGGTTGCTTTGGGGTTGCTTTAACATCTTGCCAAATTGTGAATATTTTTCTCTGCCTGTCTTCACTGTATTTGTTTTTTCTGGAGGGTGGGTGGCAAAGATAATTTTCAAATTAAAGCAAAAGGAGCAGATCTGGTCCAGAGGAGAAGAAACAAGGAAATCACCGCTCAGGTGAACTCCTTGATCTTTGGCGCTGCTGGAAGATGCTTTTCTGAAGCCGCACCGTTTAAACGTGGGACCTTAAACGTGGGACCTTAAACGTGGGATCTTAAACGTGGATCCGTGAACTGCCCTCACGTTGTCCACAGTCTTTTTTCCCCACAGCAGATATTAACAACAACCAGTGAAAGAGTTAGGAGGCAATCTTTTACCCCCCTTTTGCAATTGCCTCAAAAGGACATGGAGCGGGGGTAGGGGTGGCGGGAGTGGACACACAGCATTTGATAGATCCAGGCGGCAGGGGTCTGGGAGACCTGGGAGCTGCTTCCCTGAGCAGCGGAAGGTGCGGCTCCGGGAGATGCCACTGTTTGACTGTGCTGAGACAGGTGTCACGTGATCAGGTCAGTTTGCTTCCCCAGGACATGGCTAGTTCGCTGCTTTCCCCATCACAGTCACCTGCTCTCGGTATCAGAGTGCCACGCCCACCTGTTTGATTGCTGCTTCCCTTCCTATCCTCCCGGGTGCAAGGACATGTTGTAACAGGGGGAAGCTGCTGGAACCGTCATCTAAAGTCAAATGGAAGCTGAAAGGGTTAGTTAGTAGACATTTCCAGTTAGTAGACAGTTCTAGGCTTTGGAAATAAATACAGGTGAACAACTGAGCCACTGAAGTCGGTATATGTCTCATGGCCTAATGTCTGTGAACGATTTCAGTCTAGAGAGCAGGTTTAAATGAGATGTTTCAATCCAGCCGCTCCTCCAGGATATCACTGTGTATCTTTAACGCAGCCAGGCCTTGGCGGTCAGGAGACCATGTCTATGATGTAATGAAACAGAAAAATCGGAGAATGTCTTACATTGTGTCTGGGGAGTTTTGTGTGTGTGCTTGTTTGATTTTTTGGGGGGTTTTTTATGCAAAGAGATTTTTTTAAAAAATGTTAATATGTACTCTTTTTTAAACCCTTAAAAATTTTTTTTGACATCACCATATATTGTTGCAGTAACTTGAACTAGCTGAATAATAAACTTAATGGCGACTTTCCTAATGGTTTGTAATTATAGAATATTGAAACAAAATGAGAACTAAGAATTCAATTGGTCTGTTTCATTCAATAGATGAAGAGATTAAGGCACGGAAATGTTACGTGATTTACTCAAATTCCTCATGCTTAAAAATAAATAAATACGTAAAAAATAAATAAAAAAGGCAACCGTGGACCTTGGTCTTAGGTTTTCCGACTCTGAGGCTTTCTCGTCTGTGGATTTAACTTGCGACACTAGGAGGAATCTGGGCACGTGCGGTTTTACCAAATTCTGAATGATCAATCAACAAAATGGGACGTTTTAAAAATTTTAATAATATTCATTCATTCATCTGTTCACTTCTTAAAATATTATTTTACAGGTGGAAGGTAGATATATTAGCTTGGGAATAAGGAAATATTTGGGAGGAAATATTTATGAATACCAAAGTCCAAAATTCATAAAATCTTACTTTTGACCATCTAAAATGTCTTTTGGTCAGACTTAAACTTCCAGCGGAAGTGGTTTCTTAAACTCACAGCAGACACATAATTTTGAAAAATATATTTTAGATATTTTAAGAGCACGGAGAGATAAATAAGTGATCCCTCCCCTCCAGGCTCTTTCCCCTCCTCCAAGTCCAGAGTCATTTCCGCCAGGGGCCTCCCTCTGAGTCTCAAAGGCAAAACCTTTAAAGAGAGGACACTGGAAAAAATGCTTGTCTTTGTACAAGTTTATGAGAGAATCCCAGACCCCTCGGGGAACCAGTCAAAACCAATAAAAACAAATCAACAGTAACAAGAAAATCCCACCAAATAAAAACAACCGAAGAGGTGAAAAGTTAAATTGCAACAAGGGAATGTGACAGGTCATTTTTTCTGCTTCAGCCCTGTTGCCAAGGAAGCCCATCGTCCTGACACCTGGGTGTTGTCCCTTATGTCCCTTCTCACTAGCACAGCGGAATTCAGAACTGAGCAGTCTGTGTGGCCAGTGAAGAATGGCCCTAAGAAAATAGAAATGCATATCTGAATAATGGATGTGAATCAGCTTTTGAATTTGGTTCTGTTTTGGTTTGTTTTTCTTTTTCTTTTTTAATCCTCACCTGAGGATTTTTTTACATTCATCTTCAGATAGAACGGGAGGAAGAGAGAGAGAGAAACATCGATGCGAGAGAGACACATCTAGTGGTTGCCACCCACATGACCCCAACCGAGGCCAGGGACAAACTGCAACCGAGGTACATGCCCTTAGTGGGAACTGAACCCAGGACTCTCTGGTCCGCAGGCCGACGCTCTAACCCCTGAGCCAAACTGGCCAGGGCTGTTTGGGTTTGTTTTTCTAGAACATGTCTGTAGGCAAACATGTGGACTTCTGCTGGAAGTTTCCAGTTCTTTCTTATATGGGCTGCTACCTATAGTTCGAGTTTTCACTGCATTATCAAATCTGACCAGGAACATCAGTTCGTTCTGCTAGTTCTTGGTGTATAATGAGTATACCTAAGATTTATATCATCTATAATAACACGAACAGTGATAATATAATATCTAGAGAGATGAAGTGATAATGTTCATATTAGTTGCTAGTCTTCTGGATCTCGGAAATATTACTTTTATTGACATACTTCTATTTTCTGCCATTCATTCTGTTCCCTAAATGCTGCTTCAATCTTTTTTTTTTTTTTTTGGAACAGATTAGAATGACGGATGAAATGCCTGGATTTACCTTCCAAATGTCATAATTCCCCTTTAAGTTTTAAACCATGGGCAAAATCTACACATAATATAATAAAGATTACAAGTTCATTTTCAAGTAGCCAATGCAAACTTCAAATTTAGTTCTTGTAGTTATTAGTGATGGGATACAAGGCAGAAATAAACCTGAGAAACAGCAGTGCACCGCCGTGGATTGTATAGGAACACTCAACTGTCAGTGCTTGCTCGTTTTCTGACCCTTCTCAGCGTGCTCTTAGCAACTTCAGCATCACCCACGCGGAGAAGTTGCTGGGTCACCTATTTTAAAGCATCTCCTACAGTCACTTTCTTTCTTTTTTTTTTTTTAATATGTTTTTATTGATTTTTTTTAGAGAAAGAGGAAGGGAGAGAGAGAGAAACATCGATGTGAGAGAGAAGCATCTATTGGCTGCCTCCTGCACGCCCCCTACTGGCGATCGAGCCTGCAACCCGGGCATGTGCCCTGACCAGGATTCGAACAGGGACCTCTCAGTCCGTGGGACAATGCTCAGTCCACTGAGCCACACTGGCCGGGCTTCAGCTACTTTCTAACACTTTCACATTTTATATTTTGGTATCATTTATCAGTTGCTAACATCAGCTTGTTAATATAGTGAGATGGTGCGTTTCCTCCTATTAGAAGGGAAGGTCCCTGAGAGCAGGGTTGGTCCCCCGTTTACAGCTGTGTCCTGGCACCTGGCCAGTGCCAACCACAGGAGACACCTCATCAGTATTTGCCTGACTGGTTGGAGAGCTCCACTCACGGAACTAGGAAGAAGCCTGCCCCTGTTAGAGGGTTTTATTTTCCTTGCAGAAGCATGCTCTGTTTGCCCCTGCTGGTTATTCCTCACCAGACCTTTGACATCACTACTGAGAGTGAGGTGGTGCCCTCTAATCCCCTGGACTTCCCATAAAACCCTTTAATAAATAGGATATCATGTGTGCCAGCCCCTTCTTCCCCATGGTGCCCGGCGGATTGAGAGGGCGGTGCCTTTGGTCAATAACACTCCAGTTTTTCCCCACACCTTTTCAAATCTTTTGGATGATTGCCTTTCTGCCCTACATGATGGATGGACATTTAGCATAGTCACTGGTCTAGTTAGGGAGGCCTTGGTATTGACCCCTCTGTGAAGAAGCAGTTCCAGCCTGCCCATCAGAGAGCTCAGGTTAGGGAACAATTCGTCTCCTGTAAACGCCCAGGAGGAGCTAGCTCACTGAGGCTCTCAGCCACGCTGCTGTGTCCTGGAGAGAAGCGTCACCTCACCGACAGCAGGGTCCCACTGGCTCTCTCCCTCCATCTTACAGTTTTTAAACCGTTTTTCTCTTTCCATCCTGAAGCCTCTGTGAAGGCACAGCACAGCAGGAGATGGGATTTCTAGGCTGTATGTAACGATTTGCACTGTGAGGCTCCCCCTTGCACCCGGGCCAGCTGTCCCTGCTTCGAAGGTTGCAATCACGTGTTTGCTTCCGCCAGTGAGACAAGCATATTCCTTCTCCTGTTCGTATTCGTACATGTTTTCTCTTCTTTTCTATAAACACAACGTGGGTTTCTTTGTGGTTATTGCATTGCTTCTTACCGTCAGTTTATTTTTCTTAGTTCAGGTCTCCACGCTGTCACAACCACGTTCTAAAACAATGAATAATTAGATAGGAGATGTATCGGGTTTCTGTATTTCTGTTTTAGAGGCTTGATTTATAAAGAGCTTGTCTGTTTTGCTGGGCTTATTATTAATGCCAGTGTTTTAAATGCACGGTCCTTCTCTCTGACGTCGTCACGCTGTAGAAACCCAGGCCTGTGCGCTCTGAAGATCCGATCCCTGGCTGGCGACGCCTCTGCAGCCCGGTCCCTGCCTGCGCTCGCACGCTCAGTCCCCGCAGAGAGGCAGGGACTCAGGCCCGTCGCCTCCCCCGAGTCCCGAGACCTCACTGACGCGGCCGTCCACAGTGAAGTGGCCACCAAGGGAGATGCACCCCGAGTTCCTGAGTGTGTTCAGTGCCAGAAGTGGCCTCTGGTTTCCTTGGCGTCATCATCAAAAACCCAGACCGGCCTTTTGAAGAGAGAAGAGTCTTAACAACCACCTTGCTCGCAGGGGTTTGTGCTGGGCGAGGTCCGGGAAAGGCCCCTGTTTCCGGCGGGCCCTGGGCTCCGTGCTCAAAGCAGAGCCGGCTCACCCGGTGCTCTGTCGCTGCATCGAAGGGTCTGCTGGGGGAGTTCTGGAAGAGAAACAGTCGTAGGCACTCACTGAGGCAGCTGATGATGGAAAGCTGATTCTCTTAGTCTCTAATGTAAACCATATATTAAAACCCTCCACGGAGAGGATTTTCATTTATTAAATCTAGTAGATTTTCGATGGAGTCTTTAGGGTTTTCTATGTACAATATAATGTCATTTGCAAATAATGACAGTTTCACTTCCTTCTTTCCAATTTGGGTCCTTTTTATTTTTTCTTCATGTCCAGTTGCTGTGGCTAAGACTTCCAGTACTATGTTAAATAAGAGTGGCGAAAGTGGGCATCCCTGTCTTGTTCCTGTTCTTAAGGGAAATGATTTTAGTTTTTGCCCATTGAGTATGATGTTGGCTGTAAGTTTTTCATATGTGGCCTTTATTATGTCAATATATGATCCCTCTATTTCTACATTGCTGAGTGTTTTTATCAGAAATGGGTGCTGGATTTTGTCAAATACTTTTTCAGCGTCTGTTGATATGATCATATGGTTTTTATCTTTCATTTTGTTTATGTGGTATATCACATTTATTGATTTGCAAATATTGTACCAGCCTTGCATCCCTAGGGTAAATCCCACTTGGATTACATTCTTGATTACATCCTTAAACTACAGGACATTGAAAATGGTGAGTAATTTTTTTAATGTATTGCTGGATCTGATTTGCTAATATTTTGTTAAGGATTTTGGTATCTATGTTCATCAGGGATATTGGCCTGTAGTTTTCTTTCTTTGTAGTGTCTTTATCTGGTTTGGGAATTAGAGTTATGCTGGCCTCATAAAATGAGTTTGGAAGTCTTTCTTTTTCTTGAATTTTTTTGGAATAGTTTGAGAACGGGTGTTAGTTCTTCTCTGAATGTTTGGTAAAACTCCCCCGTGAAGCCATCCAGGCCCGGGCTTTTGTTTACTGGGAGAATCTTGATTACATCTTCAATTTCCTTCGTTGTTATTGGTCTGTTCAAGTTTTCTATCTCTTCCCGGTTCAGTTTTGAGAGACTGTGATTCTAGAAATTTGGCTCTTTTGCCTAGATTGTCCAATTTGTTGGTCTATAATTGTTCATAGTATTTTTTAACGATCCTTTGTATTTCTGTGGTGTCAGTTGTTACTTCTCTTTTGTTTCTGATTTTATTTGGGTCCTCTCTCTTTGTTTCTTGGTGAGTCTGTCTAAGGGTCCGTCAGTCTTATTTATCTTTTCCATGGATTATTTTTCAAAGTTATATTTTGAAAATCTTCAGATAGAAAAGTTGAAAGAATTATACAGTGAGCATCCATATATTATTATTATTATTATTATTATTATTACCTAGGTTCTGCAATTAACATTGTACTGTGCTTGTGTTGTTACCTAAATGTCCATCTATCCATTTGACTGAGTTCAAAGTAAGTTAGAGACATGAGTACACTCTGTCTCCAAATACTTCATTATGGACAGTGTTACATAACATTTTTATAGTGTGCTTTTCTAAGGTATATATTATAGACAAAGAAATGCTGCGTTTGGCAAAGGCATACACCTATATAGCCCAAACCCAGAGCAAGCTACCGCACCTTACCAACCCCCTTCCCAGCCAATCCCCAGCTCGCTGCCCAGTGGGGCAACAAGCCTTCTGATTTTTTTCCCCACCGTAGATAATTTTTGACTGTTCTAGAACTTCTGATACATAGACTCATGTAATCTATACTCTTTGGTGTAAGGTTTCTTACACTCAGCAAAATATATTTTAGATTTATCCATGTTGTTTTGGGCATCAGTTCACTCCTTTTCATTGCTGAGTAGTATTCCATTCTCCTGTAGATGGGCATCCGGGCCGTCTCCCGTTTTGGACTATTGTGAATAAAGCTGCTTTAAACATTTTTATATTAATGACTTCTGGGCAGATGTGCTTTCTCTTGAGTAAGTACCTAGCAGTGGAATTGCTTGTCCAAAGGGTAGTTGTATATTCAATTTTGTAAGAAAGGCCAAATGTTTGTCCAGAGAGGCTGTCCCTGTGGTCAGTCCCAGCAAAGAGCAGGAGAGCTCCGTTGCTCGACAGCCTCTGGCACCGTCACTGTCCTTCTGGTGGGTGTGCAGTGGGGGCTCACTTAGATTTGCTTAATAACTGAAAATGTCATGCACTTTTTCATGTGCTTATTGGTGACTCATAATTTTTTTTTTTTATGGTGGTGTCTCTGTTCCTATATGCTGCTCATTCTTAAGGTAGGTTTATTAGGAAGGCTATCTATCTTTCCAGAATCTCTGGTATATATATGTATATATTGTCACATATATGCTTTGTCCAGAATCTTTGGACAATATATATACATTGTCACATATATGCTTTATGACTATTTCCTGACAGTCTGTAAGTTGTTAATTCGCTTTCTTAATATCTTTTGCTGAACAGACATTTTATATTTTAAATTTATTACTTTTTTATGGTTATTGCTAGAGTCTGGCAGAGAAACCTTTGCATAATCCCAAGTAATAAGATATTCTCCTATGTTTTCTCCTAGACACTTTATAGTCGGGGCTTTTGCATTTAGATTTAGGGTCCAGCTCATATTAATTTTATGACGACGTTATGTACGGGGGTCTGTATGGACGTGCTGTCATACCTCTCTCCTTTGGACGACTTCACTCATTGAAATCCAATGCCCACAGTTGCATACGTCTACTGTGGAGTTTAGGCTCAAAATAACTACTTTATATATATATATATATAAGGACACGATACAGAAGCATGCCTATTACCTGACCACTTTGATTTTGACATGGTACCTTCAGTAGACTTCCTAGGATCGTTGATTAAAAGATTTGGAATTCCCAGAGTAGGCATATATTGCATAGAAAATACCTAGTTTCTAAAATTATGTGTCAAAAGTAATGTGACTGTTTTTCTAGTAGAACGACCTCAGCAATGTTTGGGTAAGCTTGGCAGAAAACGTCAGCAAGCACACAGGCTTTCTGCTATACTTCCATTGTAATGGACATTTCAATATAGGTGCAATTTCGGAGTTCCAAATGGTAGCACTTTTTAAAAAATATGTTTGTATTGATTTTAGAGAGAGGGGGAGAGACAGAGAGAAATATCGATTATTGATGGGATGCCTCCCACATGCACCGTGACACGGGGTCAAACCTGAAACCTGGGCATGTGCCCTGACCGGGAATCAAACCGGCGACCTTTGGGCGCACAGAATGATGCCCAACCAACTGAGCCACACCGGCCAGGGCCAAATGGTAGCACTTCTGAATATTTCTTCTGTTGTGTAACAGAATTCTCGAGTAACAAATAGATTACGTAGGTCTACATAGAAAAAGTCCAATGGCTGGCCACTCAGAAAACTTCTCCTGATAAATGCTAATTAGCAAGTTCCCTTTGGCCACTGTGAAATGGCAACTGTTCTCTTTCCACTTGATCTGACCTAGCATTTCAGCGACTAGTGTTTCGTACTCCAGCAAATGTCTCAGCCATTCCGACACGGGCAGTTTCTCACCCTCACATAACTTATTCATCTTTAGATGCTCTTTCGCATAAATCATCTCTGCCCTCGTTTTCGTCCTCGTCTCACACGTGCGCGTTCTTAAATGTTAGTCAATCCCCGAGCAGGGCTGTTCTTCCACGACAGCGTGTTGGTGTAATTGGGACGGGAGGCCCAGCGCTGCCGAGGGCACGCACGGGGAGCCTGGCTCCGGATCTGTGGGTGCAGAGAGGGGGCGCGCTGGGCACCCCGTGGGTTGTGGCAGTGGCTGTGTGTGTGCACGGCGCCCCCTGTCTGTCGCTCTTGTTCTCCCCAATAGCACTGCTGGACCCCGTGAATTCTGCTTTCTGGAGGCACCAACCCACGTGGCAGGGCTGCTGAGGGAGGGGCAAGGTGAGCCTCTTCTGTAACCCTTCTGCTGAAAGCGACTCCCGAAGAAACGACTTCCTGGCTGCGCCCAGGCGGGTTGGCTGCTCCGTGCCGCGTACCTGCGGAAAGCTGCGTCTGTCTTTGTCTTCTCTGTTTCTGCTCTTCCCAGGCTACATGCTCATTACAGTTTTCTCCTCTTTATACTGCTTGACACTTGTAGATTACAATAATGTCACTTTGGCTAAAACGAAGCAGCACGCTATGCAGACGAGAATTAGGGAAAGTGCTATAGAGCTTCTTGGCAGGTGACACACCGCCTTTGATTAATGAGAAATAATGATGAACTGCCTTCTTTATAGAGAAAGCGTGTTTACCATATTCCGTCCTTAAAATAGATGTGATCTAATTGCTGGAAGGTCCCGTGAGAGTCCTCCGTAGCACCGACGTGAGACGGGCCGCCTCTTCTCTCTGGAAGCCAGGGTGACGCAGGGACGGTCGGAAGTACCAGCCCCGTTGTCTTCCACACCCAGACGTCCATGGCATTTTGAGAGGCAGCGTTCAGTATACCAAATAATAGACTATGAAAGAATAATATCTCAGATGCACTGCAGTCCTATCAGGAAGGTCTCTTCAACACAAGTTGGTACGATTTAGAGAAAGTCATTTGCATGTTTGTTTGTTTTGCGTGTGTTACGAGTTTTATGTTTTCCTACGAGGGAGAAATGTCTATTGCAGATAATATATTCCAAATTACGTTTCAGTCATACTTGTCGACTTAGTGAATTTTTAAATGCAGTTTCGTTTCTACTTAATCAAAGCTCTTGATTACCTTTGAGAGGGTGAGATCGTGCCCGTGTTGGGTATGGGTACTCAGGTGGCAGGCATTGCCTTTCCAGGGCAGGGATTGCTGCTGGGCACCACGTCTCCTGGTCCAGTGTCCTCCTCACCTTCCGGAGGATGGCGCTGTAGCCCGCTTCTCTGGGAATCCCCGGAGTGAGCTCCATGATCAGGCCAGGGCTGGCCTTCCTGGAGAGACCTGTGAGCTTTGTGTAGCTGTACTTGATTCCAGCCGGCTGCCCCCCACAGCCTCCTCCATAGAACCCGAGAAAGGACCGAAGTGCTGGGGAGCGTGTCTTCTCGGAAAGGCGCGTGGGTCCAGAGCCACCCTTGGCCCAGAAACTGGAGCAATCCTGACACTGACTTCTACTCAGGGGGACCGTGTCCTCGCTCAGCCTTTGGGTCCCTCTGTGTGACAGAGGTACCGATTTAAAGAATAGTTCTGTAAGGTCCAGGGTGGTCAGATGCTTTAATTAGTTCTTAATAGAACAGATGAATGAATTACCCATGTCCTGATTTTGGAACTTTCAGGGATGTTGGCGCTTATCTCTTATGCTGGATTGTTCCAGGATAATTAAAGATACTTTCCTGGAGACGTTTTCTTCTTCTTCTTCTTTTTAATAATGTTACATTGGGAAAATCTAATTCATCATATCATTACGCCTTGTGGTTCTTGTTAGTAATCCCATAAAAACACAAGTAATCACAACCAAACTGCAGAGAGCTGGAATCCCAGCCCCCGCCAGAGGTGTCAAATGAATGGGGTCTGAGTCCTGAAGTACTCCCTGTGGGACATGTGATTTCACTGCAAAATGAGGCCCCATGAGAGAGTGGCCCCGCAGTATTCGTGGGCCCTAGGAAACCGTCACCTCTCTCATTGGAACCTGAGTACTAAGTCCAGGGCCTTCCCTGTCCTTGCAACGTCCATTCACCCCACGGGGACTGTGTGTGGTTGCTCCTCAGCCCCTCTTCCATTCCACTTGGTCACCCACAACGAACACTCAGTGCCCCGAGTTCAATCATGTGACCGTACTCCTAACGAGAATATATAAACTCGATTGAAATGTCAATTCCAGAAATATTCCTCTTGTTCCCACGATGTGCAAACTGCTCCCTCAGCTGTTCTGGCGAGTGGGGATGCTAAGGAGCACCAAGCCCGTCTCTGTGGAAGTTAGGATCTAGTAATGGGGAAAATGCCCAAATCAGGGCAATATGAGGTAAATATGGCCAGTTTCATAACGTAAACATGAAGTGCTATTGCATTTCAGAGAGGGAGTGCTCACATACAAGCATCTCTGATACTCATGGGTTGTTAGTAAACAGAGAGGAGTATGGAAGGTGGACTTTGAGGAGAGAGGTGGCATTCAGTGGGTAGAGACGCCCAGGGTGAAGGCATGGAGGGGACAAGTCATCCGGCGTTTGCAAACGCAGAGCCTGGGCCGGACGGGCTCCAGGGCGAGAGCGGAGGGTGGTAGGAGGCCCAGGTGCCCAGGTCGGTGTGTTAGGCTTAGGGTAGAGCTGCTGTGGGTGATTTGCACGCCAACGTGGGGATGGGCCTCTGGTAATTCGGGGAAGGCTAATGGGCATCCGCGAACACACAGCTGTGGGCTGCGATACAGATTGGCAGTGAGGACACGGGGTAGACTGCTAATGAAGACAACCGCAGTCCCAGGGACCGGCTCTGGCGACCAAGACCTGTGTTCTTAGAAGGCGAGTGGAGGAAGAACACCGTCAGGTGGAGGTCAGGGAGACCACGTCCGAATGGGGGGGTACCCATGTCACATCCTGTGGAGCGTGTGTGGAGGACGAGGGTCCTCAAGAAGATATTTTTTTAAAAGTCTCCTAGACTGTCCATCAGAGTAAAACTATCACCATGTGTAAAGTAGCTGTACGTCTCAGTGCCCGCTCCGCTCGAACAGTACACACGAAGGTTGCATTTAACACCCACAGCTAATTAATGTACACGAGGGAGCTGGCTGCAGCTAGTTTTCAATGTTACCCACACATGTGATCTCACACGGTGTAAGCAGTTGTGCACATTGTTTTCGACAGGGCACTTGTCTTGCACAAACAGCTTCTCAAGGGGAGAGCTTGTACCACCCGGAACAGTGTGAATGTGACGAATGCTGGGTGGTTCATTTCTAGTCAACAGGCATGATAGACAGAACAGATACTGTGGCGTTCTTTTCTGCTTTCATACAATCACAAGGACTTTGCTCGCTCGATACCTTGGCCTTTGATACTGTACACATGAGGGTCCTATTGCAATGAGGCGAGAAAGATGTGAGCAGCATTTTCCAACACTCAGAGCCTCCGTGACGGGAGACCCACGCACGGTCATAGTTCCTGAGGAGCAAGGAGATGAACACTGAGGTAGGAAACTGGATTTATTATTTTAAACGCATGAAAGATCACATCCACCCTCCAGCTAGAAAACCGTCCTGATGGCATTCCTTTTTAAAAATTTCAGTTATTTAGCAAAACCTTGTATTATCTTACCGAGCCTTAATCAACTAAATATAAATTATTGGAAAAATCTGATCCGCTCTGACAATTACATTCTGGCCTATGACGTGGCTTCTTACAGATGATCAAAATCAATATACTCCTAGCAGGAAATTGCAAGAAAAAAACTATCACAGAAGCATTGCATTTTAAAGCAGATATTAAAATAAGACATTAAGACAAATCGTCATAATAAAATAGATGCCGTTGGTAAAATACAGAGACCGCTGAAACCTCAGGTCTGCAGTCTGCATGTCTGACCCTGGTAAGAGAGTGCATTTGGCTACAGTTTGAGGGTGAAAAGCTTTAACTTAGGATCGGCACTTGGTCCAAGGCATTATGGTCCTGGAAACACTTTGAAATTAATTAATCTCCCCTCAATATAGTACTGAATTTTAATATTGTCAAATTATAAGTGATGCCCAAAGAGGGTAAACTAGACCATTTGGGTGTCTTTTTAAAGAAATATTAAAGGTATTGGGTGCCATTGGGTAAGAAGATTATATTATTTCAAGTGTGTGTTTCGATGATACATGGTCTGTGTGTTGCAACTCTGTGTGCAGTAAATTTCCTGAGCCTTGATGGAGTGTGTGCCCAGCCTTTTGGTTGGCGTCGGCGATACAGAGACCGACTGCGGTCTGCTCTGAGTCCACCTCTGGCCGGAGCAGCTGTTGGTAAAATATTTCTAACTAGCGTAAGATGTGCTTGCTGGACACGAGGCGTGGGCAGAATGCTCCACGCGCCCTGTTGAGGAAGTGAGTGCATTCTGCTGGGCTGAGCCAGGGATGCTGAATGAAGAGGGAGAGAGGAAGGGCATGCGGTATTCCAGGCAAAACCCAGCAGATCCAACAGCTAACATAAAGCCTAGAGCCCCGCCACGTCTCCGGGAGCGCGGAGGCGTTCCTGCAGGTGGGGCGTGGTCTGCGCAGGTGTGTGGGACAGGGGCTGGGGAAAGATGGGGAAAGGACAGACTGAAAAGGAGAATGGGAAGGTGACCTGGCAGCAAAAACGCTGCCTCCATATGGCTTGCTCATAGGTTTTTTAAATCAGCCAGATTAAAATGTTCATGGGGCTGAAAACTAGTCCTGATTGCTTACTCAGTAATTTGATCTTTTCAGTTCCACCATGAAGAAATAATTAGAAAGGGTGTCAAAGGTGAACGTATAGAGATGTTCCTGAATGTTATTCTGACCAGGAAATACGGGAGACAGCCTGAGTGCCCCACATCAAAGGGACGGAGCGATCAGGGAAACCAGTCTTCCCAACAGGGCCACGTGGTCCAGAGACTTTCAAACCTCACATGTGGGCAGAGGGCGAGACCATTCTCTGCCTGGCTGAGTAACCATGTTTTTGGATGATTAGATGTAATTCCATTGCACAGTGCCCATTTTTAAATAATTTACAATCACTATTGCTATATTAGCTGCTTTGATCATGGTGGCCCAGCAAAAATGTATCTGGTGTATAGGGATAGAAATATTCTAAACATTTATGTAATGAAGGAAAGTGAAATTGAGATCAAGGAGCATATCTGTGACTCATTTTACTCTTCCTGGCCACCCCTCCCCCCTCTTTTATTTATCTGAGAGAATTCGAAAAGTTTCAAAGAATCGATGGACACTTCTGACTTCCTCCAGGCTCTTGAACTCTGCTGATTCTGTGCATTCCCCACGTGTCTTATTGAAAGCTGCTTTATCTTACACCTTTGGATTTTAGCTCCTTCGTTCATTGAATATATGTTCCCTTTGGTTCTTTTCACTTTATTGCAAGTTTCTGAGCTCTTAGCCAGTTGTCAAGATGTCCAGAACATGACTCATGCTTTGGAAAGGGCTCCTGAGGATAAATGAAGGAAAGTTGTCCCAGGAATTGAGATTACGCTCAGTGTTTCGGCCTTGTGAGACCATTCGGTTCCGTTGTGTTCTGCTTGGTAGACTTGACGATGAAAGTCATGGCACCTCATCCATGAAGTGATGGCATTCTACTCGGTGCTTTTTAAGTGGAAGTTCAGTGTGAGTCCCGTCTGGACTCTTGGCAGGCAAGTAACGCTACTTTAAAAGAAACTGTAACTACAATCCCAGATTCTCTCATGAGAATGGGAAGGAGTTTCGATACAATAGATTTGTCTGTGTGGAATCCAGATTAATTTTCTCCAGACTTACTTAATTATTTAAATTGATTTTCACTTGATTGGTTTTTTGTAATTAAAGTAGTGATATGCCAAAATAGAAGACATTGGATGATTAAGAACTGCGGTAGTGGAAGAAAAAAGTGTTGTAGGAAGGGTGAGCCAGCTCCAGGAGATAAACAAATGCTACTTTTGGTTCATGTCCCTGATGGAAAGTAACTTTTCTGCGGAAACAACTGTGAAGCCATTTTGTTGCGGATTTGCTAAAGGCCCTTAGGAATTCTGAGATGAAGGCACCCCCTGAACCAGAGCTGGGCTGGGGTTCCTCAGGCTGGCGTCTCACCTGGTGAAGTGGGCTGTGCTCCTGTATACTTGTGAGAGAATGTCTGCCAAAGAAAGAAAACAATGTCATCTAAGAAGTTTCCATCGGTAAAAAAATAAAATAAAAATCATTATGCCCATTAAGAAAGAGCCTATGAGTTTATAAGGAAAATAAAATGGGTTGCTTTGATTATTTCTTTTTACTACCTCAGTATAAATACCTAATTATTTTCCTCCTATATTCTATGTAACAGTTTTTGGACTCATTCACATTTAATAGTGAGGGGCTGGACAACGATAAAGGCAGCTGGACAATAATAGCAGGTGTTCAGGGCAGTGCGCGGAAGCAGGTGCGCCCTCTCCTTAAAACACACTGCACCTCATCTACGGCCTTTTCTCCCCGAGTTCTCCTGTTGCTAGAGTTTACGACATTCAGCGTTTTCTTAACATGCTATCATTTTTTGGTAAGGTAATATAACAAGGGGTCCCCTCAGAAACCTATGTTGCAAGATTCGGGGGCTATATTGAAATGAATCTTTCTCTTTTTTTCTTTCTTTTTTCTTCTTTTGTTGTTGTTAATCCTCACCCGAGGGTGTTTTTCCATTGCTCTTTAGAGAGCGTGGAAGGGAGGAGGGAAGGAGGGAGGGAGAAAAACATCGGTGTGAGAGAGAGACATGGATTGGCTGCCTCCCTGCGGCTGGGGATTGAACCTGCAACCCAGGTACGTGCCCCTGACTGGAATTGAACCTGAGACCCTTTGGTCCACAGGCTGACGCTCTAACCACCGAGCCTAGCCGGCCATGAAATGAATTTTTCATTCCTTACAAAGATAGAACAATTTTTCAGCATTTTCTTGCAAGTGTTTTTTCTCGCAGTTGTTCTCACCCGTGTCGTTGCTCCCTGGGCACCTCCCTGTGGTGCAGAGTGGGGCTCGCTCTGCAGGGTGCTGGGGGTCAGAGGGCAGAGCGAGTCGCTTCTCCGAGGCACTGGTCTGTGGCCAGCACTTTCCAGAACATGAAAAGAGGGGGACCTCCGAGTGCCCCTACAGGATTTCACGGTCAGGTGAACTTAGAATGTGCTTCATACTATTTTCTAGTCTTGAACGTCTGCATTAAAATATCTATTTAATTTTGCTTAATCTGCTGTTCCCCAAACATCGCTGACTATGGAGCGCTTTCTCCTGGTCACACCTGACCTCACTGAACTGGTTCTCCCTGGAACACATTTTAAGAAAAATGAAGTCAGTGTATGTGGAACTTCTCTGACCTTGTCCCAGAGCACGAAGTAGATTTTCCCTTGGGATCCAGCATCCATACACACGTGGCTGAAACAAAGATTTAGCAAAGAATTCACCCTTCTGTGTGAGATGCAGCTGGTATTTCCTAGAGTCTGTTTCCTTCCTGAAGGGCTCCTCCCCTCACAGATGCCGTAGTCCTTGAATCAGCTGCAGCTTCCCGCTGAGAAGCACACCGTCCTGGACAGCACGTGAACTTGGCCACGCATGTCCTCACACCCCCTTGTCATTCTTCGTCCTCTCACAGCCTCTTCACCTCACGTCCCCGCAGGTCCCAGTCTTCATCCCTCCCCAGAGGATCTTGTTGTGTTCCGGCAGCGTGTACATCCAAGGACTGTGGACTGCGGCCCCTGAGTGTTCAAACAGTGACATCCGTTTCCCCTAAATGTCAGTGACCTGGTGGAGGTTGTGGGCCGTACATGTGTAGGAAGGACAGGGAAACAATACAATGCTGGATTGTAATGCTGCTGAGTCGGAGAGGTTATTGCTGGCTGGAGAAGTCGAGAGAGTGTCTGGAGAACAGGGTGGTTCAACAGGGTCTGGACAGAGGAGCTAAGCCTGGAGAATTAGGGCGAAGTCGGCAAATTGAGAAGGTGCATTTGTGGAAGATGGGGAAACTATGAGTCAGTCACAACACCACCTTCTTCATCAATACAGAGCCCCCCAGGGGGGTTTGTACTTGGAAGGAGGTGTTAGATTTTGTTGGCAGGTTGCTGGAGGCGGGGTCGAGGGGGCATCTCTCCAATTCCACCATCCGTGCAGCCGATTTCCCTTGGTAAGGAGACGCCGTCATCACACAAGTACCTTAGTCATGGTGCATCACGGATGCGTTCATCTAAGGCACCTGAAACATGACAAGTATTTGAATTTCTCTTAACAGTGTTCCTAGAACTTTGTATTTTAGTAAAATAATCAGTGTAAATTCATTGTCATAGAACTCTAACTATAGGCAGTGTTTATGTCTCCTACCCTTTTCATCTGATAGAAATAAATTCTTACTCTGTGTGAGTAAAAACATTGCTTTCAAATTATACAAATTATGTCACTTTAAGATGCTTTTATCTTCATAACGTTTCTCTCTCTCTCTCTCTGTCTGTGTGTGTGCGTGTGTGTGTGTGTGTGTGTGTGTGTGTGTTTCTCTCTCCCTGTCTTAACATGGGGATGGCAAGACACAAAGCAGCCTGTGTTCATTGGTTATAGTCTATGGTGAATTTCTTTTTTGAAGACTGTATGTTATGTTTCCAAGTGAAAAATCCCTTTGTAATTCTGATGATAGTCTCAGGCATGAACATATCCCATTATAAAATGTCATTAATTCAGCTTTCTCATGGCTGCCCAGTTTTCTTTCGGAAGATTTCTATAGACTAGATAAAAAAAAGGGAAAATTCCCTTTCCAAGTAAGCGTGGTAGTTTCAACCAGAAGCTATTTTCAGAAAGGCCTTGGCATTTGGAGAATTCAGAAGCTGCCAATATGGAGAGAGACTGGTCTATGTTTAATCACATGTTTCTGAAGTTTGACTGAGCATGAGATTTCATTTTATAGAAGAAGGTGCCCTTGGGAACAGAGGCCTGAGATGCTGGGCACCTGCTTGCCCGATGCCCACCAAGCTGGGAGACCAATTCTCGGCCAACCTGGTTGCCTGTCTGTGCAGCCTAAATGCCTTCAGACTCAGCTGTGTGAGTGGCACGTGACCCTTCCGGAAGATCAGTGAAGAGAGGGTGAAGAGTCAGGCCACCTCCCGGTCTTCTGCAGTTCCTAGCGTTTCCCCGCATTATGGACGCCCTCTGCTTCGCTCTAGTTCAGCTTGAAAATCCCCCTGCTCTCCTGATGGGTTCATATACATCTTCCCCAGCAGCTTTCCCAAGCTTTGCCAATTTCTCTTTTACTCTCATTAGGAACTCGATTGTATTATATAGCCCACAGTCTCAGGTGACATTTGAATATTTTTTTATAGTACTCAACGACCACAAATAGAGCTTCAGTAATTGCTTGACTCACTCCATGTGATGCGGGGAAAAATAAAAGTGGACAGTTTCCTTAAAGCTGATAAATACTTCCCAATTTCCAGCTCACACCAGGCATGAGCAAAGAGGAGTTGCCGGAACATTTTCTCCATTCCTGGTATCTAAACAGCAGCAGCGTTTGACCTTGGAAAAGGCTAGCCGGCAAAGCTTTAACCCATTGTGGTCTTGCCTGACATCCTCTGAAGGATTTAGACTGTTAATGAGCCTTCGTAAGGGCTTCAAGACCCAAATATCATTTTTCCCTGGTATAAGATCCATTGCAAAAGCCATGCAGGCCTGCCTTTGTCTGGAGTGTGTCTTTTTCAAAATAACAGCTTCATGTTCTTTTCACCTGAAGGAATGCCACCCAGGCTGGTGCTCGGAGCAGGCCTGCAAAAACAGCCTCGTGCGTGGGGAGGGGCAGATGTTGCCTGCAGGAGATAGCTTATACTCTCAAGCGCTGGAGACAGCATATAAATCAGGAGTGAAAACAGCAGAAACAGAAAAGCCCCCCAAACTCAAATATTTTAAATTCACATTAAAAACATTTTGACAGTGTCTACTAAGGATAAATGTGTCTATTACACATTTGCCCACACTTGAGTTATGGCTGTGATGGGTCCTTTCCACTGATATCATCCATCAGATATATTTAAAAAAAAAAAAAAATCCATCTATTTCTGAACTTACTGCCACATTTATTTTCTTGGAAGGACACTGCCATCACAGTGGGTCTATCTGGTGTTGGGAATATTACCAAGAGGCAGGTTTGCCGTGTCCCCGTTGGATTTCATTGAATTGACGAGTCTGCATGTCAGAAAGTGGAATCTGTCCAAATGCTGTGTGTCGTGGACCAAAGTGCCCATTAGTGAGACCCACACATGTGGAGTATTTATAATGCATAATGCTTCCCACCACAGAGCGTTCGTTCACGGGGGCTTATTGATTCAGAGCCAGGCACCCCAAGGCTTCTTTCTGGTGCTTCCATAGAATCCCAGCCCCCCACTCTCGCTCCTCAGCCTCTTTGCCTGCAGACCCTCCTTCTGTCTGTTGGCTGCCTTCTGTACGTTAGTACACACTGCTGGGTGCAGGTACTAGAGAGGTGAACAGTCCTCGCCCGAGAATCAGGTTAGCTCTGAGTTTCTGCCCCGATATCCAAACTATGTGACCCTATAGATCTCAGGGTCCTACTTACTCCAGGCCAACTGCATTCACTTCCTGGCCTTAAGACTTGCATTTTGCCCTCAAGCCTCCTGGTTTCCATCCTGACTTGACTTGCCTTTAAAAATATATACAGTCCTATATTTTATTTTATAAAGAAAATAAATCCCATCTTTTAAAGCCCCGCTTGCCAGTTCTGTCTTCTGGTATTGTTGCCATTATAATTAGCTAGTTATTAATAATAAGAAGGAGCAAAAGAAAGGCCAGACATTATAAGCATGGTCATCCGGGCAGCTTCCCCAGGAAACCACCCAGGGAACCACCAGTCCATTCCCCGCAGATCACGGGGGGAAGGGGTCCAACAAAGGGGAGATGGACACATGCACAGTGAAGGTAGAGTGACGTAAGAAAGATGCCTGTCAGTCCAACCTGGAACAGAGATCACTGGCCAGAGGTGGGAGAGCCATGGCAAGTGCGTGAAATCTTAGAAGGTTAAAATCCCCAGACAAAGACGTTTGCTCTCTCTTGTTCCTCTTTCTCTCTCTTGTTCCTCTGGTTTTGCTCCTGCTTCCTTACATTCGACCGTGTTCCTAGAAGCTGCGTAGCCCATGGCCACACGGACCCCCACACACGCAATGGACTACAGCTAGGAACACAAGCTAAGTTAGCATGATGCTGGCGGAAACCTGGCAACAACAGCTTTAATCCTAGCTCTGCTAAGGGTACAGCTGAACTTCTTCCATGGCGGGATGGAGGGAGAAGGGTACCTTGGAAACTCAGGGTGTAATTTCATGCAGTGAATGCCACTCATTCTCCCATGCGAGTCTTAGAAAATTCCTTTCTTCGTGATATCACAAGAAGCCTACTTCCCCCTGCAACTAGTGAGGACATGGAGGGCTCTCCGCCGAAGACAGTATGACCTTGAAGGTGCAAAGTAATAATGGATTGTCCTCCTGGAGAAATGGTTCAAAGCGAGACTGTTGGATGCAGAAGTAGGTTGTCGCTTCATAAGCCATTTGTCTCCACCTTGTTACAACTGCATCTCTGTATCTTAGGTGTGAATGAACAAGCAGGACTTTTCTGTCCTGCAAGTGCTCTCTCCCTGGTCGCATCTCTGAGCGACCCTACCTTTTAACACTCCTGGACTGAGTTCATCTAAAAACCAATGTCAATTTCTGTCTTGTCCAGAGGCCTTATTGCACACTGTCTTTGCTTTTCGCTTGACACCCATCACTGATGAAAATCTGACCTACGTCTCAGAATTTCCTAAGCTCCTGACTGCTGGTCTGTCTCAGATCTCAGCTGCCCCTAGCCCTTTGGCTTTTGGACGGAAGGGGAGAGGAAGGGGCATGGCAGACTCAAAGTATATCCCGTGTTAGTGTTTCTTTGTGGGTCTTTGGCTGGGTGTTACTCCTTGATTTTAGGCCTCTTTCTACATTTCAAATATGTGGTAACTGATTAGTTTTTGTATTCTAGCATGTATCACCTCGGCTTTTATTTACTTATTTTTTTTTTTTTTACTAACTTTGTAGGATCCTTGTAAGGATTCAAGAAGATGGTACATGTGAATTAGTACACAAGCGAGGGTGGCATTACAAGGAGCCTCAAAACACCGACGGCTTAGTCTTGATCGAAGTTTAGTTCTCTCACTTGTGAGATTCTGGGGCTTGGTCTGGAGGGAATGTGGAGTCTTTACAGAGCAAACGTGGGGTCTTTGCAGTGTCAGGACCCCAGGCTCCTTCATTCGTGACTCATCGCCATACCGGGTTGTTGCCCTTGTATTCATGGTCATATGTGACAGCAAATTCATGTCCAGGCAAGGGAGGGAAGAAAGAAGAAGATGGGGTGCTCCTTTCCTTTGAAGGGTCTGACCCATGGTTACATACACTGTTTCTGCTTATATCCTCTGGGCCACGCCTTAGTCAGACGGCCACATCTAGCTGCAAGGGAGGAGAGAAATAAGCAGAACGCTGTGTCCAGCTACAACTAACATTACTACAGAAGGAGAGAAAAATATTCTTGGGTCAGCTACTCTTGTGAAAGCATGAAGTATGGTTAGAAGATAGTAATTATTTTGGAAATGGAGCCATAATTAATACCATTCCAAGTCTGAACTTTGATCCCCTCAGAACCTAGCTTCCTCAAGACGCCACCAGTGGCTCATGTTATGGTTCCATGCACAAATGGGGATGGCTACAGAGTAGCTCAACCCCGTCCCAGGATGAGAACAGGTCCTGTTTCCAGGTTTCCACACTTAGCATTCCAGGGCCTTCGGTGATAAATGAACTTTTCTTCAGTGCATCCAGAATGGTGGTGGCTATGTGCTGTCCTAAGGGTAATGGAGAAAGTCATTCAGACCATTTTCTGTGTTCTGTGTTCAGGTGAGGAGCCCTGGTCGAGAAAGGCAAGGCTTAGAGGAGAGAGCTTGATTCACAGACAGGTCCTGACAAGGCGATCGTGCATCAGCAGGGCCCCCAGGTCAGCATCTTTGCTTTTCAAGTGGGTAGTGTTGGGACTCCAAATGTTAGTATACTCAGAGGTCACCAGTCTCCAGAGAGCTGGGTCACGGGGGAACAACTTGTTATAGGCTTCTGTGTAAAAACTGGAATACTACTTCATCAGAGAGAGTAAGAACCAATCAACTCAAGGAGAAGATATTTGTTCACCAATCAGCACATTCTCTAATTCTGACCAACTCTTTGGACAGCTCAGCTATTATCTGATGGTGGTTTTATAGATGCAGAACCCACAGGAGTAGTTGGTTGGGTCATGTGTAGGGGTGGTGCTGTCAAGACTGTGACACCTGGTGCATCTGACTGTCCACGTCTTCAGACGGTCTTCCAGGCTGTTACCTCTTTGTGGCTGTGTGGTCTGTCCTTTGGGTAGTGCAGAGACATACTGATTAACTTTGTCTCCTTGGAATTTGTCTTTATACTGCTCATGACTATCATATCCTTCATTATTTTTATTTTTTTGTTAATCCTCACCTATTGATTTCTTTTTAAAGAGAGTGGAAGGGAGGGAGAGAGAGAGAGAGAGAGAGAGGGAGAGTGAGAGAGACATCGATGTGAGAGAGTGAGAGAGACACATCAATTGGTTGCCTCCTGCAGGACCCTGACTGGGCCCGGGGATCAAACCTGCAACCCTGTACGTGTCCTTGACTGGAATCAAACCCACGATCCTTTGGTCCACAAGCCAATGCTCTAACTGCTGAGCCAAACTGGCCAGGGCTCACTTCATTATTAATAAAGCATTTCTTCAGGAATGTGCAATGCAGTGACCTTGATTGAACGTCTCTTAGTTGAACGTATAACCTAGGAATGCCTCCCCAATGCCAGGCTACCATGACTGTATATGAGATCAGCACCGATTACCTCTGGTTTGCCTGATTCCACTCTTTAGAGTGTGACTTTAAAATCTGGTTGAGTCCCACCCTGCCCTTACCTTCAAATACTGGCTGCTCCTTACTGTGGGGCGTTGATGCAGTCTTGGAAAGACCTCTTCCTATTTTATCAAGGGGAAAACGAACAGTAATGGTGCCTCTAAGTCTGTAAGGTGTATGCATTCATATTCAGCTGGGCATCTGGAAGGTGAGCCTCGCCTGCTGTGCTGCCCCTGCTTTAAGAAGATGACCACACTGGTCTCGTGTCACTGCTGGTCCTTCTCCGTGCTGAACGTCACGTGATGGCCTCTCTGTGTTCACAGGGGTGATGCCGATAGAACGTGAACTGAACAAAGGAATTAGAACTCGCTAATGTAGACCTGGTATGATCCTGTGTCTTTTTAGGAAAAAAAAAAAATAGAATATTGACTATACCTTTATTTTTAGTTTTATTACACGATATACAAAAGAAATGGGTGAGGAGTTTACTTAATGTAAAATGTACAACGCACACACACACAAAACCTAGATGCTACAAACAATAAGCAGGGAGGAACGGAAACGGAGGACTCCCGTGTCGAGATGTCTGCAGCCTCATGTCCTAGCAGGCTCATTCCTGTCACGTAACAGGTTCAGAGACAGAGCGCCCAGTTCGCATAAATGATCGTTCAGCGGTACCATGGCCCAGCTGGTCCGTCTGTGTGTTCTGTTCTCTTCAGCTTGGCTGGCTGATGGCTACATGTGTGACGCTCCACCTGTATGCATAACTATGCCACAGCCTAGGGCACGTTAGACTTAGCACAAAACAATGCGGTGGTCCTCACTTACAGAATAAAGTTTCCCCAAACTCCCAAGTCACCGTGGGGGAATCCCTATTATTTTACTCCATTCATGATCGGCGTGAATGAAGAATTGCCTTTATGTGTTTGAGCACTGGCCAGAACTGTGGACATCAGGTCATTTAACCGTCAGACAGCTAAATGCTTCAAATAAAATTCAAAGCTTTCTGTTTGCATGTCTAAAGAGTGTTTTGAAGGTTTTCTTGCTATCATCATCAGAAGAGTTCAATTTCCTTAATAAATTGCATTGAAAGGAATGCCTTCACTATGGGAAGGCAATAGGGACTTTTCCAGACCATTGGAAATTTAACCTGATGTCTCTTCTAGTTCGTGATCAAAAACAAACGACCCACTGGAGTTACATGGAAAGCTGGAATACTTGATGAAGTTCTGAGAACTGAAAATGATGACTGGGTTCGATGCTAGCTTACCCCTCGGCGTGCTGGCTCTTTTAGGTTTATCTCCATAGGTTCCATCCATTGTAGCCTTACGTCTTTTGGGGAAAAAAGGGGGCAAATGAGTTCCTTCACGAAAGCTGGGCAGTGTTTATTGCCCGTGAGTATATTTATCTACAGAGCTGGATGCCACCAATAACAGAAATGTGGCCAAGTCAGAGCTAAAACCAAAGGTCGCGATATAACATGGTCGCCTTCGGCCGCCGCGTTCCAGCCGCTGTGCCCCAGCACACTGGCAAGCCGCAAGAATTTTTAAAACAGGCGACGCCCGGCTGTGTAGTCAGGAGCACTGACCTCCTTTCCCTTAGATGGTCCAGTGAAGAACACAACGGCCGACACAGCAATCGCCGTCCGATGTGAATGAATCAGAATTATACCTTTTTTTGTGTGTGTGCCAGACCAGCAAAAAATGTATTTTTTGGTGTGCCGCAGAATTTTAGTAATTAGTTTCTGTGCCAGGGGATGAAAAGGGTTGAAAATCGCTGCCTTAGCCCTAGGCTAATGAGGCTTTTGTGGAGGGACAGAGAGCACTTCCAACTGACCTGCATGCTGTTTCCCCTGCCCGCGGTCACACAGGACAAATGCATTTCAATGGCCTCGGTGCTGTTTACTTAATAAAAATGGTTCGCCTCCAATAAAATGAAAGCCTACCCAAAAGGCATCCATTCCAGAGACAAATGTGCGGAAAGTAAACTGTATACAAAACATTAGTCTGACTGTTATTTAGCAAGGAAACGAAAATTCATTCATAAAGGACTTAATTTTTTTGGTTTGTTTTATTTTGTTTTTGCCTTTGGTATTCCTTCCCTCATCAAATTAAATCCTATTCGTCCTTCAAGGACTCGCCCAAATGCGTTTCTTCCCTGATTGCCATTTACCCCAGGTCAGGGCGCGTCCATTTGTTTGTTTATTCATTCATTCATTACCACCCTGGTTTCCTCGGCAGTTCGAGTGTTTCCAGACCGAGCACGTAAGGATGCAGGGCAGACAGTTCCATCAGCATTTCAGAAAAACCGCAAATAATATTTTTGGTACAAGTATGTCCATACAATAATTGGCTCAGACTTATACTAAAGTATTATTTGCTGTTTACCTGAAATTCAAATTTAACTGAGATTCCTTTATTTCATTTGGCCAACTCTCCTTGGGGGATGTCATGGCTGAAGGGAAATTAAGACATTCTCAGAATATTTTAGGTGAAGGGACCTCAACGTAGGCCAGGATCAGCTAATAGAAAGGAGAGACCTTAAAAATGAAAGAGAAGTTAAGGCAGGGACCAGATTCTTTTCATGTAATTTCTTTCAAGCTACAGCTTAACTATATTTCTCTGTGTGATGGTATCTCTTCGTTAATCTATAGGCTGCTTGAGCACCAAAGATGGATGATTCATAAATCTGTATATGTGAGAGCTGCTAAAGTATCTGATCAGATAAGCCTATTAAAATGTAAAAACTGTTAATTTTTAATATTGTATTGAGCGTCGTCCCGTGAACTGGGAGGTCCTGGTTCCTGATGGGACACATGCCTGGGTTGTGGACTCGATCCCCAGTGGGGGGCGTGAAGGGGGCAGCTAATCGTTATGTCTCTCTCGCACTGATGTTTCTGTCTCTCTCCCCGCCTCTCTAACAAATCAATGAAAACGTATTTTAAAAAATGTTAAATATGTTCAGGATGTAACAGTCACAGAAATTGGTCATTGAAAATGTTAACAGGTGAAGGTGATTAGTCAGGTTTCTAGTTCAGGAGACCAGGTAGACGGCTGTTCCACCCATTGTACTTTTACCTTCTTCATCTGTATACTCTTTGTGAGGGAGCTTGTCTCACTGACTATTTTTCATTAACATCTTGAACGAGCTGTGTGATGAGATGAGATGTGCGTCTGTGACGTCAGTCTGGACCGCTCTGGGCGCCACCGCTTCCGGAAGGAGCCAGGTGGGCTGTTGTCTCTGGACCTCTGGCTGCTAGTGCGATGCCGAGCACACGCGGGGAGCACCCACGGCGAGCACCCACGGCGGACGATTACACCGCCTGCCTGCACTTCTGTTTTCTACTTTCTGCTTAACTGTGGCTTCTAATTTTTATAATGCATATATATTACCTTCTAATGAAAAAACTTAAGAGGCTTCTGATGTGCTTTGTTTGAATTAAAATTAAGTATTTTAGATTGTGTTTTTAACAAAACGTGCTGGTATAATCGGAAATCTATACCAAAAACGAAAAACAAAAAAAAAACCCACAGAACTTTCAGCCCTACCTTGCACTATATACAAATACTAACTCAAAATGGATTGTAGGTTTAAATGTAAACCATAAATCTATAAAAGTGTTCAAAGGGAACGCAGGAGAATAGTTTTGTGACCTCGGGGCAGGGGGGGAACAGCAACAGCACACTCCGGTAGAAGGGGAACGCCATAAAGGGGACGCCATCAAAATTAATAGCCACGCTCTTCACGGCATGAGACAGAAGTACAGACGGGGAGAAATCGTCACACCTCACCCCTGACACAGGGGTTTTTATCTAGAATATATGAAGAACACTCAAGGCAAGCATTTAAAAAAATATTGAACCATTTAAAAATGGAAAAACAATTTCCCAGACACCTCACCGAAAACATAGACAGCAAGTGAGCACGTGCCAAGATATTGGGCATCATCAGTCAGCGGGGAAGGGCACACTCCAACCACGGTAGGTACGCCACACACCTGTTAGAATGGCAGTCACCACAGAAAGTCCAACGGCGGGCCCCTGTGGAGCCACTGAAACTGCTGGCGGGAATGACAGTGACGAGCTCATCACAACACACTCGCCGATGACCCAGCTGTCTCACTCCGGGTGTGTCCCCGAGGGGGATGAGGACGTACACCCACACGAAAACCTATACACTAATGTCTAAAGCAGCTTTATTTGTAACAGACCACAGCAACACACAGCCCAAACTTCCTGCGGCTGGTGGAGGGGCAAACAAACATGGTACATCCATACAGTGGAAGACTGAGCAGTAACGAAAGCAAATGAATTATTGATACTCACTAGATAAATTAATCACGGATACATCTACGTGTGGAACAAGCCGGACTCCAAAGCAAAACTGTGGGGACAGTAAACAGGTCAGCGGTCACCAAGCGCTGGAGGCGGGGTACGGATTGATTACCAAAGAGCACGGGGGGATTTTCCACGAACCGTTCCATAGCTTGACTGATGGTAATTATAGAACTTTATTCATTCGTCAAAATTTGCAGAACTGTGCACTATAAAGGCTGAGTTTTACCTTACGTAGATTACACCTTAATAAAAATGGAAAGACAGTGTCACTTTAAGAGGCAAGTCGCGTCGGTGGCATTTACTCCGCTTGGATTCGTCATAGTGTGAAAAGGAGCAAGACGACGTATCGCGACGTGAATGAGTGCGAGGGAACAGCGTGGAGAAGAGCTCTGCCCTCTGCATTCTCACCGTGCGTACCGTGTTGATCAGTGCTGCCTTGTCTTATAGCCACTTGATATAGTTAATCCCCAGTGGCAATAGAATCTCCTGAGGGAGGGAATTAAGTATTAGTCCTGTTTATTTGTGTACACAAATAACACAATTTTTTTCCAACCAAAACTTTTTTTTTTTTAATCATTACTATTACCATGACAGTTCCTTGACTTCCAGGCTTGACTCAGTTGCTCTATTTGTAAAGGCCCATTTCTTCCAACTGACAGCTCCTCCTCCACGACCATTGCTGATACCTGAGACTGTCACTGGTCTGATGAAGGGGCCCTCAGCAGGGGACCCGTGCCATTCTTTAGCTGAGCCAGTCCCGGAGGATGTGAGTTGAGAGACCTTGGCTTTGTTTGCATGGAGCTCAAGACCAGCTGGAGAGAGCTCGGGTGGCCTAGTTGTCCAGGGTGTCTTGTGTGGTAAAGACGCACAAATGTAAGTCGTGGAACTAGAAAAGAAAGGCACCTAACTCAGCCTGGGTGGTGTGAGTGAAGATTCATAAAAACACACAGGTCCTATCTGCAATGAATTTTGAAGAATGAGCTGGATTATCTATATTGGATAGGTATACATAAATCGTAAGAGTAAGAACCAGCAGCAGGAATAACTTTCAACAGAGTATGTACACCCAAGACGGCCTGGAATCCAGGCAGCGGCTGACGAAAAGCCTCACAAAGGGACAGAAGACTGGAGAAGTCAGCTGAAGCCAGATTATAAAACTATGCAGCGTGGTAGGATCGGCAAGACTCGGCGCGTGCTGGAGTGTGGGGCTGGTGGTGAGGGAGCAGTCGGTGACTGGTTCTGGTGGCTCTGAGTGTATGACGGTGCCATTCACCAAGGTGGGGAGGAGCAGATTTCGAGAACGGGGAGGTGTGTTCAGCTTTGGCCGCGGATGCCCTGAAGTCAGTGATACATGTGCAGCTAGTAGTGAGGAGAGCATCGGAGTCTATTTCCTGGCAACTCCTGCCCCTCCTTCAAGTCTTCTGGGTGCTGTTTCCTATGAGAAGCCATAAGAATATTGACTCATTTAACACGACGCTGTGATTACCCAGCATGTGCTGGGCCCTGGTTGGGGTAGAGCGAGCAAAGCGAAGTATCATCCCCATCAACAAGGAACCTAAATACTAACAGGTGAATGAGGGAGGCATAAAATACATAAGTCACATTATTTAGAAATTGAGGTAAGTGATATGGAGAAGATCACCAGGGTGAGATAATAAGAGACTAATGGGGTGCTTTAAATACCGGGGCAGATATCATGTAAAATGATGCTTGAATGCCCAGCCGGTGTGGCTCAGTGGATTGAGCATCGTCCCACGGACTGAGAGGTCCTGGTTTGATTCCTGGTCAGGGCACATGCCTGGATTTGGGCTCAATCCCCAGTAGGGGGCGTGAAGGAGGCAGCCGATCAATGGATGTTTCTCTCTCACATCGATGCTTCTATCTCTCTCTCCCTTCCTCTTTCCTTAAAAAAATCAATAAAAACATTTAAAAAATTGTTTTAAAAAAATAATGCTTGAAGGAAGCCGAGAAGGTGGCTGTGTGCAGGCCACGGAGCAGACACGTCAGTGGTGGGAATGGAAGTGGAGAGGGGGGACTAGGAAACAGGCCACAGTTAAGCACTCCCCAAGGATTCATTGAGCACACTAATGAAAAAAATACAAAAATATAAAAATAAGACTCCAATTATCCACAAAAAGGTTGGGAGATGTTTTTAGAAGAAAGATAAGTTGAAATTGCTTTTTAAAGGGATCTATTTCATCCAGCCGGTGTGGCTCAGTGGTTGAGCGTCGACCCATGCACCAAGAGGTCACTGGTTCAATTCCCGGTCAGGGCACATGCCCAGGTTGTGGGCCCGATCCCCAGTGGGGGGCATGCAGGAGGTGGCCAATTGATGTTCTCTCTCATTGAAGTTTCCATCTCTCTCTCCCTCTCCCATCCTCTCTCTCTAAAATCAATAAAGGAAAAAAAAAAAGGGATCTATTTCAATCAAAGGTTGATGTTTGTAAAAGTCCTCATTTTGGGAAGTTGGAGACAGGACAAATATAACGTGGAGTGAAGGAAACTTCTGGTTGAACCCAAAACGTAGCCACATACTTGAAATCATGGTCATAGGTTCCAAGAACAAGAGAAACTATTTGTGCTCTAAATTATATATGAGGGAGAAGTACTGAGAGCCTGGGGTCTGAAACCAAACGGAGTTTGCAGCTTGGTTCTGCCCCTTATTATGAAGGTGTCCTTGGGCAGGTTACTTAATTGCACCTCACTCAAAGAGGGAGGAAGGGAGAGAGAGAAACATCCATCGGCTGCCTCCTGCACGCCCCCTACTGGGGATCGAGCCCACAACCCGGGCATGTGCCCTGACCAGGAATCGAACCGGGACCTCTCAGTCCATGGGACACGCTCAATCCACTGAGCCACACCTGCCAGGCCTGTGCCTCACTGTTAATCTGGAAAGTCAGGTTACTAAGTTTACCGTGAGGGGTAAATGAGTTGCCTAAATCGGTTAGTGTTGACACAAATACTCGGCACATAGCATGAGCTAACAAGTGTTTACTATGATTATTATCACACATGGGACAGTGAAATGGAATGTGTAAGAATGGTCCCAGTGTGGTGCCCACGAGACAGTGGCTGTCACTGTGTTCTGGGCCCGGCCTCGGTGACAAGGAAGTTCTACCTGTGCAGACGCCGAAGGTGGGGGTCGGTGGCACAAATGGGGCGTTATCTTTAAGCTTATTCTAAGATAAAAATGTTAGCACTCAGATCTGCCCAGCATGCTCAAAAGCAACGGTGTGAACTATTGTGCAGTGGGGGAGCTGACCGGGGCCCTGGCAAAGGGGCACTTTGGGGTATGCCTCGACCCCTGTCGTCGGGGCTCCCTACCGCACACACCGCCGTGAAGCCCACCTCCGTCGCCAGTGCCTTGAAGGCTCGGGGCACCGCAAAGCTGCAGGCGACCTTCTGAGAGCACCTTTCGGCCCACGGTCCTGTCTGTGACTTCTGGTGAATAATTTCCACCCCCTTTCTTCCTCACAAGGCTAAGAATTCATTAATGCTGCAAAGTACTTCAAATACCTCTACAAAGGGCTTTCTTGTTACCTTATTACATCTGATAGCTCGCCAATCTTCTAAAAGATGTAAGTCATGAATATTAAAATCTATCTTGCATATTTTATATTGTTTTTATCATGACAAGAGAATATTAATTTATTGGAGATTTGTACTTTTCTAAAGGTTGCCTTTAAGCTTGGCTCTCAGTGAACTTTGTTAACCTCATCCAAAGTGTGGATAATAAAAGGGTCGAGACCAGGTGTGTAACATCTGTATTCTGAGAAAAGGGCTGTGATGGCAAGCTCCGTTACCAGACCCCCTCCCCCCCTTAAGCTTAAACCAGTTTTAGGCAAATTAAATGAAGAAGAATATATAGATTTCTTTAAATGAGCCAGAAAATTCTTATAATGCGTTCTTCAATCAGGCCTGCTATCCATTTTGCACTAAACTGTATATTTTTGAGCCTAGTGACTAATGTGAATTTGATTCAGAAGCATATGAAGTAGCTCATGCCTCCATGTGTTTTTTCCACGAGCTCCATCTGCCGGGATGGCTGCACCCGTCCCTCCACTCCTCCTCTGTTGAATTGAACTCGTGTTTCGAGTCTCAGTCCAAGCCCCACCTGCTCTGAGAGCCTACACACATAGAATGACGTTTTCTCCTGGATAACCTCATCATACCCTGTGCTACTTCTTGCTTATACGGACAAAGGTTTACTGCATTTAATCGTGAGCATTCTTACTTTCTTCAGATATATTTTGTTTGCCCGTGATGTCTGGTTCACATGGCTGCTTGTATAGGAATGGCATTCCGTGACTGCAGCACCATACAGTGTATTTTTCTCTCCGGCGGAAGTGTGGTATTAGGTAGTCCTGCGCTGATGTCCTCACCACTGACACCCAGGATCTGGTTCTCCTCTTCTTTCTGCCTCAATTCCTTAGTGCATGCTATTTGCTCAGGGTCACCTATGGGTCCAAGGTAATTTCTGGAGCATTGCCCATCATCAAGTCCATATTCCAGACAAGAAGAAGAAGAAAAGGGAATGGCGGATAGTTTGCATAAGCCGTCTTTATCCTTTGTATTTAAGGAATTTAATCGACATTAAACTCTAACCTTCTGCTTACATTTCACTGGCCAGAAAGTAGTCAGTAATTCCTTCTAGCTGCAAGGGAGTCTGGGTAATATAGTGCTGTAGCTGGGTATTTGAGCACCGCAGATATTTTGTTACTCACTAAGGAAGAAGACAAAAATGTGTTGGTGAGACAACTCGCTAGTACTCTTTGCCACAGTGTGTAGAGACTCTTCTGTGTATAAATGAAGACCCTCTCCTAGAACCATCGGCTGTATGTGAGTGTCAGCAGGGCAAATGATCTTGGCCAATTCATTCACAAATTAGGAACCAACTAGCAAAACAGTCCAAAAGTGTTGCTTGGCTAAATTAATTAGGTTTATTATTACATTGGTTCATAACTAAATTTTATATTAAATTCTAATAGCTTTTCTCAGGCCAGGGTTATTTATTATGATTATTTATTTGTTCCCAGTTTCCCATCTCAGGAATAATGAGAAGTCTGCCTCAAAGATTGTTACCATAAAATGGATTTATAATGTAAAATGCTTAGAATAATTTCAGGCACACGGTAGGTACTTATCAAATTTTAGCTCAACAGTTATACTCATTGTTACAATAACAGTCACTGTTAAGCATGTGTTGGAAGCTTACCCTGTCTTGGTTACTATGGTCAGTTCTGTACCTATAACTCGTACAATCCTCGTACCTACTTTTGGGGTTAGCATTATTATCCTTGTTGCATCAGTGAAAAAGCCAAGGGGTTCGGTGGTGGTCTGGCTGACAGAGACACTGTGCTTCCCGTGTTCTCACCACAGTTCTCTGTCCTTTGTGAGCATTGACTGGCTTAGTCCTTACCGCAAGTGTGGAACTTGACTCCACACTTCAGATGAGCTAAGACGCAGACCAAGGCGAGACATCTAGTACCTGGCAGAGGGAGGACAGCATCCAGGTGGGTGCCGGATAACACCTGGGCTCTCCGGCGCCATCGTCTGGCCTTGTGCTTTGAGCCACCTGCCAGCCCTCCTCTTGTGCATTTTCATCCGTTCTCTGTCCATTTGCTAATTGGCAGCTTTCCTCTGCTCGCTTTGGTATTTGTAGGATTTATTGAAATTTTATATCGGAATTAAAATCAATGAAGTATCTGATCCATGTGTATGGATGGATATATGTAGCTGGGTATGTGTACTCTTGGTGAAACTGACCGTTTAAATCAGTCATAATAGGCAAACTGACAAGTCTACGGTGATGTGTTACAGAGTGTGTTTATGGGAAGGGTTGGGGGGCCATCTACCCCTGCGTATGCTGTTTTCACCCCACACAGGACACGGATGAGCCCAGTTAGACTCTCCTGTAAGACCTGCTGGGGGAAGAGTCTGCTCCACCTGACAGGGTGATCGGCAGTCGATCTTTATGCCTGTTCTTCCTGCGTATTAACCCCATGCTTGATCACTTTGGCTCCCTGACTTCCCTTCAGTCTCATTATTTATATCGAACATAACAAATCACAATATTGTACGTTTATCTTTCAATCGTCCGGATGCTGTTCGGGTTTCTCTATTACTGATACAGATTGTCCGCACATTTACAGGTAGTTTATGCATGTTGTCTCCAAAGCAAACGTGTTTTACTTGTTCCATTTTTATATCATCTTAAAATAGGTGATCAATAAAACGAAATATGTTGAAATTCAAATAGTTCATTGAATGTTTTGTTTTTTTTTTTATCCTCACCTGAGGACATTCTTTCATTTTTTGTTCAGATAGAGTGGGAGGGAGAGAGAGGAAGAGAGAGAGAGAGAAACATCGACGTGAAAGGGACACATCGAGTGGCTGCCACCCGCACATCCCAACCAGGGCCGGGGGACAAACTGCAACCGAAGCACATGCCCTTAGCGGGAACCGAACCCGGGTCTCTCTGGACCGCAGGCCGACGCTCTAACCGCTGAGCCAAACCGGCCAGGGCCATTGAACGTTAGTTGAGCAGCAAGGTCCAGGTGAACACACTACATCCAACTGGAGTGTTTCCTTGAATACAGTGAATGACCAATTTCACATCGGAAGGGCCCAAAGGTATTTATTTACCAAAAGCCATAGAAAAATAACAAATTAAGTGAATTTTATTTGATTTTGCAGGTTCAGGTATGTACTTTCCAAGTTTTGGATGTTGTACATGATGTAAATTTAAAAAGAAAAAAGAAACCATTATTTTTAGCATATATTTTGAGTGAATCTTTTTAAAAGTTGTCATAGTAGCCCTGGCCAGTTTGGCTCAGCAGTTAGAGTGTCAGCTCATGGACCTGAGGGACCCGGGTTCGGTTCCCACTAAGGGCATGTGCCTCGGTTGCAGTCTGTCCCCGGCCCCGGTTGGGGTTGTGGGTGTGGCAGCCAGTCGATGTGTCTCTCTCGTATCGATGTTTCTCTCTCTATTCCTCCCTCTCTATCTGAAGATAAATATAAAAATGTCCTCGGGTGAGGATTAAAAAAAAAAAAGTTGTCATAGTAGTAATAGAGTTTGCAGAAATATAAATATGCAAATTTGATTCTGAATAGTCCCAATGTCTCACTATGTCTGGGCTCCTGCTCTAAACAATTAACGTTAAATAGGCTTTAGTTTAGAAAACCACGGCTTTCAGAGTAGTAAATACTACTGACACCTGCCGTCTGTGCACTGGACTCCCTTGCTTTCTTTTGTGCATCTGGTGAGGGAGAGCCTTGGACTGGTTGGAGCTGTTTGGCAGCCCTCAGAGATGTGACAGTTGTCTCTTTCCTCTAGTGGCATCGCTTTGCTGTGAAAGGAGACAAGGAACTAACCCAAATAACATCCTGTCCCTTTGAAAGGAAGCTGGAAAAGTGAAGAGCTTCTTTGTTCTGACTACGCACGCATGCACACACACACACACACACGCTCATGCACACACACACACGCGCACGCATGCACACACGCACATGCACACACACACACGCGCGCACGCACACACACACGCACATGCACACACACACACACACACACATGCACACGCGGTGCTTTGTTTTTCACTTGTCACAGTTGTTTTCCCCTCACTGTATTCCGCCACCATCCCTGCAGCCAAGCACAATTTATGTTGCCAAGACGGATGCTATAAAATGAAGCTGAACATGGCAGGCGCTGAAAAAGAATTGTGTGTTTGCAAATGATTACCTGTCATAATATGTTTCTCAATTTTTTCCCCTAAATTCTCGTGAAAAACACAAGGTTAGGAAGAAAATTGTGGCACTTAGTCTGAACAATTATGATTTTGACCAGGAAGCTGTGAGAAAGGTGATGAGTTTTTTAGGGCAAGAGTCGAATCAGGATGAAATCCCAAATTGAATGTTCAAAATTATATTATCAAGGACATTGCTTATATCCTAATATCTAATCCTGTTGACTTTTTTACAGAATTACTTAGTGAGTTAAAGTCATTCAAATACCCAACCCTTCTCCAAAATACCCTGCAAGTGCCCATTTAATAAGTGGTGTAATTGGTGACATTACCTTGTAAACAGTGTGACGGACATGCTTATGTTTGGGTGTCTATTACATAGCACCAACTCAGAATCCTGGCAGGTGCTTCATGCACTCACAGCCGGCCTGCAGACGCTGTCCCTCTTCTCCGCGGGCCCCTTCACAGCAAGCAGTACCTGGGAAGAGTTCCTGTTGCCCGTGTGTGGATCTGGGGATGTCCTTGCACCTCCAGCAGTGTGCTCCGAGGCAGATGCCACCTCTTCCTCTGTGACACCTCCTGTTCTCTCAGCGTGAATCCAGGCTGAGATGGGAGAACAGCCTATCATTCCAGATGCTCGCTTTTTTATTTTATTTTTTATCCTCACCCGAGGACATTTTTGCATTTAGCTTCAGATAGAGCAGGAGGGAAAGAGGGAGGAAGAGAGAGAGAGAAACATTGACGTGAGAGAGACACATCGACTGGTTGCCACCCACACAACCCCAACCGGGGCCAGGGCCAAACTGCAACCGAGGTATGTGCCCTTAGTGGGAACCGAACCTGGGACTCTCTGGTCCGAGGGCCGACGCTCTAACTGCTGAGCCAAACCGGCCTGGCCCAGATGCTCGCTTTAGGCTCACGGATCCCCGTGGTTCACGCATGGACATCACAGTCATGCCATGTGGGATGCTCTCCCTGGCTCCACTGTACTGACATGGTGATTCTCCTTATCCCGCAGTAGGGATTTCCCACCTCCCGTTTGATCGGAAGCCTCTGATCACAGCTGTTTGTTATCTGGTCCTAGATTTGACCCTTTGTGTCCTTGACTTCGCTTCTTAGTGGATTTTACTGTTTTGTGCGTATCACCACAGGCTTCTTATGATCAAGGGAATGCTTTATATTTTTGTAGAGACCTTACTCTTAAGAAGTACTTATTTCTGTATAACTTCATGAGACAGTGATGACGTGAGTAATTGAAGGACATCCACATGAGTGCCCAGCAAACGCCAGTGGTGATGCCAAAGGCACTGTGAGTTTAGCTGTAATTGCTACCCCACCCCCCAAAAAGTAACATCAAAAGTTACAACCTGCATATGAATAATTATACATTTTTAGTGTTGTGTCAAATTGTACTAAAATACTTGAAATGTGCTTTTTAGGAGGTTATGGTCCATCTCTGTCCTGGGGAAAGACTGAAGGCATCAGTGATCTCTTCCCCCGTTCTCAGCCCTCACTCTCCCTTTCTGCGTCATCTTTTAGCCACTCCAAACTTGAAAGACGCTCAACCTTTGCTTTGACTGCCCTCATTTTCACCTTGCCGGAATGTGCAAGTCCAACTTCTCCTATGTTGGGCCACTCGCTATTGTCCCAGAGGTCTTATGTTCTGTTCATTTTTTTCTCTATGAACTCAGTTATGGACAGTTCCATTGCTGCGTCTTCAAGTTCACGGCCTATTTTCTGCATTGTCTAATCAGTTGTTAATCCCCTCAGTGTGTGTTTATTTAAGATATTATCTTTTTCTTCTCTGTATATTTATTTGGGACTTATGAAGATTCATTGCTTTCTTCATATTGGTCATATGTTCGTCTACTTCCTTGAACATATGGAGCATGTTTGCAATGGTAGCTAAACATTGTTGCTATGTTCATTGTGTTTGTCATTCTGGATCTTTTTTAGTTGAGTGACTTTTCCCCTCCTGGCTATGGTTTAAATTCTCCTGCTTCTTTGAACCCCTAGTACTTTTTTTTTTCTTCTTTAATTGGATTCCAGATATTGCAAATTTCATGCAATTGTTTGGTGCTGGATTTTGTTGCATTCCCTTAAAGAATGTCAGACTTTATGCAGGCAAGCAGATACGTTTCTTGGGATCAATCAGATCTTTTTGAGCCTTGCTCTTAAGCTTTGTTGGTGGGGCCCAGAATAGCCATAACTCTAGGAGTAAGTTAGCCCCACTGTGATGGCAATACTCTTCTAATGACAATACCAGAGTCATTAACATCATTAATTAAAAAAGTAAGTCACACCTTGGCCGGGTGGTTCAGTTGGTTGTAGCATTGGCCGTGCACCAAAAGGCTGCAGGTTCAGTTTGCAGTCAGGGCACGTACCTAGGCTGTGGGTTTGAGCCCTGACTGAGCGAATGCCGGAGGTAACCAATCTGTGTTTCTCACATCCATTTCTCTCTCTCTCTCTTCCTTCCTGTCTTTCTAAAAATCAATAAACATACCCTCAGGTGAGGATAAGAAAAAGGAAGTAGTTCACTGGAACCTGAGAGCTGCTAAAAAATGATTGTCTTCTGACAGCCGTGTTACTATATTTTTCTTGGAATAACGTGAGCATTACTTTTTTTTTTTTTTTTTTTTTTTTTTTTATCCTCACCGAGGATATTTTTCCATTCTTTGTTCAGACAGAGCGGGAGGGAGAGAGAGGAAGAGAGAGAGAGAGAGAGAGAGAGAAACATCGACGTGAAAGGGACACATCGAGTGGCCGCCTCCTGCACGACCAACCAGGGCCAGGGACAAACTGCAACCGAGGTACATGCCCTTAGCGGGAACCGAACCCGGGTCCCTGTGGACTGCAGGCCGACGCTCTAACCGCTGAGCCAAACCGGCCAGGGAGAGCATTACTTTTAAAATTTTATAAAAAAAATGAAGCATTGCTAGATAAATTCTTTTTCTATTCATTCTTGCTCTCTCTTCTTCTCTGCACCGTCCTCCACTGCTTGATTCATAACATACGTATTTAATTATTTTTCAATTTTAATATACTTATATATATATAGTAGGTGTTTTAATAAATGTTGATTTAACCCCCTACTTTTGATGTTATCTGTGTTGTTACTTAAAGTGGTCTTCACCGCATTTCCCAGTCAGACAGAGAACTATAATCCATCCATTCAACCCCTTGCTTTGTGACTTGGAATTAATTGTCTAAAGCACCTATTTTCAACTGGTGTGGTGCAAGAATTTTTAAAATATGCAATACCTGACTATTTAGTCAGGCATTGACTTCTTTCCCCTTAGAATGTCAAATTAAAAAATGACAACAATAGCCATCCAGTGTGAATGAATCAAAATTATACCTTTTTTTTTTTTTCTCAGATTGGCAAAAAATATATTTTTTGATGTGCCGCAGAATTTTAGTAATTAGTTTCTGTGTGCCAGCAGATGAAAAGGTTGAAAATCGCTGCTCTAAAGTAATGAGTGTATAAGTGACTTGGAATTTTTCCACTCGGGGCTCCTGTAGTTAAAGCTGAAACCAGCGATTCAGCTGAGCGTGATGAAGAGGTGGCGACGGTGACCACAGAGGAGACTTTTTAATGACCACGTCACAGATGTCACCCTGTGCCATTTCTCAGCAGAGGACATTTGAGGTGTATAGTCCCCATTTTACAAATGAGAAAATGTATGTCCAGGGAAGTTAAGTTATCCCAGTTAACTAACACACCACAATCACATACCTGGTAACTTCCAGTCTGAATTTAAACCCATAACTGATGGCCCAGAAACAACAAGCTTTGCTTAGTAGTCTGTTGCATTCCCTTAATGAACGCTGGCTATTGGACTTGCACCAAATAAATAAATGAGATGACATTTGCACAAGGCAGAATTCAGCAACCCAGGGCTTACACAGGTTGATTCAAAAAGAATCTAACACTTGCAAAAATGCATTACTAAGTAACTAGGTTATATCCGAACAGCTGATAGGCACCGAGTGGCAGAGTGATCCTTACCATGAATCCCGCTAAAGGGGAAGTCAAGGTGTCGGCTGCATGCTCATGTTTCTGAGTAAATAGCATCTATTATGTAATTATCAACTCACATATTACGTGACTTACAATGCTATATTGATGTATATTTGAAGTAGTTCAGTTATGTTTTCATCTCCTGGAAAACAGCAACCTCTCCGTGACAGTCCCCCACCGAGGACCCTGACTCTTTGCTCAGTGAGTTTTCTCTCACTCACTTAACAGCTATGTTGGGGCACACTTCAGTCTTTCCCACGTACGGCTGACATGTTAGTTGAGGAAGTCAGATGAGACCAAATCGAATTATAACAGAAAGTCCCCCAGTTTTCTTCCCTGGAACGTGTAGGAAGCACTGTGGGGCTGCGGGCGGAGGGTGGACAGTCGTCGGGGTTTTGAGCAACTCTGTAGAATGCGAACGTGTCTGGCTCCCACCCTGTGAGCGGTCTTAGTTGATCCTAAAGTGTTTTGATCTTCAAATAGATCGTGTGGGTGTTCCAAGGAGTCCTTCCCTTTGTGATCGGACATGATCCGTGATCTCAGCAAAGGGGCAGATCATCCCCGTCCACCGAGCCACTTTGTCTCAGCCTGTCATCTTCTCTAAGACGCCCCGTCGCTGACTGACACGACCCTGGGCTCTGTACACCCACCTCTGACGGCGGACAAGAGTCAGGGGCAGACGAGGACGCTGTCGGGACTCTGCTAAGGTTACAACTCTGATTTTTTTAAAGGTATTTTGAACATTGATGAATCGTTAGAAGGTATTTTTTTGTTGTTCCTTCTGTTGTCTCTGTCAGTCTCTGGGCATCGATGCATAGTAATTTAGCAGATGAAGGAAGTGTGCCCCTTCCGCTCCTTCGTAGCTAGGGTCGAAGTCACTGCAGTTTGATTTCTCAGACCCTGGATGACCTTGTTGTTGTTTGACATTTTAGTTAGGTTAACCATTTTGGAATAAAAGTAAGAAATTATTCTGGCATCTTGCAGCAACGGATTTCTGTTGTTTCTAAAAAGATAGTCTACTTTATGAAGTAAATAAAATTTTCTTTTTTTAAAAAATTCTCACCCAAGGATATTTTTCCATTTATCTTCAGATAGAGTAGGGGAGAGAGAGGGAGAGGGAGAGACATCCATGTAAGAGAGACACATCCATTGGTTGCCTCCTGTACAACCCGACCAGGGCTGGGGACGAACTGCAACCGAGGTACGTGCCCTTGACCGGAATCGAACCCGAGACTCTTTGGTCCACGGGCCGACACTCCAGCTGCTGAGCCAGGCTGGCCAGGGCAGATACAATTTTCTATGAGAAATGGGATGTCGCTGGCATGCCGTGAGCAAGGCAGGATGCGCTGGGAGTCACTCACCCAGTTACACAAACGTTCTTGGCATGACAACACACGAAGATTTCTCATTATAAGTCCTAGCAGTGAACATCTTTTATTAAAACTTAGAAGTTTTCCCTGTGAAAATAGCTCTGTTGTCGTAACGGGCTGTAATCTTTAGTTTTAGCAGTGCTGGCAAAGGGTCATTATTGTAATTACTTAGCAGGAGAATTAGCTGACGTGCGCTCTTTCTTTATGGCGCTCCTGCCTCCATCAAAACGTTCCCAATCAGCTCTCAGGGCTGCTGCGACCTCTCCTCTCACCCATCGCTTTGATCTCCCAGCTGCTTTTGCTCTAAGGAGAAGCAGGTCCAAAGCCTCTCTCTGCTTCAAAGCCTCTGAGTAGACCATCTGAGGTCTTTTACCTCCTTCTGCCTTCGTTCATTCCTGCCCAGACAGTCTAGGTAAATGAACCCCATGTCCTTGAGGTATGGGGGGGCCACTCACTGGACTGTCTGTCTTCTGAAACTTCTCCATGGCACCTACTGGCTTTTTAAAACTCACATAATCATTTTCTCTTTCAGGGACCAAAAAAAAAGTAGCTCAAGGGACTGCAGACACAGGGAAAGACTGATAGACACATTGTTTCATTCCTGGATCTTATGGCAACTGTTACCCAAAGAGCTTCGTTAGTTCAGTCCCAAAGCCCTTCCGCATCCATAGCAGTCCTCGGGGACACTGAGTTACTAGTAGAAACTGAAATAAAAAATGTTGCTTTTCCTCGTTTGCCTCATGCTTACAGAAGCCTAGAAATGTTTCCTATGAAACAGTGTGAAAGGAAGAACATTTATACAACTGAAATTCATCTGGCCAGGAGTGCATTCCCACATGTTCTGGTTGGTATTTGAGATGCTATTTGCTTTGTAAACATGACCTCGTTCTCGGCTCCCGCTCCTGGGGCTCTGGTTACTGTGTGTGATAATGTGTCGCTCATGACGTCCCTGTGTGTGTGGCTACAGAACCTCAGCTATTCTCAGGAAATGGTTATGGAGCTGAGCCCGCAGAAGTTTATCTGAAGGCCCCATGTACTTCAAGACAAAGTATGGTTGTGGCAACTGCTTCGTAATGAATGAATCCCATAAAGCTGTGATTTCAGGTGAGGGGTGGCTATTGAAATAGAAATCATTGTGAATAAAACATAATTTTTAGGAAAGGTATATATATATATATATCTTCTGTTCTCGGTCACCCAAGAACAGAAGAGTGTTTTAGACTGTGAAGGTTATCTAAATCATAACTGTTTCAGCATAATCCTTGTCGTCATCATCATCATCATCACCATCGTCATCATCTAATTGGTGAGGCTCCGCTGAGCTGGGCACTTGCATATACCTTTTATATGACCCTTTGTACAGCCCTGTGATAAATGTATTTCTGTCTCCATTTTATAGTTGATAATGTCAAGTTCAGAAAGATAAATAAATGTCCTTATATCACACAGCAAGTACATGGTAAATCCAGGATTCCAACTTGGATCTTCCTGGTTCCAGTTCTGCGTTCTATTCAGTATGTGTTGTGTTGTGATGGTGAGGTCCTCATAGATGGGCTGCTGCTGTCACCCTGTGTCACTGTTATCCACCGAAGGGTCCATGTTCCCAAGCTGGGATGTTATTCAAAATACTGATCGGCTGGCGGTCATGGGCGTTACTGTCCGATCAGAGTAGACACCACAGCCTATCAGAATGGAGCCCACCCAAAACTGACATCTGATCACACTGGTGCACACTCATTCCCTGTCAGTCCCAGACCTAGGGTGCAACCCTCAAATGGTATGCAAAATTCTGTGTACATGTGGATATTATTGTACATTTTTTTTCCTGTGGGGGGGGAAAACTTTTTCTTTTCTTTTTTTTTTTTTTTACCTCTAAAGATTGAAAACTTCTGTTTGGTGGTGAACTAGATTAACTGGCTTGACAAAAATATATATTTGTACTAAGTGAACAGTATTAAGATACACGAGCCCTGGCCGGTTTGGCTCAGCGGTTAGAGCGTCGGCCTGCGGTCCAGAGAGACCCGGGTTCGGTTCCCGCTAAGGCCATGTACTTCAGTTGCAGTTTGTCCCCGGCCCTGGTTGGTCGTGCAGGTGGCAGCCACTCGATGTGTCCCTTTCACGTCGATGTTTCTCTCTCTCTCTCTCTTCCTCTCTCTCCCTCCCACTCTATCTGGACAAAAAATGAAAAAATGTCCTCAGGTGAGGATTAAAAAAAAAAAAAAGATACCCGAGAGTTTCTGAGGAATTGTATCTATGGGACAGGATGCAGAAGAGAAGGGACAGGAGTCTGGGAAGTGTGAGTCTGTGGTTCGGGGTCTCAGGACCAGTCTTGCCTGGGGAGGGACAGGCCATGAGATGGAACCCTGTTTCAGAGATTTGTTATTTCTTTTTTCTCTTTTTTTGGCTGAGTAAAGTTGACAAACTTGATTTTTATTTATTTTTTTTGTCTTCACAAATTTTTTTTATTAATTAATTTATTTTTGTTACAGATGTTTCTCCTTTTTCCCCCATTGATACCCTCCTCCCAATGAGACTTGTTACTTTTTTTTTTTCTTTATTGATTTTAGAGAGAGAGGTAGGAAGAGGGAGAGAGAGAGAGAAACGTCACTGAGAGAGAACATTGACTGGTCGCCTCCTGCATGCCCCCCACTGGGGATCGAGCCTACAACCTGGGCGTGTGCCCTGACCGGGAATCGAACAGATAACCTCTTGGTGCATGGGTCAACGCTCAACTGAGCCACACCGCCGGGTTAGACTTGTTACTTCTTTTTTTTTTTAATCCTCACCTGAGGACATTTTTTGCATTTATCTTCCGATAGAGCAGGAGGGAGAAAAGGAGGAAGAGAGAGAGAGAAACATCGATGTGAGAGAGATACATCAAGTGGTTGCCACCCACACGACCCCAACCAGGGTCGGGGACAAACTGCAACTGAGGTACGTGCCTTTAGCAGGAACCGAACCCGGGACTCTCCGGTCTACGGGCCGACACTCTAACTGCTGAGCCAAACCGGCCAGGGCGAGACTTGTTACTTCTCAGTTCTACCTCCCAAAGTAACTAAGAGGCAGGGTTAGTTCCCTGCTCCCCAGTTTTGAAACCCCTGAAACTGACAGGGTCATTTTTCCTTCCTTTAATTAGTCAGTGTTGTTTTCTGGTTTTTTTGTTTGTTCGTTTTTTAACTTTATAATCTGGCTGTTTTATCTTCCACATAAATAATAAACAGGGAAAAATGTTATTCGCAAATGTCATAAAAATAATTTTGCATGTATACATTTATTCTGTAACTTGAGCAGGAGTCCATTTCTAATATTTTAAGTAACTTAAAATTAGAATTAATTGTATTAAGTTCTCCGAATCATTCATCACACCAGGAAAAGCTCAATTTTAAATGATTAGAGATTTGAAAATATAATTCTCATGTTTAATTTTATTTTATCAAGTGTTCTGCCTTCTAATGAAATGACGTATTCATGTCCTGCTTTGGACACGAAGAAGTGTTCCCAGCGGATTCTTACTGAGACTCCTGTGCGGTTCCATTTGCCCTGGGTAATAACTGTGGGATATATAGGTCCAGAGGGAAAACTGGAGCACTTATTCCATGCCTGATTATCCATTCTTCTGGCCACCCCAGTTCTGTGTTATACACGTAGCAATATAAAAATGTAAAGCCTATACTACTTTAGCAAATACGTTTTATTGCCAGTTGCAAGCACCCATCTGGACTTGAATCTTTATTTAGTTCAAAGTAACTGCAGTCATATTACTTTCTCTAATACTTCCGCAAATGTTACAGATTCCAACAAAATGTTTTCAATTATACATACAGCTAAAGCTTACTTAACAAACCTTGGATGAATTAATGATGGTGAGGCAATAATATAAAGCTACTGAGTGAATCCTGATAATATGTGATCAAGCATTGTTGCTTTTGAGACTTTGTGTAGCCTCTAGTTTCACTTCCATTAGTTTCTTAAGAACCTTTGATCAGCCTGGCCGGTGTGGCTCAGTGGTTGAGCATGGACCCATGCACCAAGAGGTCACCCGTCCGATTCCCAGTCAAGGCACATGCCCAGGTTGTGGGCCCGATCCCCAGAAGTGGGTATGCAGGAGGCGGCCGATCAATGTTCTCTCTCGTCGATGTTTCTATCTCTCTCCCTCTCCTTCTTTTCTCTCTCTAACATCAATAAAGAAAAAAAAAAAAAAACCTAAGAACCCTTGATCAGCAACTACATAATGTTACCCTTCTGATGGTTTGCTAGCGTCCTTGTAAACAAGTGAGATGCATTTGGTAACCCTCAACATGCCGAGGAGAATCCCTCCCTTCTCGTCTCTCCATTTTGTATCTGTGCAGTGTGCATTTTAAAGCATCATTTACTTTTTAGGTTAATTGGGGCCTTTTGAAAGGCACTTCAGTTGCCTTTTAACAGTTGTCTGGAGACAACTTCTCTCATTAGGACACTCCCAGCACACGACTGGAGAGGCAAGGTGTGATGTGCAGCCTGGCCCGGAGGTGAGTGTGAGGTGGTGGAGTCGCCGCTGGGCTCCCACGTGCTCTCTGCACCTGCCCTCTCCCCGCTCTCCCACACCCTGCCAGGTACTACGATCTGGGTGCTGTCCTTCTACCTCCCAAGCCCGTAGCCTTGACGCCGTATCTGTGGCCAAGTAGAGTACGTCTCCACGCTGCTCCCAGCGATGTGCTCTGACGACCTATTACCACCACCTCACATTCTCACTTACTACTTCGACACGCGTGCATTCTGTGCGCTTGCTGGGCATCGTGGACGTGTGGGCAGGCTCTTGCCCTCACGAAGCTCACGTTCCAGGGCTGAAGGCGCTCAGCACGGCTCCAGGAAAGTTGAGTTGGGAAAGCAGAGGCCTGGAGGAGTTCGGAGCCGGAGAGCCCCCAGCGGTTTGGGCAGTGGGACGTCTCACTGAAGAAGAGACATTTCCTTTGAGTAATGTTCCTCAGCGGGAGAGTAGGGCTTGGTGTGGACAAGTGGTGTCCCGTGCAGAAGGAACGGTGAAGAGATGAGGAGTCATTTAGAGCTTTCAGGGAACTGGCAGAACTGGGCTGCAGCTGGGGCAAGAGAGTGAGGCAGAGATCAGCACAGCGGAGAGAAGAGGGAGGGGTTCTCCTCGGCACGTGGAGGGTTACCAACGGCCTCTTACTCGTTCATGGACGCTGCAAGGATACCTAGCAAGGACTGTGGGGTTCACATGGATCTGAAGGACTGAAACAATCAATTCTCCTCATCTGATTGTTTCTATTTAGTAAAATATTTTTTTTAAATATAATGATTTATTCAAAGTGCTGGGCAGCTATAAAAGTTTACAATTTGGGGGTAAAGTTTTGAATGCGGTTGTCTTCTCTACGCCTCTCAGTAAGCAATGCCTATTTTATTTGAATGTTGCTCCCTTGCTACCGTCGGTTCCTTCATCACTGGCTATTCCTGGGGTGTGGAATCGTGCACCCTGCACTCCCACCGCCCACGATCCTGGGGCAGCGTAGTAAAGAAGGGAAGGCGATGATTCAGGCTCGTCTACAGCACTCAGGAGCTTTAAGTCTTTCAGTTTCCCCTGCTTTGCATTTTCGCCTCACCTTTCTCACTCTTGAACTCATCTGTGCTGACAGTAATCAAGTGGGTTGTCACAGCTGAGCGGGGATTGACACTCTGTGGGCCACAGGCTCTGTGCGGTGTGACTGCCAGAGGAGACGTTGGCACCGACCACGCGAAGCAGGCGGGCAAAGCGGCAGCCTGTCTTTCCCTTGCAACTGAGTATGAATGTTGCAAAGTTGATTTTTTTTGGCAAAACGCACTGATATTGTCTGACAGCTGTTACGGTGTATGTCTTGAAAGCCTTTAAGTTTCAAACAGGTATCTATTTTAGCGGTTTTAGAAATGGATCCTTAAAAAAGAAAAAGAACTGGGAGCTTACAGTTGAGCATGAGGCCAACTTGATGGAAGTGATATCTGGTCTCGATTTCAGTTATTAAACATGTTATTGCAAAGTACATTTTACCAAAAAATAGCAATAATACTAATACATCTACATTTAACTGAATTAATGTGAAATGCAGCCCAGTGGGAAAACATAGGAACATGTGACATGTCGTGTGGAGAAAGCATTAGATCAGGGAACACTCATCCTTCCTAGAAGACACAAGAGAGATGTACTGAATTAAAGAGAAAACCATTGGTTGAATAGACTTTGGGACCCAAAAGAGAGATATTTCTGAACTGATCCAGAGAAATTCAGTTTTAACTCAAAGTAGACCAAGAATAGATGATAAAGCTAAAGAAAAGGACATTTGGTAGCTTGTGCAACCAGGATTTAAAGCGGATTGAAACTTGCAGTGAATAACAGCTTCTCAAAGTGCCCCAGAAACCTTGGAAGAAGGAAGGTCTCAACTCTAGATGGTTATGGGTCTATCTAGGTATAAAGAATCACTGGGACGTGGAAGCTATATCTATGTCAAAGTGACTTGGTGATCATTTCCAGATCTCTGTTCTTTATTCGAATAGAAGAGAATCACCGCTGAACAGGCAGGGTGCCTGCTCCGTGCACAAATCGCAATGCAATGCTGGCACAGTACCTGGTAAATAGGAGGAGCTCGGTATACATCGCTTAGAGGTCTGAAATAAATGCTATTGTTGCAGTCACCTAAGAGGATTTTTGTTTCGTTTGGTTTGTTTGCTTTTTAATATTTCATGAGTCAGAATGGAGGAGGTAAGAAGCAGGGTCATGACCATGAGAATTCTGTTGGAATAGTACAAATTTGAAGGTTCTGGTTCCATTAGTACCATTGGCTATAGATTATGGCTTTGAGTAGTAAGTTATCACAGTGTAATCTTGGTCTTGTTTTATAATTGCAGTATCTTTTATAACCACTTAATGGACAATATGGAACCAGAACTATCAGAGAAGTAACTATAAAAACATTGATACTTTGATATTACTGTAAAGTAACTTACTTTCAAACAGTGTTTATAATTGTAACACTTATAACCCTTAACTTTCTAAATATCATTTTGCCTTTAAAATTAAAAATACATAATTTTTTTTGTTAAAAATGTATATTTAATTATCCAGTGAGAAGACTTGTGAAAATATTTGTAGAGACAGACAGATAAACTCCATACTCTAAAACATGTAAGAAAAACATCCAAATAATATAATGCCACCATAAATCACCTTCTTCAGTGAATGTCAACTCATTTCTTTTGAGGACAAACACCATATTAAGGGCACATAGACTTTATGTTCTAAGGACTTTAGAGGCAAAAAGGGAACAGTCAGGACTGGAGTTGTCCATGACAAATGCAGAAAGGAAAACATTTAAGAATCGAAACTGTTTACATTGTACTCATTGGCCAAAACCTTTCCTATAATTGATGAGTATTAATGGGATTGATTATCAGGTGTTCCGTTACTGAATAATAGAACTACTACTTCAGACCACTGAAATCACAGTGAATGTGTAATTATACTATTTCAGAATGAATCATGGTTTGATCCTGTACTGAAGAATGGTAAACTGAGTGAAAAAGGCTCTAAAGTCGATCTAAGCAAAGTAAATCTATTTTATGGAGCCGTGGCCAAGAGAGGATCTTTGCAGACTTGAAACATGAATTTAATCACATTTGTGCACCATTCTTTTTTTTTTTTTAATTCTGGGTAGTTACTCAAGAACTACCTGATGCTGATGCCTGAACCCCAGCAGCACGGACACAGAGGCCCCTGTGGGTACGCGGGGCATGCAGAGGGTTTCTGTCCACTGAGGAGCACGGAGCTTGGAGAAACGGCCGCTTGTATAGGAAGCCAGCGGCTGCTGTCTTGGTGGGGGGAGTTACCTCTTTCATCACGGCGGGTCACTGCAAGGCTGCCAGCATAATGAGTCCTCAGAGCCTTGAATTCTTGGCAAACCCAGAGACAATGAGCAGAGGACCTCAGGGCCATGGTGGGCTGCATCCCCCAACAACCATGACACCAAGACCCGCGGAGAAGCTGGCTTGAGGACAGTGAGCAAAGGCAGAATGCCTGTGTGTGCCTGTGTGTGCTTGTGAAAGCTTGTGGAAGCTTGCTGTAATACTGATACGGATTAGAAACTCATGTGTGTGTGTGTGTGTGTGTGTGTGTGTGTGTGTGTGTGTGTAATGTTCTTATTGATTTTAGAGAGAGAGGAAGGGAGAGGGAGATAGAAACATCGATGAGAGAGAACATCGATTGGCTGCCTCCTGCATGCCCCCCACTGGGAATCAAGCCCACAACCCGGGCATGTGCCCTGACCAGGAATTGAACCAGAGACCTCTTGGTGCACGGATGACACTCAGTCCGCTGAGCCCCACTTCCTGGGCACGTCTTAAAACCCTGGAATAGAGAGCTTCTGGAATCACAGCCCAAACAGATGATAGGTATCATTTCTGTTTATGAATGGAATCCATAGAAATCACAGCAATCAGAGGCTGGCCCCGAGGAGAGAGAGCGATGTCTGCATAGACGGGGAGTTTCCGCGCAGCACAAGCCGCAGCTCCTGCTCCTTCCTCCCAGTGTGCTTTCCACAATACTGAGACGGTGAAAGAGTGCTCAGAATATGTTTATGTAACTCAGCTTGGTGCCTGTTCCACGGGGGTGACATATCCGATATCCTGGTCCACACACCCTGGTCGTGCTGCAGATCAGTGACGCTGTCTCTGGGACAGCCAGGTAGGTCACCCATGTCTAGTGGGCTCTGGCTGTTTGTGGCTGTGTCTGTTTGACATAGTGACTCCTCTCACTGGACAGGAGCCACATACCTAGGCAGGAAGTGTCCCACGGCCACCATTCAGTCGTTCACCCTCTGTTCACCAGACACTTATGGAGTGCCTGTCTTTTGCCACCAGTTACAGCAGGCTGGGTCATCTGCTCTCCCGCGGCTCTGACCCCCGGGCACTGCCACACGCGGGAGAGGGGTGTCCAGTCCGCCACCTCGGTGTGTGTCAATGACACCCTGACACCCTGTGTGTGGGGCAGTGGAGGGAGACAAGCAAGCGAGCTGTTGGGTGTTTCCCTGATTTTCCCCGGAGATTACGGTGTCCTAACCCTTTCTTCCAGTCCCCATCAGGAGGGTTCCCGAAACGGAGACTGTGTTTTATTTCCTTCAGATGAACTAGTTCCTAGAATAAAAAATGTGGCTCATGAAGATATGGTGATAATATTTACATGTTGCCAATCAAATGGAACAAAATATGGCACCAACAAAGAATTGAAAAAATAATTGGAAGCATCGCCCCCTGAGAGTCCCAAGTGGAGCTGCTTGTGTTCCTGGGAGGGGCGGCGGGTCCCCAGACGCGGCAGTCCTGCCCGGTGCCCGGGTCTGGAGCTGGAGGCGTGGGGACGGCCGAGTGGGGGTCCTGAGGGCTGTGCCGCTCCAGGTTGGCGGCACGTCCCGGTGTCCCCCGTGTTTGCGAACTGCTGCGTCGCTCTTTCTAATCAGAACTGAGAGTGACGTGTCGTTCCCACAGGACAGGCGGCGTTTCGGAGAATTGCTCAGCTTCTGTGATAAACATCCTTGGCACCCGCCGAACTGTCCTGTGCCCACTGCTTCCTCTGCGGGCTCCTCTCTCTCCGTCCCTGACTTCCAGACACTTGAGGTCAGGGCTGCACCCCTGACCAGCCCCTTTCTCCCACGGGCCTGCGTGCTCCTTTTCCTCTTATAGGTGGATGTGCCTCGGCGTACTCTCTCCTCTCTCCCTCTGCACGCTGTCCGGTCTGGCGTCTCACTTCTCCCGTGGAGTCAGACACACCAATCTGAAGAGTGCTCTCATGTCCCTATATTCAGGACTGTGGAACTTTCTTGAACCTAAGAAAATTTGCACTTAACCTGAGATACATTTTCTCTAAATGTCTTTAAAAACACCTCAGATCCCACCTGTCACAACCACACCCGTAATCTCCACCCTCTGCCTCTGTTCCCTCAGCCCCCAAACCCAATGGCTCTTCAAATCCTGTTGACAGACGTATTGGCGTTTCTTCCATTACATCCATTGCCTTCATCCGTAGCTTAGGCTATGACTTGTGCTTAACTCGCCCTGTTGAGCTCCCAGCCTCCCTGATTTAAGCACGCCCCCTTCCCTTTCCCACTCAGAGAATGGGCGGCCCCCCGGGTTTCCATGGAGGGAACTTAGCACAGGGAGTCAGTTACACCGAGAGCTGGGTAGTGCCAGGAGATGCTTCCCGGAGTGGTGTTATGGCAGCAAAGGCAGACCTTAGGCTTATCAGAGCCTAGGAGCTCACAGGTGGGACCTCGGAGTTGGGGTTCAGACCTCGGAAAGGGCCTGGGGAGACTAGTTCTCACAGTTTAGATGCAGATGGACAAAAGGCAGCGGCCAGGAGGGTGCCGTTGCCGGCACGATGCTCGGGAAGCATGCACCCGGCCGGCAGAAGGACGCCTCTCCTTCCTCTCGTGTTCCAGTCCCCTGCCAGGGCCTCCTCTTGGCAGAATCCCACTGGCCACCAGCTGGTGAGAGAGTCTGAGTGATTTAATACTTAAACCCAACCACCAGAGAATGGAGAGTGGGTGGCGGGCTTGGAATCGAGAGACCAGTTGTGTCACCCACAAGGAGACCCTGTGTGCCGCTCAGACGGCCTCTGCGCCTGTTCCACAGTCGGGTTCCTTTCCGCAAGGTGAACCCTTCGTGGGTACACCCAGCGAGAAACAGCTATTCATACCAGACCGCCCGTCGCCCTGAGAAATGGGACACACAAGTCCCAACCGTCATGCTATCCATCGCTGCGAGATGCTGATTCTCCTTTTAGTTTATTCTTCATTCCAAAAGAATATCTTATATCCTATCTTACAATTTGAATTAAATTATAAAGTTAACCACAAAAATACAAACATATTAGGTAGCTAGAAGAAATAAGGAGGGAGGAAAAAGGTTAGTTATTACTACCACACACACATACGCACATATATATAGACCATATATATATATACTGTATATATGTATAGATTATAATATATGTGTGTGTATCTATATCTATTTCTATCTATCTATCTATCTATCTATCTATCTATCTATCTATCTATCATCTATCTATCTACCTACCTACCTACCTACCTGTCTATCCAGAGAGACAGAGAGAGAATATTCCTAATTGATACAGTTCTCATTTCTGTAACAGGCAATGAGAGTGTAGATCCTTTATAATGTCTCCTTTCTACACCCCATCTTGTGTTACCTTTTCCCTCAGCCATAATCTCAAGTTGGAAGTTTTAAAAATTTATATTTTATAGGGTAACCCAAATCTTCATTCCTGACGGCTCTAAATACAGAAATCTTGGTTCGGTCGCCATGGTCTTCATTAACATTTTCCCTTGAACCTGGGAGTCCGGCAAGGTGCCACAGGGATCCCCTGTGTCGTCATTTCTCCCTGTCATCACGGCGTCAGAGCCCCCGACTGGTGCCGTAGTCATTGGGATCAGCGCTCACGAGAGACAGAGCCCTCTTCTCCCTTCAGCGCCCAAGGACTCAAAATGGCCAGGCCAGATGGAATTACTTTGGTGCCCCCTGGTGGGAACTCTGCTCTCTTGGGTACGAGGACACTGAAGGCCCCAAGGTCAGGAGATGGAAATCGGCTTCCGCGAGTGGCCTCTCAGGGGTGACGTGAAAGGGCCACCCCACGTCCACGTCGTGATTCTGCACACGTGCTCTGTGCTGTGGGAGGAATGGTGCACAGCCTGGCTGCCGGGTCAGAGCGCCCAGAGGTCCTCCAGGCAGTGCCTGGCCTCTCTGAGCGTGGTCGCCCTCGCCAGTCACCATCCCGCCAGGCCAGCTGCTTCTGGATGATGGGACGCTCAGTCCCCCGAGAAAGTCAAGGGACTCAGCATTGCCACGCGCCCTTCGTGGTGTGACAAGGTCACCCCTGAGCAGCGACGTGTGGGCAGCCTGCAGTGACTAGGACGTTCTGTGCCCTGTGCACGGTGCTGCTGGTGGAAGCAGCGGGCAGGAGGGCATCCTGCATGCCGTGGATTGCTTTCATTCTGAGCCAGCAATCCCCAGGGGACAGCCATCTAATCAGATGGCACAGAACCCTTCAGAGAAGTCCTGGAAGAGTGTTGACTGTGACTGACTGAGGGAAATGTCTACCAGAGCTGGCTGGCCTCCCCTGGCCATCTGTCCCTGATGGCAGGCAGGTGCCGTCAGAGGGACAGGGAGCTCAGAGAAGGAACATCACAAGCTCGAGTGTGTTCAAAAACCCCGAGAACTTCTGCGTGGGCCTGAAAGAGTAAGGGAAGGTCTGTTGTGCTTTCCCCTTGAAGCCGTTGAGCTGACTTGCAGAAAACCAAATCCAGAGTCTTACAGAATTACACCAGACTCACGACATCTTCAGGCCTTTGCTGTGAGAGTCGGAGAGTCGAGTGGGAAGACACTGGACCTGGAGACATGGAGGGCGTCATCCAGGGGGACTCAGGCAAAGCTGATGGTGAGCTCGCCCCTCTGTGGGGGGAGCCGGTGGGAGCCGCCCTCCTCCTCCTCTGCCGGGCTTGCTTGAAGACCGGTTACTGCGGGCTCCTTAGAGGGCAAGAGAAACCAGTTCCCAAGGGAGCCAGAGGCAGGGGACAGCGCCGCGGTGACACAGCCTCTGCTGGCTGCTTGTATTCCTGAGGAGCTGCTGATGCAAAGGCCAGCGGGCAGGAACCAGGAGTTTTCTCATTCCTGTTCTCCAGGGTAAAGTCCCCCCAGTGCCTCCTAGTGACGGGATCTAGCAACAGGCAGCTGCAGAGGCATCTGGGAAATGTAGCAACAGGCAGCTGCAGAGGCATCTGGGAAATGTAGTTTGCAGAGTTGCATCTCAGCACCAAGAACAGAGTGTACAAGGGTGAGTTTGTTTGGAGCTGGCAGAAAACGGGCAAATGCATGACAGCCCCGCCCAACCGTGAAGGACACCCCAGGCTGGCCGCTCATCCCAAGTGCTCTTCCCGACCATCCCCGTCCCCTGATTTAATGTCCTATAGACTTTGGGCCACTCTCAGCATTACCGATGGCATCCCGCTGCTTTTGGGGTGATGGATGTCCACGTTTTCTGTACCCGATGGACTGCTGTCACATCCTCCCAGAGGAGGCACCCTAAGGGGAGAAGACTCTTTTGTGGGTTGACCCATAATTAGTTTTGTTAAGGAAAGTCTCCTCTGCCATCATCTTTACTGAAATAGGAATTCACGGTCACTTTCTAACCACGACGGCTGTCTGGTTCATTCGGTTCGTTCTCCTGTGCTTATTCCATAACCAAAGCAGGTCCCCTCATCTCGTGTCACCCGGCCGTTCTGCAAGGGTGCGACCTCCTGGTCACAAACACGGAGGAGGAGCTGGACGGAATAAAATCAGTTCGTTATCGTGACGGGAAAAGCGACCCTGCTGTGCCCTGGACTGGCGGCGTGACGAGCAGAGCGTCATTGCCATGTTCAGAGGGTGGCACCTCTGGGGCTCGAGGCTGACGGGAGGTGCGGAGACAGTCCGAGGCCTTACTTTCGATTGCATCACGCCGACTGCCTCATACACGGAGACAGGCATTAAACGCCCTTTGGCCGTGGTCGGTTCTGTTTGTCTCCAGTCATTCATCATCGGCCACTTCAAGGTTAGGACCCCAATGTACCCCCTTCACGTGGCATTTATGTGGGAGTCGCACTGCCCTTTATAGCTGCCGTCTATTACAAGGAGGTAAATATGTTTGCATGTAGTTAACAGTGAAAATGAGGGGAGGCATTTCGTAGAAAACAGGAAGCGTGCTCCAATCTGAAGTGTTTATTTCTTTGTAAGTGGGAACGAACAGATTATTAGAATTTAACATTTATATGCAATTTTTTATTTTGACATAACATTTGATTCCCGTCACGTGATGCCGAAATTGAAGCCATTTTCTATAGCAATGTTAAATGTGGTATGATTCATCTCCACAAAGTGAGTTTTCATTGTGTTTCCCCGGGAACGAGGTTGCTGTGTTCACTGTTGGTTCGATGTTTCCGCTTTGTGGACAGAGGTTCACGGCCCTGAGGTGGCCCCATGGCCCACAAGTGTGTCAGCCCAGTGCGGAGGGGCTGGGCGTGGGGGCTCCGTTTCTGAGGCCCGTGTCCAGGCAGATCCATGTGGTTGGCCGCAGTGCGGCGGACGGAAGAATCAGAAAGTTCTCGCCATCTCAAAGCTGCTCCAGGGTGCAGGGGGCATGGCAGATCCTGGGTGACCCCTTCGGAACCTTGGTTCAGAGCTGCACCCCAGTTTTCCCCAGCTGTCGAGGAGACTTGGCTAAGATGTGCACAGGCCTTTCTGACAGTCCCTTGTGAGGGGAAGGGCTGTTGGGTGGGGGTGGAGGGTGCATCACGCCTTAGCGAAGTGGCGACCCCACTAGATGACAAGCTCCTGCTAGACGGCGGAAGTGTGACCCTCCCCGGAGTCACGCACCTGTCTCTAGCCAGCCTGACGCAGAACCGTTCGTTCCAGCGCGAAGAGGTTAAGGTCCTTCATTCTTCAGGACGTGTTTTAAGCCCCAGCTCTCTCTTTGCACTTTAAAAACCTTTTCTTTGTCTGCTTGGAGTTTATGATTTAAAGTCTGTCATCGTGGACTGTAGCGCTTCCCCCGGGGGGTTTACATTTGCACGTGTCATTCAGCAACGGTCCCGTAAGCTTCGCTGAAACCCTTCTGGGGGCTGAGGGGCGGCCTTCCAGCTGTTACCCTGTGAAGCTCAGAGGGTTCTCCGTCCCCTGCATCGGCCAGCGCCCTCTGAGCATATGCAGTAAAAAGCCCACCCCTCGCTTTGCCCTTCTTTGACCTTTGCAGTCTTTGATGCAATTTTATTTTCCAACACGTGTCCACATTTCAACCACATCTGCGAAACTCCCGCTTTCTCCACTGCTCTGAGCACCTCTCATGCCAGCGCCTCTGCGTTTCACTGTTGCACCGAGTGCTGGTCTGTGCTTGCTCAGCGTGCCCGGCGAGAGGGCGCGCACCTCGCGGCTGTCTGTTTCTCCGACTCCACGGCACACGCTCGGTTTGGTGTGTAGAGTGAGTATATGCGTGAACACGGGAACACCGTTTTCAGATTCGGTTTGTCCGATTGAAGGGGGACAGGGAGGCAAGGGCTCAAGTCATAGTCCTTTTTTTTTTTTTTTTTTTTAAACCTACACCTTCCGGATCTCTTCCCTTTCCTGGAGAGCTGCTCCATGCCTGAATCACAGCGCAGAAATTGATCAACAACTGAAACGCACATCTGGCCCTAAGAAAGTCAGGTTTGGGACACCCAAGCAGGAACCACGCACCTGCCGTGGTCCAGGAACCACGTACCTGCCGTGGTCCAGGAACCACGCACCTGCCGTGGTCCAGGAACCAAGTACCTGCCGTGGTCCAGGAACCGCGTACCTGGCGTGGTCCAGGAACTGTGTACTTACCATGATCCAGGACCGCGTACCTGCCGTGGTCCAGGAACCACATACCTTCTGTGGTCGGCGGATTGCTCACCAACTTTCTGTGGATTCCACTCAATGAGATCGTCACGAACTACCAGATCCTCATTGGGCCCGCACTCCGTTCATCTCCCCCACTCCTTGGCATGGATTAAAAGCCTGTTAAATCGAGTATATTGACATGCTTCGTGATTACTTTCTCAATATTACGTCTCTGTAATCCCCGCTCAAGTGGGTCAGTCAGGAAGTTTGCTGAACGGTAAATTCATCTACGGAGACGGAGAGGTTCTTTTTCCTCTAATTCCTGTTGATATCTTTCAAAATATAACGAGTGGGCAATGGCCCCGTAAATTGTGAAGGAGCCTTTTGTAGAGACAGGAAGTGAGAGCACCTCCCACGCAACACCAAGCACGTGGGCCTCAGCGATCGTACTGACGTGGACGCTGAGAAGGAGGGGCTGTCCCCTGCACCTCATTCCGGAAGCTGTCCCGACCCTCTGGGGCTCCTGCCAGCTGAGATTTCCATGGGTTTGCATCCTCCTCTGACCACTCAGGACCCTTGCTATGGACAAATGTCATTACAAAGGCACCTGATTTCCTTCTCCCAAAGCCTCTCTCAGCTAACACTTGGAAAAGATGGGAAAAAAATCTCCTTTGAATTTTTTATGATGACTAACACGGTTATCAATCTGGGGTATTTTTAAAGAGTCCAATGCTTGAAGCAAAAGAAATGAACACGTATCCTTGGCTTCCCGTGATCCATCGAAGGTCAACAGTGAGAACTGTGCACAGCCACAGGCGTGCATGCCACGTGCTCTCAGCTGTCCCTGCACGCCCTCGCCCTCCCCGACCACAGAGGGCGTGCGCACTCCCAGGGGGCCAGTCATGGAGTGACGTGAGCTGCTTAGAAAGGTTCTCTTTTCATGCCCTGTTTAATAACACACACTCTAATGAACGGCGCCCGGGATCATCATGTTAGCTCGACGGGAAAGGAGACAGTACCTTCTAATGAACGAGTCCTCCGTGGTTTTCTCAGCAATCATTTACACTCTGCGCAGCACAGATGCTCTTTCATACGGCCGAGTCCATAGCCGTGGTCAGGCACATTAGGTCTACTTCCAACCCCTCCTTTCTTAGGAAGGTGTCAGATTCTGTGGGGTTTATGTGACATGAACTCTTAGCCCAATGGAATACGTTCCGTTTATTTTAAATCGTGAAGTCCATCAATTCTCAAGAGGCAAGATCTACGGAGGACATCATCTTGAGGGTGACAAAAGACTTAATTCCTGTCCTCCCATGCATCCCTTCAGTGGAGGGATCCGGAGCCAAAGCAAGCCTCATCGTTTCACGATGACAAGGACTCCCAGGGGTGCTGTGTGGGGCCCCATAAGGCAAAAGGAAACCGGAATGGTTTTGTGACTGAAAAGTGTTTTAAATTTTTTATATGCAGTGTTTGAATGAGCATCGTCAAAAATGGTATGAAAAAATAAGCCTTCTATTTTAAAAAGTCCTAGTAGGTATGTACACATAAGTACTCTCTAAAGTTTCTCTGTTTCATAGCACATCCCATAAAAAAAAAAAATAGACCAGGATATAATTTTCCACATGAAGCTACTTGGTCTGTAAGAATATCACTGCACGATTTAGCATAAAGTTGGGCTTATAAATGGAATTCGAATGTTAAATGCTATTCGTTAGATGCAAATATTATTCAAGGTTTCACATCGCGTCTTCAGATTTTCCAACGTGGAAATATGCTGAGTGTCAGTACCGTATGTCTGGAGGTAAAACGTCTCGTGGGTGCTGGATTGAGATAAACGCCTTGGCCTTGAGGTCCGTTCACTGGCGTAGCGTCATAGGTCTCTGATGACGTGAAGGCTGTTCACATCCGCTGACTTCGGCAGCTCGTTGATTCTGTGTCTGGAACGCAGTTTCTGCTTCTGCGTGCACTGGAGAGAAACTCGGGATTCAGCCCCCGGCGGCCGAATCCTACCGATCCGAAAGTGCAAAGCATCGGTGCGACCCGCTAACGTGGGAATCCAGTTTCCTAGACGCCCAGCACACTGACAAGTGAGTTTTGAATTCAACAGACATAGACTTCCAGTAGCGTTCTTTCCTTCCCTCCTTCTCTCCAGCAAAAAAATTTCTCCCCCAATGTTTCTTTTGTTTTTTAATTGTAAAACTATTGAAACGTTGAAAGACTGGTACAACATACACCATGTTTTAGTCGAGTCGACATTTCTTGATATTTTGACCCTTTGCCTTCTTTCTCACACACTCATATCCTCCCTCCCTGTACATCTGGGGGCCCAAACCCACACAGAAGAGGCGCGTGGCGTCTGGGTGGGAGTGTGTCCATCACTGCGCGTGTGAGTGTGTTCTTGGTCGAGCTGTTGGAAAGCAAGCTGCAGACATCCTACGGCCTCTATTCTGATATTTCAGCGTCTCTCAGGTGCACAGGCTTTCTGGCACGTCACGCGTGACTCTGCCGTCCTGGGAATTTCACGTCGAGTCGGTGAGGTTATTGAATACTGAGCTCATGTGCCCAGCCCCGCACTTACCAGTCAGCTGTCCTTTGGATGCTTCGTGCACCTGCCTCAGGCTGAGGCGAGGCTCCCGAGTGGTTATCTTGCCATGTCAGGCCGTGTCCTAGTTCCTGAGTCTCTAAAACAACTTCCTGCCACTTTTTGTCTTTCCCGAGCCCTGACACGTTTGAAGACTCCAGGCCAGTGGTCTGTTGGAAGGTCCCCTAGTCTGGATTTCTCCTTATAACTACATTCAGGCAACAAGCCGGTGGCTAGAATATGTCCCAGACGGTGTGCACTTCACCCTGGTCACATCCCCGGGCACAAGGTGTCCCGTCACCCCAGGACGCCGAGTATCTCCTCTGGGGAAGTGGAGCCTGCCGGCCCTGTGTCCTGAGGAAAGAAGGCGTGGCCACTGCTTTGGGAACCCTGTGAATATCTTATCCCCAACCGTCCTTTGAAGGGTCCATTTATGTTCCTGCCCCGATCAATTGTCGCGTTTGTGGTTGTAAAGAAACCAGTGAATGGGGGAAGACGGGTGACCTTAGCATGCTTTTCTCTATTTACTGTTCAGCATCCTTCTGTCGTGAAGAACGTGGCCAGCAGGCACCCCTTTAGGTCAGCCTCCACCTGCTTTCCACGTGTCCCCGCCCGTCTCTGAGGACGTCCTTGCTTGTTGGCACAGGGTGTTCCTGGCTCCTCTGTCCATGCCCCGGAACCTGGCTGTTAGGTGTGCATCATTGCCCTGATGCCTTTGCTCCTGGGCTGCTCCCACGCAGCGTGTACACACACACACACCAGTGTGTGAGCATGTGTATTTGTGAGTCCCTCCAGGTGACTCCAACTCAAAGCCAGCCCCACAGAGTCCTCCATCACCTTCCCTCACTCGGTATTCGTATCGCTCTTGGCCATCCCCGGAGACACCAGTGCATCAATTCATTTGTTTGATCCCACAGTGCACACAAGAGTTTTAACATGGCTAAACCCAAACCACTAACAGCCACACACTTGTGAACAGATTTCAACATACTGTTAAGTAAGACACCGGGATTTATGTCAAGGTTTCTAGACGATGTTTGGCCGGTGATTCATAGAACATAACTGGTGTGTGATGTTAACCGAATTTGAGCAGGGAAACGATGCTTTATTTAGGCGTGGGGACATTGTATAGGCCTCAGAACTCGAGTAATGTCCAATCTAAAATGACAACAGCATAAAGGAGCACAGTGTGACTCGTGAACAGCCGAGAAGGCCGTAAATAAAGGGAAAAGCAATCTCTGTGTGAATGCTTCTTGGATATTGGAGAGCGTTTAATGGATAGCATCTGAAGAGAGGAATCAGCTTGCCCAAGACAGCCCCCTGGGCTAATACTACATCAGACTATAAATAATAAACAGAGAGTTCGAACTGTAACTTCGAACTTCTCACCAGGAATTGGTGAGAAACCAACCAGCGGCTGTGTGGTGCTTCTGATGGAATCGACTCCATCTGCCCCAGTCCGCTCCCCTGTGGCTGTCCAGGGTCCGAGGCGCCACATCCCGCCCCGTGCCTCTCCTGCCCCTGTGGTCGTTCTACCCAGGACCGCTTCACTCATTGTACTCGTGGGAAACCCTGGATTTCTGCACCTGCCGGCTTTCCTCAGCGGCTGTGGCAGGTCTGGCTCACTTTCCAGGGAACTCCTTGGAACACCTGCCTGTTTCCCGGTGACGGCTCTTCCCTGCCTTTGTGGGTTTTCACAGCTCTGCAACTGCCCCGCCCGGCTCCGTAGTTACTGTGGCTTGTTTCTGCCGCCAGGGTGGGACATATCTACCCTCACGCTGGTTCCTAAGGGGAAGGCTTACTTCTCATTGTCCCTGTCATTCAGAAGTACCAGCATGTCCCTTCCTTTGTCACTGCATTGAGAACCTTGCCTGGCTGCTTTGTTTAAATTTTAATCCCTTTTCCACCCACAGGTCAGGTGCCTTTTGGATGCTGCACACACGGTACTCTTCAGACTCCGTCACAATGATATATCCTAAGTACTCTGGTGTAGTTCCTGTTCGATGCTGGCTTTTGTCGTTACTGTGGTTGGCTGGAAAGTTGGCATTTCACGAAATGTGTATTTTTGCTAAGGAAAGGTTGAAAAACAAGTCTTGGGTTTGTAACTTAAATGCTGTGGGGTTTTAATTTAAGCATAAAGGTTACAGACCAATGTCTTCTCTGAGAAAACTGGGAACAGAGGATGGGAAGTGGTATCTCGGGAAAAGTGGGACAGGACTCAGGAGCAGGGCTTAGCCCGCCCTCGGTGGGCACCCACGGCGTTGCAGTTCTGGCAGTAACTTCATGTGGGACTCTGCCTACAGCCTGGCTCCTAGCAACAGGAATACAGAAAATGAAGCAGGGGATCGAAAACACCTTGCAAATACAGCAGCCGTGACTGTCCACAGAGGCAGACACCTCTCCTGGTCGGCAATATAAAGCTGATTACTCGCCTATACTTGACTTCAAGATGATAAGTCCTCTGTACTTTCTCCCTTAAAGGAGTGGTCATTTTATTTATGAAATAATCACTGTGTGGTACAACATTTTATTTATTTATTTATTATTTTTTTTCCCTTTATTGACTCTAGAGAGAGAGGGAGAGGGAGAGAGATACAGAAACATTGATGAGAGAGAACATCGATTGGCCGCCTCCTGCATGCCCCCCGCTGGGGATTGGGCCCACAACCTGGGTATGTGCCCCGACCGGGAATCAAACCGGCCACCTCTTGGTGCATGGGTCGATACCAACCACTGAGCCACACGAGCCGGGCAAACATTTTATTTTTAAGCAAGAAATCTTGGTGCCCACTCAGGAGCTACACCTGAAACGCCTCTGTCTCAGTCCCCAGGGGAGTGTTGGAAATCCGCAAAAATCTGGTGATCCTTGCTTACCAGTATTTATGACGAAATGTTATATTAATTATACTTGGGAGATAACGTGGGCACGTGTGCACCAAAATCTTGTGCCCTGAAATAGACCTCTGGGATGTGTTCGTGGGTTCAGGTGCCAGGCAGGCTTCCCTTTGGGAAGATCAGAGAGCTAATGCTTTGCCTCTATTGACTGACTTGTCCCTCCAGGAAGACTATGAAGTAGGTACGATTACCAGCCCACTGCTGCGATGAGGAGCCTGGGGCAGGAGTCAGAAAGGCTGTAAGTGGACGAGCTGAGATTCAAGCCCAGGTGGCCCGGTCCTGGGCCCCCGTCCCGACGGCTACCCTCAGAAGGTCTTTGCTGTCTCCGCAGACTTGAGCGCCTGCAGCCCGGGTGGAGGTGCCCTTCCCCTGTCCTGTCTGGTGGGTGCGGCCGTGTCCAACCACCTGAGGCTGCTCGACCTCCTGACCCAGCTTCAGCCCCACAGGGCGGCCCCTTCCCGGAACTTCGGCTCTTCGTGAGAATGGTTGTTAGGGTGTTAGTAGCTTTGTGACTTTTCTGATGGAGGTGCTGAGCACTGCCAGCCACCTGCTGCTGCCCGAGTCCGTTTCTGGTGGATTGCAGCCTGGTCAGTTCCCAAGACCCAGCTGCCTCTGCATTTCTGAAGTTCTGGTTCCGTCCCTAGTCTCCTCTGAACCCTGGTGCGTCTGTCAGTCCGGTGACCTTCTCTTTCAGACACTGGAATCTAGCTCCCTACAATTTCTCTATAAATTAAACCATTTGTGTGTGTGTGTGTGTGTGTGTGTGTGTGTGTGTGTGTGTGTGTGTGAGATTTTTTATTTACTAGTCTTACCCAGAAAAGAACTTATATTCCTGGTTTGCTCTGTTTTTTCTTTTTGTTTATTTTTTTTTCTTTTGACGAAAAAGATGTTGAATCTTTTTTTACTAAAAAAATGATTGTTTTACTAAATCATTTTTTTTTTTTTGTATATTGAAAGAGATACTATGTGATTCCCTTTTTAGTGTAGGGTATGTTGTATTACATTGATAGGGATTTTTCAGGCATTTATCATCCTTACATCCTTGAGATAAAGACTACTTGATGCTATATTATTCTGAATAGGAGTTTTCACATATATGTTCATAGGTGAAATAGAATTAAAAGTGTGTTTCCTTTATTATTCCTATTTTATTTTGAAATTAATAAAATGACCGAAGCAGCTTCCTTTTTCTATTTTTTTTTTAAGATATAAATGAACTTAAATATTTCTTCAGAGTTTGATAGAAGTCAGGTATAAAACCTTCTGAGTCTGTTTATTTCAACTATTTGTTTTTATTTAATTCATACACATTTTCATGCAATCTATCTATTCTTTCCTTGCACCGAGTTTGGCATTTTATACTTTTTCAGGTTTTCATCCATGTTTCAGACACAATAGACAGTAGTTGTCCCATTAAAACCTCTGCTTTGTCTATAGTTACTTCTTTTTTGAGGTCTGATTTTATGTCTGGATTCAGGTGGGTCAAAAACGTGTCTACTTTAACAATCTTTGCAAAATTCCACTTTTTGATGTTACTCTTTCCTATGTGTAATTCTTGATTTATTGATTTATTTCCTGTACTGTTTTCTTTTTTCTGAGAAAACCTGTTTGCAAGGTGCTGTAGCAAGATGCATCTCCTCTGGACTAAAAATCGAGACTAAAGGACAGTTTTCAAGATCATACTGCTCACATGTCCAGTGCTAAGAAATCCTCAACCCACGTACCGTGCATGAGGGGTAGCGGGGCGGGGAAGGGGTCTGGTGGGAGGGGCTGGTTGGTGTAGAGGGCGGGGCGTTACATTGTTTCCATGTAGAAAATGTCTAAATCCAATCTCTCCAACGCCTGTGGACAGATCCAGGATGAATATATGTAAATTACCAGATGGCTAATTCTGGCTCAATATAGGGATTCATTTCTAATTATTTAAAATGTCTGTAAAGGAGATGGGCTTAGAGTAAAATTTAAATCCACAGTCAAGACGTGTGGAAATGGAGACAGACTAAGCCCCGGCTCAGGGGTGCGGTAGGAGAATCTCTGTGGTTTCAGCGGCGGGGGGGGGGTGAGCTAGATGTTGTCGTCTCCGTGCTCGGATGGAGCTCGGGCTGAGCCGACCGAGCAGCTGAGCTGCCAGGTGGAGACGTGTGCAGCTCTGGTGGAGTCAAGCCCGTCAGCTGCCGGGAGGCGTTCTGAGGCTCTGTGCTGTGGTCTTGTCAAGGCTGCACGCAGCTTCTGGTCGCCTGGTACCAACTGAAACCGTACTTGTAGGAAAGCTATGCCCTGCTGAACCCGAAACTGGCCAGACAGGGAATGTCCTGGAAAACGGAGGATTACCTTGGATATGTTTCAGCATATCAAATGAAGGGAGAAAATAACTCAGTTACTCCGATTAAAAACGTTTAATACTGCTATCTGCACGAGAGAAATGTCCAAATGTCGCTCTGGTGTTCCATAAATGCATCTTCCGTCTGCTCTTTGGCGCCAGAGTTAAGAAGCCAGCAAGCCAGAAAATAAAATCTGCAATGAACTAGAGTTCAACGTGCTATCTATTGAAGATACAGGAGATTTTTCTCTTCTTTGTTCATTAATCAGAAACATAACACAGAAAAGTATAAAAATAAGCCTACCAAGAATCGGAGCTGCTCGCTGACATAGAGGCTGCCGGTATTATAATCGAGCAGGCTGGTACCACGTGAAAAGAGTATGCTATGTAGAAAATGCTTTAGACACGTACCTCCGCAATGACATCCCACAGCAGTATGGTAAAGTAATAGAAGACAGATTCCAGTCTAAGAAATACAACACAAGGAAGGCAGGCCGCATGTGCGCTCTGTTCTGTTTGATAAGCAGGTCACTGATAGGAGTTCAAATCTACGGCCACCACTCATCCGAGTGGCTCGTCTGTCCACCACGTACAAGCTGTTATCCTGAGAGGGGGCCTGTGGTGTGAAGTCTTTTTCTGGTGCTCGTACGATGACTGTTTCCTCTGTAACTAGAGGAGTCAGTGTCTGGGGACCTTCTCGTTTTTCAGTCTTGGTCAGGTTGTTCTTTCCTGTGTTATTGGAGTAAAAAAAATGTTGGTGCTGCAAATACAGTGTTTCTGCATCTCGATTTGTGTTGCTACTTTTAATTTAGAAATCTAATTAAAGCAAGTAGAAATGCATGACATAGAGCTAAATTTGAGGAGTCTTTTAAACAAATAAACTTCCCGCTGAGAGTGACCCGCGGCTGTCCTGGCGTAGGTGAGATCCTAAGTGCTATGAATAATGCTGGGGCCAAAAGGAAGATGACATTGGCCAAGAAAAGTCTTCCAGTGACCCTTTCGTATGTCTTCGCCCACAGAAGTTGAGGCTGCCTTTGAAACCACATGGCGTTTAATTAAATAATCCCACAGGGACGGCCTCGGGCGACGCCAGCTCTTGTCCCGGGTGCCCCACATGGCCGCTGCTGGTCCAGTCAGGGCCAGGGGCCACTGTTGCTCAGGGTGGACTTTGCTCCTATGCCAATGTCCATGCTGTTCGAGCTGCAGGGAGACGGGAGGGCTTACAGGTGTGTGTGGTATGCAGGTGCAATGTACAGTCCCTCCCCGGCCCTGGACACCGTCCTGTAAATAGGTCTTCGGGAAAAGGGGGGATAGGGAAGCAACTCTGTCTTCTGGGCTTCTTCAGCTTACATGTATTCAAGCTTTGAGCTCGTGGAGTCTGCAGTGCCGACGGCCAGTGGTGATGATGTCGGTGGGCAATCCTAGGTCTGCTGTTCCAGACTCGTGTTCTTCGTCAGCAATGGCCCGTGCCCTCCTTTCTTCCCAGGACTGGGCTGTGTGGGCTGGCAGACCTACAACCACCTTTCCAACTAGCTATCTTTTTTTTTTTTTTTATTATTCCTCACCTGAGGATATTTTTCCATTTATCATCAGACGGAGGGAGGGAGAGAGAGAGAGACAGAGAGAAACATCGATGTGATAGAGCCACATCGACTGGTTGCCTCCTGCAGGACCCAACCAGGGCCGGGGACGCACCGCAAGCGAGGTACGTGCCCTTGGCTGGAGTTGAACCTGAGATTCATCGGTCCACAGGCGATGCACTAACCACTGAGCCAAACTGGGGCCCAACTAGCTATCGTGAAGAAGGCTCATATGAATCTTCCAAGGAAAATAAATGTAGATGTGTAGATGTATATATTTCTTTTTAAAAAATACTTTTTATCAAGAATTGTGAATTTAACCCCCAGAATGCAACAGGAGAAGTCCAAGAGAATATTTATCTACTCGAGCTCCTCTCGTTTACGCAGCATGCTATTTCCCTTATATTTTGAGGTTACTAACTGTGGCATCGTTTTTGAAATGTCTTAAGAACCCTAGCCAAACAGAAGGGAAGCTATTGGTTATATTATTGCCACTCGTTTTTACTGCGCGCCTATGTACAAACTTAACAGGCTTCAAATGTCTGCTTATGCAATTGCCACTTCACTTGCGTTATCCGAATTAGCAATAATTAAGCAAATTAATTGGATTTGTACCTAAATGTGCACCCTCATTGTCATTTAAATGTTGTAGTAATGCTACTTCCCCCTTCCTTTCTGAGCAATTCAGTTCAAAACCAGAGGAAATTCTAGGTAGACATGTGCAGTGGGGGAGGGGAGCCATGGTGCCCCACCCCCCAGCAGGGTTTTGGGTCCCAGAGGGAAGCGAGGAACATCGGTGGGTGTGGGATACTCAGGCATGCTTTAACCCTGGACAGGCCACAAGTGGGGCATCTATATGGTGGGGCACCCCAGTGACAGGGTACAGAACCCCGCTTGGAGGTGACCAGGACACCCCTGTGCAGGGTGGTGGGCCTGGTGCGGGATTTGAGAGCCCAGACATTGGAGAGGTGCTGTCACAAGGGGTGACAACCTGCCATGGGAAGGCCGAACCTGAGCAGAGTGAGGGGGGCAGCTCCCAGAGGACTGGCCTGGGGGGCTGGAGGAGCCCAGGTGGGTATGAAGGGCAGGGTGCGGAGGAGGGAATGGCTGTGGGGTGGGTTTTGTTACAACAGAGGGACTCATCAGATACACGACACTAGGACGCCGCCGGTAGCCGGGTCTCTCTCTATCCGAGACGATGAGTTGCAAATAGGGAAAGATCCTGAAAATAAACCCTCATAGAGTTGGGGTGCATTGGGCTGTTGATGTGAATTCATGATTTTTAATAGAAATAGATATAGAATGAATGTAGAATTAAAATATAATGTGTGCATGTGTGTATATATACGTATGTGTGTGTATGTGTTTTTATTACACACACACACACACACACACACACACACACACACACACACATGTCTCC